>CM049428.1:117085849-118398643 GCA_026929855.1 Poa annua
GCAAAACATGATCAACACCGGAACTCCATGGGTGTTAGGGTCATTACAATGTAATACAGATTATTGCCCCTAGTGCAAGTGGGAGACTGAAAGGAATATGCCCGAGAGGCAATAATAAAGTGGTTATTATCTTATTCCATGTTTATGATAAATGTTTATTTCTCATGCTAGAATTGTATTAATCGGAAACATTAATGCATGTGTGACTAATGACCAAATTAAAGTTCCTAGTAACGCCTCTCGTTTAACTAGCTCGTTGATTAACTGATGATCAAGGTTTCCTGATCATGAACATTGGATGTTGTTAATAACGGGATCACGTCATTAGGAGAATGATATGATGAACACACCCAAATTAAGTATACCAATACGATCAAGTCATTAAGTTTATATTGTTGTACTGAGCATACGAAGTAACCCTAATCCTTAGACCATGAGATCATGTCAATCACTAACACCAGAAGAATGCTTTGATGACATCAAACGTCACACCGTAACAGGGTGACTATAAAGGTGGCGTTGGGTATTCCGAAAGTATTAGTTGAGTCTCATGGATCAAGAAGTGGGATTTGTCCATCCAGGTGACGGAGAGATATACTCTGGGCCCTCTCGGTGATATCACATCGACACCGCTTGCAAGCACGTGACTAGGTCACAAGGATGTCATATCACAGAACGAGTAAAGAGTACTTGTCGGGAACAAGATCGAACAAGGTATAGATGATACCAATGATCGGATCTCGGACAAGTAAAATATCACGAGACAAAAGGAATTGGTTATGACGTTTTTGGTTCACACGATCACAAGATTCATCGTCGAATATGTAGGAGTCATTACGGATCTCCAGATCCCGCTCTTGACTATTGATCGGAGAGGTGTCTCGATCATGTCTACATTATTCACGAACCGTAGGGTGACACACTTAAGGTTTGTCGACGCTTTTGGGTACACACGGAATTTTCGGAGAAAAAGTTTGGACAGCACCGAAATTGTTTCGGGTAATATTGAAATAGTTCAAGGGGTTAATTGTCAATGGTTGTTAATAGAATTAACAAATGAACCAAGGGGGTAAGTGTTAATGTTTGTTAATAGAATTAACAAATATTAAAAAGAAATGAAATTGTTTTATTTAATAAAGAAAACCCTTGGGATTTTTTGAGTGGAGTTTTAAAGAGAGTGAGTGGGCATGAGTGGATGCTCCACTCACATGAAGAGGAAGGGGTGGGGGCTCTTGAGCCGCACCACCCCCTTGGGCTGCCCCCTTCTTCTATATAAGGAGAGGTAGAGCTCCCTCTTATGCACACACTTGATCCTCTCTCCCTCCTCCCGCTGCTCCACCTCTCGGCCTTCCGCTTGGCGAAGCCATGGCCAATGAGTTCTCCTCCACACCACGCCGTCGTGCTGTTGGAGTTCCTTGGTGGTTCTACTACTTCTGCTGCCCCGCTGGATCGAGGGAACGAAGGTCGTCATCTAGCCGTACGTGTGACCGAGTACGGAGGCGCTGCCCGTTGCAGTACACATCTTCACGATCTTGAGATCGGCGAATGAACGACTACATCATCCACGAGAATTATTCTCGAAACGCTTACGGTCTTCGAGAGTGAGTTTGTCTTGGAATATGTTCCACTCGTTACGAGCATCTCCTAGATTAGATCTTGGCTTGTTGGTTTGTTTTCACCGTAGGAAATTTTTTGTTTTCTATGCTACGAACCCTTCACCATGGGGCCCACCTAGGGCCGACGCACTGCCCTAGCCGCACCAGGCAATGGGGGATAGTCCCACATTGCCTGCCTGGCAAGGTTGGCTCCCCCTGGGAGCCTATATAAGAAGGGGCACCCCTGGCCTTTTAATTCACCAATTAATTCTCTTATTTCTCCTTGATCTCGTGATTCCCTTTGTCGGAGTTGCGCCGAGGAGGATGAGGGGATCACTTCCACCATAGCCCGCTGCCGCGCTGCTGGTGTTCCGGTCCAAGTCATCCGCTGCTCGTCCTGGACTGGAGCTTCGGAGGCCGTCGTCTCCACCGTATGTGTGTAACGCTCTGCAAGGTGATGCGCTAGCGGTACTCGGAGGCCTACTTCCTCCACCCGACCTCGGGGACATCTTCGTCGTCTTCGTCGCGCCGAGTTCTCCGCGACCTAGAGGTCGGCTACGTCGTCTTCGTCGTCAACGCTTGTGCGGGAGCGTAATCCCCGCTATTCGGTCTACGAGGGTATGTATTCCGATCTCCGCCGTACTTCTATATCTGCATAGTGTAGATCTTGCCTAGTTTAAGGATATCGTTGCTAGGAATTTTTTTGTTTTCTGCACACGATCCTCTTCAGAATAGAGACCTCTCCTTCTCCCACATGTCCACATCATGATGGATCCCACTCATATTTCACTTTATATTTAGTTATAGTTTATAATTTTAAATTTAATTTAAATAATATTCTATTGGACATATTATATGGATAGCTGGCTGCCCACTGTGATATGTGCGCACGTTCCGCATAAACGGTGCAATGCAGTAGCTTACGGACATTCAACAGACACAGCCACCATTGTAACGAGAGAACGCAGTTTGTCACACGACATACATGCAACCAACCCCGGCAAGCCGATGACCATTTCGTTTTCATCCTGATTGTGAGGATCAAACGGCTACCGTCGCCCGGAGAGTGAATCACGGGGAGCTGTAGATAAATGCATGTCATTCGTGAATGAATCACGCGGGAGCTGTAGATACATGCATGTCATTCGTGAATAAATCACATATGATTACATAATCACCAACTAGTAATTTTTTAACCGTGAAAAAATGCACTAAAAAACGTCTCTACTAGCGGACTCTTATTTTTTAGTACGCGCGAGCATAGATCTCAGTCCGGGAGAGCTGTAAGCAGGCCACATACATAATTAATCTGAACATGCCACAGCCAAAGAATTGTCTGCACTATCAACTCGGCTAGGGACATATTTAGCCACGGAACAAGCAAGCGCTTTCGCCAACATCAGGTTCTCCAAAATCCAACCCGACATGCAACAATGATGTGGACTGCCGTACCGAAGATCATCTTTCACGGGGACTCAAACAGCCGCATCTACAACCCATTCCACTAACCTAATGCACAACGCCCGGGATGTGTAAACTGAGTTGGGAGGGATGGCGCCCGCGTCATGATCGTGCACGGGGCAGGAATTCTGTCATGCTGTGGCGCGCAAAATACGTAGGGCGCCTCTTGGCGGACGAGACGACGTCCGAGTTGGCGCGCGAAAGAACAGATGCTATGCAGTATCATTTGCGTAGGGCGCCTCTTGGCGGACGAGACGACGTCCGAGTTGGCGCGCGAAAGAACATATGCTATGCAGTATCATTTGTGTTGCATGGGGGATACCACTACCTTTTGATATATGATGCACCCGTTGAGTGAATCATGCACATGGCAAACAAAGGATGCATGTCTGATGCCCGGCGTATATTGCGTGCTAATTCAAGGAATGAGCTTTTCTTTTGTGCAGACATTGGGATACACGGAGGCTACCGTCAACTTAACTCGTTGTCCCGTTTGTCTTCCTATACACTCCGTATCAAACATACTCTACTCTCCATATCCTACGACACACAACATATGCGCAGCTATCACCGTTGGCAGGAAATCCGTGTTGTATATTATACATACATATGTTTGTACTTATCTACTAAATTTTTATGAAATAAGAAGGGATTCTTATCTTTAAAAACAAAAAAATAGCTTCATTTACTTGAAAATTATTCTTTTTGTGTAGACAAAAGTACAATTTTTTTTAAGAGTTTATAGAATATGTGCAGGTAGTGGTATATTTTATTTCAAAAAATTGAAAACTAAACATGTAGTTTCAATTTTTTTTAAACGAAATATGGTGAGTTCGGAGCTACCGGAAAGATATCCGATAACCCTCTATCTTATCTCTGCCTAGCGTCCACCATAGCGTCATGCCGCTTGTGCCACACAACACCGTTTCTCTTCCTCCGCCTCCCTCAAGTACTATTGTACAGAAAACAACCGTCCCTACGTAAAGTTTACCTTTCTCTCCACATACACCTATTCACAAAGTTTGTCCTTCTCTAAACACACACCTCTGGCTTCGTCAAGCACTTGGGAGTACATGGCACCTCATCCCAGATGCCGTGACATCGTTTCTTTCCCTCAGCAACTCTCGAGTTGTATTGTATTGAAAACACGCCATTGAGCTGACTTCTATGATACTTAAAGTAGTTGCATGCGAATGCACATGTCGCCTCCCGCACCGGCAACCGCTATCACCGTTTCTATTAGTAGTGGTCCACTCTCCAATCCTAATGCCGCCCCTCAAGTCCATTGATAACTTGCATGCTACATGCGTTCAAATTATATGCCAAAAGAAGTGTATTTCTGCAATTCAATATCTAATGGTTGGTTGTATTCATACCATTTAATTTTTATAATTTATTTTATACAATCTAGATCTAACACAGATTAATATTACATGTAAACAGTTTAATCTCTTAGTTTGCACTATATTTTTGTATATTATTTAGTATTTATTAACGAAATGTTTCTCTGTTTTTATATAGTATCGGCCGTATTTTAAGTTATTTAAATATGTTAGGACATATTATTAATTTTGAGATAATTTATGTCGGAAAATACACTTAATTTCACTATATTAAAATCAATGACCATCACTGTATGACGTCGATGTCTAATCTAGCTCTTTGAGTTTGCAATGTTTATCATACACTGTCTCTAGATTGTCGAAAATTTAATCAAATCATTATATAACCATGTACACAATTTAAATTTCATAAAATTACAACTAAATAATTATGTCCCATCTCTACTTCCATGTAGTGATCGAGTTGTACTATTTTTCATTAATACTATTTTATAAGTATGTTTTGTTTAAAATATTTTTTATCAATTGTTGTTCGTATTAACACGGACGTGGCAACGCCCGTCTTTTTCTTCTAGTCATTGTACATGCCCGCTAACTGCGAAGAGGCCAACCTGCTTATTCACCATTGTACACATCTATTTTACACTCACAAACCAAATACCAAAATATGGACGAAACATGGCAGATACAAAACGCCCAAAATCCATACGTAGGAGCAACAAACACAACAAGAACACACGATTTATTCATCAGAAGCAGAAAAACCCATATTCCGTCGTCTCCTCGCCCTACACGAGTCCCACCGAGATAATCACACCGCCCCTTGATTAAAGGAAAGCCGCCGCCATCTTTTTAGCCCTTGCCCCTTGACAGTTGACACTCGAAAACCGCAAAGGCACGCGCTCCCTCCCATCCTTTTTTTCCTCTCTTTTTCTCCGTTGCTCCTTCGTGTTCGTCTCCCCCTCGCACCTCCTCTTTCTCCCCTAAACCCTAGCCCCCCGAGGCCCAAATCCCCGTACTCCCCGCAGCGATCGTCGGCGCGACCCGATCCCACGTCCGCCCGCCGCCACCGCCGCCTCCGCTGCACATGACCATGGTCACTCCTCGCGCCCCCGAGGTAACCCCCCGCCCCCAGCAACCTCGCCACTCCCGACTTCGGCCGCTCCGGTTCCGACTGCTCTACTCTCCCGTGGAGGGTTTCGCGGTTAGGGATTGTTCTGCCCGGATTCGAATTGGAGTGGTTTCGCGGGCGGCGATTTGTTTCTCATCTTCTGTTGTGTTTAGCTAGCTCCTTGCGCTGAACCGTTCTGTGTTGCGTGCAGCCGCCGCCGGAGGACCAGGACGAGGAGATGCTGGCGGTGCCGCACCAGGAAGTCTTCGGGCCTCAGACCATGGAAGGTGAGGGTTCTCGGCGTGCCCTTTTTTTGGGGGTATATTGACAGTTGACATCTGAACTTGCGTGTTGCAACAAATCATGCTAGTTATTAGCAAGTTAAAGGGCGAGAGGTTGTTTTACAGACGGGGTTGATTTGTTTGGTTATTGCCCAATGATCATAAGGGTTCAAATACACAAATAGTACGATGTTGGATTACATGCCACAGTAGGATTAGCTAGTGAACTAGCTAAGGCAGCTGGATAGCATACTTGTTAGCAGTCTTGAATGAATGCCTTCTTTTTATGAAGGGCCTTTGACAATTCAAAATTGGGTGAAGGTTTTTTACCAAGAAATCTATACTCAAAATCATTCCATTCGGAATTCTTTTCTTTCTCCTGTGTGTCCTGCCACAAGAAGCATCTCACTTCTGTCCCTTTTAAGGGTTTATATCGAACAAAATTTTATGAGCTCATTATACCGTGGAAACATTCGGTCTCTCTTCATGTGAATTGCCAATGCTGTCACTGTTCATTGTGGCCATTGACTTCGATTGGTGTCTACATCTTCCTCAATCTTAACATGGACAGTGCTTTGTGGGAGCATCCTGTAAAGCTAATGACCACCGTTTATGCATTTACTCTATATGGCCTTCATAGCCTTTGTAGTGCTGGTGTTTGATGTGAAGGCAAAATGACTAATGGTGCAGATGGTGGAAAGAAAGTGTGAACTAGAAGTAACATTCCAAAACATGTCGGGCTGTGGATTCCTTTTTGGATTCCTTCTAGGTCACCGAGATGACGGTGTTTCTGTTGTAACTTCGAAGTGCATACTGATAAGCTAACATATGCTAAATATCAGTTGGAAGTTTAGACACTGCCAAACGGGCATTTTTTATATTATAGGTGCATGCGATGCTACGCTTAACAGTTGATACACAAATTTCCAGAACAAAAAGTCATGTTTGATTTTAATCTTCGCTTCATTGTTTACTATTTATTTGGTCTTGCAGAATCCATGGCAGCTGTTGACCAAGAAAGCTTGCCTGATACCTCAACTTCCAGATTTACATGGAAGATTGAAAGTATTTCCAAACACAGCGGTGGGAAGCTCCACTCTGATGTTTTCGTAGTCGGTGGTTACAGCTGGTCAGTAAATACAGCCTCTTATTGCTATCTTACATCCATTAGTTCTAGAACTTACTTCTTTTCCTATTACCTCTTTGCAGGAGAGTGCTGGTTTTCCCTACAGGAAACAATGTAAACAACCTTTCAATGTACCTTGATGTTGCTGATGCCAAGTCGCTACCTAATGGCTGGAGTAGGAGTGCCCAATTTAGCCTTGCTGTGATCAACCAATTAGACATCAAGCACTCATCAAGAAAAGGTATCTCCAGTTGTTTTATTAATCTTAGTTTGATTCCATTAGCAGCAGAACTTATATCAGGCATTTGCGTCACTTCAACTGCTTGTTCACTTTCTTATTGTGAAGTAGATATTGCTTACTCCCTCTGTCCAGAAAATGTAGGCCTCTATGGCATCCAAGGTGTCAAACTTTTGAAACTTTGACCATAGTATATGTGCAGTAAGTTGTCTATGCAAATAATGTCATTGGATTTGCTGCAAAGTCCTTCATAATGGTGTTAATTGTTTTTTGCTGGCATAATACAATTGAAAATCATAAGTTTAAGTCTTGCACTAGAGACTGAAAAATAATAAACAGTTTAAATTTAAGGACGGAGGGAGTATTTGTTAAGCTACATGGCAACCTGCTCTTATCTTTATTGTTGAACAGTATCTATATGTTATAAGGCATATGGTATTATTTGTATCCTGATGCTTTTGAAGTAAAAGAACGTCACGCTACCTTCATGGTTGACACTTCCCTGGATTGTACTAGGGTTAGGTTGAGCCTCCGTCCCTCTGCCGCTTGGGGCAAGTCAGAAGAACTATTCTTCTAGTTCTTGCCTGAATTCCTCATAGAGGGTCTTCTTTATACATATCAGGGTTCTAGTCTAACTAGCAAATTGTAGATCTTATCTCTATTTCGTTTAGGACCCAATCTAAATGCTGTATTCCTAATTTATAAGCTAAACTTCCTAACTAGATCACAGTAATGCTAACCCTAACTTAGTACCTGTTGAGCCATGTACTTTAGAACATAACACATGTACTCCCTCCGTTTCTTGATGTAAGGTGTATAGTTTTTTGATAAAAAAATCTAAACTATAAGGTGTATTGCGATTCTTCGACAATTTTACCCCTCCACATATGAGTTAAATCCCTCCACGGAGATATTTGACGACTTGCTTTCAATTTGTGACTGCTAGGGACTCCCTTTCTCGATTTTTTATAGGGGCAAATGAATCCACCCTATAAAAAAACAGCATGTCTTAATATTTGTGTGAGAAAACTATACACCCTACACTAAGAAACGGAGGCAGTATAATTTTATTCGCTGGAAAGTGTCCTATTTGTTCTTTAACCTTCCAACATTAAAAGGAGAATGTCCTGCTATTTAAAAGTTTGGACTGATATATTATCTTGACACTTTTTCCCTCGGTTAAAGAAACATTTCTATCGCTCAATTTGCGTTAAAATTGAAATTACTTTCAAGATTTAACCATAGTATTTGACACATCATTCTAGTCATTATTTGATGCCTTTCCTTTCTCTTGCAGAAGCAAACCATGTTTTTAATTCTCGAGAAAGTGATTGGGGGTTTACTTCTTTTATGCCTTTAGTAGAGCTGTATGATCCTAGTAAAGGATATATAGTGAATGATCAATGCATCATTGAAGCTGAGGTTGCTGTGCGTAGAATGACAGATTACTGGAACTACGATTCCAAAAAAGAGACCGGTTATGTCGGTCTCAAGAATCAAGGAGCTACTTGCTACATAAATTCGCTGCTCCAGACACTTTATCATATTCTCTACTTTAGGAAGGTAAGTTGTATTTCTAGTTTTCTCTTACCTCAAAAGGGAGGCTTTTCTGGTTTTCTTTGTCTATAATTCTTCTTTGGTTCTGATACAAAGAAGGATACTGTAGGCTGTATACCATATGCCTACTGCCGATACACCTCCAGGGAGCATTCCTTTAGCTTTGCAAACTCTTTTCTACAAACTTCAGCATGGCGACAGTAGTATTTCCACAAAGGAGCTTACCAAATCTTTTGGATGGAATACCTATGATTCATTCATGCAGCATGATGTCCAGGAGTTAAATAGGGTTCTTTGTGAAAAGTTGGAAGATAAAATGAAGGTTTGGCTTTTGCATGCTGATTTTTTTATTACAATAACACCCAACAATTGATGTGTAACTATTGCCTTGCCCAGGGTACTATTGTGGATGGAACAATACAAAAATTGTTTGAAGGGCACCATATGAATTATATTGAGTGCATTAATGTGGACTATAAATCTACTAGAAAAGAGTCATTCTATGGTAGGTAATAACTGACAAGGTGACATCTGGATCTTATTTCTCTAGTGTTCTCTTTGTTGCCATAACTTCGCAACATATTTGGCATTTTTTACCAGATCTCGCACTTGATGTGAAGGGCTGCTCGGATGTTTATGCATCTTTTGATAAATACGTCGCTGTAGAGATGCTGGAAGGTGACAATAAGTATCAATCGGAAAAACACGGTCTCCAGGTTAGTTTGACTTGGCATTTTCTATCAAGAACAATAAAAAACTGCTTAATAATTGTTTTTACAGATTAAAATCTTATTTCTGCAATTTCATAGATTTTTTGAATTAGAAACATATTCTTCCCTTAATTGTGCTAGGAAATTGTCAAGACCCGTATTGCCAAAACAGCTGTGGCAAAGCCCATCTCAGATTGTGTCTCAATCTGAACAATTAGTAAACAGTTCATGCTCATCTGTTCTGGTTCTCCTTGATTCTGTTGGACATGGTTTAATCTAGATTTTGGTTGGCTGGTATTATTTGATTAGTTTTTTTTTGCTGATGACTGGGTCATCAATGCTGATGGTACAATATAGTATGCAGTTATACACATATTTAAGGTCAATATGATTGGAATAGTGTTGGATAATTCGGTATTGTCAGGAAAATGTGCTTTGAAATGCACTTCATCAAAATTTTACTTTTTCATAAATACATCACAATTTTTTTATTTGTTTTTATTTAATGCATTCGCCCCCCTTTTCAGGATGCCAAGAAAGGGATGCTTTTTACCGATTTCCCTCCAGTTTTGCAGCTTCAACTTAAGCGGTTTGAATATGATTTTGCGCGGGATACAATGGTTAAGGTCTGGTTTTGACTCTTATATTTTCCTCACATTGTTGTAGGTTTTCTCCTACTCTGACTTTATTATTCATTTTGGTGGTTATTCCACACAAAAAAAGGTTACAGTAAGTCTCTAGGTATGTTTTGGACATAGTTCTTAGAATGCAGTTCCATAGATAAGCATATAGAGAAACTAGAATCACGAAGTTCTGTTTTGTACCATAGGATGGTTATGAGCCAATCTTTGAGAATGCCATAATGTCATATCTGAAATTTAACTTCATACATTCTAAAAGTATGGAATTCACCGTTCAGCATTAGTGATCAATAGTCTGTCACTGACTTGAAAGTTCCTTGATTAGTATTTGAATACTAGGTATGGTCTGGACATAGTTCTAAGAATCATGGTTTTAAAGGCGTCACCTACGCGACGCTTAAGCGTCAAAGCGGCCTGGGACGGCAAGGTGTCAGCGTCGCCTTAGGCAAGCGAGAAAAGCGTCCAAATTTCCTGTTGAATCTTCCAGGTCGTCGCCTAGGTGGGGAAGGCGTCGCTTTGGACATTTTTGGACGTCTTCGTCATCCCCGGGCAGGTCGAGCGGGTAGCTCAGCTCAGGCGGAGCGGGAAACAGAAATTGAGCAGGATGGGGAAGGAAATTGGGGGCAAACTGGAGGGAAATAGATAGGGGAGAGGGAGGGGAACCCACCCGTGAGAGGAATCGAGCTGAGAGAGAGAGAGAGAGAGGAGCTCCCTCTTCTCAGGCGGCCAGTTCCGCCTCTGCCAAATCTCGCCAGCTTCTGCCCTCCTCCGCCGGCCACCCATTCTCCGGCCAAGCTTCTGGGCTTCTCCTCCCCTGGCAGCCCTCTCCCAGCAGGGCAACACGGTACGGCTCCCCTCTCTCCCCCATGCTCCCTTTCCTCTCCGCTCTAAAGCTTGGCCGTGGTTCTGTTCTGCTTGGTGGTGTGGTGTCTGTGGTGGTTCTGCCGTGCTGCTTGCCTGTGGTGCTGCTTGCCTGCTTGCCCGTGGTAGTTCTGCTTTGCTGCTTGCCAGCAGGCTCCCCTCTCTCCCCCATGGTTTTTCTCCTCCCGGCCCTCACCTTCTCCCGTTCCTGTCTACTCTGCTATGTTCTAAGGTGTCGCCTCGCCTTGCGCTTTAAGTGCCTAGGCGGTGAGACGCCCCCCCTCCGCCTTAGGATGCCTCACCCTGTTAAAAACCATGCTTAGAATGCAGTCCCATAGATAAGCATATAGAGAAACTAGAATCACGAAGTTCTGTTCTGTACCATAGGATGGTTATGAACCAATCTTTGAGCATGCCAAAATGTCATATCTGAAATTTAACTTCATACATTCCAAAAGTATGGAGTTCACCATTCATTATTAGTGATCAATAGTCTGTCACTGACTTGAAAGTTCCTTGATTAGTATATGAAAACTAGGGTTGTTGAAGGTTTGGGTGCGCCACTATATTGTGGCAAATACTTTCTCGTACATATGTTACTAGTTTTGTTATGTCATTTACATTGAATTTATTCCAACAATGTAGATAAATGACCGTTATGAGTTCCCACTCCAATTGGATCTTGACAGAGATAACAGGAAATATCTCTCTCCAGAAGCTGATAAGAGCGTGCGCAACCTCTATACTCTTCACAGGTAAATATTCTGTTATGCCATTTGTTCAATAAGTTCTTTTTGTGCATATATATATATATATTCTGTTATCTCTGTCAAGCACTTAAATTTATATTCTGTTATGCCATTTTTTGTGTCTCATAGGTGCTTAAATACATAAGCACTTAAATTTTACATACTATAAAATGTTAAATAGCCCAGTTCATTTGCTTTTGTGACTACAATGTTCACATGCTGCCCATGTGCTATTCTTCGTTGTTCACCCCTTTCTGTTTGTAGCAGTGAAACGGATATGGTGCAAATGCAAATACCGTCTGTTTTATTTTGGTATATATTAACACGTATTTCCAGTGTCCTCCAATTTATGGGCGGTCATGGTCTTTGAGGGCAGCTTTGCACAATGTATATTGTATGTAGGAAGCATTGCAATTTTTACTGGCTAGATGTGAACTGCTAATTTATTGTTAATTTGAACCTGTTGACTTCTCTTGATTGCAGTGTACTAGTTCACAGTGGTGGAGTCAATGGCGGACACTATTACGCCTTTATTCGTCCAACTCTTTCTAATCAATGGTATGGTTTAGTTCTAAATAGTACTCCCTCCGTTTCTAGTATAAGATTTTAAAGATGTTTCAGATATTGTCTAGATGCGAACTAAAATGAGTGAACATACACACTAAAACATGTCTAGATACATTTGTATACATTTGAATGTGGACTTGTGTTATTTGGCACTAAATTAATATTTTTAATCCTCATCTGAGAAGACCATTCAAGCAAAAAGATAGATCAACAATGATACCTCATCACCAGATATTATTTGCTGATAATTTTGGATACTCAGAACTTCATAACATGAAATTTTGAAGTAGTTAAATTATTTGAAAGATGTGCCTTTCTGCTGATTGCTTTGTTGTCATAGCCCCCCCCCCCCCCCACCCCACCCCACCCCTGTGCCCGCCCACTCTCTTCCTAAATATGTAGAAAGAGACTGTGTCCAATTTATTGACTTTGCAAAGTTGTCATTTAGGTACAAGTTCGACGATGAACGAGTGACAAAAGAAGACATGCAACGGGCGTTAGAGGAGCAGTATGGTGGTGAGGAAGAGGTGATATCCATTTGGAAACATTGAGATTTTTAGGTTGACCACTGCTATTTTCTTATTTTCAATAATGTTTATTTCTTCGTTACAGCTCCCCCAAACTAATCCCGGACTGAATACAAACCCACTAAGATTTACCAAGTACTCGAATGCTTACATGCTTGTTTACATACGTGAAAGTGACAAAGACAAAATTATTTGTGATTTGGATGAGGCAGACATATCTGAACACCTTAAGGTAGTATTACTTCTTGTTATTAGTCTCCACCTTTTGATATCATGGAGTTTATTTATTTCAATATCATATAAAATCCGACCAGACTAGGCTAAGAAAAGAAAACGAAGATAGAGAGAACAAGAAAAAGGAGAAAGCTGAGGCTCACATGTTCACCACATTAAAGGTTTGCCTTTATCTCATTATTTGACTGGGATTGTCCTTCTGGTTGCTCTTCTCAGTTGGTTCTTCATTTGAACAATCACCCAGGTTGCCAGAGATATCGATTTGGCAGAGCAAATTGGAAGACACATGATTTTTGATCTCGTGGATTATGATAAAATTAATAGTTTCCGTGTATCTAAAGACTTAACGTTCAACCAAGTCAAGGTAATTGTTCTCACTGGATAGCCCTGTTGCTGGATATTAACAAGGATGATAGATAAAGATATATTTGTGAATAGATAGATGCATGTGCTTCTTTTTGACATTGTTTTGGTGTCCTTGTGGTAAGAAGGCTCATGACTTCGTGCAGTTGTGTTCCGTGTGCAAGCAGTCATGTTAGGGGCTGGCCATGTCTAGCGTGAATGCACATTCATTCTGCTCCTCACTTGTCCATGTTTGTTGTAGTAGCAGGACCTCCAACACTAGTACTTATCACCTATCAGTCTTATTGTTATTAGTCAATCCTGTTCTGATAGCCTGCACTCCCAGTTCTCCACTGGTTCACCCTCCCTGACTTCGAGCCCAAATATGCCTGTCCAGCTTCGTGCTGTCAATGAGTTCTTGACCATTTCATTATCCTAGCACTGGTCTTTCTCTACTCTGTTGCCTGCCTATTCTGCTGACATCATTGGCTTGTTTCACCTTTCTAGTTTTGGTTGTGAGTAGAATAAATAAATTTCATGGATGTAGCAATTGGAGGTAGCATTGCTAGCACAGCACATAATGTACTCCTACATGCATATAATACTTCTTGAACTTGAACGTTTTGCTTGCGTGCGATATAGTATACTTCTAGTGCCATACTAATACTATACTATCATCATAATTGTGCAGTACATATACAAATTTAGCTATTACTGCAGTTACACGACTAAGAGAATGTTGCGTGGTGTTGATATTAGGCATCAGTTCTCATAGGCAAACCCGCTCTGCTAGTCTGCAGTATTAACATTTAGAGAGTCTTAAAGAGTGTATAATGGGCTAGATATTATTTCATTTCCCTGGATTTATCACTGGACGCAAACTTGCACTATTAATTTCATGAGCTGCTGTATAGACTGATTTTCTGGATTTACTCAAGGTGCTGAATTTTTTTGTTGGTTAGCTTGCAAATCAGATGGTGCAAAATACATGGCATTTTTTAGATGGACAGTCTGAAAATGTGACTTTGACCTATGAATACATTAATAAGAAGAATACAAAAACATTGAAGTATTATTAAGAAAAACTCTAGTGATATTTTTTTTTGACCAATCACAATATATATTTTATATATTGTCAATGTTAGAGAAGTTCTGGGTACACCCTTTTCTAGGAAGCCATCTAACGGATGTAGTACATGTAAAGCCTTCTTACGATTAGTGGGCAATGGGCTTTAAACATATAATGTGTATAGTGATACATAATTTGATAGCTGAAACAGTTGTCCAGGGCAGACACCCTTCTTTCCACGATTCGGTGCTCTGCTTCTGAGGTCCTGCTTCATCTGCACTCAGCAGATTAGGCAATTAGGGGTTCTTAGTTGGTGGTAATCCCTTGCTAGCTGACGAGGCACTCACCTGTATCTGTTGGTTGGTTCACTGCACCAAGCTAGGCTGGTAAAACTGACAAGTTAACAAGTAATCAACTTGAGAACAGTGATACAGTACATAAGATGGGGAAGCCAAATGTTTCCTTTTCTATGTTCACTAATTCGTTTGCTTCTAGTCTCAAGTTATTCTGTCAGTTTATTCTTCTGTGTACGTGGTTGGAGGACAGGTCTAACATATTAAACAAAGCTTATAAAGAAATGAACAAAATTGTTTACTCGACTTTGGTTGCAACAATGACATTGTTGGTGATGCACTTTCTGATTGTTGCCCAAGTTTATTTACTGCTTTTAACTACAATGCCTAAAAGTATGGTGTTTTAATTTACTGACTTCACTTGACAGGAGGAGTTGTCAAAAGAATTTGGTATCCCCGCACAATCCCAGAGATTTTGGCTGTGGGCTAAGCGGCAGAACCATACCTACAGGCCCAGTCGGTTATTGACTCAACAGGAAGAAGCAAATAATGTAAGTGAATATTGACACAGATTAATTGTTTACGTTAACTTTGTTTGACTGTGATTGTATTCGGGCCCTGCACTTTTGAAGAATATGATGTTGAAATCTACTTCCTCCGTTCTATATTAATTGACTCAGATTTAATACAACTGATACTAAATCTGAGTCAATTAATTTAGAACGGAGGGAGTATGTGACAGGATTTTTCCTGCATGATTGGGGTTTCTTTTTTTTTTGCAATTGTCAAAACATTGTTGTTCTTTAATGTACCGGGTTTGGTTTATGACATGATCTAAGGAGCATTTTCATTAGTTCGGAATTAGGGACCAGTCTTGGGTACCTCATTTTCAAGGGGCTGATGAAACCGTTTACGAAATATGCTCATATATGTAATGCATATGCCGGTACAAATAGAGCAATATGACATTTCCCAAATATATATAATTTATGCTTCACAATCTGTCCACAATACACAATGGGTATGGCGCTATAGGACCCTAATACAGCATCCTAAAATTTAGCAGCAAAATCTGGCCATCCTGTTTTCTCATGTTGTCTTTTATTTCCTTCCTCTCCTGCATCACTCTTATCTATTTGTTGTCTCACAATGCCGATTGAGTAATCATACCAATATACAGTTGCGTCGTGCTGTACCATTTTACTCTTTCTTGTATGTTAGAACGTAATTCCAGTGTTCCCAGTTATCCTACGCCTACTTGTGTACTACTTTACAGCATGCAGAAATATCAGCTTACCATTGGTGTCATGTAAATGTCCCTGTTAGCTTTTGTACCATTATCTCACTCTACACTATTTACCTAAGTGCATAGCCCAAGATAAATCTTCAAGTTTAGGTACATTATTTATCCCTTAGATTTACGAGCTACTGCAAACATGAACCATGTCATGTCACATTGCCATTTCACCCTGCCTTTGCCACTGGCTCCTTTCCTAGACGCGCCTAATTGGTGACCAGGTGCTACCGTACTAGTTTTTCTGCCTGACCTGCGCCTTCATGAACACCGGCTTCCATTTGTTATGTATCACTATCAGTTTTCTGTCTTCAGAATTAACTGATTCATTTTTTTTTCAGGTTGGACAGCTCAAAGATACAAATCGATTCCAAGATTCTGAATTGAGGTTGTACTTGGAAATCGTACAGGTTAGTATTCTGAACTGCCTTTTGTTTGGATCCCCACCCAACTGCAGTGCGCCCACCATGTTAAGCTAAGTTTGTTGCTCTTGTTTACTTGTGTGCCATCTAACATTTGCTTGTGACATACACAGGAAAATCATTTAACTCTTACTTTGAAAACAGAGAATGATATTTTACTTTTCTTCAAGCTTTATGATCCTGACAAAGAAGAACTAAGGTTATTTCATTTCCGACTTGAAATATTATCATTCTTTTTGTAGTCATAATATTATAGTACAATACTGAGCTGACTGGATGTTATCCCTGCGATTATGAAATAGATATGTTGGAAGTCTTTACTTAAAAGCATCAAGTAAGCCATCTGAAATAGTGGAAAAATTGAATGCGATAGCAGGATTTCAGTCTGATGAAGATATTGAGCTGTATGAGGTAGGTCTTGAGGTCATTCAAATTGAAGTCGACTCTTTACTGTTTAAATGTTTTTTGTGGCATGATATCATTTTACTTGTACCTCGCTAGGAAGTAAAATTTGAGCCGTGTGTGATGTGTGAACCAATTGATGCCAATGTTTCCTTCAAGTCGAGCCAGGTTTGTTCTTAATAATATATTTAATATGTGTTCTTAATAATATATTTAATATGTATATTAATCATTCATTCATGCATTACTTAACAATGTTTGGTGCTGCTTTCAGCTTTCAGATGGCGACATCTTATGCTACCAAAAACGTTGTCCTCTGGATAGGATGGACCAACACCGACATCCCAATGTGCCATCTTTCTTTGAATATATCCATAATAGACAGGTATTTTGTCTGGACGAGATTATGCTCTTTGACCTTTTTTCTTTGAAACACCTTGACTTGGTTTAGTGTGCCATCTATGAACTATTAAAGCAAGTAGAATCATATGTTGGTTCTGAGAAGTAGAATCAGATGTTGAAATCACTCTAAATTATGCATGGTAGATTTAGCATTTGATGAAAGTAGCGAACCCTGGTGAGTTAAGCCTACTAAATGAGCACAAAATTTGGCAGTACAGAGCTGTCATAGTACAGTGCTTAATTCATAATAGGAGAATATGTGTATATGCCACTATTTTGTGAAAACCATGTACTCTCTCCGTCCCAAAATAACCGTCTTAAGTTTGCCAAAAAATGGATGTATCTAGACATGAAACATGTCAAAATACATCCACTTTTAGCAAAACTTGAGACAATTATTTTGGGACGGAGGGAGTATTCATTTTCCTACCAGTACAAGTTAAAATTCTGACGTTTATCTTGAACTGACAGTGGCTCTTATGTGGTTAGAACCGACAATGTCTCTTATGTGGTTACATTTTCTGATATGTTGATACATGACATCAGTTCACCAATGCCAATTTTACGTCTTTTTTGCTTGTTTATATATTCATGCTATTTTAGTTGAATTTTGTGTTACTTCATTTTCTTGTTGGTACTCGATTTCTGGGCCACTTGTCACAGTATCATATATTTTGTAGGGAATATTTGTGTGCTAGTCTGGTGTTTGATGTTCTTTTATTCTAGTGAATCTTGTCTATATCTATTTATACTTGTGTCAGTTCCCTTTTTTTTATCTTACATACATATTGTCTGATGATCACCTATACATCAGTGGTCTTTCCTGAAATTTTTGTTGATGTTGTCTATAGGTTGTGCATTTCAGATTGCTTGATAAGCCAAAAGAAGACGACTTCTCTCTAGAGCTGTATGTGCTGGGAATCTTTGAACCTTCATTTAACAAATTGATTGTTTTCTTGCATGTATAAGAGTACCGATAACTGATTTTACTTTCATACTTGTAAAGGTCAAAGCGTTCAACATATGATGATGTTGTTGAGAAAGTTGCTCATCATCTTGGTCTAGATGATCCTTCCAAACTCCGTCTTACACCGCACAATCCGTATACACAGCAACCTAAACCTCACTACATCAAGTACAGAGGTCTTGATCATCTTTCAGACATGCTACTTCACACCAATCAGGTTAGGCACCTTTTTTACACCTTACTGTTTACTACCTTACATTACATGGGATTACTTGAGCTTCCTTTAATGTCGCAGATGTCTGACATATTATACTATGAGATACTGGACATTCCTTTGCCAGAACTGCAAGGTCTGAAAACATTGAGAGTTGCTTTTCACCATGCTACGAGCAGTGAGGTAGTTTGCACAAGTTTTTGTGCTTGCAACTGCTTTTATGTTTCTGAACATGTCCTTCAATAACCTTTGTTTACCAGGTGCAGTTTCATGTTATACGATTGCCTAAAGGCAGCACCTTTTCTGATCTGACTGAAGACATAAAATCAAAGGTGAATTCACTTGTAAAAGCTGTCAATTTCCTTCACCTTTTTGTGTGCTGTGAATCTGATTTGAATCTTCTGTTCTTCCTTTTCTTAGGTTGAGTTATCTAGAAGTGATGCTGAACTCCGGTTATTTGATGTCCACAATAACAAAATATGGAAGGTACTTAATACCTCTATTGTGCTGTCGAAATTATGCTTCGGCCAGATTATAGATGGTGTATTAATTTATTCAGATGCCATGTGTTTACTTCTAAAGATTGATTTGGAAACATGAGAGTTGTACTACCATTAAGTCAACTCATACGGGGATTTACGTTTTTAATTAATACATTGTAATTGCTGAAAGATGATACACCATTAAAGACTGCTGACTGACAAGTCAATACTTGGGCCCCGCTTGGGAAGGGTGTGCCGTTTTCCACTCCGTAATTTTCTACCCGTCCTTACCTGTGAATTACACGGACCTTCCCACGTCCGTATTTCCTCACGACACTTTCCGGCCCGAATATGGCCATCCAAGCGGGGCCTTGGGCTTCTTTGGATCATAGGATTAGAAAACAGAGGAATTGGAAAAACAGAGGATTACAAAACAGAGGAAATCTACAGGAATGGTCATTTGGATGATACACAGGAAAAACACAGGAAAAGTGCCTTGATCCTACGCGAATGAGTGTAAAAATGAGTGTAGGAATGCAATCCATAGGAATTTTGGAGGTGTCATCCTTTGATCCAAATGGATTCGTAAGGAAAAATTCCTATGGATTGGAATCCTCCAATATTCCTATGAAAATCCTTCAATCCAAAGAGGGCCGGCAGGAACTAGGAAGGCAGTGCACCAATCCTTGCCTGGTTGGTACTAGATTAATCAAGTGTAAATTGCAACAAGGATATCCATGCATAAAATTTGTGTTATTAGCTTTCTAGAAGAAAATACAAATTATCTTGGCGTGAATTCATTTTACTTCGTTAAAGTTCCATCTCTCTTTTATGAACCAGTCTCTGTAAGATGATATACATAACATAATTTGGATGACCTTTGCATTAATTATTCAGCCATTTGTCTTATTTTTCAGGTGTACCAACCTGCTGAGAAAATAGATTCAATTAATGATTATGGACCTCTTCATGCTGAGGAGGTTTGCACCATAACCAATATTTTTTTTCACCACTGTTCTAAACTTCCATGGGCAAGTAATTCGTTTAAAGAAAAAAAGAGATCCATGGGCACTAGCACCCAGGATTTTTTTATACTCCCTCCGATCCAAAACATTTGTCGCCAGAGTGTACAACTTTTATGCTAAGCTAGTACTGTTTGTACGACAATTTTTGTGGACCAGAGGGAGTAGTAGAAACCCACCTGGGTGAGGCACCAGAAACTCGCTCCCGACGGGAGTCGAACCCTGGGAGCAGGGTGTGCCACTGCCATTGCAACCCTTGCCACTAGGCCACTGCCCAGTTCTTCTCATCAAGTGATTCGTTTAAGCAATTGGCCTTTCGTAGTACTTTCAGTCCGTATATTTTTCTTGGTTTGAGGAACGCAGTAACTTGGTCCATGGCCATCTAATGCCTCTTAGCACTTCCCTAATTCTTTATCTATTGTCAGATTCCTGAAGAAGAGAAAAATGCTGGTACACGAGACCAATTGGTTCATGTTATTCACTTCTTCAAAGATAACCAGGTACCATTGTTTCTAATGTTTCTTTGCAGTCCTAAAGCTTCTTAGCCGCATGTATGGATAATTGAATCGAACCGATGCTAATTTACCTTGCCAAACATATGCTGGAAGTTATTGGGGGATCAACATGATAGGGTTGGAACGTGCTAGTTTTTTTTAACTTGCATAACATTATCCTCTTCAAAATGCTAGCTTCGGGTTTATACATATAATCTATGAAAAGTTGTGTTCTTGTATAAGCCTAAGAATTTGATATGAACATACATAATCTAGAATTTTGATATAAACAAATGTCCCATATGTTAGCTCCAGTTTATTCAGCATAGGCTTGGCCAGTCCGAAAATCTAAGCTTTTGGGCGAGCAGTAGTCCATCAAAAGTTCTCTTGTATAAGCTCGCGTAGCTGCTGGGCTGTATTGTTATGTCATACATGGTTCCTAATTCTGATACTCCCTCTGATCCATATTAATGGACAACTTTGTCTAGATACGAATGCATCTAGTTAAGTGTTTAGACTAGATGCATTCGTATCTAGACAAAGTTAAGTCCATTAATATGGATCGGAGGGAGTATAAAAATTTGGTACACCTTGAAACCATCGGATTTTCCTTATCTCCAAAATCATGTCGTTCACACATTGAAATATTTGCTGAGTTTAGTTGATTCAAATTTAAACATTGGGATTAAATTTGTGAGTTTGCCATGATAGAGAAGACTTGACATTTTTTTTTGAAACAAAACAAAAGGGTATAGAGTCAGGTTCAATATCTGTGGTGCCTAGTGTGACATTTGCATCTTTTCAATTGTTATGTATCTTGGTCTTCGTACACACCTTCTGAGAAGCAATAATGCATCATCGGTAGTTGTTGTCACTGAATCAGTTATTGCCATCTTTGCAGCAGATGCAATGCTACGGAGAGCCATTTTTTTTCCTTATTCGTGATGGCGAGGCTTTGTCTGACATCAAAGTGCGTATTCAGAAGAAATTTCAGGTTCCTGATGAGCAGTTCCTTAAGGTGCGGTCTCAAATAGTGATTTCGTGTATGGTCAATTTCTGCACATTTTTGTCCTATTCACTACTTTGAACACCCATGGGCTGCTGTTTACTGTCTGCATGCTATCAATCGGCACATTCCTTTATTCTGTTGTGAATAATATCGTCTGGAAATCAATGTGATGGTGCTATTTAATGTCTGGTACTTTCAGTTGGGGGAATATTGGTTGTTTGCAGTTTCCCTTCTTGTTTTTTTTTTTTCTTTCTAGGTTTCCTCGCATCTTGTTGGATGATATCAAATGTTATCTTAATTTATTTCAGTGGAAATTTGCTCATGTTGCCTACAATCGCCCGGAATACCTCCAGGACACAGATATTGTATTGAGCCGATTCCAGGTATAGGTTACATTCTCTTTCGGGTGTTACACAGAAATATATGCCTCGTCTGATTTTTCTTGCTTGTATTTTGTTGAGCAGAAAAATGTTTATGGAGGAGCATGGGAACATTCCCTAGGACTGGAGCACTCAGACATGTCGACAAAAAGAGCCTACATGGCCAATCAGGTATTATTAATAAACACTGCGAATACAAAACTGATATGTTAACAGTCGATGTATTCTAAGTAGATCTAAACAATTGCAGAACCGTCATTCTTTTGAAAAAGCGGTGAAGATCTTCAACTGAAGATGGTGTATCCACTTCAACTCGATATTCTGATTGTTCTGACAGTTCCTTGATATGAATGGCCAAAGAACACCATCTTAACTTATCAACACCCTGCCGATGAAGTTCCGGTTCAGTCAGTGTGCTTTTGACCTATAGCGATACAGACGCAGAACCGGCTATGAGGGGGTGCTGTTTTTGGACGTGGACGTGGACGTTACATACAGTGGATGATGCATTGTGGCTTGCCGAAAGAAAATTTCCTTTTCATTGGCTGTACAGGGTTCTATAGTAGCCTTTTCCTTAGTTCAGTTTCCAGCTATATTTTGTTTGTAAGTTGTACATTTTGGAACGAATTTTTGCTTCTCAATGGGGTTTCTGGTGCTAAACTCGTCTACTTAAATAATCTGGTCAATGCCTGGTCCAAACCACCATTCTAGTTGTACTCTTAACAAAAGTTCAGTTTCATCATATGTATGGATACAGGGATGGAGGCACTGCCCTGTCCAACGACACTAGGCATCGGAAATGCTAAATCGCATGAACAGTTCACTATAAATCAACTAGTAGTATAAGATTGTTGAATGGACATTTGATAACGAAGAGGGAAAACATGGGAATCACCTCTATGGGTTTGAGTGGAAGTAAAATAGATCGCCAGGAAACTAGTAGGACGGCTCGAATGGCAATATTTTTTAGTGGATTAGAAGATTCAATTTTTTTACTCATCCTTCGAATCAATAGATGCATTAAGAAATGTGTGGACTCTGATTCTTTTCCCTTCTTAGCTACTACCTCTGTTTTTTAATATAATTAATATAAGATGTTTTAGATAGACATCCTTCAAACCATATGTCAGGACTATTGTGCTAGTAAGGTGTTGTGCAAGTTATAATGGGCATGTTTTGTTATCCTGACAGATGGTTGTCTCAGAGACTTAGACCGGGCATAATAGTGACCAGAATTATTTCATGCTACCACTTGTGTTATTTATATATATACCTTAATTATTTATATATATACCGGATCTGTATGCGTACTGTTGAACATATATACCCGAGGTATATATACTATGTAGATACCTTGGAAATGCATACCCAAAGTCATATATACCTCATACATACCTAAGATATACATACCCAAAACATTCGTATGGTCTACATACCTAAAACTTACCATATTCCAACCAGGAGCATGGGCACCTAGGAGCATACCTGTGTTACTACACGTGGGTATAAAATTATGCCCATACCCCATACGGGTACGGTACCCACGATTACCTGTACCCATGGTAAAATTGCCATCCTTAATTTGTAAGCAACCTTGTTGCCCACACAAAACAAGTTTAAACACGCTCGATCTCTATTCTGTAATATTTAGTCACCGTTACAAAATCATAATCATATGAAAGTACGTCTAAAACAACCAATGAGTCTATTTTGCATAACATCAAGACCAGATCATGAATAGTGCCTGCATGGATCATTCTTAGCCTTTTGATTTTCTTGCGGATTTGTACTGCTATGCTCTCTAACAGTGCCCGCATGGATTATTCTTAGCCTTTTGATGCTTAATGATGTCTATTCCCCTAGCCATCGTCCATTAATTTTGTTGAATATGGGTAGTTGTTGGATTATGAATATTGTTTGTTGCTGTCGTTGAAATAGCATTATTGTTGGGAGTATCTTGTCATAAATAGTAGTTCTTGTAATCCTTATGAATTATGCAAATTTGTCGGATCATGAATGTTCGTGTTGTCATTGAAATAGCAAAATTGTAGGGTGTATCTCGTAAAAAATGTTTAGTATGTAATCGTAAATGTATGTTATAAATTTGACTAGTCGTGAATAGTGTTTGTGTTGTCTTTGAAATGACATAATTGTAGTTAATTGTTACTACTCGGAATAAATTTAGAGGGTGTGTGTACGAGGTTATACGGTTAGAGCAAGTGTAATAGATTTTAGTCAGAATGCTATACGGATTTAAATAATATTTTTTTGGTGAGCTTGACTCTTACATATAGGAGGTAACAACTTCCAAACCTCCCCCTTTCACCATGTTCGAGCCTTCTTTGGCCCGACTCGATGCCCATACCCAGGAGGCGTGTCTCTCTCCTTGAGTTGATTCAAGTGAGACTGTGAGAGTGTACATACACCGCTATGAACGCACACACGCAATCCCTACCCCTATGAGCACCTCCGAGAGATTGGTCCGACAAATCTTGAGGATGACGAAGTCACCACGGGCGCCTCGCTGTTGACGGGCACATCACCTATCACTGAAAGCATATCGCCGGTTAAATCCTGGAAAATCCAGAAAAATGTGCGCACTCATACCAAATCTAGGACTTGAACCTAGATGGGCTGGTTCTACCACAAGAAACCAAACCAGTTGAGCTAGCCTCACTTCACCGGTAGTGCATTAGGAAGTATGAGGTGTGCATGGTTAACAAATTGACTAGCCAGTCATCCCTACACGATATGGACTTCTTCCACTTCTTCATGGCTTGCCTATTAGTTTTAGCTATTCATCTTTTTGGACGGGCTGATCATGGCTATTTGCTTGGGTTTTAACAATTTCCACGTAGGTGCCATGCAGGAATAGTAGTGACCACCGCATAAGATTAGTTATTAGCACAACACATTCCCCTTGTCCCGTAGCCACAAAGTCATCTTTGTGGTAGTGTGACAAATTATTGAGTATCGAAGGCCTTCACTCCCCTTTGATCTTCTTATACTTCATTGTTGACGCTTTTGCGACTCCCTACATTCTTCACGCCTAATTTCCACCCTCTTCGATCCTGGAGGACGGGGATTTAATCACTTGAGAGATGGATCTACTGATATTATTAGGAAAGATCATACATTTTCCATGACAGGATGAGCAGAGCGTGCGGCGCGGCGAGGGGGGGGGGGGGGGGGGGGTCGCCATTTCATTTATTCATTACCCGACATGCTTATGCAAACGAAGTGGGTCCAACTTCTTGCCGTGTGATGGTGATAGTGTACAAATGATCCAGAGGAGAGGAAGAGTCCTAGGAAATTCCCATAAATTCTCAACCCTTCTGTTATTATCTTAAAACTACTAATTGGACCCAACAAGGCGGATTTGGAACGAACAACACAAAACAAGACGGCCCCGAAAAAGACATCTTAAAACTACGTTATCGTTTTATTTTCTTTTTGAAGCAAATCTACTCTCTCCTTTCCTAAGAAAGATGCAACAACTATTGGAGGAATAGAGATGAATACAACTTTTAAATGTTAACAGTGGGGAAAAAGGATATACATAATCTTTTCTTATGTAGTATACGATACATATTTGTAGGACAAGTGGGTTGAATACTTACAACAAGGAGGACGGATTGCCCACAATTCGTCCGTGCTACACAGAAAGGATTCCTGCGGTTGACATGCCCCTTGTCGTGCACATCGATGTTGCCCACATGTAGCTTGACCAAGGCCATGCTCACCATGAAGTTCGCAACCATAGTCCTGACCTGATTCCCGCACCTTCTACCACAAATTCATGCTCGAAGCGTCTCACTTGCCCATGGTTGAGCTGGAAGCACACATGGCCACACCCCATTGCCATACACCAGTGTGGTTCACACGCAGAACATTAACCATAGTGAGGGCGAGAGAAATCGTCTTCATCGGTGGTGACATAATCGTTATTTACTTAGGTTCTAACTTTAACCATTATTTGGTCAACAAAACATGAAATGACATTTTTCTTGTGTAAGTGTTGTTGGTGAAATCTATGGTTGGGCTCATTTGATTCTTAGGATTGTCAAAGGATTTGTATAGGATTGAAATCCTATGGGATTTTTCCTTGTAGACCGTTTGATTCATAGGATCATTTCCTATAGAAAACATTAATAGGAAAATAACATGAGTTCTAACCTCTTGAAAAAAATTCTCCATCACAATCAAACAAACTTCATCTTTACATAGGATTCAGTTAGACATGCCATCCCAATCCTTTGAAATTCCTATTCATATATTTTTTCTATCCTAAAGTTGAAACATGCAAAACTATATCTTTGGACGGAGGGAGACCAAATGAAGCCACTGGTCACAATCCCCGAATCGAATTTTCAATCCATGAGGAACTATATTCTTTCAGTGGTAGGCGACGTTCCCGTCGACAGCGAGGCGCCCGTGGTGACTTCGTCAATCTCAAGACCCGCCGGCTCAGTCTCTCGGAGGTGCTCATAGGGGTAGGGTGTGCGTGCGTGCGTTCATAGGGAGGAGTGTATGCGTGTTTATATGAGCGCTTGCGTTGTACCGTGTTTCTAAAAAAACATAATAAAAACATGTAGCGTACCTGCACTTAAAAATATGGCAGATACCTGTGTATAGTGCAAACCCTTGGATCGATTCGTTTTCACACACAGTTTACGATATAATATCACAACAAAGTATCAATTTTATTACATCGATGATCCAGACTTACAAAAATAAATAGTTCGATACATCTTTGCATAGCTTAAAGCTAGCTTAAAACAATAAAGCAACGGAAATAAATCTTCAATGAGCCTCCAACTTCATGATACGCCACAGGCGAAAACATGTTGGTGCAGACCCGAAACCCAAACGTAGTCCTTACTCTTCGTCAGAAATTTCTGCAACAAATATTAATTTGCAACAGAGTGGGTCAGATTCCATTAAAAATGGAGTCTGGCAAGTGACACTATGGTGGACACTTAATGGAATAACTCTATAGCCTATATGCATATTTGGCTGGTGGAGTTCAAGGCTAATTTGCATAAAGCCAATTTTTCCTACTCTTTTGAAAACACTTTTCTTGAAAATCCAGACGAGTATGGCATGAAAACCATAATCTCATCTTCCCTTGTTCACCCATCAACTTTTAACTTAGAAATTGGAATGTTGGGAGCCTCCGTTGAATCCTTGATCAGCTGCTCAGATTGTCCGTAACCGAGGACATGGCTAAGTACTTAGTTTTACACTCTGCAGAGGTTGTGCACTTTCCCCACGAGACTCAAACAACCCTTCTGTCCTTGACCCTCATGTAGTGAAAAGGAAAGGAGAAGCATGAGACGAGACCTTTGGGGAAAAGTCAAGGCAGAGCCATTATACCACGTGGTTGCACTGGAAGCATCTTCACTTGGAGAAAACTTTGGTCCCTTTGTTCCTGGGTGGCCATCCTCAAGTGTACCTACTCAGCTTCACTCATCTAAATGAGCCTGGGTCTTAGCCAGGTGCACCCACCTAAATGAGCCTAAGCAGCCACTCAACTCTAACCTCCATCCTCTTGCCACATCCACCCAGAAGTTTCTTTAACTTAGTAGAAATTTACTTTCCACAAAACAACTTTAGCATAGCATCAATATTCCTACCAAGTTACCCATAGGATTCTAGACACAACTTGTGTAAGGGATATAGTGGTTTCAGCATAACAATACTATCCAACACATGCATATAAGAAATACACTAATTAATGCATAGAAAAATACTTAGGAAGTTTATGAGGGTGTGCCACTTGCCTTGGCAACAAGAAGAATAGCAACAACAGCTGCAACAGTTGTCGTTTCCCTCCGAAATTTCTAACACATCAAACAAAGCCAAATAAACATACAAACAAAATAACAATACACTCATATGCTATGCATGATGTGCAAAATATTTCTAAGAACTAGAGATGCATGCATGAAATTTATTCTTAAGTTAATGCAAGGCAAGTGTGTTAGCCAAATATGACTAAGGACCACGGTCAAAATCAATTGCTATAAGTCAACTTGACTAAGTTGTAAGACTGCTCCTAGTCTTCGTCATGTTTGATCTTGAATTCTTCAACTCCTTTGTAGTTTCCTTCATCTTCAGTTAGCACTCTAAGGACTTGGTCAAAATCACTAAGGAATTGGTTTATGCCCAAAGTGGAAGAAGAATAGGAAGGCAGCAAAAGATACAGAGAAGATAGAGTTGATTTCCCAGGCTTCATCTCCAGACTTGTAACCTTCTCCTCGGTGATGTCTTCATTGTATCATGTAGATTTGATGGTTCTTCAGACTTGATGGTTTGTATATCACCAGGGCTGGCCTTGGATATAACTTAGCCACCACGAGGTCTAAGAGAGAAGAAAAGAAAAGGGAGAAAGACTTAGAGAAATAAAGGAGGTTTGTCTTCTTGAAGTTCTTCTTGATTTTCTTCTAAGTGCTTCCACTTCTTGGAGCTGCTTCCGGAGTCTGTTTTCTTCTAAGTCTTCATTGGCCTACTAGTCTTCATATTTCAATTCCCAAGTGTCTAAGTGAATAATTACCTTACCAAAACAACTATGTCGAAATTAAACTTAACTTAGAGAAAAGCAATAACTATGCAGTAAATATGCTATGCATGCAATGCAATGTTTAATCAAGAAAACATCAAACTTGATAAAGTTTTCTATATGCTAAATTTTCTAAGGAAAAGAGTTGTCAAATTATTATCGAATATTTTCTAAGGAAGAAAATACTTTGTTTGAGGAGGCAAAATATTTCTAAATACTTTTGTGACCAAAGTGTTCATAATATGCCTAAGTACTTTATAATTTCGAATATATGATGAAATAAATTTTAATATATTTTTAATTAATTTTTATTCATGAAATATCATTTAAAAGTATTAAATCAATATTATTTACAAAATCTATAAAAATTATTCTAAAAAAATTAGTAGAAAAATACTACTGCCAATACTTAGACATACAAATTTATAGTAATTGGATTTACTCAAAAATAATATTTCTATCAGAAGTTATGTCAAAATTACTCAAACTTTATTCAATTTAAAATTATGATTTTGAAATAGTCCAAATAGTACTGAAAAATATTTTCTACCAGTGGAATAATATAACCCATACTCTAAGGTTTTAAAATAATTTTATTTAAATTTTTTGGACTTATGGATTTACATCTAAGTCAAATTTACTCAAACTCTTAACTTGAAATTTGAACAATTTAAAACAAACTCAAAATAGAAAATAACAAGGCTAAAATATTCTACATGTTGAGAGCTTTTCAAAAATATAAAGTTTGTTAAATTTGGCCAAACCAATAAAAAGTTATAATAGATCTAATATGTAGGGACTAAACTGTGAAGAAAACAAACAAAAGCTTCACGCTGAGGTCCCTGAGCCACGTGGCGTCTTTGGATTGGTGCGGAGTAATCCTGTTGACTGGTCTTCGGACGATGCGGGATATGCGGGCGCGGACGGGTTGTGGCGCGACGCGGACGGATGTGGGCAGGCGACGTGGCAACCTCTGATTCGCCCATACCGATTCGGAAAAGAAATTAAAACAGAGCCGGACGATCTAGATCCAACGGCCGATAACGAATCGATCTAAACGGAGCGGCGCACTTCGCCGGAGTTACTCCGACGAGCACAAACCGTGGCGGCGACACGGTGTTCTAAACGATCTATGGACTCCCGAGAAGAACGGAGCATACCCTAAGCTAGAGGAGGTCTCGGCGATGTCGGTGGCGAGGTGGCGGAGTCCGGATCTTCCTGGTTTGCCGTAAATCCTTCGCCGGAGTTGCGTCTAGCGGCGCTTTGCGTCGGGCGTGGACGGTCTGCTCGATCCGCTGCGTGGAAGAATACTGCAACAAGTCAAAACGTGCGCCATGAAGAAAGAAGAGAACAGGGAGAGGTAGGAGGGAGTGGCGGCGTCGATGTTCACCAGGATTGAAGAGAACAGCCGACGACAATGGCGGACGGTGGCGGTTCGATCCGAGCAGCCTAGGGGCGATGAAGCTAGGGTTTTTTGAGGGGAAACGAGGCGGCGTGGGTGCAGCTTATATAAGGGGGCAAGAGATATCTTTTCCCGCAAGAATCGGGATGGGATTGATCGTAACCGAATCGAGATGCACCGGAGTTCGGACGAGGTACGCGTGGAGATGATGACAAGTGGGGTCCGCGCGTCAGTGGGAGAGGAGGGAGGTGGGCTTCTACTGGGCTGCTAAGTGCCGCTCGCGCACGAGGAGGAGAAGTGGGCTTCGGCCCAGATTGGGTCGGGCTGTTTTTTTTTTTTTGACAAATCATTTTCTATTTTCAAACTTTTAATTCAAATTTGATTTTTAAACTTAACCAAAATTTTTCAGAAAAATTCGTAAAAATATGTTTTGGAAAGCTTGTTTAATTTAGAACTTTTTGGTAGTATTCTTGCCCAAAATAAAAATTAATAAATTGGAATATTATAAAAGATATAAATAACATGTTTATGGAATAATTTCCAAAACAAACATATAAATAAAATTTAAACCTTTATGTAATTTAAACAAAATGATGAAATGATGCATGAATGCATGAGTGCATGAATGCAATGCTTGAATTTTCTTTTCAAAATAAAAATACTTAATAGGTTTTCAAAAGTTTTAAATTTTTCTGATTTTTCAAAACTTGAAAATTTCCAGGATGTTACAAAACATCCGTGAGTGAGGGTGGAAAGAGAAAGCATAGTTTCGGTGCTTCCATTCCATGGCGTCCCTTCTCCGGGCCACCTCGTGGTGCTCCTCCCATTCGTTTCACCTCTCCTCCTCCACGTCTCCAGCCAGCCTCCCTTCCAGGCGGTGCAAGGCTGCTCCCGCCCTTCTCGCACCCGCCGCTCCTCCTTCCCCGCGGCCCCGCGTCGTCGCGGCAGCCTACTACGGAGGGGGCACCCTGCTGGGGCCCGCCGACACGCAGACATTCCTCATCGCCGCCGCCGTCGTCGGCGCGGTCTCCCTGTCCCTCGTCCTCGGCCTCAAGGTCTCCCTCCACCACCACCTCTTCTTCGTTCTTCCCATTCCGTACCGATAAGCGACGAGTGGCTGATTTCGCTTCTTGATTTCTCCTTCGCAGGGTGACCCTGTTCCGTGCGAGAGGTGCGCTGGAAATGGTACTGCTGCTTCTCTTTGCTCTCGTCTCTTTTTTATGCCAAGATTTTGGAAATTGCTCCGCTGATGCACTGCCTCGCAATCGAGTGTAGGCAACTAATTACCTGGTGTGCGTGTAAAAGGCAATTTGTAATTTATTACAGACTAATTAGCCACATGGAAGAAACAAAATGAAAGGCTGAAGGTAGCTTAAATTTAACCAAGTTGTTCGTTTTGTTGGTTGGCGAACCCATTCAGTAACTTCTCTTTAATAATCATATAAGTTCATAAACGAGTTACTGTATACTGCTATGAGCTTGCACATCGCCACTTCGCTCGTGCAGTGAGAAAATTAGTTCGCATTGCCTCTCATTGATACGAAGCACATAGGGCGGATTGGTTTGCGCCGTTCCTAAATTGCAGTAGTTTGACATAACCCTAGCTACATGCCCATAGCATCTTGCACATGCGCGCTGCTAAGCATCGTTTCTTGTTCTTCCTAGGGGGTACAAAATGTGTTTTCTGCACTGACGGCAAAATGAAGGCAGACAATGGAGTAGTCGAGTGCCGGGTATGCAGAGGAGCAGGTTGCCTTCTTCCCTTATTTCATAATCATAACTTCGTAGGGCAAGCTCTTGACAGATCAGTAAACGCTGATTTCTCAGGGGGAAATGCTGACAGTCTTCATTTATTTGCCTGTCATTGCTGACATTCCACCATGTATATTTTTCACGCAGGGCTGATACTCTGCAAGAAGTGTGCAGGTTCTGGTTACTCTAAGCGCTTGTAGCCCCAGCTACCAAACATTATGAGCCTTTTGTCAACGGAACAAAGTTGCACATTTACGTGTGAAACTGGGCCCTGTACAGATAAATAGAGAACTGTTCTCTGCTGCCGAACTGTTCGCGTAGGGATCAATATGAAATGGATGTGATGATGTATTAGAATATGCAAAATTTTGCACTTCTTCCTGCCCATATAGGTGTATACCCTCCATGTTATCTAGTCGGTTCCATGGTTTTTACACCAGCACCGAGGATCCAGTCAGCATCTTACTGTAGTCAGATTTATCAATTGCACTGCTCAGATTCAGATCTTCCCCTCGTGTAACACGTTATATACGATTTGCAAGAGTGAAACAGGAAACAGATCATGCACAGCCGAGCTCATTTTTTTAGCTGACAGGACTGACAACAGTACCATACAAAATGCCTGTACAACTAAAAGCCGAACGCTTGGGATAACAATGTCAAATTTAAAAGTCTGACAAATTGCTTCTTGATCTTCCTGTTATTACAATCATGACACTGAAATGTCCAAGAGAAACCATACTACGAATTTAGCTCCGAGACGGTAAGCATATGATTGCATCTTGTTACACGTCTGTGATCTGGCTCCCAAATTCCGAGTATTCATTCTCATTGGCCTTCTTCGCGGTACCTTCCTCAATACGCCTCTCCACGGGTCGCCTAGGAAGTGCTCTGGAGTCCCCATCGTGAGTGGAAGGAAATCCAAAGGATTTCAAGAAATCATTTGTCACCCGCTCAGCTTCCTCCATAAAGCTACTGAGGCTACCAGTGAAGTCTTTCTCAATAGCTTCCATGTCACTGCGAAGTCCTGGAAATGCAAAGGGCTCTTTAGTTGGGAAGCAAAGAGAATGTGAGGCACCTGTCATCTCATCTGTCACATCTTCTTCAGTCTTCTCAGTTTTCGATTCCACCAGTTCAGAGGGCCTAACACAGGAACATTGTTGGTTAATTTAGACAAGCCTTGTCGGAATTAAAGTAACAAGCAATTTGTCCATAACATGACAGAAAGAAAATATTAAAGCATAAACGTACCCAACCTATTAGACAGAATGTAGTATTCAGTTGAAAACGAGTAGAGAAATGGGACTACATCACTACAAGAAACTGGGATTCATTCACCAATCGATTTGATAGCCATGTGCAAGAAAGTTAACAAATCATTAAACATGCCAAGTTGATATGAGTCCCTGGTCTTTTATGGGTACGAAAGATTGCTTGCTTCTGGTTGACACACCACATGAAAACTACGTGCAGATCCCTAACCACCTCAACCTCTGTTTGTTAGGGTCTTGGGTTAAGAGATACATCCAGGGAGAGGGATCCCTTTGGAAAAGAGTTATAGATGCTAAGTATAACACTAGGGACCCAAATATCTTGTGCTGCCATGATGTACAGCCTTCCCTGTTCTGGAAAGGAGTCCTGTGGGCTACTAGGGCTGTTAAATTAGGCTACAAATGGCAGATAGGAAATGGTAGATCAATTAGATTTTGGGAAGACGTCTGGTTTGGTAATGCACCTCTAGCTTCTCAGTTCTGGGACATTTATTTTGTGACTAATCAACAAACTCAAACTGTAGCTGAGCTTTGGGATGGGGAACAACTTAAATGCACCTTTAGAAGGACTTTCTCTGAGGAGATGATGTCTCAGTGGCATGATTTAATTTCCATAATTAGAAGTGTAGTTTTAACTGTGGATGAAGACCAGCTGATCTGGCAACATGAATCCAAAGGAGTTTATTCCTCCAGATCCATGTACTCTATAGTTAACTTTAGAGGTGTTACACAGATTTATCTCCCTGTAGTCTGGCAACTCAAAATTCCCCCTAGGGTTCGGTTATTCTCCCAGAACAAGATTATGACCAGGGACAACCTGAGGAAAAGGGGGATTGCAAAACCTTTGGAGTGTGAACTCTGCAAGGAGTTTGAATCTGTTCGACATTTTTTTTTTGAATGCTTAATCTCTACACATCTTTGGCAGCTAGTGTTCGAAGTGTTTGATATTGCGGTCTCTAACTTTGAATCTATTGCTTCTAGATGGATTTGTAATAAGAGATTTCTGCATTTTAATGTAGTTTCTTCGGCTGTCCTATGGGGCATCTGGACAACAGAAATAGCTTAGTTTTTTACCGCTGTTCGCTTGATTGCGAGTTACCTGAAGAACTGACAGAATTCTTTCAAGGACCTGGAGCAGGGGGGAACAAAGCTTTTCTTGGACCTGCTGCTCGCCAAGCTGAGGGCGCCGCTGCAGTTGCCGGGGAGCTGAGTCCTCTGTGGACTGCCTCTTGGCGAACTGAAGCAAACCCTGAAGCCCACTTTGGTCATGCCTCTCTCCTTGCTGCTGCTGAGGGAAGAGGCATACATGTGGTGACGTGAAGCTGTCCGATCAACTCCTCCTGCTGAGAGCTGATCACAGGCCCGTCGTGACTGTCAAGCGGAAAACTCCCTCTTCTCCTGTGTCCCTGGTTTTTCCTGGCTGTGTTTGCCAGCAAAACTTGTAAGGCTTTTGGCTGTCTAGGCTATAGGGTCGCTGTGAGCAAAACTTGTCCTTGTAGCTTAGATCCTTTTGTTGTTGCTACTCGTTTGGTTTACTTTCGGTCTTCCGAATCCTGGTTTCGTTATGATTAACGGAACCGGGGGGTCGTTGGGCCTCCTGTTTATCTAAAAAAAAACTACGTGCAGAACAGAGAGGCTATCTCTATTGCCCATGACAGTGTTCTGCTGTTCCTAAACCGACAAGTAACAAAGCTCTGGAGTCTGGAGCATGCAACATTTTGTTACTGAACACATGTAAAATATACACGGTGCTTTTTTTTTTGGAGAGAAAATATACACGGTGCTGTTCATGCTTAGCAATGCATAGCCATCAGACAATTTTGCTGTCACATTGAATGGCATAACTGATGCCATGGTGGAGACCTAAAATTGGATGGCATTCCATAGCCATCAATAGCCGATTGAGGCCCCAATTGTGGACCCGAAATAAATCCATGTTCCACCCCTATTATAGATTGCTCATCAATAGCCGCCCCAAGAGTGGACCCGAAATAAATCTTTGTTCTAATAACAGATTGCTCAGCCTCACCATTTTCACTAAGTTAACCATCAGACAAACCACGCCTACCTAACGCAGATTTATACCAAGAGATGAAGGGATCGAGTGTGTGAGGGGTTGACCTGCCGAAGCAGTCGCGTAGGAGCTGCTCGGTCTTCTCGCACTTGCGGACGAAGCGGCCAGGCTCCACCTCCTCCGTGCGGCAGCGGGACTGTACCACCCGTCGCGTGCCGACGCTTCCCCCATCGGCGCCGCCGCCTCGTCCGGCCAGGTCAGGGATGCCGCTGAGCCCGCGGCCACTGTCGCCGTCGCCGCCGTCGTCGTCGTGCCAACGCCAACCCATGGGTGCGAGATGAACTTGGGGAATTCGGGGGCGAGGGATTGGGGGATTCGGGACTGGGCCGATTCTATTTCTGGTCCCGAGTTTGTCTGGGCCCTGCCTTGGAGAGCAATCCCGGTCTGGGTTGGCTGCTTCTGGAATGTTGTGGAAGGTGTGAGCAATCACCACCCGGACGCCTCAGTCACCACGTGTCAACTTCACAACTACTGCCTCTCTTTTTTAATATAGGACGATTAACCTTTCTCTATATTCATTTGTCCAAATTTATATCTAAACACTTTTTTATGTGTATCTATATAATATATACTATAACTAAAACACCTTATACTAAAAAAGAGAGAGTATATCAATTCTTTTGGCAACTTTTTTCAGGAAGTTGCCCCTCCTTTACCTTTCTACCTCCAAAGTCTGCCATTCAGTTTGGAAGGCTTCTCAGATTTTGGGGATGGCTTACCTAAGAAGGTTGGGCAGTCTTACAGAATGTGATATATGGTCACATGGTGAATCACCTATTTTTAACCCTTGCCATGATATGGGTTAGGTTGCGGGCGTCTATTTTTGGTTCGTGGGCTAGTCTTATAATTGTGTTTAATTGCGACCCTTCCAATCGTTGTTTCGACTAGTTGTCCTAAATATCACCTTGTATTTTTTTAAAACAAGGTAAAAGATTTTCTATTTCAATTAATTAAGGACAAAGTATAGAGAGTTGTTACAACTTACAAGTCCAAAGGCCTTGCACAAAATAGGCAAGACAAAGAAAAGTCTACTCTCGCGGCATGATACTACTAGAAGCTGTAGCATCGACGATGCTCCACATGACCACCACCTCTTGAATTTTTTGAATAAGCATTGCCGCGGTGGATGATTTGTTTTGGAAGACACGAGCGTTTCTTTTCAACCAAAATTTTCATGAGAAAGCATGGCGAGAAAGGCCAACGCCTTCCTATCCGCCTCTTTCTTGTGGATGCCGCCACCCGCCACTCCTTCACACTTTGGAACCAAGCCGAAGGAACAAGATAATGAAGCCCAAGCCAAGTCTTCAAATAAGACCAAATCCTCCTAGTGTAGTGGCATTGAGAGAAAGATGTGTGCGGCCGTTCCGGGAACTTGCTTGCAAAGCTTGCATCGCTCACAATTTTTTCAACCCCTTCTCTCAAGTCTACCCGCTGTTCACACTCGATTTTGTAGGATCGACCTGTTATAAGAGATAGCAAAAAACGACGAAGAGCGGAACGATCAAATCAACGGGGACACGAGATTTTAATGTGGAGAACCCCTCCAAACAAAGGTGAGGAAAAAACCACGGGCGCCAGCCAACAATACTTCACTATATCGGGTGAGGTTACAAACGCCGTGGGTTTACAATGTGTGGCTTACCCCAACAGGCGACTTACAAGATGTATTTATAGAGGGCAGAAACCCTAAGTCGGTTGCGATCTGACTCAGACATGATCCGTACCGTACCGCAGGGGACCAAGCCTCTCGGCGACGGGCCTCCGCTTCGCTCCGAAGTTAGCCGCTCACTTCACATCGTCATATGAATTTAGATCACCATAAAACAACACAATCACGAGAGAAAAAAAATCACTTTATATTGGTGCCTTTCCCTCATAATTCTCTACAAAAGTAACACAGGAAGATACCAGGTTGCATGTATCGAATGACATTTCACAACTTTTAAATTCCACTAGTCCTTTTCCCGCACTGTACATCTGTATCGCGATCACTTAGCAAAAGGAAACGTGTATTAACAATTCGCTATTTGCATGTGATTGATATTATGTACTGTATATTCATCAGTTTCTGCAGCACTTCCCAACGTGGACCTTTGCAATCTTAATCCCTGCAGAGAATAGAGGATGACTTAAACAGTGTGATGTATCAATTATAACAGAAAAAAGGTTGTTCACCTCCGACGAAAAGTAAATTTTACTCTGAAAGTCTGAATCGCTATCAATTGCACCATAACCTCTTTACAGAATATTAGTTTTGCAGTATATTAACTCAGTTTTAGTACAGTAGTAAAATTAGAAGTCGGACTAAATCTAACATTATGTCATAGTGCAAGAAGATCGATCAGTAACAAGCTAATGACAGAAAAAGTTTCACCGGAAAGATTCAACTACAGTCTAGTTTCAGAGAACAGGACACTCGAAATGGAATGATCTAATCTGGATTTACGGCTTAAAAACTACTGAACTTCATTTTGGATTGTACGGTTTAAAGTCTATTGTACTTTAGTTTTTGGTTTATGTGAAAACGTAAGATCAGCAAGCCACGGATAAACCGTCCTCACTCGGGGAATGCTTCGCGGGCAGGAGGCTGCAACGTGCTGACAGTACAGGTGTGGCGGATTAATCTTCAGATACTTAGACACTTATTCGTGGACGGAGAGAGTATGTTTTTAGTATTTTCCGACGAGAGTCTTTCATACTTATATGAACGCATTTCTTATGATCCGTTTATCACACTAAACTAAACCGAACGGCACCCGATACTAATTGATTTGTATATTAAGGAGCATCAATGAAGTTTTCAGCTATATAATTGATCGCAAAACCATGTGACATATCTCTAGCCCAACATGCTACTTCCAGCTAATATTAGTGGAGGCAGTATAGATTCGTTGAGGTTGGTTATGCCACGTGTTTTTCAATAGAATAATGTCAAAGAGGTTGTGGCTTGGTGTGGTGAGCCACTAGACAATCTACAAGTCAAACTTCCACATACAATTTTATTTTTTTGAGATGTCCAAAAATCAATCTTTATCAGATGTTAAAGTGAAGACACGATGGTTTTGTGCACATACATGATTTTTTTTGCGGGTATGTGCATAGACAGGATTATGTTCATGAATCATTGATATTGCGAGAGATGGGCTTAACATCATAGATATGAGTACAACCCAAAATTTTAGCTCCGATAAGGTATTGAATAATTTGTTTGACACGCAAGTGATAACATATATATGGTCTACAACCCTTAGGTTATGATCTGTTAGTGTCCAAACAATGGTGAAACTGACACATAGAAATTGTTCTCCAGTGGCGTATCATACAATGAAACATTACCGCATATTTTAGTTTCGTTAGATCAAGGTGAATGAATGCTTGTTAAAAATGCCAACTACAGTAAAACTTGAAAAGAAAACATTATGAAAACAACGTGTATATAAACGAAAAACAATCAATGAATTGATAACTCACTTATTTTTCCTAATACATTTTTTCATTGATATCGACAGCTCAATGATACAATGATTCCTTATTATTCCTAATACATTTTTTAATTGTTCTCCAATAATGGCGTATCATACAATGAAACTCAAGTTTAATACATTTGAGGTTTGAAAAAAAAACATGTTTTCATTGATATCGACAGCTCAATGATGCAAACGAAAGAATATCAGCGCAGGAAAAGATCTTTGATCGAAGAAGAATGATTCAATGAACGTATCGTACGCACCTTAGAAATGAAGAACAAGTAGGTCTAGCTATCTGGATCATCAATCTGTGGCCGAGCGGAGTAGGCGGGCGACCTCGTCGGCGGCGAGGAAGCAGGTGGAGATCCAGCCGTCGAGCAGCACCCACACGTTACCCGCTATGCACAGCACCAAGTCCCAGGGCATCGCCATTGACGAAGGATCGAGGACGCCAGAAGTTTGCAGCTCCTCCTCTCGCAGACCAGCCAACTTACAAATACACGAAGGAGCATGTATGTGTATGTATTCGCATTGGTAGCTCGAGGTTCTAATTGAGGAAGTGGAGGATGAAGAGGTAGGTAGGTAGCGGGAGACCGACGGCGATCGTGGACACATGGCGTATGGATCCACGCAATTAACTGGTAACGTGTACCAGCTCATGTCGACGACCCATGACCGAATGATTGCCAAGCAGCTTCGTTGGGAGGAAGAGATGTATGTATTTTTCGCTATCAATGGCGGCAGGTCGGAACGGCCATCTACTAGTACAATATTTTAGTCCTACTAGGAGTAGATTTCAGTGCCAACTGAAGATTTTAATCCGTCCAAGAAAGCAGCCGCCTACCGGAAATGCTGACCGAAGGCTTGCCATGGACAATCCTGAACGCCTGGTTAACCAGCTACAGATCATCACTCTGTTCCGCCGTCGCCGGCTCGTGCACGGACCGCGCCAAGAGCGCCCGGGAGATGGACACGCAGAGCGGCCGACGAAATGTAGAGGTAGAGGAAGGCGGAGCTTGGCCATGGCGGCCAGCTCGTCGGAGGAGCACGGCCTCGGCGCGATGACCCCCGCTAGTTTGTCCCTCAGCTCAACCTCCATCGCGGCCCTCCTCTGCATCGATCGGACGAGTTGAAGGCGATGATGAAAGAAAAGAAAAGAAAAAATGAAATCCGAGCGGGAATAGTCGGTTATATGGCCCATCCGAATAATAATGTCTGTACTCCTACTTAATCGGCCCCCTCTTTGTACAACTAGATGGTATCCCGCGACATTTGCTTACACTTCGCATAAGATGTATGTGCATGGATGAAAAGAATGAGTCACTCAACAATGTAGCAAGCACTGAGGCTAATTTTATTGATAAACATTGGTAGATAGAAAACTGAACCATAAATAAACAGATAGTAGATAGAAAACTGAACTATGGACAAACCATGTCTCTGTAATCTTATTAAGTTTTTTTTCCAACAAAAAAAAATTTAAGTATAAAAATGACTCACGGATAGCAGTGTTGTCCACACATTTCTTACAAAATTATGCAAAGGAAAAAAAGATTCTGAAACTGTCACGCATAGCAGATGGAGGACTCACAAAGAACTTTTACCACAGTGTTGTCCACACATTTTCTTACAAAATCATGCAAAGGGAAAAATGATTCTGAAGTTCGCACCATAAATTTACGAAAATACATATAATGCAATATTATATGTTTTCTTTCAGGACGTTGAAAGCTCAAACCAAGTGCAAAATAAGTGCGTAAAACTGCATCATTTTTGTTTTCAGAATGTTTTTGTGCAAAACAATTTTGTGGTTGCAATATGTGTGAACAGTTTCTGAACTATGTAAGAGCTAATTCAATCCGCCCATATATGTATATCCGTTCTAAGTGTTGCGAGTGAAATCGTGAATGAATCCAACTAGTCCTTTATTCCATTGATGTCTCGGTATTTATTTATACAAGGAAAGGGATGCGACGAGAAGTCGCGTCTGTTCGTAGGGGACGTGGGAGTCTCGTCGGTTGCCAAAGAAAGAAAACCGCACGGAGGTTACAAGGAAGGATTATCTACTAATTACATAATTAATATAAATCATAACACTCCCCCTAATTCTTACCTGTCCTTACGACCGATCATCCTTGGAATCATCTCCTCGAAAAACCCAGTGGGAAGAATTGAGGAGAACTATACAATGCACTGAAAAACTCCTTCTAAAAAACCCTGTGGAAAAAATTAGGAGAAATCGACATATATCGTCCATGCTTGTACTACTATTGCCTCACTAAAAACCTTACATGAGAAACCATCAGGAAAACTCAGCGCAATACGAAAATCTTACGATTTTCAACAAGTTATAATCTAGGAGATTACTCCCCCTGAAATTTGCAAGTAACGAAGTCTCATCATACCAATTCCCTTCACATATTTATTGAACAAAGAACTTGGTAAGAATTTGGTAAACAAATCAGCGAGGCTATCGCATGACTTCGTTTGCAAAATACTTATTTCCCCACTCTTTTGTAATTCATGGGGATAAAATAGTTTAGGAGCAAGATGCTTTGTAATATTGCTCTTAATATAACATGTCTGCATATGTGCAATACAAGCAGCATTATCCTCGTAGATAATTGTGACTCGTAGATAATTGTGGGGGATTCAAGCGAACCAATCCCACTTGAACCTTGGACAAAGTTCATCATTCTATGAAGCCATACACATTCTCGTGATGCTTCGTACAAAGCAATTATCTCAGAATGATTAGTGGATGTAGCCACTAGTGTTTGCTTTGTCGACTTCCAAGAGAATGTTGTACCTCCATGTAAGAAGACAAAGCCAGTCTGCAATCTGGCATTATGGGGATCTAACATGTATCCAGCATCGCAATACCCCACCATGGTTCTTTCTTGATTTTTCTGATAGAACAAGCCAAGATCTTTGGTGCCCTGAAGATATCCGAGAATATCAACCCAATACCTTTTTGTTGGCGATGCGCTATATCTAGCTAGTAAATTAACTGCAAATGATATGTCAGGTCTAGTGCAGTTTGCTAGATACATTAGTGCACCAATGGCACTAAGATATGGAAACTCTGGTCCTAATATCTCATCATCGTCATCCTTTGTCCTAAATGGGTCCTTTTCTCTTTCAAGAGATCTTACAACCATAGGTGTTTTTGACGGGTATGCTTTATCCATACTGAATTTCTCCAGTATTTTCTGGATATAAGCAGACTGATGAACCAGTATTCCTGAAGAAACATGTTCAAGTTGCAAACCAAGACAAAATTTGGTTTTACCCAAATCTTTCATCTCGAATTCTGTCTTCAGATGATTGCTTGCCTCATGTATATCTTGTGTAGTTCCAATGATGTTCAAGTCATCAACATACACAGAAATAATACAAAATCCATTAGCGGACTTTTTGATAAACACACATGGGCAATCACTATTGTTTGAGTAACCTTTCTGCATAAGGAACTCACTCAGTCGATTGTACCACATTCTACCTGACTGCTTCAAGCCGTATAACGACTTTTGTAGCTTTACACAATACATGTTGCGATTAGCCTTAGGATCCGGAATATTTAATCCCTCTGGAACTTTTTTTTTGAACAGTGAACCGTAGGGGAACCCCCTACAGTATGGGATTTTTTATATATATGCCACGGGAAAAACCAGATGTTTTCCTTACAATCCCAAGAACTGAACAAAAATTAGGGGAAAAAATGGAAGGTAGCAAAAATACAGGGGAACATCTCTAAGTAAAGAGCTCTAAAGCCCATTGAACTAAAGGCTGGACTAGCAAGGATTTAACCCTATGTTGATGAAGCATAATATCTTGTTGAAAAAGAACCTTCCATCTAGCAAGACTTGGCTGGATATTCTTAAAGATCAGATCATTTCTCATCCTCCAAATATTCCAGCACGCGCAGAATGCAACTTCCATGAAACATGGCCCAGTAAAAAGTCTCTGGGCCATAGCAATGCGATCAGAAATAGCCAGATAGCCATTACATTGAATACCAATCGCAAGCCAGCAGGCCGATGCAAAAGAACATTCAAAAAATAGGTGATCTCGTGTTTCCAGTGTATCCAGGCCTCAAAGAACACAAGAAGATCCCGTAGTAACCTGTCAATGTTTCCGCAACATCAGATCTTTTGTATTCAGACGATCTTTCTGGAGTAGCCAAGCAAAGACACGAAGCTTCAGGGTTAATTTTGAGGACCAAATTGCCATAAGCGAAGTATACGTCGGGAGCACTGCGTATAGAAATTTGTAATACTGAGCCGATGAGTACTTCGAGTTGCCCCAAGGGAAGATTTTTGTATCCGGTTCAGTAGCAGAGTGACGTGGGGCTGCCTTTCGGGTAGCCCACGATAAGGCTACCTGGGCCGCGCCAAGGACAGGAAGGCCCACAGAAGGCCGACGCGGGGTACCATGTAACCTAGTCCAAGTCGGTTAGGAAGCATAACCTGCCATATCTGTAGTTGCCATCGGCACCAACCACCCGAGATCTGGCTGCCTATAAAGCCAGGAGGGTTGCTCGTCCCAGAGGACACGCTCATAGCTACGGCACAAACCCTAGCGAGATCGCAATCTCGCCATTGTAACCACAACTCGCATCAATAACCAGACAAGCAGGAGTAGGGTGTTATCCTCCGGGAGCCTGAACCTGGGTAAATCCTTGCTTGTCAGCCGTCGTGACCACCTGCACTCATCTCTCTCCCCATCAATCAACTCGGGGTGCACAACCCTGTGACTTGTCGAGTTAACACCTCGTCAATTGGCGCCGTCTGTGGGAAAGTCAAACAAGTGCTAGGATCATGGTCGCTCCGGCTTCATCCGCAATGAAGATCGGCGTGTCCGCCGTCAGGGAGTCGATCCGATTCGGCTCCTTCGAGTACGTCATCCACCCGCCAGCCCACCAGTCGGTGTACGCCGATCTGGACAAAGGTATATACATCACCTTCGACTCCATATTCTGCTGCATCGATAGTCGTGGTATACTCAGGTCTACGACTACCGCGCTCCGCGCGACGGCGTCATCTAAATCGGCAACCATCGCGCCCGCCGAACCCGCGAAGATCGCATCTGCCGCACCCGCGGTGGCCGCGCCCGCCGAACCCGCGAAGATCGCATCTGCCGCACCCGCGGAGGCCGCGCCCGCCGGACCCGCGAAGATCGCATCTGCCGCACCCACGGGGACTGCGCCCGCTGCACCCGCGAAGAGGGCATCTACATCGACAACTCCGACAACGGCCGCGCGAATCGAGTCTACTACCCCAACCTCGGTCGTGCGGTCGACCAAGTCAAGATCCACCTCGACTGTCGCACCCGCACGGGCGACCGGGAGCTCGCGCCCGACAGCCATGTCGCGCGCGCCCTCATCTTCGTGGAAATCCCAAGTCTACCCCAAGCCAATCGCACTCGCCCCGGCGAGCGTGAGCACATGGACAATCGCGAGAAGACGCGACAGCGACCGCGCCGCGCGCCACGTTGCAGCAATTTTCGACCCCAAGCAAGAAGCGGGCGACAGAAGCAGCAGCGGCAGCACCAACTCTCCGACTCAAGTCTACCCCAAGCAAGTCTTCATGGCCGGCACATCACCGCATGACGACGAAGAAGAACCCGCATATCCGCTAGAGGTGGACATGCCGGACCAGACTAAACTTGTCATCACACGGGACATGGCGATCCAAGCCATGAAACATGTGGACGAGGGCACGTTCCCCCCACCCAATGCACCTCGAGAAGACCATCTGGCGGTCCAGTACTTGCTACGCAAGGAAGGCGAACGATTCCGCGCCGAAAAAGCCGACCTGCTCAGACGCAAAAGGGACGCGGACGCATCAAGTGCCAGGCGATCCGCCCTCTCCTTCACATCCTCTACAGAGGTTAACCAAGGAGCACGGCGAACCAGAGCCCGCGTTCCCCACATGGCAGAAGCCGATCGAACAAGGCTCACCCGCAATCTCGACTCGTCCTTCGTCACCGAAGATGAGAACGGGATACCCGTCCCAAAAACGGCGAATGCCGCCCTGATCTCAGTCGAGACATACCTCCGGCTCACGCAGCCACCGGAGGGGGACGCGCGCTCCCTTCTCCACAAGCAACAAATTGCCTCCATAAGGGCAATCGAAGAAGCCCTGGCGGCCAAGGGGCCAAGCAACCGAGTGCACGAACCAACAACCTCGGGCATCCCAGCGGCACAGCGACAGCCAGTCAAGGACCTCCGCGACGTCCTGACACAGAAGACGGTGGACCGCAACCGCAAGGAGCGCTCGGCTAGTGCGGCAAACGCGGACGACCATGCTGACCGCGACTTCGAGCCATGTGGCGCGGCATGCTTTAGCTTCAACATCCGCGACACCCGCATGCCTAAAGGCTTCAAGTTGACGGCTAGCACACCAAAGTATGACGGGAAGCAAGACCCAAAACTGTGGCTCGAAGACTACCTCATCGCTTGCACCTGCCAAGGCGGAACGTCGACTACGGCAATGCAGTACATCCAACTCATGTTAACAGACTCGGCACGCGGGTGGCTCACAAGCCAACCCAAATACTCTTTCCGAACATGGGAAGAATTCCAGGATAACTTCATCAAGAGTTTCTCGGGAAAATTCGCAAGGCTAACGACCTACATCGAGTTGCAGGCCTGCAAGCAAGGAAAGGATGAGTCGCTCCGCTCTTACATCCAGCGGTGGACACTCCTCCGCAATACCATGGAACCCGTATCAGAAGATCGAGTGATGGACGCCTTTATGCACGGCGTCGCTCGCCGCGACCTCCGGGAGGAATTTGGTAGGCCCCAGCCGAAGACCACAATAGAACTCATGAAGACAGCCAACCAATGGGCCGAAGGAGAGGACTACGTCCACGAAACTTCTCCCAAAAAAGAGGGCGAAACAAGCAACTGGCGCGAGGCACGTCAAAAGAAGAAGCCACGTTACACCCATGATTCAATCGAATTAGTAGCGGCGGGCTATGAAACCCCCCGTGAGGACAAACGTGACAGCAGCCGACAGTACGACCAAAGTCGCCAGCCAGCTCGAGTCAGTACAACCGTGGCAGCAGCAGCATCGACCACAATGATGGAAGTCAGAAACGCGAGTGGAAGCGCCCGTTGACCCCAGCAGAGGAGCTGATGCAACCCTGTAAGCATCACTCGTTCCGCAACCCAGAAACAGGCAAATGGAGTTCCAACCACCTGTTGAAGGATTGTCGCAAAGCAAGAAAGATATACCATGCCATGGAGCAAATCATCGCCCCGGTACAGGCCATACAGGCGGCACCGCAGCTAGCCATCCAGGCAGCACCCACAAACAACAACCAGGTGCAGGCGACATGAGCGTTCCCCCAGCCGCAGCAACAGAAACAGCAACAAGGTCAGTCGGCAGCAGCCGACACGTACCCAGCTGCACGGGGACAGCTGAACATGATCCAGAGGGGACCCTCGTCGAACAGGCGATAGAAAATTATCACACGCCAAGTACTTCAAGCCATCAACAGCCCGCACGCGGTACCAGACTACCTGCGTGGGTCGGAGACACCAATCACATTTTCCAGGGCAGACCACCCATCAGAGGTAACCCGACCCGGGCACGCCGCACTCGTGATTGAGGCCTTGATCGGCGACTACAGCCTGAAGAAGGTGTTCCTGGACGGAGGCAGCGGCATCAACATCATATTCGCCGACACCCTAAGAAGAATGAACAGGTCGACGGAGAAATTGCCGGAATCGGAAACCACCTTCCACGGCATAGTACCAGGGCAAGCAATCACGCCTATGGGAACAATCACACTCGACGTCATCCTCGGTACACCCGAGCACTTCAGAAAGGAGTCGATCGACTTCGAAGTCGTCGACTGGAAGTCGCAATACCACGCCATCCTCGGGCGCCCGACCTTTGACAGGTTCATGGCAGTACCCCACTACGCCTACCTGATGATAAAGCTGCCCGGGCCGAAAGGAGTAACCGTCCGCGGCGACTTCGGGCTCTCCAATAGCTGCGACCGCGAGTTCGCCAAGATTTCTGAGTTCTTCGGAGTCGAAGAGCACTTCAGGGCCATATCAGCCGACAACGACAAGACCGTCTTCCCGGCTCGCAAGAAGCCCGCCAAGGACGCATCGTTCAACACGAACGACGACACCGTAACCCACCAAGTCCATCCGACTGACAACAGAAAGACAGTCAAGGTCTCATCGAGTCTGACCCCCGCATAGGAAAGCGCGCTCGTCGAGTTCCTACGTGAGAACTGGAAGATCTTTGCATGGCAACCTTCTCACATGCCAGGGATACCCAGGGAACTCGCCGAGCACTCTCTGAAAGTCCACAAGGACGCAAGACCAGTCAAACAATCCATGCGACGCTTCTCAGGACCCAAACGAGACGCGATCACCATGGAAATCGACAGACTACTGCACGCCAAATTCATCCGAGAGATCAAAGATTCGGACTGGGTCGCCAACCCGGTTCTAGTGGAGAAAAAGAAGACAAAGAAACTACGCATGTGCGTTGACTTCACTGCAGTCAACAAATGCTGCCCCAAGGATCACTTCCCGCTACCGCGGATAGACCAAATCATCGACTCGACAGCAGGTTGCGAGCGCCTGTCCTTTCTGGATGCCTACTCAGGTTACCAGCAGATCAGGCTGAAAGTCGAGGACGAAGAGAATACGGCCTTCATCACACCCGACGGCGTCTTTTGCTACCAGACGATGCCGCTCGGGTTAAAGAACGCAGGTGCCACGTAGCAGCGGACAATGCAAGCATGCCTCAAGGGGCTAATCGGGCAGATCGTCCAAGTCTACGTCGATGACATCGTTGTCACGACCCGAAAGGAGGATACCCTAGTCGACGACCTCCGCAAGGTCTTCGCCGCACTCGATGTGTACCAGATCAAGCTCAACCCAGAGAAGTGCGTGTTCGGCGTGCCAGCCGGAGAGCTACTAGGGTACCTCGTATCCGCAAGAGGAATCGAAGCAAACCCCGAGAAGGTGCAGAACATACTCACAATGCCAGCACCAACCAAGCTCCGGGAGGTGCAACGATTAGCCGGCCGAGTCGCAGCTCTCAGCCGATTCATTAGTAAGTTGGGAGAGAAAGCCTTACCTTTCTACCAACTGATGAAGAAGACGAACAAGTTCGAGTGGACACAAGAGGCGCAGGACGCATTCGACCATCTCAAGAAAACCCTGACAACCTCTCCAGTCCTCGTGGCACCACTGGAAAACGAGCCGCTGTACTTATACGTCTCAGCAACAAACAGGGTGGTGAGCACGGTGCTCGTAGTCGACCGCGAAGAAGAAGGGCACAGTCACACGGTGCAGAGGCCCGTCTACTACCTTAGCGAAGTACTCACCTTGTCCAAGCAGAACTACCCTCATTACCAGAAGCTGGCATACGGAGTCTTCATGACCTCCAGAAAGGTCGTCCACTACTTCTCCGAGCACCCGATCACGGTGGTAAGCTCCTCTGGACTAGCAGACATTCTCACAAATCAACGCGCGACAGGACGAGTCGCCAAGTGGGTTGTCGAGCTAGGACCATGGGGGCTGAAGTATGCTCACCCGAAGTCCATCAAGGCCCAAGTCCTCCCGGAATTCACCACAGAGTGGATAGAAGCCCAGCTACCAAATATCCCCGACTTGTCCAACGCATGGACAATGTACTTTGATGGCTCCAAGAAATTCAAGTCAGCCGGGGCAGGAGTCGTGCTCATCTCCCCCAAAGGCGACAAGCTCAAGTATGTCCTGCAGATGGACTTTCCAACGCCGTCCAACAACGAAGCCGAGTACGAGGCCCTGATCCACGACATGCGGATGGCCAAGAACTGCGGCGCCACACACCTCATGATATACGGCGACTCCTACCTGGTGGTACAGCAAACCATGAAGTCCTGCGATGCCATCGCCGACAACATGATCGCCTACAGAGACCTCTACAATCAATTGGAAGGCAACTTCGACGGCTGCGAGCTGCGCCACATTGGCCGTGAAAGCAACAAGGATGCCGACGTCCTTGCTAACATGGGCTCAGACAGGGTGCCAGTCCCACCCGGCGTCTTCCTCGAGTGCATCACGCAGAGATCCATCAAGACTCAGAATACAGCAAGCACTGCAACAACAAAAGGCGATGCCAACACGCCAAGCCAAGACAAGGTCCCCATGGAGGTCATGCTAGTCGAAGCCACATGGACATGACCGTACCTGGCGTACATACTACATCAGAAGCTGCCAGCCGACCCAGTCGAAGCAAAGCGCATCATCAGGCGCTCCAAAAGTTTCACTGTCATCAACGGAGAACTCTACAAAAGAAGCATCTCAGGAATCCTGCAAAGGTGCATAGATCCAGTCGACGGCCAAGCCATCTTACTCGACATCCACGCGGGTATCTGCGGGCATCACGCCAGCAGTCGGGCACTGGTACCCAAAGCGTTACGAGCCGGGTTCTACTGGCTGACAGCCATGCAGGACGCCGAGGAGCTAGTAAAGAAATGCACAGGGTGCCAAGAATTTGCCAACAAGCCACACGCGCCAGCATCGGAACTCAAGACAATACCATTAGCCTGGCCCTTCGCCCAATGGGGTCTGGACATGGTGGGCCCGCTGAAGAAATCCTCACCCGGAGGTCACACTCACCTCCTGGTTGCAGTCGATAAGTTCACAAAGTGGATCGAAGCCGTGCCCATCACAAGTTCGACTGCATCCACAACAGTCAACTTCATCAGGTCAATCATCTTCAGATTTGGAGTACTGAATGGGATCATCACCGACAACGGCTCGAACTTCACAGCCGAGGAATTCAAGGACTTCTGCTGAGAGCAGGGGATCAAGCTCAGCTATGCGTCTGTCTCGCACCCGCAATCCAATGGGCAAGTGGAGAAAGCTAATGGCCTCGTCTGCAACGGCATCAAGAAGCGACTGCGCGTGCCCCTAAAACGCGCAGCGGGCGCATGGGTGGAAGAACTGCCGTCGGTCCTTTGGAGTCTCCGAACAACGCCAAACAGATCTACCCAGTACACTCCATTCTTTATGGTGTATGGTGCAGAAGCGGTTCTCCCATGCGACATCAAGTTCGACGCACCAAGAGTAGTCGCCTACGACGAGTCAGATGCAGAGGATGCACTCGAAGACAGCAGGGACACCCTGGATGAAGCACGCGACATCGCCCTGGCACGATCAGCCGTGTATCAACAGGACCTGCGCAACTATCACACTCGGAGGCTATGACCAAGAGCGTTCGTTGCAGGCGACCTGGTTCTTCGACTCAAGAAAAAGAAGGTGCACAAGCTCGCTTCCCCATGGAAGGGCCCGTACATCGTGACAGAAGCAATCGGCAACGGAGCTTACCGCCTGAAAGACTCGAAGACGGGAGCAGACTGCAGCAACCCGTGGAACATGGCACAACTGCGCCGGTTCTACGCCTAGTTCAACCCAAACATTGTACAAGAAAATCAGCGCGGCAGGTTTCAGACGCACTCTTTCCCGTACCAGGGTACCTGAGGGGACTGGAAGGGTTTTAATGAGGCGGCCTGTTCGCAAGAATCAATAAAGTGATTTGAAGAAAATCTGTCTCCTTTACCTGTCACACAGAGGAAGCTAAAATCCTAGTCCGCCACTCGAACTACTCGGGGGCTGCGCCACACAGGTTGAAAGAAAAGCTTAGGCCGCTACCCGAACTACTCGGGGGCTGCGCCATACAAGCATAAGTCAAAAAATCCTAGGACGTCACCCGACCGACTCGGGGGCTGCGCCATACAGGTCAAGTTCAAAATCCTAGGTCGCCACCCGACACACTCGGGGGCTGCGCCACACAGGTAACACTTGTAATCCTAGGCTACCACTCGACCTACTCGGGGGCTACGCCAAACAGGCCTTCTCAGAAAAATCCTCAGCCGCCACTCGAACTCACTCGGGGGCTGCGTTGTACAGGTCAAGTTCAAAATCCTAGGTCGCCACCCGACATACTCGGGGGCTGCGCCAAACAGGTAACACTTGTAATCCTAGGCCGCCACTCGACCTACTCGGGGGCTGCGCCACACAGGTCTTAGCCAAAATCCTAGGCCACCACTCGAACAACTCGGGGGCTGCGCCATACAGGTCAAGTTACAAAAATCCTAAGTCGCCACCTTTTAAAGTCAGAGACTGCGACATACAGGTCACACTTGAAAAAACCTAGGCCGTTGCCTAACATACTAGGCGACTGCGCCAAACAGGTCGCAAATCAAAACAGGCATTTCCACTTTCGAGCAAGCAGATCAATTCTCATGACTCGCAAGTATTTTAATCTATTACATTACGACTTGCACAGGCACATTTGCCCTCTATAGCTAACCATGTACATCAGACGACAGCTACTCTAAACTGCAGGCTCGGCCTTCGGCGCATCGAGGGGACCTACAAGGTGCTCACTCAGGTCCTGAACCTGCCTGATAATTTGGCGCGCAGCCGCTAAGGTCTCATCGAAGTCGTCATCACCAGGCATGCCATCAAGCACCCGGTCGAGCGGAAGATGCGGCCGGTGCATCCGGACGTATGCCAACGCCGCGTTCGCCCCAGCCACAAGTTGGGCGTCGACAACCTCCTTCAGCCCTTCACCATCGCGAAACCTCTCCAGCAAGGCGGACAACCCGTTCGGCTGCGCGTTATGCGGGAAGTACACACGATTGATGTGCCAGAGTGTCTTCCGGCAGTTCTCTAGAAGAAAAGCAGCGCGCCACGTGCGATCAAGCATGGTGGCAAGGACGCACCCCCTCGACTTGTTCACCCAGAACTGCCGAGCTTCGTAGGAGTCGCCGGACGCCTCTCGGGTAACTCGCTCCTCAACGCGAGCCCGCTCGGCCTCCCAATCAGGATTAACATCTGCACGCATAAAATGCAAGTCAGAACAAGAAAGAAAGCCAGCAGCCGCCAAAAGGATACAAACCTTGCAACTGCCGGATGATCAAGTCGATCTTTCCAAGCAAAAAATCCTCACATCGCGAGAACTCCGCCGTAGGATGCGACTGGGAGCGATGCAACAGCCGCTCAGTATTCTTCAGGGTCGCCTCTAGCTCAACCACCTTGTTCTTCAGGTATGTGATAATCCGCTGATCATTTACACTACATGGAGGAGCAGGCGCCGCCTGACGACGGCGAGCACCCGAAGAAGAAGCCGCGCCACTCGGCTCGGCCACAGGAGAAGGCGAAGCATCACCGCGCACAACATTCTGCCATGAATACGCATAGTCAATACAATCATACGACTGCGAAGCACAGTTAAAATCGGCAGAAAGAAAGTCAGCAAAAAGCAATATTGAAGGCCAAAAGACCTGGAAGGACAACATTCATTACAGAGCAAGAAGTTCAAAATACAGACCACGGCGACTGCCGAATTCCTAAAGCTACGCCTACTCTAATGCTGCAGACTGCGACCGGGAACGACCCTTCCGAGAGGCAGCCGCCTCAGTCGCCTTAGAGAGGGCCCTCTCGAAGAGTGCCACAAGCTGCACGGGTAACTGCGAGGCACGCTCCTTCACGCCACTCAGCGACGCGGTTCGGCCATCGGGTTTGCGGGGAAAACCGCTGACGACCTTCTCGAAGTCACCTGGAATCTGATGCCCTAAGAGGAGCTGGAAGGTGAGCTCGGAGCCACGTACCGTCTGCGACCGCGTGAAGTCGGCGATGGTGGTCGCGTCCTCAAACGGCGTAGCAAGGGCGTCCACGGCTGCCGGCGGCTGGTCGCCCGAGAAGATACTCTGGTGCACCACAGCAAGGGCTCCAGTCGATTTCTGAATCGCGGCTGCGGACTTCTTCAGCGCGTCTGAGGTATAGGCACATACCCGGTCGAGGAAGCCAACAGCAGTCGCCAGGTCAACCGTCTCACTCGACGCGTCTTCCGGAGGAGCCCCACCGCAAGTCTCTGCGCAAAGGATCCAATGTCAGACAGAGAAAAAGATCAAGACACAGTAGGCATCAAGCCGAAATTTACCTCCAAGAACACCGGCGAGTGAAAGGAGACGACCGACTTGAGTCTGTTCCTGGGCGACCCGCGCCAGCTCCCGCTCTTGAGACTCATGTAGAGCCTTCTCAAGCTCATCAATCCGCCCAGTAGCCTGGTCCAGAGAAGCACGCAGCTGATCCCTCTCCTTCTCCAGGCGAACATAAGCCGCGGCTGCGTCAAGCTGCTGACGGTAGTATGGCTGAAACAAAAGCAAGATGTTAATAAAGTTGCGGGCGACTATACTAGTCACCCACACTTTCGGGGGCTACTCCCATCGGGAGCGCTGATCGCGCACCCGATGAAAAATCTAGAATGCAAGCACAAGCATGGAGGACTTACGTGGTCCAGGAGGTCAGGGTCCTCTGAAGCCGAAGGAGGAACGCGGCTAGACGATGCAACGCCAGCAGGCTCAGCACGCGCCTTCTCCACTATAGCCTGGGTCCCCAGTTCAGTCGAAGGAGCGGATGTATGCTCCACATCCCGAAGCGGGGAGTTAACATCGCCAGAACGGTGGCTGCAGCGAAAACAAGCACACTTGTCAACAACTCAAACGTTGCAACTACAAAACGCAACTCGAAGGAAACACATCATCAAGAAACTCACCTGGGGGTCCCAAGGTCGTCGTAACTCTCCAGGGAGGGTGAAGGCATCCGCGCGAAAGAACGAGGAGCCGCGGAGCTGACTGGAGGAACATTCAGGGGCTCATCCCAGCCACCCGAGGACCGCGCACCCGACGACGTCGCGACGACCTCCTCCAGACTAACGTCGGCATCCTTAGCAGGTGACGACGCAGTGGCAGAGTAGCCACGACTCGGGAGCTTCCTCTTCTTCCGCACGGGTTCCTCCACTTCATCCTCTTCCTCCACCTCTTCGTGGGGAGAGTGTGCGGAGGGAATCTCTTCGTCGTCGTCTTCCTCCTCGACAAACTTCGACTCGTCGTCGGGTCCGTTCTCGGGAAGAGGAGGAAGGCTGATCAACAGAGCCCGACCCTGAAGCAAGTAGACACAAGTCGAATAAAAAAGAAAGTAGACGCAAGTCGAGCAAAGACAAAAGGAAAACAAGCCAAGACTTACCTCAGGAACGGGGTTCGAGGCCCCGTAAGCCGCAATCGGGCACTTGACGTTGCACGTGTCCGCGACTCGGAGGTTGGTGATGGATCTTACTTTGGTTTCCACCTCCTCGTTGTCAAGCGGCTCGGTGCTGACACCCTCGGCGGCCCACATCGGGTGAGGCCGAGCGCTGAGCGGCTGCACCCGAAGACGGAAGAAGGTGGCCATCAGGAAGACGCCACCCGCCTCGCGCCCAAGGGTCTTGGTCAGATCGTGCAGCAGGCTCAGCAAGGGCCGCACGGCCTCCTTCTCCACGGCAGTCAGCGGGTGCGCCCAGGCGCCGGTCTTCCGCAGTCCACGTCCGCTGTCGAATGCATCCAGGCCGTCCTGGTTCGACTGGACGTAGAACCATCTCCTGCGCCACCCCTGGACGGAGTCGCACTTCTTCATCTGGAAGTACGCGGTGTCACCGCGTACTTGGATTCCGAAGCCGCCCACGGGGAAGGTCAACCCGCTCTTCCCAACGTTCTTGCGAACGAGGAAGAGCGACTTCCACAACGCCCAATGGGGCGCGACACCCAGGAAGCACTCGCAGAGCACGATGAAGCCCGCGATGCTCAAGACGCCATTGGGGGTCAGATCGTGGATCTGAACCCCATAGGCATACAGGATACCGCGCACGAAATCGTGCATGGGGAACCCGAAGCCCCGCGGAAGGAAATCCGCGAGACAAACACGTTCCCCATCGCGGGGAGTAGGGAAAACCTCCTTGCAGGAACGCGTACCTGGACTTGGTCAGCAGGTGGAAGCAGACCCTGCGCGCGGAAGAGCTCCACCTCGGCCTTCTTCACCGATGACCTCTGCCAGTCGCCGTCGGGCTTCTTCATCAGCCCGGCTTCGTCGGCGGCGGCGGAGGAGCCAGCGGCGCTTTTCGGTTTTCCCATGGTGCCGCAAGACAGCGCAAGGTGTACGGACAGATTGCACGGAGCTCTGGATGGCGGCGAAAATGGTAGAGCGCAGAGGAAAGGGAACACAGAGCGATTGGAGAAGATGAAATCCCAAGCGTCAAGACACAGTACTTATGCCTCGAAAAGTCTCATCTCAACCGTCCACAGAACAAGGGCTCCGAGCAGACACATCTGGCCGTCCACGTGTCGCACGAGGAAACCAACCGTCACCGCCCACTTCGTCCACTACGCACGAAAACCGAGGCGTCATCATCGTGCCGCGTAAATTTCGCGCCCACTTCGGAGACGTGACAACTGTTGACCGCGGTCAGCTCTGACAGCGGGGCCCACCAGTCACGTCCCATCGAGCGCAGAGGCGTGCAGCGAATCGTCATCAGTGACGTCATCAAGCCAACGGCTCCAAAATCAATTGAAGCAACTCGACAACGTAATTCGAGTAGTAAGCTTCAAAGCTGAAATCAATAAAGTAGGATCGGCAGACGATCCGAGAACCCGAAGAAACCATTCGGGTGGCAGCAGAGTAAGCTCGAGCAGCCGAATCCATCCACAAGTAAGCCAAACAGGCTGAGTAGAAGCAAGCTTCGCAAGAAGATGAAGGCAAAGTAATTCGACTGCAAACGTTACTCCCATCGGGAGTGGCCGGTTCGACTGAAGAAATCGAGTTCAAGCTCAAGATCAAGCAATCCAATGGCGCGTCCAGGAGGAAGGAGTCCTTTGCTCGACTCTACGCTTCGACCAAGCACTCGGGGGCTACTGACGTGGGGCTGCCTTTCGGGTAGCCCACGATAAGGCTACCTGGGCCGCGCCAAGGACAGGAAGGCCCATAGAAGGCCCACGCGGGGTACCATGTAACCTAGTCCAAGTCGGTTAGGAAGCATAACCTGCCATATCTGTAGTTGCCATCGGCACAACCCACCCGAGACCTGGCTGCCTATAAAGCCAGGAGGGTTGCTCGTCCCAGAGGACACGCTCAAAGCTACGGCACAAACCCTAGCGAGATCGCAATCTCGCCATTGTAACCACAACTCGCATCAATAACCAGACAAGCAGGAGTAGGGTGTTATCCTCCGGGAGCCTGAACCTGGGTAAATCCTTGCTTGTCAGCCGTCGTGACCATCTGCACTCATCTCTCTCCCCATCAATCAACCCGGGGTGCACAACCCTGGGACTTGTAGAGTTAACACCTCGTCACAGAGCAATCTAACCCCTCAATCAGAAGCATCACTTGTTGATATTCTTGGAAAGCCTCGGGAGACAGGGGAAGAGCAAACTGGCGCAGATCTGTAGGAGCAACAAAATCTTTAACCGAAGCATCCTGTCGGGGGGCTACCCCCCGGGTAGGGGTAGATCCCGGATTAATCCAGTAAATATCAACAGTACTTGACCTTTGGCGACAGCAATGAACACCTCCTGGTGTGCTGAAAGGGCAGACTGACCCCTGAGTGCTGGCAGAGGACAAAGTGCCTCCTGGCAGACGCAAGGGTCAGCTCTGGCAGCTATAAATAGACACCCCCGGCCCTCACAATCGCAGCACAGACATAAGCGGGTGGTTCCTCTAAGAACTAGCTTCTCGAAGATGTCTTTGCTGGTAGGCTAAGACATCTTCGGGAGGCTAGGCCTAGAGATACTTATCCTGAGACGAGCTCGGACATCTCCGGAATGATCCTGGATCTAGGACTCCGGGGAGACTCTCGGGCGGAGATGTACTCGGCTTTACCGGATAGATATTCCGGGTAAGTACTAACCGGAATGTGTGTCTCGGTCTTGATCTTATACAGGAGAGGCTCAGTGGCAAGCAAGGAGGTATCCAGAGTAAGGGCTCCCGGTAGACCGTCAACGGTCTGTAGCAGGCTTTCCCGCTTATAGCGGGGGGAAGTACCATTCCGCCTGACACGGAAGCATGGTCACCTCCCGCCTGACACGGAAGCATGGTCACCTCCCGCCTGACACAGGAGCACGTCAGCCGGTACGAGCGTGGTACGACAAGACCTGACATGCCTAGCCCGGCAATCCGGAAAAGGCTATCCGGGATGGGCAAAGACATGTCTTGTCTCTGACAAGGGGACAATGATGATGCAGGACGGCGCCTGTCGTCCTTAACGAGATGATGACGAGGAGGCTACACCGGATAGTCCGGCGACTAGGTCGCACTAGCCGGTGACGATATCCCGGCTAGGACTGTCCGGTGGGGCCAAGCCGAATTAGGGTTTCCGGCCCTCCTGGCCGGACCTCTATAAAAGGCGCCATAACTGCTCTTGAGAGAAGAGGACCGACTTGAGAGCCAAAGCTATAGTCACATTTACTCTTAGAGCAGTTACTCCTTCTCACCTTGAGTTCATCTAGTTCTTCGTACTTCTACGTTTGACAGATCTTGTAGCAAGTTGTAGTCCTTATACCACCAATATATAGAGAGGAAAGGCAGGAGTAGGGGTGTTACCTCCTCACGAGGGCCCTGAACCTGGGTATATTGTGTGTGTGCTTTGTGCCTTCGTGCATTTGTTTGTATTTGTTAGATCTTCCCCTTTGCACTTTGTTCTTGTTCTTTGTTCTTGGGAGATCTCGGTTTTACCGGGATCCTCCCCGTGTGAGCTCTTAAGCTCGCTATCCCTCCCCGGATCCACCAACGTCCATCGGCCCCACAAATTAGCCATCCTATGGCATCTGCCGTGACACCACCACGACAGTTGGCGCCCACCGTGGGGCTGACAGAGGCGTTGGCTGGTGTACACATCCGGACGGGCTCCATGGTTCGTTTCGACGTTCGGGTTCTCTCTGGCCTAGTCGTAAGGCTGGGGAGATGGACTTCGTCTGCGACAATGCAGGGTGTTTCCGGAACAAACCGTTTCCGGTGAACGGATGTCTCATCGATTTCGGTGGTTTCACCACCTACGTGGCCACCGAGGTTGTCTGTAGCTACCCGGACGTGGTTCTGGAAGCTGAGGATCCTCCCATGCTCTACGCCGCTCGGGGTTTGCGTGCCGGTCGCCCCCCGAGTTCCGTCGCAGTGATGATGGTCGCGGCCACCGAGGAGGAGTATCAAGATGCTGACGGCGATACCGACGGCCACCCCCGTTTGGCCAAACCCCCGCAGGAGAGGCCTGCGGCCCGGGATGGAGATCCGCAGTCATCCCATCCGCGACGCCGTCCGGATCCCCTGTCGGGACTCGTGGCTAAGTTGGCTGTACCAGCAGCTGCCGGAGCCGATGCTCAAGACACTTCGGCTGAGTTAGAGGAGCAGAGGAAGTTGCTACTCGCAGAGGCGCAGGAGATCGCCGAGATCCGCCGCAAGCTCAGCGCTAGCCTCCGGGAGTACAATGCAGCTCACGGATTCCCTAAGATAGACTCCCGGGAGAAGCGCATTGCAGATCTGCGCAAGAAAGGAAGAATGGTGAATGAGGAGCTGGCTGGTGGAGCCACCACCAGTAACACAGGAAGTCGGATTTCGGCGGGGAAGCCGGTGTACAGCTCACCGGCGAAAACTCTTAGGGCCGCCGAAGCCGCCATGGCCGAGTTGGTGGGGCTATCCGGTGAAGCACTGCGCAAGCAGCAGGAGAGGGTAAATGAGTTGGTGATCGAAGCCAATCGTCAGAATCTGGCCTTCAAGAAGAAGAACCCCGGGGCAGGATCCCAGGTGTACTCAGCCAGACCCGACAGCCAGAAGTCGGATGGGGAGGCCTCTTCCCCGCATCCGAGCAGAAGCAAGAGCAAGAGCAAGAGCCGAAGCCGGAGTCGAGGTTCCGGGAAGAACAAGCAGCTACAGACATATGATCCGGCTTTTGCCGGTATCCAGCAAGCCGGGCAGGCCGGACAGCGTAACTCGGGACAGGCGGGAAGTACCCGTGGGGATGGTAACCTGGGTGTAGGAAATAATAACCCGGCTAGCCGTGGTAATCCTCCCCGGAATCTTCCTCACGCTCAGGGAAACCCGCAGAGGGAGGTCATCTCCGTCCCCCAGCAGGCCCTAGCCCCTACGCAGGACAGGCTCAACGATGGCAACTCGAGGTTGCAGCAGCTCGGATATCAGCCAGACGAGAACCCTTTGGGATCTCGGATAGGAACCAGGCAGCTGAACCCGGCAGACGCCAGATTCCGGCTCGACCGGATTCACCAATCCGAGTTGGTGGAAGAGCAAGGACCTCCGGGACCTGCCTGCTTTGGACCTCGAATCATGCGGGAACCTCCTGTTCGGAACTTTCAGCTCAACCGAGGTGCCAAGACCTATGACGGTAGCAAGAAGCCGGAGGATTGGCTAACCGACTATGTAACTGCAGTAAGCATAGCCGGTGGAAACAGACGATGGGCGGTACGTTATGTACCGCAGATGTTGGAAGGACCAGCCCGGATCTGGTTGAACAATCTGAGAATTGGCAGTATAGACTGCTGGTTAGATTTCGAGGAGGCGTTCATCAGCAACTTCACCAGCACGTACAAGAGGCCTAACAGGCCTCAACAGCTCGCCATCTGTAGGCAAAGGAGCAATGAGACTGACCGGGAGTACCTTACCCGGTGGAGCAATATTCGCAACTCTTGCGAAGGAGTGGTGGAGGCACAGGCCATCTCCTGGTTTGCACAAGGATGCCGGCATGGCTCGATGCTGTGGCAGAAATTGCAGAGAAAGATGCCAACCACCTTGGCTGAAACCATGCGCATCGCCGACACCTATACGCTTGGAGATCCCATGCAACCCCTGGTGGATGTCGGAGACTCCAACAGGAGGAATGCGGGACCTCAGCGTTCGGGACCGAGCAGGAGCCATGATCGCCAGGAGTTCGGCCACAAGAGGAATCAGCCCGAGTACCACCATGCCGCGCAGCATGTCGCAGCAGTGACCCGGGAGCAGGAGGATGCCGGCAACAGCCAGCGTCAAAAGACAAGTGGCCCGGCTTGGGGTCAAAGTCAGGAGGTGCAAAAGACTTGGGTGGAGCAGAAGAAGCCCCTGACGTATGAGGAAATGCTGAACAAGCCATGCTGCTACCACACTCTGGAGGCCAACAAGCCCGCAAACCATTCTACTCGGCAGTGCAGCTGGTATCAGCGCACGTTGCAGGAGGGCAGCTCGGGAGCTGTTCGGCAGAATGCTCCGGCATCTCGGCCCAACATCCCGAGACCCCTCCTCCGACATCGGGGGCCAACGCTGTGCGACTTCCCCCTCCTCCGAGAGGACCCCCACCTCGCCCAGTGAATGTGGTACATGCCCGGAACGACAACGGTAACCAATCCGGACATCAGCAGAGCAACTACCGGGAAGCGCATCAGAGCTATGTGGTCTTTGTGACCGAGCCCACTGACCGGAAGAGTGTGCGGCAGCGTGCCCTGGAGGTGAATGCTGTGATCCCGGCGGTGCCCAAATTCTTGCACTGGTCCGAGATGGAGATCACCTGGAGCCGGAAGGATCACCCCCGGGTTATGCCCAAGCCGGGAGCATATGCCTTGGTGGTAGACCCAACTTTTGTCGGACCAAACCTCAACGTCCGTTTCAGCCGGGTTCTGATTGACAATGGCAGTGCCATCAACATCATGTACAAGGACACGATGCTGAAGCTGGGAGTATCCATGAACACCCTGCTGCCCACCGAGACAACCTTCCATGGCATTGTGCCCGGGGTCTCTTGCTCGCCCATGGGAAAGATCTGGATTGAGGCGCTATTCGGAACTCGGGAGAACTGCCGAACCGAGAGCTTGGAGTTCGAGGTCGTGGACCTCGAGAGCCCGTATCACGACCTAATCGGCAGACCAGCCCTCGCCAAGTTCATGATCTCGACTCACGTGGGCTACCTCAAGATGAAGATGCCGGGACCCAACGGTGTGATCACCATCTCGGGAGACCACAAGCGCTCCATGGAGTGTGCCTCGGCGGGATCGTGCTTAGCTGAGTCCCTGGTGATCGCGGAAGAGAAGAAGAGATTCCAGCAGGTGGTGGCGATGGCCAAGACCTCCCAACTCGGAATGCCCGGGATGGTGAACCCGGAGCAGGGGGCATCATTTCAGCCCCCCAAGGAGACCAAGAAGGTGTGCGTGGACCCCAGCAACCCGGAGCGCCAAGTTATTATTGGCAGCAACCTGGACAACAAATAGGAAGGCGAGCTCATCGACTTCCTCCGTGAGAATCGGGATGCCTTTGCGTGGTCGAGTGACGATCTGCAAGGCGTCCCGAGGGAGTTGGCTGAGCACTCTCTGTTTGTTAGACCGGATGCAAAGCCGGTGAAGCAACCAACTAGGCGCCTCTCGGATGAGAGAAGAGCTGCTGTCATGGAGCATCTGGCTATACTGCTGGCCGCCGGATTCATCATGGAGGTGCTGCACCCGGATTGGATCTCAAATCCGGTCCTGGTGGAGAAGAAGAAAGATGATCCCCTCCTGCTTAAGGTGTGGCGCATGTGCATCGACTTCACCAACCTCAACAAGGCATGCCCGAAAGATCCCTTTCCGCTGCCCCGGATAGATCAAATGATAGACTCCACTGCTGGGAGTGAGCTTTTAACTTTTCTAGATGCTTATTCTGGTTTTCACCAGATACCTTTGAACCCGGATGATCAATTAAAAACTGCTTTCATTACCCCTTATGGGGCTTATTGCTATCGTGTTATGACTTTCGGGTTGAGAAATGCTGGTGCTACATACCAGAGATGCATGCAGAAATGCTTGCATGACCAAATAGGCCGAAATGCCGAGGTCTATGTCGATGACATAGTCATAAAAAACAAAAGAAAAAGCCTCGTTAATAGATGATCTGAGGGAAACATTTAAGAACCTGAGAAGATTCCGGATGAGGTTGAACCCGGATAAGTGCACATTTGGTGTGCCAGCAGGGAAGTTACTCGGTTTCCTCATCTCAAGCCGGGGAATCGAGGTCAACCCGGGTAAAATCCGTGCTATTGAGAGCATGAAGTTGCCCGTGCGTCTCAAGGATGTGCAGAAGTTTACCGGATGTCTGGCATCCCTAAGTCGGTTTGTAAGCCGACTTGGGGAGAAGGCCTTGCCTCTGTATCAACTGATGAAGAAGAGAAAGACATTTATTTGGACCCCGCAAGCTGATGCGGCGTTCAATGATCTGAAGAGGATGCTTTCAACAGCGCCTGTGTTGGCATCCCCGTTACCCAAGGAACCTATGCTGCTGTATATCGCCGCAACCAACCGGGTAGTCAGTGTGGCGATGGTAGTAGAAAGGGAAGAAGGGGGCAAGCTGATACAGAGGCCGGTGTATTACCTCAGTGAGGTGATCTCGGAATCAAAGCAGAACTACCCGCACTACCAGAAGATGGCATATGGGGTGTACATGGCAGTGACCAAGCTCAAGCACTACTTTCAGGAACATCCGGTCACAGTGGTGTGCGAAGCTCCTCTCGCCGAGATCATCGGGTGCAAGGATGCTAGCGGCCGGGTAGCCAAATGGGCCATCCAGTTGTCTCCGTACGCTCCGGCATACGAGAGACGAGATGCCATCAAGTCGCAGGCGCTGCCGGACTTTTTGGTAGACTGGGCCGAGATGCAGTATGAACCTCCGATACCGGATTACAATTTCTGGAGGATGCATTTCGATGGCTCAAAGGCTAAGATCGGATTGGGTGTAGGAGTGGTCCTCACTTCCCCAAAGCAAGATGTACTGAAGTATGTGCTGCAGATTCATTTTCGGGCATCTAATAATGTCGCGGAATATGAGGCCTTGGTTCATGGACTGAACGTCGCCAAGGAAATCGGCATCCGCCGGATAGAGTGCTTTGGTGACTCGGACCTTGTAGTCCAACAGGTGTCGGGAAATTGGGATGCTCTTGATGCAAACATGGCCTTATACAGGTTTCATGTGCAAAAAATATCCGGATTTTTTGAAGGATGCGAGTTCAAGCATGTACCCAGAGGAGAAAACGAAGCAGCGGATGTCTTGTCCAAGCTAGGGTCATCCCGGGATGCAATCCCACCCGGAATAGCTCTGGAGCATTTGAGGAAGCCATCTATCCAACCTTCACCCGAATCGGAATCTATCTTCATCCCCAAGGAGCCTGGTTCAGATGCCGTACCCATGGAAGTAGATGTCGGGAGCATAACTTCGAACCCGGGGACTGCGTCCCAGTGCTCAGAGAGGCAGAGAAAGATGATGATAGAGGTGATGTCGGCAGAACCAATGGACATAGACACTCCCATGTTCCCGGAGAGACCTGTCCCGGGATGGGCACAGCCCATTATGGCATACATCTTGGAGGGAACTCTCCCGGAAAATGAAGTGGAAGCCCGGCAAGTACTGCGAAGATCAAAAGCTTACACTGTCATCAATCGAGAGCTGTACAAGAGAAGTGTCACCGAGGTACTCCAGAGATGTGTGGAACCGGCAGAAGGACAATAGATGTTGGTGGAAATACATCAAGGGGAATGTGGACATCACGCATCATCCCGGGCCCTGGTGGCAAAGGTATTCCGGCACGGGTTCTACTGGCCCACTGCATTGCAGCAAGCGGAAGACATTGTCCGGAAGTGTGGGGGATGCCAGAGATTTGCTCACCGGATACACATGCCGGCATCAGCACTGAAAACAATCCCCATCACTTGGCCATTTGCAGTATGGTGTTTGGATATGGTAGGGCAATTCAAGCCGGCAAGGGGCAATATGACACATATACTTGTCATGGTGGACAAATTCACAAAATGGATAGAAGTCAAGCCAATCCGGAAGTGCGATGGACACACCGCTGTGCAATTCCTGAAAGACTTTATCTTGAGATACGGATACCCACACAGCATTATCACAGATAATGGAACAAACTTTGCTGTGGGGGAGTTCGCTCGATTTTGTGCTGAGAAGGGAATCCGGCTGGATGTAGCATCAGTTGCACACCCGGAAGCAAATGGGCAAGTCGAAAGGGCAAATGCCTTAGTCTTAGCCGGCATCAAAGCTCGCTTGATCGAACCACTATTGAGAACTCCGGGATGCTGGATAGAGGAGTTACCGGCAGTACTATGGGGTCTCCGGACTACACCGAATAGATCTACCGGGTACACCCCATTCTTCATGGTATATGGGGCTGAGGCAGTACTCCCAACCGACATACAGTACGATTCCCCGAGAGTGACAATGTTCACCGAGACGGAAGCAAAGGAGGCCCGAGAAGATGATGTAGATTTACTCGAAGAGGCCAGAGAATTGGCACTATCTCGGTCGGCAATTTATCAACATATTCTCCGTCGCTATCATAGCCGGAAAGTGCACCCGAGGGTGTTCCGGGAGGGAGATCTGGTGCTGAGGCTCATCCAACGCACGGCCGGAATGCATAAACTATCACCTCCGTGGGAGGGGCCTTTTGTGATAAGCAGAGCATTGCACAATGATTCTTATTACCTTGTAGATGCACAGGAGGCTAGGAAAGGTATGATGGACAAATCCGGTGAGGAAACCAAACGTCCATGGAATGTAGCTCTACTTCGCCCCTTTTACACGTAAAAGGTTCAGTGTATGTTGTATCTCAATTTTCGGTATTAATGAAAGTAAGGCACCCCGGGAGGAACCCGGGGACTGCCTGGTTACGTGCATATCTTGTTATTTTTGTCAAGTTCATTTACTGTTTTCTACCGGCATCCCGAGAAGGAACCCGGGGACTGCCGGATAGTTATCTTATATTTTACTGTGTGCATGCCGGGAAAGTTCCAAATCCGATTCTCAAAGTCAAAGTAATGTATGTCATGTGAAATCATCTTGTGACTCGACTGACGAACGCCGAAATGGTAGTCAAGAGCAAAGAGAGGGAAGGTGGGGAACACGAAAATGGTCTCGGGGACTTGGAGCAGGAACTTATCCGGCATGCTTGTTTTTACTAACTTAGTTGTTTTTTATGTCGGGAATTCGGTTAGTAGGAACTCGGATGGTTTTAAGTAATGTATGCCGTATGTGGAGTTTTGTGACTCGACTGTCGAACGCCGAAATGGTAGACAAGAGCAGAAATTACCTAAGTACGGTAAACATGAAAGGCAATTCGGGAACTAAAAGCTGAATACATTGACATAAATTGTTCGAATAAATAGTTCACGGGGAAACAGAAATAACATAAGTGTACGATACATCTTGCACCCGGCATCCCGGGGATTTAACGAATTTGCTACTTAAGTGTTTTAAGCCGTAGGGGAAGTCGGCTTCTCGACGGAGACCTCGGGAGCAGCGACCTCGGGAGCAACAACCTCGGGAGCAGGGGCAGCGGCAGCAGCGGGAGCAGCACCGGGGGCGACTTCGGATTCGGTGACGGCAGCGCTACTCGGGGCTTCGGGAAGCACCTCGGTCTCGGGGGCCTCAGGTCTTGGCGAAGTCACTGCATCCCGGTGAACCACCTTCTCGGGCGTGCCACCGGAAGCAGCGTCATCTCCTTCAGCGGCTTCGTCTTCCGCCTCGCCGGAAGCGGCATCATCTTCGTCGTCCTCGTAGTCCGATTCCGAGTCAGAAGGGATGACGCTGGCGGTGAACGTGCGGAAGCTTGACCACGTGGCGATGCGGTGCGCCACCTCTTGTCGGCGCTGGATCTTCTCCGGATCGGTGACCCACGAAGAGACCGTCCGCAGGCGCAAGATTGCCTCCAGATCGAGACCCTCGTACTAGCTGAGTACTTGGGTCAAGACCTGGTCGGCGCCAGCTCGCGCACCGGAAAGCTTCCAGGCGTGGATGCGCCTCCCGGCACCCCGAAGTGCGCTCGTGAGCTCGGGAAGCGAGAGCGTCCCCCGGATACTTGGCCACAGTGCGCCGTAAACATGGAGCGCAGCGCTGAGTAGGTATGTCCCGATAGACCGGAGTGGTACTATCCGGGCCTTCAGGGCGACGAGGTGATCCTCGATGTCCCAGTCATCCGAGATGGGACCCTTCCCGGCGCGCTTCTCGCGGAAGGCGGCAACAGCTTTGGCGGCAGCTTCCCGGGAGTGCTCAAATTCTCCTTTAAAAAGAAGAGCTGTCAAACGGCTAAGTCATAAGAAAAGCAACAGCAAGTAAAGGAAGTAACAGGAGAAGAGGGATGTCGGATTACTCACTGTTGAGGTCCCGGTTCAACACGGTGAGTTCGTTGAGCCAAGTATCAGAACGCGACCAGAGAAGACCCAGCTCGGTCTCGGCGTTATCCGCGCGCGCCACCGACTGGTCCAGGGTCTCTTTCTGCTTCTTGGTCGCCTCGATGAAGCGCGTTTTCATCTCGGACATAGCAGCCTGGACCTTTCCGAGCTCGCCGTTCAGCCGCGCGATATCGGATTGCGCGGTGGCGAGAGCAGCCTTCTGGTCCACCGAGATCTTGCGCGGAGGCGCTCCTCGGATTTCTTGGATTGACCGAGTTCAGCGAGAACCCGGTTGAAGATGTTGCGGCGTTTTTGGCTGCACTCCTGAAAGCAAGACAAAGAAGGCAAGGTCAGTATGGAAAAGATGTAAAAAACCCAGTTGGGAGGATCTCGGGGACTCGGTGTCCGAGTCCTGGATTTTTTCTCTAAGATTGGAACCTAGTGATCTGCTATTCGGTGGAATCTAGAGCACTAAGCACCAATCTCGGGGACTAGTGGTGGAGCAAAATTTGAAGCAACCTATCCGGTTGGGAGGATCTCGGGGACTCGGTGTCCAAGTCCTGGATTTTTCTCTAAGATTGGAACCTAGTGATCTGCTATTCGGTGGAATCTAGAACACTAAGCACCAATCTCGGGGACTAGTGGTGGTGGAAGGAACAAATGCGTTTTTTGAAAAAGGAAAAGCTTACCTCGCTTACTCGGGTGACATCCAGCGCGGCCACCTGGAGAGCATGCAGGGCTTGAGCGCTGCGGCTCGTGCCTGCAGCGTGCAAGTCCCCTGCAGTCTCGGAAGCGTCGGCGGCAAGCCAGGCCTTGTTGAAGTCATCAACAACCCGAATGCCGGAGCTGCCGGCAGCGCGGGTGGCAGCAACGTCCCGGGATCCTGAAGATACAAAGGAGCTGACCGTTGCTCGTAACATCCGCAAGGCTGCAGTAGGGATTTCGGCAGGAGGCGGTGGTAACGAGGAAAACGTACCCGGGCGCAGCACCAAGTCCTGAGACGAGGATGTCGGGGCAGCTGCGGGCGGAGCAGAAGATGTTTTCTGCCCAGCAATCTTGCTGCGAGATTTGGGAGGTTGGTCTGCTGGCCGGGAGGAGGCGGTAGGCTGCTCCTCCGGGATGGTCTTGGGCACGACCGACCGAGAAGGGCCACTTGCCGCAGGTTCCCGACAAGGGCTGAGGATCTCTGCCTCCAGCCCGGGAACCCGGCGCGGGCTCTCCGGAAGAAGCACTTCTCCCGAGGTGGTCGTGGCCTGCACCGGGATCTCCTCGATCACCGGATGCACATCAGGGGTCGCAAAGGTAGCCGGTGCGGCACCGGAAGCCGCAGGCTCACTTCCTCGGGGAGAAGGGCGAGGAGGTGAAGGAGAGGCCCGAGCCGGGCTGGGAGTCCGAGTCCCGGGAGGAGGAGGAACGGCAGGTGACGGGAGCTCGAGTGCATCCCTGAAAGGAAGTGTCTTAGTAATAGTTATGGAGAAAGCAAAGTCAGATAACATAAGGCAAGGAAGACGTACCCGGAATCCACAAGGGGAGGACCCCTTTGCCGGCGCCGAGCAGGCTTCTCGGTCGTCTGCTTACTCGGTTTGTTCCTCTTGGGGCGGTTGCCGGGGTTGTCGGCCCCCTCGGTGTCGGAAGCCGTGCGCTTCCGGCTCTCGGCACGTTTGGTCCCGGTTGTCGGTTTCGGAACCACAGCTGAGGCCCAATTCAGAGGGAGAGCGTCAATAACATCGAGAATCTGGCAGTCAGTCTCATCCTCATCATCCGAAGAAATGAAAACTGCCTCTGGAGTTGAAGGATTACCCGGGGCCTTAACGAAAGGGATGGCGAGGTGGTCCTCGCCGTCGGGATCCTCTCTCGGCATCACGTCCGGTTTCGGGAAGTCCGGCGTGTAATTCCCGTTGACGTGGACGGCGTCTTCTTCGTGTTGACGCTCGAACAACTGCGCAAACAAGTTAGGCCGTGTCGGTGTCCAGGTGAACGCATGTACGAAGGCGAAGGCACGAAAGACTGATATAAGCACCTGATCGCATGGTCTTCTCCGGCATCCCCCAAGGACCCCCCAAACATAGTCCTCCGTCATCTCCGTCCGGGCAATAGCTCGGACACGACGGACGACCCCCCCGTGGTTTAGCCCAAGGATACTGGTCCTAGTGGGGTCGAAGTTCCCGGACATATGGCACATCTTGTGCACTCGGTTTTGAAGGGGCAGACCCGGCGGACAATGAAGCAGCGCAAGAGATCATCCCCGGTCATCTGCTGAGTTAGCACGTGCAGAACATCGTGCATGTATTTGATCTCGTCGTTGTCGGGAAGATGCTTCCAGCGACGGAATTCGCGCGGAGGACCCATGACAAATTTCGGCAGATTGATGAAGTCCGGGTTCGAGGATCCCGGACCATCTCCCGAGGGCTCCCGGTTCTTCACGTAGAAGAAGCTGCGCTGCCATTTCCGGCAGGACTCTAGTCCCTTGACTATGGGGAATCCGGAGTCCGCGCGAGGGATGATGGTGGCCGCTCCGCAATCGACTAAGTCCTTTATCTTCTGATCCGGATTGGGGATGGCTTGGCGGCGAAGAATGAAATACTTGGCCCAGAGATCCACAAATGGCCATATGCCGAGATACGCCTCCGCGTAGGTGGTGAAGACCGAGAGCATCATGATGGCGTTGGCGGGAAGATGGTGAGGTTGGACGTCGTATGTGTCGAGGAAGTCGCGGAAGAAGGGGCTAGCCGGAAGCCCAAACCCGCGCTCGAAGTGCGATAGGAATACCACGAATTCCCCGGGTTGGGGTTCCGGTGCAACCTCCTCTCCCGGTAGACGGCTCTCGACTTCCGGAGGAATCCGGTGAGTCCGATACAGCCAGTCAAGATCCGACTGCTTCGTCTCGGACCCATCCCAGCACCCCCGAGCACGTTCTTCACCCATGTCGGAGAAGTATGCAGGGGTATCCGGGCTACTCTGCAGACGCAGCGGCGGTTAGTCGGAGTTAGTCTATCGGAAACGAGGATGTCGGGGCGCAAACTGCTAAACACTACCGAGTTGGTGGGAAGCAAGATCTGTCATGTGCTAAATAATCAAAACAAAGGGAGGAAAAATGGCTCGCGCTAAACTCAAACGAGGTACGAATACGGGTGACCAATATGCATCCTAGCGCCACGGTGGTTCATCGCTGTGCACCTCGCGCGCGCCGCTCGAATGTGCTCACCGGCGGCGGCGCAACCGTGCTCATGTTATGGCACGGCCGGCGTCGGGAGGTTACTCTACCGGAGAAAGGCATCGGAGCGGAGAAGAGCAACTCACCGGTGGAGGAGATCGACGGCGTGCGAGAGGAACGGCGAGGTGCGAGCTCCGGCGAACGGCGAGCGGGACGTCGTGCGGGCAACGAGCGCAGCGGCGGCGACGAGCTCGGGACGGTGAAGGAGAAGAGAAGCGAAGAAGAAGAAGTGAAAGAGACCGTTCCGGCCCCCTATTTATGGGGGGGATTCCGGAGCGGTTTCCTATTTCCCGCCCACGATCTCCACGATCGTGGGTGGGATCTATTTTGCGCCGCGAGCCACGTGGCACTATCAGGAGCGCTCGATCCGGCCACACCGAGGGCCACACGGCCCCAACGGTTCGATTCCGGATCGGATGCGGCTCCCCGGCGCGGGAACCCAAGCGACACCGTGCGTGCGCAGAAGCACTCGAGTGCGCCTCTGCGCAGACGGGACGTCGGGTGGGCCCTGGCTCGCTGTCTCGAATTCATCGGGAGATCAACGGTCAAGATTTGCTGAGATGGTGCTACCCGGTCGCAGGCTTCGCCTCCCGGTTAAGACCATCTCGGTGAGAAGATCTCGGGATGAATCGACCTCGGCATGGAATAAAAGGATGGTGTCATAGGTTCTCGGGAGATGGTTGTTATTGAAGATGATCCCGCACATCATCCGAAGTCGCTGTGCAACACCAGCTTCGGGGACTAGTGTCGGGGGTAAACCCCCCGGGTAGGGGCAGATCCCGGATTAATCCAGTAAATATCAACAGTACTTGACCTTTGGCGACAGCAATGAACACCTCCTGGTGTGCTGAAAGGGCAGACTGACCCCTGAGTGCTGGCAGAGGACAAAGTGCCTCCTGGCAGACGCAAGGGTCAGCTCTGGCAGCTATAAATAGACACCTCCGGCCCTCACAATCGCAGCACAGACATAAGCGGGTGGTTCCTCTAAGAACTAGCTTCTCGAAGATGTCTTTGCTGGTAGGCTAAGACATCTTCGGGAGGCTAGGCCTAGAGATACTTATCCTGAGACGAGCTCGGACATCTCCGGAATGATCCCGGATCTAGGACTCCGGGGAGACTCTCGGGCGGAGATGTACTCGGCTTTACCGGATAGATATTCCGGGTAAGTACTAACCGGAATGTGTGTCTCGGTCTTGATCTTATACAGGAGAGGCTCCGTGGCAAGCAAGGAGGTATACGGAGAAAGGGCTCCCGGTAGACCGTCAACGGTCTGTAGCAGGCTTTCCCGCTTATAGCGGGGAGAAGTACCATTCCGCCTGACACGGAAGCATGGTCACCTCCCGCCTGACACGGAAGCATGGTCACCTCCCGCCTGACACGGGAGCGCGTCAGCCGGTACGAGCGTGGTACGACAAGACCTGACATGCCTAGCCCGGCAATCCGGAAAAGACTATCCGGGATGGGCAAAGACATGTCTTGTCTCTAACAAGGGGACAATGATGATGCAGGACGGCGCCTGTCGTCCTTAACGAGATGATGACGAGGAGGCTACACCGGATAGTCCGGCGACTAGGTCGCACTAGCCGGTGACGACATCCCGGCTAGGACTGTCCGGTGGGGCCAAGCCAAATTAGGGTTTCCGGCCCTCCTGGCCGGACCTCTATAAAAGGCGCCATAACTGCTCCTGAGAGAAGAGGACCGACTTGAGAGCCAAAGCTATAGTCACATTTACTCTTAGAGCAGTTACTCCTTCTCACCTTGAGTTCATCTAGTTCTTCGTACTTCTACCTTTGACAGATCTTGTAGCAAGTTGTAGTCCTTATACCACCAATATATAGAGAGGAAAGGCAGGAGTAGGGGTGTTACCTCCTCACGAGGGCCCTGAACCTGGGTATATTGTGTGTGTGCTTTGTGGCTTCGTGCATTTGTTTGTATTTGTTAGATCTTCCCCTTTGCACTTTGTTCTTGTTCTTTGTTCTTGGGAGATCTCGGTTTTACCGGGATCCTCCCCGTGTGAGCTCTTAAGCTCGCTATCCCTCCCCGGATCCACCAACGTCCATCGGCCCCACAAATTAGCCATCCTATGGCATCTGCCGTGACACCACCACGACACATCCTCATTCAGAGCGTAAGAGAATAGCCGGGGGAACTTATCACAAAGAAGCTCTTGATTTTTCCAGAAATCCTTGCAGAAGAGTGTAGTCTGGCCATTGCACACAGAGGTTGTTGTGAGGCTCCTATAGGTATCCATGAACTGCGCAATATCTCTCCACCAGAATGAGCCTCTTGTTGACTGAGCTTGGGGAGGCTTCGAGGGATCATACAACGACCAAACAAGCTTGATCCAGGGAATTTCTTCTCCGTTGAAAAATTTATGAAGTTGTTTGAGGAGGAGCGCCTTGTTCTGAACCTCTAGGTTTAGAATCCCTAGTCCTCCATGTTTTTTAGGACGACAAACAGTTGTCCAAGCTGCCAAAGAGTGTACAGAGGAGGAGTCTTCCTCCTTGGCCCATAAGCAATGCCTTCGCACTCTGTCGATGAGCTTAAAAAGAGCCTTGGGGAATTTAAGAGAGCACATCAGATTCATTGGGAGCGCCGACAGAATGGAGTTAATAAATTGCAGACGACATCCATAATCCAAGAATCTGACACTGGCATTCAGTCTTCTCTCCATGTGATCGACAAATGGTGACAAGTCACGAACAGTCGGGCGGGAATCACTGAGAGGGAGCCCCAGGTAAGTGAACGGCAAGGCTCCCATGGAGCAACCAAAAGTAGCAGCAAGAGTAGTCAGCCTCTCGGGGGTAATATTTATCGGCATGGGGCTGGACTTTTCATAATTCACATGCAGACCCGTGGCCGACGAAAATCTATGAAGCAGGGTGCGAAGAGCAATCAGTTGTTGCGCACAAGCCTCAATGATTAGCAGCGTATCATCCGCATATTGCGCAATCGGAAAATCAGTACCAAGAATTGGCAGGGGAAGTTTTAGAGTCCCTTCCGAAACAAGCTCATTCACCATTAATTGGAGAAGATTTGCGCCTGCAACGAATAGGATAGGCGAGAACGGATCTCCTTGACGAACTCCTCGCTTACATGGAAACTTTTTCCCCGGAACCCCATTAAGTAGTACCGAGAACGTTCCAGAAGAAAATATCATAGAAACCCAACTTAACCAACGGTCATCGAAACCCAGCAGCGCAGAATTTTTAGTATGGCCTCATGTTCAATCATATCAAATGCTTTAGCAAAATCTAGCTTTAAGATAACCACCTCTTTGTGAGCCTGCTTGCATTGGTGGATATACTCATAGGCCCACCCCACACAGTCATGTATAGAGCGATTCTTAAGAAAGCCATATTGGTTGCTATGCACCAATTCAAGAATCTCGGTCTGCATCCTATTCGCCAAGAGCTTGGTAAGTAGTTTAAGACCCAAATTAAGCAGCGAAATGGGGCGGAAATCGTTCAGACCAGAGGGGGCTTGCACCTTAGGAATCAAGGAGATATATGCATCATTTATACTTTGCAAATTGACCTTGTTCGCCCAGAAGTCATCGCATAATCTATAGAAATCATATTTGATGACCGGCCAACAGGTTTTCATGAAGAGCCCTGAAAAACCATCCGGCCCAGGAGACTTGTCATTAGGGCAGGCCGCCACCACCTCATCAATCTCTTTCCGAGAGAACGGAGCTGAGAGGGCTTCCAAACCTTCCATGTGATGCACATATGCAGAGAAATCAAAGGTAGGGTCAATGGGTAACGAGACACCCAACCGTTCCTTGAAAGATCGCCACAGGATGCCAGCCTTTTCCTCATGCGTGGTAGCTGCAGAACTATCCTCTCTCGTTAAAGTGGAGATGCAATTATGTCTATAACATATTGTCGCCATGGAATGAAAAAACTTAGTGTTCTCCCCACCAAACTTTGCCCAGCGAACCGTGCACCTTTTTTCCAATATTCCTGTTTACAATCCAGAAGCAATTGAAGTTTGCGTTTGACAATATTGCGAAAATTCCATTCGGAAATATGAAGAGTTCGCAGCTCCTCAAAGTCATCTAGACGCAGGATGATAGCATTGCAATTTTTAATCAAGTGCTCCATGACCGAAAAACTAGTACTCCATAGACGCAGAGCTTTGCAGAGAAGTTTAAGCTTAGCCGATATACATCTCACCGCATCACCCGGACAGTGGATGTCCCAGATTCTCTTCACCACATCCAAAAACCCCGGAATTTCACCCAGTGGTTTTCAAAACGAAAAACTGCAGGTTTTGGGATAGAGGAGCCAATAGAAACGACACAAGGCGTATGATCTAAGGTGGGTTTCGCGAGGGGTCTAACCGTAGTGTTTGGATAGCGAAGGGTCCACTGAACTGAGGTGAAAAACCAATCCAATTGGACTAACAATGGGTCTGCCTGCATATTACTCCAGGTAAAGCAGCGCCCCTTAATAGGTAACTCGATCAGACCTTGGTAGCTAATAATTTCATTAAAAAAGGTTTGCCCCCGGCCGATTACGACTATCAGTATAGCGGCAGAAGTTAAAGTCCCCGAGTAACAGCTAGATAGCATCATCAGCTATGTCCAAGTGAAGAGCCAAGCAACAAAATTTTCCCTGTCAGTCTCCTCACACGGCCCATAAACATTGACCAGAACGAACGATTCACTGGAGCAAGTTGAGGTAAAGGAAATGACAATTGCAAAGGCCTCCTCAAGCAGAACTTGGCCCACAAAGTTTCGGCTCGCCCATATCACTAAAAGCCCACCCGAAGCACCATCAGAAGGGACGAAAGCAAATTGATCAAATCGTTTAGGCGCGAAAGATCGAATAAACTTACTATCAATGTGCATTTTCTTAGTCTCTTGGAAGCAGAGGATCGAGGCGGCACTCTCCTCTATTTTGTCCCTGACCAGCGGCCATTTTCCAGTGCTATTGATCCCTCTAATATTCTAGCATAAAATATGCCATAGCAACCGAGCACAATCACGATTGTCAACTTGAGGAAAATGCGACATAATACTTTGGTAGCAAAATGAAACAAGGTTCAGCCACAGAACAACACAACGAAGTCTAGGATCTGGTGGAGTACACTCAACAAGAAAACTAATCAAACCCTGCTCTTTAAGAGTTGTTCTTCCGTCAACTCCGCCGGATCAATGTGGCAATCTTCTATGCCCAAACGCTGAAGCTCAGAAATCTGCAAAATAAGAGGTGGCTTGGCCTTGGATACTTGCGGCATTTTAGCTCCCACCACCTTATCCAGGATGGATGTAGCTTTGAATCCATCGTTAGCGAGGCGTGGGGAGCGTCTTGCTTGATTGCTTACTGAGGGGCTGACGGACTTGGGCGCTCGGCGACGAGCACTAGCAGGAGACATATCAATGCGGTCTTGCTCAGCGAGCACAGAGCATAAATCAGGAATAACCGGTGGAAACAAGTGGTACTCAAACATACCTGTAGTGCCAGGGCACGGAGGACTGGGAGAAGAGTCATGAGCCAGAAGAACAGTAGCCTCCATGCCTCCATTTACAGGAGAGGGCGAAGGCACAGAAGCCGATGTGTTAGCAGCAGGCTCATCCCCAGAATCCTCAAGCAACACCAGCGTAGCAGAGTGGTCAGCGGTGAGGTCTGCATCTAAGTTAACTTGGGTTGATTCAGCAGGCCCATCTAGCAGCAGAATGTGGTCAACCAGAGGTGCCTCCTCATCTTCTAGCAGCATGTACCTTGGGACATTAAAGATCAGCATAAGATTGTCCGAAAGAGGCAATGAAGGGAGCCTCAGGTGAAGCACAATATCAGATACATCCCAGTTGACAGCAGTATTAAGGTTATTAAGAAATACATGAGCCTCGGTATCACGGTCCACCCCCCCTGCAGGATCAGGAGCCAGCAGCGAGCGAGTTGCCACACGACTAGCCATCCAGACCAGGAAATGCTGGAATGAGGCCCAGACAAAGACCTCAATATCAAACTGACCACCAGTTGCCCGCTCAAAGTAAACTGATAGCTGGGTGGAAATCCCGGAGATAATCTGTTCTGCAGCTTGCTCAACATCATTGACATGCTCATCCCAAGCGTCCATGGCATCATCCTCTAAGTTTCTGACGGGAAGAACTCCATCCAACAACGACGAACCCTCATACCCCGTGAAGACCCTCATATCAACAACGAAGGATGCAGGATCCACAAACGGAGCCACTGGAGGGGCATCAGGTGAAAGAGCATTTTCCCTCATGTGTGGTTTTGGTAATTGAATGACAATCTCTATGGACTAATGTTTGCATTGAGATATCATTATAGATCATGTCCATGGAATTGTGGAGTTCATGTGTTGGACTCTTGAAGCTTATGTGTTGAGTGAAGCTTATTGCAAGTATGTCTTGAAGATTCAAGACATCATCTTAGTGAAGAAAAGATGAGTTGTGCAAGACCAAGAGAAGCTTTCTCGAAAAGATCCTATGCTTGGTGCTTGCAATGGATACATCAAGACGAAGCTTAGCGAGACTCTCCCATTGTGAGCATGGGGGAGTATTTGGAGAAGTCTTCATCAAGCAAGTGTTTGGACGCGCAATCAAGAAAGATGATCCACTTGAAGAGATCAAGATAGTCATCATCCAACTCAAGTGGAATGCTCAAGGCAAAGGTATGATCTTGATAGGGCTATAGGATAGATAGGCGTACTATCAAGAGGGGCTCTCAAGTTAGTAACTTGATCGCATTCTTGTGGAGAGCTCAAACTTTTGCATACTTGGCATATCATGTTTCTTGGTTCTTATTTAGCTTTTATGTTGGTGAGGAATTAGAGCTTGGTCCATCTCCATGTCAAACTCTAGTTCATCGAAATCGGTTTTACTTTGGACAACTTGTTGCGTTTTCGGTGGCGGAAATATTGCCGGTTCAACCATGAGGAAAGTCCCACACCTTGCCATGTGTGGAGATTTTACTCTATTGATGGGATACAATGTCAAGCTCTATTTTTGTTGGGTAGTCATCGTCGCTATCTTTCCAACAAAATTGGTCTCACCTCATTTGGAGTTCATTTGCAAAAGTTATAGCAGTTTTCGTTTCGGTGTTTTGCTGATCCGGATTATTGGGGCCGGATATTCCGCCCTACCGGAATTTCCGGTTCCCCAGCTCATCCAAGAAAACGGCTAAGGAAAGGAGAAAAAGGGTTCTGACTCCAGTCGGAAATTGTGCTCGGAAATTTCCGTCTACCGGAATTTCCGAGTGCCCCCAGAAAAGTCCTCCAGAAATGGCTAAGGAAAAGTTTGGTTTTGCTTCTGACTCCAGCCGGAATTTCCGAGCTCTCTTAGATCGGAATTTCCGGGTGACCGGAATTTCCGAGTCTCTCTAGACCGGAATTTCCGGGTCACCGGAAATTTCCGGGTCTAACTTATACCGGAATTTCCGAGTGTCGAAACAGACAACGACTATATTTCCTGGAGGGGTATAAATACCCCTCCCCTTCTTCCTCCTCAGCAAATCCAAGGCAGCACAATTTTCCCCTCTCTCCTACTCCATTGTTGACCTTGGAAAGCTCACTTCCCTCTCAATCCCTCCATTGAATCTTCCATATTCTTTAGGGAAAGTTGAGAGGAGATCTGGATCTACAATCCTACCAATCCATCTCTCCTCTAAGTGAGGGGAACTTAGTGGATCTAGTTCTTGGAGTTCCTTTGTGGTTCTTCTTCTTTGTTCTTCCTCTCTTCTCCCCCCATAAGCATTAGTTGCTTTTGGTGGGATTTGGGAGTGAAGGATTTGACTCCTTTGTGGTTTCCTTTGTTCTTCCTCTCTTATTCCCCCATAAACATTTGTTGTTGTGTTGGAATTTGAGAGTGAAGGACTTGAGCACTTCGTGTGCTCTTGCCATTGCATTTGCATCGGTTTGAGCCCTCCACGAGGATTCGTGGTGGTATTACTTGTGAGCTTGTTACTCTTGGGTCTTTGGACCCTAGACGCCTTTTGTGGCCGGCCTTTTGTGGCCAAGACCTTTTGTGGTCAAGACCTTTTGTGGTCACTTGAGAGCCCCCAATTAAGTTGTGGGTGTGTGCCTCAAGACTTGGGAGCCCCCAATTAAGTTGTGGGTGTGTGCCTCAAGAGTTGTACGGGATTCGATCTCCGCCCCAAAGGAGATCAATAGTGGAAGGTGAACTCGAACCTTTTGTGGTTGAGTTCATCAGGAGAAGAAGGTGAGCCTTTGTGGCGTTGCGGCTAACCTGTTGTGGTTGCGCACACCTCTCCAAACGAGACGTACACCTTTGGGTGGAACTCGGGAATACATCCTCGTCTCCGCGTGCCTCGGTTATTTCTATACCCGAGCTCTTTACTTATGCACTTTACATTGTGATAGCCTTCGTGCTTGAAGTCATATATCTTGCTATCATCTTGTTACTAGTATTGCTTAGCTTAAGTTGTTGGTGCACATAGGTGAGCCTAGTTTATATATCTAGGTTGTATGCTTGTTTAAGTAAACCTCTAGTTTTATTCCGCCTTTATCAAGCATACCGGAATTTCCGGGTCACTCGTGTACCGGATATTCCGGCTACTCGGAATTTCCGGTCACTATTGGACCAGATATTCCAGCTCCTCGAAAAAGTTTTAAATCGCCTATTCACCCCCCCCCCTCTAGGCGACGTCTATCCGTTCAGCAGGCCAATATCTCCATCCATTGGGTTGAACAGGTTCACGCGCGGCCGTTGGTTGCTGCCAATTCTGCTCAGCGTTGTGCATGGCCCAGTTGTGTGCGTCAACCTCATATTGCTGCGCAATAGTGAGAAATGGCAGCTGCCTAGGATGTGGTGAAGCATTCATCGGCGGCGGCGGCTGTCGTGGTATCGGCATAATTGATAGAAGACGGGGGTCCTCTAGCCTACGTATGGATTGTGGGGAAGAAGGTTGGAGTCGTCGAGGTCGAGATTGAACACGGCGAGTTTACCCAGCTTCGGATCCCACTGCGGTGGCGGGATCCTACGTGCTGCTATAATTCACTATGAGGCAATAGCCGTGAACAGGTTACAATGAGTATGATGCCTATGAGATTGTCTCTGCCCTAAAGGCTCCCTGGTGGCCGGCATATATAGGCGGCCAGACCCCAGGGTACAAGGTAAGTACTTGTCCGGCAAGTAAACAGAGTCCTAGACCTAGCCGGCTTAGTTGCCGCCTTCCGTCTTGGGCTTGGTGGCTTGATGGGCTTAGGCCTTCCGCCTTCCTTGGACCGTCCGCCTACTTCCTTGCACGTCAGCTATCTGGGCCGCCCGGCAGGCCTTGACCTTACCACCCTTGGGCCACCCTGGACTAGCCGGATTGATCCATGCTGGTTATACCCCTAGTTGATATATCCCCAACATTAGCCCCCAGAAAGGTTGAAGTTCTCCAGGCGCCGGCTTCTTCTTGATTCTTCATCTGCCAAAGTTGGCGGCTGCAGGACTTGAATCATTCTGAAAAATCAACGAGGCACGCGTGTCTTGATGTTGACATGCGGCCGCCTTTATCCACCATGGGAAAAGACGGCTACCCAGCAATCTTTGCCGAGCATTCTTCTTGACGGTTACCGCCTAGCCGGCTTCACGACAGTTTGAAAACAGACTAAGCGGGAATCTCGCCACGATCACAAATCGCGGGAAAAGAGGAGGCGTGGAGATCGTGCAATCATGGGCTGCAACGGATGTTGGACACGTGTCCGACTAAAAACGCCGTTGCACAGGGAGCAACACCTGGCCCTATAAATAGGTAGCCAAACGGTCCATTTCTTTACCCTGCCTTTTGCTCTCCTCGCGCCCTTGCCTCTTCCGCTTCTTCGCTCCCAGCCTCCGAACGAGCTCCGGCGAACTTCTCTCCTCCGGCGACCTTTTCTGACGGCGATGTCCACCGGTCCAGCTCACTCGACGGCGTCGAGCGGTCCGGCGACCGAAGCCGCGCTCGCAGCGTCGATGGGCGGCGCCATTACTCGCCCCGCTCCGGCGGCGACGGCGGGCAATGTCTCCGTCGTCCCCCCTCGGGCTTCTGCCACGCACGTCCCGGCGGCGGGCCCTTTCTCTCCTCCACCAAATACCGCGGCGACGGCGGCGACGAGCGCCCCCGGCGACGAGGAAGAAGAAGCGCCGGACCTCGGGTCCCGCTATTGGCTGCCTTCCATTGTCGACGAGGACGCCCTCCAAGATTTGGAGGCAGTCGGCTACCTCCCCACTCGGGAGGATTGCCGGTGGAGGGCCGCCTTGGGAGACATCATTCCGGCCCCGGAAGCCGGAGAACGGGTAATCCTTACCTCCCATCTGGTCAGGGGAATGGCTCTTCCGCCTTCCGCCTTCTTTAGTGAGGTCTTAGATCACTACGGGCTCCAGCCCCATAATATCGCACCCAATAGTATATTAGTCTTAGCCGGCTTCACAGCTCTTTTCGAAGGCTATCTAGGTATTAGGCCTAGTTTAGACTTCTTTAGATACTGTTTCCGTTGCCGGCGACAGACGGTGCCGGACGGTGGGCTGGCAACCTGCGGTAGTGTCACCTTCAACTGCCGCCAGGGCCGCCAATGGTATCCTAAGATACCATACCTCGAGTCCGTCAAGGGCTGGACCTCCACCTTCTTCTACTGCCAAGACATGGCAGCGCCGGGCCGTCAAGTCGGCATCCCGGCATTCGTCAACGCGCCACCCATGCCTCGCCCATGCTGGGACGAGGCGGTGCCCAAGTTGTTGGAGGAACTCCGCCTTATTCAAAGGAGGATCGAGTTCCTCACGAGGACGATGGCTCCCCCCCAGCTGGATGGGGTCGACACCGTCATTTGCTGGCTCGGCCGGCAAATCCTCCCCCTGCGGTACAGCCCGCACAAGATGTGTCAGTATTCGCCTACTGACACAGCCTCTCTTCGCGTGAGCGAAGAGATATTGCCGGTCGCCGACCTGGCATTCCGGCTCCGCAGCCTCGTCAAGGCGGGGTCGGTGAAGGCGGCCGAGGGCGTGCCCATGCACACCCACGACAATCCTCCCCTCGAGGTAAATATTTTCTTGCCTTGCCCCTTGTTTGACAGCTTTGCCGGCTAAGGTTGAGTTCCTTTAACATATCTTCTTTTTCAGCTCTCCGAGTTGAAGGAGGATGACCTGGCTCCCGACTTCTACGAGTCGGAAGCCGGGAAGACGAAGAAGCGCAAGGCATCCGGCGCTGCTTCCTCCACGGCGAACGCCGAGAGGAAGAAACGGATTGCATCGGCTACCGAGCCGACTCTCGCCAACATTGGCGAGAATGCGGGGATTAACATCCCCCGAAGGTACTCAACTTTGCCTTTTCCAGATGGCGAACTTCTTGAATATTGGCTGACTTATTGTGCTTGCTTTGTATTTTGACAGGGAAAGGGTCGCAACCTCCCGGTTGCCAACCAGGCTCCTTGGCAAAGGAAAGCGGCCGCAAGGCGGCTCGCCGGCCACCGTGCCGCCAACTCCCCCGCCCCACGCCGGCAGCTTCATGGCTGACGCTCGGCACCAACCTCCAGCCCCGGCTTCGGGTGCTCCGCCAAAGATCCCCTCCACCGATCGCGCACCGACAACTCCTCTATTACTGGCTGAGGCTACGGCCGATGATGCCGCTCAATCGCGCGCCGCCAATGAAGGGTTGCTGGAGACGACTGCCGGCGGGTCTCGGAGGGCAGCTCCGACTGCGGGAGGCGGCAAAGTCAGAGACCCTTGGTCTACCTTTAAGGAGGTCAAGGAGTCAACCTTGGCTTTTGCCGCCTTTGCCTCGCAGGCCTTCGACGACTTGGAGGGCGACCTATCTGTAAGTTTCTCCGGCATATACATAGTCTTTCCCCCCGAGCACTTAGATGGCTTAGTCAAAAGAAACTTTGACTGCCGGCTTAGTGGTTTTTCGACAATATGTCATATGCTTTTGGTTTTTGTTACAGGGCCTTGTGTCCGCCAACGTCGAGCTTGTCTCCTCGCGAGTCGAGATAAACCGGCGCCATCGCGACCTGAAGAAAGAATGCGAGGCCAAGGACAAGCGGATCGCCGAGCTGGAGGCGACCCGCAAAAAAGATGAAGGTAGAGTTGATCCCTTTCTCCAACTATGCTTTTGACTTATGTTTCCGTCAATCATTTAGCTTAGCGAATCCATATTTGTAGAACTGCTAGACCACGCCCAGGATATCCTGAAGGCGTCCACTGATATGCAAGCTCTTATGAATGAAGCTTCAGACTTGGCGGCCGCCAACTTGGAGTTGAAGGCGGCTCATCAGAAGGAGATGGAGGCCCAGCAACTCAAGTTTGCGCAGGAATCCAGCCAGCTTACTGGTGAGCTGGAAAGCCTGCGCAACAAGTTGGCGGAGGCGGAGAAGATGGCTGCGGAAGAGATATCCAAGCAGACTTCTCGCGCCCAAACTGCAGAGGACGCGCTGGCAACTCATATGATTGAGTTGTCGGCTTTCCATAACTCGGTCCTTGGTAACTTCTCGCTTTTTTTTTTTGATACTGCCATGTTGTTTTTAGCCTGAGCCAAACTTATGACTTTATTTTTGATGCAGTTCCCGCCGGTTTAGGCGATGACAAGGTTGTCAGCCCCCGCCAGGATCGCCTTGCGCGTCTGGGTGAGCTGATCGCCGAGACTTTGGCGGCGTCCAAGCGGTTTGCCGCCAAGTTCTTCACTTCCTCTGGCAGCCAGGAGCCGACCGAGTTCAGCGACGTGCCCGCCATCCTGGAGCAGGCGACCAAACTTCACAAGAGCTCGCTAAAGTCGGCGGCGCGGGGTGGAGCCAAGACTGCCCTTGGGTTGTTCATGGCGCACTACCCCGAGGCGGAGATTGAAGCCGTCACCGAAGGCATGCCGTCAACGTATGAAGACGGTAGCGAGGTCGAGCCGGCCGCTATTCTGGACAGCGTTGCCGGCTACGCCACGCGAGTCGCCGACATGGTGGACACTTCCATCTTCTACCGGCGTCATCCTGTGCCTGGCGGAGAGGGAGCTGGAGCTGCCGGCGCGGCTGAGGCAGAGGGGAGCGATAGTTCTGGGGCTGAAGTTGTCAGCCTCCAAGTCTGATGTAGACGCTCCCCCGAGCCATATCTTTTTCATGTCCTTGCCTTCCACCAGCCTCATTTTGTCGGCCCCTGAAACAATGCAACATTTGTAATATTTTGTATATACTTTTGCCGTTGCTTTGTTAGGCGGAAACTAGCTGACAAGTTTTACTTTGTCTTTATTTATATGGCCCGCCTTAATTTTACCCTGACTTATATGCTTGACTTTTTGTATGTTGACGAAACCTCAGCCGGTAACTTTGGCTGAAACAACCAGGGCTAGACCATTTGTTTAGAATCAGAGACCAAAGCCAACATGTTGGTGTCAAAGACATACTACTAGGCGAACCACATATAAGTAATCAGAGGTAAAGGAATTAGGCGGCGCAAAAAGTTTGTTTTTGCTTTGGGTTGGCTCGAAAGCTGCAAGTATCTACCAGTTTGAACCTTTGCACGGGGCTAAAAAAATAGGTAACTTAGATACATAGGGAAATATGATTGCAAGAAAAGGCAAAAGATGGCATGCATCTCAACACAGATGAGGAACCATAGACTTTTATTTCATAACCATATTTAACTTATTACAATTATAAATTGCTAAGTGTAGAAAGGACGTAGCTGCTCAATATTCCAAGGCCGTTTTGTTTGCTCGAACGGGTCGTCAATGCCTCTCTTGCGCTTGGTTCCCCTTTTTCCTGCCGCCTTCTTGCGCATTTTATTTTCGTCTTCGTCGTGGATGTCGGCTAGGTAGTAGGAACCATTGAGCAGCGCCTTTGTGACTATAAACGGTCCTTCCCATGGCGGGGATAACTTGTGCAAGCCTTTTCTGTCTTGAATTAGGCGGAGAACCAGGTCACCTGTTCTGAAGCTTCGCTTCCGCACTCTCCGGCTATGATAGCGGCGGAGTTGTTGCTGGTACAAGGCGGAGCGATGGAGAGCTACGTCTCTTTCTTCGTCTAGCAGGTCTAGGCTATCCTGTCTTGCACCTTCTACGTCTTGCTCGATGTAGGCTTGAACTCTTGGGGAATCGTACTTCATGTCGGTAGGTAGCACTGCCTCTGCGCCATATACTAAGAAGAAAGGAGTGTAGCCGGTAGATCTGTTTGGCGTTGTGCGCAAACTCCACAATACCGACTGCAACTCATCTGCCCAGGCGCCGGCTGCCCTGTGTAATGGAGCTTCGAGACGAGGCTTAAGTCCTGATAAGACTAGGCCGTTTGTACGCTCTACTTGTCCATTGGATTGAGGGTGTGACACGGATGCCAAATCAAGCCGGATGCCCAGATCGCTGCAGTATTCTTCTATGTCGCCTTGGGACAGATTGCTGCCATTATCGGTGATAATGCTGTGTGGAACTCCAAACCGAGAGATAATTCCCCAGAGGAAATTGGTGGCTGTACGTGCGTCAAGTTTGCTGATCGGTTTGGCCTCGACCCATTTGGTGAACTTGTCGACAGCGACCAACAGGTGAGTGTACCCACCGCGCGCTTTTTTGAAGGGACCCACCATGTCTAAGCCTCAGACCGCAAACGGCCAGGTGATTGGGATTGTCCTCAGCTCCTGTGCCGGCAAGTGAGGTTGACGGGCGTACAACTGGCAGCCTTTGCATGTCTTTACGATGTTCTCGGCGTCTTCTTTGGCGGTGAGCCAGTAGAAACCTTGGCGGAAAGCTTTCGATACAATGGACCTAGCGGAAGCATGATGCTCGCAGGTGCCAATATGTATGTCTTTCAGAATTTCCCGGCCTTCTTCCGGCTGTATACACCGCTGATAGATGCCGCAATTGGTTCGCTTGTACAGCTCGCCTTTTATTATCGTGAATGCCTTGGCTCGCCTTATGATCTGCCTTTTTAGTACCTCATCGTCTTCCGGCAACTTTTGGTCGATTAGAAAATCGAGGTACGGGACTGTCCAATCCGGCTGTGTTAAGTAGACAACGAGACTTGCCGCTTCTACCGGTTCTTCTGAGTCGGGGTCCATCAAATCGGCGCCTTTAATGGATGGCTTGTGCAATTGCTCCAGGAAGATATCTTTTGGTACCTTTTTGCGTTCCGATCCCAGTCTTGCAAGTGTGTCTGCCGCCTCATTCTCAGCTCTTGGAACATGTCGGACTTCGTATCCTACGAAGTTTTTTGCAAATTCGTCAACTTTGGCTCTGTAATCCGCCATTGTTGCGCTTTTCGCATCCCATGTTCCGCTAACTTGCTGTGCGACCAAATCTGAGTCGCCGTAACAGAGGATTCTTTTGACGCCTAGGTCGTTTGCCACGTGCAACCCATGAAGCAAAGCTTCGTACTCGGCAACATTGTTGGTTGCTGTGAAGTGGATTTGTAACACGTAGCTTAGCTTGTCACCTTTAGGCGTACGCAGAACGACTCCAGCCCCCGAGCCTTTGAGCATCTTTGATCCGTCAAAGTGCATGACCCAATATTCTGACTCGGGGAGTGCTGTTTCCTCCATAGCCTCTGTCCAGTCGGCGACAAAGTCTGCAAGTGCTTGAGATTTGATGGCGGCCCGTGGTTTATAGACTATATCAAAAGCGGCAAGTTCGATGCCCCATTTGGCGACTCGACCTGTTGCCTCTGCATTATTGATTATGTCTCCCAACGGAGCCTTGCTGACTACTGTCACTGTGTGTTCCTGGAAGTAATGCCTAAGCTTTCTGGCGGCGAAGAATACACCATAAGCCAGCTTTTGGTAATGCGGATACCTCTGCTTGGAGGTGGAGAACACTTCACTGATGAAGTAGACCGGTCGCTGCTCACACGCCGCGGCTTCGCTCTCCTTTCTTTCCACAGCCAAGACAACGCTGACAACAGCCCCTGTTGCCGCGATGTACAGCAGCATTGGTTCCTGTGATCGAGGTGCTGCCAATATCGGAGCGGATGAGAGGGCCTCCTTAAGTTGCTGTAAGGCGGCGTCTGCCTCTGCTGTCCACTCGAAGTTGTCGGATTTCTTCAGTAACCGGTAGAGGGGCATTGCCTTTTCCCCTAGGCGGCTTATGAAACGACTGACGGCCGCCGCCGATCCGGCTAGGCGCTGCACGTCCTTTAGACAAGTAGGTCTGGATATATTTTGGATGGCCTTGATCTTCTCCGGGTTAACCTCAATCCCTCGTTCTGAGACGATGAATCCGAGGAGTTTGCCGGCTGGGACGCCGAAAACGCACTTGGCGGGATTGAGCTTCATTTGATACCTCCGGAGATTCTGAAAAGTTTCTTCCAAGTCCTCTAGGAGATCTGCCTTCTTTTTTGACATTACCGCGATGTCGTCTACATAGACGTGAACATTGCGGCCGATCTGTTCGTGCAGGCAATTTTGCATACAGCGCTGGTATGTTGCCCCTGCGTTCTTTAGACCGAAAGGCATTGTAATGTAGCAGAAAGTCCCATACGGAGTTGTGAAAGATGTTTTCAGCTGATCTGACTCTCTCATCTTGATTTGGTGGTATCCTGAGTAGGCGTCCAGAAAACAAAGCAGCTCGGAGCCTGCTGTGGAGTCTACGACTTGGTCAATTCTAGGCAGCGCAAAGGGATCCTTTGGGCAACACTTGTTAACACCGGTATAGTCAATACACATCCTCAGCTCTTTATTCTTCTTTGGGACAAGTACAGGATTTGCCACCCAATCGGTGTGTACAACTTCTTTTATGAAATTGGCGGCCTTCAGCCTATTTATCTCCTTCCCTATAGCATTGCGTCTCTCATCTCCAAAGCGTCTTGTTGCTTGTTTCACCGGCTTGGATCCTTTTATGACGTTGAGCGAGTGCTCGGCCAGTTCCCTCGGTACACCAGGCATGTCGGAAGGCGACCATGCAAAGATGTCACGATTCTCACGGAGGAACTCGACGAGCGCGCCTTCCTATTTGCTGTCAAGGTTGGAGCCGATGACAACTTGCTTAGACTTGTCACCTGGGATGAGGTCCGCCTTTTTGGTGTCTTCTGAAGATTCGAAAGTCTAATTGACATCCATCTTTGGCTTTGGCATGGAGTTGTCTGAATCCGCCCCGAGCAGCGCGAGTTCTTCCTTGTGGATGACGGCTTCTGCGAAGGCGGCCATGCCACGCTCGCACTCCTTGGCTTTCTTGAAGTTGCCGGAAATCGTGATGGTTCCGTTTTCTCCCGGCATTTTAAGCTTGCTGTATATGTAGCACGGCCTTGCCATGAACTTGGCGAAAGCCGGTCATCCGAAGATTGCATGATAGGCGCTTTTGAAGGGGACAACCTCAAACCTAAGGAACTCTGAGCGGTAGTTCTCTTTTGGTCCGAAAGTTACCTTCAGCCTGATGCTCCCCATTGACTTTGCTTGCCTGCCGGGCACTATGCCATGAAATGTGAGGTTGCTGTGATCCAGCTGATCCTCTGACAGGTTCATGCGGCTTAGCGTGTCGTAGTACAGGATGTTGAGGCTGCTGCCGCCATCCATGAGTACCTTTGTGAGTCTGAAGTTGTCGACAATGGGGTCGACGACAAGGGCGTACTTGCCTGGGTGAGGGACGTGATCAGGGTGGTCGGACCGGTCCCAAGTGATTGTTGCCTCCGACCAGTTCAAGTACTGAGGGACGCCCGGCATTGTCGCGTTGAGTTCGCGCATCTCCGCCTTATCCGCCTTAGCCGAAGGCGTGCCGACAAAGCACACCAGAGATTCTTTGACCTTCGGATATGGCTTCTTTTTCTTGGCGGCTGCGTCATCTTCGCTTGAGATAGACATGTCGTCGTCGTCCTCATCCTCCTTGCCGTCTTTCTTGTCGTTCTTCTTTGACTTCTTTGACTTCCAGCCGACTGTGGGATCCTTTTTGAAGTCGTCCATGAAACGACATTCGCCAAGCATATGGTTGACCTTGCCCAATGAGGCGTGGATGGGACATGGCAAAAGTTTTGCCTGTTCATAAGTGATTCGCGCCGCCTTAGGCCCTGAGCCGGCTTCGCGACTATCTTTCTTATTCTTCCACTTCTTTTTGCCGGCGTTCCCTTGGAACGCTGCGGCAACCTCATTGGAAGGCCCGGCTTTGTCATCCGCCGCCTGCTTGCGCTTGTTGTTTCGCTTTGGTATGATGTTGACGTCTGGGTCATCGTCCCTGGCATCGTCATCCGCCGCCGCGTATTGGGCGGCTAGGTTGAGCATCTCACCAAGGTCCGTGATTTGCTCGCGGACGAGCCTATGACGGAGCAAGGACTTCTTCTGCAGGCCCGTGTAGAAGGCATGGATAGCCTGCGCGTCCGAAACACCATGACAGTTGGCCTTTTCGGATATCCAACGGCTGACAAAATTTGTCATGGTTTCGTCCGGCTTTTGGACACAGCGCTGCAAATCCGTGTAGGTATTTGGACGCTTGTACGTTCCTTGGAAGTGCTGGGAGAAAACCTTTTCCATGTCGTACCAGCTATGGATGGACTTTTCAGGAAGGTTGTCGATCCAAGCTCTTGCCGTGCCTTCCAACATGAGAGGTAAGTAGCGGACGGCAATGTGGTTGCTCCCGCCGGCAATCTCTATGGCCATGGCGTAGTCGGATAGCCACGAGTCCGGCTTAACGAGGCCGTTGTACCGAGAACAGTTTTTTGACACTGATGTCATGTCCTTGGGAAACGGCTCTCTGCGGATGGCGTCACCGAAACACTTTGGTCCAGAGTATAGCGGCTCCTTTCCTCTTGCTATGTCTTGTAGGCGGTGTCGTGCGTCTTTTGGATCGAGCTGCCGTGCGCCTCTGTTTGCGTCCGGCTCGTCCTGCGCTGCCCGGCTTATGCTGCGCCTGGGCCCTTCTACCTCCTCTCTCCTCTTGCTGCTAGTGCTATGCTGCGGAGACCGGCTGCGGCCTCTCCTTGGAGGGTCGTTGTCGGCATCTTTTCTAGGCGGCTGCCTGTTGTTCCGGCTACCGCCATTGTCGCGTTTTGGCTGAGGCAGAGGTGGTAGGTCTCCTCTGCTTCCCGACCTTGAATTCTCGTCCCGCCTTTGTTTTGGCGGTGGTGCCTTCTTTGGAGGTGGCGTTGCCTTCCTTTTGTCGCCATGGCTACTGGAGCCAGACGGGCCTTCGGGGTCGGCATCTGGTGCAGCTTTGCACTTGCCTGACTTAGACTCTAGGTCTCCCCCGCGGGTATCCGCCATGTGGCCGTAGGAATCAGCGCGAGCTTGTTGTTCTAGGGCCTTGCTTACGAAGTGTCTTGCGTTGGCCAACTTCTCTTCCGCCGTGTAAGTGTTGTCATCCAGGGTATCTAGCGCGGCAGCCGCATTGAGGATAGGGGTGCAGAAGACAACATCCCCCCTTCTATCCACTCGCTGTGGTGTCGTACGCCAATCGAACCCTAGGTCTTGAGCCGCTGTCGTTGCTTGCGTAGGCGGCTCTTTTCCACGGCGGTTTTTTGATGACCTTTTTTCCTCGAAGAGTTGCCGGTTTGTTTTGGCCGACATCCTCTCCTGTTCTTTCTTGATCTTCTTTGCAAGGCTCTCAACGTGCTCCTCTCTTTTTTGTAGGAAGTCAGAGTGCTTAAGCATGTTAAGCCTAAGTTCTTCCACTTCGTCGAGTGGGGTATCTTTGCTCACCGGAGTGTTCATGATCTCGTCTACTTCTTTGATGACGGAGAGCAAATCCGTGGGTTTGCTGCTGCCGCCTTTCTCGAGACCAGCTTTCTTCTTCGCGCGCACCTTGTCGGAACTTTCGATGAGTTGGCCGGCAGTGGTGTCGCCAGCTTCTTCCGCCGGCTTGTTTTGCGCCTCCGAAGTAACTGGGGTTGTTTCGTGACCGACAACAACCATCATAGCCAGCTTGTCAGGCATGTCTGTATCCGCTGTACCCTCTGAGGGAATCGGATTACCACTGGAAAAGCGGTTTTTGATCTTCTCTTCGAAGAGACTAGCATCATCATCGGAGTCAGAGTCTACGTTGACTTGAACGGTAGATCTGGATCCGGCATCTGACATCGCATCCTCCTGTAGAGCAGGGAGGATTGATTCAGGATCGTTGTTTTCCGGCTGGGAGTCGGATCCCAGTCCGACAACTCCGACAAAGTGGAAGTCAGATTCTGCCGACTCCTGGGAGAAGGCGGATTCAGATCCATCTTGCCGGTCGACTGCTTGGTCGAAGGGTTGGTGGGTGGGGTTGTAGAAACGCGGTAGGCCGTACGCCTCTGGCGTGTACCCGATGAAGACGTCGATCCCTCCGATCGGCACGATTTCGCATCCGATAAGGTAGTCGTCCGCCGGGAGCCAGGATTCATCTGAGTTGACGTAGCTATGGCCGCCATACCTTGTGACGCGACCGACGGCGATCTGCTTGCCCACGCCGCCAAGTGTTCCCGCCTGGAACGTGACGCCAGGAACCTTATGCCCCACGGTGGGCGCCAACTGTTGTGGTATCGGCATAATTGATAGAAGACGGGGGTCCTCTAGCCTACGCATGGATTGTGGGGAAGAAGGTTGGAGTCGTCGAGGTCGAGATTGAACACGGCGAGTTTACCCAGCTTCGGATCCCACTGCGGTGGCGGGATCCTACGTGCTGCTATAATTCACTATGAGGCAATAGCCGTGAACAGGTTACAATGAGTATGATGCCTATGAGATTGTCTCTGCCCTAAAGGCTCCCTGGTGGCCGGCATATATAGGCGTCCAGACCCCAGGGTACAAGGTAAGTACTTGTCCGGCAAGTAAACAGAGTCCTAGACCTAGCCGGCTTAGTTGCCGCCTTCCGTCTTGGGCTTGGTGGCTTGATGGGCTTAGGCCTTCCGCCTTCCTTGGACCGTCCGCCTACTTCCTTGCACGTCAGCTATCTGGGCCGCCCGGCAGGCCTTGACCTTACCACCCTTGGGCCACCCTGGACTAGCCGGATTGATCCATGCTGGTTATACCCCTAGTTGATATATCCCCAACAGCGACTCTTCAGTCGAGATCAGAGTTGGATTAGTGTGGCGAGCATTTAGGATAAACACTGGTACTGACCATGATCGGCCCACCCCACCCAAAGATCCAATGCGCTTCAGGATCAGACTGAAAGGAACAAAAGCCAAATCATTGATCCAGGCCCTAACCAACACCCGCACTCTACGGGAACCAGGACGGTGCCACTGGATGAGTTTACCAAAACAAGAGACGGCTTTTTTGACATAATATTCAGTCTGGTAGTCCAATGGGAAACCCAACAGCATGATCCACGCCTCTTGCTCAAACACAGGGAAACGGAGATTTACTCCTTCATCATGGCGCAACACACTAAAAGAAAAATCATCATCATATGGATGGGGGCTATCGATCACAAGTTGGTCACGGATAAGCGAAGAATCAAAAGCCAGCATACCCACTGCCCATGGATGAGTTTCAGGGTGATAGACATGCAGATAAAAATCTTCCCGCAGAATACGCACAATTTCATTCAGAACCATCTGTTTCTGATGCTCAGGGACGGGGGGATTGATTGTTACCAGACCAAAGTTGTCATTGTTCGTCGGAGGAGCATCGACGACCACCATGTTGCGCTGGAGGCGATTCGCAGGGCCATTCTCCAGCACCATCGGCCCTGGCATGAAGGGATACGGATTCGCCGCAAAGTTCTCCATTGGAGCTTCAGAGGCGGTGAGAGGCAGGGGCAGGGTGGATGTGACAGAGCAGGGGGCGTTGGGGTCGAGGTCGAGGGGGGGGGGGGCGGAGGAGTGCATTCAATAACCGGAAATGAGTCGTCAGAACGGGAAGGTTCCAGTATTACCGTGACTGTAGCAGATTCCGTATCAAGAGACGAAATGGCAGCGAATCCCTTGTCAGCAGGCAGCAAATCCTCCGCAATATGGCCCAAGTCGACAGGATCCACAATCCCCGCCACAATCTTTTCGGCCCAAACAAGACGCGGTAGAAGACGGTTAGACTCATCGCAAGATTTAGCTTCATGACCCCAGACGCGACAGGAAGCACATAAAAGCCTACCAGGGCACTCTCTAGCCCGATGGCCCATCTGGGTACAACATGCACAGTAGGCAGAGAAAACTGGGTCCAGCTTAGGCAAGCTATCCTCAACATGGACATGGGCTGGGCTGGGATAGGCACCCACCACGTGTCCAGAAACCCAACAAGCAGAGCATCGATTCAGAATTTGAAACACCTCATCTAGAGCGGGAATCTAGGCAAGGTTTAAGGCATTCAAAATGTCAGTTTCCGTATAACTGAATGCCATAGATCAAGGATCAAATTAATCTGCTTCTTCTCTTCTAGCAAGGAAAGATACCGCGCCTTAAAGATATTTCCCAAAAAACGTGTCCGTTCAAACTTCGAATTCTGAGCTGGTAGTGGGAAAGAAAGTTTTCCAAATGAAATTCTAGAACACTTTTGAGGAGCATTTCCATTAGAAGCTAAGATTTCATCAAATGATCCAAATTTTATGCCAGAGAAACACCGATCCGAAGCATAGGGGACTGAACCCAACGGAAGATTGACAACCAAGGTTCTAGACATAGGCTTGATCGAAGTGTCCCTCTTGAACGAGGGTTTTAAGAAATCCAGATTGGTTTTAACCACCATTGAGGGAATGGAACCAACATTACGTGAGCTATCCCCCAGCGAGGAATTTAGCCAAGCATTCGCGTCGAGATCCAGAGCTGAATCATTTTTGGCAGTCCGGGAAGGAACAACACCATGAAATAATTTAAAATGACAAATGAAATCCGGCCAAATGCGATCACGGAGACTGTAAATGAAATGGCCAACTTGGTTTGACGCCACTGAGAAACGGAAGCGCTTAGCCGAAAGCTTGAAAACCCGAAAACCTTGGAGATCACCACCAAGGCAACACTGAAGGGCGAGCCCAACAGATTCCACCGAGAGAGGGAACAAAGCGTAGGAGAAAACCGCTACCAGGAAGAATTCCTTTGCAGCCGAGTGAGAGGGGGAAAAGTGGACTGAAGACCCAAACCGCCTACGCACCTGATCCTCGAGCGCTAAGCCCGTGGAGAAGTCGCAATGGTGGAGACCCTGCATGGTCTAGCTAGGGGGAGCTCCATGGCCGTCGGTGGGGTGGGAGGGGAGGAGGGGGAGCTCCATCTCTCTTTTTCCTCTGGAACTTTCATCTAGATATCCGTATCCAGTGACCCATATAAATATGCAGTCACCACATCCATCAATTGGATATACAAATTCATTTGTACTGCCAGCGATATCAAGTATCGGAACGTGATTCCACTCATCACAGGAGAATATGTTTCATCGTAATCGATGCCAGGTTTCTGTGTAAACCCTTGTGCTACTAGCCTCGCCTTATATCTCACCACTTCATTGTTTTCGTTCCTCTTACGAACAAAAACCCATTTCGCCCCCACGGGGAAAACATTCTTAGGAGTAGGTATTACTGCAGTAAATACCCCTCTCTTGGCAAGCGAGCCCAATTCATCCTCTATTGCGACCTTCTAGTTGGACCAGTCTGAGCGTTTCATACATTCTGCCATGGACTTAGGTTCACGGTCCAATGCTAGGTCCTCTGCAATCTTTGAGGAGAAAAATATGTCGACATAAGTAGTCTTTGTATTGAATGATTCTCCCGATTCAATATAGTTTGTGGAAATTTCTTCAATACCTTCTGACTCATCGTGATTTCCCACAACAATTGAGTCAAGGTGTTCCTATGCCCTAGCACATATATCTGTGTGCACATTTGTGCTGGGCTCTGGATGCCGAACATCCTCTAGGTGTCCTTCGACACTAGGTTGAATGTCAATTTGTGATTGACCTACATTTACTGTATGAGGGTTCCTCACTCCCTGCGGACGCTTCTGAGAAGTCTTGTCCCTTTTGTCCAGTTTTCTCCCCCTCTTGGGCGGTTGAGTGGTATTTTGAGTTATCTCAACCATCTCTAGAACATTCATTGCGGGAATATAGGATTTAGTGACACCTTTATAGTCAGTAAATGCATCTGGAAGATTATTTGCAATGTTTTGCAAATTTATAATCCTTTAAACTTCAAGTTCAGATTCATTCGTATGTGGATCTATGTACTGAATTCCTTCAACATTCCAATCTACTTCCCGGCATTCTTTGTGGTTATTTTCTCCCCCTAATGCCAGAAAATTGTCCTCATCGAAGATGCAATCAGCATACCGGGTTGTAAAGAGATCCCCTGTTAGGGGCTCAAGGTACTTTATAATCGACGGAGAATTGTACCCCACATAGATCCCCAATTTTCTATGTGGACCCATTGATGTACGCTGAGGTGGTGATATCGGTACGTACACAACGCAACCGAATCTTTGAAGATGGGAAATACTTGGGTGATTTCCACGTACTAACTGCAACAGGGAGGCCGTATGATATGCAGTTGGTCGAATTTGTATCAATTCCGCGACATGTAACACCGCATGTCCCCAACAAGATGTTGGGAGATTACAATTCTGTACGAGTGGTCTTGCTATCAATTTAATCCTCTTGATAAGTGATTCTGCTAGACCATTTTGTGTGTGTACATACGGTATAGAATGCTCCACAGTTATGCCCAAAGCTAGGCAGTAATCGTTGAATGCTCGTGAACTAAATTCAGCAGCATTATACATTCTGATGGATTTTATCCTGTGCTCAGGATGATTTGCTCTCAGTTTTATGATTTGAGTGATCAGTTTTGCAAAAGCATGGTTCCTTGTTGATATAAGACACACATTTTACCATCTTGTAGATGCATCAGTGAGCACCATAAAATATCTGAATGGTCCCGATAACGATTGAATTGGACCGCATATATCTCCTTGAATGCGTTCAAGAAAATTAAGTGGCTCACTTCTGATCTTCAAGTATGAAGGTCTTGTTATTAATTTCCCCGTTGCACATGTCGTGCATATAAAATCCGAAGATTTGGGAAAATTACCAACCGTTATGTTGTGTCCAGTTGAACCATCAATAATTTTTCTCATCATCCCCACACCAGGGTGACCCAAGCGATCATGCCATATCTTGAACTTATCAAGATTCTGAAAAATTATTTTATACGCCAAATGTGGCTCTGGTTTTATGTATGTGTAATACAATCCAGATGATAGAGCAGGAAGTCTCTCAAGGATTTCCTTTTTAGATCCCTTTTGCTGACTGATGAGTAGGCTTTCAACCGCATTCTCTTCTTGAGTTTCAATGTGGTAGCCATTCATCCGGATATTCTTAAAACTCACCAAGGTACGGGTGGAATCCGGATACAATAACGCCTCCTGGATTTCAAGTTTTGTACCATTTGGGAGTGTAAATGTGTCCTGACCAGAGCCAACAATTACCGTGTCACGACCACCAATTGTCATGATAGTCCCTTTACTTTTCTTGAGAGTTTGGAAGTATTTTACTTCCCTTAATATTGTATTGGTGGAACCACTATCCACCAAACAAATTTCCTCCTCCATTGGAATGTTCTTTGAAGATATCTATAGAGTAAAATAATAAAACTAAATATATGTCTAAAATCATATAGAATTAACACTTACATTACATACTACGTATGTCTGCTTACATATATAATACATTATGTTTGCTCACATAATTATTACAATACCATATGTCTCTTGACATAATAACTTACAACACACAGTATATCTAAGGACATTACCACAATACAAATGACGGAATCAACTTATTAAAGTTGATCTCCATATATGTCACTCGTCGAAGTGAAATCCACCAACATGTCTTCAACATGTGGTGAAGGTCCTTCCTTTTGCTGAGTCTGATCCTGGTTCTCCATGTTCTGATGAACTCCTTGGGAACTCTCGATCATCGGACCAGTGAAGTGAGCTTCGAACTAGTTCCCTTGAGCCTTCTTGCCTTTAACTGATTGCTGATACAGCGTCATCAAATGCTTAGAAGTTGTACACTTCTTTGCAAGATGAGTAGTACAACCACACTTGTAGCAACCTTTTGAGGTGCTACCGTTATCATTTTTCTTGAAATGATTCTTGCCCTTTTGGACTCCATTGCTATTTTGGTTCTCATCACGTCTCCACGTTCCTTTAAACTTCCCATGGTTCTTTTTGAAACCACGGAATTTACGGGATCTGAGCATTGAAATGTGCTTCAGGAAGCGGCAGTGTTCCCGTTAGACGAGAAAGATTATTCTTATCAAGAATTTCATTGTGCTTTTCCGCCTGAAGAGGAAGTGCATAGATCAACTCAGAATACTTCATATATTTCTGCTGACGATGTTGTTCAGCAAGTATCCTCATATTAGGATTAAAAGTGGAGAGTGTCTTTTCAATGAGATCCACATCCGAAACTGCACCATTGCAGAATCTCAACTTAGAGTTGATTTGATGCACAACGGAATTGTATGCCGCAACGGACTTAAAATCCTGAAAACGGATAAGTACCCATTCTCTTTGGGCTTCAGGCAACATCACCGACCTTTGTTGATCATAGGTTCCTTTAAGGAGTCCCAAAGATTTTTAGGATTTTCCTCCATCATGTACTCTTCTTTCAGAGTAGGGTCAAGGTGGTGTCGAATGAAGTGTAAAGCGGCATACTTTGCCGCATCTGGTATAGCAGGAGCACCCTGAGCGAGTGTAGTTATAGTGCTGATCAGATTTCTGGATGCCAGGTTAATCTTCAAATCCATGGCCCATGTGAGATAGTTTCTGCCATCTATGGCAAACTCTGCAAATTCTTTCTTGGATATGTCACTCATATCCTGCATGAATTAAATCATGCCCGTTAATTTACCATCGAGTAAATTAATCATGTGTGTAAAACATGCTTTATTTAAATATGACTTTTCGCAAAAAGATAATCACCATAATATGGCGTAGATCTTCGTTTTGTAGAATACGGTCGAGGTAACTGCCAACAAATGGCATACACCTCACTCATATGGCTTTATCATGCCATAATCCGTGTTCTTTCACTTTTTTGCTCTGAACACATGCAGGTAATCACTACTTGGTAGTGTAGACATTTCCACATGCTTGTGTTGGCTAAAACATATTATAGATAATCAGCAAATTATGGTGTAGATCTTTAGTTGTGTACAAAGTTATGTAAAAATTAAAAGAAATCATAATATTTCAAGCATAGTCGACATAGAGCAAATAACATTGCAAACTAATCATATATCGACATTTAAATGCAGACTACATATAGTCATTGCTAGAAATACTTAGCTAAAATGCTAAACAGAAAAGAGAAACGAAATTTGTGTACTGGGCTGAATTATATCCCAATACGGGTGGCTCAGCCATCTTTTCTTTTCTTTCAGCTCTTCCTTTTTCACGGCCGTGAACAAGGCACGATGGAACAGTTTTCTCTCACGGACATGTGAACGAGTGCCTGGTCAAGTCGCACGCACGCTCCTGACGAGCGGATACATGTACAGTCGTTTCGACGACGGCCGTCTGTACAAAAAATCCACACACTTATAGACGTACCAGGAGACAGCCTATACAACGGCAAATATATTTAGGTGTCGATGACCACCAAATCGTGCGGGAGCATCCCAGGTTGTTTCTGTGAAAAGGGATCCAAACTAACCCACTACAGACGATTATCTCTCTACAATGGCAAACAACCCGTCTGTAAGCAACGACTTTTCCGCTTATAGTCTGTCTGTATTTCTACCGACGGCCTCTGTAGTTTTTCGTTTTCTCTCTCCCCACGTAATCTAAAATCCTACGTGGGCTGTATTACAGACGGCTGACTAGACATTGTCTCGTCCCTGACGGAAACCATTCCCCAAATCCTCAATCAGCGGCGGCGCGCGCCTCTGCACCACCGCGTCCGTCCGCCCCAGACTGTCGTTCTTTCAACGGAGAGCGGCCGAAGGCCCTTGCGCCGCGTCCTCCTACTCTGAAGAAGAGCCGCTGGGAAGATGCGTCCCGGGTGCCACGCCATTGGAGTGGCCATTGGAGAGGCGCGTCCCAAGGCCGACACTCGACGGAGCGTTCCCGGCGTCCGAGAGTTCATGCGCCGGGGTTGGAGGTGGCAGGCCCGGCGACCTTGGTGGCGAGGGCGCCGCGAGCGCCACAAGCTCGGCCTCCTCCTCGATGGGTGCCGCACGTACAAGGCGTGGGCAGGCCGAGCCATGGATGGGGCAAGGCGTTGGTGGAGGAGGGTCCGCGAGTGCCGAGTCATGGATCTCCATGTCCTGGCCCTCCGGCTCCATCTCCTCGTCGGCGTAGAGGCTCGACGCTGCCGGCCCGGCCAGAATCCACGCTAAGTGGCTGCGTCTCCGACATCTCTACCGGCGCGGGTGGTTCGGCATGGGAGCCGGATGGCCCAGCGCCATCACCACCACCGCGGCGGATGTCCTGACCGTGGCCTTGATGGGAGTTGTCGCCACTGTTCCAATAATGGCGGCGACGGCGAGCAATGCTGCGGCCCCGTCGGCCGTGCTGGTGAAGAAGTCGAAGGAAGAAACCAAGTAATCCTCCTACAGGCATTTTCTTACCTTTCTTCTTCTCTTTCCGTTCTTCTCTCTTGCTCTGGCGATCGCCGGAGTTCTTTTCGGCTCTGTTCGCTCTCTCGGTAGAAGCAAGGTGCTGATAACGTGTTGCGAGTGAAATCGTGAATGAATCCAACTAGTCCTTTATTCTATTGATGTCTCGGTATTTATACAAGGGAAGGGATGCGACGAGAAGTCGCGTCCGTTCGTAGGGGACGTGGGAGCCTCCTCGGTTGCCAAAGAAAGGAAACCGCACGGAGGTTACAAGGAAGGATTATCTACTACTCCTAATTACATAATTAATATAAATGACAGGCTTAACTGAAGCATCGACAAATGCAGAGACACATGCATGCATGTATATGCATGTATATAGAGGAATTGCAAAAAGAATTTAAATCCACATCAATAAATATGAAATAAACAACCATCAGCAGTAGTACACTCCGGAGAACATCCGTGCAAGTGTATTCATCTCTTGCAAAACTACTCTGGCTCAACGTGAACATAGCAGAAAGCTGTCCATACTATGTCCTTCCTTCCATTTCGAAAAAAATACTATGTGGTTCCAGATAATAAAGAACCCAGAAGGATTTCAGAGGTAACATTCCATGATGTTCAGATAAATAGTGAGTAGGAGAATCAGACGAACTGCTATGCAGCATATGGCTTGCTGTCAACGTCGTAGACCCCATGGTGTCGGATGATCCAGTCGATTGTCCACATATCATGAATGGAGAAGGATGGAGCTCCTCTTACACCAAACTTCCTGATCAGAAGCAAAAAAAAGTGGTCTACTCTTAGAACAAACCTACGGTGTTTAAACTATACGTAGGTGAAGTGTGGCGGCAAAGCTTCATGGATGAGTTACCTAAGGTGTGCCAGCAAGTAGCGTAGAATGCTATCGATGGCGGCGAATTTATAAGGACGAAGCTGAGAGTGGGGGGCTGAAAAGGCACGCGTCATATATGTTTCTGATACCGCAGTGACTCATCAATTTCATAACGGAAATCACCATCACTGAGAGTGGGGAGACGAATGGTTGTTTTTTGTTGTTGTCTAGAGTGACTAATTGATGATCCACTCAGAAAATGGCATGTACGTTTTGAAGAACTGCTAATTGATGGTCCACTCTGAAATAAAGTGGTATTGAATGGTGGGACGTAAAAGGCTAGAAAAATATATGTGAAAATATAAATGTTAGATTTTCTTAGCTGACAGGCTAGGATTGCATAAAGATGATTGATGAGGTGAACACTTTGCATGTTGAGAGAAATACATTTAGTAGGTTGCTCTCATCTATATACTTTAGATTCCTGGATCCCTGTATATACATTGTGGGTGCAAAGTGGCAGTGGAAAAAATTCGGTAGTGTTCCTGTTTGGAAAACTGAAAATAGTTATGGAAGGGTCTGGCTATATCACAAGGGACTGAAAGTTTCCTAAATCCTAATCACTTCTTTCTGCACCATTGGATCTCCATCTAACAGACCATAGGTCATCTTCATCATCAATCTCTTTCAACTCCAATGACACAAGGACTCGACAGCTGCCACAGTGAGATGATGCCCGTCTCTCGCCTCCGGCGCTCCCCATTCGCCTCCACTTGAACTGCCCGCCTACCCTGCTCATCGGCTGTCCTTCCCGCACGTGGTCGGCAGCGCTGTCACGGTGCCTCACCGTCATGCCCTAACTCTAAGCCCTAGGAGCAATAATACTCTCTGGTTCGAAATAATACTCATTGTCGTGTCCTACTTATTTCGAACCGGGCTACTAAAATCCCAAGAGGATGCACGCTGGTTCAAATCAATGTTCAACCGGGCACCAACCTTTTTTTGTTGCAAATAACACGAGTCTGCTACAAACTTCTTGTATGCACTCCAATTCAACTCGGACTCGAGAGGCGTTATCTTCACGCAAGAGTGATGTCTGAGCCAAGCATATACCATCCTTCCAATTCAACCACATCATTTGGGTCCAGTTCAAATCCATCCTCAATCATTCCAAACAATGACACCAACCGAAATGCATTAATGACAATTCTCTTACGACATAAGAAAATATTCTAAATAACAGTAATGAACTAGTCATGCCAAGTCACACCAGAAGCCTAACGTGAATAACCAAATTCTAAGCCTATCAAAATATTACAAAACCCTGATCCTAACCTACAAACAATAAACATAACACATACTATTCGTCATACCAACTAACAACAAACCATTGAGCACCCCACAAATGTAAGACCTAGGGTTTCAAAAAAAATAACCATGGCACCAAATTTCAACATTTAATCGGACAAAAAGAAGGGGAGATTTTACCAGAGGAGTAGAAATCCACACAAAATGCCTCTAATTTGGAGAGATTTGATAGGAAATAATAACATCCATTGTCCCACATGTCATCAACAAATCGCCGATTCCCCATTCCTTGCTAACCCCTAAACCCTTTCTCTCCTCCTCGCCGCCACAGGATGATGCTCCGCCGCGCCGCCCCCTCCGCCGCCGGCGCACTCCTACGCCGGGTCCTCTCCACCTCACGCGCGCGCTCACCAGCCGAGGCCATCCTAGTCGCGTCCTCGTCCGCCGTGAACTCCATCATCCTCCGTTCCCTCAAGGAGCACTACCTCGAGGTCAACAAAATGACGCCGCCGCCCAAGATCAGCCCGCCCAGGCCCTACACCATCGTCAAGGGCGCCCTGGACCAGTCCTCGGGCCCCGTGCTCCGCCGGGTCTACGGCGAGGCCGGCGAGGAGATCTCCATCTCCGTCGCCAGGCTCGCCAACATCATGCCCCCCGGCGCCGACTCTGATGACCCCGACTCCGACGCCGGAGCTGGGGCGAGCGACTCTATTAGCCAGCTCTTCCTCCACGTTGACATCTCCAGGCCGGAGAGCAGCAAGTCGATGCAGTTCTTTTGTGGACTATATCCCGACGCCGTGGGGATCCATTCCGTCTGCCTTCGATCCAAGACTGCGCCGTCTGGGGCGGCGGCGGTGTCGCCGGCGTCGAAGTGGGGTGGCGAGTACCAGGGCCGCATATTCCAGTGAGTTATCTCTTGCGAATTCCTTCCGATTTAGTCGTTTTCTGAATTTGCTAAATAGAGGCTTGTATCAGTGATCTAGTTTTTGAGGAACCTGATTTGCTCCCTAACAAAATTCTGATTAGTAGGCGCGAAACGAGATTACCTTTAGTTTCAACATTGAAATGTGAAATCCACAGGAAGTTCCAATTGTCATTTTTCTAATTTAGTTTGCGCAGCTAGTGTTATAGGTATACACTGACTGTTTACATGCTCTAGTATGGCTCTGGCCAACAAAATGGTTAAGTGGATTTGCTAGTTACTAGCTACGAGTCTGAAGACCTATGCTCAATGATGGCAGTGTTGGTGATAAACAATGGGTCCTAAATCATGGTAGTCAATTCAGGTGTCGAGGAGCAGGATGTGTCAGGGAATTATGAGGAGGGCACTAATATCTATGAACGTCCTGTAAGTGGTGGCAGGAGATATTTGGACTGCATATTGCATGTTGGCAATGGTGAGGAAATCGGTAACTGCTCGGTCATCTGGAAATAGGGAGTAATCGGCTAATCAGCCGATTAACTGATTTAATTGGTGAAAATTAATCAGCCAGTCAACTAGGACCATACCAACATATAGCTAGTTTTTAGCTTCAAACGGGCTCGAGCTCCTGGAGCAGGTGATGACAGTGGAGAGCAGCTCCAGCCTCCAGGAGGCAGAGCTCGTGCTCGGGGTGGGTAGCCACGAGTAGTAGCAGGTGAAGGTAACCACAAGGAGGAGCAGGGGAAGGCAAGCGAGCTCAGGGTGGGCGTGTTCTGAGCGCTACGGCGATAATATGTACGGTAGTGGGAAACTGCGTGGGAGCTTCTCCTCCAATCCTCCAGCCCTAATCGCGTGGGACAACAGTGTGTGAGGCGGCTGGAAGGGGAACGGGCCAAAAATCGGCTATCCTATACCCCTGATTAGGCCAGTTAATCCAATTTATCCGAGTGTCAGATTCTCAGAGCCGACTAACTTGACAAATAGATTTATTGGACATGGTGAGTTTGAGACCCCGCTAGAAGCGATTAACTGGCCGATTTTATCGTCGAGTCAACCGATTTTATGAACATTGCATGTTGGTTTGTCTGAAATTAATTCTTTACTGTAGTTTTGTAATGTTGCTAGCAGAATTCTCTACTGTTTGATGTCAACAGGGTGTCGAAACACAGATGTTTGGTCAAAGGAAAAATTTAAGGTATACCAATATGCTCAGAACTCGATACAGTGGCAAGTCCATTTTTCAGTAAATGACCGCATGTTCGAAGACACAACACATCACGAGATCTCACACATCACCAAGTTCAGGTGCTCAGCAGAAACAGGGAAGGTAAAGAAAACACCAACATTAGGCGTGACATGTCATTGCCACCAGGATAAAGGCATCAAACCAATCTTCTAGTCATCGTCTCCTGCCCTTTGGCACGATCAAACACCTTTGCAGCTACCTCCCTGAGTCTTCCGGATCATTGTTGGGGCCTTTTGTCCGTTTTCCTTCTGTATATTTGCCCAGAGATCAACTATTCTTCTGGGTTTACTAGGTAACTTATTTCGGCCAGTTTTTTACCCGATCTCGATCCTGTAAATACGGTCACCTGAGCGTGGGATGGCATGTATGTTAGAAGGGATCATGTAGTCAGACACAATTGAACTTTTGATGATTAAAAGAAGAAGAAACGCAAGCAGAAAAGCTGAAAGTTGCACGCAGTAGAAATACTGTCTCTACTCTGAATTTTCTGAACTCTGTCATCTCAAAGTCTACATGCTGTTGTTGTTTCCAACTCTGCATAGCTGTTTGGACCACGGTTGCTGGTTATTCCTACTATGTATAATCGTGTGGTGTTTAATTGTTTATTGCCTGTTAGGTCATAGCAGATTAATCCTGTTACCTGTCGGTGCTAAGACTGCTTGATTCATGACATTAACATGGAACCGATGCACTGAATGTTGAATTGCTACATTGCTTTTGATTGACAGGGAGTTGGATGAGAAGATGCGTGATGCGTTCCATCTTTACATCGAGGCTCGTGGCATAAACGAGAAGCTCTTTCCTTTTCTACAAGCTTGGCTTTACGTGAAAGATCACCGTAACCTGGTACGCTGGTTCAAGAGTGTGGGAACATTCATCAGTGAGCCAAAGCCTGAGCCAAAGTCCGAGTAAGCTGCTAGAGTGTTTGATTGCTTTGAAATAAACTCACTAGTACCGCATAACATAATGTGGACCTCTTTTGTTTCTAGACAATGATAGTATGTAGATCTGACTCCAGTTTACTTTTCAGATGATCAGCACACCTTACTCAAGGTCACCCAGGAGGGCAGCGTGGGAAAGTTTTTGCCTTTTTAAGAGATCCCAGAGGATTGAGAGTAGTGCTAGTATAAATTTGCTGCAGTACGAGATAGTGCAACCAGCTGATAGATATATGTTGTCTTATCGTTCGTCTTGACTCTTGACTGTCACCCTCGCGGGGACTGGATGAGGATAAATGTCAGTTGTGGGCTTAATTGGATGGATTGTAGTTGCATGAGTTGTCATTAGTCTCTGTGACTTTGCCATGCTGAGGTGGTTGCCAGATTCTCAATTATTTCATGAGCATGCGTCAGTTAACTTTGCATTGCAATGATACATCTTTGTGCTATTTCTGTTGCTTTCTAAGGCGTTTTGTGCCGAGGATCATGAAAATTGATGCTGCATGCGTGTTCCGAAAACAGGGCTATGGTGTCCAAATTATTTTTCTGTTCTGCTGAGTCGAGCTTGCGCGGAACCAAGCTATGCTGTCCCTTTTATATATGGTTTGGTTTTTGGGGAAAAACTTTTATACCCATAGCGGCTTAAACTTGGCCAAACTCTAACAGGTTTGATTTGAAAGACAAAATCTATAGGGTTTATAAACTTAACCCAGGGGAGGAGTAAATGTGCGGTGCAGAGACAATGAAACGATCAGCAGTCTACAGCTCCAAAAGCAACAATGTTTTTTTCCGAAAGTAGCAGACATGAAAATTGATGACAATGTCTTTGAAACTTAGCATCCCACTCCTCAGCCCTTTCCTCAGGTTACAGGGTATGCAAACCCAGACCACCAACAACAATTTCAAAACTACACTAGTTGAATGTCCAGGTTACAGGGTATGCAAACCCAGACCACCAACAACAATTTCAAAACTACACTAGTTGAAAGTCCGTGCGTTGCTACAGATATGAGCAACTTTCATAATGTTTTGTCCATATAATATGTGTAAAAATGAAGAGTGTGGATTTTGTACATGCACATATGGGTATAGGACATATTAGAGCCACCCATTCTGTTCTCGAGATTCACACCATAGAAAAGGCTACACTTTTAAGTTTTATTATGTCCCGCTGGTACATAGTAAAAGAAGTCTAGATTTTCGAGAGCAAATCTGTGGGTTTGCTGCTGCCGCCTTTTTCGAGACCAGCTTTTTTCTTTGCGCGCACTTTGTCGGAACCGTCAATGATATGACCGGTAACGGTGTTGCCGACATCTCTTGACGGTTCGTCTTGCGGCACAGAAGCGACTGGGGTTGACTCGTGACCGATGACAACCATCATAGCCAGCTTATCGGGCATATCTGTATCCGCTGTGTTCTTTGAAGAAACCGGATTAGCACTGGAAAAGCGGTTTTTTATTCTCTCTTCGAAGAGACTAGCATCATCATCAGAATCAGAATCTACGCTGACTTAAACGGTAGATCTGGATCCGACATCTGACATCGCATCCTCCTGAAGAGCAGGAAGGATTGACTCAGGATCGTTGTTTTTCGGCTGGGAGTCAGATCCCAGTCCGACAACTCCGACAAAGTGGAAGTCAGATCCGGCCGACTCCTGGGAGAAGGCGGATTCAGATCCATCTTGCCGGTCGACTGCTTGGTCGAAGGGTTGATGGGTGGGGTCATACAAACACGACAGGTCGTACGCCTCCGGCGTGTACCCGATGAAGACGTCAATTCCTCCGATCGGTACGATTGCGCACCCGATAAGGTAGTCGTCCGCAGGAGCCAGGACTCATCTGAGTTGACGTAGCTGTGGCCGCCATACCTTGTGACGCGGCCGACGGCGATCTGCTTGCCCACGCCGCCAAGTGTTCCCGCCTGGAACGTAACGCCAGGAACCTTAGGCCCCACGGTGGGCGCCAATTGTCTTAGTATCGGCATAATTGATAGGAGACGGGGTCCTCTAGCCTGCATATGGATTGTGGGGAAGAAGACTGGACTCGTCGAGGACGGGATTGAACACGGCGAGTTTACCCAGCTTCAGATCCCGCAGCGGTGGCGAGATCCTACGTGCTGCTATAATTCACTACGAGGCAATAGCCGTGAACAGGTTACAATGTGTATGATGCGTATTGAAGCGTGTCCTAAACGCTTCCTGGTGGCCGGCTTATATAGGCGGCCAGACCCCAGGATACAAGGCAAGTATCTGTCCGGCAAGTAAACAGAGTTCTAGACCTAGCCGGCTTAGTTGCCGTCTTCCGTCTTAGGCTTGGTGGCTTGATGGGCTTCGGTCTTCCGCCTTCTTTGGACCGTCCGCCTACTTCCTTATACAGCTATCTGGGCCGCCCCACAGGATTCAGCCTTACCACTCTTGGTCCACCCTGGACTAGCCGGATTGATCCATGCTGGAGATACCCCTAGTTAGTATATCCCTAACAACAGATATGAGCAACTTTTATAATGTTTTGTCCATATAATATGTGCAAAAATGAGAGTGTGGATTTTGTACATGCACATATGGGTATAGGAAATATCAGATCCACCCATTATGTTCTCGAGATTCATGCCATAGAAAAGGCTACACTTTTAAGTTTCATTATGTCCCGTTGGTAGATAGTAAAAGAAGTCCAATCAAACTGTTCATGTACATTATTCTCACTCTACACTTTCTTTCTCTCTCTTATTCTCTTTTAATTCTCTTTTAAGATTCCATCTTTCTCCCGTCGATCCCCTCCTCTCCCTCCTCCCGACCGCAGGCAAGGCCGCCGCCGTCAGCCCTCCGGTTGGGTGACCCTTCCTCCTCCTTTTCCCCTGCTCTGCGCCGTCGCCTCCCTCGACCCGCGCCTTCTCCTCCGACCCGGCCGAACGCGTTGTGTTGACCACGGCTACGTCGGCCACGACCGTGGAGCTCTCCTTGCAGCCGCATGACGAACACGTCATTGACCACGGCCACGCCGGCCATGACCGTGGAGCTCTCCTTGAAGAGTTGCAGTCAGGGACGCGGTCGCTGAGACGACCCGCATCGGCGTGCAAAGGAGATCTGGGCTGCTCCGTCAAGATGGGGTTCTGGCATGCCCTCCCATGCTACAACGTCCTCCCATCGAGCATCTAGTTGTGGTTCAGGCCGTGTCGTGGCTGCATCTTGTCGTAAACCAGGCCGTCGTGGCTGCAAGCTGCTGACGTGAACCAGTCCGTCGTGGCTGCGTCGATCTCACTTCTCGCCGGCGCGCCTCCCCCTTGTCCCCCGTCTCCGTTGCCTCCCTGAACGTCGCATATTCCTCCCGCACCGCAACGGCGTCGAGATTGAAAGGTCGTGGCGGCACGGCATGCGACGCCCGGGCGGAGGACGAGGTGCCCGTACGGCCGCGGCGAGGACGACGGCGCGAGGCACCTCCTCGTCAAGCTCTTGCTCATTTCTCAGAGGACACGCGAGGCCCTCGGGGTGTCGAGGTAGGCAGCGTCGTTGACCGGCGTGAGCCTACGAGAAACGACCGGCGTGAGCCTACGAGAGCAGCTGTCGTGGACCAGGCCGTCGTGGCTGCGTCGATCTCGCTTCTCGCCGGCGCGCCTCCCTTTTGTCTCTCTCACGCGCAGCCCCTGCTCCCTGGACGACGCCTCCCCGGGGCTTTCTACCACCTTTGCGCTGTTGTCGGGGCCCCGGTGTCGTCGATTCACGCAGCACACCAAGAGAGTAAGTGCCGCGCTCCGTCCTCATCGTCGAGCTCGCCGTCGCGGCCTCCCGTGGCAGCCGTGTGTTCGTGCACGGCGTCCCCACGCGCCCTTTGCATGCGCCTCGCGCACCTCGACCTCCCCGGGCACTGCGTCGTCGACGTCACCACACCGCCCGCCTTGCCCGGGGACCTCCGCAGAGCCCAGCGTGTTCTCCACCGTCAACGCCATCTGCGGCGTCGTGTGCGGCGTCGTCGCGCGTGTCGGCTCAGGTCCCGGCCGGAGGGGCACGGCGCCATCGCGCCTGTCGTGCTGCTCAGGGCCCGGCCGGAGGGGAAGTTCCCGGGACGGCAGTTACGACAAGATCACGCCATGAACAGGCGCGACGGCTCCTCCTTGTAGCTGGTGCTGCCCGGTTCGATGCCGCTTCTCCGTGAATCCTGGCCTACTATCGTACTGTTTCCGTGTCCGGCTGTCCGCGAATATTGGGCATGGAAGAAGTGACAACTGGGGCCAGCTTACTTTATGTTCCATCTACTACAGCCGAAAGCTGTTGAGAAATAGAGAAAACATTTCTATCCCTACTCTTTCATACGGATCTCAAAGCACAGAGTAGCCAGCCAACGGTCAGGATAACTCTCACACCCGTGCGTGCATGTACATTATCATTTTCGAAAAATGAATGTGCAAGAATATATAAAACATCCACTTGATATTAAAAAAAATAGGATTCCAATGCAATTGAAATGTATGAAACATCCACTCGATATTTAAATTAGCACCCCACTAATGTCTACGCATTCTCATTGATGCTAGCTAGATAATGCCTACTCATTCTCATTGATGCTAGCTAGATATTGTCGTATAATCTCAGGAATGTTGTCTTGCACTTCATTTTCTTGGTATTTGAGCAAGTGTAACAGAAATTTCTTCCTCAACTTAAAATCATCCTAGACAAATATTACATGTCATTAGCTTCAATAATTCATGTGGAAATAATAAAAATTTAGTGTAAAAACGCACCGTGCATACCGGATGAACCAAGATTTTACCATTCCACGAGAACATTATGTAAAAAACAATATAAGTAGATAAATTCCTATAGACGGATGAAGATCAAATAGAAATAGACAAAATAAAACACTCTTAGTTTATTTCGTAAGATAGTAACCTTGATTAGATTGTTGGAATACTAACTGATGTTCTACGTGGCCAGAAAAAGATATCAGAATCCCAACCGGGTTGTGCAATTGCAAGCACATCGTTGAAGTAGAAAGAGATTCTTTGTAATTTCATTTGCATGCCATGAGTTCGCATCATTTTATCCTCCAGCGATGAAGATACAGAAAGAGGATTCAAAACGTATACATAAGATATGTGCTTGTCGATACAAAACAAGTCGAAGTGGTCTATGGATGCATAAGGAAGAAAAACCTGGACAATCATTAGAAAGAAATAAAACATGCCAACAATGTACAAGTAAAGTATTTTTACCATTTTGCGAGTTGAGATTTTGTAATCTATCCCTGGCCAACTATGGAACAATGTTGCCAAAAACTTAACATTTGGCTTCACGCGCCACTTGCCGCCTCTTGTGGAATCAACAATTGCCGTCTAACAAAAAAATATACTTAGAAACATAGTGATACAAATGATAATACATGATTACAAGAACTTACACAAAACCGCAGATCCATGTAATGAATGTCGGTCTCAACCAGCTGCAACAATACGTCGCATGCTGTTATGCGTATAGGCAGGTTGAAACAATCATTGTTCATAGGCTTGTCCATCCTGATTATATCCTGAATTTTCTTAAGACTCAAACCTATAGGATAAGGTTTGGAGCTACGCACCCAGTCCATTCAGCAACATAAATATTAAGTTAAAGCTTACGAAAATCATAACAATGCATATTACGAAAATCATTATAACATATTATAAATAGTACTTACTCCAAAGACTTGGCGTCTTGAATCGACATTATTTCCTTGCAAAGCTCATTATATAAAACACGTGGGTCCGTAGGCATGACTCTCTCAGGCGGATATATTGGTGCTCCTTTTATCTCATTCAAAACAAATTCATGCAGAGTTACAGCTACATGCTACCTAAAGGGTTTGATACCCTCTTGCAAAATATTAATTAGAATAAATTGATTGTAACAGTGTATCTTTATTGATTACTTGAAAATACATGTGTTACAACATGTGCAAGACCTTCACCCGTAAGGTATTCCATAAATTGCAGCATGAACAAGCCGCATGATGAGCTGCAAATGTTAAGACAACACTTTCTAAAATAAGTAGACACGTTAATATTCATATTCATATTTGATCATATAATACGTTTTTAACGTACCCATCTGATTGAATTGGCTCATGAACACACTCAACTATAGGCCATTTAGTTACTTGAAGGTCGACACACTTATCACCTATGTTAAATTCACTCATTTGTGCAGCAATCATAAAGTGACGCTCGAGCCCTAGAAGCTGTTAAATGAAAGAGTAGATAATATGAAGAATTAAATTATTATGAAAATATGAAAGATGGTACGGTTGTAGTTGAAGGGGTTACGGTGCAGAAAATAATAATTTTTCTAGCGAACGAAACCCTAACTAGTCAGGATCTATCTATCTAGTACATGTGATAACGGTGGCGGAATGGGTTACATTACTTCCATGTAGACCGATAGCGGGGATTACGCTCCCGCACAAGCGTTGACGATGAAGTCGTACGTAGCCAACCTCGAGGTCGCGGAGAACTTGCCGCGATGATGAAGTCGACGACGCCGGGGTGTCGACGATGATCTGCGTCGACGGGCGTCGGGCGGAAGAAGGCGGGGCGCCGGCACCAGGGGTGGTGCGTCGGCGGCAGAGGGGGAGGCGGCGCGGCGGCTGCAGGGGCGAGACGACGTCGCCTAGGCTCCTTAAAAAAGAGTTACCTCCGAGCACTCACACACATACGGAGCTTAGCGACAACCCCCGGTCATTCAGATCCAGCTGAAATCGCAGGGGTAGATCTTATTTGGAATCCCGCAAGGCATATTAATTGGATTAATTCATTGAAAATACAATTAATTGTATTGCAGGCCGGCCGAGCTGTTTCGCCGAAATTAAAGGGGGAAGGGGGTGTGCAAACCCCTTGGCTCCCCCATGTGGGACTAAAGGAGGAGAGGGGCGGGGGGGGGGGGGGGGGGGGGGAGGCCGGCGCACCCTCCTAGTATAACTCGGACTAGGGGCCCAAGCCCCCACCTTCCTTGCTTGGTGCGGCTCCCCCTCTTGGGCCCTCTTAGGGCCCATGTAGGTGGGAGCCCCTTTTTTCCTTTATTTAATTAATATTAAATTAATATAAATATCCCATTAATTCATAATTAATATATTTATATATAATTCAATATCCCATGACTCCGAAACAATTTCGGAACCACCCGAACAATTTTCAGACATCCCTGGAACCATTCCAGACCTTCCCGGAACTCCTTCCGGACCACCGGAACTCTTTCCGGATCATTTCTCTCTCTCCAACAAAGCACCTATATTATTCCAGAACTTATCTCCTAGTGTCGCTAAGACCTTAAGTTTGTTACGCTACGGTTCGAGAACACTCCAGACATGCTTGAGACACTCCGCTCACCAATGACCGTCAGGGATACCTGGAAGTATATGACGACCCCTGTGCATTCTACGAATATCGTCGTTGAACCATAAATATGATATTCATTCCTTTTGTCTCTGCGATACTACCTTGTCCGAGATATGATCGTAGACACACCGATGTCTTTGTTGTATCTCGTTACCGACGAAGGTTATTAACTCGTCTGCGATATTACATCTCCATGACCTAGTCATAAGCTGCGCAGCTATATAGATGCAATACCACCGAGTGGGACCAGAGTATCTTTCCATTACAAGAATGAACAAATCCCGCTCTTGATCCTTACGTCTCGATGCTCTTTCGGAATACTCAAGATGGACACCGTTATTGTCATGCTATATAAGACACAACGTTTGATGCTCTCAAAGCACCCCTACGAAGCATCAATAAGTACGGTCTCACGGTTTAAGGAATAAGCTATCATATTCTTATCTATTGCAAATGACAAACATCGTAATACGATCTTATTGCAATACTTTGCGTATGTCCATCCCCTTATTCAACTAACAAGATGACCCCATTGTCAACCGACGTCATTGTCCTTGATCAGGAATCTCGATCAACTGTTGCCCAATGGACTACCTCATATAGAGTCTTGCTAGGGACCTGGTTGTCTATGTATCACACGTGAATCAATAATTCCGATTAATACAGTTATAGCATAATACACAAACCTATTATAAACTTATGAGATAATGCAATAAATACTACTTATTTATTAGCCTCTAGGGCATATCTCCTTCAGTCTCCCACTTGCACTAGAGTACAAAAAAACTAGCTGCATTTTACTTTATCAGAATCCCTTATCAAATAAGAATCATTTGATAATGCTTGCTTGTGGAAGAGTGTTACTGCACAATCCATAATTGTACATGCTTTTGCGATTCACTGATATCAACTTGCTTGATATCACCATGTTGTCCAACAACATATATGCAAATACCTTAACTAAGTGAGACTTCTGTTTCCCAGCGCTTACTCTGATTATACTAACCAGATAACTGCCCTGAAAAACACACTCAGCCATAGTGAGCCCCTTGCAACAATTACAAACTCGCGATATCTACATACTTTCACACGAAATGTAGAAAACTTGACATTCTAATCCAACAACTAACACACCTCTACTTCCAGTAAATTCTAAATTTACTTTTACAACTGCTCTTCTTCCAAAAACATCGGTTATATTTCATCGAGCAGATAATATGGTTTCTGTATGATGTCTAATATTACATAATAGACCCACATGTCATACAACCATTACTTTCATGCATCATTACCCTTAATGATCAATTGGATTTCCATGGACCATCCTTTTGATTCTATTCTGACTCCTCAGATATAATCCAAAACAACTCGACTAACTATTTAAAATTCCCGTTCTATTTCAAAATAGACACTAACTTTCAAATAGTTTCACAACTTCATCCTATTCTATTGGTACAGTTTCACAATGTGTTAACTACACAAGATGAATTCGACTCCCACTCAAAACATGTTTCCACATATTTGAGAACACGAGCTCCCACTCAAAAACATGTTATCCACATATTTGAGTTCCTAAGATCCCACTCAAAAATATGTTCTTTACATATTCCACCCGAGTAAACTAACATTGAATCCCACTTAAATCGACATTTTGGTCAAACCAAAATCATTGATCTATTATCAATTCGAGTTTAATACAAACTACAGTATTACATTAATACAAATCCCTCAGACTTCAAGCATGTCTACACTAATGTAGTCAACAAATTTGATCTTGTCCAAGACACATTTCTTGACAAGACATGCTACCGCGTCTTTCTTATAGTCACATTTCTCATATAACACTTTATATGACGATTAAACAATCTTATTCCTCTAATAAGAATTGCAGCAACAATTACTCTCTTAATCCTTTCAAATGTAACTTGGATTTCCAGGCTCAAAAACCTTTGTTCGTACTCTGATATTTTCTCAACTTTCTTTGTATTCATATAGTGCACCTTGACCTGTCAACAAGATCTGAAACACTTAATACAGTGCTGTGACTTGACAGTAATATTAAATATAACATCACTTTATTTAGAAGTTTCTTTCATGAAAGTGTTATGATCTTTATGAAGAGGATTGCAAGCAGAAAACAATTTTCTAGTCTCCCTCACTCTTAATCACCAAATTTTCATTAGCAGACATATACTCTTTGGAACACCTTCCAACATAGGTCTGACACCTTATTTCAATCTTCTAATTCCAAACCATAAACCATAATTCGAAAAATCATATTTTCCTCGGAATTACATAGACAACAAACTAAGTTTTGTTTCTATTTGGTTTTGGAATACACTCTCATCCAATGCGAGCAATCTACAAAGAACCACTCATGTATATTCCGAATTATCGCATAATCATATACATGTCGACACTACTGTCGATTCTACGAATTCTCGTTGAGAAAAATATCCATTTTGTAAAGTGGACATCGACTATAATGTTTCGAACATATTAGGAGTTTCTAAGACTGATTCTGACAGACCACACTTTATTTAAAATAGAGCATGATTATAATTCCCCACATATCACCATATATGACATTATAATTTCGTGAAACATATTTCCACAAGCCTTTTATGTTGAACCCTCAAATATTGTCCTTTGATCGAATCTCGTAAATATAACATTCACCATTCTTTCCTCTGAAAAACCCCATTTGATCTCTTATCAAATTAATTTTAGACTTATGATTTGTCGGGCAAATACTCCTATTTACCAAAATCATAGAAGAATTCGGATCAAGCAATAAACACCATTAATTAATCATTAAAAATGACACTCAATTAATGTCCTCTGGTATTGTAACTTCAATACTTGATTTCAAGCTTAATCAACTCGGCACTCGAAATACTTAAATGGACCAAAAACATCCATTACTTCTTTCATTGCTTTCATGACTAAACTCGATGGTGTTTGTTGTAGTAATAGAACTCTCATTCATAGGACACGCTATTTTATCATTTCTACAATTATGAATACTTATCATACAATCAATGTAACTGAGATGTGGAACCTTTATTCATAATATAAAACAACTGATTTGTTCCATAACATAAAACAACTGAACTTGTCTTATTACATGAATAACTTTGTCTTGCAACAATCAAGACACACACACTCGCTCACTATTACAAAAGATCTTATCAAAAACTATTAATGATAACTTTGATAACTTGAGGACGTGAACACCAAATGGCCATCAACTCCTTGATCACCAGCTTCAGCGCCAGGTCACATCAAACTGCGCCCCATATATGTGATAATTAGGACCTGTTTCACAAACAGAACAAGTATCAAATACTTCATCATATATAAAGAGGCGAATTCATAATTCTGTATATATCAAATATATACCTGTAGCATCGAAGATCTCTCCTTCGATGCAATCAACTTTCAGAGACTTGAATTCAGACACAAACTTGTAGAAGTTCATATCATCGGCCTTCAAAATGTACTTGCGCACATGTTTCTCATAGCTAGGAGGTAGAGATATCAGGACAGTCCGAATGGCACAAGAATCTGCCATCCAGTAATCGAAGACCATCGTTAGCTGGAAGTAGATGTCATACAATCTCTTCAAATGTGTCTTCAGACAGGTATGCTCCTCCATGTGAATGGTCTGAAACATTCTAAGCTGCCTGAATTGCTCACGCTTTAATTCATCCCCGAAGTGTGTCTTTATCGCATCAATCATGACGCTTGGCTCCTTGCGTCGAAATAACTCTTTCAACTCAGGTGCCAGTCATACGGTCATGGTGATCTCCACTTCAATGAATATGTCTCGACGCCTACGGAAATCATCTTCCTCCTCCTCGCTAGCAGAATCTCCTGGTCCTTCTCCTAACGGTTCATCGAGAACATATAGAATGTTGTTGTGTTCGAGAATGTTTCTAAAACCCTTGTACCATCTGATGAAGTTGGACCCGTCAGCTTCTAAGGTAGCATCCGGGCTCTTGAGGAAGTAAGCTAAGTATAGTTGCGTATTCTACAGATGTGATCGCAAAAGAGGCAAGGTAAAGTTTATAATATGTAGGTGAGTTTTAGTTTTATAATCTCATTATCTAAAGCACACCACACCAAGATTATTATCCCTTAAAATAATAATGGCGATAACACGACCCTCATCCACCACACCACCCCCGATCATCACGGCCGGCAGCATAGCTTCAAAGGTGGACATAAAATGCCGATCACAACAACTCTGTGACTCGTGCTCGATCTTTCGATCTTCCCGTGTTCCGAGGCTATATTTCTGGATATGCTAGGCTCGCCAATCAAATCTCGAAGACCCTGCGCGTGCAACATGGCTTACACACACTGTATGCGAACGACGAGATGTGTGACACCCGATCATCACGGCCTTCCTCATAACGTAGAACTTTCTTGGTGGTGTGCAACGAGGGAGAACACAATTTTGGTATTTGTTAGGGATCATCCTATTTTTTAATGCTACCGTTGTATATCTAGCATATAAGCAATCAATAGGATGCACACACAACAGCACTCAATAATGATGCAATGAAGTGCGATGTGACATGGTCGATGCGCCTGGACCTTCATGGCGCCATGTGCCTGGCCCCCGGCGCCCCGGCATGGCTCCGAGTCTACAGAGCCCTCCATTGCCTCCGACAGTACGAGTAATATCAAAACTTACCGTAACCATGTCACATAAAATAACGCCTCTGCAAAACAAAGTTAGACGCCTCTAGCTTTATTTAGTTTTGCAAGTTTTACGTGGCAAATAGGCTTATTCGTAAGAGAATCGCTTCCCTACCTACGAACTTTGTACCACAACGTCGATCGTATAATTGCATGTTTAAGCATCCCTTTCGGGCCCTCCATTGAAAATGCTTTGCCAACTAGAGAGAGAGAGAGACAGACACCCGCCAGCCACAGATACGGTGCAAGCCGTATGTCAGTAGTGGAACCAGTCTCGCGTAAGCGTACGCGTAAAGTCGGTCCGGGCCGCTTCATCAACTCAATACCGAAGGCATCGCAAGTGCCCGCTAGAGGGTAGCAAATATAAGAAAGACGCCCTCATTCAACATGAGTTCTAACCGTACCAGCAGTACTACGCATAGATCGGCTCTGATACCACTAAAGGGGTTACGGTGCAGAAAACAATAATTTTTCTAGCGAACGAAACCCTAACTAGCCAGGATCTATCTATCTAGTACATGTGATAACGGTGGCGGAACGGGTTACATTACCTCCATGTAAACCGATAGCGGGGATTACGCTCCCGCACAAGCGTTGACGATGAAGTCGTACGTAGCCGACCTCGAGGTCGCGGAAAACTTGCCGCGATGATGAAGTCGACGACGCCGGGGTGTCGACGATGATCTACGTCGACGGGCGTCGGGCGGAAGAAGGCGGGGCGCCGGCACCAGGGGTGGTGCGCCGGCGGCAGAGGGGGAGGCGGCGCGGCGGCTGCAGGGGCGAGACGACGTCGCCCAGGCTCCTCAAAAAGAGTTACCTCCGAGCACTCACAAACATACGGAGCTTAGCGACGACCCCCGGTCATTCAGATCCAGCTGAAATCGCATGGGTAGATCTTATTTGGAATCCCGCAGGGCAACGGTGCCCGGCGGTATAGCTTAGGTGGAGAGAGGGGGCAAAACGGGCGGAGAAACAGCTCGGCCGGCCTGCAATACAATTAATTGTATTTTCCAATGAATTAATCCAATTAATATGCCTTGCTATATAAAGGGGGAAGGGGGTGTGCAAACCCCTTGGCTCCCCCATGTGGGACTAAAGAAGGAGAGGGGGGGGGGGGGGGGGGGGAGGCCGGCGCACCCTCCTAGTCCAACTCGGACTAGGGGCCCAAGCCCCCCCTTCCTTGCTTGGTGCGGCTCCCCCTCTTGGGCCCTCTTAGGGCCCATGTAGGTGGGAGCCCCTTTTTCCTTTATTTAATTAATATAAAAATCCCATTAATTCATAATTAATATATTTATATATAATTCAATATCCCATGACTCCGAAACAATTTCGGAACCACCCGATCAACTTTCGGACATCCCTGGAACCATTCCAGACCTTCCCGGAACTCCTTCCGGACCACCGGAACTCTTTCCGGATCATTTCTCTCTCTCCAACAAAACACCTATATTATTCCAGAACTTATCTTCTGGTGTCGCTAAGACCTTAAGTTTGTGACGCTACGATTCGAGAAAACTCCAGACATGGTTGAGACACTCCGCTCACCAATGACCGTCAGGGATACCTGGAAGTATATGACGACCCCTGTGCATTCTACGAATATCGTCGTTGAACCATAAATATGATATTCATTCCTTTTGTCTCTGCGATACTACCTTGTCCGAGATATGATCGTAGACACACCGATGTCTTTGTTGTATCTCGTTACCGACGAAGGTTATTAACTCGTCTGCGATATTACATCTCCATGACCTAGTCATAAGCTGCGCAGCTATATAGATGTAATACCACCGAGTGGGCCCAGAGTATCTTTCCATTACAAGGATGAACTAATCCCGCTCTTGATCCTTACGTTTCGATGCTCTTTCGGAATACCCAAGATGGACACCGTTATTGTCATGCTATATAAGACACAACGTTTGATGCTCTCAAAGCACCCCTACGAAGCATCAATAAGTACGGTCTCACGGTCTAAGGAATAAGCTATCATATTCTTATCTATTGCAAATGACAAACATCATAATACGATCTTATTGCAATACTTTGCGTATGTCCATCACCTTATTCAATTAACAAGATGACCCCATTGTCAACCGACGTCATTGTTCTTGATCGGGAATCTCGATCAACTGTTGCCCAATGGACTAGCTCATATAGAGGCTTGCTAGGGACCTGGTTGTCTATGTATCACACGTGTATCAATAATTCCGATTAATACAGTTATAACATAATACACAAACCTATTATAAACTTATGAGATAATGCAATAAATACTACTTATTTATTAGCCTCTAGGGCATATCTCCTTCAGTAGTAAATACTCACCATATAGTGTAGGTCGGACCGGCCCACCGCAGAACCCAATGAATCGAATACATCTATCAAACATTTTGTTTTGCATCGATACGACATACATACCAATGGAAGTCTGTCACATTAATTGGGACGAAGAGCTGACAAAAATAATGTAAGTCATACCAGAATAAATAATAAACTAAACCCAAAAAGCTATCTAATTAGTCTTTACCATTCCATGTTCTAGATAACTAAGAGCTCTTCGAATAATTTTGGTATGATTTTTTGTACTTATGGGAATTTTACCATTTCGTTTGAGTTTTGCAGAAATATACCGTATCCACTAAAAATACATATCCACCTATTCTTTTAAATAGATGTTCCGAGTCCGCAGGTAGTAGATATATACCGTGAAAATCTATAATTTTAATGAAACATTATAACAAATAAATTAGACAATATTGTGCAAGAAAATTGTTTGTATGCGAAAACATTAACTTACTTCACGATCCAACCATTTACCATCATGTAGCAAATATTTCAGATGTGCACGTGTCAACCAAACATCCTGAATCCGCACCAATATGGTTTTTGGTGGGAAGGACATGATGTTGTCCTTCATTTTTTGCAAAATCAACTTCAACATCCACAATTTTTTCTATGGGATCATCGGTTGATCCCATCTATAACAATTTAAAAAATTATAAGAACAAGAGAAGCAAATTATGAAACGTCTCTAGGAAAAAAAAACTTAGTACACACCTCTTTTGATTGTGTGAAACTCTTTGTGGTTTCAGTCTCTTCCAACAACACCCCATCGGACTCTATATAGGTTGGAGCTTCAGTAGTGTCAACATTGTTAATTTCAGTCTAGGCCATGATCTACATAATTGAAACATACATTTAAATATAATATGGATATATAGAACATCTATGTATTATATTAAAATAAGAATAAAATTTTGACCTCTTTCGATTCTGCAGAACTTGTTAAGTTTTCAGTCGCTTCTACCAGCATTGTATTGGAGTCTTCGTCTGTAGGTTCTTTCAGAGCGCTGACAATATCTATTTCTGTCGCGGCGACAGTCTACAAAACCAGAAAAGCAAAAATTAAATATGTCAATATATAATTTGAATATAAATAACACCAATATGTATAACTCTCCATTGCACCTCTTTTGATGGTGTGGAACTCGACAATTGTTCGTTCTCATCCAACACCATCATGTCGGTGCCTACCGTCTCCATAACTGTATATAATTAAAAACAATGTATGTTAAGAGATGAGATTATTTGTAGGCCAACACTAGGGATCGGATGCTGATCCTTGGCTATCCATCGGACTCCTCTGCTGCCATAGGATGCAACGCAAATGATCCGTCTGATCCCGCAATGCATGGTGGGCCCATAGGTTTTTAGACTTGATTGCTTTCCTTAAATGCATTCAATAAAGTGGCCCATATATTACAAAAAATCCCCTTATATGTAGAAAATAATTTTGTTTTTTATATTGTTTCAGACTAACAAAGTAGAAAATGTATTGTGTTTTTTCGCGCAGTCACCACAACAAGTTTCTATGCCACCGAAGCATCGTTTTTTGTTCCTGGAAGCACCGTTTTTAGTGGGAACATCCTTTCTATTTTCTTGGAATAATCCACGGTGAATTTAATTGTTAGTGCAACATAACTTTGTTTGATTGTTTCCTAGCAGCCAGGGAGTATGCTTCTATTGGCATACGAGATTTGATTCCAAGACAATATAACGTTGGTTACCTCTAGTATTTTATTTCCGTAGTAAAGATGCAACAAAATTTCATTTGCATCAAAATTGCGTCCATTAGAGAATATAAAGTGCTGACAAAGAAAACTACGTTTCCTTCCAATGTAATAAACATTATCTGTATTAACATGTTCCGAGGAAGCAAATAATTTACTTCCAAAAGGCAATGAAACAAATATTTGGTTCTATAATCATTTCTTCCTAAAGAGGATATAATTTTCTTCCAAATAAAATAGCTTCCAGCATTTTTTTTTTGCTTCTGACTATGGTGAAATCGATAAACATGCTGGTGAAACCATAGAAGCACGCCTGAAGTGTAGACTGATGTTTGAAGGAGCATCGACCATATCGGAGGCGTAGCCGCGAGACTTAGGACGGTGTTCGACAAGCAACATCTGATTCTTGTTGATGACCTGCAACATGGACATCGTGCCACTGATGGTAACCCTTTTTGCGCCTTCTGGAGTGCCTACCCGCTGGTGAAAGGCACTGATGTACTAGGAACAACACACTCATCTGCTTCGCTAGTGTGAAGAATCAGTCGTCCTAGCAATGGTGCTTCAAACGGGAGACGTCAACCATCATAATCTCAACCGCGGCATGCTCATGGTTGTGGTTGATGTTGTTGAAGCTGGTAGATATAATCCATTGGAAAAGAGATAATCAAGAATTGTTGACATGAATCATGGGTAATATATATATGAAAATTGTAAGAAGCATTGGAAGCATCAATTATATTAAAATTACAAATTATAGTGAGTTTAGTGATATGAAGATATCTCAACATAACTTATATGTATTGGAAGCAGAGAACTTTTAAATTGGAAGCATGGATATTTGTAAGCAAGAAGAGAGTTGTCGTGGTGGTGTCACGACAGATGCCATAGGATGGCTAATGTGTGGGGCCGATGGACGTTGATGGATCCGGGGAGAGATAGCGAGCTGAAGAGCTCACATGGGGAGGATCCCGGTGTAACCGAGATCTCCCAGGAACAAGAAACAAGATCAAAGTGCAAGGGGAAAGATCTAGCAAACACGAACAAATGCACGAAGGCACAGAACACACACACGATGTACCCAGGTTCGGGGCCCTCGTGGGGAGGTAACACCCCTACTCCTGCCTTTCCTCTCAATATAAGTGTGGAACAAGGGCTACAACTTGCTCTCAGAGCTCTTGAGGTGAAGAACACGAAGAACTAGATGAACTAGAGGGAGGAGGAAGTAAATGCTCTAGGAGTAAATGAGACTAGAGTTTCGGCTCCCCAGTTGGTCTCTCTCCCGCAGGAGCAGTTATGGCGCCTTTTATAGAGTTCCGGCCAGGAGGGCCGGAAACCCTAATCCGGCTTGGCCCCACCGGACAGGCCTAACGGTTATGTCGACACCGGCTAGTACGACCTAGCCTCCGTGCTATCCGGCGTAGCCCCTTCGTCATCATTCCGGCAAGGACGGCAGGCGCCGTCCTGGAACATCATTGTCCGCTTGTCAGAGACAAGACATGTCTCTGCCCATCCCGGGTAGCCTTTTCCGGATTGCCGGGCTAGGCATGTCCGATCTTGTCGTACCGTTGTCGTACCGGCTGACGCGCTCCCGTGTCAGGCGGGAGGTGACCATGCTTCTGTGTCAGGCCGGAGGTGACCATGCTTCCGTGTCAGGGGGGATGGTACTTCCCCCCGCGTCAGGCGGGACAGCCTGCTCCAGACCGTTGACGGCCTACCGGCATCCCTCATGCCGGTCACCTCCTTGTTCGACCTTGCGAGTCCTCCCTGCACATACAAAGCAACCTGCTAGGACCGAGATAAACACTTCGGTTATCCCTTACCCGGATTGCCTATCCGTTACCTCCGGGTACTTCTCCTACCAGAGGTCTACTCGGAGCCACGAGGTCCGAGGTCTCTCCCGGGTGCACCCGAGTTCCTCTTAGGATGAGTATCTCTAGGCCTAGCCTCTCGAAGATGTCTTAGCCTACCAGCAAAGACATCTTCGAGAAGCTAGTTATTAGAGGAACCACCCGCTGATGCTTGTGCTGTTCTGAGGGCTCGGGGTGGCTATTTATAGCCGCTAGGGATGACCCTTGCGCTCGCCAGGAGGCACCTTGCACTCTACCAGCTCCGAAAGGTCAAGTTACCCCTTCAACGCACCAGGGGGTGGCCCTCGCACTCGCCAAAGGTCAAGTACTGTTGCCACACTGTAGAGTAGTGCCGAGTTTCGCCCTACCCGGGGGGTAGCCCCCCGACACTAGTCCCCGAAGCTGGTGCTGTGCAGCGACCCCGGATGATGTGCGGGATCAGCTTTAATAACAACAATCACCCAAGGGAACATGGGACGATCCTTCGATTTGATGTCGAGACGATCTTTACCGAGATCCCACACCGAGATCCTTTCGACCGGAAGGCCATGCACCTAACCGGATAGTGCCCCGCCAGTGAATATTACCGTTTGCGCTGGATTGAATTCCAACTCATGGGCTGGGTCCCACCCGGGGTCTTGTCGAGTCAGAAACGCACTCGAGTGCTTTTGACCGAGCACGCCGCTGCCCGGGTTCGCGCGCCGGAAGCCGCAGTCGATCCGAAGTCCAACCGTTGGGGCTCTGTGGCCCGCGGTGTGGCCGGATCGGGCGCTCCGGGGGACGCCACGTGCCGCGCGGCACAAAACTGATCCCACCCACGATCGGAGAGATCGTGGGCGGGAAACTCGGAAACCGCTCCGGATCCCCCCATAAATAGGGGACCGGAACGGTATCTTCTTCTTCTTCTTCCCCAACTCCTCATCTTTCCCGCAACCGTCTTGAGCACTTCGCCGTCGCCGCGCCCGGAGCTCAAGCACTGCTGTTGCCGTTCATCGCCGGAGCCGTTCGCCTTCGCCGCCGGGCCCCGCTGCTCTCGCTCGTCGCCGTCCTCTTTTCCTCCGGTGAGTTCTTCCGCCCGCTCCGGCGAACTTCACCACTACGACGATTTTTCGTGCTTGACCGTGAAACCACGCATCCGCGGGCTGCGCCGCCGCCGGCGAGCGCTAGCATCACGGCGTTGACGACGGTGGCCTCCACATTTCATCCTTCACTTGCATTAGGCCATCTTCATATCTCACCCGAGTATATTCGCGTCGATTAAGTTTCATTTTATTCGAGCACGGTAGATCTTACTTGCTAGGAACCCGGTTGCTTTTAGGAGTTTGTGATCCGGAGTCTTAGCTCTCGGTAGACTAACTCGACTAACCGTCGTTCCGCCTACAGAATAGTCTGGAAACATCCTCAAGTCTCTCCGACATGGGTGATGAGAGTGTCCGGGGGTGCTGGGATGGGTCCGAGACCGTCCAGAAGGATCTCGACTGGCTGTACCGGACGCACTGGATTCCGCCAGAAGTCGAGAGTCGACTCCCGGAGGACGAGGTCCAACCGGAACCTGAACCTAGGGAATACGTTCTATTCCTTACGCATTTTGAGCGGGGGTTCGGGCTTCCGGCTAGCCCCTTCTTCCGTGACTTCCTCGACACCTACAGCCTCCAACCTTATCATCTCCCAGCCAACGCTATCATGATGCTCTCGGTCTTCACCACCTACGCGGAAGCGTATCTCGGCGTGTGGCCGTTCTTGGACCTCTAGGCCAAGTACTTCATCCTCCGCCGCAAAGTCATCCCCAACCCGGACAAGAAGGTCAAAGACCTAGTCGATTGCGGGGCTGCCACTATAATTCCTCGCGCCGACTCCGGCTTCCCCAAAGTCCAGGGGCTAGAATCCTGCCGAAAGTGGCATCGGAGCTTCTTCTACGTGAAGAACTGGGGGGTCTCGGGAGATGGTCCGGGATCCTCGAGCCCGGACTTCATCAATCTTTCCGAGTTCGTCATGGGTCCTCCCCGCGAATTCGATCTCTGGAACCGGCTTCCGGATACCGAGGAGGTCAGATGCATGCATGATGTCCTCAACGTGCCGACGGAGAAAATGACGCCCGATGACCTCCTGCGCTGATTTATCATCCGCCGCGTCTGCCCCCTACAGACCCGAGTGCACAAGATGTGCCATATGGATGGGCTGTTAGATCCCACAAGGACCAGCATTTTTGGGTTGGACCATGCCTCAGTCGCCCGGCGCGTTCGAGCTATTGCTCGAACAAAGATCCGGATGACTATCAGTGGGGTCTTGTCGGGGGTTCCCGGAAAAAACCACTGCGGCAGGTGCTTGTGTCTGTCTTCTGCCAACTTACATTTGCACCCGGATTCTGCTGGAAACCGACATGGTTGTCATGCAATGACTTGTTCCTGCAGTTATTCGAGCGGCAGACCGAGGAGGACGCGATGCATGCCGGTCGGCAGTTCACGCCGAACGTCCCGGCACCGTATAAGATGCCGAGAGAGAATCCCGGCGGCGAGGACCACCTTGCCATTCCTCTAGCTCGTGCTGCTGCTCCGGGTAATTCTTCAACCCCAGAGGCTATTTCCATTTCATCAGATGATGAGGATGAGATTGATTGTCAAATACTCGATGTGATTGACGCTCTTCCCCTCAACTCGGCTTCGCTAGTGGCTCCGAGACCAACGGCCGTGACGAAGCGCGCCGAGACCCGCAAGCGTGCGGCCTCCGACACTACCCCTGCCGGTGCATCCGGCACCACCACCAAGAAGAGCAGGCCGAACAAGCAAACGACCGAGAAGCCTCCACGCCGAAGGAGAGGTCCTCCCCCTGTCGATTCCGGGTAAGACCTTTTAGCTTTGAGTTACATGGTTTTGTCTTCTCCCGATGTCTTTTCTGATATACTTTTTTCAGAGAGGCACTTGACGTCTCGGCTTCCGCGGGTTCCCAACCTCCGGGATCCCGCACTCCTAGCCCGCCTCGGGCTGCTCCTTCTCCACCTCGCCCTTCCGCACAAGACAGCGAGCACCCTGCCCCTGGTGCCGCGCAAACTGCCGCCGCGACTCCGGAGGCTCGTCCCGTGGTGGACGAGATTCCGGCCCAGGATACCGTCGCATCCGAAGACATTTTCCTCCCGGACAGCCCGCGCAGGGTGTCCCAACTTGAGACGGACATCGCAAGTCCTCCTCAGCAGGTCGTGCCGGGAGCCTCCTCCCGGCAGGCCCCGGGCAAGACTCCTCCGCCGAAACAGCCCACGGCCCCTTCCCGGCAATCTGACCTTCCTCCCGGGAAATCGCGCAGCAAGGCCGCCGGGCAGAAAATAGCTTCCGCCAAACCTACTGCCCCTCCGACATCTTCGGCCCAAGACTTGGCCCTAAGCACGGGTAAGCTTTCGCGATTACCGCCACCTCCTGCCGAGATCCCCACTGCCGCCCTGGAGATGCTGCGAGCAACCGTAAGCTCCTTTGTGTCTTCAGGATCCCGGGAGGTCATAGCTGCTAGCGCGCCTGCGGTTCCGGCGTGCGTGTCGTCGAAGAGTACAAAAAATCCTGGATCGCCGCCGATGCCTCCGAGATCGTGGAGGACTTGCACGATGCCGGCCCTAGCCGCAGCGCCCAAGCTCTACACGCTCTCCAGGTGGCCGCGCTGGACGTCACTCGGGTCGTCGATGTAAGTTTGTTCCCTTTATCTTTTCCAAAATTCAACTGTTCCATCCCCACTAGTCCCCGAGATTGGTGCTTAGTGCTCTAGATTCCACCGAATAGCAGACCACTAGGCTCCAATCTTTAGAATAAATAACAAGAATTTGAACACGAGTCCCCGAGATTGGTGCTTAGCGCTCTAGATTCCACCGAATAGCAGACCACTAGGCTCCAATCGTTAGAAAGAATAACAATATTTTGAACACGAGTCCCCGAGATCCTCCCTACCGAGTAGTTTAATTGACATGGATCCTGGAACAGCCCGAGTTCCTGGGATCCTTCCCGAGATTGACATCGCATTCCTTGTTTGGATCTAGGACTGCGGCAAGAAACGCGGCAGCATCTTCCATCGGCTTCTTGCTGACTTTGGTCAGTCCAAGAAGTGTGAGGGGCGCCTCCGGGAGGAGCGGGATGCCGTGCGGAAAGTCTCGATGGAGCAAAAGTATGCGCTTGCTGCGACCCAGTCCGAGATCGCGCGGCTAAGTGTCGAGCTCGAGAAGGCCAAATCTGCCGCGACTGACATAAAGGCGCGCTTCGTGGAGGCGTCTAAGAAGCAGAAGGAGACCTTGGATCAATCCGAGGCGCGCGCGCATCACGCCGAGACCGAGCTGGCGCTTCTCCGGTCAAAGGCAGATACCTGGATCTCCGAGTTGACCGGGTTGAACCGGGATCTCAATAGTAAGTTTACCGAGATCTTTTTGTCTTGCTCTCTTTCTTTACTGCTACCACCCTCATGACCTGGCCGCTTGACAGCTCTTCTTTTTAAAGGACAATTTGAGCACTCCCGAGATGCCGCCAATCTTGCAGTCGCTGCCGCCCGGGAGAAGCGTGCCGGGAAGGGTCCTGTCTCGGACTCCTGGGACATCGAGGACCATCTCACCGCTCTGAAGGCCTGGATAGTGCCTCTCCGGTCGATCGGGACCGAGCTGATCAGTGCGGCCGTCCATGTCCATGGAGCACTATGGCCTGGCGTCAGCGGTACCCTCTCGGTCAGCGAATTGGCGACTGCGCTCCGAGATGCCGGCAAGCGACTTCACGCTTGGAAGCGCTCCGGTGCGCGGGCTGGTGCTGACCAAGTCTTGACCCACGTGCTCAGCTGGTATGAGGGGCTTGACCTAGATGTGATCCAGCGCCTGCGCACCATCTCGCCGTGCTGCACCGATCCGGCCAAGATCCAGCTGCGCCAAGAGGCGGCGCATCGCGTCGCGTCCTGGTCCGACATCGACGTCTTCACCACTAGCCTCATCACTTCTGACTCCGAGTCAGATTACGAAGACGATGGTGAAACTGGTGAGGCGGACGCGGATGCCGAGATCCTGGAGGAAGATGATGCCGCTTCCGGTGCCGCCACCGAGATCGTGGTCTCCCGGGACGCTACTGCTTCATCGCCACCCGAGGCCTCTCAGGCCGAGGCGCATCCGGAGGCCCCGACTATTACTGCTGGTGCGGAGGAGATTGTCGCCGCCGTTCCTGCTGCTGCATCCGAGAAGTCGGCTTCCCCTACTGCCTAGAAACACTTAAGTGTGGAACCGTTAAATCCCCGGGATGCCGGGTGCAACTTGTAATATATACTTTTTAAATTCGTACTTTGCACTATGTTATGTAAAAACAAGCTATGTTGTGTTGGGGATATATTAACTAGGGGTATAACCAACATGGATCAATCCGGCTAGTCCAGGGTGGCCCAAGGGTGGTAAGGCCGAAGCCTGCCGGGTGGCCCACATAGCTGACGTACAAGGAAGTAGGCGGACGGTCCAAGGAAGGCGGAGGCCAAAGCCCATCAAGCCACCAAGCCCAAAGACGGAAGGCGGCAACTAAGCCGGCTAGGTATAGGACTCTGTTTATGTGCCGGACAAGTACTTACATTGTACCCTGGGGTCTGGCCGCCTATATAAGCCGGCCACCAGGGAGCCTTTAGGGCAGACGCTTCAATAGGCATCATACCCATTGTAACCTGTTCACGGCTGTTGCCTCATAGTGAATTATAGCAGCACGTAGGATCTCGCCACCGATGTGGGATCCGAAGCTGGGTAAACTCGCCGTGTTCAATCCCGTCCTTGACGACACCAACCTTCTTCCCCACAATCCATACATAGGCTAGAGGACCCCCGTCTCCTATCAATTATGCCGATACCACGACAGTTGGCGCCCACCGTGGGGCATAAGGTTCCTGGCGTCACGTTCCAGGCGGGAACACTTGGCGGCGTGGGCAAGCAGATCGCCGTCGGTCGCGTCACAAGGTATGGCGGCCATAGCTACGTCAACTCGGATGAGTCCTGGCTCCCGGCGAACGACTACCTTATCGGATACGCAATCGTACCGATCGGAGGGATCGACGTCTTCATCGGGTACACGCCAGAGGCGTACGGCCTACCGCGTTTCTACAACCCCACCCACCAACCCTTCGACCAAGCAGTCGACCGGCAAGATGGATCTGAATCCGCCTTCTCCCAGGAGTCGGCCGAATCTGATTTCCACTTCGTCGGAGTTGTCGGACTGGGATCAGACTCCCAGCCGGGAAACAACGATCCTGAGTCAATCCTCCCTGCTCTACAGAAGGATGCGATGTCAGATGCCGGATCCAGATCTACCGTTCAAGTCAACGTAGACTCTGACTCCGATTATGATGCTAGTCTCTTCGAAGAGAAGATCAAAACCCGCTTTTCCAGTGGTAATCCGGCTCCCTCAGAGGGTACACCGGATACAGACATGCCTGACAAGCTGGCTTTGATGGTTGTTGTCGGTCACGAGACAACCCCAGTTACTTCGGAGGCGCAAAACAAGCCGGCAGAAGATGCCGGCGACACCACTGCCGGCCAGCTCATTGAAAGTTCCGAAAAGGTGCACGCAAAGAAGAAAACTGGCCTCGAGAAAGGCGGCAGCAGCAAACCCACGGATTTGCTCTCCGTCATCAAAGAAGTAGACGAGATCATGAATACTCCGGTGAACAAAGACACCCCACTTGACGAAGTGGAAGAGCTTAGGCTTAACATGCTTAAGCACTCTGACTTCCTGCGAAAAAGAGAGGAGCACGTTGAGAGCCTTGCGAAGAAGTTCAAGAAAGAACATGAGAAGATGTCGGCTAAAACAAACCGGCAACTCTTCGAGGAGAAAAGGTCATCAAGAAACCGCCGTGGAAAAGAGCCGCCAACGCAAGCGACAACAGCGGCTCAAGATCTAGGGTTCGACTGGCGCACGTCACCACAGCGTGTGGACAGAAGGGGAGATGTTGTCTTCTGCACCCCTGTCCTCAACGCGGCCGCCGCGCTAGATACCCTGGACGACAACACTTACACGGCGGAAGAGAAGCTGGCCAATGCAAGACACTTCGTAAGCAAGGCCCTAGAACAACAAGCTCGCACTGATTCCTACGGCCATATGGCGGATGCCCGTGGGGGAGACCTAGAGTCTAAGTCGGGAAAGTGCAAAGCTGCACCCGGCGCCGACCCCGATGGCCCGTCTGGCTCTAGTAGCCATGGCGACAAAAGGAAGGCAACGCCACCTCCAAAGAAGACGCCACCTCCAAAGCCAAGGCGGGACGAGAATTCAGGGACAGGAAGCAGAGGAGACCTGCCACCTCCATCCCAGCCAAGACGCGACAATGGCGGTAGCCGGAACAACAGGCAGCCGCCTAGAAAAGATGTCGGCAACGACCCTCCCAGGAGAGGCCGCAGCCGATCTCCGCAGCGTAGCACTGGCAGCAAGAAGAGAGAGGAGGTAGAAGGGCCCAGACGCAGCATAAGCCGGGCAGCACAGGACGAGCCGGACGCAAACAGAGGCGCACGGCAGCTCGATCCAAAAGACGCACGACACCGCCTACAAGACATAGCAAGAGGAAAGGAGCCGCTATACTCTGGACCAAAGTGCTTCGGTGACGCCATCCGCAGAGAGCCGTTCCCTAAGGACATGACATCAGTGTCAAAAAACTGTTCTAGGTACAACGGCCTCGTTAAGACGGACGCATGGCTATCCGATTATGCCATGGCATAAGAAATCGCCGGCGGGAGCAGCCATATTGCCGTCCGCTACCTACCTCTCATGTTGGAAGGCACGGCAAGAGCTTGGATCGACAACCTTCCTGAAAAGTCCATCCATAGCTGGTACGACATGGAAAAGGTTTTTTCCCAGCACTTCCAAGGAACATACAAGCGTCCAAATACCTACACGGATTTGCAACGCTGTATCCAAAAGCCGGACGAAACCATGACATATTTTGTCAGCCGTTGGATATCCGAAAAAGCCAACTGTCATGGTGTTTCGGACGCGCAGGCTATCCACGCCTTCTACACGGGCCTACAGAAGAAGTCCTTGCTCCGTCATAGGCTCGTCCGCGAGCAAATCACGGACCTTGGTGAGATGCTCAACCTGGCCGCCAAGTACGCGGCGGCGGATGACGACGCCCGGGACGATGACCCAGACGTCAACATCATACCAAAGCGGAACAACAAGCGTAAGCAGGCGGCGGATGACAAAGCCGGGCCTTCCAATGAGGTAGCCGCAGCATTCCAAGGAAACGTCGGCAAAAAGAAGTGGAAGAGTAAGAAAGATAGTCGCGAAGCCGGCTCAGGGCCTAAGGCGGCGCGAATCACTTATGAACAGGCAAAGCTTTTGCCATGTCCCATCCATGCCTCATTGGGTAAGGTCAACCATATGCTTGGCGAGTGCCGTTTCATGGACGACTTCAAAAAGGATCCCACAGTCGGCTGGAAGTCAAAGAAGTCAAGGAAGAACGACAAGAAAGACAGCAAGGAGGATGAGGATGACGACGACATGTCTATCTCAAGCGAAGATGACGCAGCCGCCAAGAAAAAGAAGCCGTATCCGAAGGTCAAAGAATCTTTTGTGTGCTTTGTCGGCACGCCTTCGGCTAAGGCGGATAAGGCGGAAATGCGCGAACTCAACGCGACAATGACGGACGTCCCTCAGTACTTGAACTGGTCTGAGGCAACGATCACTTGGGACCGGTCCGACCACCCTGATCACGTTCCTCACCCAGGCAAGTACGCCCTTGTCGTCGATCCCATTGTCGACAACTTCAGACTTACAAAGGTACTTATGGATGGCGGCAGCAGCCTCAACATCCTGTACTATGACACACTAAGCCGCATGAACCTATCAGAGGATCAGCTGGACCACAACAACCTCACCTTTCATGGCATAGTGCCCGGCAGGCAAGCAAAGTCAATGGGGAGCATCTGACTGAAGGTAACTTTCGGACCAAAAGAGAACTACCGCTCAGAGTTCCTTCGGTTCGAAGTTGTCCCCTTCAAAAGCGCCTATCATGCAATCTTCGGATGATCGGCTTTCGCCAAGTTCATGGCAAGGCCGTGCTACATATACAACAAGCTTAAAATGCCGGGGGAAAACGGAACCATCACGATTTCCGGCAACTTCAAGAAAGCCAAGGAGTGCGAGCGTGGCATGGCCGCCTTCGCAGAAGCCGTCATCCACAAGGAAGAACTCGCGCTGCTCGGGGCGGATTCAGACAACTCCATGCCAAAGCCAAAGATGGATGTCAAGAAGACCTTCGAAGCTTCAGAAGACACCAAAAAGGCGGACCTCATCCCATGTGACAAGTCTAAGCAAGTTGTCATCGGCTCCAACCTTGATAGCAAATAGGAAGGCGCGCTCGTCGAGTTCCTCCGTGAGAATCGTGACATCTTTGCATGGTCGCCTTCCGACATGCCTGGTGTACCGAGGGAACTTGCCGAGCACTCGCTCAACGTCATAAAAGGATCCAAGCCGGTGAAGCAAGCAACAAGACGCTTTGGAGATGAGAGACGCAAGGCTATAGGAAAGGAGATAAATAGGCTGAAGGCCGCCAATTTCATAAAAGAAGTTGTACACACCGATTGGGTGGCAAATCCTGTACTTGTTCCAAAGAAGAATAAAGAGCTGAGGATGTGTATTGACTATACCGGTGTTAACAAGTGCTGCCCAAAGGATCCCTTTGCGCTGCCCAGAATTGACCAAGTCGTAGACTCCACAGCAGGCTCCGAGCTGCTTTGTTTTCTGGACGCCTACTCAGGATACCACCAAATCAAGATGAGGGAGTCAGATCAGCTGAAAACATCTTTCACCACTCCATACGGGACTTTCTGCTACATTACAATGCCTTTTGGCCTGAAGAATGCAGGGGCAACATACCAGCGCTGTATGCAAAATTGCCTGCACGAACAGATCGGCCGCAATGTTCACGTCTACGTAGACGACATCGCGGTAATGTCAAAAAAGAAGGCAGATCTCCTAGAGGACTTGGAAGAAACGTTTCAGAATCTCCGGAGGTATCAGATGAAACTCAATCCCGCCAAGTGCATTTTCGGCGTCCTAGCCGGGAAATTGCTCGGGTTTATCGTCTCAGAACGAGGGATCCAGGTTAACCCGGAGAAGATCAAGGCCATCCAAAACATATCCAGACCTACTTGTCTGAAGGACGTGCAGCGCCTAGCCGGATCGGCAGCAGCCGTCAGTCGTTTCATAAGCCGCCTAGGGGAAAAGGCAATGCCTCTCTACCGGCTATTGAAGAAATCCGACAACTTCGAGTGGACAGCAGAGGAAGATGCCGCCTTGCAGCAACTTAAGGAGGCCCTCACATCCGCTCCAATATTGACAGCACCTCGATCACAGGAACCAATGCTGCTGTACATCGCGGCAACAGGAGCTGTTGTCAGCGTTGTCTTGGCTGTGGAAAGAAAGGAGAACGAAGCCGCGGCGTGTGAGCAGCGACCGGTCTACTTCATAAGTGAAGTGTTCTCCGCCTCCAAGCAGAGGTATCCGCATTACCAAAAGCTGGCTTATGGTGTATTCTTCGCCGCCAGAAAGCTTAGGCATTACTTCCAGGAACACACAGTGACAGTAGTCAGCAAGGCACCGTTGGGAGACATAATCAACAATGCAGAGGCAACAGGTCGAGTCGCCAAATGGGGCATCGAACTTGCCGCCTTTGATATAGTCTATAAACCACAGACCGCCATTAAGTCTCAAGCGCTTGCAGACTTTGTCGCCGACTGGACAGAGGCCATGGAGGAAACGACACTCCCCGAATCAGAATATTGGGTCATGCACTTTGACGGATCAAAGAGGCTCAAAGGCTCGGGGGCTGGAGTCGTCCTACGCACGCCTAAAGGTGACAAGCTTAGCTACGTGTTACAAATCCACTTCACAGCAACCAACAATGTTGCCGAGTACGAAGCCTTGCTTCATGGGTTACACGTGCTAAACGACCTAGGCGTCAAAAGAATCCTCTGTTATGGCGACTCAGATTTGGTCGCGCAGCAAGTAAGCGGAACATGGGATGCGAAAAGCGCAACAATGGCGGCTTACAGAGCCAAAGTTGACGGATTCGCAAAAAACTTCGTAGGCTACGAAGTCCGGCATGTTCCAAGAGCTGAGAACGAGGCGGCAGACACACTTGCACGACTGGGATCGGAACGCAAAAAGGTACCAAAAGATATTTTCCTGGAGCATTTGCACAAGCCATCCATTAAAGGCGCCGATTTGATGGACCCCAACGCAGAAGAACCGGTAGAAGCGGCAAGTCTCGCTGTCTACTTGACACAGCCGGATTGGACAGTCCCATATCTCGATTTTCTAATCGACAAAAAGTTGCCGGAGGACGATGAGGTGCTAAAGAGGCAGATCATAAGGCGAGCCAAGGCATTCACGATAATAAAAGGCGAGCTATACAAGCGAAGCACATGCGACATCTATCAGCGCTGCATACAGCCGGAAGAAGGCCGGGAAATTCTGAAGGACATACATATTGGCACCTGCGGGCATCATGATTCCGCCAGGTCCATTGTATCCAAAGCTTTCCGCCAAGGTTTCTACTGACTCACCGCCAAAGAAGACGCCGAGAAAGACATGCAAAGGCTGCCAGTTGTACGCTCGTCAACCTCACTTGCCGGCACAGGAGCTAAGGACGATCCCAATCACCTGGCCGTTCGCGGTCTGGGGCTTAGACATGGTGGGTCCCTTCAAAAAGGCGCGTGGTGGGTACACCCACCTATTGGTCGCTGTCGACAAGTTCACCAAATGGGTCGAGGCTAAACCGTTCAGCAAACTTGACGCACGAACAGCCACCAATTTTCTCTGGGGGATTATCTCTCGGTTTGGAGTTCCACACAGCATTATCACCGATAATGGCAGCAGTCTGTCTCAAGGCGACATAGAAGAATACTGCAGCGATCTGGGTATCCGGCTTGATTTGGCATCCGTGTCACACCCTCAATCCAATGGACAAGTAGAGCGTACAAACGGCCTAGTCTTATCAGGACTTAAGCCTCGTCTCGAAGCTCCATTACACAGGGCAGCCGGCGCTTGGGCAGATGAGTTACAGTCGGTACTATGGAGTTTGCGCACAACGCCAAACAGGTCTACCGGCTATACTCCGTTCTTCTTAGTATATGGCATTGAGGCAGTGCTACCTACCGACATGAAGTATGATTCCCCAAGAGTTCAAGCCTACATCGAGCAAGACGTAGAAGGTGCAAGACAGGATAGCCTAGACCTGCTAGACGAAGAAAGAGACGTCGCTCTCCATCGCTCCGCCTTGTACCAGCAACAACTTCGCCGCTATCATAGCCGGAGAGTGCGGAAGCGAAGCTTCAAAACAGGTGACCTGGTTCTCCGCCTAATTCAAGACAGAAAAAGCTTGCACAAGTTATCCCCGCCATGGGAAGGACCGTTTATAGTCACAAAGGCGCTGCTCAATGGTTCCTACTACCTGGCCGACATCCGCGACGAAGACGAAAAGAAAATGCGCAAGAAGGCGGCAGGAAAAAGGGGAACCAAGCGCAAGAAAGGCATTGACGATCCGTTCGAGCAAACAAGACGGCCTTGGAATATTGAGCAGCTACGTCCTTTCTACACTTAGCAATTTATAATTGTAATAAGTTAAATATGATTATGAAATAAAAGTCTATGGTTTCTCATCTGGATTGAGAAGCATGCCATCTTTTGTCTTTTCTTGCAATCATATTTCCCCTATGTATCTAAGTTACCTATTTTCTGGCTCCGTGCAAAGGTTCAAACTGGTAGATACTTGCAGCTTTCGAGCCAACCCAAAGCAAAAATAAACTTTTTTGCGTCGCCTAATTCCTTTACTTCTGATTACTTATATGTGGTTCGCCTAGTAGTATGTCTTTGACACCAACATGTTGGCTTTGGTCTCTGTTTCTAAACGCATGGTTTAGCCCTGGTTGTTTCAGCTAAAGTTACCGGCTGAGGTTTCGTCAACATACAAAAAGTCAAGCATATAAGTCAGGGTAAAATTAAGGCGGGCCATATAAATAAAGACAAAATAAAAATTGTCAGCTAGTTTCCGCCAAGTCTGAAGCTTCATTCATAAGAGCTTGCATATCAGTGGACGCCTTCAGAATATCCTGGGCGTGGTCTAGCAGTTTTACATATATGGATTCGCTAACTAAATGATTGACGGCAACATAAGTCGAAAGTATAGTTGAAGGCGAGGATGATTAACCCTACCTTCATCTTTTTTGCGGGCCGCCTCCAACTCGGCAATCCGCAGGTCCTTGGCCTCGCAGTCCTCTTCAGGTCGCGGCACCGCTGGTTTATCTCGGCCCGGGAGGAGAGGAGCTCGACGTTGGCGGACACAAGGCCCTGCAGGACATACAAAGGCATAAAACATATTGTCGAGTAACCACTAAGCCGGCAGTCAATAATTCTTGTATTTTTGACTTGCCATCTAAGTGCTCGAAGGAAAGACTATGTATATGCCGGAGTGGTAAGAACTTACAGATAGGTCGCCCTCCAAGTCGGCAAAGGCCTGCGAGGCGAAGTTGGCGAAAGCCAAAGTTGACTCCTTGGCCTCCTTAAAGGTGGACCAAGGGTCCCTGACCCTGCCGCCTCCCGCAGTCGGGGCTGCCCTCCGAGACCCGCCGGCAGTCGACTCCAGCAACCCTTCATTGGCGGCGCGCGATTGAGCGGCATCATCGGCCGTAGCCTCAGCCAGCAGTAGGGGAGTTTTGGGCGCGCGGTCGGCGGAAGGGGCCCTTGGCGGAGCGCCTGAAGCCGCAGCCGGGGGCTGACGACGAGCGTCGCCCATAAATCTGCCGGCGTGGGGCTGAGGAGTTGGCGGCACGGTAGCCGGCGAGCTACCTTGTGGCCGCTTACCTTTGCCAAGAAGCCTGGTCGTCAACCGGGAGGTTGCAACCCTTTCCCTGTCAATAAAAAGCAAGCATAGTCAATTGGGTGCCAGTATTAAAAAGGTTTGTCGTCTATCAAAGGCAAAATTGAGTTCCTTCGGGGGATATTAATCCCCGCGTTCTCGCCAAGGTTGGCGAGAGCCGGCTCGGTAGCCGATGCGATCCGTTTCTTCCTCTCGGCGTTCACCGTGGAGGAAGCGGCGCCGGACGCCTTGCGCTTCTTCGTCTTCCCGGCTTCCGACTCGTAGAAGTCGGGAGACAGGTCATCCTCCCCCAAGGCGGAGATCTGGAAAAGAAGACAAGTTTAATGGAGCTCAATTTTAGCCGACGAAGCTATCAAACAAGGGGCAAGGAAGAAGATATTTACCTCGAGGGGTGGGGGGGGGGGGGGGGGTTGTCGTGGGTGTGCATGGGCACGCCCTCCACCGCCTTCACCAGCCCCGCCTTGACAAGGCTGCGGAGCCGGAACGCCAGGTCGGCAACCGGCAACATCTCTTCGCTCACGCGGAGAGAGGCCGTGTCAGTAGGCGAATACTGACACATCTTGTGTGGGCTGTACCGCAGGGGGAGGATCTGCCGGCCGAGCCAGCAGATGACGGTGTCGACCCCATCCAGCAGAGGGGGAGCCATCGTCCGCGTGAGGAATTCAATCCGCCTCTGAATAAGGCGGAGTTCCTCCGTCAACTTGGGCACCGCCTCGTCCCAGCATGGCCGAGGCATAGGTGGCGCGTTGACGAATTTCGGGATGCTGACTTGGCGGCCCGGAGCTGCCATATCTTGGCAGTAGAAGAATGTGGAGGTCCAGCCCTTGACAGACTCAAGGTATGGTATCTTAGGATACCATTGGCGGCCCTGGCGACAGTTTAAGGTGACGCTGCCGCAAGTTGCCAGCCCGCCGTCCGGCACCGTCTGTCGCCAGCAACGGAAGCAATATCTGAAGAAGTCTAAACTAGGCCTAATACCTAGGTAGCCTTCGAACAGAGCTGTGAAGCCGGCTAGGACTAATATGCTATTGGCTGCTATGTTGTGGGGCTAGAGCACATAGTGATCTAGAACCTCGCTAAAAAAGGCGGAAGGCGGAAGCGCCATTCCCCTAACTAGATGGGAGGTGAGGATTACCCGCTCCCCGGCTTTCGGGGCCGGGATGACGTCTCCGAAGGCGGCCCTCCACCGGCAATCCTCCCGAGTGGGGAGGTAGCCGACAGCCTCCAAATCTTGGAGGGCATCTTCGTTGACAATGGAAGGTAGCCAGTAGCGGGACCCGAGGTCCGCCGCTTCCTCTTCCTCGTCGACGGGGGCGCCCGCCGTCGTCTTCGCCGCGGTGGTTGGTGGAGGAGCCGAAGGACCCGCCGCTGGCGTGCGCGCGGTGGAAGTCCGAGGGGCGACGGTGGCGACATTGCCCGTCGCCGCCACCGCGGGACGGGTTATCGCGCCGCCCATCGCCGTCGCGGGCGCGGTCTCGGTCGCCGGACCGCTCGACGCCGTCGAAAGAGTCGGGCCGGTGGACATCGCCGCAAGGAGAGGTCGTCGGAGGAGAGGAGTTCGCCAGAGCTCGCTCAGAGGCAAGAAGCGGAGAAGTGGAAGAGGCAAGAGTGCACGGAGAGCAAAGGCTGGGTGGTGAAAATGGACCGTTTGGCTACCTATTTATAGGGCCAGGCGTTGCTCCCTGTGCAACGGCGTTTTTTAGTCGGACACGTGTCCAGCATCCGTTGCAGCACACGATTGCACGATCCCCACGCCTCCTCTTTTCCCGCAATTTGTGATCTTGGCGAGATTCCCGCCTAGACTGTTTTCAAACTGTCTTGAGCTGGCTAGGTGGAGACCGCCAAGAAGGATGCTCGGCAAGATTGCCGAGCAGCCGTCTTTTCCCATGATGGATAAAGGCGGCCGCATGTCAATATCAAGACACGCATGCCTCGTTGATTTTCAGAATGGTTCAAGTCCTGCAGCCGCCAACTTTGGCAGACGAAGAATCAAGAAGAAGCCGGCGCCTGGAGAACTTCAACCTTTCTGGGGGCTAATGTTGGGGATATATCAACTAGGGGTATAACCAACATGGATCAATCCGGCTAGTCCAGGGTGGCCCAAGGGTGGTAAGGCCGAAGCCTGCTGGGCGGCCCAGATAGCTGACGTACAAGGAAGTAGGCGGACGGTCCAAGGAAGGCGGAAGGCCAAAGCCCATCAAGCCACCAAGCCCAAAGACGGAAGGCGGCAACTAAGCCGGCTAGGTCTAGGACTCTGTTTACTTGCCGGACAAGTACTTACCTTGTACCCTGGGGTCTGGCCGCCTATATAAGCCGGCCACCAGGGAGCCTTTAGGGCAGACGCTTCAATAGGCATCATACCCATTGTAACCTGTTCACGGCTGTTGCCTCATAGTGAATTATAGCAGCACGTAGGATCTCGCCACCGCTGTGGGATCCGAAGCTGGGTAAACTCGCCGTGTTCAATCCCGTCCTTGACGACACCAACCTTCTTCCCCACAATCCATACATAGGCTAGAGGACCCCCGTCTCGCAACTTGTAATATATACTTTTTAAATTCGTACTTTGCACTATGTTATGTAAAAACAAGCTATGTTGGTTTACTCTGCAACGAGTCCCCGAGTTCATTTCCATGTTTACCGTACTCAGGCAATTTCTGCTCTTGTCTACCATTTCGTCGTTCGATAGTCGAGTCACAAAATTCCATGCACGGCATACATTACTTATGAATATCCGAGTTCTAGTTAGCCGAATCCGACATAAAAACAACCGGGTTAGTAAAACAGATATGCCGGATAAGTTCCTGCTCCGAGTCCCCGAGACCGTTTTCGTGTTCCCCACATTTGATGCTCTTTGCTCTTGACTACCATTTCGGCGTTCGTCAGTCGAGTCACAAGATTATTTCACATGACATACATTACTTTGACTTGAGAATCGATCTCGGAACTTTCCCGGCATATAGAGAACATAAAAAACAGGTACCAGGCAGTCCCCGGGTTCCTTCCCGGGTTGCCGACATGGAACAATAAATAAATGTAACAAAGTAAAGGGACACACAACGAGGCAGTCCCCGGGTTCCTCCCGGGGTGCTGAACTTTCATTGATAGATAAAAATCGAAATACAACATACATTGCATCCTTTACGTGTAAAAGGGTCGAAGCAGGGCTACATTCCATGGCCGCTTGGTTTCCTCACCGGATTTGTCCATTACACCTTTCCTAGCCTCCTGTGCATCTACAAGGTAATAAGAATCATTGTGCAATGCCCTGCTTGTCACAAAAGGTCCCTCCCATGGAGGTGACAGCTTATGCATTCCGGCCGTGCGTTGGATGAGCCTCAGCACAAGATCTCCTTCTCGGAATACTCTCGGGTGCACTTTCCGGCTATGATAGCGACGGAGATTTTGCTGATGAATTGCAGACCGAGACAATGCCAATTCTCTTGCCTCTTCCAGTAAGTCAATATCATCTTCCCGGGCCTCTTTTGCCTCGGTCTCGGTGAACATTGTCACTCTTGGGGAATCATATTGTATGTCGGTCGGGAGTACTGCCTCGGCACCATATACCATGAAGAATGGCGTATACCCGGTAGATCTATTCGGTGTGGTCCGGAGACCCCATAACACTGCCGGTATCTCCTCTATCCAGCATCCCGGAGTTCTCAACAGTGGTTCGATCAAGCGGGCTTTGATGCCGGCCAAGACCAATGCATTTGCTCTCTCAACTTGCCCGTTTGCTTCCGGGTGTGCCACTGATGCCACATCCAACCGGATTCCCTTCTCAGCACAAAATCGAGCGAATTCCCCCACGACAAAATTGGTGCCATTATCCGTGATGATGCTGTGTGGGTATCCGTACCTCAAGATGATGTCTTTCAGGAATTGCACGGTGGTGTGTCCGTCACACTTTCGGATTGGTTTGACCTCTATCCACTTGGTGAACTTGTCCACCATGACCAGTATGTGTGTCATATTGCCTCTTGCCGGCTTGAACTGCCCGACCATGTCCAAACACCATACCGCGAATGGCCAAGTGATAGGGATTGTCTTCAGTGCCGACGCCGGCATATGTATTCGGTGAGCAAACCTCTGGCATCCTCCACACTTACGGACAATGTCTTCTGCCTGCTGTAATGCATTAGGCCAGTAGAACCCATGCCGGAACACTTTCGCCACCAGGGCTCGGGATGATGCATGATGTCCACATTCCCCCTGGTGTATTTCCAGCAGCATCTCTTGGCCTTCTTCCGGTTCTACACACCTCTGGAGTACCTCGGTGACACTCCTCTTGTATAGCTCTTGATTGATGATGGTGTATGCTTTTGATCTCCGCACTATCTGCCGGGCTTCCACTTCGCTCTCCGGGAGGGTTCCTTCCAAGATGTAAGCCATAATGGGTTGTGCCCATCCCGGGACAGGTCGAACCGGGAACACAGGAACATCTATGTCCATTGGTTCTGCCGACATCACCTCCATCATCATATTTCTTGTCCTCTCTGAGCACTGTGGTGCAGTCCCCGGGTTTGATGCGATGCTCCCGACTTCTACTTCCATGGGTACAGCTTCTGAACCAGGCTCCTTGGGGATGAAGATAGAATCCGACTCGGGTGAGGGATGAATAGATGGCTTCCTCAAGTGTTCGAGAGCGATCTCGGGTGGGATGGCATCCCGAGATGATCCTAGCTTGGACAACACATCTGATGCCTCGTTTTCTCCTCTGGGTATGTGCTTGAACTCGCATCCCTCGAAAAATCCGGATATTTTCTGCACATGAAACCGATATAAGGCCATGTTGGCATCAAGTGCATCCCAGTTCCCCGACACCTGCTGCACCACGAGGTCAGAATCGCCGAAACACTCTATCCGGCGGATGCCGATCTCCTTGGCGACATTCAATCCATGAACCAAGGCCTCGTATTCAGCGACATTGTTAGATGCCCGGAAATAAATTTGCAGCACATACTTGAGCACATCTTGCTTCGGTGATGTGAGAACTACCCCGGCACCCAACCCGATCTTGGCCTTGGAGCCATCGAAATGCATCCTCCAGAAATTGTAATCCGGCATCGGAGGTTCGTACTGCATCTCGGCCCAGTCTACCAAAAAGTCCGGCAACGCCTGCGACTTGATGGCATCTCGTCTCTCGTATGCCGGAGCGTACGGAGACAACAGGATGGCCCATTTGGCAACCCGGCCGCTAGCATCTTTGCAACCGATGATCTCGGCGAGGGGAGCCTCGCACACAACTGTGATTGGGTGCCTTGGAAGTAGTGCTTGAGTTTGGTCACAGCCAAGTACACTCCATATGCCATCTTCTGGTAGTGCGGGTAGTTCTTCTTGGATTCCGAGATCACCTCGCTGAGATAGTACACTGGTCTCTGTATCAGCTTGCCCCCCCCCCTTCCCTCTCTACCACAATGGCTACACTGACTACCCGGTTAGTGGCAGCAATGTACAGCAGCATAGGCTCCTTGGGCAACGAAGATGCCAACACGGGTGCTGTTGAGAGCATTCTCTTCAAATCGTTGAACGCAGCATCGGCTTGCAGGGTCCAAACGAATGTTTTACTCTTCTTCATCAACTGGTACATGGGCAAGGCCTTCTCACCTAGTCGGCTCACAAACCGACTTAGGGATGCTAGACAACCAGTGAACTTCTGCAAATCTTTGAGACGTACCGGCAATTTCATGCTCTCGATAGCACGTATTTACCCGGGTTGACTTCAATTCCCTGACTTGATATGAGGAAACCGAGTAACTTTCCGGCGGGGACACCGAATGTGCAATTATCCGGGTTCAATTTCATCCGGAATCTTCTTAAGTTTTAAATGTTTCCCTCAGATCATCGATCAATGAGGCTTTTTCTTTTGTTTTTATGACTATGTCATCGATATAGACCTCGGCATTCCGGCCTATTTGGTCATGCAAACATTTCTGCATGCATCTTTGGTATGTAGCACCAGCATTTCTCAGACCAAAAGTCATGACACGATAGCAATAAGCCCCATACGGGGTAATAAAAGAAATTTTCAATTGATCATCTGGATTCAAAGGTATCTGGTGAAAACCGGAGTAGGCATCTAAAAAAGTCAAGAGTTCACTCCCGGCAGTGGAATCGATCACTTGATCTATCCGGGGAAGTGGAAACGGGTCCTTTGGACATGCCTTGTTGAGGTTGGTGAAGTCGATGCACATGCGCCACACCTTAAGCAGGAGGGGATCATCTTTCTTCTTCTCTACCAGGACCGGATTCGATATCCAATCCGGGTGCAGCACCTCCATCACGAATCCGGCAGCCAGCAGTATGGCGAGATGCTCCATGATGGCAGCTCTCCTCTCATCCGAGAGGCGCCTAGTCGGTTGCTTCACCGGCTTCGCATCCGGTCTAACAAACAGAGAGTGCTCAGCCAACTCCCTCGGAACGCCTTGCAGATCGTCACTTGACCACGCAAAAGCATCCCGATTCTCACGGAGGAAGTCGACGAGATCGCCTTCCTATTTGCTGTCCAGGTTGCTGCCAATGATGACATGGCGCTCCGGGTTGCTGGGGTCAACCCCCACCTTCTTCGTCTCCTTTGGTGGCTGGAATGACGCGCTCTGCTCCGGGTTCACCATCCCGGGCATCCCGAGTTGGGAGGTCTTGGCCAGCGCCACCACTTGCTGGATCCTCTTCTTTTCCTCGGCTATCACCAGGGACTCGGCTAAGCACGAGCCGGCCGAAGCACACTCCATGGAGCGCTTGTGATCCCCCGAGATGGTGATTATGCCGTTAGGACCCGGCATCTTCATCTTCAGGTATCCAATGTGAGTTGAGATCATGAACTTGGCCAGGTCTGGCCTGCCGATTAGCGCGTGGTACGGACTTTCGAGGTCCACGACCTCAAATTCCATGCTTTCGGTTCGGCAGTTTTCCCGGGTTCCGAATAATACCTCAACCCAGATTTTACCCATGGGTGAGCAAGAGACTCCGGGCACAATGCCATGAAAGGTCGTCTCGGTGGGTAGCAAGGTGTTCAATGACACCCCCAACTTCAGCATCGTATCCTTGTACATGATGTTAATGGCGCTGCCATTGTCAATCAGGACCCGACTGAAGCGGACGTTGAGGCTTGGTCCGACAAAGGTTGGGTCTACCACTAAGGCATACGCACCCGGCTTAGGCATAACCCGGGGATGATCCTTACGGCTCCACGTGATCTCTATCTCGGACCAGTGTAAGAACTTGGGCACCGCCGAAATCACAGCGTTCACTTCCAGGGCGCACTGTCGCACACTCTTCCGGTCAGTGGGCTCGGTCACGAAGACCAGATAACTCTGATGTGCCTCCCGGTAGTTTCCTTGCTGATGTACGGGTTGATTACTTGGGCCTGCGCCATTGTCGTTTCGGGTGTGCACCACATTTACCGGCCGGGGCGGGGGTCCTCGGTGTGGTTGATTAATCCGGATCGCGTTGGCTCCGGACGCCGGAGTGGGAGGTCTCGGAATGTTGGGTCGAGATGCCGGAGCACTCGGCCGAGTAGCCCCCGTGCTGCCCTCCTGCAATGTGCGCTGATACCAGCTGCACTGCCGAGTGGAGTGGTTTGTGGGCTTGTTTGTAACGCCCCGGGATTTTATCCCCTGTTGATTTGTGAGTTTTCTTTTTGCATCGACATCGCATCGCATCGCATTAATTTAATTTGTTGCATTTAAATTTAATTCCACAATTAAATTCAAATGCTTTTCAAATTAATTAAAAATGTGTTATTTTTCAAATCTTTTAAAAATGTTAAAAATTAGTTTATTAAATTGTCATTTTAAAACTAAAAACATTTTGTATAAGATTCGTGTTCAAATTCATTTTCGTTTTTGTTCTAAAAATATAAAACGAAAAAGAATAACGGGAGAGAAATAAAGCCCAAGCCCATCTAACCAATCCCTAGGTTTTCCCCCAGAAATTTCTTCCCACCCCCTGCAATTTTTGCAGCCGCACCCCTCCACTTCTCCCTTTTTCCTTTTTTTCTTTTTCCCCCCTCCTTCTCTTTTCTTTTCTTCCTTTTCTTTTCTTTTCCTTCCTTTCCTCTCCTTCTCTCTCCTTCTTCCCGCACGAGCCCGATCCTCCCGAGCCCGAGCTCCCCAGCGCTTGCGCCTTCGCCGCCGGCCGCCGGTCACCGCCCCCAGCGCCGCCTCCCCGGGCCGTCGCGCCGCCTCCGGCCGCCCTCGCCTCCGACGCCCTCGCCTCCCCAGCGCCGGCCGCCGCGCCCCCGAGCGCGCCGTCGCGCCGCGCCGCCGCCAGCCTCGCTGCACGCGCGCCTCCGGCCGCGCCAGCGCGCCGCCGCCGCCCGCTTGCCGCCGCCGCGCCCCGGCCTCCCCCTGCTCCGGCCGGCCTTCCTCTGCGCCGTGCTCCCCACGCGCTCCGCCCGCGCCATGGCCACCGCCGCCTCGCCTGCCGCGCACTGCGCCTCCCCCGAGCGCGACGCCGCACGCCCCGGCCTGCGCTCCTCCGCGCCGGGCCCGCGCCGCCCCGGCCAGCGCCCGCAGTACCCCGCCTCCCCTGCTCCACCACGGCCGTCCCGCGCCGCCGTCGCCTTCGCCTGCTTTTTCTCCGGCCGCAGCCCGTGCGCGCGCGCCGCCTCCGGTCACCCTCCGCCGTCCGCACGCCCGCCGTCTCCGTCCGGTGTCCTCTCCGTGTCCGCCGCACGCCGGGTGTCCGACAAAATGCCTGCAAGACCCCGGCGTCGCTTTGCTGGCCGTGTTTGTCCACCCTTCGTGGTGCTGCCCGTGCGCGCGCGCGTCGTCTTCGTGTGCCGCGTTCCCGTCACTGCCCATGTTCGTGTTTCGGTGCCCGCCCGTGCGCGCTTCTTTCCGGTGTCCGTTTGCCGTGCTCCTACGCGCCCCGACTACCCGACCACTTCCACGACACCGACAAACGACGATGCCCCGGTTCCGTGACGACTACTTCCACGACGACGACTACTTCCTCTACGGACCGAAGACGTCGGTTTCGAACCCTATCTCTCCCGATCCAACGTGCGAACCCAAACCCTAACCTTAAACCTATTTTTATTAAATGTCATCTATCTTGTGCATTTCGCATCATAATTGCATTTGTTGCATCTCTTGGGTTTGCGGGTGTAGCAAATCACCTAAATAATTCAATATGGAATGTGTGGGGTAATAAATATATAATGCCCTATTCCATTTAATTCAATTAGATCACCCATGCCATGTATTACCATGTTAATCAACATTTAATATGTTGGCTAGATAAATAACTTGCACCTAAGTATTAATTGCCGGGGTTGCTCTCCCGCTTAATTTGGATTACCTGCATTGTGTTGCATCTTGCCATGCCATGCATCATTCTCATATGATCATGCTGGATCTTTTGTCGTAGTTGTAAAATGCATCTTTACGCTTTCCAGTGTTTGTTGCTTCTTCGCGGATACGACGTTGAGATGTGTGAGCAACGACAAGATCTGCTTCCATGCGGGATTCCAGGCAAGCAAAGTTTGCTTGTTTACCTATACATTGTCTTTCATTCCTGCCGTTGATCTCTGCTACCCTAGTTATCGATTCTTGAACTGCGATCCCATCACATGTTTATCCTGCATCCCATACAGCTTTATCACCACATCCCATCACCTGTTGTTTGTTTATCTGTTGGCCTTGCGAGTCGTAGCGCATGCTTAGAGTTGTTTGTGCGAGTTGTCTGTTGGTCTTATGTTTCATCTGCTTAGTATGATAGATCTTTCTACCTTAATAAAATGTTGTATTATATTGGGGTATTATAATTAAAAGATAAGGCACCAGGCGGAAGGCCTTGCGAGGTGCTTTGTTCTGCTCAGTGTCGACCTAGGAACTGAGATTTTGTCCTCGGATCCAATTTTGAGCGCACTAACCACTTGTGGGAGGCCCTATGGAGCCCCCCTCGACTTTGAACGGATCCGCAGCTCGTCCATGTGCCGCAAGTAGTTCGGGTTTTCCATTCGCTCATATGCATGTGCATGATGATGATGATGATGATGAGAGGGTATGTGATACGGGGGGTCATATAGGGGTGGTGCGTACGTAGCGGACATTTCCTACTGTGGTTTGAGCCGCATGGTGCGTAGGCACAAACTAATGAGTCCGCAATTGAGATTCGGCCGGACTCCTGACGCGGGTAACAACTCATATGGGTGGCACCTGGACTTGCTGTAGTGAAGGAATAAGTCGTGTTGAGAAGCCCTGATGCTTGCTTGGGTTGATCATGCGAGTATGGGTACAGTAGTGCACCCCTGCAGGGTATAATCTTATCGATGAGCCGTGTCCACGGTTATGGACGACTTTGGTGATGATGCTGGCTAACAAGATCTAGACAACTTGCACCTATTTAATGTTAATTAAATTGACTAGTAATATAGAATTACTTTTACAATAAATTATAATTAAAACTGTTCAACGTGTGAGTTTCCCGAATATCTTCCTCATATTTGGTTGAGGGGGTTAATTCGAGAATGGGTTATGTTTGGTGTTAGTTGTAGATGTTTACTTTATGCGCTCTCTTATCCCTCTCTGATTAGACGGAAGTTGTAGCGTGTCTCTTTAGGTTGCTAGTGCTGCTGCCGCTAAGTCCACCTCCCCTATATTTTGGGAGATGGTGTAGAAAATAGGCAAGTCGGTTTTGCTTGCCAGGGAGTGCCCTGACCCTCTTTTCGGATGTGCTTTATGTGCAGTCAACAGGTTTGAAGTCTGACGACGTTAGCTTGGGAATCCCTCCAGCTTGGCTGGGCAGGGATATGGCGCCATCGCTTATCTTCAGAACTCTTAGTCCAATTTGCATCTTATCCGTAGTCGGATACTATTTTGCTTCCGCTGTTATTTGAATCTTTGTATTGTATCATTTGTATCTTGACTCGTTCGAGTCGTTGCTGTAATTTATCTTCTGTTGTATTTGTGGATGTATCGGAACTGTTGTAATGTTATCACAATTCCACCCACATAATGCGCATGTTTCGGCGTGCACATTATGTTTGGTGGGCGACCTAAAATCGTTATTATGCGGATTTCGGTGGGAACGCTTAAATCTACATAGTACCGATTTTAGGGTGTCACATTGTTGGCCTCCAGGGTATGGTAACAGCATGGCTTGTTCAGCATCTCTTCATACGTAAGGGGCTTCTTCTGGTCCACCCAAGTTTTCTGTACTTCCTGGCTCTGACCCCAAGCCGGGCCACTCGTTTTCTGACGCTGATTATTGCCGGCATCTTCTTGATCTCGGGTCACAGCTGCGACATGCTGCGCGGCATGGTGGTACTCGGGCTGATTCCTCTTCTGGCCAAAATCTTGGCGATCATGGCTTCTGCTCGATCCCGAACGCTGAGGTCCCGCATTCCTCCTGTTGGAGTCACCGACATCCACCAGGGGTTGCATGGGATCTCCAAGCGTGTAGGTATCGGCGATGCGCATGGTCTCTGCCAAGGTCGTGGACATCTTCCTCTGCAATTTCTGCCAAAGCATTGAGCCATGCCGACATCCTTGCGCAAACCAGGAGATGGCCTGTGCCTCTACCACTCCTTCGCAAGAATTGCGAATGTTGCTCCACCGGGTAAGGTACTCCCGGTCGGTTTTGTTGCTCCTTTGCCTACAGATGGCGAGTTGTTGAGGTCTGTTGGGCCTTTTGTACGTGCTGGTGAAGTTGCTGATGAACGCCTCCTCGAAATCTAACCAGCAGTCTATGCTGCCGGTTCTCAAGTTGTTCAGCCAGATTCTGGCAGGTCCTTCCAACATTTGTGGCACATAACGTACCGCCCAGCGCCTGTTTCTACCGGCTATGCTTACTGCAGTTACATAGTCGGTCAACCAGTCCTCCGGCTTCTTGCTGCCGTCATAGGTCTTAGCACCCCGGTTGAGCTGGAAGTTTCGGACAGGCGGCTCCCGCATGATCCGGGGTCCAAAGCAGGCAGGTCCCGGAGGTCCTTGCTCTTCCACTAGTTCGGATTGGTGAATCCGGTCGAGCCGGATTCTGGCATCGGCCGGATCCAGTTGTCTGGTTCCTATCCGAGATCCCAAAGGATTCTCATTGGGTTGGTACCCAAGCTGCTGCAACCTTGAGTTGCCATCGTTGTGCCTGTCGAGTACCGGGATCACAGCTTGCTGCGGGACAGAGGCGGCCTCCCTACGTAGGTTTCCCTGAACCTGTGGCGGATTCCGGGGTGGACTACCACGGCTAACCGGGTTATTGTTTCCTACACCCCGGTTGCCACCACCAGGATTACTCTGTGCCTGCCCGGAATTATGCTGCCCGGCTTGCTGGATACCGGCGAAGGCCGGGTCGTACGTCTGCAACTGCTTGTTTTTCCCGGAGCCCCGACTCGGATGCGGAGAGGAGGCCTCTCCGCCCGATCTCTGGCTCTCAGCCCTAGCTGAATGCACTTGGGATCCTGCCCCTGGGTTCTTTTTCTTGAAGGCCTGGTTCTGCCGGTTGGCCTCGACGACCAACTCGTTCACCCGCTCCTGCTGCTTGCGCAGAGCCTCACCGGATAGCCCAGCCAGCTCCGCCATGGCGGCTTCGGCAGCCCTAAGAGTTTTTGCCGGCGAGCTGTATACCGACTTCCCAGCCGAGATCATGCTACCCGTATGACTGGTTGCGGCCCCACCGGCCAGCTCATCATTCACCATTCTGCCTTTCTTGCGCAGATCCGCGATGCGCTTGTCCCGGGAGTCTATCTTAAGGAACCCGTGAGCTGCATTGTACTCCCGGAGGCTAGCACTGAGCTCACGCTGGATCTCGGCGATCTCTTGCGCTTCGGCGAGCAGCAACCTTCGTTGCTCATCCAAGTCAGCCGAAGTGGCTTGGGTATCTGCCTCAGCTGTCAAGGGGACCGCCAACTTGGCCACCAGACCCGAGAGGGGATCCGGGCGACGACGGGGCTGGGACTGCTGCGGATCACCGTCTCGGGCCGTACCTCTCTACTAAGGAGGTTTGGCCAAGAGAACATGGCCGCTACCGGCATCACCGTTGGCGTCCTGGTACTCCTCCTCGGTTACCCCGACCATCATGACCGCGACGGAGCTCGTGGTGCGACTGGCACACGGACCCCGGTTGGCGCAGAGCATGAGAGGATCCTCAGCTTCCAGGACAATGTCCGGGTAGCTGCAGTTAACCTCGGTGGCGACGTAGGTGGTGAAGCCACCGAAGTCGATGAGGCATCCGTTCACCGGGAAGGGTTTGTTCTGGAAGAACCCGGCATTGTCGCTGACGAAATCCATCTCACCCAGCCTGACGACAAGGCCAGAGAGAACCCGGACGCCGAAGTGAACGGGGGAACCCGTCCGGATGTGTACACCAGCCAACGCCTCTGTCTGCCCCACGGTGGGCGCCAACTGTCGTGGTGGTGTCACGGCAGATGCCATAGGATGGCTAATGTGTGGGGCCGATGGACGTTGGTGGATCCGGGGAGGGATCTCGAGCTGAAGAGCTCACACGGGGAGGATCCCGGTGTAACCGAGATCTCCCAGGAACAAGAAACAAGATCAAAGTGCAAGGGGAAAGATCTAGCAAACACGAACAAATGCACGAAGGCACAGAACACACACACGATGTACCCAGGTTCGGGGCCCTCGTGGGGAGGTAACACCCCTTCTCCTGCCTTTCCTCTCAATATAAGTGTGGAACAAGGGCTACAACTTGCTCTCAGAGCTCTTGAGGTGAAGAACACGAAGAACTAGATGAACTAGAGGGAGGAGGAAGTAAATGCTCTAGGAGTAAATGAGACTAGAGTTTCGGCTCCCCAGTTGGTCTCTCTCCCGCAGGAGCAGTTATGGCGCCTTTTATAGAGTTCCGGCCAGGAGGGCCGGAAACCCTAATCCGGCTTGGCCCCACCGGACAGGCCTAACGATTATGTCGACACCGGCTAGTACGACCTAGCCGCCGTGCTATCCGGCGTAGCCCCTTCGTCATCATTCCGGCAAGGACGGCAGGCGCCGTCCTAGAACATCATTGTCCCCTTGTCAGAGACAAGACATGTCTTTGCCCATCCCGTGTAGCCTTTTCCGGATTGCCGGGCTAGGCATGTCCGATCTTGTCGTACCGTTGTCGTACCGGATGACGCGCTCTCGTGTCAGGCGGGAGGTGACCATGCTTCCGTGTCAGGCGGGAGGTGACCATACTTCCGTGTCAGGGGGGATGGTACTTCCCCCCGCGTCAGGCGGGACATCCTGCTCCAGACCGTTGACGGCCTACCGGCATCCCTCATGCCGGTCACCTCCTTGTTCGACCTTGCGAGTCCTCCCTGCACATACAAAGCAACCTGCTAGGACCGAGATAAACACTCCGGTTAGCCCTTACCCGGATTGCCTATCCGGTACCTCCGGGTACTTCTCCTACCAGAGGTCTACTCGGAGCCACGAGGTCCGAGGTCTCTCCCGGGTGCAGCCGAGTTCCTCTTAGGATGAGTATCTCTAGGCCTACCCTCTCGAAGATGTCTTAGCCTACCAGCAAAGACATCTTCGAGAAGCTAGTTCTTAGAGGAACCACCCGCTGATGCTTGTGCTGTTCTGAGGGCTCGGGGTGGCTATTTATAGCCGTCAGGGATGACCCTTGCGCTCGCCAGGAGGCACCTTGCACTCTACCAGCTCCGAAAGGTCAAGTTACCCCTTCAGCGCACTAGGGGGTGGCCCTCGCACTCGCCAAAGGTCAAGTACTGTTGCCACACTGTAGAGTAGTGCCGAGTTTCGCCCTACCCGGGGGGTAGCCCCCCGACAAGAGTTCTATCTAAATATACCAATCACTTACAGGAAGCAGAGTATTTCGAAGCATATGACTATCTCAATGTTCCTCATGAGTGTTTGAAGCATATAAATTTGAATTTGGAACTGACTATGCTTGCCTCCAACATGTGGGTGCATCTTCCTTTGATACAAGAAGCATCCATACAAACTTGAGAAGCATGGTCGTATTCCCCATCTCCCATTTTCTGGACATTAGTGGCACATATTGCATATATATTTGAAGCATCGTATATTTCTAGCAAAATGCTATTACAACACATGAAGACCTAGTGGAAGCATATAAGTTTATATTCGTAAACTGAACTAGCGTGCTTGCAAGTAAAGATGTAGCAGTGTACTTTTTAAAATATGTGAACAATCCATAAGTGGGATTCTGAGCCTGAGCCAACTTCAACAGGGATAAACCATAACATTAATAGACATCAATTCGAGTAAAAAATATACTCGTAGCAGCAGCAGCTTCAGTCTAATATGACAGACTAACATACAGATTTAGTATTGCAGGATAAGTGCTAAATCAGGATGTTTGTGCTTCAATATTTGCATAGAAACTAAACAACGAATTAAGGATAATATGAGAAAAAGGTTGGTAAACCTGATGTGCTACACTTGCTGCAGCTGATCCGGAGATGTGGTCGCACAGGATGTGAGCTGCCACTCCACCATCACTCTACACCTTGGGGATCGCTGCCGGAGGATGACTGAGCGACGAACGACGAGTGGGATATACCTGACCACGATTCCCCAAAACAAAACGGCATGCCTGCCGGCGCCGGGAGTCGGACGGCTGGAGTCGTTCAGGGTGGATGGGAAGGTCACGGCTTGGATCAGAGGTGCGGCGTAGGGTGCTACACGGTGGGGAGAGCAGAATCACGCGACAGAGAGTGGAGCACAGCAGATCGATTTGGTGGAGGATTAGCAGCCGTAATTTTTGAAATTCAGATACTACTTTAATGGGGCCAATTAATTTCCTTCCTGGGAAGCAAGACCAATATAGAACGTTTGATGGAAAGGAAATGGACGGCATCTGAGAGGTCCGGCGAGTTGCTTCCCATCGGACTAGGATAGGTAGTATTTACCTTATTTGTAACCACAGAAAAAATTAAAATCTCAGTTTCAAGTCGATAATCTACTCTAGACCGTGGAAAATAATAAAGAAGACAAGCAAATGCTGTGTCTCTCTGTTGACGTCGGTCGCCCTAGCTCATCTTTTTCCAGCACCGATCCATCCATAGAAAAAATGGATCCTCACTGCTCACTCCTCGCTCCATCTTCTCTAGCCGGAAATTCCCTCATGCCACGGCCTCGCCGGCCGCCCGCCCGCCCTCCATGGACTCGCCGGCCTCCCTCCCGGCTGTCTAATTCCTCGCCGGACGCCATCCCGCTCGCCATGACCTCGCCGGCCGCCCTCCCGACTGTCTAACTCCTCGCCTCCCGCCCTCCTGCCCGCCATGACCTCGCCGGCTCGGCGGCACTCGCTCGCGCCCCTTTCAACTGCGCCTCTTCCTCCTCCTGCCACGGTCGGCAGCTCTCCCATGGATGCGCCTCTCCCATATCCACCAGCCTGCTCCCGACGCCCCCTCCCGCTCCTAACGTTGCCGCACACTCACACCTCGTCCTCGCTCGCACGAGCCGACCTCCGGCGCCGCCCTCGACCTATTGCGACGCAGAGCTCCAGGTTGTGGCGACGGGGAGCAGCATCGATGGATAAGAACGATGGTGGCAGAGAGGATCAAACCTTGTCGCCGATTCGTCGTGGTGCCCGATTGACGCCGCTGGTGAGGATTGGTGAGCGAGGAAACCTCTCTATTAATATATGTACCTAATGATTAGGAATATGATTTCGTATTTGGTAGGTGTCGAATCACAGAAATCTCCTCGTATATTTGCTCCAAATAGTTCCTTTTTCCATATTTGGTTTAGAGAAAGAGCAACACTATTTAGTTTTAAGGAAAATTTCAAGAAAATGACATGCCTTCATATGATCCGTTGGGGTAATGAAGTGCAGCTGTTCTTGTGTTGCTGCTTTTTAGGAGAGAAAGACTAACCGGACTGCTTGTATTTGATACGGAAAATGTAGTCCTATCCAGCGTTTATTTGATTGTTCTCTATGGATTTAAATTTCTTAATTATTCCCCTTTGAGTGTATTACTGAGCCCTGAATACAAAGGTTAAACTCTCTGTTTGTCTAACTCCTAGCCTGGTTAATTTATGGATCCCTGTTTTAATTTATGGATCCCTTGCTTGTATTTTAACAGTGCAGAATTGTACAGGAAATTAAGGCGGATGAACATTGTAGTAAAGATTAGATTATACTTATTGCTTGAGAAAGAATACCGCAAAGGACAGATAGGAAAGCCTTTCAGGTACTGAAGTGTAGTTATCCAACCATTTTTGGTTGCAGTAGTAACGTCCTTTGTATGACAATTATTAAACAAATTGTGTCCATTTTCCATTGGGCATATACACACTATTTTTCTCGATATGGTTTAGTAGTCCTTTCGTAATTGCAGATTTTTCCTATTTCTGCTTCGTTTTCAGGATTGTAAACTTGACCAACCCCATGTGGAATTTGGATAAATATTGTTTTATCTGCTCTTGCCGTCTTATCAGTGGATTGTAGATACTGCAATGCACAATCCATGTTTGAGCAATGAGACACTTTTTGTATTGTATGTTTCTCACCTTTCAATGCTCTTTCTGGACAAATGAATAACATAATATTTCATATACTGACTTGCAGGAAGTAAGTGCTATATATTCATTATTTGATGGTTGCCATGTGAAACTCCCTTGAAAATTTCTATACAAAATACCTCAAGCCCACTCATAATTCTGGTTGGCCACAAAATACTCAGTCAGTATGGACCTCAACACATTCTCTTGGGCTACAACGTCATTCAGGTCATCTCCTGCCTTGAACGTGACCCTGTGCATATTTGGGAGATGAAGTGGCATCTGTAGCACCGAGGGGGAGTTCTCACAGAACTTGAAGCCAAATATCCTCCACACCGCCTCTGGTGGAGTTACCCACCTCACGTCAATGTATCTCTTGATCTCGTCTATGTTACCATCGCTGTCAGGTTGATCGATGTTGAACGGCGCTTTATCATGGCCCTTTTATATGTACTTATAAAGGTACTTGACGGCCTTTATGCTGGAGCACGCCTCAACATTGATGTGGCAGTTAAACATCCGCAGAAGGCGAGGGTTGTAAGGCACAACCCATCTATTGTCCAGAGTCTGACCATGGACCTTCACTTGAGGATCGTTCCTACGTCTACGATAAACAGGGTAGGAGTCCTTTCCTTGCACGGTGCTCTCGTTGAACGATCGGGGGTATCTGCACTTCACACCCCATCTTGCATGCAGACGTTGTTGGGCTTGAGAACACCGCACGGGCTGTGCATCATATGCTTTACAACCATGCCATAGAGCTCCGGGTACTTATGTTTATTAGGGAGCTAAGCAAATATGAGCCGGTCGTATTGCTCTGGCACAAGAAGCTTATGTGTTGAGTCCATGATCAAAAGAAAGTGAGCATGCGGGAGACCTCTCTTTTGGAATTCAACAACATATACATGGGCTGTCACAACACAAAGGATGTGTTTCTTGAGGATCATCTCTTTCATCGCCTCCAGCTTGGCTCTAAACACACGTGCAACAAGATCTGGTCGGTCTTGCGGGGTCTGACCAGGATACATCTTGTCAAGTATCTCCGACCAACTCGGGTTGCAGGTCATTGTCAAGAAGATATCTGGTTTGCCGTATATTTGAACCAATTCCATGGTGTCCATATGCCTCCGCTTCATGTCTCGATAGCCCCCCTGGAATGACCAAGGAAGCACCGTCCTTATGCCCACTTTGCTCCCTCGAGATTCTCCTGCAGTGATGCTATCAACAACTCCTTTATATAGATCAACACGTATCTCCGGCTGGTGCTCCCTTACCCAGTTCAACCTGCAACCCTCAATCTTGATGTACATGTCGACCGCGAACTGCTGCAACAATTGTCCTCCATGCAACAGAGGGTTAAATATCGCAGACGTGTCTGTAGCCTGTAGCAGTAGTAGTCCCTTACTAAGACGCACAACCGGCTATTCCCCTCTGTGCAAAGGAGAGAAAGCAAAAATTAAGGCAACATACACAATAATGATAGGAAACACATATAAAAACATATGTAATGCAAGGGCGGACGTGCATCGCTGCGATTAGCTCTTGGCTGCTGCGCATCTTCCCAAGACACCTTACGTTTCGGGATATTTGGATGCCAACCGAGTTCGCCCTTTGGAAAAAAGAGGGGGTGCGAGAGCGGGTCATAGCAGCCTTGTGTGGCCTGGATACAGTATCGTGTATTGTCGGTACCATGTAGGGTGATGCTGCGGCCAAACCTTTTCGCTAGGTTGCTGCCCTCTACCCAGATAGCAACCACCTCGAATGAGACAGGTTTGTTATATCCCCTCTGATCTAGCTTCGGGTCGGTGTTCAGTTCTATCCGGTACTTGTCTAGATTTTCCCTGTGAGCTCCCATACTCCTAAACTGTTGGGAGTATGGGTTTTCTTTAAGGATTTCCTTCACCGAATTGACGACAGTCTGATCTAACGTCTGGGTCAAAGGCGCACGATGGTTTAGGCTAGGGTCATCATTGTAGAAGTACAGTTGCAGATGTTCCGGCCGCGAGCCTGGCCCAAACGAGTACACGTTATGGTACATGTTGCCCTGCGCCCGGAACGTGTATGTTCGTGACCTCATGTTCGTGTACTTTTCATCGAGGGTGACACCAAGGGTTCTGAAGGCAAAGTGGCCGTTGAAGTACCGAATGCTCTCACGAAAATGCCGAGAGTCATTATTGGACGTGGACTAGAGCCTCATCAGTTTTGGTATAGGCTCGGGTTCAAGCAACACCGTGTCCCCGCCCCGACAGCAGAAACCGTCGGTCTCATACTCAAATCTCTTGGCCTTGCAGATTTCACAGTCCACTGCGTGCTTAAGGATGTGTGTGATGTCTGGCAGATTTGAGTAGACAAAGTCAAAAGGATCATGTTGTTCATCGGGGTTCATCGGGGTCGGCTGAGCAGAATCACGTGGTTCATCGGGGTCGATGCCATCATAGTCATCACCTACGATGAAATGTTGAGTTATAGTCCACTCATAAGCAATACTTGTACATACTGAACGGCTGTGCAGTAATACCTTCATTATCAAATAAGTAATACTCATCATCCATGAGGTCCGCGGGATGGGGATATCCTCCATTAGCCTGCTTAGCACGGCCTCCATTTCACCTTCAGCATTTTATAGTGTATAAGCGACCATTACTACTAAGGTCTATACATAAGAATCGAAAGTGAGGAGTGTTACCGTCAGTCCCGATGGTGTAATCATGCGTGTTTCCTGAAGCAGGGACGGTATGGGAAGAAGTTGTGGCATTCTCAGCGAAGCATGCATTAGACCGTTGTTGTTGTGCATGCCTCTCCCCGTGTGGGATGTTTTGCCTATTTGCTCTTCGTCTGGCACATTTCTCTCTCATCTGTTCTGCAGCCAAAATATCTTTATGAGCTCGCTCTCGAGTTCTACACTGAGCTCTGGTCTCTGGCCTCTGCTCTGTTACTTGATCGTCAGGTGTGGGATCATCGTTGAAGGTCCTGGAAAGGTAATCACCTACATCATGGTCGAACTAGTAAGGTTTAGCTGAATACAGTATGCGTACATACAAAGGTGTTGAAAGATGGCAATATTACCGTCGCTTTGTAAGTTGTAGTTACCCCTGAGTGCCAAGGGTGAGCCGTGAGGTGAAGCGTCAGGTGATGTATGTGAGCTAACTGTCGGGCATGGCATTGCTATGGATGCAGAACACGATGTCTTGTCGCTTAGGACATCTCCTACGGGGCTGCTCAGTTGCCCCGGACAGTCCGGATTTGAGCAGCCCCGGACAAAATCATGCCCCTGCGGGGCTGCCCAAACGGACCGCTGTCCGTTTTTTGGTCCGCGGCTGCTCAAATCTGGACCAAATTTGGTCCACAATTGAGCAGCCTCCCGGACAACTCTGGACACAATCGTGTCCTCTACTTGGCGGCCTGGCCCGCCAAAAAGAGGCACACATTTTGCCCTTTCCTCTCCCACCCCCAGCCTCCGCCGCAGCTCCCAAAACCCTATCCATGTCCGACACCGCCCCGCCGCCAAAGCCGATGCAAAAGCCCAAGATGCTCACGGACGAAGAGAGGAGGGAGCAGTCGGCCAAGAGGGCGGGGCGGAGGAGGAGAGCGAAGGAGGAGAAGCTGTCGCCGATGGACGACGAGCGTACCAGGATCGCCCAGGCGGCGGCGGAAGCGGTGATGAGCGTGCTGGGCATGCGTCCGGCGACCGCGACCACGACGTACGTGCCTCCCTTGCAGGCCGCCAACTCCAACACGTCCGCGGCCCGGTCGCGCTTCCCCCCCGACACCGACGCATCCCCCGCGCCGACGTACGGGTACTTGCCCGGCCGTGACCCGACGCCGCAGCCCTTCTACTCGCTTGAAGTGGAAGATTCGTCGCTGCTCTGCGGCCCCGCTGTGGGCTCGATCGATCTGAACACCGCGTCGGGCTCTGGGCTGTCCGCGCCCCGCAAAAGTTGCATCCGCGTTCCACCGGTCGTTCTTCCCATGCCCCGCAACCTGTTCGACGAAACGCCGGTCCCGTCGACTCAGGCGACTCCGGGACCGACGTTTGAGGAAGGCGACACGTACATGAACGGCTTCATCAACGAGAATGGCCGTGCGAGCTACATCGATGCCGGGGACGAGCAGGAGGAGGACGGAGCGGACGGTCGGGACGAACACCACATCGCCGACATGCCGTTGTTCATGGACGAGCTCACTCAGCAGGCCAAGGCGGCGAGGAGGAACGTCAAGCGGGGCGCCGGCTTCACCGAGAAGGAGGATGAGTGTCTCTGCGACACATGGATGGAGGTGGGACAGAACACCATCATCGGGGCCGAGATGAAGGGCAGCGCGTACTGGGCGAGGATGTTCAGGAACTACAATGAACGGGACCTCCTCCAGCCGTACTCCATGGCCACCACACGGACCGAGCTCTCCATCCAAAAGAGGTTTGGGCTCATCTCGCAGGAGTGCAGCAAGTTCACCGGTCCTTCGAGCACGCCGCGGCCCGGCCGCAAAGTGGCATCGGCATCGCCGACTTGGTGAGTGGACCTTCCTTTCCTTGTCCATTTGCTGTTTGTGTAGGCGTTCCATGCCCTCCAATGGCCGTTTGTGTAGGCGTTCCAAGCGTTGGAGGTCTACAAGGTCGAGCATGGGGGCAAGTCATTCAACTTCGCCCATTGCTACCGGAAGCTCAAGGACAACCAGAAATGGAAGGAGCTTCACAGCGCCCTCAAGAAAGGAGTGGTCGTGCCCGGAGGGGTGCCGCCAATGGCCACGGGTGCCGCCGATGGTCCGGAAAGCGAAAGGCCAAGGGGACGGGTCAACTCCAAGCTCGACCTGAAGCGGGACGCCACGACGATCGCGTTGCAGGAGACCCTCCAAGGCTTCATCACCCAGAAGGACAAGGAGACCGAGAAGAAGGACGAGAGGGACGAGAAGAAGCGCCTGGAGCGAGAGGAAGTGACGAAGAACTTCTTCCTCGTCCAAACGAAGAAGCTCGAGATAGAGGAGGAAAATGCAAAGACCAGGGCCTTGGAAGCCTCGACAAGGGCCATGGAGGCCGAGAACAAGAGGAAGGAGGTCGAGCTCGCTCTGGCCTCCCAAGAGGCGCAGATCATGGCCATGGACCTGACCTGCTTCAACCCAAGGAAGAGGGCCTACTACGAGAAGAAGCAGCAGCGGTACATGGAGGCCGAGGGCTGATCGGCATGGCCTGATCGTGCCCGACATGGCCTGAACCAGTGGCCGGCATCCTATTTTGTACATCTAGACTAGTCCATCACCCCGTGGCCGGCATGGCCTGAACCGTGGCCTCCTTCTGCATGTGCCAATTTTGGTTTTTTGGTATTTCCAGGGCATTTTCGTATTTGCCTATATGTGCACTTTGAAAACTCTCACAATTTGAGCAGCCCTGTAGGGCGCATGGCTCCAGTCCGCGCGGACACGCCCGCGGACGGCTGCTCAAACGGACAAAATCCGGACCAAATCGGTCCGGATTTGAGCAGCCCCGTAGGAGATGTCCTTAGTCTCATTGTTTGCCCTGCGCTGCGATAGGATCTTTTGATGTGATTCGGGTGCACGGCTCTTTCGGAGCGTTCTCCATTCCGCGGACCTATTTTCTCTCTGATCTGTTGTTAACATATCTCGTTGTTTCCTATAATGTTCCCGTCTCCTGGCGTTTTTCGCCTCCGTCTGCTCGGGAGTTTTTTTTGTTTTTGCAGGCACTTCCACCTTGCCGTCTATCTTGATTCTTACCATCGTTGACAATGGCCTTTCGTGGAGGGTTTTCGACTGTCGTGTTTGTCAGGGACGAGTCTTGGGACTACACATTGGTGTTATTGTAGCCAATTTCAAGCAGCCACGACATTCGAGCTTAAAATATAATGCACAAGTCAGCTAACATTCAAATGATAACGTGCACAGAAAGTTGCATGTGTTGCCAACAGAAAGTTAATAGTAAATGGTGATGGTGATACCATTTGAATTTTCTGCATGATCAGTGGCATAAGCACTTGTGAGAGTGCTCCCAACAGCCCTCCAGGAAGCCATTTCGTTAGAAAGATCTTATCAGATGAGGATGTTTCGTCGCAGATGTTTCGTCGCAGCTAGTACCATTTCCTGTTTCATGTATGCACACACCGCCCCATCGTTCTGCAGCTGATATACTTGATTTGTTTCTTGGAACGCTCACTTCATAAGTTTGCACTAATCAAGTCATCTTTTCAATTATTGAAGTAATGATTTGTCTAAACAACATGGTGTTAAATACAAACCTTCTTTCCCTTTAGAGTCCGGCTTGTCCGGATCCGTAGACATATTCGATAGGCAAAACGAGGGTGTTTGCAAATCATGTTTACCATCTTTATAGAAATGATGTTGCTCTACCTGACAGTAAACTTCACCTTCTTTAGCTAGGGTGTATGGCAGTTGCGTTATAGCTGATTGCCCAGTGTGATTCGCTGGAGTGTGAAATTCTGACATAAATAATCGGAAATTAGTGAGAGGTGCGACATAGTGGTTTTGAGTTGTGTACAGTAACGCGTGAACCTACCATGTGATGTGGTAACTTGTGTGTTAGATGTAATATGTTTTTCGTTGCCAAACGATGCAATTTCTTTGTTCAGTAGCCTTGCCTCATGCTTCTTTCTCAAAATTCCATCCCTGTTTCATGCATATCTCTCCCGTTCCATTTGTCTCTTTAGTTCTTTTGGGTCAGCCACGTGTCCTGAGAGTCACAAGGTCCTTTAACATACACAATTGTGAAATGGACTGAGTCGAAGTAGGTAAGTGATGGTGCAACTGTTTACCTGAATTGTTGGTGTTAGTCAGGTCTTGGAATGGAGTCCTGACCATTTCACAACTTGTAGACAGTTGGGTTATAGATGATTGCCTTGTGGGATTATTTGGGGTGTGATTTTCTGACATAAATAATCCACGCAATTAGTGAGAGGTGTCGCATAATGGTTTTGAGTAGTGCCGTGTAAAGCGTGAACCTACCATGTGATGTTGTATCATGTGTGTTAACTATGTTCTGTTCTCCATTGACAATGGATGCAGCTTCTCTTTTCAGTAGACGTGCCTCATGGTACTTTGTCAAAATTTCATCCCTGTTTCGTGCATATCTCTCCCGGTTTTTTGTCTCTTTAATTCTTTTGGGTCAACCACTTGTCCTGGGAGTCAAAAGTTTATTTCTATTAATTGGAATTGACATGTACAAGGTTAAAATGGTGATATATTTACCGTCGTGGTCGGTGTTCGTCAGGTCTTGGAATGGAGTCCGTGCTTCTGTATGTTTTGATGATGCCATATGATACACACTGCTTCTGTACCATGCAAGATTATCATAGTAGAGCAGGTAATTGTAAACAGTTTTTAATAGACATAAATACTGAAATCAGGCTAGCGTGAACATGTGCTATGTGAAAGTCAGGAGCCATTACTTATATCTAAGAAGTTAAGACTTGTTCAATCTAATGATGCATACACGAGTTAGTTCTCAAGGAAGAATGCATCATGAGTTGGGATTTTAGTAATTGCAAATGCTATAATTTATGTTGGACCTGGACATCCTGAAATCCTAATGGTGAAATGAATTGTCCAACTCTCTGCTAAACTACAACCCCCTGTCATGGTGAACTGAATGACTGACGATGCTATTTTTGGGGGGAAACCATGCGGGTAAATTGCTGCTTGGTCATGTAGTGCTTTAAGTGTAAAATTTCAGTAAAATTATTAATGCTTCATGTAGAAACTTTCTATAGAAGCTTGTGCAGTGCATTATTGTTTCCGTGTGATGGCGTACTGGCGTACTTGGAGTATGTGTCCAGTAATACCATTGCTTGGTTTGCTTGGAGTTCATAAATATTTTGAAAACTGATGGAGAAATATTGCTTGCTGTAAGTATTGTCAGTTAGATTCCCATGTTGTTTAAAGTACTCATTAACGTAACTTGCTTAGAATTTTTTTTTGCAAACCGAACATCATTGGAGCAACTGGGGTACTTGTTCTTCACACTGAATTTTATGAATATTAGCACACAGAGTGTTCCCAAAGCATGCAATGTGTTTTTGCTTTAGTTTTGGCTGTAGCATGTCGTAGTGGTAGTCCCAAAAGGTTCTTTGGATGGCCAGTTATATCAAATGTTGGGTCTAATTTTACCGTCAGTTGATGTATACTGAATCCTTGTAACATTTGTTGGCAGTGCACCGCTGGAAATACATCATAGAGTTATTTTTGCATGATATCTTTAGGATAACCCTGGACAGTGAAGTTTCATGGAAGCTTGCGTCTATATAGGATATGGTGTGCTAAATATCATCTAGATGTTGATTGTTTTGACTAAGATCGGAAACAAGATTATTATCTTGAGAAGAGATACTCGGCATTGAACAAGTCCTAACTTTTTGGATTATCATCAGTTTACACTGTTTCTCTTGTTAGGAGGACAACCATCAGACATGAACATGTGCTATGTGGAAGCCAGGTATTGTAGTTAACTCACCTTGGCTAAAGATAGGAGGCGATGGCGACCAAGTTGCGTGACCTGGTTGTTGGTATGACGGAGCTTGTGCAGGACACCCGGTGTCGTTGGCCGCAACTTTCTGCGGAGCTTCAGCTGTGTTGTTGGCACTGCGCTTCCTCCAGGTTGAGTACACCGGAGCCGAGAACAAAAGTTGTTGTATTCAAATTTTGTCGCAGTCTATTGGCTTTGATTAAAATGCGAGTACGTATCTGATTTTGGCAAGTATCGATCTGATTTTGGCAAGTACCGATCTGATTTGGCTGATTGATATGCCAGCCGTGAATGTTGTTTAGCTGATATGCCAGCCGTGATCTGTACGTTTTCAGGATTTGATTGATTAGCTGTTGGGCCGGCCCATAGAAGCGATAGTAACGATTGGGAGCAGACATGCTCGGCTGAAAAAGTTTCCTGGAGGAGGGGTACGTAGTACCAACTCACATTTAATAGTAAAGATGGTACGGTCACCAAACCCAAAAAAACAGAACACTCTAGGATCCTATTCAAGTTCTACACCATCAGCTCAGCAACCTTTTGGCGCCAGAGTATGCAAATCTAGACCACAAACATCATCTAAAAAATTACGAAGTACAGAGATCGAAACAGTCAGAACACTACACAATCCTATTCAAAGTTCTACACCATGAACGAAGCAATTTTTATTGGCGCGAGAGATACATCTCAGGAAGATAAATCAGGCCCCGGCTAACCGCACCACCATCACCATCGGCACCCAGCCCTGCCTTCGATGAAAGCACTCAGTTGCCACCAGAACAAATAAGCATTCTTACTCACTGAGTTGTGTTTACATCTCGTAGTTTTTGTCTCTACATTTTTTCGATAAAGGACGCTTTATTACTTAAAGATTTTTTCTCTGCATACCAGCTCAGTTAAGTGATGAATTTAGTCATCTGAAATACTATGGATATGGGATCCTGAAAGCAAACTCCGTTGAAGCAGGCATCACTTCTAGATTCCCAGATTGCCCACAACAACGCAACCACACCTCAGGATATCAGGAACCTATCTATTACAGTATAAGTTTCCATCCATGCAGGCTACCAAATTGAATCTGCCAGGTACAGAGAATAGATTAAAATCACATCTAACTTAGTCCCCATATGTATGCAGCATCTAGCAACCGCGTTGCAGCAAGATTTATCTGCATTCCACACCATATCGCTCTTCTTCCAGGTTCACAAACATAGCTTACTTTCGTGCAGTCGACTCGACTCCTATGTGTGACCCAATCGTGACATTAGCAGATTGCGTCGACCGCATGGGATGAACCAGGCCGAACCATTGGCCAAATCAGCAAGTTGCTGCCGCCTGCCATTCGATCTGCTCGTTTCGAGTACACGCCAAGGCAAATGGAAACGAGATAGACTACAAACACGCACATACGCGTTCAACCCCATGATGTTTACCGCTGTTCCTGTCACTGGCTTGACCATCAGAGTGTTACAATCGACATAAGAGTCGAGACACGTGGAGTGGTTGCTCACTAATTAGTAAACGGCCTACTAAATCGTAGTATGGCCTAGTAGACTGCATGCTCCCCGTGCTCCCGGCCGGCACGAGCTGGCTAGCATGGCGACCGGCGACCGACCGTGGACCACGAAGAAGCACGGCCAGGGCAGGGCCCCAAAGATCACCGGACGCCATGCCTGCGTGTCCCCTCGCCGGCGGCGACGTGGCGCTCCGGCGTGCGTATAGGCGCTGGCATCACCCGAATCCCAGAAGTCGGGCTCCGCCGCGATATTTTGCATGTTCCGTTCGCTCACGCTTGTGGCGTTGGACGGGGACGCGCTCGAAGTGACGTGCTGCTGCTGCGAGAGGTTGACGATGATTCGGCGACAACCGCCAATGGGCAAGAAGATCTTTGACATGATATATTACAGCCGGATCGATCGGTGAGCGGTGGTTTGGTCATGGTGATTGGTGAGCTATCCACGTAGAGGCCGCCGCCCTAAGCTTCACCTCAAGTCAGGTTGATTAATTAACTCGTGGTTGTTAGCAGAATCGTTGCGCTGTCAAGGATTTTACCGCACCTTTGCTAGCTCGGAGATCCGGGGGCCGTGGACACAAAGATGTCTCATGTACTGTAATAAACCTGAAAATAACAACACAGGTGAAGAGTGTTGGGATATATCAATTAGGGGTATAACCGACATGGATCAATCCGGCTAGTCCAGGTTGGTCCAAGGGTGGTAAGGTCGAAGCCTGCCGGGCGGCCCGGATAGCTGACGTACAAGGAAGTAGGCGGACGGTCCAAGGAAGGCGGAAGGCCGAAGCCCATCCAGCCACCAAGCCCAAGACGAAAGGCGGCAACTAAGCCGGCTAGGTCTAGGACTCTGTTTACTTGCCGGACAAGTACTTACCTTGTACCCTGGGGTCTGGCCGCCTATATAAGCCGGCCACCAGGGAGCCTTTAGGGCAGACGCTTCAATAGGCATCATACACATTGTAACCTGTTCACGGCTATTGCCTCATAGTGAATTATAACAGCACGTAGGATCTCGCCACCGCCGTGGGATCCGAAGCTGGGTAAACTCGCCGTGTTCAATCCCGTCCTCGACGACACCAACCTTCTTCCCCACAATCCATACGTAGGCTAGAGGACCCCCGTCTCCTATCAATTATGCCGATACCACAACAGTTGGCGCCCACCGTGGGGCATAAGGTTCCTGGCGTCACGTTCCAGGCGGGAACACTTGGCGGCGTGGGCAAGCAGATCGCCGTCGGTCGCGTCACAAGGTATGGCGGCCATAGCTTCGTCAACTCGGATGAGTCCTGCCTCCCGGCGGACGACTACCTTATCGGATGCGCAATCATACCGATCGGAGGGATCGACGTCTTCATCGGGTACACGCCAGAGGCGTACGGCCTACCGCGTTTCTACAACCCCACCCACCAACCCTTCGACCAAGCAGTCGACCGACAAGATGGATCTGAATCCGCCTTCTCCCAGGAGTCGGCCGAATCTGATTTCCACTTCGTCGGAGTTGTCGGACTGGGATCAGACTCCTAGCCGGAAAACAACGATCCTGAGTCAATCCTCCCTGCTCTACAGGAGGATGCGATGTCAGATGTCGGATCCAGATCTACCGTTCAAGTCAACGTAGATTCTGACTCTGATGATGATGCTAGTCTCTTCGAAGAGAAGATCAAAACCCGCTTTTTCAGTGGTAATCCGGCTCCTTCAGAGGGCACATCGGATACGGACATGCCTGACAAGCTGGCTATGATGGTTGTTGTCGGTCACGAGACATCCCCAGTTACTTCGGAGGCGCAAAACAAGCCGGCGGAAGATGCCGGCGACACCACTGTCGGCCAACTCATTGAAAGTTCCGACAAGGTGCGCGCAAAGAAGAAACTGGCCTCGAGAAAGGCGGCAGCAGCAAACCCACGGATTTGCTCTCCGTCATCAAAGAAGTAGACGAGATCATGAATACTCCGGTGAATAAAGACACCCCACTCGACGAAGTGGAAGAGCTTAGGCTTAACATGCTTAAGCACTCTGACTTCCTGCGAAAAAGAGAGGAGCATGTTGAGAGCCTTGCGAAGAAGATCGAGAAAGAACAGGAGAAGATGTCGGCCAATACAAGCCGGCAACTCTTCGAGGAGAAAAGGTCAGAAAAAACCGCCGTGGAAAAGAGCCGCCTACGCAAGCAACGACAGCGGCTCAAGATCCAGGGTTCGACTGGCGTACGGCACCACAGCGCGTGGACAGAAGGGGAGATGTTGTCTTCTGCACCCCTGTCCTCAACGCGGCCGCCGCGCTAGATACCCTGGACGACAACACTTACACGGCGGAAGAAAAGCTGGCCAACGCAAGACACTTCGTGAGCAAGGCCCTAGAACAACAAGCTCGCGCTGATTCCTACGGCCACATGGCGGATGCTCGCGGGGGAGACCTAGAGTCTAAGTCGGGAAAGTGCAAAGCTGCACCCGGCACCGACCCCGAAGGCCCGTCTGGCTCCAGTAGCCATGGCGACAAAAGGAAGGCAACGCCACCTCCAAAGAAGGCGCCACCGCCAAAGCCAAGGCGGGACGAGAATTCAAGGACAGGAAGCAGAGGAGACCTGCCACCTCCATCCCAGCCAAGACGCGACAACGGCGGTAGCCGGAACAACAGGCCACCGCCTAGAAAAGATGTCGGCAACGACCCTCCCAGGAGAGGTCGAAGCCGGTCTCCGCAGCGTAGCACCGGCATCAAGAAGAGAGAGGAGGTAGAAGGGCCCAGGCGCAGCATAAGCCGGGCAGTGCAGGACGAGCCGGACGCAAACAGAGGCGCACGGCAGCTCGATCCAAAAGACGCACGACACCACCTACAAGACATAGCAAGAGGAAAGGAGCCGCTATACTCTGGATCAAAGTGCTTCGGTGACGCCATCCGCAGAGAGCCGTTCCCTAAGGACACGACATCAGTGTCAAAAAACTGTTCTAGGTACAACGGCCTCGTTAAGCCGGACTCATGGCTATCCGATTATGCCATGGCCATAGAAATTGCCGGCGAGAGCAGCTATATTGCCGTCCGCTACCTACCTCTCATGTTGGAAGGCACGGCAAGAGCTTGGATCGACAACCTTCCTGAAAAGTCCATCCATAGCTGGTACGACATGGAAAAGGTTTTCTCCCAGCACTTCCAAGGAACATACAAGCGTCCAAATACCTACACGGATTTGCAACGCTGTATCTAAAAGCCGGACGAAACCATGACATATTTTGTCAGCCGTTGGATATCCGAAAAAGCCAACTGTCATGGTTTTTAGGACGCACAGGCTATCCACGCCTTCTACACGGGCCTACAGAAGAAGTCCTTGCTCCGTCATAGGCTCGTCCGCGAGCAAATCACGGACCTTGGTGAGATGCTCAACCTGGCCGCCCAATACGCGGCGGCGGATGACGACGCCCGGGACGATGACCCAGACGTCAACATCATACCAAAGCGGAACAACAAGCGCAAGCAGGCTGCAGATGACAATGCCGGACCTTCCAATGAGGTAGCCGCAGCATTCCAAGGGAACGCCGGCAAAAAGAAGTGGAAGAATAAGAAAGATAGTCGCGAAGCCGGCTCAGGGCCTAAGGCGGCACGAATCACTTATGAACAGGCAAAGCTTTTGCCATGTCCCATCCACGCCTCACTGGGCAAGGTCAACCATATGCTTGGCGAGTGCCGTTTCATGGACGACTTCAAAAAGGATCCCACAGTCGGCTGGAAGTCAAAGAAGTCAAAGAAAAACGACAAGAAAGACAACAAGGAGGATGAGGATGACGACGGCATGTCTATCTCAAGCGAAGACGATGCAGCCGTCAAGAAAAAGAAGCCGAATCCGAAGGTCAAAGAATCTCTTGTGTGCTTTGTCGGCACGCCTTTGGCTAAGGCGGATAAGGCGGAAATGCGCGAACTCAACGCGACAATGCCGGACGTCCCTCAGTACTTGAACTGGTCGGAAGCAACGATCACTTGGGACCGATCCGACCACCCTGATCACGTTCCTCACCCAGGCAAGTACGCCCTTGTCGTCGATCCCATTGTCGACAACTTCAGACTCACAAAGGTACTTATGGATGGCGGCAGCAGCCTCAGCATCCTGTACTATGACACACTAAGCCGCATGAACCTATCAGAGGATCAGCTGGACCACAACAACCTCACTTTTCATGGCATAGTGCTCGGCAGGCAAGCAAAGTCAATGGGGAGCATCAGGCTGAAGGTAACTTTCGGACCAAAAGAGAACTACAGCTCAGAGTTCCTCCGGTTCGAAGTTGTCCCCTTCAAAAGCGCCTATCATGCAATCTTCGGACGACCGGCTTTCGCCAAGTTCATGGCAAGGCCGTTCTACATATACAGCAAGCTCAAAATGCCCGAGGAAAACGGAACCATCATGATTTCCGGCAACTTCAAGAAAGCCAAGGAGTGCGAGCGTGGCATGGCCGCCTTCGCAGAAGCCGTCATCCACAAGGAAGAACTCGCGCTGCTCGGGGCAGACTCAGACAACTCCATGCCAAGGCCAAATATTGATGTCAAGAAGACCTTCGAAGCTTCAGAAGACACCAAAAAGGCGGACCTCATCCCGGGTGAAAAATCTAAGCAAGTTGTCATCGGCTCCAACCTTGACAGCAAATAGGAAGGCGCGCTCGTCGAGTTCCTCCGTGAGAATCGTGACATCTTTGCATGGTCGCCTTCCGACATGCCTGGTGTACCGAGTGAACTTGCCGAGCACTCGCTCAACGTCATAAAAGGATCCAAGCCGGTGAAGCAAGCAACAAGACGCTTTGGAGATGAGAGACGCAAGGCTATAGGAAAGGAGATAAATAGGCTGAAGGCCGCCAATTTCATAAAAGAAGTTGTACACACCGATTGGGTGGCAAATCCTGTACTTGTTCCAAAGAAGAATAAAGAGCTGAGGATGTGTATTGACTATACCGGCGTTAACAAGTGCTGCCCAAAGGATCCCTTTGCGCTGCCTAGAATTGACCAAGTCGTAGACTCCACAGCAGGCTCCGAGCTGCTTTGTTTTTTGGACGCCTGCTCAGGATACCACCAAATCAAGATGAGAGAGTCGGATCAGCTGAAAACATCTTTCACCACTCCATACGGGACTTTCTGCTACATTACAATGCCTTTTGGCCTGAAGAATGCAGGGGCAACATACCAGCGCTGTATGCAAAATTGCCTGCACGAACAGATCGGCCGCAATGTTCACGTCTATGTAGACGACATCGCGGTAATGTCAAAAAAGAAGGCAGATCTCCTAGAGGATTTGGAAGAAACGTTTCAGAATCTCCGGAGGTATCAGATGAAACTCAATCCCGCCAAGTGCGTTTTCGGCGTTCCAGCCGGCAAACTGATCGGTTTTATCGTCTCAGAACGAGGGATCGAGGTTAACCCGGAGAAGATCAAGGCCATCCAAAACATATCCAGACCTACTTGTCTGAAGGACGTGCAGCGCCTAGCCGGATCGGCGGCAGCCGTCAGTCGTTTCATAAGCCGCCTAGGGGAAAAGGCAATGCCTCTCTACCGGCTATTGAAGAAATCCGACAACTTCGAGTGGACAGCAGAGGCAGATGCCGCCTTGCAACAACTTAAGGAGGCCCTCATATCCGCTCCGATATTGGCAGCACCTCGATCACAGGAACCAATGTTGTTGTACATCGCGGCAACAAGAGTTGTTGTCAGCGTTGTCTTGGATGTGGAAAGAAAGGAGAACGAAGCCGCGACGTGTGAGCAGCGACCGGTCTACTTCATCAGTGAAGTATTCTCCGCCTCCAAGCAGAGGTATCCGCATTACCAAAGGCTGGCTTATGGTGTATTCTTCGCCGCCAGAAAGCTTAGGTATTACTTCCAGGAACACACAGTGACAGTAGTCAGCAAGGCACCATTGGGAGACATAATCAACAATGCAGAGGCAACAGGTCGAGTTGCCAAATGGGGCATCGAACTTGCCGCCTTTGATATAGTCTATAAACCACGGACCGCCATTAAGTCTCAAGCGCTTGCAGACTTTGTCGCCGACTGGACAGAGGCCATGGAGGAAACGACACTCCCCGAATCAGAATATTGGGTCATGCACTTTGACGGATCAAAGATGCTCAAAGGCTCGGGGGCTGGAGTCGTTCTACGCACGCCTAAAGGTGACAAGCTTAGCTACGTGTTACAAATCCACTTCACAGCAACCAACAACGTTGCTGAGTACGAAGCCTTGCTTCATGGGTTACACGTGGCAAACGACCTAGGCGTCAAAAGAATCCTCTGTTATGGCGACTCAGATTTGGTCGCGCAGCAAGTAAGCGGAACATGGGATGCGAAAAGCGCAACAATGGCGGCTTACAGAGCCAAAGTTGACGAATTCGCAAAAAACTTCGTGGGCTACGAAGTCCGGCATGTTCCAAGAGCTGAGAACGAGGCAGCGGACACACTTGCAAGACTAGGATCGGAACGCAAAAAGGTACCAAAAGATATTTTCCTGGAGCATTTGCACAAGCCATCCATTAAAGGCGCCGATTTGATGGACCCCGATGCAGAAGAACCGGTAGAAGCGGCAAGTCTCGCTGTCTACTTGACACGGCCGGATTGGACAGTCTCATATCTCGATTTTCTAATCGACAGAAAGTTGCCGGAGGACGATGAGGTGCTAAAAAGGCAGATCATAAGGCGAGCCAAGGCATTCACGATAATAAAAGGCGAGCTATATAAGCGAAGCACATGCGGCATATATCAGCGGTGCATACAGCCGGAAGAAGGCCGGGAAATTCTGAAGGACATACATATTGGCACCTGCGGGCATCATGCTTCCGCCAGGTCCATTGTATCCAAAGCTTTCCGCCAAGGTTTCTACTGGCTCACCGCCAAAGAGGACGCCGAGAACATCGTAAAGACATGCAAAGGCTGCCAGTTGTACGCTCGTCAACCTCACTTGTCGGCACAGGAACTAAGGACGATCCCAATCACCTGGCCGTTCGCGGTCTGGGGCTTAGACATGGTGGGTCCCTTCAAAAAGGCGCGTGGTGGGTACACCCACCTATTGGTCGCTGTCGACAAGTTCACCAAATGGGTCGAGGCTAAACCGATCAGCAAACTTGACGCACGAACAGCCACCAATTTTCTCTGGGGAATTATCTCTCGGTTTGGAGTTCCACACAACATTATCACCGATAATGGCAGCAACCTGTCTCAAGGCGACATAGAAGAATACTGCAGCGATCTGGGTATCCGGCTGGATTTGGCATCCGTGTCACACCCTCAATCCAATGGACAAGTAGAGCGTACAAACGGCCTAGTCTTATCAGGACTTAAGCCTCGTCTCGAAGCTCCATTACACAGGGCAGCCGTCGCTTGGGCAGATGAGTTACAGTCGGTACTATGGAGTTTGCGCACAACGCCAAACAGGTCTACCGGCTACACTCCTTTCTTCTTAGTATATGGCGCTGAGGCAGTGCTACCTACCGACATGAAGTACGATTCCCCAAGAGTTCAAGCCTACATCGAGCAAGACGTAGAAGATGCAAGACAGGATAGCCTAGACCTGCTAGACGAAGAAAGAGACGTCACTCTCCATCGCTCCGCCTTGTACCAGCAACAACTTCGCCGCTATCATAGCCGGAGAGTGCGGAAGCGAAGCTTCAGAACAGGTGACCTGGTTCTCCGCCTAATTCAAGACAGAAAAGGCTTGCACAAGTTATCCCCGCCATGGGAAGGACCGTTTATAGTCACAAAGGCGCTGCTCAATGGTTCCTACTACCTGACCGACATCCGCGACGAAGACGAAAAGAAAATGCGCAAGAAGGCGGCAGGAAAAAGGGGAACCAAGCGCAAAAAAGGCATTGACGATCCGTTCGAGCAAACAAGACAGCCTTGGAATATTGAGCAGCTACGTCCTTTCTACACTTAGCAATTTATAATTGTAATAAGTTAAATATGATTATGAAATAAAAGTCTATGGTTCCTCATCTGTGTTGAGAAGCATGCCATCTTTTGTCCTTTCTTGCAATCATATTTCCCCTATGTATCTAAGTTACCTATTTTCTAGCTCCGTGCAAAGGTTTAAACTGGTAGATACTTGCAGCTTTCGAGCCAACCCAAAGCAAAAATAAACTTTTTTGCGCCGCCTAATTCCTTTACCTCTGATTACTTATATGTGGTTCGCCTAGTAGTATGTCTTTGACACCAACATGTTGGCTTTGGTCTCTGATTCTAAACGCATGGTTTAGCCCTGGTTGTTTCAGCTAAAGTTACCGGCTGAGGTTTCGTCAACATACAAAAAGTCAAACATATAAGTCATGGTAAAATTAAGGCGGGTCCATATAAATAAAGACAAAATAAAACTTGTCAGCTAGTTTCCGCCTAACAAAGCAGCAACAAAAGTATATACAAATATTACAAGTCAATGTTGCATTGTTTCAAGGGTCGACAAATAAGGCTAATAGGAGGCAAGGACAGAAAGATATGGCTCGGGGGAGCATCTACATCAGGCTTGGGGGCTGACAACTTTAGCCCCGGAGCTATCACTCCCCTCCGCCTCGGCCGCGCCGGCAGCTCCAGCTCCCTCTCCGCCAGGCACAGGATGGTGCCGATAGAAGACCAAAGTGTCAACCATGTCGGCAACACGCGTGGCGTAGCCGGCAACGCTGTCCAGAACAGCGGCCGGCTCAACCTCACTGCCGTCTTCATACGTTGACGGCATGCCTTCGGTGACGGCTTCTATCTCCGCCTCGGGGTAGTGCACCATGAATAACCCAAGCGCGGTCTTGGCACCACCCCGCGCCGCCGACTTCAGCGAGCTCTTGTGCAGTTTGGTCGCCTGCTCCAAGATAGCGGGCACGTCGCTGAACTCGGTCGGTTCCTGGCTGCCGGAGGAGGTGAAGAACTTGGCGGCAAACCGCTTGGACGCCGCCAAAGTCTCGGTGATCAGCTCGCCTAGACGCGCAAGGCGATCCAGGCGGGGGCTGACAACCTTGTCATCGCCTAAACCGGCGGGAACTGTATCAAAAATGAAGCCATTAGTTTGGCTCAGGCTAAAGCAAAATGGCAACATCAAATAAAGAGTAAGAAATTACCAAGGGCCGAGTTATGGAAAGCGGACAGCTCAATCATATGAGTTGCCAGCGCATCCTCAGCAGTTTGGGCGCGAGAAGTCTGCTTGGAGATTTCCTCGGCAGCCGTCTTCTCCGCCTCCGCCAACTTATTGCGCAGGCTTTCCAGCTCACCAGTGAGCTGGCTAGATTCCTGCGCAAATTTGAATTGCTGGGCCTCCATCTCCTTCTGGTGAACCTCCTTCAACTCCAAGTTGGCGGCCGCCAAATCAGAAGCTTCATTCATAAGAGCTTGCATATCAGTGGACGCCTTCAGAATATCCTGGGCGTGGTCTCGCAGTTCTACAAATATGGATTCGCTAACTAAATGATTGACGGCAACATAAGTCGAAAGTATAGCTGAAGGCAAAGATGATTAACCCTACCTTCATCTTTTTTGCGGGCCGCCTCCAACTCGGCAATCCGCAGGTCCTTAGCCTCGCACTCCTTCTTCAGGTCGCGGCAGCGCCGGTTTATCTCGACTCGGGAGGAGACAAGCTCGACGTTGGCGGACACAAGGCCCTGCAGGACAAAACAAAGGCATAAAACATATTGTCGAATAACCACTAAGCCGGCAGTCAAAATTTCTTATATTTTGGACTTGCCATCTAAGTGCTCGGGGGAAAGACTATGTATATGCCGGAGTGGTAAAAACTTACAGACAGGTCGCCCTCCAAGTCGGCGAAGGCCTGCGAGGCGAAGTTGGGGAAAGCCATAGTTGACTCCTTGGCCTCCTTAAAGGTGGACCAAGGGTCCCTGACCTTGCCGCCTCCCGCAGTCGGGGATACCCTCCGAGATCCGCCGGCAGTCGACTCCAGCAACCCTTCATTGGCGGCGCGCGATTGAGCGGCTTCATCGGCCGTAGCCTCAGCCAGCAGTAGGGGAGTCTTGGGCGCGCGGTCGGTGGAAGAGGCCCTTGGCGGAGCGCCAGAAGCCGGAGCCAGGGGCTGACGACGAGCGTCGCCCATAAAGCTGCCGGCTTGGAGCTGAGGAGTTGGCGGCACGGTAGCCGGCGAGCTGCCTTGTGGCCGCTTACCCTTGCCAAGAAGCCTGGTCGTCAACCGGGAAGTTGCGACCCTTTCCCTGTCAATAAAAAGCAAGCACAGTCAATTGGGTGCCAGTATTAAAGAGGTTTGTCGTCTATTAAAGGCAAAATTGAGTACCTTCGGGGGATATTAATCCCCGCGTTCTCGCCAAGGTTGGCGAGAGCCGACTCGGTAGCCGATGCGATCCGTTTCTTCCTCTCGGCATTCACCGTAGAGGAAGCGGCGCCAGATGCCTTGCGCTTCTTCGTCTTCCCGGCTTCCGACTCGTAGAAGTCGGGAGCCAGGTCATCCTCCCCCAAGGCGGAGAGCTGAAAAAGAAGACAAGCTTAATGGAGCTCAATTTTAGCCGGCGAAGCTATCAAACAAGGGGCAAGGAAGAAGATATTTACCTCGAGGGGAGGGTTGTCGTGGGTGTGCATAGGCACGCCCTCCACCGCCTTCACCAGCCCCGCCTTGACAAGGCTGCGGAGCCGGAACGCCAGGTCGGCAACCGGCAACATCTCTTCGCTCGCGGAGAGAGGCCGTGTCAGTAGGCGAATACTGACACATTTTGTGCGGGCTGTACCGCAGGGGGAGGATCTGCCGGCCGAGCCAGCAGATGACGGTGTCGACCCCATCCAGCAGAGGGGGAGCCATCGTCCGCGTGAGGAATTCAATCCGCCTTTGAATAAGGCAGAGTTCCTCCGTCAGATTGGGCACGGCCTCGTCCCAGCAGGACCGGGGCATAGGTGGCGCGTTGACGAATTCCGGGATGCCAACTTGGCGGCCCGGAGCTGCCATATCTTGGCAGTAGAATAAGGTGGAGGTCCAGCCCTTGACAGACTCAAGGTAGGGTATCTTAGGATACCATTGGCGTGAAGGAGATATGCCCTAGAGGCAAATAAATAAGTAGTATTTATTGCAGTATCTCATAAGTTTATAATAGGTTTATGTATTATGCTATAACTGTATTAATCGGAATTATTAATACACGTGTGATACATAGACAACCAGGTCCCTAGCAAGCCTCTATATGAGCTAGTCCATTGGGCAACAGTTGATCGAGATTCCCGATCAAGGACGATGACGTCGGTTGACAATGGGGTCATCTTGTTAATAGAATAAGGTGGTGGACATACGCAAAGTATTGCAATAAGATCGTGTTACGATGTTTGTCATTTGCAATAGATGATAGTGTGATAGCTTATTCCTTAGACCGTGAGACCGTACTTATTGTTGCTTCGTAGGAGTGCTTTGAGAGCATCAAACGTTGCAGCTTATGACTAGGTCATGGAGATGTAATATCGCAGACGAGTTAATAACCTTCGTCGGTAACGAGATACAGCAAAGGCATCGGTGTGTCTACGATCATATCTCGGACAAGGTAGTATCGCAGAGACAAAGGGAATGAATATCATACTTATGGTTCAACGACGATATTCGTGGAATGCACAGGGGTCGTCATATATTTCCAGGTATCCCTGACGATCATTGGTGAGCGGAGTGTCTCGACCATGTCTGGAGTGTTCCCGAACCGTAGCGTAACAAACTTAAGGTCTTAACGACGCTAGGAGATAGGTTCTGGAATTTTATAGGTTTTTATTGGAGAGAAAGAAATGATCCGGAAAGAGTTCCGGTGGTCCGGAAGGAGTTCCGGGGAGCTATGGAAGGGTTCCGAGAATGTCCGAAAGTTGTTCGGGTGGTTCCGAAATAGTTTCGGAGTCATGGGATGTTGAATTATATATAAATATATTAATTATGAATTAATGGGATTTTTATATTAATTTAATATTAATTAAATAAAGGAAAAAAGGGGCTCCCACCTAAATGGGCCCAAAGAGGGCCCATGAGGGGGTGGCGCACCAAGCAAGGGGGCCTTCCCCCCTCTAGTCCGAATTGGACTAGAAGAGGGAGAGGCCCAAGGGGGTTCGGCCGAACCCCCCTCCCCTCTCTTCCTTTAGTCCCACATGGGGGAGCCAAGGGGGTTGGCACACCCCTTTCCCCTTTATATAGCAAGGCATATTAATTGATTTAATAAATAGGAAATTCAATTAATTCCCAATTTCTCTCTCGATCTCGTGGTTCCCAAGTTGGAGCCGCGCCGAGCTGAGGAAGGGGGTCTCTCTCCACCTAAGCCATACCGCAGAGCGTCGTTGCTCTGCGGGATTCCAGATAAGATCTACTCCTGCGATTTCAGCTGGATCTGAATGACGGGGAGTTGTCGCTAGGCTCCGTATGTTTGCGAGTGCTCGGAGGCTACTCTATTGAGGAGCTTGGGCGACGTCGTCTCACCTCCTGCAGCCGCCGCGCCTCCCCCCCTCTGCTGCCGGCGCGCCAGCCCCGGTGCTGACGCTTTGCCTTCTTCCGCCCGACGCCCGTCGACGCAGATCATCGTCGACACCCCGGTGTCATCGACTCCGACATCGCGGCAAGTTCTCCGCGACCTCGAGGTCGGCTACGTACGACTTCATCGTCAACGCTTGTGCGGGAGCGTAATCCCCGCTATCGGTCTACATGGAGGTAATGTAACCCGTTCCGCCACCGTTATCGCATGTACTAGATAGATAGATCCTGGCTAGTTAGGGTTTCGTTCGCTAGAAAATTATTGTTTTCTGCACCGTAACCCCTTCAGTGGTATCAGAGCCGATCTATGCGTAGTACTGCTGGTACGGTTAGAACTCATGTTGAATGAGGGCGTCTTTCTTATATTTGCTACCCTCTAGCGTGCACTTGCGATGCCTTCGGTATTGAGTTGATGAAGCGGCCCGGACCGACTTTACGCGTACGCTTACGCGAGACTGGTTCCACTACTGACATACGGCTTGCACCGTATCTGTGGCTGGCGGGTGTCTGTTTCTCTCTCTCTAGTCGGCAAAGCATTTTCAATGGAGGGCCCGAAAGGGATGCTTAAACATGCAATTATACGATCGACGTTGTGGTACAAAGTTCGTAGGTAGGGAAGCGATTCTCTTACGAATAATCCTATTTGCCACGTAAAACTTGCAAAACTAAATAAAGCTAGAGGCGTCTAACTTTGTTTTGCAGAGGCGTTATTTTATGTGACATGGTTACGGTAAGTTTTTATATTACTCGTACTGTCGGAGGCAATGGAGGGCTCTGTAGACTCGGAGTCATGCCGGGGCGCCGGGGGCCAGGCACATGGCGCCATGAAGGTCCAGGCGCATCGACCATGTCACATCGCACTTCATTGCATCATTATTGTGTGCTGTTGTGTGTGCATCCTATTGATTGCTTATATGCTAGATATACAACAGTAGCATCATAAATAGGATGATCCCTAACAAATACCAAAATTGTGTTCTCCCTCGTTGCGCACCACCAAGAAAGTTCTACGTTATGAGGCAGGCCGTGATGATCGGGTGTCACACATCTCGTCGTTCGCATACAGTGGGTGTAAGCCATGTTGCACGCGCAGGTCTTCGAGGTTTGATTGGCGAGCCTAGCATACTCAGAGGTATGGCCTCGGAACACGGGAAGATCGAAAGATCGAGCACGAGTCATAGAGTTGTTATGATCGACATTTTATGTCCACCTTTGAAGTTGTGCTGCCGGCCGTGATGATCGGGGGTAGTATGGTGGATGAGGGTCGTGTCATCGCCATTATTATTTTAGGGATAATAATCTTGGTCTGGTGTGTTTTTGATAATGAGATTATAGAACTAAAACTCACCTACATATTATAAACTTAACCTTACCTCTTTTGCGATCACATCTGTAGACTACGCAACTATACTTCGGTTACTTCCTCAAGAGTCCGGATGCTACATTAGAAGACGACGGATCCAACTTCATCAGATGGTACAGGGGTTTTAGAAACATTCTTGAACACAACAACATTCTATATGTTCTCGATGAACCGGTAGGAGAAGGACCAGGTGATTCTGCTAGCGAGGAGGAGGAAGATGATTTCCTTAAGCGTCGAGACATATTCATTGAAGTAGAGATCACCATGACCGTATGCCTGGCACCCGAGTTGAAAGAGATGTTTCGACGCAAGGAGCCAAGCGTCATGATGGATGCGATAAAGACGCACTTCGGGGATGAATTAAAGCGTGAGCAATTCAGGCAGCTTAGAATGTTCAAGACCATTCACATGGAGGAGCATACCTGTCTGAAGACACATTTGAAGAGATTGTATGACATCTACTTCCAGCTGACGATGGTCTTCGATTACTGGATGGCGGATTCTTGCGCCATTCGGACTGTCCTGATATCTCTACCTCCTAGCTATGAGAAACATGTACGTAAGTACATTTTGAAAGCCGACGATATGAACTTCTACGTATTCATACGTGAGTTCCAGTCTCTGAAGGTTGATTCCATCGAAGGAGAGATCTTCGATGCTACAGGTATATATTTGATATATGCAGAATTATGAATTCGCCCATGGTGTATGATGAAATGTTTGATGATTGCTCTGTTTGTGAAACAGGTCCTGATTATCACATATATGCGGCGCAGTTTGATATGACATGGCGCTGAAGCTGGTAGTCAAGGAGTTGATGGCCTTTTGGTGTTCACGTCCTCAAGTTATCATAGTTATCATTAATAGTTTTTTATACGATCTTTTGTAATAGTGAGCGAGTGTGTGTGTCTTGATTGTTGCAAGACAAAGTTATTCATGTAATAAGACAAGATCAGTTGTTTTATGTTATGGAACAAGTCAGTTGTTTTATCTTATGAATAAAGTTTTCACATCTCAGTTACATTGATTGTATGATAAGTATTCATAATTGTAGATATGATAAAATATCTTGTCCCATGAACAAAGGTTCTATTGCTAGAATAAACATCGTCGAGTTTTGTCATAAAAGCAATGAAAGAAGTAATGGATGTCTTTGGTCCATCTAAGTATTTCGAGTGCTGAGTTGATTAAGCTTGAAATCAAGTATTGAAGTTGCAATACTAGCGGAAATCAATTGAGTATCATTTTAAATGATTAATTAATGATGTTTATTGATTGATCCGAATTTCCCCATGACTTTGGCAAATAGGAGTATTTGCCCGATGAATCATGGAGTCTGAAATTAATTTGATAATAGATCAAATGGGGGTTTTCAGAAGAAAGATTAGTGAACATTGTATTCACATAATTCGATCAAAGGACAGTACTTTTGAATTATGTTTTCAACACAAGAGACTTGTGGAAATTTGCTTCACAGAATTATAATGTCATATATAGTGATATGTGGGGAATTATAATCATGCTCTATTTTAAATAAAGTGTGGCCTGTCAGAATCAGTCTTAGAATCTCCTAATACGTTCGAAACATTATAGTCGATGTCCACTTTAGGAAATAGATATTTTTCTCAACAAGAATTCATAGGATCGACAGTAGTGTCGACGTGTATATGATTATGCGATAATTCGGAATATACATGAGTAGTTCTTTGTAGATTGCTCGCATTAAATGAGAGTGTGTTCCAAAACCAAATAGAAACAAAGTTCAGTTTGTTGTCTATGCAGTTCCGAGAAAAGATGACTTTTCGAATTATAGTTTGTGGATTGAAATTAGAAGTTTGGAATAAAGTGTCAGACTTATGTTGGAAGATGTTCCAAAGAGTATATGTCTGCTAATGAAAATTTGGTGATTAAGAGTGAGGGAGACTAGAAAATTGTTTTCTGCTTGCAATCCTCTTCATAAAGATCATAATATTTTCATGAAAGAAATTTCTAAATAAAGTGTTGTTATATTTAATATTGCTGTCGGGTCACAGCACTGTATTAAGTACTTCAGATCTTGTTGACAGATCAAGGTGCACTTTATGAATACAAAGAAAGTTGAGAAAATATCGGAATACGAACAAAGGCTCTTCAGCCTGGAAATCCAAGTTGCGTTTAAAAGGATTAAGAGAGTAATTGTTGCTGCAATTCTTATTAGAGGAATAAGATTGTTTAATCATCATATAAGGTGTTATATGATAAATGTTATATAAGAAAGACGCGGTAGCATGTCTTGTCAAGAAATGTGTCTTGGACAAGATCAAATTTGTTGACTACATTTATGTAGACATGCTTGGAGTCTGAGAGATTTGTATTAATGTAATACTGTAGTTTGTATTAAATTCGAATTGATAGTAGATCAATGATTTTTGTTTAACCAAGATGTCGATTTAAGTGGGAGTCATAATTAGTTCACTTAGGAGAAGTATGTGAAGGACATGTTTTTGAGTGGGAGCTTAGGAACTCAAATATGTGGATAACATGTTTTTGAGTGGGAGCTCGTGTTGTCAAATATGTGGAAACATATTTTGAGTACGAGTCGAATTCATTTTGTGTAGTTAACACATTGTGAAACTGTACCAATAGAATAGGAAGAAGTTGTGAAACTATTTGAAAGTCAGTGTCTATTTTGAAATAGAACGGGAATTTTAAAATACTTAGTCGAGTTGTTTTGGATAATATCTGAGGAGTCAGAGGGATGGTCCTTTGGAATCCAATTGGTCATTAAGAGTAATGATGCATGAAGGTAATGGTTGTATGACATGTGGGTCTATTATGTAATATTATACATCATAAAGAATCCATATTATCTGCTCGATGAAATATAACCGATGTTCTTGGAATAAGAGCAGTTATGAAAGTAAATTTGGAATTTATTGGAAGTAGATGTGCGTTAGTTAAGGGATTGACATTTGAATGTCAAGTTTTCTAAATTGGTGCGAAAGTATGTAGACATCACGAGTTTGTAATTGTTACAAGGGGCTCGGCATGACTGAGTGTGTTTTTCAGGGCAGTTATCTGGTTAGTATAATCAGAGTAAGCGCTGGGAAGCGGTAGTCTCACTTAGTTGCGGTGTTTGCATATGTGTTGTTAAACAACATGGTGATATCAAGCAAGTTAATATCCGTGAATCGCAAAAGCATGTACAATCACGGATTGTGCAGTAACACTTTTCCACGAGCAAGCATTATCAAATGATTCTTATTTGATAAGGGATTCTGATAAAGTAAAATGCAGCTGGTTTATTTGTACTCTAGTGCAAGTGGGAGACTGAAGGAGATATGCCCTAGAGGCAAATAAATAAGTAGTATTTATTGCAGTATCTCATAAGTTTATAATAGGTTTATGTATTATGCTATAACTGTATTAATCGGAATTATTAATACACGTGTGATACATAGACAACCAGGTCCCTAGCAAGCCTCTATATGAGCTAGTCCATTGGGCAACAGTTGATCGAGATTCCCGATCAAGGACGATGACGTCGGTTGACAATGGGGTCATCTTGTTAATAGAATAAGGTGGTGGACATACGCAAAGTATTGCAATAAGATCGTATTACGATGTTTGTCATTTGCAATAGATGATAGTGTGATAGCTTATTCCTTAGACCGTGAGACCGTACTTATTGTTGCTTCGTAGGAGTGCTTTGAGAGCATCAAACGTTGTGTCTTATATAGCATGACAATAACGGTGTCCATCTTGGGTATTCCGAAAGAGCATCGAGACGTAAGGATCAAGAGCGGGATTTGTTCATTCTTGTAATGGAAAGATACTCTGGGCCCACTCGGTAATATTGCATCTATATAGCTGCCCAGCTTATGACTAGGTCATGGAGATGTAATATCGCAGACGAGTTAATAACCTTCGTCGGTAACGAGATACAGCAAAGGCATCGGTGTGTCTACGATCATATCTCGGACAAGGTAGTATCGCAGAGACAAAGGGAATGAATATCATACTTATGGTTCAACGACGATATTCGTGGAATGCACAGGGGTCGTCATATATTTCCAGGTATCCCTGACGATCATTGGTGAGCGGAGTGTCTCGACCATGTCTGGAGTGTTCCCGAACCGTAGCGTAACAAACTTAAGGTCTTAGCGACGCTAGGAGATAGGTTCTGGAATTGTATAGGTTTTTATTGGAGAGAAAGAAATGATCCGGAAAGAGTTCCGGTGGTCCGGAAGGAGTTCCGGGGAGCTATGGAAGGGTTCCGAGAATGTCCGAAAGTTGTTCGGGTGGTTCCGAAATAGTTTCGGAGTCATGGGATATTGAATTATATATAAATATATTAATTATGAATTAATGGGATTTTTATATTAATTTAATATTAATTAAATAAAGGAAAAAAGGGGCTCCCACCTAAATGGGCCCAAAGAGGGCCCATGAGGGGGTGGCGCACCAAGCAAGGGGGCCTTCCCCCCCCCCCCCCTAGTCCGAATTGGACTAGAAGAGGGAGAGGCCCAAGGGGGTTTGGCCGAACCCCCCTCCCCTCTCTTCCTTTAATCCCACATGGGGGAGCCAAGGGGGTTGGCACACCCCTTTCCCCTTTATATAGCAAGGCATATTAATTGATTTAATAAATAGGAAATTCAATTAATTCCCAATTTCTCTCTCGATCTCGTGGTTCCCAAGTTGGAGCCGCGCCGAGCTGAGGAAGGGGGTCTCTCTCCACCTAAGCCATTCCGCAGAGCGCCGTTGCTCTGCGGGATTCCAGATAAGATCTACTCCTGCGATTTCAGCTGGATCTGAATGACGGGGAGTTGTCGCTAGGCTCCGTATGTTTGCGAGTGCTCGGAGGCTACTCTATTGAGGATCTTGGGCGACGTCGTCTCACCCCCTGCAGCCACCGCGCCTCCCCCCCTCTGCTGCCGGCGCGCCAGCCTCGGTGCTGACGCTCTGCCTTCTTCCGCCCGACGCCCGTCGACGCAGATCATCGTCGACACCCCGGTGTCATCGACTCCGACATCGCGGCAAGTTCTCCGCGACCTCGAGGTCGGCTACGTACGACTTCATCGTCAACGCTTGTGCGGGAGCGTAATCCCCGCTATCGGTCTACATGGAGGTAATGTAACCCGTTCCGCCACCGTTATCGCATGTACTAGATAGATAGATCCTGGCTAGTTAGGGTTTCGTTCGCTAGAAAATTATTGTTTTCTGCACCGTGACCCCTTCATGGCGGCCCTGGCGGCAGTTGAAGGTGACGCTGCCGCAGGTTGCCAGCCCGCCGTCCGGCACCGTCTGTCGCCGGCAACGGAAGCAATATCTGAAGAAGTCTAAACTAGGCCTAATACCTAGGTAGCCTTCGAACAGAGCTGTGAAGCCGGCTAGGACTAATATGCTATTGGGTGCTATGTTGTGGGGCTGGAGCCCATAATGATCTAGAACCTCGCTAAAGAAGGCGGAAGGCGGAAGCGCCATTCCCCTAACCAAATGGGAGGTGAAGATTACCCGCTCCCCGGCTCTCGGGGCCGGGATGACGTCTCCATAGGCGGCCCTCCACCGGCAATCTTCTCGAGTGGGGAGGTAGCCGACGGCCTTCAAATCTTGGAGGGCGTCTTCGTCGACTATGGAAGGTAGCCAGTAGCGGGACCCGAGGTCCGCTGCTTCCTCTTCCTCGTCGACGGGAGCGCCCGCCGTCGTCATCGCCGCGGTGGTTGGTGGAGGAGCCGAGGGACCCGCCGCTGGCGCGCGCGCGGTGGAAGTCCGGGGGGCGACGGTGGCGACATTGCCCGTCGCCGCCGTCGCGGGACGAGTTATCGAGCCGCCCATCGCCGTCGCGGGCGCAGTCTCGGTCGCCGGACCGCTCGACACCGTGGAAAGAGTCTGCCGGTGGACATCGCCGCGCGGAGAGGTCTTCGGAGGAGAGGAGTTCGCCGGAGCTCGCTCGGAAGCAAGAAGCGGAGAAGTGGAAAGGGCAAGAGGGCACGGAGAGCAAAGGCAGGGTGGTGAAAATGGACCGTTTGGCTACCTATTTATAGGGCCAGGCGTTGCTCCCTATGCAACGGCGCTTTTAGCCAGGCACGTGTCCAGCATCCGTTGCCGCACACGATTGCACGATCTCCACGCCTCCTCTTTTCCCGCAATTTGTGATCATGGCGAGATTCCCGCCTAGACTGTTTTCAAACTGTCGTGAGCTGGCTAGGTGGAAACCGTCAAGAAGAATGCTCGGCAAGATTGTCGAGTATCCGTCTTTTCCAATGATGGATAAAGGCGGCCGCATGTCAATGTCAAGACACGCATGCCTCGTTGATTTTCAGAATGGTTCAAGTCCTGCAGCCGTCAACTTTGGCAGATGAAGAATCAAGAAGAAGTCAGCGCCTGGAGAACTTCAACCTTTCTGGGGGCTAATGTTGGGGATATATCAACTAGGGGTATAACCGACATGGATCAATCCGGTTAGTCCAGGGTGGCCCAAGGGTGGTAAGGCCGAAGCCTGCCGGGCGGCCCAGATAGCTGACGTACAAGGAAGTAGGCGGACGGTCCAAGGAAGGCGGAAGGCCGAAGCCCATTCAGCCACGAAGCCCAAGACGGAAGGCGGCAACTAAGCCGGCTAGGTCTAGGACTCTGTTTACTTGCCGGACAAGTACTTACCTTGTACCCTGGGGTCTGGCCGCCTATATAAGCCGGCCACCAGGGAGCCTTTAGGGCAGACGCTTCAATAGGCATCATACACATTGTAACCTGTTCACGGCTATTGCCTCATAGTGAATTATAGCAGCACGTAGGATCTCGCCACCGCCGTGGGATCCGAAGCTGGGTAAACTCGCCGTGTTCAATCCCGTCCTCGACGACACCAACCTTCTTCCCCACAATCCATACGTAGGCTAGAGGACCCCCGTCTCCTATCAATTATGCCGATACCACGACAAAGAGAACAACAACATCTAAAACAAAAAGGAACAACACACGTGAAGAGGCTCGGCGCGCAGGGCTGGGAATAACTACAGGAGTAACAGCTCACCCCGACGGCATTTGCCGTCGGACTTAACCTAGAAACACTCGGCGTTAACGAGGCCGACGGCAACCGTCGGGTTAAGGCCGTCGGCGTGTATTCATCGAGCTCACGCCGTTGTCGTCGGCGTCGTAAGTGCCGTCGGCCTCTCATAGTGAGCCCGACGACATTACAGTCGGGCTCATAACTAGCTACCCCGACGGCATTGCCGTCGGGCTCATAAATAGCTCTACCAAATAATTCTGAAAATCAGTTTTTCAAGAAAAAATCAATTTTTTTCAACTCCAATTTAGTCATATATTTAATCTCATATCACATACTTAATCATAATCTTATCTCAAACTATCCACCATTAGTCAAACTTCTCAGACGGTTACCCATCTTTAGAGTGCTCCAGGTCAAACACGCTTAACTATTGAGTTCTATTCAAATGAGATTCCAGTTAAGATGTCATACCTTGCTACTATTAGTATGATAGCAATCATATTAACCCTCATTTAAGATATTGTACTTTTTAATCTTTAAAATTTCAAAAATAAGATTTGAATGAACAAAATAACTATGTTTAATAATACTTAAATAACAATAATAATAATCAATTATTTTAGTTTTGTTTTGTCTTTTTCAAGTAATAAGAAATAATTCATATATTCATATTTATACATCAGAATTTACTAAATAAAATGTCTATGTCGATCATAAAAATGAGAGGAATCCAAATATGACATCCATGCCATCATTTTCATAATGAATGATATATTTTAAAACAAACAAGAATCAACATAAATCAACATAAAGTCAATTAAAGAGGTGAATTGATAGAAAGTAAGGAAAATCCTCATATTCAGGTATTATCCATCAAATATGTACTACTCTTTGTAAAAAATAAATAGGTGTCATTTTGAACCATATACTTGCTTCACAAAAATAGTCATTTTTGGAACTTAAAAAATGGAAAATGATATTTCAAAAAAGAATTTTGAAAATCGCTTTGGTGACGTTGTTTCCCATATCGTGACACACATATGTGCTGAATATGGGCACTTTATCACAAACTATGACATGATAATGGTCATACATTGGTCATTTGTCTTGAAACTTATGCATGTTTATAGATGATTGACATTTTTGTGAAGTTTTATTTTGAAAAGTTTGCCAAAAATCAAGTTTATCATTTTTCCTACAAACTAGTACATGTAAAATGACTCCATGTCAAAGGGTTTCTTTTTTTTAGTATTTTTTCATATTTTTTCATTTCTTTCAAAAAAGTCAAAATGGATAGCATGGCTATTAATCAAAAGTGGTCGAATTTTTCAAAACTATTGACGGTTCTATGTTGTAACCACTACTTGTGTATATTAAAATTATTTTTTGTAAGAACTTCAGATCAAACTATCACACAGTTATACTTCAAATTTGAATTACTTTCGAAAAATTGACATAAAGTAAATTAAAGAGCCGAATTTAGATAGAAAGCAAGGAAAATCCTCATATTCACGTACTATCAATAAAATATGTTTTACTCTTTGTCAAAATTAAATGGGTGCCATTTTAGACCATATTTTATGTACTTGCTTCACAAAAAAAGACATTTTTGAAAATGGAAAATGATATTTCTAAAAATAATTTTGAAAATCGCTTCGGTGACGTTGTTTTTCATACCATGACACACATACGTGCTGAATATGGGCACTTTATCGCAAAATATGACATGATAATGGTCATACATTGGTCATTTGTCTTGAAACTTATGCATGTTTATAGATGATTGACATTTTTGTAAAGTTTTGTTTTGAAAAGTTTGTCAAAAATCAAGTTTATCATTTTTACTATAAACTAGTACACGTAAAAGAACTCCGTGTCAAAGGGTTTCTTTTTTTGAGTATTTTTTCATATTTTTTCGTTTCTTTCAAAAAACGGTCAAAATGGAGAGCATGGCTATTCATAAAAAATGGTCGAATTTTTCAAAACTATTGACGGTTCTATGTTGTAACCACTCATTGTGTACATTAAAATTATTTTTGTAACAAATTCAGAGCAAACTATCACACAGTTGTAATTCAAATTTGAATTAATTCCAAAAAATTAACATAAAGTTAATTCAAAAGGCGAATTTAGATAGAAAGTAAGGAAAATCCTCATATTCAGATATTATCCATAAAATATGTTCTATTCTTGGTGAAAATTAAATGGGTGTCATTTTTCACCATATTTTATGTACTTGCTTAAAAAAAGTCATTTTTGACACTTAAAAAATGGAAAATGATATTTCTAAAAATAATTTTGAAAATCGCTTCGACGACGTTGTTTTCCATACCATGACACACATATGTGCTGATTATGAGCACTTTATCACAAACTATGACATGATAATGGTCACACATATGTGTTAAAACTATTACATTTTTGTATATGATTGATATTTTTGTCAAGTTTTGTTTTGAAAAGTTGCCAAAACTTAAGTTTATCATTTATTTAAAAACTAGTACATGTCAAAAGACTGCCTGTCACAGGGTTTCTTTTTTAGTACTTTTTCATATTTTTTTAACTGTGATCTAATTTTTTGAGACAAACTAAAAATCTGTATAGTGATCCCGACGGTAATGCCGTCGGGCTCACCGTTGGGCTCACTAAATGAACGCTGATGGCACTGTGATCCCGACGGTGACCGTCGGCATTACAACTAGAATGCCGACGGCAAAACGACGTCGACGTTTTTTTCGTTTCGTCGGTTTCACGTTGTGACACCGACGACCCCGACATATTGTCGTCGGCGTTGAAATGGAATGGCCGTCGGCCTGATCTGAGTTTCCTGAATGGGATCGGACCACGATCTGTGGGAAGAAGTTTCTCGGGTAGTTCGGCGTAGCATGGTACGCAGTCCCTGATGGTACGTGCAGCAAACATAGACATGTCAACTTGATCGAGCGGCCTTTGATTTAGATCTACTCCGCACGAGGGCAACCTAAATCCACGCGGTCCTCCCGGGTCCTCACAGGATGAGATCCTCAAATATGGGAATATATTATACTCTCTCTGGGTTTTTTATATAAGGTGTCAGAGGGCTTTGAGAAAAAAATATATAAGGTGCGTTGTAATTTATGAAAAAAATTGTTTAAAAACGAGACACAATCTGGAAAAGAGAAATTTGACTTATTATTTTCAATTTATAACTATTAGGGATTTCTCTCACGATTTTTTAGGAGAAAATGAGCCCACTTCATGCAATACTCGTGTCTTAATATCAATGCCACAATCTTAGTCACCTTATATCAAAAAATGGAGTATATTTCTACCATAAATTTGCGTATACTATATATAGTATATACATTTACATAAAAAATGGTGAGTAAACCTATGCTACAAAATATACAATCTAGCATAAATGTGAATGAATTTTTGAAGAATGGACATTAGGGATACATAAAATATAATGATAAAATTTTATGTGGTAAAAATGCGAATTAAAAATATAAAGTATAATAATTAATTTGTAACATGCTAAAAATAAGAGCGACACCGTCGTGTGCGCCTCGTATTCCACGAGACAAGCGATGGAACCATATTTATAATCAAGACTCAATATAACTGAACTTTGGGTCGGTCAATCTCCATACTGTACAAAAGCATTATTTGCAATAAATGGAGACTTTACTTTGTGATTGGAAAATATGATTTTGTTGGCACCAAATTAATTTAATAAAATTGATACTAAATCCTGACAAAATATATCGATTTGAAACACGAAAAGATTTTCATCATAAATTACTCTAAAATATAAGTTGCATGCCTTCTCCACCGCTCGCAATTCACACTTTTTATTGTATCAACCGCGTCGTTGATTTAGTCCTCCCTTTTTTATCAGCTATACTACCTAAGGCTCCACAAACAATACCAACTACGATGGTATAAAGAAGAAGGTGTGCCCTCCTAATCCTATCACGTCAGCATGGTTACACGACGTCCGTCAACAAGGTCGTCAAACCGGGCACCGGTACTTAGCACCCCACATGGCCACATGCCGCCACACCTAAGTTCTTCGTCGTCGCGATGAGAGCCGCCGTTGTCCGGATATCACTGCTGGTTGGAAGAAGAAAACACAACCAGCCGATGTGGCACGTAGGCGACCGATTGAAAGCACTGCCACAACTGACCACCAATCTCATTTTCCAAACTTCACTGGATCAGTTCCGTCTAATTCCATAGCGTGAGGGCGCGATAATGGATGAGTGCACGGTGGACATGGTAGGGGTGCAACAACAATGCCTCGTCGTCGGTGTCGCTCCCACAATCCACTGAAGATCAGATCCAGACAATATCTATCCCTTTCAAGTTGGCAAGTTTGCCTATTTTTACTAAAGAAACTTGTGATCCATGTGGTCGTCCGACAAAACTATTTATTCAAATCTGACCTGTCGAGATCGGCGTCAAGGAGGTTGACGCCGACTTTGTACATATCGACGCCAAAGAGGTCGGTGTCGATATGTATGAAGTCAGTGCCAACCTCTTTGACGCCGACTTCGAGAGGACAGGTTCGAAAATAATTTTGCCGAACGGCCGTATGCATCATTAGTTTAACCAAAAAGCCATTTTTAATGAAAAATATGCAAGTTTCTTACGGTCGACTCTGGGTCCTCACCTCCTTTTGACCCAATCGTGGAATCAGTGGTGTGCATCGATCGCATAGGGTGAATCGATGAGGCCAAACCATTAGCCGAATCAGGCAAGTTGCTGCCGGCTGCCATTCGATTCGCTCGTTTCGAGTACACTGCTACACGCCAAGGCAAAAGAAACGAGATAGACTACAAACACGCACATACATACGGAGTTCAAACCCATGATGTATCGCTGTTGCGGTCATTGTCTCCCGTAATGACATGTAGCAAGTGGCTCACTGGCGTGCTTACCGCGGGACGTCACTGGCTTTGACCATCAGAGTCTGGAGATCCGGGGATAAATGTCGAGACACGTGGAGTGGTTGTTCACTAAACTAATCCTAAAGCCTAATTAATGGTCTAGTAAATCGTAGGCTTAGCTGCTCCCCGGGCTCCCGGCACGAGCTGGCGGCGAGCATGGCGACCGGCGACCGACCGTGGAAAATACCTGGATCGCGCGCCATGTCTGCGTGTCCCCTCGCCGGCGGCGACGTGGCGGTCCGGCGTCACCCCGAATCCAACCTGCCAAATCAGGATAGACTCCGCGGGCGGAAGTATCCCGGAAGTGGGGCTCCGCCGCGACATTTTCCCCGTTCCGTTCGCTCACGCTTGTGGCGTTGGACGGGGACGTGCTCGACGTGACATGCTGCCAGAGGATGACGACGATGATGATTGGCCGATCGGGCGACGGCCGGCGGGGCAAAGAAGATGTTGAGTTTCACTTCAAGTCAGGAACCTCTAGCGTACGTACTGCAAGCGAGAGATGTACGTCAACTTGATCGATCAGCCATTGTTTTAGGTCCACTCATCTGCACCCCAGATCGATCGATCCACGCGGTCATCAGGTAGCTAGCGTACGTACTCCAGCACTGTGCGTAATGTCCGCGCCATAAGCGTGCGTGCTGCTAGCTGCACTTGAGCTGCCGTCGCGCCAAAGTCGTCGGCAACTCGACATCGATCGCGACAGCGATCGGCAGCATGGGAGTTCCGGCTGCGTGCGCATGCCGCATTGTATGTACGTTTGTCCATGTACGATGTTCTTTTTTTTAAACGATGGGTAAAAGATTTGCCCCGTATATTAATTAAGAGGAGAAAAGCAAGAAAGCAAATTTTGAGGCTAAAATACAACACGGTTACTCTCGCGGCATCAAGTTGCCCAAAAAGCGGGACTCATTTTTTACTTTGTCTAAGAGAATGAACGGTGGCGTGCACTTGTTGTGAAACACTATAGCATTGCGCTCGTTCCATACTTCTCAAGTGACGAGCAAGGTAAGAGAGGCAACGGCCTTGCGGTTCGTTATCAAAAGCCACCACTCATTAAAGTTGAGGTTTAGCCAAACTCCGGTGTTGACGTTGTGTAGACCAAGTCAATATTTTGTAAGATCCCAAACTCTTTTTGTGAAGCGACAATGCACAAGGAGGTGGATGAGAGACTCTGTAGTTTGGTTGTAAAAAGGGCAATGACCGCAGTTTGGCCATCCCCTCTTGGCGAGGCGGTCGGCAGTCCAAACTCTATTTTGATTTGTAAACCAAACAAAGAACTTCGTCTTAGCTGGAGCCCACGGTCTCCAAACCGACTTATCCATAGAGGATGATATTATACGCATAAATTGCCTCTTGTAAGCCGACTTCACCGAATACTTCTATTTGATGTGAGCTTCCGCCAGCCACTTAACCGCATCGATCGTTGGATGGATGTTGGCTGACGGGTGCTCAAACTAGCTAGTCGTACTACCAAATTTATTGATTACCAACCTTTTATGTTTTGGGGTTGATTGCGCTTGTTGCTCACGATGTGGCGCTCACGAGACCGCGACCAAGCAACAGTGTAGAGCCCCTCAATCAGCGATACTCAATGCACTCATCATTAAGGCGTATTAAGCAATAGTTTAAGTGTTCAGTATCAAACAATATAACATCCAACGGTGGAGGGATGGGTACCGTGAAAGCATGCATGGCCCCTCCTCCATTATTTGTATATAACCATCTGATCCATCCAATGAATATCTGAATATAGAACTACATGATGTTCTCAGTGAAAAACAAGGAGGAGGGGATTTCAATGTGCCCACCTTCTTCTCCTCATTTTAGTGTGTCTCGAAAGAGATACATCTTGTAACGTGATGACATTATGATGCAACACATGAAAAAATATACATACACGAAGGTGCAACATAAGGCTTTCTTCTCACAATCGTGTAAATTACCCATTCTTTAAACAAATTGAACCCTTTGTTTGAAACATGTCCGATGGGAAATGTGTGGAGTGAGGATTGAGTCTTGAAATTATCACGACAATGATGAGAATTGAACATATGGTAAAATGACGGCCGGGTATGATTGTCGATGACATCATCCGATCTTTACATATTTTGTCGCACCACGTAGAAGTAACATAGTGACATACTGGGCAAAACCATGTTAAACATTGCATATATGGTATATTTCTGATTTTGTTTCACCAATTGGAGTAATAAATGTCACAAATGCACTAGTGGGGTAAAAAGTGAAATTTACTTTGAAAAACCGCAGTGACTCCAGACATTAGTGTATTTGAAATTTCTGAAAACCATTCTCTAGGTTTCAAAAACAAAACTGTAACTTGGTACACAAATACAAAGCATATTATGGTCATACGCCAGAAATTTCAAAAGAAAAATATTTGGTTACACAAAAAGAGAAATTTCTGACGTATTCAACATACTATTTTCCCTTTTCTAACAAGAATTTTGTTATTTTATATATCTTGGAATACGTTCTTTTCACGCAAAATTGGCATATACCTAGAAATCATGCATATGTATTATAGGAACTAGTAAAATGCCCGTGCGTTGCAACGGGCAGAAAAAATAAAATTTTATAAAAACATTGGTCAGACAAATTTATTCATATGACCGAACATACATCCTTGTGCCTTTGAAAATGCAGAGTGATCGAACCATACCAGTTTCAGTAGGGTAATTGATCTAGCAGAACACACCTGACGGTGTCTCTCTGTCATAGCGTAATTTTACAGCCCCAGTATATAAATTACAAGGTAACTCCCACCCACCTAAAAATCTCACTGTCTCCTTTTGCCTAGACCATGTCATGTATTAGATGGGGAAATCACCCAGGAATCTTGACCTGGCTCTTCTCTTAAAATATCTGCACAAACTATGACTCTTCAAACAAACACACGGATAAAAATCTGAACTGAACTTGTACCAATCTTTATCAGATTCTATATCAAATTAAATAAACCCATACGGAATATTTTAATTAAGCGATCACTAAACTATTAAAAACAACATAATCATTAACAGAACATGTGGGCAAAGTGTTCAGAAATATCTATTTCATAATTTTATTAGGACATTGTCTACCTCATATAATAAATAATTCAAATATTTTGGTATCCATTACATTTTTTAACATATAATCCATGTCTAGATACATTCACTTTGTAACAAAATGTCCGTGCGTTGCAACGGGGCTAAAATACCAATATTTTCTTGTAATTGTTGTACCATTAAAACTTTTAACTACTGTCTAGAACTTGATTCTATTATAGCATTAGAAATATCTTAGTGCGTTGCTATGGTAACTAATCAGCATCTCGAATCTCTGTTGGATTCAACAAGACAAATTCATTTTCATAGATCTTTTTATATAAGAAAAACCAGTCAAATCACACCGTAGTCTAAGGCAAGATTCACAAATTTGTTCACGATTTACATCCAAGAAGCGGGTTCATCAAATATTTTATGTGCAGTTAGTCCTCAAGTTGGTGTAAATAATTATGCCCGCTTCTTTGGTCTACACAAATAATGCAAGATTTACACCAAAGATAGACAATAATTATGCACTACAAGATTAAAAGAAGATTCATAGAAATTTCCTCAAGTTTTAACGTTCTACACGGGTCTGCAATGAGGCATCTATGATGAACTTTCAAAAATTCCTACACGGTGATTCTAAAAATCCAAAAATGTTAGTAATTATATTTAAAAAAGAGTTGTGGGGCGTCGTCCCTACGCAGACCAATCTGATGATCTTGTCGTCATCACCCTGCTTGGAGGAAATAATCCAAACCATCGAAGTATTTTTTTAATGGTCTCAAATAATCAACCTTTCATCCAAATTTGAAACCAGTCAATCTACGAGCTAGCAAGCTTGTACGCTTGTCGTGACTGCCGCTAGTCCGAGCAAATATGCTGGTGCCCCATGGCCATGACCCACCTAGGAAACCTGAAGCAGCTAGTATCTGCATTATTTTGTTCAGATCTTGCAGCACGGTGAGTACATCCATTACCGACGTTGGTAGAGATGTAAAAACAGTATACCAAAGAAAAGAAAGATCAGGCTGAATGGGACGTACGTATCTCGTAAACCATGCTGAGTTGATGCTTTAAAAACTGTGTTTATTTCTTAATCTTCATCTATGCCATACCATGTTTATCTTCTTTGCTTGAACTTGTCACAAGCTCTTCTTTCTCTCTAAATTTCCATTTTCTTAATCCGTCTTAAGAATCGACAGTAAAACCTGCAAATATTTGAATGCCAAGCCCACATCAACCAATCAATTAATTTTCTTTTATCTTTACATTATTTGGAGTCTGAGATTCCATGAAGTCCAAGAGGATGCAGCAAGTGGACATATACCATGGAGGAGTCAGTACGTCTTTTTCCTGTCTCACCGGCCGCCGCCCAGGCATCGCGCGGCCGTACTCCCTTTACCCACAGTGAGCAACGCTCTTGTGGTCTGGGCGGCCTTCCGTCACTGCTTGTGAGCTTGTCCTGCGTTCTCATCCGTCTCAGCTCCGCTTCCATCCTTGGACTTTCTTCTCATGTTTAGACCTCCATCGTGGCAAGCAGAGCACCCACGGCCGCGGGCGAAGAGGCGGTGGCTTCCCCAGCCTGGAGCGCGGCGAGCACTCACGCGGAGGAGCCACAAGCAGAGCAAAGGCCGCGGGCGAGTAGGCGGTGGCGGCCCCCGCATGGATCGTGGCGAAAGCTCACACGGATTATGGGCGGAGCTTGCCGAGCAGGGATGGCCGGATGGGGCACGGAGCGGAGTCGCGGAGGCCGTCTGGCCGGTTACCCTGCCGTCAATCTCCCATTGGCCGCCTCTTGTCGACGTCGGCTCTGGATCCGCCGCCCGCCGACACCATTCAGGCAACCGCTGAGTCTATCCTTTCGCAGCGTTTTGCAAGAAAACGTTTCGTCGTTAATATTTACTGGATTGCGGGTTGAGTTCGACATGTTTCAGGGGGTTTTGCGCAAAATTTACATGACGTACCATCCTCACCTTAACCAATATTATATAGTAGAGATTTTGCTTCAAACTTAAATTAAATTTTTTTTTCAGCCGAGAGCACACGGGTGTTTGGGTGCCACAAATCTGCATTCAATTTTCTCTTTTTAGTTTGGAAAAATAGACGTCTAAAAGTTGTATTACTCGTGTTTCTTTGCTCGGGAAAGACCTCCTTTTGGGGTTCGTAAGAGCAAGTCCAGCAGTTCCCTCAAACCCTCCCCTATACGTTTTTTAGGGGAAAAAGTTCAAAAACAACCACCCAGCAGTTCCCTCAACGCTCCCCGATTTATAGGCGCCCCCGGTTCTACTCGCTCGTCTCCCCTACAAGTAGAGGAGGTGGAAGACTCCCCTATCCCGATATTAGTGAGTTTTTTACACTGCAACATGTCGATATTCGTGAGATTTTTGTTTATCTTTCAGATTTTGGTGATGGATAATTTTTTGACACTACAAGTTACAGAGGTAGCCGTTGGATTTTACATGTTAGTTATACAATATTTTTAAAATATAAAAAAATAAATAAAAAATTTAAATAAGGGAGATGTTTTAGGGGAACTTCTGGAGTTTAACATATTTTAGGGGAGATTTTTTTAGGGGCAATCCCCTACATACACATATAGGGGAGACATTTTAAGGGAATTGCTGGACTTGCTCTAACTTGGTATCATTACACGAATCAACACCGAGCGTACGTACTCACTTCACCTCTACTAAAATCCTACGAACCCTCGCCAACGCGGAGTGCGGTGTCTTCTATATATCGTGGACCTCGAGCCTCGGGTTCTCGAACCTAACCAAAGAACGAGAGCGCGCGCACGTCCTTCGAGCACAAGCAGCACCACGACACGACGACGCAGGCGGCAATGGCGGTGGTGGGCGAGGAGTACTGCGACCTGAAGGAGCGTCTGCTCACGGTACGCAAGACCTCCCACTTCTCCCCCGGCGACGGCTTCGCGGCCTACGACCACCGCACCGGCGGCCTCGCCTTCCGCGCGGACACCTACGGCCGCGGCCACGGCGGCGGCGCGGCCTCCCCGGGCGAGCTCGCGCTCCTCGGCCCGGCCGGCGAGCCCCTCCTCACCGTGCGCCGCCGCCGCCCGTCCCTGCACCAGCGCTGGGAGGGCTTCCTCGGCGCCCGCGCCGACGGCCAGAGGCCCCTCTTCTCCGCCCGCAGGTCCTCCATCCTCGGCGGCGCCGGCCGCGGCGCCGTCATCGAGCTCTCAGCCGTGTCCGAGCTGCTCCGCGTCGAGGGCTGCTTCGCGCGGCGCTGCTGCCGCGTGGTGTGCAAGGGCGATGACGGGGAGGAGACGGTGGTGGCGGAGGTCAGGAGGAAGGTGGACGTCGGGGCGCGGGTGGTGATGGGCCGGGACGTGTTCGTGCTGCGGGTCGGCCCCGGGTTCGACGCGGCCTTCGCCATGGGCATCGTCCTCGTGCTCGATCGGATCGCCGGCGACGAGGCCGACGACGGCGAGGATGTCCTCGACGCCAAGATTTGGTGACCTTAGTTCATCGTTTCTTGTATTAGCTGTATAGAGGATTAGAGGTTGTTGAAGCTGTTTTGTTCCACATTTTTCTTCTCTGCTCGGCCATGCATGTACATCAGATGCTCGATTTGTCGCTGAAGTTACCAAGCACCAATTTTAGCAGAAAAAAACTGCTAAAATCTGCACCAGTGTTATGGAATCCATCAGCTCATGGAATTCTGCATTCTCTGTCCCGTTTCCTGCTGCCCATTTTTTTGTCAATAAGTTTGGACTTTGTAAGCAGAAAAATCTGCTAACACATGCAGAAATTGTATGGAATCCGGCTGCTCATCGAATTCTGCGTTCTCTGTCCCCTTCTTCCCTGCTGCCCTGTTGTTTTCAACAAGTATGATTTCCTCTTATTTCCTCCTTTGTAAGCTTGGGTAATCTACCTCAGCTGCTTTACTCAAACACGCAAGAAAACCCTTCTTTTCGAGTCAACCGCGTGGAACCGTTGTGTGGTAGTTAAGTAGCCAGTGAAGTGAAGCCACGGTATGCAGAGTGCAAGTTGGCGATTAAAAATCTGAGCATCCAAATAATGCAGATACTCTCTCTGTGGCAAAGATCGCAAACGGAGGTCCAACCAACAAATTATACAGTAAGCTTGACAGCGGCTATGTGTGACTGTGTCAGCACAGTACACGCATGCAGAGGCGTCATGTTTCCGTGATATAGGTAGACGTCGAGATGTAGAAATACTAACGATATATATAGATAAGCGTATTCGTTATTCAGCATTGAGTCAAGGACAGCGAAATGAATCCGCGAGCTAGTGTTCGTTGTATAGAGCCCGGGGAGATAAGCACAGGAGCAGAGAGAGAGCATTTTTTTTTCTTATTTTGAAAAGGGCAATCCCGACCTCTGGATCAAGCGATGCACATGCTTAGAGAATGACTAAACAGATGAGCATGTTTCTTTTCCCGGCCTTTCTACGTCAGCCTCAGCATTTCGCATCGTTTCTTAGTTGTCCCTTTTTTCTTATGTAATCAGCTCTACTATCGTGAGAGACGTCGAGATGTAGAAATACTAACGATATATACATAAGCGTATTCATAATTCAGCATTAAGTCAAGGACAACGAAATGAATCCGCGGGCGCTAGGTAAGCACAAGGGAGCAGAGAGCATCTTTTTTTCTTTCAAAAAAGGATAATCCCGACATCTGCATCAAACGATGCACATGCCTGCCTAGAGAATGACTAAACATATGAGCATGTTTCTTTTCCCTGCCTTTCTACGTCAGCCTCAACAATTGGCATCGTTTCTTAGTTTAGTTCTCCCTTTTTTTCTTATGTAATCAGCTCTGCTATATATATAGGCTCTGCAAAAACAATACCAACCACGTTGGTATAAAGAAGATGCAGCATGGACAATCCAATCTCACGTTGCAGCATGCATGGGCAATATGCTCCCCGGCCGGAGGGAGATACGGCGATCTCCCTTTTGCGCTAAACAACACATGATTATGGCGAGGAACTATTCTATTCGCCTTTGGAGCTACTATAGCAGGTTTGCTGCATAGAAAGCCACATGAAACACCTACCACTCCTTAGCTAGTCGATCTCCGTCGGTTCTGGTCCGCTGGCTAAACGATCCTCACGCGCCGCGGCCGCGCGTACGTGCTGTTATTTTCATGTCCCTGGCTCCGTCGGTTCGGGTTGATCGGTCATCGATTCAGTTGGTGGTGTGCACACTGCACAGGAGATGCGATGAGATCGGCTGTCTGAAACCGACCATCCACCGGCGAGGGACATGGTCGGAACCGCCGCCGTGCGCACCTGTGGCTGTGCTGGACGGGATCGGGAGTTCGGGTCGGGACCAGCCGGCCGGCACACGTCGCGGCAACAGTGTGGTCGCTCATCAGGGCTGTGTAGGCTATGGTTCCGGAAAGTTTGCTGCCAAGAATGGAGTGGACGGTCGATGCCTAGCTAGGCCGTCAGATCATCAAACACTTTCGATCGTCCTCAGCAAAATGTGTATTCCTTCCGTTCTTCTTTGGTTACCGGAACGGAACAGCGCTTGGTTAGTTAGTGAGTTGGTTGATACTAGCAGTGCTTAATTAGTCTAAGCAGCTTAGATATGCATGAACAACTGTACTACTCTACTCGAAGCTGACACTACGAATAATTTGGCTGGCCCCTGAAATTTGGCAGGTGTTTGCACCAGTATACCAAATAATTGGCTTGCTCGGCCAGACCACCTGCCGCGCGCTGGTTTTGGTTCTCTGTTTCTCCGGGAAGCTTTGAGCACAGCAGTGACTATCATAATATCATCGGACGGCACGACACATGCTTATTAATCACTTCTCTAAATTCTATTTGGAAATAGGACGTAGAATTTGCAACTTTCCGTCTGCTCCGTGATCCTAGTATCTTTCGCCTTTCTTGAAAACAGAAGAAAAGCTCAGCCAACGCCTGATGAATTTGTTAAATGGAAGAGTTTGCTGGTACGTACGACCTTCATAACATATACGGCCATGTGTTACTCCTGCGTGAGAAAGTGGCTTGTCATGGGTGGTGCTGGTGCGTATGGGAACTTTGTTGAGGAAACACTGTAGCTTTCAGACGCAGATCACAACCAATTCAGGCACATATTCTTGGAGCAGTAGGTTTCGTTCGCAACATCTCGATCAAGTGGGACGGTTGGGTACCTCATGCATGAAGATTGCTTCCCGGCCGTGTTTTTCGTGCCTCAATGTCCATGCATAGGGCGTCTTCTCCTAGTGGCTTCTGTCACGGTTGTTAACTTGGCAGTAATCTCTCTGTTTTACAAAAAAGGATGTATCTAGACATTTTGTATAAGTCTAGATTTGGAATAGAAACAGAAGTAATCTAATTTGGAACGAATAAAATACTACGTAGTGACCGACCATTTTCGAGAGTGTCTAACTTTGGACATCCACAAATAGCTAGGAATATTAAACCTCAGATACACACTTATATTTTGAGAGAGAGCAAATCAACCCTTTATTACCATGATTAGCATCAAGTAGCCCTTGAATATTTGATCCTTTCTAAGATAAGAATGTAAATTCTCTCTCGAAATTTTTAGAAAACATCTGGCCGTGTTAACATGCATGCTCTCTAGAAACCAATCCACTATGTTATTTCTGGGCCTATTAGAAAACACATGCTTCTAAGTCCATGCTATGAACCATTCCATATGATTACTGGGATTCATGTAAATACAAATGAATAACATAATTATCACCGGATGATCATGAATGTCGACTTAGTAGTAATCGTCGAGAAATAACTAACTTGAGTGAGAAACTATTGAAATCTATGTGCCTTGCTCCATTTTATCTAAAAGATACAAAAAATCTCAAATGCCTCCTTCCACTGCGGGAACAGAGTTTTTCTGGCTTATAAGGAGACTCTTGCACATCCACCAAGTGAGTGAAAAGAGGAGGACTTAATACACATTCCTCCTTCCACAGCCCGTCTCACCACACATCGCCAGGGGCGGAGCTGGAGTAACGAAGATCATGATACCTGATACACATGTACTCTCCTAACCTAAGGCAAAAGTGCCTTTTATACACTATGTTAGGCTATAATTTTTTTTGGACCCTGATGCATGTGTCTCACTTAACTTATACACTATGCATCAGGGTTCACACATGCAGCTCCGCCCCTGACATCGCATGCACATTGCGATGAATCGTGTTCAAATTAGAATTAAGTTTGATGAGTTCAAGTTAGAATCTGGTTTGATGAATATTTCCACATTGCACCATGTTTGTGTGACACTTGAGTGGAAACCTACACGTAGATGCTCATAAACACATGCACGCACACTCAACCAAAAAAGCGCTCGCAAGGACATACTGTCTCTGTGAGAACATTCAGAAGACAGGACGAACATATTAGAACCAATTTTTCTAACCATCAAGGTAGATCAGCTACATCTGTAGATCCTTCTTCAACTTGAATCCCAGTGTATCCTACTCCAAGTAAAACATGCTACACATAACACACGACATTGACACAACCGTCGTCAAGTGAGACACAACTTGGGTCTCTTTATGTATTCGACAAGACAATAGAGGAACCATATTTATAACTGAGAGTAGGCTTACCATGTAAGTAACTGAACTATATATTGGGTCGATCATATCCATATGATCCACAAGCTTTACTCGCAATAAATGTATACTTTACTTCATGAACGAAAAAGAAGATTTTGTTGGGCCGCCAAATTAATTTGAGAAATAGATAGTAAAACATGATAAAAAATAATGCATTTGCAAAAAAAAGAATCCTTACGATAATGGCGGTCTCCCCTTTCCCTAAACTACACATGATAATGGCAAGGGCAATTTACGCCTTTCAATCAAGCTAGCAGGTCGCTGAATAAAGAGCAGGCCACACGAACGCCTACCACCACTACGGGAATTAGGAGCTATGCTGTCGGCCGATAGCTACATTGATAGTCAAATGTCAAGGTCGTCGATGTACACCCACAACCCAAAAAGACGTTGACATAGCTTTGTGAGAGCTATGCCAACGATTATACCGTCGGCATAGCTCTTTTCCCCCATTTCCGCTTACTTCCATTTACAACAATTAATTCACATTTGATTTTTTACTTGTACTTTTACTTATTTGTAGTAAATCTCATATTTGGCACATAGGTGAGTCATGGTATGGGAAACATCGATGTCGAACCGAGTTTTCATTATTAGGTGAAAAAATGACTTCTTTATGAAGGCAAAAAAATATGGTGTAAAATGGCACACATCTAAGAGTAGTCCATATTTGATGATAATCTCCAATATTATGATTTTTCTCGATTTCTACATTTTCCCCCTATTTAACTGGTTGTATGCCGATTTTTTGAAAATAATTCAAATTAATTTATGTGTGTGATAGTTTCCAAATATTAATAATTTTCTTGATTTCTATCTAATTTCGCCTTTATGCCTATTTTCTGAAACTAATTAAGATTTAATAAACAAGTGTGTGATAGTTTGCTCTGATTTTTTTAAGAAAAAACATTTTATGATACAGTAGGAACATTTCCCATATACACTTATATAGGTTTAAAGAAAATATCGTCGGTTTAATTGGTAGTGTGCACAGGACAGTGGATGAGATGAGATCGGCTGTCTGAAACCGACCATCCACCGGCGAGGGACAGGGTCGGCGCCACCGCCGCCGAGCGCACCTGGACCGGCTGGCGGCCGGCCGGCACACGTTCACGGCAGTAGTGTGGTCGCTCATCAGGGCTAGCTGTGTGGGCTAATGGTTCCGGAAAGTTTTCTGCCAAAGAACGGAGCGGACGGTCGATGCCTAGCTAAGCCGTCAGATCATCAAACACTGTCGATCGTCCTCACAAAAATATGCATTCCTTCCGTTCTTGTTAGGTTACCGGAACGGAACAGCGCTTCGTTAGTTAGTGCTAGTACAGTGCTTAGATATGCATGAACAACTGTACTACTGTACTCGAAGCTGACACTACGAACAATTTGGCTGGCCCCTGTTATTTGGCAGGTGTTTGGATCAGTGGTGCCTAATAATTGGCTTGCTCGGCCAGACCAGCTGCCGCTCGCCAGTTTTGGTTCTCTGTTTCTCCGGGAACTTTGAGTACAGCAGCGACTATCATAATATCATCTGACTTCTTGACACATGCTTAATTGGTTCTATAATTCCATCTCCAAAGAAAAAAACTGGACTTCTACGACTTTCCGTGTTCTCCGTGGTCATGCATGGCACCTTTCGCCTTTCTTGGAAACAGAAAATCGAAAGCTCAGCGAACACCTGATGAATTTGTTAAATGAAAGTGTTTGCACGTACTTACGACTTTAATAACATACGGCCATGATTCAAACTGCCTGAGAAAGTGACTTGGCATGGTGTTGCGTATGGGAACTTTGTTTGTTATAACAGATAGCAAGAAACGATGAAAAGCGGAACGATCAAACCAATGGGGGCATGAGATTTTAACGTGAAAAACCCCTTCAAATAAAGGAGTGGAAAAAACCACGGGCGTCAGCCATCAATACTTCACTATATCGGGGTGAGCTTACAAACGCCATGGGTTTACAATGTGTGACTTACCCCAACAGACGACTTACAAGATGTATTTATAGAGGGCAGAAACCCTAAATCGGTTGCGATCCGACTCGGACACGATCCGTACCGTACACTCCGCTTCGTTCCGAAGTTAGCCGCTCATTTCACATCGTCATATGAATTTGGATCACCATAAAACAACACTCCACCTTGATACAAATTTCATCTTGTTGATAACTTCTATGCAAGACTCTCTTTTGAAGAGTACTAATATTATTGTTGATAACTTCTATACAAGACTCTCCTTTGAATATAAAACATTATTGGATACTTTCTGTGCTAGATCATTCACTCGTAATAAGAAGGAGTTTAAATGAGATCTTCTTGATCGTATTGAAGAAAATATTGAAGCATGAGAGAACGATAAAGGTAGGGAGTCAGGTATAAAATATGACTTTGAATGCATTAAAACTTTCATGGAAACTGATGCATTTCAAAATATTAATAATGTTTATGGTCTTGACTCTCAAGTTGTTGCAAATTATTACAAATCATTTGCTGACTATTTCGGTTTGCGCAAGAAGGGGTTTGAAAAATATCATGAACCTTATAAAGATAAATCTATTGCTCCTTTAGATAAAAGCATTGAAGTTAATATTGTTGATCGTATCATTCCTTAGCCTTATATTGATAAAATTCTTTTTCCTGTTAAAGTGAAAGAGCATTCTATCATGGCTAGTGTGGTTAATAAATGTGATAAGAAAGCTAAAGAATCTGATGAACAAATTAAAGTTGAACCTTTTGTGGCTATAGTTAAAGAACTTGTGTCGGCCCAGTAAGGTTTGGGGTGTGCAGAGCCCACTCTCCCCAGGCCTCGCACGCGGACAGATCAGACGAAACGACTAAGGACCAAGCCACCGCTTGGAGAGACCCTCGAGAGGCAACTCCTCTTGAGGGCCTGAAGAGGAAGCGAAGGCCTGAAGAGGACCTGCGCTTCAAGAGACTCTCCCGAGGCTCCACCCCGCCTGGAGAGAAGTCAACAAGAATTCCTCCGCAGGCCGCTTCGGCCATGTGGAGAAGCTTCGCGACCAAGGAAGTGCTTCCAGAACCTTCACCCCTGAAACAACAAAGAGAACACTTTCGGCGCCAAATAACCTCTTGGGCTAAACAGTAATACCAACTAAGCTTGACCATAGCTCAAACTTAGATACAGGAACAAGCTTTGTCATCATATGAGCTGGATTATCAAGAGTACTAATCTTGCATACCTTCAACTTACCTTGTGCAACAACATCACACACATAATGGTATTTGATGTCAATGTGCTTTGTTCTCTCATGAAACATCTGATCCTTAGTAAGGTAAATAGCACTCTGACTATAACAAAACAAGTTAATGCAAGTATCAGCTCCACAAAGCTCAGCAAACAAACCTTTCAACCAAACAGTTTCTTTAACTTCTTCTGTAATGGCCATGTATTCAGCCTCCGTGGTGGATTGGGTAACAACTGGCTGAAGTGTTGCCTTCCAACTAACAACACAACCACCAATGGTGAACACATAACCTGTGAGGAACCTCCTCTTATCCATATCGACAGCAAAATCTGAATCCACATATCCTACGAGTCCTTCACTAGCTCTGCCAAACTTCAAGCAAGCATCAGACGTGCCACGGAGGTACCTGAAAATCCACTGAACAACTTTCCAATGTTCTTTACCAGGATTAGCCATGTATCTACTCACCAAGCTCATAACATATGATAAATCAGGACATGAACAGACCATAGCATACATCAAGGAACCAACATCACTAGAATAGGGAACTCCAGACATGTACTTCAAACCATCATCAGTAGAAGGACATTGAGTAGATGACAACTTAAAATGAGAAGCAATAAGAGTACTAATAGACTTTGCATCATGCATGTTAAAACGATGAAGAACTTTCTTAATGTAATTCTGCTGACTAAGAAATAAGAATCCAGACTTTCTGTCACGTGTAATTTCCATACCTAGGATTTTCTTAGCAGCACCAAGATCCTTCATCTCAAATTCGCTACTCGATTGTGACTTGAGAGCAGCGACATCTTTCATGCTCTTGGAAGCAATTAACATGTCATCGATATATAACAGCAAGTATATAGGCGATCCATCAACCAACTTAATGTACACACAACTATCAAATTCAGACCTCTTAAAGCCATGTGACAACATAAATGAATCAAACCTTTTATACCATTGACGAGGAGATTGTTTCAAACCGTAGAGAGACCTTTTCAATTTACAAACAAGATCCTCCACCCGGCACTATGAACCCTTATGGCTGGTCTATGTATATCTCCTCTTCCAACTCTCCATGCAGAAACACAGTTTTAACATCTAACTGCTCAAGCTCAAGATCACGCTTCGCTCCGAAGTTAGCTGCTCACTTCACATCGTCATATGAATTTGGATCACCATAAAACAACATTGTTGAGGAAACACTGTAGCATTCAGACGCAGATCACACGCAAATTGGGCCCAGATTCTTGGAGCAGAAGGTTACGTTGGCAACATCTCGATCAAGTGGGAGGGTTGGGTACCTCGTGAAGATTGCTTCCTCAACGTCCATGCATAATGCGTCTTCTGCCAATGGCTTCCTTTCTAAGATAAGAATATAAATTGTCTCTCGAAAATTTCAGAAAACATCTAATTAACCGTGTTAAGATACTCTCTAGAAATCAATCCACTTTGCTATTTCTCGGGCTATTAGAAAACACTTGCTTCTAAGTCCATGCTATGAACCATTCCATATGATCACGGGGATTCATGTAAATACAAATGAATAACACTAGAAGATGACCATGAACGTCAACTCAGCAATAATCACCGAGAAATAACTAACTTGAGTGAGAAACTATTTTAATCGATGTGCCTTTCTCCATTTACATTTTTTGCGAAAAGAGAGTTGGTCTGTCTTATCAGACCGCTCTTTACACATCAAACCAAGTGAGTGAAAAGAGAAGCCCTTCACGCACATTCCTCCTTCGCCGGCCATCTCGCCACACATCGCACGCGCAGCATGAATCGGCTTCAAGTTAAAATCTGGTTTGGTGGATTTTTGCACGCTGCATCAAATTTTGTGTAACTGATCTGAATAGGGCGCACACGACGCTTATAAACATGTAGGTACGCTCACCCAAAAACACGCTGGCAAGCATATACTATCTCCATGAGCACAGTCTGAAGGCATGGTGAACACATTATAATCAAATTTGCTACCCAGCAAGGTAGATGCGCATGCTTTATCAAACCATCTTCAACTCGAATTCCCGGTGTATCCTAATCCAAGTAAAAATTCTGCACACAAACACACGAGGCATCCGCTAACAAGTGAGACGCAACTTTGGTCTCTTTTTGTATTGAACAAGACAACAGAGATATCCGTATTTATAATCAAGAGTAGGCTCGACACGTAAGTAACTGAACTATATGCTGGGTCGATCATATCCATGTGGTACAAAAGCTTTACTCGCATAGAATGGAGACTTTACTATGTGAACCGAAAAAAAGATTTTGTTGGGCCACCAAATTAATTTAAAGAAATCGATGGTAAAATCTGGTGAAAATGTATCCTTAAGATATGACGATCTCCCTTCTGCCCTAAACAGCACATGCTATGCCAGCAGGTCGCTGAATAAATACCAGGCCATATTAACACTTACTATATCTTGTAGGCGCGCATTGCAGGGCCGTCTATTAGGTAAATAGATTTTAAAATATATAGAGGATAATATATTTAGATTTCACATTTTTCAAAAGTGTTGAAACATGTTAAGGTTGTGCATATGAGCTACACTTTCATTAAGATTTTTTGTTTAGCTAGATAAACCTTGGGCAGTAAGTTGTTTAGCTCGATAAACCTTAGACAGTAAAAGTAGGGTCGATAACTACTTGATTTGGCAACCGACTCCACTTCAAAATGTAAACGTTTATTTTCATTCATTCACTCCAGAGATTAGTGTGTCTATCCATCAGCATACATATGTTCGGATATGAATTAATATCAACTGACTCCACTTCAAAATGTAAAAGTGAGTGAATGAATGAAAAAAACATTGTGAATGAATGATGGATAGACACACTAATCAGCATATGTTCGGAATGAAAAAATAAATCTCTAGCTAGTGGCTAGTGCTGAACTAATATCGAGTGGATATTGATACTAATTCTTAGTGAATTCACCATGTGCAAGATAACTTATTATGTGCACTGTCTCGCACTAATTTTTAGGCTCCATTCTATGCGAACAAGGTAAGCCCTTCATGCTCAGAACTTGCAAGAGTGGGCTCCATTAATAGATTGATCTTCTTCCAGTTAACATTTCACACAAAATAAACAGTTAAGATTATCATGCACAAGATAACTGTGAGCAGCACTAGCGGTTTCGTTGAGTAAATGAATCAAACAGACAGATGATATCAATAAGATTGGAGTGTGTTCCAGGGAGCTACCTCGCTTGGTGTCGTTGACGAAAGCTTGCCACAGTGCCCGTAGCCTCAACATCGCAAAGGCTCACTGCTCGGATTTCGGGACAATATGTGCGCGTCTCTGGCAATGGGCACGGTGGCCCATCAAGCGGACGTGCAAGAGGCGAGGGGATCGATAGTGGCTAACTGGCGGGGCGGCCCTCCCTGGCTTCACCATCCGTTTTTATCCCCCAACCATAGCGGCGAGGGAAGCCATCACAGAACAATAATCCATGCCACTTCCGATCGCTGGAACGGTCGCCGACTCGCATCTGCGCGGACGGAGGAGGGGAAGATGGAGAGGAGGCGGCGCCAGGCTACACGGTTGACATCAGAGAAGTGCGTTGGAGGGAGGGGAGGGGATGTGGATGGGCAGAATGGTCGTACTGGTATCGGTTAGAATCGGGACGGTACAACTCGCGTCTGGAGCGGTGATGTCGCTGGAGGGTGGAAGCAGACGGGTGCGGCTGGGAAGCGGACGGGCCGTGCGGGCCAGGCGGAGATCGGCGGGGTGGCGCGGCGCGGTGGATCAAGGGGAGGGGTCGAGGGGAAGGGGCGAGTTTCACACGGTGCGCTCGGCTCGCTGGGAAAAGGAATATGTTTTTTTCGCAACATGCGTGGGATTTTGGTTAAACGGGCCGGGACGCGCCAGAAAACGCCGTTTTGATGCTCAGAGCAGCGTCCCTCAGGGACATTTGGCCCATTTAGTCTGCACACATAAATCGAATGGTCAGGATCGTGAGATGAGGCGAATCCAACAGTTCAAAAGTGAGTGGCCTGAGTGAGGCTGAATTTGACTCAGTTATAATGTCCCTAATCACTCTCTAGCCCAGTCTCCAGTCGACTGGCGACGGACAGGATCGACACCACCGCCGCGCACTTGGCTGTGCTCGACGGGATCGGGACCGGCACACGTCGCGCTAACTGTGATCGCTGATTGCTAATCATAGGGTATGCGCAAATTGTAGTAGCGTGTGTTTTTGGGTCTGTTTGCATTACAACTGAACTTGGTTGGCTCCTGAAATTTGGCAGATGCTTGTATCTGTAGACTGTAGTACGGTACCAAATAATTCATATGGCCAGACTGTGTTACTCCTGTTTGGCATGGGAACTTGGTTGAGGGAACATTGTAGCTTTCAGGCGCGGATCACAGGCAGTTGGGCCAAGATTCTTGGAGCAGAATATTACAGTCCACAACATCTCGATCAGGTGGGAAGGTTACGTATCACATGGTGGAACATTGTTCGTCATGCTGCGCCCGAAAATGAATCTTCTCTGAATGGATTCCATCCTGGTCCTGGCTGTAACCGGTGACCTACCATTTTCGTTAAACCTCTTACGCTCATCGTTGTGAACTTTGTCGTGTTCATGGTAACCTCCTACCACGACATCCTCCATTGAACCACCGCCGTGCCACGTCGTTATCGTGCTCGCCGCTCCTTGTGGTGGTCTGCGGTAAAGTTCGCCACGTATCCATGTGGTCAGAGTATAAGAAACATGAAATAGGCAAAAATCAATAGATGAAAGCAAACGTAGTGCACAACATGGTTTTTGTCGCGTCTGTTTAGAGCCAGACCCTGTCCTAAATCGATGCTATGAACCATTCAATCTGATCGTTGAGATTCTCTTAAATACAAATGAATAACATAGTTATTACCCAACGACCGTGAACGTCTTCTTAGCGTCTTCTTAGCAGTAACTCATGAGAAAAGCCTAACTTGAGTCGGAAAGTGTTGAATTTTATGTGATTGCTCCATTTCATCTGACAAATTTTAAAAACCTCAAATCCTCATTCAGATTGGTTGCATCATAATATAGTAAGTGAGACTGGATTTGGTGCTATTTTTAGTGGCAAGAGAGTTGCATTGGCCTATAGGACAACTCTTAACATCCACAAAGTGAGTGAGAAGAGGATCAATCCACGGACACTCCTCCTCCGTGGTCCGACGACTCACAATGCGTCGCACACGCATTGCATGAATCAACATTCAAGTTCAAGTTAGAATTCTTTTTGGTGAAAGATCAAATTTTTTCTTGTTGCACCAAGTTTGTGTGTACTTGTCAACATGATTGTGGATACTTGACATGTTCCGGTTGTGGATACTCGACATGTTCCATGTTTATTTCTGTGTGGGGTGCTTGAGTTATTCTCGGACAGTCGGACTATAGCGGCCGTACCAAAACTGATTCACAACACATTATTTCTTTTTCTCTGTCTTTCTCGTCATTGCCTAGTTGGTGCTTACAAGTTTTCCACCCCGATGACCTAAGCGCATGGCTATCTCCTAGACACACAGATAGAGGCACATAAACATGCACAAACAATCAACGTTAAACTATCCCTACTTTGAAGAAATGTGGCAGACATTTATATTCAAATTTGCAACCCAACAAAGTTGATGAGATATGTATGGCCCCCCATCTTTACCTCGAATTCCCGGTGTATCCCAATCTAAGAATTGAAGGGGATCGGGTGCAGAAAACAAAAAAATTCCTAACAACGATATCCGTAAAACATGCCAAGATCTATTCTATGCAGATATAGTAGTACGAACGGAAATCAGAATACATACCCTTGTAGACCGAAAGCGGGGATTACGTTCTCGCACAAACATTGTTGATGAAGACCGACGAAGCCGACCTCAAGGTCGTGTAGAGGAAGCGTACCTCCGAGTACCGCTAGCGCAGCACCTCGCAGGGCGTTACACACGTACGGTGGAAAGGACGGCCTCCGAAGCTCCATTCCAGGACGAGCAGCGGAAGACTTGGACCGGAACACCAGCAGCGCGACAGTGGGCTATGGTGGAAGAGATCCCCCTCTCAACTCGGCGCAACTCCGACAAAGGGAATCACGAAATCGAGAGAGAATTGGGGAATTAATTGGTGAATTAAAATGCCAGGGGTGTCCCTTCTTATATAGGATCCCAGGGGGGAGCCAACCTGCTCACCAGGCAATGTGGGAATATCCCCACATAGCCTGGTGCGGCTCCTTGGTGCGCCGGCCACCTGGTGGGCCCCTTGTGGCCCACCTAGGCCGGCCACCTTGGCCCCCACCGAATTCCCTAGGGAATTTTCCCCCTCTTGGGCCTTCTTTCGACCAGAAGGCCCATTTTGGGAAATCAATCTAAATAAATTCGAAAATAAATATGTAAAATCATATTTACACATTAATTACAATAATTAATATCAAAAATATTAATTCTAGCTCCGAAACCTCTTTCATCGCTGCCCGATCTCCATCGGACCTCTCCCAGGACATTCCCGGTGATCTCTTTCCTTTCCGGTTGTCTTATCGAAACCCCTTAAGTGTGTTACCCTAGCGGTTCGATATAATAACAGGTATGGTCAAGACTCCTCTATGATCAACGACTAACTCGTAGGCCTGGACCCCATGAATTAATCCCTGTGATATAACGAATGACTTTCATCTATCAAACCTAAACGCAAAGTCTTAAACCTTTTGCCATGGCGATACTTAGCGTGTCCGAGCGTCGTTCCATAGATATCTCCATACCTAGCTTGACCTTGTTACCGACAATGCTATCTTCTACTCGTCTATGATTTCATGTCTCCGTGACCTAGTCACATGCTTGCAAGCTCATTAGACATGATCTCACCGAGTGGGCCCTAGAGTATCTATCCTGCTATGCGGACTGGCAAATCCCGCTCTTGACCCCTCGTCTCAACTACTCCTTTCCGATACCCAAAAGTATCACCGTTATTGTCATACTAAATAAGATACGACGTTTGGTGCGATCAAAGTATCTTCCAGGAATAACAATAAGAGTTGGTCTCACGGTCAAAGGCGTAACGACTACGTCCTCCAAATCTGGGTATGTCCATCACATCGTTCTCCAACGATATGACTTCCATTGCCGACTGGCGCCATGCCCTATGATCGGGAAACCTCGATCATCGATCGCGCAACGAAACTAGTCTTAGTAGAGGCTACTAGGGACCTGGTTGTTTACGCATCACACCCGTATTAATGTTTCCGCTTAATACAGTTATAACATGACACAAAACCTATTATGAACAAACGAGATATGATAAAGAATACACTTTATTAATTGCCTCTAGGGTATATCTCCTTCAGTCTCCCACTTGCACGAGAGTACAAATTAATCTAGATTACAACTTGGTAAAAGCTTAACACCTATAGCTAACTGGTGTTTTATGCTTGTCAAGCGGGAGAGGCTTCGTCAACAGATCTGCCATATTCAGATCCGTATGCACTTTGCAAATCTTCACATCGCCTCCTTGTATGTACTAGCGTATCACATGGAAGCATCGGAGAATGTGTTTGGCGGTGGAGTGAGACCTTGGCTCCTTGGCATTAGCAATGACACCCGTATTGTCGCAGAAGAGGATCACGGGGTCTTGCACGCTCGGGAACACTCCAAGTTCAATGACGAACTTTCTCAGCCACACAACTTCATTCGCGGCTTCGCAAGTAGCAATGTACTCCGACTCCATTGTAGATTGTGCGACAATGGGTTGCTTCCCACTTCTCCAGCACACGACGCCTCCATTCACCTTGAACACATAACCTGTCTGTGACTTAGAGTCATCGGGGTCTGAGCAGAAACTTGCATCCACGTAACCTGTTATGCTAAGTTCTTCATCGCAACCACCATAGACAAGGAACATTTCCTTTGTCTTATTGAGATACTTAAGAATGCTCTTAAGAGCAATCCAATGCGCCATTCCAGGATTACTCTGGAACCGGCTTGTCAAACTTAGATCTAATGCCACATCAGGTCTAGTACTCAACATTGCATACATAATCGATCCTATGGCTGAAGCATAAGGATGTTTAGTCATATCGGCCTTATCCAGTTCCATTACCGGACACTGTGCCTTCCGCAATGTTTTATTCTTGATAACTGGCAGAGAACCCTTCTTTGCCTTTTCCATACTGAAACGCTTCAGTATTTTATCAAGATAAGTACTCTAACTCAACGCTAATAGGCGCCTTGATCTATCACGATAGATTTTTATGCCTAAGACGTATGCAGCTTCTCCTAAGTCTTTCATGGAAAATTTAATGTTTAAATATTCTTTCAGGCTATTCAGAAGTTCCACATCATTCCCAATCAGCAATATGTCATCTACATATAGTGCTAAGAACACAACCGAGCTCCCACTCATTTTCTTGTAAATGCAGGTCTCTTCCAAATTTTGGACAAACCCAAAACCTTTGATTACTTCATCAAAGCGGAGATTCCAGCTCCGAGATGCTTGCTTCAATTCATAGATGGATTGCTGAAGCTTGCACACCTAGTTAGCATTTCTTGGATCGACAAAACCTTCCGGTTCTACCATGTACAACTCTTCCTCAATGTTTCCATTTAGGAAGGCTGTTTTGACGTCCATCTGTCAGATTTCATAATCATAATAGGCAGCAACTGCTAACAGAATCCGAATAGACTTAAGCATCTCTACCGGTGAAAAAGTTTCATGGTAGTCAATTCCATGAACTTGTCGGAAACCTTTTGCGACAAGCCGAGCTTTATAGACGGTCGCATTACCGTCAGCATCAGTCTTCTTCTTAAAGATCCATTTATTCTCGACGGCCTTGCGCCCTTTGGGAATATCCATCAAAGTCCACATTTTGTTATCATACATGGATCCTATTTCGGATTTCATGGCTTCAAGCCATTTCTCGGACTCTAGACTCGACATCGCCTCCTTGTAGTTCGTAGGTTCGTCTTGTTCAATTAACATGACGGTGTAAACCATATTGCCATACCATTCTGGTGCGATCCGAGATCCACCAGACCTACGAGGTAGAATACTTTCCGCGACAGTTTCTCCCACTCCATCCACGGAGGACGTTTCTGGAATTGCTTCCGTTGCGCCACTCGGAATCTCGAGTTCAGGATCAACGATCTCATCGAGGTCTACCTTCCTCCCACTTACTCCTTTCGCGAGAGACTCCTTCTCTAGAAAGGTACCGGTCTTCGCGACAAAAGTTTTGCCCTCAGCTTGGTTGTAGAAGGTGTACCCAACGGTTTCCCGCGGATATCCTACAAAGAAGACTTTCTCCGACTTTAGTTCGAGTTTGTCGGGCTGTAGTTTCTTAACATACACCTCACAACCCCAAACCTTCAGAAACGATAACTTAGGCTTCTGGCCATACCATAATTCATATGGTGTCGTTTCAACGGATTTGGACGGAGCCCTATTTAAAATAAATGCGGCTGTTTCTAACGCATAACCCCAGAAGTACACGGGCAAATCGGTAAGAGACATCGTAGATCGGACACTATCCAGTAGAGTACGATTACGTCGCTCCGACACGCCGTTACGCTGCGGTGTTCCGGCTGGCGTAAGTTGGGGTACAATGCCACAACTCTTCAGATGTGTGCCAAACTCAAAACTCAAATACTCGCCACCACGATCGGATCGGAGGTGCTTGATTTTCTTGTTAAGCTGATTCTCAACTTCACTTTGAAATACTTTGAACTTTTCAAAAGTTTCAGACTTGTGTTTCATCAAGTAGATATAACAGTATCTACTCAAGTCATCAGTGAATGTGACGAAGTAACGATAACCATTGCGTGTCGAAACGCTCATCAGTCCACACTCATCTGTATGTATGATCCCCAATAAATCCGACGCCCGTTCAACGAAACCTTTGAACGGTGTCTTGGTCATTTTGCCCATAAGGCATGGTTCGCATGTATCGAGGGATCCGAAATTCAGCGAGTCCAAAAGTCCATCGGAGTGGAGTTTCTTCATGCGCTTTATACCAATATGAGCAAGACGCCAATGCCACATATACATGGCGGTATCATCACTACACTTAATCCGTTTGGATTCTATGTTATGGATGTGAGTACTACGATCGTGATTCAACAAGAATAAACCATTATTCTCGGGAGCATCAACATACAAGATATCATTCATATAAATAGCACAACTTCTTGATACTGATTTAAATGAATAACCGTCTTGTAACAGGCAAGACCCACTTATAATGTTTACACTCAAGGATGGTACAAAATAACACTTATTTAAAACCAAAACTAATCCCAATGGTAGATGTAGAGGGAGCGTGCCGACAGCCACCACGTCGACTCTCGATCCATTGCCGTCACGCATCGTCACCTCATCCTTAGCCAGCCACCGTTTATTTCGTGACTCCTCGTGAGAGTTACATATATGAGCAACAGAACCAGTATCAAATACCCACGTGTTGCTCCGGGCGGATGTAAGGTACACATCTATAACATGTATATCAAATATACCTTGCTCTTTGTCGACTGTCTTGTCAGACTTCCTATCCTCCTGTTAATTGGGGCAGTTGCGCTTCCAGTGACCTTTTCCCTTGCAGTAGAAGCACTCCACGCAAGCTCTGGGACCAGATCTATTAGTCTTGGTCTTTGCAATCATCTTGCCCTCCCTCCTGGACTTGCAGATCTGCTTTCCCTTGCCACCGGATTTCTTAAAATCGACGGTCTTGTTGACCATCAACAACGTGTGCTCCTTCTTAATCTCCACCTTAGTAGTCTTGAGCATCATGAACACTTTGAAGGGAATATGCCCTAGAGGCACTTAATAAACATAGTTTATTGGCAATATGCCAATCGTTCATTATATGTTTTATACCATGCTATAACTGTATTAAGCGAAAACATTAATACATGTGTGGTAAATAAACAACCAGGTCCCTAGTAGCCTCTACTAAGACTAGTTTCGTTGCGTGATTGATGATCGAGGTTTTCCGATCATAGGGCATGGCGCCGGTCGGTAATGGGAGTCATATCGTTAGGTGTAACGATGTGATGGACATACCCAGTATTTGTAGGACATAGTCGTTACGCCTTAAGACCGTGAGATCAACTCTTATTGTTATCCCTGGAAGATACTTTGATCGCACCAAACATCGCATCTTATCTAGTGTGACAATAACGGTGATACTTTTGGGTATCGGAAAGGGGTAGTTGAGACGAGGGGTCAACAGCGGGATTTGTCAGTCCGCATAGCCGGATAGATACTCTAGGGCCCACTCGGTGAGATTATGTCAAATGAGTTTGCAAACATGTGACTAGGTCACCAGCTGACATAATATCATAGACAAGTAGAAGATAGCGATGTCGGTAACGAGATCATGCTAGGTATGGAGATATCTGAGAATGATGCTCGGACACGCTAAATATCGCCATGACAAAGGGTTTAAGACTATACGTCCAGGTTTGATAGATGAAAGTCATTCGTTATATCACAGGGATTAATTCATGGGGTCCAGGCCTACGAGTTAGTCGTTGATCATAGAGGAGTCTTGGTCATACCTGTTATTATATCGAACCGCTAGGGTAACACACTTAAGGGGTTTCGACAAGACAACCGGAAAGGAAAGAAATCACCGGGAGCGTCCCGGGAGGGGTCCGATGGAGATCGGGCAGCGCCGAAAGATTTTTCGGAGCTAGGAAAAGTTATATATATTATGTTTGATATTAATTAGTGTAATTAATATGCAAATATGATTTTATATATTTATTTTCGAATTTATTTAGGCTGATTTCCCTAAATGGGCCTTCTGGTCGAAAGAAGGCCCATGGGGGGGAAAACCCTCAAGGGAATTTTGTGGGGGACACTTGGCCGGCCTAGGTGGGCCAAATGGGGCCCACCTAGGGCCGGTGCACCAGCCTTGGCCGAACCAGGCATGTGGGATAGTCCCACATTGCCTGGCTGGCAAGGTTGGCTCCCCCTGGGAGCCTATATAAGAAGGGGCACCCCTGGCCTTTTAATTCACCAATTAATTCCCAATTTCTCTCTCGATCTCGTGGTTCCCTTGTCGGAGCCGCGCCGAGTAGAGGAGGGGGATATCTTCCACCATAGCCCGCTGCCGCGCTGCTGGTGTTCCGGTCCAAGTCTTCCGCTGCTCGTCCTGGACTGGAGCTTCGGAGGTCGTCGTCTCCACCGTATGTGTGTGACGCCCTGCGAGGTGCGGCGCTAGCGGTACTCGGAGGCCTACTTCCTCCACCCGACCTTGAGGTCATCTTCGTCGTCTTCGTCGCGCCGAGTTCTCCGCGACCTAGAGGTCGGCTACGTCGTTTTCATCGTCAACGCTTGTGCGGGAGCGTAATCCCCGCTATTCGGTCTACGAGGGTATGTATTCCGATCTCCCCCGTACTTCTATATCTACATAGTGTAGATCTTGGCTAGTTTAAGGATATCGTTGGTAGGAATTTTTTTGTTTTCTGCACACGATCCCCTTCACACTTCACCCAGGGACTTAGCCATGCCCTGCATGTTGTAGTTCATGACGAAGCCTTTATAGCTAGGGGCAACGATTGCAACACCCTGTCAATCGCCAGCTCATCGGGAATCTTGCATTCCAGAGCATTCAAGCGTTGAACGTAGCCAGACATCTTGACCACATGCTCGCTCACACTGCTATGCTCCTCCATCTTTGCCGAGAAGAAAAGCTCAGAAGCTTCATATCTCTCAACCTTAGCCTGCTGCGCGAAGACAACCTTGAGATCAGAAATAATCTCAAAGGCGCTCATCTTCTCGAAGCGCTTCTGTAGGTCGGCTTCCATGGCGTAGAGCATGCCACTCTGGACAAAGGCAGAATCCTCCGATCTGGTATGGAAGACCTTCTTCTCATCCTCAGAGGCTTCATCTGCGGGAGGGTCACCTATGGCGGCCTCAATGACGTAGGCCACCCTATGGGGAGTGAGGAGGATCCTCAGGTTGTGAAACCAGGCCATGAAGTTTGACCCATTGGTCTTAAGCTTTTCTTTCTCAAGAAACAGACCTAGGTTAAACGAGGGGCGAGACATCTACAATGGAATTTGCAACAACATAAGACTTTGTTCATAATAATTTTGAGTTATAGTATTTTTAGAAAATAACTAACATAACTCCCACTCAAACGAATATACCTCCTGGTCGTTTAAGCGATTACACGACCCCCATCCATTGCACTACCCCTCAATATCAGAGCCGGCGGCACAACTTCAAGAGTAGACAATTGTCCGCCACACCAATTTTGTGACTCGTGCTCGACCTTTCGGCCTCCGTGTTCCGAGGCCATATCTGCATATGCTAAGCTCACCACTATAACCTCCACGCTGACGCTTGTGCAACATGGCTTACACCCACTGTATGCAAACGAAGATATGTCTGACACCCGATCGTCACGGCCTACCTCATAACGTAGAACTTTCTTGGTGGTGCGCGGTTGAGGAAGAACACTAGTGCTATTTTTTAAGGGATCATCTTATATATTTACCGCCGCGTAACTAATATATACTATATATATAATCACACAATATAACATGCACACAAAACATCAAATGTAATGCAATGTGATATAGTCCATTGCGCCATGGTCTTCTTGGCGCCCGCAGTTTATAAACAATTTAATAAACCTACCTTGACCATATCACATAGCCCCTGCAAAATAAAATTAGACGCTTCTACTTTATCTTTTGCATATTTTACGTGGCTTGGGGCTTTCGTAAATAGAACCGCTTCATACCTACGAACCTTATGACCACAACAACGATCCAATAATTGCATGTTTAAGCATCCCTTTCGGGCCCTCTATTGAAAATGCGAAGACCAACTAAAGAGAGAGAAACTCACACCCGCCAGCCACAGATACAGTACAAGCCGTATGTCAGTAGTGGAACCAGTCTCGCGTAAGCGTACGCGTAAAGTCGGTCCGGGCCGCTTCATCAACTCGATGCCTCTGGAATCACAAGTGCACGCTAAAGGGTAGCAAATAACAGGAACGGTGCCCCCGTGCAGAACACGTGTTCTAACAGCGTACAACTATATCTACGATAGATCGGCTCTGATACCACTGAAGGGGATCGGGTGCAAAAAACAAAAAAAATCCTAGCAACGATATCCCTAAAACATGCCAAGATCTATTCTATGCAGATATAGTAGTACGAACGGAGATCGGAATACATACCCTTGTAGACCGAAAACGGGGATTACTTTCCCGCACAAACGTTGTCGATGAAGACCGACGAAGCCGACCTCAAGGTCGTGTAGAGGAAGCGGACCTCTGAGTACCGCTAGCGCAGCACCTCGTAGGGCGTTACACACGTACGGTGAAAACGACGGCCTCCGAAGCTCCAGTCCAGGACGAGGAGCGGAAGACTTAGACCGAAACACCAGTAGCGCGGCAGCGGGCTATGGTGGAAGAGTTCCCCCTCTCAACTCGGCGCAACTCCGACAAAGGGAATCACGAAATCGAGAGAAAATTGGGGAATTAATTGGTGAATTAAAAGGCCAGGGGTGCCCCTTCTTATATAGGCTCCCAAGGAGGAGCCAACCTGCTCACCAGGCAATGTGGGACTATCCCCACATAGCCTGGTGTGCCGGCCACCTGGTGGGCCCCTTGTGGCCCACCTAGGCTGGCCACCTTGGCCCCCACCGAATTCCCTAGGGAATTTTCCCCCTCTTGGGCCTTCTTTTGACCAGAAGGCCCATTTGGTGAAATCAGACTAAATAAATTCGAAAATAAATATATAAAATCATATTTGCACATTAATTACACTAATTAATATCAAACATATTATATATAATTTATTCTAACTTCGAAAACTCTTTCGTCGCTGCCCGATCTCCATCAGACCTCTCCCGGGACATTCCTGGTGATCTCTTTCCTTTCCGGTTGTCTTGTCGAAACCCCTTAAGTGTGTTACCCTAGCGGTTTGACATAATAACAAGTATGATCAAGACTCCTCTATGATCAACGACTAACTCGTAGGCCTGGATTCCATGAATTAATCCCTGTGATATAACGAATGACTTTCATCTATCAAACCTGAACGCAAAGTCTTAATACTTTGCCATGGCGATACTTAGCATGTCCGAGCATTGTTCCATAGATATCTCCATACCTAGCTTGATCTCGTTACCGACAACGCTATCTTCTACTCGTCTATGATTTCATGTCTCCATGACCTAATCACATGCTTGCAAACTCATTAGACATGATCTCACCGAGTGGGCTCTAGAGTATCTATCCTGCTATGCGGACTGGCATATCCCGCTCTTGACCCCTCGTCTCAACTACTCTTTTCCGATACCCAAAAGTATCACCGTTATTGTCATACTAAATAACATTCGACGTTTGGTGCGATCAAAGTATCTTTCAGGAATAACAATAAGAGTTAGTCTCACGGTCAAAGGCGTAACGACTACGTCCTCCAAATTTGGGTATGTCCATCACATCGTTCTCCAACGATATGACTTCCATTGCCGACCGGCGCCATGCCCTATGATCGGGAAACCTCGATCATCGATCGCGCAACGAAACTAGTCTTAGTATAGGCTACTAGGGACCTGGTTGTTTACGCATCACACCCGTAGTAATATTTCCGCTCAATACGGTTATAGCATGACACAAAAACCTATTATGTGTTTATTAATTGCCTATAGTGCATATCTCCTTCAAGAATAGTTCCTACACAAGACATCGACACAACTGTCTGCGAGTGAGACAATACATGGGTCTTTTTGTATTCCACGAGACAATAGAGGAACCATATATATAACGGGTAGGCTCGGTATCTCGGTGGATCAGCTCCATATGGTCTACAAGCTTTATTCACAATAAATGGAGACTTTACTTCCTGAACCGAAAAGAGATTTTGTTGTGCCACCAAATTAGTTTAAATAAATAGATAGTAAACCTTATAATATATATCCATTAGAAAAAGCAACTATCATTCAAATGAGATAAAAACAATGGACATGATACTAGAATGTCATCTTGAAGCGATTAAAGACATGCAACAATAACCTTTCATAACAACTTCCTCCATAGGCAGCATCAAGAATTCAAGATGTCGGATGGCGAGAGGATTCCAGAGACACCCCTTCGTGTCGCAAGGGCCCCAACCCTAGCGACACAAGGGGCCAAACCGTAGCATCGCCAAAGCCCCCAATGTTGGTTTCTTTCTGAGGCGTTTGGGCAGGTGGACTGCGACGATGTCCCTCCAGAGGCGGTTGGTGTGGTGCATGTGTGAAGATCATGCATGGTGATTAGGGTGGCGATAGCTGGCGGTGCGGTGGCACTTGTTGTGGCCTAGCGGCGTATGTGGGGTCCTGCTTTGGTGGTTGGCGGCGACGGGACAAAAATCTGGCTCCCGACCCGATCTGTAATCCTGAGGACACATGGTCGTGCGGTGGCATACATGGATGGGGGCTCGCGCATATCGGGGAGGATTGAGCCGACTATGAGTTGGAGAGGTGTGGCTGCGGGTGAAAGTCGAGATTTGACTTCAGTCGCGGCAGGCTATGGCGACACATATGTGCCTTTTGTTACCTTGTTGAAGGCATCATCGTTGCAGTCGTCGTCTCCTCGCTCGGCCGGATTTGGGGAAAACCCTGCATCTAGGGGTCTCCTAGATGTGCGTAAGAAATTTACTTCATAACTATCATGATTGCTGCTAGTCTACAGTAAGGATGTGTAGAAAACAACTTATTGGCATCTACGGAGAAACTAAGCAATAAGACAAGCAGCAAGCAGAACTCAAATTTAAGAGGGATGGAGTGAGGAGATTAGGCGAGCCTTCAAGGTTACCTGCTGGTCCTGCTCGACCGCTCCTGCTCGATCTTGCAGCCGAGAGGAGGGCTCGGGCCGGGGAGATAAGGCGGTGGTGACCAGGGAAGCGAGTCGCGGAGAGGACCATCTCCCTGAGCGACCCACCCTGGTCCTATGGCGGCGGCATATATACTCTCCTCCTTCTGGTCCAGGACGGCCGCGGCTCGGAGGGGGTCGTTGGGAAGGAGGCAGATGGCGGCGGCGATTACCGCTGCGAGAACGAGATTTAGGTTTAGGAGGAAATGGGTTACCGCACGATGTGGAGGTGGTGGCTTTGTGGGTGGCCGGACGGTTTTTCTACCACGCTTTTAGCAACAATTTTGTCGGTCGCGCTAGTTAGTTTAGGGCTTCCCGCTTGACCGAAAAGCAAATGACGCGCCTTTTCTCAAAATGACGCGCACTGCGTGCGCCCGATCGAAATATTAGCGCATTTCAAAACTTCCCCGGGTATTGTTAGTCCTCGGTTATTTGAACATATAGCCGAGAGTTTCTTATGAATCATCGGCTATGCTACCAAACATCCGACGGTGGCAATTGTACTGTCGGATATTACCATGAACCGTAGGATATTATGTGGTGATACCCGAGTGGAATTTTCTTCCCGTCGGGTATATAAAAATACCGTCGATTATGTGAGGTAATAACCAAGAGGACAACCCAAATCGTCGGCCATTTACAGTACCGTCGGTTATTAGGTTAATATCCGACGGGCCGTCGGTTATCAAAATTCACCGTCGGAAATTAGGGGATTTCTAGTAGTGCCTGGACAGAACTCAATAAGTGTCATGGTGTGGCTTGTACCGCGGTGACGATGGTGGGTCTTGCTATAGGACACGTGTAAATGGACGTGCGCTGAGCGGTGGAGCTGTCCGGCGTCGATGGTAGGCCTGGCAAGGTAAATGTGTTGATATCTCGTTAAGATGGGTAGAAGGAAGATGGCGACCGCTCCTAGAGCGTGCATAGAGGGTGCACATCCAAGATCCGCTGGACTGGTTTGTGCTCCTAGCTCGTCGTTGGGTGAGAAGGGGCCTCCGGTTAAAATGGTGTGTGTTAGTGTGAGAGCATGGCATGTGTCCCCGATCAGGATCACCCCGTTATTCCGTTAGGAATGTGGCTTTGCGTCGATCGATGTTTTTCTTTTGTCAAGCTCTATAGAATAATCTAATAAAAAAGCTATGTGCATCATTTTGATACACATGCTGGGTGTTTAGTTTCAATTTTGAAACGAAAGATGGCACTTTGAATGCGATAATGGTTCTCCAACAATATTGCTCGAAAAAATGAACGCCACACCAGCATCACCATCACCAAATAAAACCATGAAGAGACGATCAAGGGTTCTCACGAATGTCATGAGAACACATAGATAGCCACATTCCCTCTTCCACGTTAGTTAATTAATTCCCATGTCATTTTTCCCATGATATGCCATTTTTCTGGTCGTAATTTGGTGTTACATACAATTCAAATAAATAAATAGCTAATTTAATAAGGTGACGTTAAAAGCATACAAGATATCAACCGAACAAACAGCCTTGCGAGTATAGTTTTAAAAGTGGAAATGGCCAAGATCGAAATTCTGAATCAAGGAGAATAAGATGAAAATACTAGCGCATCATCAATCATCAAACTTGTTTTACCTTGAGATATATAAACATGTAAATCCCCACATAAACGAAGATAATATAACAATGATGGCAGGCAGCTGGCGGAATGCAAAGATGGTTTTATCATTTGGAGAAAGTGGAGGATGTTATTATCCTAAAACTAGCGAGGCAAAGAAATTTTGGAAGTATATGCATATGATGTACCGTGTTTTAGAAGTACTACCAACTATTGGTCTGGTTATATTGAGAATATTTTGTTTGGTTTGCGTAGTAAGGAAATACCATCCGCAAATGAGGACGGTTCATAGTGGAAATGTGAAATCCCTATGTTATCATGCGGTAGCGCGCATTATTGATGGAAGAAAATTGATAGAGCAGTAACACTGAGAGCGATTGAGTACGGAAAAGTCAGGCATGAGCCGGTCGTTTATTCTTGTTTAACGACACGAAAATATTTCAGTGCACATCTATATGGCATATAGTCATTTGCTGCTTAAATAACACATCAATAAATCATAAACACATCAACCAGTCATTGAACAATCTCAATGAACAAATAAACAAGCCATCACAGGAGACAAACCAAAGCGATGATTTCTCTGCTACACGTTCCATTTTGAGTAGGGAAGTGATATAGAGACACGCGATCGACAAACAAGATGTAAGCATGAAGTGGTCGACACTTCATTTTTCTCATGAAAAAAGCCGGTACTTTATTTTTCCTTCATTTTACGAAAACATTTATATTTTTTTAAGAAAAAAGCTTTGCCTTATATTTATTAAAAGGAAATGAGATATATAGTGCATTACATTACATACTGACACTATGACAGCTCACCATCAATAATTGCCGGATCATCACTTACCCAAAATGAGCAGCGCTAGCTACAGCTAACAAATGGATGGATATCCATCAACGAAATTTGCATGCACCGTGCCAATGAAAACACGTCCAGATTAACAGGAGGATCACACCAACAACATTTCCAAACCCTACTTCCAAGATAGATCGATGAAGACCTAGCAGCCCGCCGCCGGCGCGAGGTATTCCTTGTCCTTGTCCCCATCCCCCACCTGCGGCCGACCGCCGCAGAGGCCGGCCCTGAACAGCAGGAACCCCGCAGCGTGGCCGGCGACGGCCGCGAGGAGCACGCCCACGTTGAACGACATGAGAGCGAGCATGAGCACGTAGGCCGCCCCGACGCGCACCGCGTGCACCGCCGCCCCGGCCACGGCCGCGGCGCGGCGGCCGCGAGAGGAGTCGTCGAGGCCGCGGAAGGAGCCGAGGAGCTCGATGAGCACGGCCAGGGCGAAGACGGCGGCGAGGGCGAGCGCGTACATGCCACCGCGCGCGCCGGGCCACCCCTGGAAGAGGATCTCCGAGTGAGTGCCCCAGTAGAAGGTCATGTGCATGTAGTGCATCGGCCGCCCCCCGTGAGCGGCCGCGGTGGCGCCCGGCGGCATGGAGCTGCCGCCGCCCATGCCGTGCCCTCCTCCCATGTCCATGGCTGGCGGCTGATTCGTGTGGGAGGTTTTGGTGGTTGCATCTCGGCGTGTCGCAGGTGAGCGTATTTATGCGCGCGGTTATTTGTGCAGCTGTGCAGTACGAACGTACGACACCGGGGAGCCAAAGTACAGCGGTACATGGCGGGTTGGCGCTTCAAATTTAGTTAAGTGTAACTTATTAATTTTAAACAGAAATTCGCACAATTTTTTATTTTATTTTTGGCAAATTTGTTGCCCTCGGTTGACCATTTAAAATTTGATTTAACGAGTGGATTGATTTTGCTGTTTCCCCAAAACTTTTAAGTTGTAGTAATTTGTTTTGTTTCAATAGACATATACATATTTTATATCTACGGAGTAGTATACCCCCTCCGATCCTAAAAGATCGTCGCCAGCTAAACTAAGATTTGTCCAAAATGACGAGACATGATCAGCTAGTCCTAGCTCCCCTCAAAACCGGGAGATACTGAATGAGCAAGCCTCCCTGGCGGGAGCCACAATGCAAGATAGCATCTACCAGCTCGGTGTAGCGGATACCTCCATCCCATCTAGGAAGGTAGGGGCATGTAACCCCCATCACAGTGTAATTATGAGGCTAACGGGGCAGAATACACACATGAAGACCCCAATGCAAACTCAATCAGTACGCCATAGGAATACAACGATCTTTTTCGGTGCTCGAACTTGCTCACACCCTTCTTGTCCATATGTGTTCACTCATTGGGGTTTTGGCCTCGCAACGACCTACAAATCAATTGTCTGGATCCAATGGCCCGACACGAAGTGCCACCGTTTCCCATGCCCCGTCCAAACATCATCGCCCTGTCGTATTTTTTGTGTGCAACCATGGATGCTTGCGGTGGAGCTCCAGTGTCGAGTCCTCTACGTGAGCTCGAGGAATATGGTGGGGTTTAAAGGATGGTTATAGGGGTCACCGAATCCAATGACGATGAGATCGTGAAGACTCACATTCGTCACGGGCGTATTTCAAGGGGGAGACCTTGGTAATGGTAGATGGCTAGAGGTAGGTTTTTGGGATTTTGTTTTTTGCAAAAGGTGTTTAAAAATACTCCAAGTGTTCTAATGTTTTTTGTTGTGTACTCATGGCTGAAAGTTTCAATAATTTCATGACGTATGCCACAAAGGGAATTCTCAAATACTTTAAATGTTTTTCTTTCATGTTGTCTATGCCCAACATCTATGCTGAATCTTCGGGTGTTTCATTGCAAACAAAGACGAGCTTTTTTACATTTTGCTACAATTAAATGAGGATTTGTTGCATATGCTTTGTTCTTCTATTAAAAATATCACATGTGTTCTATGCAACTTTGTAGATTGAGGAAAAACATATTTTAAGTGATGTCGCGTACACATATAAAAAAATGTTGCGGAAAGTTCAATATTGTATTTATGGGCGGTCCAGATCTCACCATATTTTGCAGCATCTTTTGTGTGATTTTCTCTGTTATCGCCCTCGCCGACGATGGCGCACAGCCTCACCGGCGGCGCGCCTCCCTTCTGCTGCTACTCCTGTCCGCCCTGCTACACAGGCCGGCTAGCTACCAACCCGACCGCTCCCCCTAGAAAAATCCGCCGCCAAGTGCTCGCCTCGGCCTCCCCTGCGCCGCCCCCTCCGGCAATCGAGGGACGCGGACTCGGGTTCTCTGTGACGACGCGGCGGGGGCTAGTGCAGCCGGTACTCAAGGACTGCTCGCTATGCGTACCGGCAGGGCAGCTCTGGATGCTCCTCGGCCCCAACGGCTGTGGCAAGTCCACCCTTCTCAAGGTCTATCTTCTCTGAACCTGTACTAGAGTCTGTTGCCTGCTTTCACGCGCATTCTCACACATAACTGTGCTCGTCTGGTCATTGACCAGTATCTTCTCAGAATTTCGTACTCGAATGACCAATTCCATTTCCGAGGCTTATGGTTGAGTGGCTGTTCTATTTTTAAGGAGATTTTTCTTCTTTAATGTGTAGAAACCACCCATGGTGTGATTAAGATCTCACAACCACAATCTGGTTGTGTATCCTTCAGCTCACATAAAAGATATATTTTGTAGGATTAGGCAGTGTATGTGTACTTCATCAGGATGCAAATTGCTGAATAGGAGAATTTGTATCTTCGCCTTCAGACTGTGACAGCTTTTCCCCAAAGCACTGAAGGAGCTTCTGTGAGACCTATGAATGGCTGAGAAATCGCTGAGACTGTAGTCGTGCGATTAAATCTTTCTTGAAAAAAATGTCAGATGCCATCAGGAACCAATAGGAAGTTTATTTTGATAGTTGATAGGCAACCATCTATCATAATACTAGGATCTTGGCATGTAAATGAGCAAATATGCATGAGATATTTAATGTTTTGCATCAAGACATTTGAATATTTGAGAGGTGAACACAAGATTAGCATGGCAATTTACTAATTTCATATTTCCCATGATGCTAGTTCGACCTGAATCAATAGGATGTAAAAGTAGGAACTAGGAAGTAATCAAGAGAAGTCACATACCATATTCTGGTATTGTTCCAATATATTTCATAAAGCAGACTGATACAATTTTTTTGGTTCTTAATCTATTTGCTTGCATGTTTTTTCTTTCTCTTTACCTAATGAGACTACAGTACTTTCATAGTTCTTACTACTAGTACCTTAATAGGATGCTAACTTCTTGTTTTTTCTAGGTTTTGGCAGGTTTTCAAAATCAATCTGCTGGTACGGTGCATATTAATCGGCCATTCAGCTATGTATTCCAAAATCCTGATCATCAGGTTATCACTAGTTCTTTGATGACTTTTACCTACAATTAAGAATTAACCAAATTATCAAATGAAATTAAAATAATGTTAAAATATCAGTTTTGGTTACAATATGAAATGAATGGAGGTCTTCTTCTGTTTCATGTAACTTCTTTGCATATCAAATTTAGCTGTTATCAGCATGTGTGCTTAAGTTTGTGTAGCTATTGGTGATAATACAACTTTGTCCATTGCATTACATGAGTTGATATTAAGTGGGCTGCGTAATAACGAAGGTGGTACTAAATTGGCCACATTTTGTATTAGAAAAGTGCATCTTCTGCATGATTTCCAGAAGTCACATCCAGTTTTATGTATTGAAATTAATGTTCAGAGCTTAGTTCACCAGTACGGATGAGCTACGAACATGATTAACAAGTTCTCATATATCTGATTATGCCTTGATGTAAGTACTGACCCCGAACAGTTTTAGTTTCACCAAGCAAGATAAATGTGCCACGGGCTTCTCTTATGACTCAGCTCCAGCAGTTTCCTTGGTAACCGTTTCGTTCACTAATGACAAGTGCTGATACATCTTATTATACTTTGTTGTAAGTACTGACCATAACGTTTTAGTTTCACCAAGCAAGATAAATGTGCCACGAGCTTCTCTTATGACTCCAGCGTATGTTTCCTTAGTAACATTTTCGTTTACTAATGATAAATCTTGTGTCCAAGAGTAAATTTCAGATTAAGAGTTACAAAAAACTGTGTTTGATTCCCTTAGAAAATTGTATGTTTGTGCTGGTTGCTCAATGCATGTTCTGGAATCAAATGAATTACCTAAGATATTCTCGACTGTATGTGCACCATTAAACACTGGTTTCGAGTTCTCCTAGGATATGTGTAATGTTGATGCTTGGGAGCTTTGTTAGTGATGCAATTGTCTCAAGTTATAATAAGTTCTGCTATATATTGAATTATGTCCTTTGGATGCAGGTCGTGATGCCCACGGTGGAATCCGATGTTGCATTTGGTCTTGGTAAGCTCAATCTTTCATTGTCTGAGGTTAGGTCAAGAGTATCACAATCTCTGGACGCAGTTGGAATGTTGAGCTACTCTCAAGTAGGCAGCTGACATGCACATTTTGGATTATAATCTATTGTCTGCACAAGGTTCACAAACATTCTTCATCCAAAACAGAGGCCAATCCAAACTCTGAGTGGTGGGCAGAAACAGAGAGTTGCCATTGCCGGTGCTTTAGCTGAAGCGTCCAAAGTACTATTGTTGGATGAGTTGACCACATTTTTGGATGAATATGATCAGGTATTGAGATTGTTCATGCCTAGTTTTATAACTGTACTCATGTTTTTTTATCACAAAAAACTATGTGCTTTAGGAGAGCGATGTTCAGTAAGCATTTCATTTCAAGGAGTTGTAGTATGGTAATTGTTCCAAAAACGCTTAACAGTATATAGTCCATGATAAAGTTTTGGTTCTCGTTGTTTTTTCATGACACATTATGACTTTGGATTATTTGATACACTCCAAAATAGTACTCCCTCCATTCCAAATTATAAAATATTTTGACCACCTCAATGTGGACTAAATACTGGCTGAAATAAGTGAATCAATACACTAAAATACGTCTAAATATGTACGCCCTCCATTTCTAAATGTAAGAATGTTTTAGGTGTTTCACATGTTGTCTAGATACATACTAAAATGAGTGAATGTACACACTAAAACGTGTTTAGATACATTTGTGTACATGTGAATGTGGACAAAGGGTAAAACATCTTATATTTAGAAACGGAGGGAGTACGAATCAAGAAAAAACTAAAAAGGTTTATATTTAGAAACAAAGGTAGTACAATTTTCTGACGCATCTATTGCATTTGTTGGGTGGCTGACATGCCTTAGAAGCCACATGGTTGTTCTGTATGGGAAATCCTGTATTTATTGTCTAAATATTCTGCTTTCACAAATTATGATCTTTTCTTATTTCTGGTATGCAATTACCACACATATTTATTGACCATGGTGGTTATCAACAATTACTAGCTATCTCCATTATATGAAATTACAGATGGGTGTTATCAAGGCGGTGAGGAACTCTGTAACTGCTGATGGGGAGGTTGCGGCATTATGGGTGACTCATCGGCTAGAGGAACTCAAATACGCAGATGGTGCTATCTATATGGAAGATGGACGGACGGTTATTCAAGGCGATATCTCTAGTATATCCAGATTTATAAAGAGGAAACAAGCTCGCTACTTTGGTAATTTTGAGCTCTGATCCGGAGTACTACCAACAGTCTATTTCTCTAGGGCTGTTTGTAGGTAACAATGAAGTGACGGGTTCTATCATTGCTGTAACGTTTTGTTTGACGCAGTTACGTGAACTCAAGTTTTATCTCATACATTGACCTTGGTATAAGCTCATGCAAGATTGTAGCCTGTTTTTCTGTAGAAAAGATTACGGTGTTTTTTTTTAGTAGTATCTTCCTTCGAGCTCGCTGTTCAAGCAAGTGAATTGCTGATGGACTAATTGATGTATGGGACATAGAAACGTGTCTATGATGTTACTGCATGGAAATGATCCTTTTTGTTTAGGAAACATGAACGTGATATGAAATGAAATAACTGTTTAATTGGTTTCAGAAATAACTGTTTAAGGCTAACCAAATGGTTCTGCATATGTTGTACTCTATCGACAGTTGGAAGCAGTCACACCTGCATCGTGATTCTGCATTGGGCTGCTTGATTCGAATGTTCTACGCATGCTGGATTACATTTGGCCGGCAATGTCACAATGATGATGATCTTCATTTTTATCTGAAGCCACCACTCTGTTAGTGATTGGATATTCGATTACATTAGCATCTCCGAACGCAGATGAGGAGAGCGAGGACGTTGACAGTGTCTACATGTTAATGCATTTAGTTAGAAGAACTTAGTGGACTTGCAGATTTAACTTGGATCACATGCTTAAATATAAATATATATAAAACATATTCATATTACTCTCAGAGTCTCGGGTGTAACTACAACTCATGTGTGTTTCACACATGTATGTTATCTATAATACCGAGAGGCATGTAACGTAGTATGGAATATATAGAGCTATTTTAGTACTACTATAGATACTTCCTTTTAGATAGTATGTAATTTTTTTCTACATACTTCTCTTTTATATACATATATGATGATATTCAAGTATATAATGTAAAATATAAGGACGGTTGCAATTTTTTCATGAAACTTGTTTTGGGGTATCTTAGATATAGTATATAAATATAATCAAACCGATAAAATATTACAAATACACCTGGATGTAGAAACCATGGATTTCAGATAAGTTAAATATCAAACCAAATATCAGCAATTACTGCCCCCACCCCCATGTACAAACTTCAATATGTAACCAAAATCTCTCCTTGCATCCCATCGCAATATCGGCCCCGTGATGGGCGACAAAATCTCTTATGGTCTTGGCGAGCGTGGCGCCCGGCGTATCAGGTCGGCTTGTCGCCGCCAGGAGGCACTTGGTCGGACGACCGGCCCGCCTACGTCGCCGGTGAGCCGATCTTGAAGTACAAGCACCCATGGTTCAAGATTACGAACACCATGGCCTTTACGACCTCGGGTATCATCCTGCTCATGCTATCCCACAAGAAGTTCTTCAACACGCCTTTGAAGACGTTATCACTTGAGGCAACTACAGTGTTCGACATCGCCTGTTTGATGATAGCATACACCGTTGGAAGTTCGCCTGAATATCCCCTTATTGGCGTTTACGTCCTCGTGTCGGCTGTAATATGGGGCCTCGTCTACTCCGTGTTGTGGCGAAACGCCTCGCCGATTCCATCACCTGTTGTGTTCTTTTTGTAATTATTATCTGTTCCCAACTTGATCTCTGAATTTTTTTCAGGACTTTGAAATCGGTTAGAACGAGATGGGCTATCTGTTAGCAGAATGTCCTCATCTACTTCGTGGCGTGGTTGTGAGTAAGAAAACGCCTCGCCATTTCGCTCTATTCCATTCGTTTCCGATTTCTCTGTTTTAGTTGCGTTTTCAGTTTCTGCCATCACGACCGTTTGGAAAGGGGTGAGCTGATCTGTGGCCCAGGATCGCCAGCAGTACTGCAGCTAGATTAAGCCGTACCTGATGATGGATTATGCCCGTTCGCATTTAAGATTTGGCTCTGATGTGGATGCTGCTGCGTAATTTACATTCCATAAAAGATCTTGGTATACATGGAAACTTTTTAATTGGATGTGGATGATGCTGCATAATTTACCGCTATATATTTTATTTCTTATTTTTTGACCTAGAACATACGATTCTATTAACGAGACTCAGCAGATGTTGGTAACTTGGTATACGTGGAACCTTTTTATTTTCGATCAGCAAAAAATTAAAACCGAAATTTCCACCTGGATTCCAGCAGAATCTGTCAACTTGTATGTTGTGATATAGAATCATGAATAAGAAACATGTTCGCTGGAAACTCATTTATGTATTTTTGTTCTGGAGCACATTTTCAGAGATTATTATGTGGTGTCGATACTTGAGAAATGCATCCATCTAAATACCTGGAAAAACGAAATCGAATAAAATTCGTTTCGACTGTGCGTCCGGCCCACGTTCTGGTGGAGAAATGTTCCAGTCATCCACTCCATGTCGACAGTCGCCCAATTCGTGACTCAATATGTGAACATAGGATGGATGGAGTCGATCTTCATTCTTCACCGTCGCTAGCTGCAACCTGCAGCCAAGAGAGTCTGTTGCCTGTTGGCCGGCTGGGACGGTGAAGCAAGTGGTAACTGGCGCCGGCGAGATCCACGTTGAGTTGACCAACAAGCGGGATCCCAGGTAAAGTAACTTCCGTCAGAATCTTTCCTGAGAATGACTCATCTACTGCGTCAATGATATACACATCCGGAAAGTCAAGACTTCATGCGTGCGCGCCGCGTGCGGGTCACCGGAGACGACGAGAGAGAATGGATGTCCCTGCATGCCTGCCGGAATGCTGGAAGCCATGGCCGCAGGTAGCTTGTTAATTAGCCCCATCGCCGCCGACGGCCGGCCCTCGGTCAAATTCCGGCGAAAGCACGTTTCGCGTTTGTAGAAATATCACTTTGTCTTGCCCTACGCCACTTGGGAAACAAGCCACTTCGCCTCTAATTAAGCTCTTGTTAAAGTAAAGCTACGACCTCTCCAGTCTCCTTAAGAATCCCTCGCTAGGTGCCACACAAACTCACACCAAAAACCATCCAAAGAAAGAAGTACTGTACCGTCGAGTTGAGCAGCCATAGGAAGAAGAAGACCTCTCTACACCTGACCCAAGAAGCCTGTTCACGGCGAGCTCGATCGCCGTGGCAATGGCGCAGCGCGGCGGCATGGCTCAGCAGCTTGCATGCTGCTGTTTCCTGGTGGCGCTCGCGCTGGCGTGCGGCGTGGCCTCGGCGGCAACCGCGGCGAGGAAGTCCGTGCCGGCGACTGCTCTACCCAAGAACATCCCCAAGTCAGAGTTCCAGAGGATCACCTTCAGCAAATCCAGCAGCAAGCGGCTGTACACCATCACCTGCAAAGACAAGAAGAAAAAGACCTGCATCGTATCCTGCCCGTCCAAATGCCCCAACGAGTGCCTCGCCTACTGCAGCTTCTGCGTCTCCTTCTGCCGTACGTTGCTCGTAACGCGTATACGTACACATAGACTGCCAATTCATCTCGAGACACGCCTGTTAAATTACTAATTAGTTTGTTGCTGCAGTGTGTGACATCTTCCCGGGCACCTCCTGCGGCGACCCGCGCTTCACCGGCGGCGACGGCAACACCTTCTACTTCCACGGGAAGAAGGACCAGGACTTCTGCATCGTCTCCGACGCGGACCTCCACATCAACGCCCACTTCATCGGCAACCACAACCCCGCCGTGAGGCGCAGCTTCACGTGGATCCAGGCCATCGGTGTCAGCTTCGCCGGTCACCGCCTCTACGTCGGCGCAACCAAGGCCGCCAAGTGGGAAGCGGACGAGGATCACATCCACATCATGCTCGACGGCGAGACCGTCGACGTGGAGACCATCAAGGACGCCCTCTGGGTATCCAAGGCCCTGCCCGACCTCTCCGTCACCCGCACCGACAACTTCAACGCTGTCACCGTCGCGCTCGCCGGCGTGTTCAGCATCACGGCCAACGCGGTGCCGATCACCGATGAGGACTCCCACATCCACAACTACGGCAAGACCGGGAACGACACCCTCGTGCACCTTGACCTTGGCTTCAAGTTCCATGCCCTCACCAACGCCGTCGACGGTGTGCTCGGACAGACCTATAGGACCGACTACATCAACAAGGTGGACATAACTGCCAAGATGCCAATCATGGGCGGCGCACCAAAGTACCTCTCATCGAGCCTCTTCTCCACGGATTGCGCTGTCTCCAAGTTCCATGGCAACAATGGCGCCGGTCCTGTCGTCACATTCGCCTCGTAAATCAACCGCACATATCGACCTACAGGCACACCCATCTATGCTATAGCATGGAATAAATCAATGGGGGTATACATACGTTCTGTTGAGCACGTACAAGAAGAAATAAATGTGGAACACTTTGACGGTGCTTAAATTTTTTTCTAACATCTACTGATTAAATTAATTGTACTGTAATTGATAAATTGATGTTTTTTTGTGATAATGCGGTATGTAATAACCTTTGGTGATACTTAGATGATAACTACTTATGAATAAACTAAGTCTGTGTCAAACTTTGCTAACTCATTGTAGGCACATAGCATCAACGTCTATGGTTAGCTTCTTTGCAAAGCGTTTTAGGCTACTTACTATGTACGCACCTTGCCGTCTCTTGGCGTCACCAGCTAATAAATCGCTCTCATGACATGGAAATCACGTAATAACCTACTAAACATGTATACATTTAAATGAAATGATCCGTCATTCGAAAAAGGAAAAGGTAACCTGTAAACTTGCCTCTAGCACTCTTCATTGAATTCTTAATCTTGCCCTCGTGATCCTTTTTGAAAGAATGGAACATCAAACTATTTGAATTGACTAGTACATCTTACACGCGTCTCCCAAGGTCTTCAATATGATTATTTGAACTAGTACTTCTCCTTTACATACATGGTCAACCTTGAGCATAGACAAATTGTCGACGATATTTTAGGAGTATCATAATCTTTCTCTGTTATGTACTTAGGTACATTGAGTGCGCCCTTCAAGGTTCCATCGGATGGGGGTTTTCCATGGAGGGCTTGGCGATCTATGTCTACCAACTCATGCCATGTTAGTGAATCATATCCAATGAGTCTGTGTGGCATAATGTTAACCCTGGCTAAATACCTTGAGATGGTCTTGACCAGTGACGGAACTACACACAAGCCAAACTGGGCCATAGCCCGCCCAGCCTAGCCCAAAACACCGAAGGAAAAACGAAAATTAGGCCCAATAAATGAAAAAAAGAGTAGTTCTTTGGGCTGGCCCGCCCAAGATTTTGCCTGAAGCTCCGCTGGTGGTCTTGTCTATGAACATCACTCACTTTCTTGGATATGTCATCTTGAGGCATGTCTCCTACTTTGGGTCTCTCAAGGTGGAAACCTATATGACTATATGAGTCTTCTTTTGCGATTTAGGCAACACCATAGAGGTGTTAATTAGAGTTTCAAACGCGCACTCACCTCTTTTTTTAGAGTTTTTGGAGCAGACATTTGTGTCCGGTTTCATCTTTCATTCGTATAGACCAATACCTTCCATATCACCAAGATTTCATTGCCCTCTTCCCTAGACAATGACAATGTTCATTACTTCTGACTTTTGGGAAAGCAATGTAGTGTCACAGTGAAGCTGAGAGGCGCTAGGTTGTGTCTTATTTGTTGCAGGCCACCGATCCATGCGGACATACGACAAGCAGGCACCCACGATAAGGCCTCTATCCAACCTTTGGCTGAGGCCCTTCTCTGGAGGATCGACGATGACGTTTTACATCAACTCCATCCCTAATGACTTGTTCGCCGGTGATGAAGGCGATGGATGGCGGGAGATTAATTCCATCTTGCAAGCCCGATGGAGATGATCAAGGATAGGTTTTTTTAGGTCATTTGGGCTAAATTTCGGGACCAACTTGTATTTTCTAGTTTGTTTAGGTCATGGAGTTGCAAGCAATGTTTGAGATATGACTTCTCAAAACTTATCGGTCGACTCAAAATAAGGGGTATATCGGTCGGTTAATTGAAATATCCGCCAGTATGAATGGTGGTTACAAGTAAGAGCGAAGAGTGTCCTTGTAAATAAAATGTTAACATTGTGCTCTGGTTGCATCTGATATATTTGACCGCAACCTGGCTTCTAGCACACACAACTACAAGCATATCATTTTTTTTGCCAATTATGAACTCTCCTCTCGCCAGAATTATATTTAAATCTAACTCCCAAGGTCGACTCCAGAGAGAATGAAGCTGACCTTCTATATGTTGGCTCCATCCTCTTTCAACGGCGACGTTCACAAATTTAAAAATAGTTTTGAGAAGGTTGCTCAAAAGAGCCATATTTAACAAACGAAAAAAATACACGCAGGTCAGCTCTGTAGAATTACACGGCATCTTTTTTTGAGAAACACGGTACAACACAAATGCCACAACAAGATGGTACAGCCGTCTCCCACCGCAAAGGTTGTGATGGAACGGTAAAGGGGAACAAGTCTCGAGATGGCTCTCCAAACGGGTGACTCTCTCGGAGGGGCATCACCTGAGTACCACCGCCGGATCCACGCAGTCCACGATGTATCCACACCGGATAGAAATTTGTGGAGCATCTTGAGGAGTAGACAGGTGTTTCGGAGCCCAAGGCCCATCACCCCAAGGCCCCCTTCAGAACGGAGGCGGCACGCCTGATTCCATGAGACGAGGCAGTCTCCTCAAGAGCACGCAACCGCTGCCTTCCACAACATCCCACGCTGAGGTCTGTCCATTTGTGCAATCATTTTCTTGGAGAGTTGGAAGATCGCCACCGCATGGAGGGGGAGGGCGGACAACACCGCATCCACGATCGTGAACCTTACGCCGGAGGAGAGCATGTTGAGATGCCAACCGGGCATCCGCTTGCTGTCCGAGAGGGGCAGTCCGAGGTAGTTTTGGGGGAAGCTCGATACAGGGAAGCCTAGGATAGCCGCCAGGTGGGCGGCACAGTCGGGGGGCACGCAGACGGGGACAAAGGTGCTCTTATCGAAGTTGATGAAAAGCCCGGTGGCGAGCGCGAAGTCATCAACCATGGACTTTAGGCGCGACACTTGTTGATCCGTGGCACGAATGATGAGGAGCGGGTCGTCCGCGTACTGGACCACTGGACCAATGATGAAGAGCCCTCCCCGGCAGCTCTCTCAGTAATGAGGAGCCTTAGGAGCTCGGCGACGATCAGGTAGAGGTAGGGAGAGAGAGGGTCCCCCTGCCGCAAACCGTTGCGACACGGGATCCAACGCTCCGGCACACCATTGAGAAGCACCGCAGCCTTCCCAGTGGACAACAACAAGCGGATCCATCTGCACCATTTGTCTCCAAAGCCTCTCGCCCGTATGATAGTTTCCAGCGAGTCCCAATTAACCGAGTCAAAAGCCTTCCTGAAGTCGAGTTTCAACACCACCGTGGGCGCGCCATGGATCTTACAACTCTGGGCAATGTCAGCTGCATACATGAAGCTGTCCGAGATACAACGCCCCTTGACAAAGCCGGACTATTCCGGTGATACCAACCTCTCAATAAAAGGTTGCAGCCTCGTAGTGAGAATCCGGGTCACGAGCTTGATCACGCAATTCTGGAGGGAGATGGGCCGGAACCCGCTGGGAGTGAGGACATCATCATGCTTAGGGAGCAGCACCAGGTGGGCGCGGTTGACACCGTCGAGGGGCACGCGCTCCCCGTGGAAATCACGCAAGAAGGCCACGAGTTCAGGTTTCACCATGGTCCAGAACTGACGATAGAAAGCCGGGCCAAAACCGTCTGGCTTAGGGCTGCTGTCAAGTCTCATTGCCCAAAGGGCATCTCATAGCTCAGTCTCAGAAAATTCAGCTTCAAGAGTCAGAAGGCCAGGCACGGGCGAAAGGACCGAGGAGGGGTGGAAACGCCAAGCCGGGTTTGTGGCAGCACCGAGGATGGACGCAAAGTAGGAGCTGAGGACATCTCCTACGGGGCTGCTCATTTCCGGACCGATTTGGTCCGGATTTTGTCCGTTTGAGCAGCCGTCCGCGGGCGTGTCCGCACGTACTGGAGCCATGCGCCCTACGGGGCTGCTCATTTAGTTGCCCGGGCTAGTTTTTTCCAGATTTTCAAACATAAATATTCTTTAAATAAAATTCAAACATAAATAAAATTCAAACATAAATATAATTCAAACATAAATATTGTTCAAACATAAATAAAATTCAAACATAAATATTGTTCAAACATAAATATAATTCAAACATAAATATTGTTAAAACTCTACTGATGTCCTACAAAGTTCCAGATGTGCTGAACCAAATCATCCTGAAGTGCAATGTGGGTTCCCGCATCACGCAGCTCGTACGCGAAGTCGATGAACTGCTGGAAATTTGCCACTCCTGGCTGGGGCTCCACATTCGCACCCTGAAACAACCAGTTCTCGTCGTACACGTTGTCATCGCGCTCATCCTCTATGGCCGGGCAGGGAACCTCGGAACAACGGCCGCTGACATGCAATGTGGTGATTGACCACGGCCGTGGCAACGAGGACGTCGCTCTCGTCGTCTGTCTCCGAGTCCAACGACGACGAGTAGACGATCACGTTGTTGAAGAAGAACTCGTCGCCGCTGTCCGTCATTTTTCCCCTCCCGAGGTCGGGCAGAGCAATGGACGAACACCTTGTGTGCGTCCCGTCGGGGTGGGGAGGTGGGAGGTTCACCGGGCGGTGGCTGGCCGGCGAAACGACTCCGGGAGCGGCGGCGGGAGGGGATAGAGGTGGGGGGTGCTCACGGTGGCCGGAGGAGGTCGAACGGCGGCGGGGGTGGCCGGGGTGGGTCGCGGTGGAACGGGGTGGACGCGAGGTGGGAGGAGAGATCTCTGTGCGGTGGAGTAGTGTGCTCAAAAGAGGACACTTTCGGTGTCCACTCGGTGTCCGGTGGCTGCTCATATCTGGACCAAATTTGGTACAGGTTTGAGCAGTCCCGGACAAAAAAACGGACCGCTGTCCGTTTAGACAGCCTCTACTGGTTTTGTTCGGGACTGCTCAAATTTGGCCGGTCCGGGGCAATTAAGCAGGCCGTAGGAGATGTCCTGAGGGCGGCTTACTTTTGGGCATGGTTGTGCAGGATGCGGCCTCCATCATGAATGATTTTTATCCAGTTTTTCTTAAAGCGCGCGGATGCGCAGGCGTGAAATAATTTTGTGTTGTCATCTCCGAGCTTGCGTAAACGGAAGGTGTATCTTTGTCGCCAATAGACAACATGTTGTTTGTGATGAAGGGACAGTTGTCTAGCTACTGCGTCACACAGCATTTTCTCAGACAGGTTGGGCTGGCGGAATTCTTCGGTTATGTCGAGAAGTTCAATTACTCCAGAACAGTTTTTGACTACCTCCGCAGGTCGTAGTTTTGGAGAAAGCACGCATCCATTTCAGAGTTTTGCATAGTTGCCGTCCAGCGTGTGGTCCACGGTTTTGTGGCATGTCCTAAACTTCTCTCAAACTTTTTTTTTGAGAAACACAGTACACATAAACACTCATATACGCGCACACACTCACCCCTATGAACACACACATGCACACACTAGTCACGGATCAAGTCTTGAGATTGACGAAGTCACCACACCTAACACGAATCAGGCTTTCGCCCCGCTTCATAAATAAAGCCAAACCGTATGAGATCGTTGTTGGGCCAGACAGCACAACGCCCAAGAACCGACCGAACGATACAAAGTAGTGAGGTAGCAATCTTACAAAGAAGATCCTAAGAAAACCGAGCTACAGAAGTCACAACGAACCACGACTACGCAGCCGGACAAGCACACCAGCTCCACGCTACGCCCTAACTCCCCTGAGCTCCACGACAACGCCCCTAGGAGGGTAACGGCGCAAAGCGTCACCGCCGCCGAGTCCCAAGGACTTGGGTTTTCACCCGGAACCCTGACATGGGGAAGAACACCAAGACGATGTCCCAAAGAGGAAAGCAGCACCCGCGGGCGTCGCCGCCGTTAGAAGCTTTCGCTCGTTCCCTCCCCCATGACACTAAGAGGGTCGTAGAGCGTAAGAGAAAAGGAACCCAACCCAGATCCACACAACGCCAGAAACGCGCATGAGCCACCCGCCGCTACACCCCTTGTTGCCTACACAACCAAACGAAGCAGCCACCACCGTCACCATGGTGCTCGCCGGAGAGCAACCCATGTGACCCGCCACCCAGGGTCGCCGCCCCGGCATCCGCGCACTCCATCCTATGACACGAGGACAAACAAACTGCAGGAGCGACGGGTTGAAGAGGGAAACCTAGCGCGCAGCCGCCCACTGGAGGGGCCTCCCTCCATCGCCTTTTCGGCGGATGCCGACTGGACACGGTAGCTGGATCATTCCTGAAGGGGATCGTGTGCAGAAAACAAAATTTTCCTAGCAACGACATCCTTAAACTATCCAAGATCTACACTATGCAGATATAGTAGTACGGCGGAGATCGGAATACATACCCTCGTAGACCGAATAGCAGGGATTACGCTCACGCACAAGCGTTGACGACGAAGACGACGTAGCCGACCTCTAGGTCGCGAAGAACTCGGCGCAACAATGACGACGAACATGACCTCGAGGTCGGGTGGAGGAAGTAGGCCTCCGAGCACCGCTAGCGCAGCACCTCGCAGAGCGTTACACACGTACGGTGGAGACGACAGCCTCCGAAGCTCCATTCCAGGACGAGCAGCGGAAGACTTGGACCGGAACACCAGCAGCGCGACAGCGGGCTATGGTGGAAGAGATCCCCCTCTCAACTCGGTGCAACTCTGACAAAGGGAATCACGAGATCGAGAGAGAATTGGGGAATTAATTGATGAATTAAAAGGCCAGGGGTGCCCCTCTATATAGAGGGGCAAGGAGGCTACCAACCTCACCAGCCAGGCGGTGTGGGACTATTCCCACACCAGCCACGACCTTGGGAGGTGCGCCGGCCCTAGTGGGCCCCTTGTGGCCCACTAGGGGCTGGCCGAACCAGCCCTCCTCCCTTGGGGGGAAGCTTCCCCCCCTCATGGGCCTTCTTTCCACTAGAAGGCCCATTTAGGGAAATCTGTCTTTAAAAATTCGAAAATAAATATATAAAATTATATTTAAACATTAATTAAACTAATTAATATCAAATATATTTTATATAATTTATTCTAGCTTCGAAAACTATTTCGTCGCTACCCGATCTCCATCGGACCATTCTCGGGACGTTCCCGGTGATCTCTTTCCTTTCCGGTTGTCTTGTCGATATAATAACAAACATGATCGAGACTCCTCTCTGATCAATGACTAACTCGTATGCCTGGGCCCCATGAATTAATCTCTGTGATATAACGAATGACTTTCATCTATCAAATCTGGACGTATAGTCTTAAACCCTTTGGCATGGCGATACTTAGCGTGTCCGAGCATCATTCTCAGATATCTCCATACCTAGCATGATCTCGTTACCGACAACACTATCTTCTACTCGTCCATGATATTATGTCAGCTGGTGACCTAGTCACATGTTTGCAAACTCATTTGACATAATCTCACCGAGTGAGCCCTAGAGAATCTATCCGGCTATGCGGACTGACAAATCCCGTTGTTGACCCCTCGTCTCAACTACCCCCTTCCGATACCCAAAATTATCACCGTTATTGTCATACTAAATAAGATATGACGTTTGGTGCAATCAAAGTATCTTCCAGGAATAACAATAAGAGTTGGTCTCACGGTCTTAAGGCGTAATGACTATGTCCTATAAATACTGGGTATGTCCATCACATCGTTACACCTAACGATATGACTTCCATTGCCGACCGGCGCCATGCCCTATGATCATGAAACCTCGATCATCAATCGCGCAACGAAATTAGTTTTAGTAGAGGCTACTAGGGACCTGGTTGTTTATCTACCACACCTGTATTAATGTTTCCGCTTAATACAGTTATAGCATGGTATAAAACATATAATGAACAATTGTGATACTGCCAATAAACTATGTTTATTTAGTGCCTCTAGGGCATATTCCCTTCAGTCTCCCACTTACACTAGAGTAACACTTAATCTAGTTTATAACTTGGTAAAAGCTCAACACCCATAGCATCTTGGTGCCATCTCGCCTCGTGGAAGAGGAATACAGTCAATAGATCTCACACATTGAGACATATGTGTGCTTTGCAACACTTCTATGTCACCTAGTTTGACATCATCCCGTATCTTACGATGACGGAGAAATATATCCTAGTGGATGGAGTGAGACTCGAACATTCGCGCAGCTTGGGACTTAAAAGTCTAAGAGATCTATTAAGGAGACCACATACGCCCCGAAAACTGCTCAGTCCAATCACACTTGCTACTTCTAAAGTCGCGATATATTTCTATACCTATGTAGATTATATGACAGTGCATTCATATGCGACTTCGCAAACTAACCATGTCTATCTTCAAAATAAAGGACATCTCCTATATGAGATTTCTAGTTGTATGGGCCAGTGTCATAACTTGCATCATCGTAACCACTTTACGGCAAGTTGTCTTTCCACTCTTACCCTTTACTAGAAAACATATCTTCAGTTCTCATAGACACTGAAAAATATACTTAACGTTTGTTCATTGATCCACACAAGGATCACTCCAGAACCTGTTCTTCAACCATGAACTTGGGTCACACTAAGTCGAGCTTTCAGTCTGATAGCATCTATGTCTGATACATAGATAATGTCGAACATCATTTGCTATTACTGAAAATGCCTAAGATAAACTTAATATTTTACCTAGTCATACAAGCAAGAACTTCTTTCTTCGCTTGTTCTATTCTGAAACACTTCAGAATCTTAACTTAGGAATATTCTGACATAATGTTATTAAGCCCCTTACGATCTATACAATTATAAATCGGATGCCTAATACTCCTAACTTCATTTCATAGAAAATTTAATCACTTAAATAATCCTTTACACTCTACTAGAGGATCTGTGTCATTCAATATGTCGTTACATACAAAATCAAGAATGACACCTACCTCCCACTCAAATATGCCTTCCGCATATAAGATCAAGAAAAGCTACTTTGCTCCCACTCACTTCTTTGCAAATGCAGGTTCTTCAACTATTTTGGACAACTCCAAAATCCTTTGATCACATTATCAAAGTGAAGATTCCAGTTCCGATATGCTTACTTCAGCCCATGAATGGACAACTGAAGTTCGCATACATGTTTAGCATCCTCGGGATCACCAACTTTTTCTTAATGACACTATTAAGAAACATGGTTTCCTTATCCATCTATCAATTTCTCATTTGAAATTATAGATTGCTAAACGACCCAGAATAGATTTAGGTTTCGTCACTTGAGTCAAACTCTTATGTGGTCAACTTTTGAATCTGTCGGAACTGTTTCACGACAAATCGATCCTTCTCAATATCTATTCTCTCATAAAATTCCACATTCTATTAACATCCTAGATGCCATCAAGAAGATCTCCCAAGTCATTACCTGGTAATCGTATATGGATTTTATTTCGGATCATAAATGACTCATAGCCATTTCTCGGACTTAGGTCCACCATCTCTTCTTCGTAGTTCGTTGGTCTATCATATTCCATTAATATGACCTTCATAACACACAGTGTGAAACACAACCTCGTATGCCTACGCTCTTAGTATGAGCTCAGAACATCATGATCTTGAATCATCAGCTTTTTCAAGATGTGGAGGTTGACACCGAAAACACTTTCGGTTGCGCCACTCTGATGTCTGGAGAGAAAGTTCATCAACTTTGTCTGGCTCTACTTTCTTTCTCACTTATACCCTTGGACAAGAAACTATTTCTTTCGCAAGGTATATCACGGCGACGATTTTGCCTATGTCGTGAGACATGTACCCAACTAACTCTTTAGGTACGGTACACTACAAAAATTAATCCATTTTAGGTTTGATCACATCGAAACACTAAATTGTTGAAACGATAATCCAGGCTAAAAGCCATGCCATTACTCATATGGTATTGTCTCCATGGATTTAAATGGTTTCCCTATTACCTAACGTGAATGTTACGTTTCTACCATATGACTCTAATGATCACAATAATTAGGTAAGAGATTTATTTACCACACACTTTCCGATAGAGTGCAATTACGACGTCCTAACACACCATAACACTATGGTGTTCCATGCGACGTAATTTGTGGAACTCTTCTCACAAGTCTTCCAATGATGTGCCAAAATTATAACTCAAATCTTCATTTCCTCGATCTGTATCGCGGGAATTTGATTTTCTTGTTAAGTTTATTTCCTACTTCATTCTGAACTTGTTTGATCGAATCAAAATTTCCAGACCAACATTCCCCGAGTGGATAACCATATATCTACTCGAATGTTCATGAAGTATATGAAATAAATACTTCTACTACACGTTAAAGTACTTCATTGATTCACATACACCCATATGCACGATTCTCAACAAGCTATACTCAAAACGTTCAGTGAAGTTCACAAAATAAAGGTCTCCACTACCCGTCAATCACTTCATTGAACCACATACATTTATATGCATGACTATTAATAAGTTATATGCCCGTTTTTCGAAAACGGTGTCACAATTATTTTGCAAGTGTCAAAAGATCAAATCTTAGGACTTTTGATCCATCCGGTATGGAGCTAATGCATTGACTATAACATTGACATGTATTAAACGGTAGTGCCACACATATGTGGTGTCTTTATTAAGTTTATATCCTTTGGTATTAATATTATGAATGTCGGAGCTTCTACCATCTAAATTTAAATCGGCATATGATCATTACTTCATAAATATAGGACAACAAGTTTTTCACAATAATGTATGAACAAGTGTCTCGCTAGAGGAGACACACTTATAACGATCATACTAACAGGCGATCATAAAGAATTTATTCAAGTGGTAGATCTAGAGGGAGAGTGTCTATGGCCATCACAACAACTTGTCTGCCATTATCAACACGCAGTGTCGCCTCATCCTTTCAAGTTACTCAAGCAGTAAACCTGGTTTTCATAAAACATGACTAGTTCAAAACTTAGTCACTACTGCGAGTACTTGCTCAGCTAAAACATTCATAACATGTATATCATATATACACCATCATCATTGATGACTTCCGGCGATCTGTTTCATCTTCTTGATACTTCCAACGTAATCAAGAACCATGAAGGTGAACGATTCCCCTTGCATGACATAGTCTATGACAAAAAATTTGCACCTGGTAACGTCGGCTGCCATCCAATGATTGAGCTGAGCAAGGCATCTCAATGTTCATCAAGTATGAACATATGTCATCAAGTATGACTGCCACGTGCTCCTTCAATGTGTGTATTCTCTTCCACCTTGGTTGAGAAGACAATCAGTCAACGTACTGATAAAGTTCATCAACCCAACTTTAGGGGTACCCCGAGTTTAGCGACCATATCATATGTTCGCGATCTCATAAATCGTACCCACCGTTGGTTCTCTATGGCATAGATCACAGCATTCACTGGACTATGTTGATATCATCCACACAAAATCTGATAATCCAAAATATCTTTTGTTAGCGGAATCTCCGGGTTTATCTCCTATCGGGTATTGTATCACAAAGAGCTAACGGTTTAAACAAGGAGTATCCTCAAGCTAAAGTATAAAACTATGAAGTTTGGACCCAACCTTTTAAGTTTCTCAATCGCAGGAATGCGCCTAATTTGAAAAGATGTTATCACAATGGTTAATATCTATAAAGGTTTTGCAAAACAGACTTTGTTCATTATATTTTGAGTTCTAATATTTTAGAAAATAACTATCCGAACTCCCACTCAAACGAACATCCCTCCTGGTCGTTTAAACGATTATACGAACCCCATCCATTGCACAACCGCTCATCGTCAGAGCCGGCGGCACAACTTCAAGAGTAGGCAATTGTCCGTCACACCAATTTTGTGACTCGTGCTCGACCTTTCGGTCTCCGTGTTCCGAGGCCATATCTGCATATGCTAGGCTCACCACTATAACCTCCACGCTGACGCTTGTGCAACATGGCTAACACCCACCGTATGCGAACGACGATATGTCTGACACCCGATCGTCACGGCCTGCCTCATAAGGTAGAACTTTCTTGGTGGTGCGCGTTGGAGGAAGAACACTAGTGGTATTTTTGAAGGGATCATCTTATATAATTACCGCCGCGTAACTAATATATACTAATATATATAATCACGCAATATAAGATGCACACAAAACATCAAATGTTATGCGATGTGATATAGTCCATGCGCCATGGTCTTCTTGGCGCCCGCAGTTTATAAACAATTTATCAAACCTATCTTGACCACATCACATAGCCCCTGAAAAATAAAGTTAGACGCTTGTACTTTATCTTTTACATATTTTACGTGGCTTGGGGCTGTCGTAAATAGAACCGCTTCATACCTACGAACCTTATGACCACAACAACTATCCAATAATTACATGTTTAAGCATCCATTTCGGGCTCTCCATTCAAAATGCAAAGCCAACTAAAGAGAGAGAAACTGACACCCGCCAGCCACAGATACGGTACAAGCCGTATGTCAGTAGTGGAACCAGTCCCGCGTAAGCGTATGCGTAAAGTCGGTCCGGGTCGCTTCATCAACTCGATGCCGCTGGAATCACAAGTGCACGCTAGAGGATAGCAAATAATATGAACGGTGCCCCCGTGTAGAACACGGGTTCTAACAGCGTACAACTATATCTACGATAGATCGGCTCTGATACCACTGAAGGGCATCGTGTGCAGAAAACAAAAAAATTCCTAGCAACGATATCCTTAAACTAGCCAAGATCTACACTATGCAGATATAGTAGTACGACGAAGATCGGAATACATACCCTCGTAGACCGAATAGCAGGGATTACGCTCCCGCACAAGCGTTGACGACGAAGACGACGTAGCCGACCTATAGGTCAGGAAGAACTCGGCGCGACGATGACGATGAAGATGACCTCGAGGTCGGGTGGAGGAAGTAGGCCTCCGAGCACCGCTAGCGCATCACCTCGCATTGCGTTACACACATACGGTGGAGACGACAGCCTCCGAAGCTCCAGTCCAGGACGAGCAGCGGAAGACTTGGACCGGAACACCAGCAACGCGGCAGCGGGCTATGGTGGAAGAGATCCCCCTCTCAACTCGGCGCAACTCCGACAAAGGGAATCACGAGATCGAGAGAGAATTGAGAAATTAATTGGTGAATTAAAAGGCCAGGGGTGCCCCTCTATATAAAGGGGCAAGGAGGCTGCCAACCTCACGAGCAGGACGGTGTGGGACTATTCCCACACCAGCCACGACCTTGGGAGGTGCGCCGGCCCTAGTGGGACCCTTGTGGCCCACTAGGGGCTGGCCGAACCAGCCCTCCTCCCTTGGGGGGAAGCTTCTTCCCTCATGGTCCTTCTTTCCACTAGAAGGCCCATTTAGGGAAATCTGCCTTTAAAAATTCGGAAATAAATATATAAAATCATATTTAAACATTAATTTCACTAATTAATATCAAACATATTTTATATAATTTATTCTAGCTCCGAAAACTATTTCGTCGCTGACCGATCTCCATCAGACCATTCCCGGGACGTTCCCGGTGATCTCTTTCCTTTCCGGTTGTCTTGTCGAAACCCCTTAAGTGTGTTACCCTAGCGGTTCGATATAATAACAGACATGATCGAGACTCCTCTCCGATCAATGACTAACTCGTAGGCCTGGACCCCATGAATTAATCCCTGTGATATAACAAATGACTTTCATCTACCAAAACTGGATGTATAGTCTTAAACCCTTTGTCATGGCGATACTTAGTGTGTCCGAGCATCATTCTCAGATATCTCCATACCTAACATGATCTCGTTATCGACAACACTATCTTCTACGCGTCCATGATATTATGTCAGCTGGTGACTTAGTCACATGTTTGCAAACTCATTTGACATAATCTCACCGAGTGGACCCTAGAGTATCTATCCGGCTATGCGGACTGACAAATCCCGCTGTTGACCCCTCGTCTCAACTACCCCCTTCTGATACCCAAAAGTATCACCGTTATTGTCATACTAAATAAGATATGACGTTTGGTGCAATCAAAGTATCTTCCAGGAATAACAATAAGAGTTGGTCTCACGGTTTTAAGGCGTAATGACTATGTCCTATAAATACTGGGTATGTCCATCACATCGTTACACCTAACGATATGACTTCCATGAAGGGGTTACGGTGCAGAAAACAATAATTTTCTATCGATCGAAACCCTAACTAGCCAGGATCTATCTATCTAGTACATGCGATAACGGTGGCGGAACGGGTTACATTACCTCCATGTAGACCGATAGCGGGGATTACGCTCCCGCACAAGCGTTGACGATGAAGTCGTATGTAGCCGACCTCGAGGTCGCGGAGAACTTGCCGCGATGTCGGAGTCGATGACGCCGGGGTGTCGACGATGATCTGCATCGACGGGCGTCGGGCGGAAGAAGGCAGAGCGCCAGCACCAGGGCTGGTGCGCCGGCAGCAGAGGGGGGGGAGGAGGTGCGGCGGCTGCAGGGGGCGAGACGACGTCGCCCAAGCTCCTCAATAGAGTAGCCTCCGAGCACTCGCAAACATACGGAGCCTAGCGACAACTCCCGGTCATTCAGATCCAGCTGAAATCGCAGGAGTAGATCTGATCTGGAATCCCGCAGAGCAACGGCGCTCTGCGGTATGGCTTAGGTGGAGAGAGACCCCCTTCCTCAGCTCGGCGCGGCTCCAACTTGGGAACCACGAGATCGAGAGAGAAATTGGGAATTAATTGAATTTCCTGTGAATTAAATCAATTAATATGCCTTGCTATATAAAGGGGGAAGGGGGTGTGCAAACCCCTTGGCTCCCCCATGTGGGACTAAACAAAGGACATGGGAGGGGGGGTTCGGCCCCCACATGGGCTGGCCGAACCAGCCAATGGGGCCCACCCCCCTTTGAGGTGCGGCTCCCCCTCTTGGGCCCTCTTAGGGCCCATATAGGTGGGAGCCCCTTTTTTCCTTTATTTAATTAATATTAAATTAATATAAAAATCCTATTAATTCATAATTAATATATTTATATATAATTCAATATCCCGTGACTCCGAAAACTCTTTCGGACCACCCGAACAACTTTCGGACATTCCTGGAACCATTCCAGACCTCTCCGGAACTCCTTCCGGACCACCGGAACTCTTTCCGGATCATTTCTCTCTCTCCAACAAAAACCTATAAAATTCCAGAACCTATCTCCTAGCGTCGCTAAGACCTTAAGTTTGTTACGCTACGGTTCGGGAACACTCCAGACATGGTCGAGACACTCCGCTCACCAATGATCGTCAGGGATACCTGGAAATATATGACGACCCCTGTGCATTCCACGAATATCGTCGTTGAACCATAAGTATGATATTCATTCCCTTTGTCTCTGCGATACTACCTTGTCCGAGATATGATCGTAGACACACCGATGCCTTTGCTGTATCTCGTTACCGACGAAGGTTATTAACTCGTCTGCGATATTACACCTCCATGACCTAGTCATAAGCTGCAGCTATATAGATGCAATATCACCGAGTGGGCCCAGAGTATCTTTCCATTACAAGAATGAACACATCCCGCTCTTGATCCTTACGTCTCGATGCTCTTTCGGAATACCCAAGATGGACACCGTTATTGTCATGCTATATAAGACACAACGTTTGATGCTCTCAAAGCACTCCTACGAAGCAACAATAAGTACGGTCTCACGGTCTAAGGAATAAGCTATCATACTCTTACCTATTGCAAATGACAAACATCGTAATACGATCTTATTGCAATACTCTGCGTATGTCCACCACCTTATTCAACTAACAAGATGACCCCATTGTCAACCGACGTCATTGTCCTTGATCGGGAATCTCGATCAACTGTTGCCCAATGGACTAGCTCATATAGAGGCTTGCTAGGGACCTGGTTGTCTATGTATCACACGTGTATTAACAATTCCGATTAATACAGTTATAGCATAATACACAAACCTATTATAAACTTATGAGATAACGCAATAAATACTACTTATTTATTTGCCTCTAGGGCATATCTCCTTCAGTCTCCCACTTGCACTAGAGTACAAATAAACTAGCTGCATTTTACTTTATCAGAATCCCTTATCAAATAAGAATCATTTGATAATGCTTGCTCGTGGAAAAGTGTTACTGCACAATCCATGATTGTACATGCTCTTGCGATTCACTGGCATCAACTTGTTATATATCACCATGTTGTCTAACAACATATATGCAAATACCGTAACTAAGTGAGACTTCTGCTTCCCAGCGCTTACTCTGATTATACTAACCAGATAACTGCCCTGAAAAACACACTCAGCCATGCAGAGCCCCTTGTAACAATTACAAACTCGCGATATCTACATACTTTCACACCAATGTAGAAAACTTGACATTCAAAAGTCAATCCCTTAACTAACGCACTTCTACTTCCAGTAAATTCCAAATTTACTTTCATAACTGTTCTTTACTCCAAGAACATCGGTTATATTTTATCGAGCAGATAATATGGTTTCTGTATGATGTCTAATATGTACACAATAGACCCACATGTCATACAACCATTACCTTCATGCATCATTACTCTTAATGACCAATTGGATTCCAAAGGACCATCCTTTTGATTTTATTCTGACTCCTCAGATATAATCCAACACAACTCGACTAACTATTTAAAATTCCCGTTCTATTTCAAAATAGACACTAACTTTTAAATAGTTTTACAACTTCATCCTATTCTATTGGTACAGTTTCACAATGTGTTAACTACACAAGATGAATTCGACTCCCACTCAAATTATGTCTCCACATATTTGATAACACGAGCTCCCACTCAAAAACAAGTTATCCACATATTTGAGTTCCCAAGCTCCCACTCAAAAATATGTTCTTCACATATTTCTCCTGAGTGAACTAACTATGACTCCCACTTAAATCGACATCTTGGTTAAACCAAAATCATTGATCTACTATCAATTCGAATTTAATACAAACTACAGTATTACATTAATACAAATCCCTCAGACTTCAAGCATGTCTACATAAATGTAGTCAACAAATTTGATCTTATCCAAGACACATTTCTCGACAAGACATGCTACCGCGTCTTTCTTATAGTCACATTTCTCATATAACATCTTATATGACGATTAAACAATCTTATTCCTCTAATAAGAATTGCAGCAACAATTACTCTCTTAATCCTTTCAAATGCAACTTTGGATTTCCAGGCTCAAAAAGCCTTTGTTCGTATTCCGATATTTTCTCAACTTTCTTTGTATTCATAAAGTGCACCTTGATCTGTCAACAAGATCTGAAATACTTAATACAGTGTTGTGACCTGACAGCAATATTAAATATAACAACACTTTATTTAGAAGTTTATTTCATGAACATATTATGATCTTTATGAAGAGGATTGCAAGCAGAAAACAAATTTCTAGTCCCCCTCACTCTCAATCACTAAACTTTCATTAGCAGACATATACTCTTTGGAACATCTTCCAACATAAGTCTGACACTTTATTCCAAACTTCTAATTTCAATCCATAAACCGTAATTCGAAAAGTCATCTTTTCTCGGAATTACATAGACAACAAACTGAACTTTGTTTCTAATTGATTCAGGAATACACTCTCGTCCAATGTGAGCAATCTACAAAGAACTACTCATGTATATTCCGAATTATCGCATAATCATATACACGTCGACATTACTGTCGATCCTATGAATTCTTGTTGAGAAAAATATCTATTTTCTAAAGTGGACATCGACTATAATGTTTCGAACATATTAGGAGATTCTAAGACTGATTCTGACAGACCACACTTTATTTAAAATAGAGCATGATTATAATTCCCCACATATCACTATATATGACATTATAATTTTGTGAAACTAATTTCCACAAGTCTTTTGTGTTGAAACCATAATTCAAAAATATTGTCCTTTGATCGAATCTTGTGAATACAATATTCACTAATATTTCTTCTGAAAAACCCCATTTGATCTATTATCAAATTAATTTCAGACTCCATAATTTCTCGGGCAAATACTCCTATTTACCAAAATCATGGAACAATTCGGATCATGCAATAACACCATTGATTTATCATTTAAAAATGACTCTCAATCAATTCCTCTAGTATTGCAACTTCAATACTGCATTTCAAACTTAATCAATTTTGGCACTCGAAATACTTAAATGGACCAAAGTTATCCATTACTTCTTTCATTGCCTTTATGGCTAAATTCGATGGTGTTTGCTCTTTGGACACATAATTTTATCATTCCCGCTATTATAAATGTATATCATACGCATAATGTAATTGAGATGTGATGCAAATTACTCATAACATGAAACAACTGCTTTGTTCCATAACATAAAACAACTGATGTGTTCTATATGAATAATTATGTCTTGTAACATTCAAGACACCAAACTAGATCACATTCTCACTATTACAAAATGTCTTATAAAAAACTATTGATGATGACTAATATGATATCTCGAGGGCGTGAGCACTACTGGCCATTAACTTGCCATCACTTGTGCACTGTCACGTCACCCTTCGCCACATACTTGTGATAATCAGGGACTGTTTCACAAACAGAACAATTATCAAACACTTTTCATCAAGTATGAGAAGAATACATTTATATCTTTGTATATCAAATATACCCATAGCGTCGAAGAACTCTTCTTCGATGAATCAACTTTTAGAGATTTGAACTTGTTCACGAACGTGAAGAAGCTCACCGTGTCTCTATAGCATATTCACGCACATGCTATTCACAGCTAGGAGGTAAAACGCAATCTCTATTGCACTGGAGTTCGCTATCTAGAAATCGTAGATATTCGTAAGCCTGAAGTAGATGTCACACAACTTCTCCAACTGAGTCTCCAGACAGGTATGCTCCCCATGTGAATGGTCCGGAACTTTCTAAGCTGTCTGAACTGCTCAAGACTAAATTCATCTTTGAAGTGAACTCTGATCGTATCAATCACGGCATATGGCTCCATGTGTTGAATGCAACTTTCAACTCAGGTGCTAGGCATACGCTCATGACGATCGTCATTTCCATGAACATGTCATGATGCTTACGGAACTCATCATCTTGCTCCTTGCTATCAGAATCATCTGGTCTAACTCCTAACTAATGTTCTAGCACATATAGGATGTTTGTTGTGTTTGGAGAATGTTTCTAAAACTAATGCACCAGCTGATGAAGTTGGACCCGTCGGCTTCCAAGGTAGAATCCGAGCTCTTGAGGAAGCAACCGAAGTGTAGTTCCGTAGTCTCCAGATGTGATCGCAAAAGAGGTAAGATAAGTTTATAATATATAGGTGAGTTTTAGTTCTATAATCTCATTATCAAAAAACACACCTCACCAAGATTATTATCCCTAAAATAATAATGGCGATTACACGACCCTCATCCACCACACTACCCCCGATCATCACGGCCGGCAGCACGGCTTCAAAGGTGGACATAAAATGTCGATCATAACAACTCTATGACTCGTGCTCGATCTTTCGATCTTCCCGTGTTCCGAGGCCATACCTCTGAGTATGCTAGGCTCGCCAATCAAACCTCGAAGACCTGCGCGTGCAACATGGCTTACACCCACTGTATGCGAACGACGAGATGTGTGACACCCGATCATCACGGCCTGCCTCATAACGTAGAACTTTCTTGGTGGTGCGCAACGAGGGAGAACACAATTTTGGTATTTGTTAGGGATCATCCTATTTATGATGCTACCGTTGTATATCTAGCATATAAGCAATCAATACGATGCACACACAACAGCACACAATAATGATGCAATGAAGTGTGATGTGACATGGTCGATGCGCCTGGACCTTCATGGCGCCATGTGCCTGGCCCCCCGGCGCCCCGGCATGGCTCCGAGTCTACAGAGCCCTCCATTGCCTCCGACAGTACGAGTAATATCAAATACTTACCGTAACCATGTCACATGAAATAATGCCTCTGCAAAACAAAGTTAGACGCCTCTAGCTTTATTTAGTTTTGCAAGTTTTACGTGGCAAATAGGCTTATTCGTAAGAGAATCGCTTCCCTACCTACGAACTTTGTACCACAACGTCAATCGTATAATTGCATGTTTAAGCATCCCTTTCGGGCCCTCCATTGAAAATGCTTTGCCGACTAGAGAGAGAGAAACAGACACCCGCCAGCCACAGATACGGTGCAAGCCGTATGTCAGTAGTGGAACCAGGCTCGCGTAAGCGTACGCGTAAAGTCGGTCCGGGCCGCTTCACCAACTCAATATCGAAGGCATCGCAAGTGCACGCTAGAGGGTAGCAAATATAAGAAAGACGCCCTCATTCAACACGAGTTCTAACCGTACCAGCAGTACTACGCATAGATCGGCTCTGATACCACTGAAGGGGTTACGGTGCAGAAAACAATAATTTTCTATCGATCGAAACCCTAACTAGCCAGGATCTATCTATCTAGTACATGCGATAACGGTGGCGGAACGGGTTACATTACCTCCATGTAGACCGATAGCGGGGATTACGCTCCCGCACAAGCGTTGACGATGAAGTCGTACGTAGCCGACCTCGAGGTCGCGGAGAACTTGCCGCGAAGTCGGAGTCGATGACGCCGGGGTGTCGACGATGATCTGCATCGACGGGCGTCGGGCGGAAGAAGGCAGAGCGCCAGCACCAGGGCTGGTGCGCCGGCAGCAGAGGGGGGGAGGCGTGGCGGCTGCAGGGGGCGAGACGACGTTGCACAAGCTCCTCAATAGAGTAGCCTCCGAGCACTCGCAAACATACGGAGCCTAGCGACAACTCCCGGTCATTCAGATCCAGCTGAAATCGCAGGAGTAGATCTGATCTGGAATCCCGCAGAGCAACGGCGCTCTGCGGTATGGCTTCAAAGCACTCCTACGAAGCAACAATAAGTACGGTCTCACGGTCTAAGGAATAAGCTATCATACTCTTACCTATTGCAAATGACAAACATCATAATACGATCTTATTGCAATACTCTGCGTATGTCCACCACCTTATTCAACTAACAAGATGACCCCATTGTCAACCGACGTCATTGTCCTTGATCGGGAATCTCGATCAACTGTTGCCCAATGGACTAGCTCATATAGAGGCTTGCTAGGGACCTGGTTGTCTATGTATCACACGTGTATTAACAATTCCGATTAATACAATTATAGCATAATACACAAACCTATTATAAACTTATGAGATAACGCAATAAATACTACTTATTTATTTGCCTCTAGGGCATATCTCCTTCATTCCATTGCCGACCGGCGCCATGCCCTATGATCGGGAAACTTCAATCATCAATCGTGCAACAAAACTAGTTTTAGTAGAGGCTATGACGAGGTGTTAACTCGACAAGTCCCAGGATTGTGCACCCCGGGTTGATTGATGGGGAGAGAGATGAGTGCAGGTGGTCACGACGGCTGACAAGCAAGGATTTTCCCAGGTTCAGGCTCCCGGAGGATAACACCCTACTCCTGCTTGTCTGATTATTGATGCGAGTTGTGGTTACAATGGCGAGATTGCGATCTCGCTAGGGTTTGTGGCGGTGGCTATGAGCGTGTCCTTTTGGACGAGCAACCCTCCTGGCTTTATAGGCAGCCAGGTCTCGGGTGGTTGATGCCGATGGCAACTACAGATATGGCAGGTTATGCTTCCTAACCGACTTGGACTAGGTTACATGATACCCCGCGTGGGCCTTCTGTGGGCTTCCACGTCCTTGGCGCGGCCCAGGTAGCCTTATCGTGGGCTACCCGAAAGGCAGCCCCACGTCAGTAGCCCCCGAGTGCTTGGTCGAAGCGTAGAGTCGAGCGAAGGACTTCTTCCTCCTGGACGCGCCATCGGATTGCTTGATCTTGAGCTTGAACTCGATTTCTTCAGTCGAACCGGCCGCTCCCGATGGGAGTAACCTTTGCAGTCGAATAACTGTGCCTTCGTCTTGAAGCTTGCTTTTTACTCGGCCTGCTGGCTTACTTGTTGATGGATTCGGCTGCTCGAGCTTACTCGTTTTTTTCTTTGCCACCCGAATGATTTCTTCGGGTTCTCGGATCATCAGTCGATCCTACTTTATTGGTTTCAGCTAAGTAGCTTACTACTCGAATCACTCTGTCGAGCTGTTTCAGTTGCTTTTGGAGTCGTTGGCTTGATGACGTCATTGGTGACGATCTATGGCACGCCTCTGCGCCCGATGGGACGTGACGTGGCGGGCCCCGCTGTCAGATCTGACCGCGGTCAGCAGTTGTCACGTCTTCGAACTGGGCGCGAATTTGCGCGGCATGATGATGACGCCTCGGTTTTCGTGCATAGTGGACGAAGTGGGCGGCGACGGTTGGTTTCTTCGTGCGACACGTGTACGGCCGGATGTGTCTGCTCGGAGCCCTTGTTCTATGGACGGTTGAGATGAAACTTTTGAGGCATAAGTACTGCGTTTTGATGCGGGGGACTTCATCTTCTCCAATCTTTCTGGCCTCCCTTTCCTCTGCGCTCTACCATTTTCGCCGCCATCCAGAGCTCCTTGCTTTTCTGTCCGTGCACCTTGCGCTGCGTCACGGCGCCATGGGCAAGCCGAAGAGCGCCGTTGGCTCCTCCGCCGCCGCCGCCGATGCCGGGCTGATGAAGAAGCCCGACGGCGACTGGCAGAGATCATCGGTGAAGAAGGACGAGGTGGAACTCCTCCGCGCGCAGGGTCTTCTTCCACCTGCTGACAAAGTCCAGGTACGCGCTCCTGGCAAAGAGGTTTTCCCCACTCCCCGCGATAGGGAACGTGTTTGCTTCGTGGATTTCCTTCCGTGGGGCTTCGGGTTCCCCATGCACGATTTTGTGCACGGTCTCCTGTATGCCTATGGGGTTCAGATCCATGATCTGACCCCCAATGGCGTCTTGAGCATCGCTGGCTTCATCGTGCTCTGCGAGTGCTTTCTGGGTGTCGCGCCCCACTGGGCATTGTGGAAGTCGCTCTTCCTCGTTCGCAAGAACGTTGGGAGGAGCGGGTTTCCCTTCCCCGTGGGCGGCTTTGGAATCCAAGTGCGCGGTGACACCGCGTACTTCCAGATGAAGAAGTGCGACTCCGTCCAAGGATGGCGCAAGAGATGGTTCTACATCCAGTCGAACCAGGACGGCCTGGGTGCATTCGACAGCGGACGTGGACTGCGGAAGACCGGCGCCTGGACGCACCCGCTGACTGCCGTGGAGAAGGAGGCCGTGCGGCCCCTGCTGAGCCTGCTGCGTGATCTGACCAAGAGCCTTGGGCGCGAGGCGGGTGGCGTCTTCCTGATGGCCACCTTCTTCCGTCTTCGGGTGCAGCCGCTCAGCGCTCAGCCTCACCCGATGTGGGCCGCCGAAGGCGTCAGGACCGAGCCGCTTGACGATGAGGAGGTGGAAACCAAAGTAAGGTCCATCACCAGCCTCCGAGTCGCGGACACGAGCAACGTCAAGTGCCCGGTTGCTGCTTACAGGGCATCGAACCCCGTTCCTGAGGTGAGTCTTGGCTTGTTTTCCTTTTTGTCTTGACTCGACTTGCGTCTACTTTCTTCTTGATTCGACTTGTGTCTACTTGCTTCAGGGTCGGTCTTTGCTGATCAGCCTTCCTCCTCTTCCCGAGAACGGACCCGACGACGAATCAAAGTTTGTCGAGGAGGAGGATGACGACGAAGAGATTCCTTCCGCACATTCTCCCCACGAAGAGGTGGAGGATGAAGATGAAGTAGAGGAACTCGTGCGGAAGAAGCGGAAGCTCCCGAGCCGTGTCGACTCTTCTACTGCGTCGTCACCTGCTAAGGATGCCGACGTTACTCTGGAGGAGGCCGTCGCGACGTCGTCGGGTGCGCGGTCCTCGGGTGGCTGGAATGAGCCGCTGAATGTTCCTCCAGTCAGCTCCGCGGCTCCTCGTTCGTTTGCGCGGATGGCGTCGCCCTCCCTGGAGAGTTACGACGACCTTGGAACTCCCAGGTGAGCTTCTTGATGATGTGTTTCCTTCGAGTTGTGTTTTGTAGCTGCAACGTTTGAGTTGACAAGTGTGCTCGTTTTCGCTGCAGCCATCGTTCTGGCGATGTTAGCTCCCCCCTTCGGGACGTGGAGCATACATCCGCCCCTTCGACTGAACTGGGGACTCAGGCGGTAGTGGAGAAGGCGCATGCTGAGCCTGTTGGCGTTGCATCGTCGAGCCGCGATCCTCCTTCGGGTTCAGAGGACCCTGATCTCCTGGACCACGTAAGCCCTTTACGCTTGTACTTGTATTCTTGAGTTTTCATCGGGTGCGCGATGAGCGCTGCCGATGGGAGTAGCCCCCGAAGGTGTGGGTGACTAGTATAGTCGCCCGCAACTTTATTAACATCTTGCTTTTGTTTCAGCCGTACTATCGTCAGCAGCTTGACGCAGCCGCGACTTATGTTCGCCTGGAGAAGGAGAGGGACCAGCTGCGTGCTTCTCTGGACCAGGCTACTGGGCAGGTTGCTGAGCTTGAGAAGGCCCTGCATGAGTCTCGAGAGCGGGAGCTGGCGCGGGTCGCCCAGGAGAAGACTCAAGTCGGTCGTCTCCTCTCACTCGCCGGTGTTCTTGGAGGTAAGTTTCGGCTTAATGCCTACTGTGTCTTGATCTTTTTCTTTGTCTGACCTTGAATCCTTTGCGCAGAGACTTGCGGTGGAGCTCCTCCGGAAGACGCGTCGAGTGACGCGGTTGACTTGGCGACTGTTCTTGGCTTCCTCGACCGGGTCTGTGCCTATGCATCCGACGCGCTGAAGAAGTCCACAGACGCGTTGAAGAAATCGACTGGAGCCCTTACTGTGGTGCACCAGAGTATCTTCCCGGGCGACCAGCCGTCGGCAGCCGTGGACGCCCTTGCTGCGCCGTTTGAGGACGCGACCACCATCGCCGACTTCACGCGGTCGCAGACGGTACGTGGCTCGGAGCTCACCTTCCAGCTCCTCTTAGGGCATCAGGTTCCGGGTGACTTTGAGAAGGTCGTCAGCGGCTTTCCCCGAAAACCCGATTGCCGAACCGCGTCGCTAGGTGGCGTGAAGGAGCGTGCTTCACAGCTGGCCGTGCAGCTTGTGGCACTCTTCGAGAGGGCCCTTGCTAAGGCAACTGAGGCGGCTGCCACTCGGAAGAGTCGCTCCCGGTCGCAGTCTGCAGCCTTAGAATAGACATAGCTTTAGAATTCCTTTAGAATTCGGCAGTCGCCGTGGTCTATACTTTTGAACTTATGGCTCTGTAATGAATATTGTCCTGCCCGGTCTTTTGGCTTTTAACAGTGCTTTTGCTAGAATTGAATTTATTTCTGCCTAGTTTAACCTTGCTGCACAGTCGTATGATTGTATTGACTCTGCGTATTCATGGCAGACTGTCGTGCGCGGTGGTGCTTCTTCTTCTCCTGCAAATGCGCCGAGTGGCGAGGCTTCTTCTTCGGGTGCTCGCCGTCGTTGGGCGGCGCCTGCTCCTCCAAGTAGTACAAATGATCAGCGGATAATCACGTACCTGAAGAACAAGGTGGTTGAGCTTGAGGCGACCCTGAAGAATACTGAGCTGCTGCTGCACCGCTCTCGGTCGCATCCTACTGCGGAGTTCTCACGACGTGAAGATTTTTTGCTTGGGGAGATCGATCTGATCAGTCGACAGCTGCAAGGTTGGTATCCTCTTGGCGGCTGGTTTCTTTGCTGAAGCTTGCTTGTTCTGACTCGCAGTTTACGCGTGCAGATGTGAACCCGGACTGGGAGGCTGAGCGGGCTCGTGTTGAAGAGCGAGTTACCCGGGAGGCGTCCGGCGACACCTATGAAGCTCGTCAGTTCTGGGTGAACAAGTCGAGAGGGCGCGCCCTCGCCACCATGCTTGATCGCACGTGGCGTGCGGCTTTTCTTCTGGAGAATTGCCGGAAGACACTCTGGCATATCAATCATGTGTACTTCCCGCATAACGCGCAGCCGAACGGGATGTCCGCCTTGCTGGAGAGGTTTCGCGATGGTGAGGGGTTGAAGGAGGTTGTCGACGCCCAACTTGTGGCTGGGGCGAATGCGGCGTTGGCATACGTCCGGATGCATCGGCCGCATCTTCCGCTCGACAAGGTGCTTGATGGCCTGCCTGGTGATGACGACTTTGACGAGACCTTAGCGGCTGCGCGCCAAATTATCAGGCAGGTTCAGGACCTGAGTGAGCGCCTTGTAGGTCCCCTCGATGCGCCGAAGGCCGAGCCTGCAGATTAGAGTAGCTGTCGTCTGATGTACAGGGTTAGCTATAGAGGGCAAATGTGCCTGCGCAGGTTGCAATGTACTAGATTAAAAATACTTGCGAGTAATGAGAATTGATTTGCTTTCTCAGAAGTGTAAATGCGTGTTTTGATTCGCGACCTGTTTGGCGCAGTCGCCTACTATGTTAGGCAACGGCCTAGGTTTTTCCAAGTGTGACCTGTATGTCGCAGTCTCTGACTTTAACAGGTGGCTACTTAGGATTTTTGTAACTTGACCTGTATGGCGCAGCCCCCGAGTTGTTCGAGTGGTGGCCTAGGATTTTTGCTAAGTCCTGTATGGCGTAGCCCCCGAGTAGGTCGAGTGGCAGCCTAGGGTTACAAGTGTTACCTGTTTGGCGCAGCCCCCGAGTATGTCGGGTGGCGACCTAGGATTTTGAACTTGACCTGTACAGCGCAGCCCCCGAGTGAGTTCGAGTGGCGGCTGAGGATTTTCTGAGAAGGCATGTATGGCGTAGCCCCCGAGTAGGTCGAGTGGTAGCCTAGGAATACAAGTGTTACCTATTTGGCGCAACCCCCGAGTATGTCGGGTGGCGACCTAGGATTTTGAACTTGACCTGTATGGCGCAGCCCCCGAGTGGGTCAGGTGGCGGCCTAGGATTTTTGATTTATGCTTGTATGGCGCAGCCCCCGAGTAGTTGGGGTAGCGGCCTAAGCTTTTCTTTCAACCTGTGTGGCGCAGCCCCCGAGTGGTTCGAGTGGGGGCCTAGGATTTTAGCTTCCTCTGTGTGAAAGGTAAAGGAGACAGATTTTCTTCAAATCACTTTATTGATTCTTGCGAACCGGCCGCCTCATTAAAACCCTTCCAGTCCCCTTAGGTACCCTGGTGAGGGAAAGAGTGCGTCTGAAACCTGCCGCGCTGATTTTTCTTGTACAATGATTGGGTTGAACTAGGCGTAGAACCGGCGGAGTTGTGCGACGTTCCACGGGTTGCTGCACTCTGCTCCCGTCTTCGACTCTTTCAGGCGGTAAGCTCCGTTGCCAATTGCTTTTGTCACGATGTACGGGCCCTCCCATGGGGAAGCGAGCTTGTGCACCTTCTTCTGCTTGAGTCGGAGAACCAGGTCGCCTGCAACGAACGCTCTCGGTCGCAGCCTCCGAGTGTGATAGTTGCGCAGGTCTTGTTGATACACGGCTGACCGTGCCAGGGCGATGTCGCGTACTTCATCCAGGGTGTCCATGCTGTCTTTGAGTGCCTCCTCTGCATCCGAATCGTCGTAGGCGACTACTCTCGGTGCGTCGAATTTGATGTCGCAGGGGAGAACCGCTTCTGCACCATACACCATAAAGAATGGAGTGTATTGGGTGGATCTGTTTGGCGTTGTTCGTAGACTCCAAAGGACCGATGGTAGTTCTTCCACCCATGCGCCTGCTGCACGTTTTAGTGGCACGCGCAGTCGCTTCTTGATGCCGTTGCAGACGAGGCCATTGGCTTTCTCCACTTGCCCATTGGATTGCGGGTGCGAGACGGACGCATAGCTGAGCTTGATCCCTTGCTCTGAGCAGAAGTCCTTGAATTCTTCGGATGTGAAGTTCGAGCCGTTGTCGGTGATGATCCCATTCGGTACTCCAAATCTGAAGATGATTGACCTGATGAAGTTGACTGCTGTGGATGCAGTCGAACTTGTTATGGGCACGGCTTCGATCCACTTTGTGAACTTATCGACTGCAACCAGGAGGTGAGTGTGACCTCCGGGTGAGGATTTCTTCAGCGGACCCACCATGTCCAGACCCCATTGGGCAAAGGGCCAGGCTAATGGTATTGTCTTAAGTTCTGATGCTGGCGCGTGTGGCTTGTTGGCAAACTCCTGGCACCCTGTGCATTTCCTTACTAGCTCCTCGGCGTCCTGCATGGCTGTTAGCCAGTAGAACCCGGCTCGTAGTGCTTTGGCCACCAATGCTCGACTGCTGGCGTGATGCCCGCAGATACCCGCGTGGATGTCGACTAAGATGGCTTGGTCGTCGACTGGATCTACGCACCTTTGCAGAATTCCTGAGATGCTTCTTTTGTAGAGTTCTCCGTTGATGACGGTGAAACTTTTGGAGCGCCTGATGATGCGCTTTGCTTCGACTGGGTCAGCTGGCAGCTTCTGATGCAGTATGTACGCCAGGTACGGTCCTATCCATGTAGCTTCGACTAGCATGACCTCCATGGGGACCTTGTCTTGGCTTGGCGGGTTAGCGTCGCCTTTTGTTGTTGCAGTGCTTGCTGTGTTCTGGGCCTTGATGGATCTCTGCGTGATGCGCTCGAGGAAGACGCCGGTGGGACTGGCACCCTGTCTGAGCCCATGTTAGCGAGGACGTCGGCTTCCTCGTTGCTTTCACGGCCGATGTGCCGCAACTCGCAGCCGTCGAAGTTGCCTTCCAACTGATTGTAGAGGTCTCTGTAGGCGATCATGTTGTCGGCGATGGCGTCGTAGGACTTCATGGTTTGCTGTACGACCAGGTAGGAGTCGCCGTATATCATGAGGTGCGTGGCGCCGCAGTTCTTGGCCATCCGCATGCCGTGGATCAGGGCCTCGTACTCGGCTTCGTTGTTGGACGACGTCGGAAAGTCCATCTGCAGGACGTACTTGAGCTTGTCGCCTTTGGGGGAGATGAGCACAACTCCTGCCCCGGCTGACATGAATTTCTTGGAGCCATCAAAATACATTGTCCATGCGTTGGACAAGTCGGGGACATTTGGTAGCTAGGCTTCTATCCACTCGGTGGTGAATTCTGGGAGGACTTGGGCCTTGATGGACTTCGGGTGAGCATACTTCAGCCCCCATGGTCCTAGCTCGACAACCCACTTGGCGACTCGCCCTGTCGCACGTTGGTTTGTGAGAATGTCTGCTAGTCCAGAGGAGCTTACCACCGTGATCGGGTGCTCGGAGAAGTAGTGGACGACCTTCCTGGAGGTCATGAAGACTCCGTATGCTAGCTTCTGGTAATGCGGGTAGTTCTGCTTGGACAGGGTGAGGACTTCGCTGAGGTAGTAGACGTGCCTCTGCACCGGGTGACTGTGCCCTTCTTCTTCCCGTTCGACTACGAGTACCGTGCTCACCACCCTGTTTGTTGCTGAGACATATAAGTATAGAGGCTCGTTTTCCAGTGGTGCCACAAGGACTGGAGAGGTTTTCAGGGTTTTCTTGAGATGGTCGAATGCGTCCTGCGCCTCCTGTATCCACTCGAACTTGTCTGTCTTCTTCATCAGTTGGTAGAAAGGTAAGGCTTTCTCTCCCAACTTACTAATGAACCGGCTGAGAGCTGCGACTCGGCCGGCTAATCGCTGCACCTCGCGAAGTTTGGTTGGTGCTGGCATGGTGAGAATGTTCTGCTCCTTCTCGGGGTTCGCTTCGATTCCTCTTGCAGATACGAGGTACCCTAGCAGCTCTCCGGTTGGCACGTCGAACACACACTTCTCTGGGTTGAGCTTGATCTGGTATACATCGAGTGCGGCGAAGACCTTGCGGAGGTCGTCGACTAGGGTATCTTCCTTTCGGGTTGTGACGACGATGTCATCGACGTAGACTTGGACGATCTGCCCGATTAGCCCCTTGAGGCACGCTTGCATTGTCCGCTGGTACGTGGCACCTGCGTTCTTTGACCCGAACGGCATCGTCTGGTAGCAAAAGACGCCGTCGGGTGTGATGAAGGCCGTTTTCTCTTCATCCTCGACTTTCAGCCTGATCTGCTGGTAACCTGAGTAGGCATCCAGGAAGGACAGGCGCTCGCAACCTGCTGTCGAGTCGATGATCTGGTCTATCCGCGGGAGCGGGAAGTGATCCTTGGGGTAGCACTTGTTGACTGCGGTGAAGTCCACGCACATGCGTAGTTTCTTCGTCTTCTTTTTCTCCACTAGGACCGGGTTGGCGACCCAGTCCGAGTCCTTGATCTCTCGGATGAACTTGGCGTGCAGTAGCCTATCGACTTCTATGGTGATCGCGTCTCGCTTGGGTCCTGAGAAGCGTCGCATGGATTGTTTGACTGGTCTTGAGTCCTTGTGGACTTTCGGAGAGTGCTCGGCGAGTTCCCTGGGTATCCCTGGCATGTCAGAAGGTTACCATGCAAAGATCTTCCAGTTCTCACGTAGGAACTCGACGAGCGCGCATTCCTATGCGGGGGTCAGACTTGACGAGACCTTGACCGTCTTTCTGCTGTCAGTCGGATGGACTTGGTGGGTGACGGTGTCGTCGTTCGTGTTGAATGTTGCGTCCTTAGCTGGCTTCTTGCGAGCTGGGAAGACGGTCTTGTCGTTGTCGGCTGATATGGCCTTGAAGTGCTCTTCGACTCCGAAGAACTCAGAAATCTTGGCGAACTCGCGGTCGCAGCTGTTGGAGAGCCCGAAGTCGCCGCGTACGGTGATTACTCCTTTCGGCCCGGGCAGCTTTATCATCAGGTAGGCGTAGTGGGGCACTGCCATGAACCTGGCAAAGGTTGGGCGCCCGAGGATGGCGTGGTATTGTGACTTCCAGTCGACGACCTCAAAGTCTATCGACTCCTTCCTGAAGTGCTCGGGTGTACCGAGGATGACGTCGAGTGTGATTGTTCCCATGGGCGTGATTGCTTGCCCTGGTACTATGCCGTGGAAGGTGGTTTCCGATTCCGGCAATTTCTCTGTCGACCTGTTCATTCTTCTCAGGGTGTCGGCGAATATGATGTTGATGCCGCTGCCTCCGTCCAGGAACACCTTCTTCAAGCTGTAGTCGCCGATCAAGGCCTCAATCACGAGTGCGGCGTGCCCAGGTCGGGTTACCTCGGATGGGTGATCTGCCCTGGAAAATGTGATGGGTGTCTACGACCCGCGCAGGTAGTCTGGTACCGCGCGCGGGCTGTTGATGGCCTGAAGTACTTGGCGGGTGATGAATTTTTGGCGCCTGTTTGACGGGGGTCCCTTTTGGATCATGTTCAGCTGTCCCCGTGCGGGTGGGTACGTGTCGGTTGCTGCCGACTGACCTTGTTGCTGTTGCTGTTGCTGCGGCTGGGGGAATGCTCCTGCCGCCTGCACCTGGTTGTTGTTTGCGGGTGCTGCCTGGATGGCTAGCTGCGGGGCCGCCTGTATCGCTTGTACTGGAGCGATAATTTGCTGCATGGCTTGGTATATTTTTCTTGCTTTGCGACAGTCCTTCAGCAGGTGGCTGGAACCCCATTTGCCTGTTTCCGGGTTGCGGAACGAGTGATGCTTACAGGGTTGCATCAGCTCCTCTGCTGGGGTCGGTGGGCGCTTCCACTCGCGCTTCTGGCTTCCATCATTGTGGCCGATGCTGCTGCTGCCACGGTTATACTGACTCGAGTTAGACTGTCGACCCTGGTCGTACTGTCGACTGTTGTCGCGTTTGTCCTCACGGGGGGTTTCATAGCCCGCCGCTACTAGCTCGATTGAATCGTGGGTGTAACGTGGCTTCTTCTTTTGGCGTGCTTCACGCCAGTTGCTTGTTTCACCCTCTTTCTTGGGGGAGGTTTCGCGGACATAGTCCTCTCCTTCGTCCCATTGGTTGGCTGTCTTCGTGAGCTCTATTGTGGTCTTCGGCTGGAGCCTACCGAATTCCTCGCGGAGGTCGCGGCGAGCGACGCCATGCATGAAGGCGTCCATCACCCGATCTTCTGAGACGGGTTCCACGGTGTTGCGGAGTAGTGTCCATCGCTGGATGTAGGAGCGACTCATCCTTTCCTTGCTTGCAGGCCTGCAACTCGATGTAGGTCGTTGGCCTTGCGAATATTCCCGGGAAACTCTTGATGAAGTTATCCTGGAATTATTCCCATGTTCGGAAAGAGTCTTTGGGTTGGCTTGTGAGCCACCCGCGTGCCGAGTCCGTCAGCATGAGCTGGATGTACTGCATTGCCGTAGTCGACGTCCCGCCTTGGCAAGTGCAGGCGATGAGGTAGTCTTCGAGCCACAATTTTGGATCTTGCTTCCCTTCATACTTTGGTGTGCCTGCTGTCAGCTTGAAGCCCTTAGGCATGCGGGTGTCGCGGATGTTGAAGCTGAAGCATGCCGCGCCGCACGGCTCAAAGTCGCGGTCAGCGTGGTCGTCCGCGTTTGCCGCACTAGCCGAGCGCTCCTTGCGGTTGCGGTCCACCGTCTTCTGCGTCAGGACGTCCCGAAGGTCCTTGACTGGTTGCCGCTGTGCCGCTGGGGTGCCCGAGGTTGTTGGTTCGTGCGCCCGGTTGCTTGGCCCCTTGGCCGCCAGCGCTTCTTCGATTGCCCTTATGGAGGCAATTTGCTGCTTGTGGAGAAGGGAGTGCGCGTCCCCCTCCGGTGGCTGCGTGAGCCGGAGGTACGTCTCGACTGAGATCAGGGCGGCGTTCGCCGTCTTTGGGACGGGTATCCCGTTCTCATCTTCGGTGACGAAGGACGAGTCGAGGTTGCGGGTGAGCCTGGTTCGATCGGCTTCTGCCATGAGGGGAACGCGGGCACTGTTTCGCCGTGCTCCTTGGTTAACCTCCGTAGAGGATGTGAAGGAGAGGGCGGCTCGCCTGGCACTCGACGCGTCCGCGTCCCTTTTGCGCCTGAGCAGGTCGGTTTTTTCGGCGCGGATTCGTTCGCCTTCCTTGCGTAGCAAGTACTGGACCGCCAGGTGGTCGTCTCGAGGTGCGTTGGGTGGGGGGAACGTGCCCTCGTCCACATGCTTCATGGCTTGGATCGCCATGTCCCGCGTGATGACAAGTTTAGTCTGGTCCGGCATGTCCACCTCTAGCGGATATGTGGGTTCTTCGTCGTCGCCTTGTGGTGCAGTGCCGGCCATGAAGACTTGCTTGGGGTAGACTTGAGTCGGAGAGTTGGTGCTGCCGCTGCTGCTAATGTCGTCCGTGTCTTGCTCGGGATCGAAAATTGCTGCAATGTGGCGTGCGGCGCAGTCGCTGTCGCGTCTTCTCGCGATCGTCCATGTGTTCCCGCTCGCCGGGGCGAGTGCGATTGGCTTGGGGTAGACTTGGGACTTCCACGAAGATGAGGGCGCGCGTGATGCGGCTGTCGGCCGCGACCTCCTAGCTGCTCGTGCGGGTGCGACAGTCGAGGTAGATCTTGATTTAGTCGACCGCGCGGCCGAAGTTGGGGTAGTAGATCCGATCCGCGCGGCCGTTGCCGAAGTTGTCGATGTGGTCGATGTAGATGCAATCTTTGCGGGTGCAGCGGGCGCGGCTTCCGCGGGTGCGGCCGATGCGATCTTCGCGGGTTCGGCGGGCGCGGGGGTTGCCGGTTCGGGTGACGCCGCCGCGCGTAGCGCGGTAGTCGTAGACCTGAGTACACCACGACTATCGATGCAGCAGTATATGGAGCCGAAGGTGATGTGTATACCTTTGTCCAGATCGGCGTACACCGAGCGGTGGGCCGGCGGGTGGAGGACGTACTCGAAGGAGCCGAATCGGATCGACTCCCGGGAGGCGGATACGCCGATCTTCATTGCGGATGGAGCCGGAGCGACCATGGTCCTAGCACTTGTTTGACGTTCCCACAGACGGCGCCAATTGACGAGGTGTTAACTCGACAAGTCCCAGGATTGTGCACCCCGGGTTGATTGATGGGGAGAGAGATGAGTGCAGGTGGTCACGACGGCTGACAAGCAAGGATTTACCCAGGTTCAGGCTCCCGGAGGATAACACCCTACTCCTGCTTGTCTGATTATTGATGCGAGTTGTGGTTACAGTGGCGAGATTGCGATCTCGCTAGGGTTTGTGGCGGTGGCTATGAGCGTGTCCTTTTGGACGAGCAACCCTCCTGGCTTTATAGGTAGCCAGGTCTCGGGTGGTTGATGCCGATGGCAACTACAGATATAGCAGGTTATGCTTCCTAACCGACTTGGACTAGGTTACATGATACCCCGCGTGGGCCTTCTGTGGGCTTCCACGTCCTTGGCGCGGCCCAGGTAGCCTTATCGTGGGCTACCCGAAAGGCAGCCCCACGTCAGGCTACTAGGGACCTGGTTGTTTATCTACCACACATGTATTAATGTTTCCGCTTAATACAGTTATAGCATGGTATAAAACATATAATGAACAATTGGGATATTGCCAATAAACTATGTTTATTAAGTGCCTCTAGGGCATATTCCCTTCAATTCCAGGCCCACCTGCCCGTACAGATCCCGCCACCATGATACAGCCCGCAGTCCGCTGCCGCCGCAGAGCTTCCACCACGCCACCACCACTCGCCGCGGTGAGCATGCCACCGGCCACAGACCGATGTAGAGGCTGGGAGGGAGGACACCCGAAGGGTCGCGGTCCCAGCCACAACCCCACACCAACCGTCAGGACGAAGCTCGTCAACTCTGATCGATGCGGAGGCTGAGGGGGAGGACGCCCGGAGGGCCACGGTCCCAGCCGCTGCCACACACCATCCGCCACCGCCGTACCACAAACCTGACCAAGAAGTGCAGCGGCGACACCGACCATTCCATGGAACCTCCACAGCAGGCCGAGGCGTTGCCCGCCGGCAGATCTGGGCCCGCCTGGCCCAGATCCAGCCTGCAGCACGTGTCGGCAGATCTGGGCCCCTGGCCCATATCCAGCCCGTACACGTGACGGCCACCCCGCTGCAGGAGCTTCCCCCGTCGGGCACCGCTGCACCGCCTAAGCCACCACAACGCCTTGCGGAAGACCGCCGCCGGCAGGCCCAAGACCGAGACCGAGCGCCTTGCAAGGTCCAGACCTGGACGCGCAAAGGCACCACGAGGCTGCCATGCCGCCGGATGGCCGCCTCGCACGCCGCAGCCGCGTCGCCTGAGCAGCCGTCGTCAGACACATCACAACAGACCCGCCTCACCGCCGCTGAGTAGCCACGCCGCCGTAGAACGGCCGCGCCGCCGCGCCCCCGACCAACACGACGCCTAGGTAGAGCAGCTCGGCCCGCGCCAAGATCACCCAACGAGGGAGCAGGAGGCGCCTCGCCGCCGCAGGCGCCAACCGGGCCGCGCCCGGCGGCCTCAGCCAACGGCGGCGAGAGAAGGAGGCGCGGGAGAGACTTACTGGGCAGGAGGAGGCGAGGCCGCGCCCGGCCGCCGCGGGGCGGCTCGGACGCGGGGGGAGAGGGGGGAGGAGGGAAGTCGGGGGCGGCGTGGGCCGGCCGGCGGCGGCTAGGGTTGGAGGAGGGAAGAGTCCCGGGGTCGCTCGTCACCACACCTAACCATCTTGCCACAGTCAAGTTCTCGGAATTACACAACATGCGTTTTGTCCCACATTATGTCTCTCATGCTTCCATCATGATCTAGGCAGAAATTCTGAAAATGGTGACACGGTCAAACATGTTATCTGTCTCTTCCCTCCTCACAATATGCCGCAAGAATCAAGATTCTTCGTTTGCCTGTTGCACGTAGCTCCCACGAGCAGCACAGCGCACATGTCAGTCAGTTTCGATCGGCGGATCGATCCACCGAACTGTTCCTTCTAACAGCAGCTCAGTCAGTCAGTCCCCCATCCTTAATTTAATCCGAGTTCGGTCTCTGCCAAGATCCCGTTCGCATGGATCGACCGCCCAGAACACCTGAGAATTAGAATTGGTGCAGACGATGCAATACGTTTGATCTGATCCATCGGTCTCAGGATCCGACGGCTCGCGAGGCACGTGCGTGCCTCGATCACGATCTCTGTCAGCTGCGCGTACACGCCACCGCAGCACGACGACGCACAACCGAAACGGGGTGCCGGAGGTAGGGGTCGCCGTCGAGGCTTTGGTCCTTTCGCCGGTGGAAGAAGAAGAATCTGATCTGAGGAGCCGCTCGCCGGAGCCTGCCTGCACCACAAGGTCACCACGGTGGGAGTGGCCCCGATCTCGATCCTCACTCCGGCGGCATGACATGACCTCCGGGATGAGCGCTGGGGCGTGACACGTCGCCCGCACCCACCAGGCCACCACCCCCAAAGAGAGGGAGGGCCAACGTCACGCACGCACGCCCTCGCTCGCTCGCTGCCAACAGAAATCCCCCAACCCCAGCCCGCGACTGACTCCTCTGCTCACTCTCGCCGACGCCACCGGATCCCGATCTGCGCCGCCGCCAGCGAGCCGATGGGAGATGGACGCGAGGATTGGCCGCGAGCGGTCGCCGGCGGAGAGCAGGAGCAGGAGGCGGCGTCGGAGGACCATTTCGACCGGGTGCCGGACGCGGTGCTCCTCGACGTCTTCAACCACATCGGCGACGTCAAGGCGCTGGGCCGCTGCGCGCTCGTCTCGCGCCGCTTCCACGCGCTCGTCCCGCTCGTCGACTCCGTCTTCGTCCGCGTCGACTGCGTCATACCCGACGACAACCAACCCTTGCCGCCGCCGGCCCCCTCACCACCTGCCGCAGCCGCGCGGGGACGGGGCGCGCTCGCCCACATCGCGCGCGTCCTGCTCGGCGGCATCGTCAGGCCCATCCAGGCGGCGCTCGGCCAGATCCTCTCCCCGACCCTATCAGTCATCTCCCGCCGCGGCGCCTCCCTAACCCCGCCGCCGCCGCCCACCACATCACCGCCCGCTCCGCCCGCCGCCACCGACATCTCCCACCACTCCCCCACCGAGGTCCTCCGCTCCTTCAGGGACCTCCGCCGCCTCCGCATCGAGCTGCCCACGGGGGAGCTCGGCGTCGACGACGGCGTGCTGCTCAAGTGGAAGGCCGACTTCGGCTCCACGCTCGGCAGCTGCGTCATCCTCGGCGCCTCATCCGTATCCTCAAACCCACCACACCCACACCCACCACCACCAACATCCTCCTCCCCCACCACCGTCGACACCTCAGCCGCCACGTCTCCTGACTCCCCGACCAGGTCGGAGCCCGAGGAGCTGGCGAGCATCCCCGAGTCGCTGCACGCGAACGGGGGCCTCAAGCTCCGGGTCGTCTGGACGATCAGCTCGCTCATCGCCGCGTCCGCGCGGCACTACCTGCTGCAGCCCATCATCGCCGATCACGAGACGCTCGATAGCTTGAACCTGACCGACGCCGCTGGGCAGGGGGTGCTCACCATGGACAAGAGGCAGCTACAGGAGCTGCGCGTGCGGCCCTTGACGGTTTCCGGGAACTCGCACCGCACGCTCATGCCGTCGCTCGTTATGCGGCTGTGGTATGCTCCGCATATTGAGCTTCCCGGGGGAGTGCTGCTCAAGGGCGCCACGCTGGTGGCCATCAGACCTAGTGACGACGTGCTCAGGGAGGGCGGAGGGGCTGAGGCTGCTGCTCCGGCAGGTGCTACCTGGATCTCAGATGCCTTTGAGGAGCCGTATCGGACGGCGGCAAAGGCGCTTTTCAAGCGGAGGACGTACAGCCTTGAAATGAACTCCTTCTGAGCTTCACGAGTTTGATGATCTTATATGAGGTAATAATTTTATCACTTCATATGATTATTGCACAGAAAATGCCAAAATATAGATAATAAGTAGATATGATGATGTCAAAGACCATTGCAGTATCTGGAATGAAACGACAGTTTTCCTGATGTGGAGAACTAATTTATTTTCTTGCCAAAATCAAAATGATAGGGTGAAACCTAGATGTGTGTACTGTTTTACTCACTACATATCAGTTTTGGCACCTGAGTCTAAAACAGTATATGCCATTCTGAATTCGCAATGGGAGATTGTTGTTTTATTTAATCAGCTAAATCAGGGATTTAGCTGCATTGGCTTCTCCTTTAGTTCTTGGAATTACCAAATAACACGATTTGGTTTCCTCTCCACTCTTTTGTCCAACAAATTTAAGAGACAATATGTCAACCTTTCATTTTGATGGGTCCCAATTCTCAGGGCTTTGCAGTTAGTTAGCGGATCTGATACCAGACAGTTTCATATCATTTATGGTGTTCATTATTATTTCATATCAATTCATGGTGTTCTTAATATACTAATATCCTATTTTTCCGAAGTCTTGCAAAATGAAACCCATTGTTTCTGTTCTCCAGAGTTCAGAATGTTGTAGGAGATGTAGAGCCCAATACTAGATCTTTCGGGACTAATTGGCCCAACCATAGGTCTATAACTATTGTCATTAAGCAAACAAAGCTTGCTTTAGGGTGAGCAAGACTTCGGATTTTGCTAACCGGTTTTTCTTAGTCAGCGGAAATAATGGTCATGGTCAGAGAGCATGGTTTGGGGTGATGACACTTTATGGCTATCGGCGGATAGGTCAAGTTTTTGTACGTATTTAGGTTAGAGTAGTAAACAGGAAAACATTTACTATTTTAGAATATTCACTCCTGCCATGTTGCCATGTTGCTTTTCTAGACCATCACTGAGCTGGCATATTATGAGCTCTTTACAAAGTTTGGGATTAACGAAGTGCTCTCCACTCAAGCTATTCTTACATGCCATTTGTAGTTCCTTTCTGTTCCAGCTAACATAGTTACTAGGCAGTTCTTGAAGTATTAGACAGGTGGTTACTGGCCATCAGTAAACTATATGATTTTTAGGTCATTATTCTAATTGTATGGGACAGAAATAATGCTCTCGTGTCAAGTAGATATTTCTTGCAGCCGAGCTCCAGTGTTCCTGCTACTTTAAATTTTTGTAAAATATAGTTAAAAGTTTAAAAAAAATCATAAAAAAATCATGCATGTTCTTGATGATGTGCCCAATAGATTTGCAAAATCTCAATGTAAAATACTTTATATTTAGACCACACAAAAATGAAAAATTTATGGATCTTATTATAGTTAACAATGCATAGTTTCTAGTCTTCCCATTTTGTCATTTTTGTGTGGGTCAAAATGTAAAATATTCATATGCGTTACAAGTTTATGACCATAAAATATAATTTTTCCCTGTGGGACTGTCCGTTATGACCTACGAAGCACCGATACAGGGACAGGGACACTAGAGTGCGGATACGGGGACATGGGATACGGCGAGTATATTTAAATAATTAAAAAATATATAGCATGTACTAAAGACAAAAGGATACTTTTAACATGTGAGATCAAATATTGGCCACTCGCTGTCTCTTTCTAATTAATGAATGAGCCTACATTCACATCCCGCGGTCTTTGGCCCTTTGCAATATATACCAGTGTTAGAATGTTGAAGATTATGTTCGTATTTGAAAAGGATGCTAGTATATCATAGGCTAGTACTCCGTATTAGAACCAATTATGGGCAACTCCCTGAACCATACAGGTCTCGTACCAGGTACAATGTATCCAGGCGACGTCGCACCTTCTTTCTCCTCTTTTACCACACAGAACCTTTACCAAAAGCAACCAGCAACAACAGCATGAACAGCAGCAACCAGCAAAACAGGAGGTGGACCGGGGCCTGGGTGGGGGAGGGGAAAGATGAGAGCTGGACACGAGATGATTGAGGGCACCTTGCTTGCAGTGGAGAAGGTTAGTTAACGCACCCGCAAGTGGAGCGGTGCGTCCTCATAGAGCAACCATTGTGTTGGTGGAGAATATATGACCAGTGATTTTACCTTGCTCGCTGCCGCGAGGAAAGGAAACCCCATGGTGACTACTACAGGCAGCAGCATTGAGCGAGCACAGTCAGCGTCAGCGTTACCACTAGAGCTTAGACTGGAGCGGTTTGTCCCCTAATTCTATGTAGTTTTAAAAAGGTTTACACGCTAAACTCGAAGGATACAGTTAGGTCATTGAATGCTTAATGAATGGCAGAAAGCATTTGAGATAATGCTTCTTTTGCACTCAACTGCTGGCCAACATGAATATTTTACTTCTTAGAAGTGATTAACATTGTTTTCCGCCAATCATATTCTTTTATGCAACTTGTTATTTATGTAATATGTTTTTTCTTTACTGCTTTTTAAAGTCTGTATTAGTTACTACATTATTCATTTTATTTCAGCTGATTAAACTGATTTCCGTTACATTTGTGTGTATATGTCTATTAACCAGATTATTAGACGCCTAAGATATAATTCTTAGTAGAGGCAAAACAAACCTGTCTGCTATGATAGTTTTTAAAATTTATGGTTGATGCGTTGACATGTTTGACTTAACCAGTTTTCATCTTTACTTGCAGGATGATAGGACACGCTCACACATACGCAGAGTACACACACCATGTATAGCGAAGTGGAATGAAATGCTTTATCTACAGCAGAAGTGCGGCCCTGAAGTGAAGCCATGATATGTTCTGTACATGAGTGTGGGGTTCTCTTCCATTACACCCATCCATATTCGATTTTGCAGAATAATTTTTCCATGTTCTGCCCCTATTATTCAGCTAGCTCTATATACTAAATCATAGACTATGCTGTCATGTCTAGAAACGTATGAGCTGTGATGTTGTGACTTGAACGGTTGAACCTTGTATCAGACATTAGAGTGATTCCTTTCTCAAATTATAGACTGAACATTTCTAGAAACGTTTGAGCTGTGCCGTCACATGTGACTTGAACGGTTGACCCTTTATGTGTATTAGACTCTAGAGTGATTAATTCGTTTACTAGAAAAGAGATGCATGACCATAGTACTAAAAGTTCCACCGTGTTGAAGCGTTTACCATAAAGTTTTGAACAAGGACACAAGTTTAATCAAGCTCCAATTGTGGTCATTTAGGAGAAATGATACAGGTCGCCTGTTCTGTCGTCCTTGGTCTGCGTCTTTTACTCCTTCAGACTTTTTGAACAATGACTGTGAGAGGTGTATCTTCTGCCACGTTTTAAAGGACAGTGAGGAACAGACCTTGAACTACGGAACCTAACGCTACTTTCTCAGCAAAATTTCATCGCACAGGTTAATTTACTCACATTGGTAGATACCATGTTCTGAAGTTCTATTGAGCAGTTTAACAATTATTTCATCTGCAAAAGTTTCAAGTTAGTTCAGACTGAAGCTTGGGAGTTAGTTCAGACCGAAGCTTGGGAGTTAGTTCAGACCGAAGCTTGCAAGTTAGTTCAAACTGAAGCTTGCAAGGTTCAAGTTCACAGTACACGGCGTACTCATAGATGAGAAACTTGGTGACCACCTAGCCCCTGCGCATTTCTGATTTGGAAATCTGGGTTGAAACTACACATCGCTGAAATGATTGCCCTTGACCCCCCAAATGTGAAACAAATATCCACCTCCGCCTCTAGTTGTTCCAGTGAGTAAATTAGGAAAACCAGTAGAAATTGGGAACGTTCATTGTGTACAACAGCAAGCGAGCAACTACCATGTGTGCCCTTGACACCCCCAAATATCCACCTCTGCCTCGGTTCATTGAAAGAAACACTAAACCGAAACAAGATAGACTAGATTAGTCGGTTACAAGAGATACCTCGAAGATTCCCTATGTAGATCTTCGCGTGACTTGCACTCCAAAATGGTCCTCGTTAGGTATCCAAATCCTTTTTAATCGGTTACAACAAAAATACTCTATCAAAATGATAACTTTTCACCAACGACTACAAGATAAAATTGGAGTTATCCATTAATTATGTACACCGTTCAAAAGATATCCTACAAAATTATTAAATATCTTTCAAGAAAATCCCCATAATGTTTTTTGAATCAATGCAAAGAAGATTGAGAAAATATGACCTAAGTTTACAAGCCGCTGCCCCAAGCAATATAGTGCACTGCAACCTCCGACCCGACATTCTCTTGCACCGAGAGTACACTAGCTAGTAACCGCACGACACCTTGGCCGAATTGTCATCTGCTGCAACATCGCCCCAACCGGAGATCTCGCCATGTAACTGCGCCACCATGGACGGAGTGGTACTTGGGGTTGTGCTTTGCCACTAATAATGTCCTTGATACTCATCGAGGGTCGTCGGTGTCCTACAAAACATAAGGGGAGGGAGTTGAAAGGGCCTCAAATTTTATTTATGAGGAGTCCTAGCGATGGGAGAAGAACAAGAGCTCATTCAACTGTTGTGATGTTGCACATTTGAGAAGGGAATAATAAAAGGCATTTTTTTTTCAGTATCACATTGTAAGCAACGCAAAGGAATTGGTTAGTAGGTGACCAAGGTATGATTGTGTTGTATCTAGGGATTCAAACAAATAAGATCTAAGTCATTATGAAAATGTATCAATATAAAATTGATCAAATAACACTAAAAATGATGTTCTTCAAATAACATGATGCAACTTAGAATTCAATAGGTATGATTCTTAATATAAATTGGGAAATTATCTTCGGCTAATAGGTGTAGATGCACCCGCTATATAAAATGGCATTTCAAGCTGTAAAAAATGATAATTTTTTTGGATATGAACCCACCTATTCTATGTCCGTACAAAATGTTTCGTGAAGAAATAACAATTTTTCTGACATGTGTAAAAAAACAAATTTCGGTGCTCCACAATACATTTTCACGAAACATTTATTTGCATTTTTTTACCCATTCCATGAAGAATGTCATTTTTAACGAAACTTTTTGTACGAACGTATAGTACGCGGATGCATGTCTAATTTTTTGTTGTTGAAATTTTCCGAGCTTTTAAAAATCTTATACATAATGGGTGCATCCTATGACCAGAAACACCGTACCCAATGGAGAAATCCAGTTACTCGATAGCATGTCATGACATACTCTTTCAGATTTAGTCTACATTTTAGAAAAAAACAGATAAATTAGGTTAACATTTAGTCTATATCATATCATGTTATAGTATTCTTTCCGAACACAGGACCCTAGACTTTACCAGCTCGTCCCTGTCTATTTGTTGCCTACATTTCTTTAGATGAAATTCCATGTCTTTCGCGGCTGATTGATCAAAATCTCAGCGGAAAAGGACTCCTTCCGGAATTAATTCATGCGTTTGCTGGCTAGCTATCGTTCGCGCGCGTGGTGCTGAAGTTCGTGGCGCCTGGTTCCGGCACGCCATACGGCGGTCCTAGTTCGTGGAGTCGCCAGCTCGATAGTGAGTACCGCTATATTTTCTCCGTAGCTTCATTTCGCCACACATCAATTCGATCATGTCAAAACGCTATTAATTTAGTGCATAACCAATTATAGTTAATGTGGGCCACTTGCATTACGGATGAAGGACTTCCGCGTGACTGTGTGAGTGACTCGCCATTCCAGCTGTATAAACTAGATGGATACCCCGCACGTTGCAGCGGATATCTCTAAGAACAAAATAAACGCATAAACTCTGAAGCAAACTATAAAAATATGTATGCATGAATAACACGTGATTTAATTTAGTAATTACATTGTAGAATTGTGTGGTCTTATCATTGAACCACAAAATAAAAAGATGATGTGGCTAATTTAATTGCTAAAGAAAAAAATGATGTGGATACTTCCATGTAGAGATGGACAATAAGTAATTAATTTTTGTGAGATGATGTGGATAATTGGTTGGCTAAAAGAAGAAGTGATGTGGATGGCTTGCATGTTGAGATAGAATCATTTATTATAAATTAGTGGGGTTTTGCTATATAAGAAGTATAGATAGATAGATAACTATTATCAAAAAAAAAAACTATCAAAGCCGTTCTGTATTTAGGATATCGGTCGACATCTCCAAAGGTCGATCATAAGCAGGAAGCTGGTAGTAGATAGCAGCGCGGCGGGCCTATTAAATCCTTGATGATCCTGCTGCTTGAGACATTCTGCCGCATTATTCAACAATGGCTCCACCGTCGCAATGCATCGACGCAATCAACAGCAACGCCGACAATGGCGCCGTTACGACGGTGCCGGAGATGGTTGACCCGCCGCGGCAGTGCCCCAGCCTGCTCGACGCGGAGGAGTTCCGGCGGCAGGGTCATCAGCTTATCGACTTCATTGCCGACTACTACGGCCGCATGGGCGACTACCCGGTGCACCCCAGCGTCACGCCCGGCTTCCTGCGCGACGTGCTTCCAGCGGACGCCCCGTCCCATCCGGAGCCTGACGCGTTCCGGTCGGCGTTGAAGGACGTCCGCGACCTCATCCTGCCGGGCATGACGCACTGGCAGAGCCCTCGCCACTTCGCGCACTTCCCGGCGTCGAGCAGCACCGTCGGCGCCCTCGGAGAGGCGCTCATTGCCGGCATCAACGTCGTCCCGTTTACCTGGGCCGCCTCGCCGGCCGCCACTGAGCTCGAGATGGTGGTTGTCGACTGGCTCGGCAAGGCGCTGCACTTGCCAGAGAGCCTCTTGTTCGCCGGAGGAGGCGGGGGCACGTTTCTGGGCACGTCCTGCGAGGCCATACTCTGCGCCCTCGTCGCCGCGAGGGACCGGAAGCTGTCGGAGATCGGAGGGAACAGGATCGGCGACCTCGTCGTCTACTGCTCCGATCAGACACACTTCTCCTTCCGCAAGGCTGCACGTATCGCCGGGATCCAGCGTGACCACTGCCGCGAGGTACAGACGTGCCGTGGGGACATGTTCGCGCTCTCGCCCACGGAGCTGCAGGCCGCCATGCAGGCGGACGTTGACGCCGGCCTGGTCCCACTGTTCCTGTGTGCGACGGTCGGGACGACCCAGACGACCGCTGTTGACCCGATCGGCGAGCTCTGCGCCGTCGCAGCGCCTCACGGTGTCTGGGTGCACGTGGACGCGGCCTACGCCGGCTCCGCGCTGGTGTGCCCGGAGTTCCGCCACGTGATCGACGGCGTGGAGTCCGTCGACTCCTTCAGCATGAACCCCCACAAGTGGCTCCTCGCCAACAACGATTGCTGCGCGATGTGGGTGAAGAAACCATGCGCGCTCGTGGCGGCGCTCGGCACGGAGCAAGATCAGTACATCCTCAGGGACGCCGCCTCCGAGGGCCACGACGTGGTGGACTACAAGGACTGGACGATCACGCTGACCCGCCGGTTCCGCGCGCTCAAGATGTGGCTGGTGCTCCGGTGCTACGGCGTCGACGGCCTGCGCGACCACATCCGCTCGCACGTCCGCATGGCCGAGGCGTTCGAGGGCATGGTGAGAGCCGACGAGAGATTCGAGGTCGTGGCGGAGAGGCGGTTCGCGTTGGTGTGTTTCCGGCTCAGGTCTCCGGAGAAGCTGGGCGGCGAGAAGACGGCCAACGAGCTCAACAGGGGCCTCCTTGAGGAGGTGAACGCGGTCGGCTCCGGCCCGTACATGAGCTCCGCCAACGTTGGCGGCATGTACGCGCTAAGGTGTGCCGTCGGGAGCACCCTCACGGAGGACCGCCATGTCAACGACGCATGGAAGGTCCTGCAGGATCGGGCTTCAGCAATCCTTCGTAAAATGGAGATTATCTACAGCGTGCTCGGTTAAGCAAGCTGAATACTCCCTCCCTCCCAAAGTAACTCTCAAGTTTGTCTAGATGTATTTAGACACAAAACATGTGTACATATATCCACTTTTAGACAAACTTTAAGATAATTATTTTGAAACGGAGATAGTATATATATGTGTTTCACGCTAAATATATATAGGTGTGCGTACTTGGGACATTAATCACAAGTGGCACCTAAACTAGGTCGATCGGAGCTATGAATTAATGAGGATTCTGTTCTGTTGGACAAACTGAGAAGAAAATACTGTATGTTATTGGAAAGGGCGCCTTAATTCTAATGGTACTAGATTTATTCTGACTGAAACTGCACTTAGCAATGTTCTGAGTTTGTTATGCCTAAAGGAGTAATGAAGAGGTGTAGTTTCTACTACAGTAGGCTTTGGCCGGAGAAATAGGGGTAAAGAAATACGGTTTTGCTAATTCTCAGGCACCTGAGAATTGCTTAAGTCTCAGTCACCCACAAAAATATGCATCAGTTGCATTTTTCTGATAAAAAAGTGCAATTGCACTTTTCTGTCAGAAAAGTGTAACTCGTTTTAGTTGCACTTTCTTTTGAACTGCAGTTGCACTTTTCTGAGGTGATTGAGACTTAAGAAAAAATCAGTCACCTGAGACATAGGCACCCCCAAAGAAATACGATCTGGATTGATGGACAGATGTGCCAGCCAAAAGGTGTCGGGGGTTTATGAGTAACTAATTTAGAGTTTAAAATACTAGTCTGCTTTCTAAGTGGGCGATAAGAGAATGAAATGGTATTTGGCAAGAGTTGGTGAAAGCCAAATATCTGAAGAAGGGGCATTAACCCAGTGCATTCATAAGCCTACGAACTAGCAGTTGTTGGAAAGGGTGTCAAATTCTAATGGTACTAGATTGATTCTGACTGAAACTGCACTTAGCAATGTTCCGAGTTACCAGCTTTCAATTTTTGTTATGTCTAAGACTAGTCATAGTGAGAGTAACATAGGTAATATCATACATGCCACGTAGGCAAAAATATGATGTGGCACAGCAATAAATATAATGATGAGATTATAGTGCTATCATAGGTAGATACCGTAATATAAAACATTTCGAGACAAGATGAGTGTACAACCTAATTAATACAACACTACATGATATAACAAATATGTTACTCCCCATAGTGGAAGTAGTAACATACACTAGTATCGTATGCATGATATTAGTATATAATATTCCCCACTATAACTAATCTAAAGGAGTAATGAAGAGGGGTAATTTCTACTGCAGTAGGATGGTTTGGCTGGAAAAACAGGGGGTAAAGAAATGGGCAAGCCTCTGGTAGCTTGCACACACTTACGTATGGGCCCCGACCCACATGCCAGTGTCCCGCACCCCTGCCGTACGTCAGGGGAGCTGCATCCTAAAGAAATACCATCTGGTTCGATGGGCAGATGCATGCCAGCCAGAAGATGTATGGGGTTCATGAGTAACTAATTTAGTGGCTTTGGCAATTAGAGAATGAAAATGGTATTTGGCAAGAGTTGGTGAAAGCCAAATATCTGAAGAAGGGGAAACTAACCTAGTGCATTCGTAAGCCTACGGACTCATGTTTTTGGGTGGGGTTTATGTTAGTTAAAAATCTTTTCTATAGCTTCTGTTAATGTATTCTTATTTTTTTATTTTGGGCGGGATTTATGCCTACGGGGTCGTCGATTTCTTATTTTTAAACGTGGTGTTGCTTGCTTTAGGGTTGCTCTTTGTGGTTTTGTTTGGAGGCAGACTAGGATGCCACAGTTTCAAGAACCGTTGTTTGGCGATCTGAGTCATTTAGGGCGTCTCCAATGCTTAATTCTTAAGTCGATCTTAAGGTAAACCCCACCTCAAGTGCTATAGCAAATCAAAACAACTGCAATGCGTAAGACCTACGTTGGGGCATAAATGCTATAGCTTTTTATTTTCTTTTTTCCAGCCGCTTTTGGTTCCCATCGACAGTACAGGCATTGTTGCGCACAAAATCCTCCTATTTTTAATCGCACTAGTTCTTCTCAAATCCCTATTCGATCTTCCTTGCTCCTCTTCCGGCCTTCAGCGAAGCTGCCGAGGTCAGCACATCAGCCTGCTCTCTCCACGCAACTCGCTTGCACAGAGCGATGGCTCTTCTTGAGATCTACATCCATGGGCGAAGCGTCTCCGTGATGTCCGCATCCATGGACGAAACGCATGGTGTTAGGGATATACCAACTAGGGGTATCTCTAACATGGATCAATTCGGCTAGTCCAGTGTGGCACAAGGGTGGTAAGGCTGAAGCCTAGCGGGCGGCACAGATAGCTGACGTACAAGAAAGTAGGCGGACGGTCCAAGGAAGGTGGAAGGCCGAAGCCCATCAAGCCACCAAGCCCAAGACGGAAGGCGACAACTAAGCCGGTTAGGTCTAGAACTCTGATTACTTGCCGGACAAGTACTTGTCTTGTATCCTGGGGTCTGGCCGCCTATATAAGCCGGCCACCAGGAAGCCTTTAGGGCACGCTTCAATAGACATTGTACACATTGTAACATGTTCACGGCTATTGACTCATAGTGAATTATAGCAGCACGTAGGATCTCGCCACCGTTGCGGGATCTGAAGCTGGGTAAACTCGCCATGTTCAATCTCGTCCTCGACGACACCAACCTTCTTCCCCACAATCCATACGTAGGCTAGAGGACCCCCGTCTCCTATCAAATATGCCGATACTACGACAGTTGGCGCCCACCGTGGGGCATAAGGTTCCTGGCGTCACGTTCCAGGCGAGAACACTCGGCGGCGTGGGCAAGCAGATCGTCGTCGGCCACGTCACAAGGTATGGCGGCCACAGCTACGTCAACTCAGATGAGTCCTGGCTCCCGGCGGACGACTACCTTATCGGGTGCGCAATTGTACCGATCGGAGGGATCGACGTCTTCATCGGGTACACGTTAGAGGCGTACGGCCTACCGCGTTTCTACGACCCCACCCGCCAACCCTTCGACCAAGCTGTCGACCGACAAGATGGATCTGAATCCGCCTTCTCCCAGGAGTCGGCCGAATCTGACTTCCACTTCGTCGGAGTTGTCGGACTGGGATCCGACTCACAGCCGGAAAACAACGATCCTGAGTCAATTCTCCCTGCTCTCAGGGAGGATGCGATGTCAGATGCCGGATCCAGATCTACTGTTCAAGTCAACATAGATTCTGACTCCGACGATGATGCTAGTCTCTTCGAAAAGAAAATCAAAAGTCGCTTTTCCAGTGATAATCCGGCTCCTTCAGAGGGTACAACGGATACTGATATGCCTGACAAGCTGGCTATGATGGTTGTCGTCGGTCACGAGTCAACCCCAGTTGCTTCTGAAACGCAAAACAAGCCGGCGACACCGCAGCCGGTCAACTCATTGACGGTTCCGACAAGGTGCGTGCAAATAAGAAAACTGGTCTCGAGAAAGGCGGCAGCAGCAAACCCACGGATTTGCTCTCCGTCATCAAAAAAAGTAGAAGAGATCATGCACACTCCGGTGAACAAGGATACTCCACTCGACGAAGTGGAAGAACTTAGGCTTAATATGCTTAAGCACTCTGACTTCCTGCGCAAAAGAGAGGAGCATGTCGAGAGCCTTGCAAAGAAGATCGAGAAAGAACAGGAAAAGATGTCGGCCAAAACGAGCCGGCAGCTCTTCGAAGAAAAAAGGCCATCAAAAAACCGCCGTGATAAGGAGCCGTTAATTCGTGCAACAACAGCAACTCAAGATCTTGGGTTTGACTGGCGCACGGCACCGCAACGCGTGGACAGAAGGGGGGACGTTGTCTTCTGCATCCCCATCCTTAACGCTGCTGCCGCGCTAGACACCCTAGACGACAAGACTTACACAGCGGAGGAAAAATTGGCCAACGCAAGACACTTCGTGAGCAAGGCCCTCGAACAGCAAGCCCGCGCTGACTCCTACGGCCACATGGCGGATGCCCGTGGGGGAGATCTAGAGTCCAAGTCAGGAAAGTGCAAAGCTGCACCTGGCGCAGACCCCGAAGGCCCGTCCGGCTCCAGTAGCCATGGCGACAAAAGGAAAGCAAAACCACCTCCAAAGAAGACGTCACCGCCAAAACCAAGGCGGGACGAGAATTCAAGGACAGGAAGCAGAGGAGACCTACCACCTCCAACCCAGCCAAGGCGCGGTAATGGCGGTAGCTGAGATAATGTACAACCGCCTAAAAAAGATGCCGGTAACGATCCTCCCAGGAGAGGTCCAAGCCGAGATAATGGAAAGGTTTTCTCCCAGCACTTCCAAGGAACATACAAGCGTCCAAATACCTACACGGATTTGCAACGCTGTATTCAAAAGCCGGATGAAACCATGACAGATTTTGTCAGCCGTTGGATCTCCGAAAAGGCCAACTGTCATGGTGTTTCGGACGCACATGCTATCCATGCCTTCTACACGGGCCTGCAGAAGAAATCCCTGCTCCGTCACCGGCTCGTCCGCGAGCAAGTCACGGACCTTGGCGAGATGCTTAACCTAGCTGCCCAATACGCGACAGCAGATGATGACGCACGTGACGATGATCCAGACGTCAGCACCGCGCCAAAATGGAACAACAAACGCAAGCAGGCAATGGACGACAAAGCTGGACCTTCCAACGGGGTAGCCGTCGCGTTCCAAGGGAATGCCGACAAAAAGAAGTGGAAGAACAAGAAAGATAATCGCGACGCCAGCTCAGGCCCTAAGGCGGCGCGTATCACTTACGAGCAGGCAAAACTTTTGCCATGCCCCATCCACGCCTCACTCGGCAAGGTCAACCATATGCTTAGCGAATGCCGTTTTATTGACGACTTCAAAAAGGATCCCAAGTCAAAAAAGTCAAAGAAGTACGACAAGAAAGACAACAAAGACGACGAGGATGACGACGACATGTCAATCGCAAGCGATGACGACGTCGCCAAGAAAAAGAATCCATATCCGAAGGTCAAATAATCTCTCGTGTGCTTTGTCGGCACGGCTTCGGCTAAGGTGGAAAAAGCATAGATGCGTGAACTCAACGCGACAATGCCGGAAGTCCCTCAGTACTTGAACTGGTGCGAGGCGGCGATCACTTGGGATCGGTCCGACCACCCTGATCATGTCCCTCATCCAGACAAATACGCCCTTGTCGTCGATCCCATTGTCGACAAGTTCAGACTCACAAAAGTACTCATGGATGGCGGCAATAGCCTCAACATCCTGTACTATGACAAACTAAGCCGCATGAACTTGTCAGAGGATCAGCTTGATCACAACAACCTCACTTTTCACGGCATAGTGCCCGGCAGACAAGCAAAGTCAATGGGGAGCATCAGGCTAAAGTTAACTTTTGGACCAAAGGAGAACTATCGCTCAGAGTTTCTCCGGTTCGAAGTTGTCCCCTTCAAAAGCGCCTACCATGCAATCTTCGGACGACCGGCTTTCGCCAAGTTCATGGAAAGGCCGTGCTACATATACAACAAGCTTAAAATGCCAGGGGAAAACGGAACTATCACGATTTCCGGCAACTTCAAGAAAGCAAAGGAGTGCGAGCATGGTATGGCCGCCTTCGCAGAAGCCGTCATCCACAAGGAAGAACTCGCGCTACTTGAGGTGGACCCACACAACTCCATGCCCAAGCCAAAGATTGATGTCAAGAAAACCTTCGAAGCTTCAGAAGACACCAAGAAGGCGGACCTCATCCCAGGTGACAAGTCTAAGCAAGTTATCATCGGCTCCAACCTTGACAGCAAATAGGAAGGCGCGCTCGTCGAGTTCCTCCTTGAGAATCGTGACATCTTTGCATGGTCGCCTTCCGACATGCCTGGTGTACCGAGGGAACTTGCCGAGCACTCACTCAACGTCATAAAAGGATCTAAGCCGGTGAAGCAAGCAACAAGACGCTTTGGAGATGAGAGACGCAAGGCTATAGGGAAGGAGATAAATAGGCTGAAGGCCGCCAATTTCATAAAAGAAGTTGTACACAGCGATTGGGTGGCAAATCCTGTACGTGTCCCAAAGAAGAATAAAGAGCTGAGGATGTGTATCGACTATACCGGTGTTAACAAGTGTTGCCCAAAGGACCCCTTTGCGCTGCCTAGAATCGACCAAGTCGTGGACTCCACAGCAGGCTCCGAGCAACTTTGTTTTTTGGACGCCTACTCAGGATAACATCAAATCAAGATGAGAGAGTCAGATCAGCTGAAAACATCTTTCACCACTCCATACGGGACTTTCTGCTATATCACGATGCCTTTTGGCCTGAAGAATGCAGGGGCAACATACCATCGATGTATGCAAAATTGCCTACACGAACAGATCAGCCGCAATGTTCATGTCTACGTAGACGACATTGCGGTGATGTCAAAAAAGAAGGCAGATCTCCTTGAGGATTTGGAAGAAACCTTTCAGAATCTCCGAAAATACCAGATGAAACTCAATCCCGCCAAGTGTGTTTTCGGTGTTCCAGCCGGCAAACTACTCGGATTTATCGTCTCAGAACGAGGGATCGAAGTTAATCCGGAGAAGATCAAGTCTATCCAAAACATATCCAGACCCACTTGTCTGAAGGACGTGCAGCGCCTAGCCGGATCGGCGGCAGCCGTCAGTCGTTTCATAAGCCGCATAGGGGAAAAGGCAATGCCTCTCTACCGGCTATTGAAAAAATCCGACAACTTTGAGTGGACAGCAGAAGGAGATGTCGCCTTACAACAACTTAAGGAGGCTCTCGTGCCCGCTCCGATATTGGCAGCACCTCGATCGCAGGAACCAATGCTGCTCTACATCGCGGCAACTGGAGCAGTTGTCAGCGTTGTCTTGGCTGTGGAAAGAAAGGAAAGCAAAGCTGCGACGTCCGAGCAACGACCGGTTTACTTCATCAGTGAAGTCTTCACCGCTAGCAGAGGTATCCACATTACCAAAAGTTGGCTTATAGTGTATTCTTCGCCGCCAGAAAGCTTAGGCATTATTTCCAGGAGCACACAATAACAGTAGTCAGCAGGGCACCGCTGGGAGACATAATCAACAACGCAGAGGCAACAGGTCGAGTTGCCAAGTGGGGCATCGAACTTGCCGCCTTCGATATAGTCTACAAACCACGAACCGTCATTAAAACTCAGGCGCTGGCAGACTTTGTTGCCGATTGGACAGAAGCCATGGAGGAAACAGTACTCCCCGAGTCAGAATATTGGGTCATGTACTTTGACGGCTCAAAGATGCTCAAAGGCTCGGGGGCCGGAGTTGTTTTGCGCACACCCAAAGGCGACAAGCTCAGCTACGTGTTGCAGATTCATTTCGCAGCAACCAATAACGTCGTAGAGTATGAAGCTTTGCTTCACGGGTTACACGAGGCAAACGACCTCGGCGTCAAGAGAATTCTCTGTTATGGCGACTCAGATTTAGTTGCGCAGCAAGTAAGCGGCACATGGGATGCGAAAATCTCAACAATGGCTGCTTACCAGGCCAAAGTTGATGAATTCGCCAAAAAATTCTTGGGCTACAAAGTCCGGCATGTTCCAAGAGCTAAGAACGAGGCGGCAGACACCCTCGCCAGACTCGGGTCCGAACGCAAAAAGTGCCGAAGGATATTTTCCTGAAATATTTGCACAAGCCGTCCATTAAGGGCGCCGACTTGTTGGACCCCGATGCAGAAGAACCAGTAGAAGCGGCAAGTTTCACCGTCTACTCGATAAAGCCGGATTGGACTGTCCCATACCTCGATTTTTTAATCGACAAGAAGTTGCCGGAAGACGATGAGGTGTTAAAAAGGCAGATCATAAGGCGAGCCAAGGCATTCACAATAATCAAAGGCGAGCTATATAAGCGAAGCACGTGCGGCGTCTACCAGTGATGCATACCGCCAGAAGAAGGCCAGGAAATTCTGAAAGACATACATGTTGGCACCTACGGGCGTCACGCCTCTGCCAGGTCCATCGTGTCCAAAGCTTTCCGCCAAGATTTCTACTGGCTTACCGCCAAAGAAGACGCCGAGCACATCGTAAAAACATGCAAAGGCTACCAATTGTACGCCCGCCAACCTCACATGCCGGCACAAGAACTCAGGACAATTCCAATCACATGGCCGTTTGCGGTCTGGGGCTTAGACATGGTTGGTCCCTTCAAGAAGGCATGTGGTGGGTACACCCACCTATTGGACGTTGTCGACAAGTTCACCAAATTGGTCGAGTCCAAGCCGATCAACAAACTTGACGCTCGAACAGCCACCAATTTCCTCTGGGGAATTATCTCTCGGTTCGGAGTTCCACACAGCATTATCACTGATAATGGCAGCAACCTGTCTCAAGGCGACATAGAAGAATACTGCAGTGATCTAGGTATCCGGCTTGATTTGGCATCCGTGTCACACCCTCAATCAGATGGACAAGTAGAGCGTACAAACGGCTTAGTCCTCTCAGGACTTAAGCCCCGTCTCGAAGCTCCGTTACACAGGGCAGACGACGCTTGGGAAGAAGAGCTACAGTCCGTACTCTGGAGTTTACGCACAACGCCAAACAGATCTACCGGCTACACTCTTTTCTTCTTAGTATATGGCGCAGAGGCGGTGCTACCTACCGACATGACATACGATTCCCCAAGAGTTCAAGCCTACATCGAGCACGACGTAGAAGGTGCAAGACAGGATAGCCTAGACCTGTTGGATGAAGAGAGAGACGTTGCTCTACATCGCTCCGCCTTGTACCAGCAACAACTCTGCCGCTACCATAGCCGGAGAGTGCGGAAGCGAGGCTTCAGAGCAGGTGACCTGGTTATCCGCCTAATTCAGGACAGAAAAGACTTGCACAAGTTATCCCCGCCATGGGAAGGACCGTTTATAGTCACAAAGGCGTTGCTCAATGGTTCCTACTACCTAGCCGACATCCGCGACGAAGAAGAAAAGAAAAGGCGCAATAAGGCGGCAGGAAGGAGAGGAACCAAGCGCAAAAGAGGCATTGACGACCCGTTCGAACAAACAAGACGACCTTGGAACATTGAGCAACTATGTCTTTTCTACACTTATCAACTTATAATTGTAATAAGTTATATATGGTTATGAAATAAAAGTCTATGGCTCCTCATCTGTGTTGAGAAGCATGCCATCTTTTGTCTTTTCTTGCAGTCATATATCCCCTATGTATCTAAGTAACCTATTTTTTAGCTCCGTGCAAAGGTTCAAACTGGTGGATAGTTGCAGCTTCCGAGCCAACCCAAAGCAAAAATCAACTTTTTGCGCCGCCTAATTCTTTTACGTCTGATTACTTATATGTGGTTCGCCTAGTAGAATGTCTTTGGCGCCAACATATTGGATTTGGTTTTTGATTCTAAACATATGGTTTATCCCTGGTTGTTTCAGCTAAAGTTTCCGGCTGAGGTTTGCCAACATACAAACAGTCAAGCATACAAGTCATGGTAAAATTAAGGCAGGCCAAATAAAAATAAGGCAAAATAAAACATGTTAGATGGCCTCCCGCCTAGCAGAGCATCTCCAAAAGTATATACAAATATTACAAGTTGAGATTATATTGTTTCAGGGGCAGGAAAGGGCTGGCCGTCAAGATATAAAAGAGGCCGGTAACAAGAACTTTGGCTCGGGGGACGCCTACATTAGGCTTGGGGGCTGACAACCTCAGCCCCAGAGCTATCGCTCCCCTCCGCCTCGGCCATACCGGCAAATCCAGCTTCTCCAGCGGCAGGCACAGGATGGCGCCGGTAGAATACCGTCGTGTCAACCATGTCGGCAACACGCGTGGCGTAGTCGGCAACGCTATTTAACACAGCAGCCGGCTGGACCTCGCCACCGTCTTCATAAGTAGACGGCATGCCTTCGGTGACGGCTTCTATCTCCGCCTCGGGGTAATGCGCCATAAATAATCCAAGCGCAGTCTTGGCACCACCCCGGGCCGCCGACTTCAGCGAGCTCTTGTGTAGCTTCGTAGCCATCTCCAGCATGATGGGCACATCGTTGAACTCGGACGGCTCCCGGCTGCCGGAGGAGATGAAAAACTTGGCGGCAAACCGCTTGGATGCCGCCAAAGCTCTGTGATCAGCTCACCCAGACGCGCAAGGCGATCTAGGCGGGGGCTGACAACCTTGTCATCGCCTAAGCCGGCATCAACTGTATCAAAAAATAAAAAACGTAAGTTTTGCCCAGGCTAAACAAGTTGACAAAAATAGATGAGGAGTGAGGAATTACCAAGGACCGAGTTATGGAAGGCGGACAGCTCAATCATATGAGCTGCCACCGCATCCTCCGCAGTTTGGGCGCGAGAAGCCTGCTTGGATATTTCCTCAGCAGCCGCTTTCTCCGCCACCGCCATTTTTTTGCGCAGGCCATCCAGCTCCCCAGTAAGCTGGCTAGACTCCTGCGCAAACTTCAACTGCTGGGCCTCCATCTCCTTCCGATGCTCCTCCTTCATTAGCAAGTTGGCGGCCGCCAGATCGGAAGCTTCATTCGTAATAGCTTGCATATCAGTGGACGCCTTCAGTATATCCTGGGCGTGATCTAGCAGTTCTACAATATGGATTCACTTGCTAAAAGATTGGCGGCAGCAAAAAAAATGACGGAAGGCAAAAGAATGATGTTTTACCTTCGTCCTTCTGGCGGGCCACCTCCAACTCGGCAATCCGCAAGTCCTTGGCTTCGCAATCTTTTTTCAGGTCGCGGCAACGCTGGTTTATCTCAAACCTGGAGGAGATAAGCTCCACGTTGGCGGACAGGATGCCTTACAGACAAGGACAAATGCATATAGCATATAGTAAAAAAAACACTAAGGCGGCGATCAATGTTTTTGACCTGCCATCTAAGTGCTCGGGGGGTGGGGGGGGGGGGGAGACTATGTATATGCCGCCAAGTTAGAAAAACTTACATAAATATCGCCCTCCAAGTCGGCAAAAGCCTGGGAGGCGAAGTTGGCAAAGGTCAGGGTGGTTTCCTTGGCCTCCTTAAAAGTGGACCAAGGATCCGTAACCCTGCCGCCCCCTGCAGTCGGGGCTGTCCTCCGCGTCCCGCCGGCAACCACCTCCAGCAACTCCTCCTTGGCGGCGCGCGATTGGATGGCTTCATTGGCCGTAGCCTCAGCCGATGGAAAGGGAGTGCTGGTTGCACGGCCAGCAGAGGAGGTCCTTGGCGGCAGACCAGAAGTCGGAACCTGGGGCTGGCGGCGAGCATCGCTCATAAAGCCGTCGGCCCGGGGCTGAGGGGTTGGCGGCACGGTGGCGGGCGAGCTACCCTGGAGCCGCTTTCCCTTGGATAGAAGGGATTTGGATGGCAACCTGGAAGTCGCCACCCGTTCCCTGTCAATAAAGCAAGATCAGCCAGATGCATACCAGTAATAGAGAAATTCGACGACTACTCAAGGCGGAAATGGGTACATTCGGGGGATGTTAATCCCCGCGTTCTCGTCGAGATCGACGAGCACCGGTTCTGTAGCCTCTGCGGTCCGTTTCTTCCTCTCGGCATTCACCGTAGAGGAAGCAGCGCCGGGCGCCTTGCGCTTCTTGGTCTTCCCGGCTTCCGACTCGTAAAAGTCAGGAGCCAGGTCACTCTCCCACAGGGCAGAGAGCTGAGAAAAAAGCAAGTGTTAATAGGATTCCATCAAGCCGGCAAAAGCCATCAAATAAGGGCAACAAGAAACATATCTACCTCAAGGGGAGGGTTGTCGTGGGTGTGCATGGGCACACCTTCCACCGCCTTCACCAGCCCCGATTTGACAAGGCTGCAAAGTCGGAACGCCAGGTCGGCAGCTGGTAACCCCTCTTCGCTTACGCGAAGAGAGGCTGTGGAAGTAGGCGAATACTGACACATCTTGTGTGGGCTGTACCAGGGGCAGTATCTGCCGGCTAAGCCATCAGATGACAGTGTCCACCCCATCCAGCAAGGGGGGAGCCATCGTGCGGGTGAGGAACTCGATCCGCCTTTGAATAAGGCGGAGCTCCTCCGTCAACTTGGGGACCGCCTCGTCCTAGCATGGCCCGGGCATGGGCGGCGCGTTGACAAAGTCCGGGACGCCAAATTGGCGCCCCGGTGCTGCCATGTCTTGGCAGTAGAAGAAGGTGGACGTCTAGCCCTTGACGGACTCGATGTATGGTATCTTGGGATACCATTGGCGTCCTTGGCGGCAGTTGAAAGTGACGCTGCCGCAAGTCGCCAGTCCGCCGTCCGGCACAGTCTGGCGCCGGCAACGGAAGCAATATCTGAAGAAGTATAAACTAGACCTAATACCTAGATAGTCCTCAAACAGAGCTGTGAAGCCGGCTAAGACTAAAATGCTATTGGGCGCTATATTGTGGGGCTGGAGCCCGTAGTGATCTAACACTTCGCTAAAGAAGGCGGCAAGACCATTCCCCTAACTAAATGGGAAGTGAGGATTACCCGCTCCCCGGCTTTCGGAGCCGGGATGACGTCCCCGAAGGCGGACCTCCAGTTGCAGTCCTCCCGAGTCGGGAGGTAGCCGACTGCCTCCAAGTCTTGGAGCGCTTCTTCGTCGACGATGGAGGGAAGCCAATAGCGCGACCCTAGGTCGACTGACTCCTCCTCCTCCTCGTCAGCGGGTGCGCCTCTCGCCGCCGTCGGTACGGCGGAAGACGAAGGAGCCGAAGGAACCGCCGCACGAGCGCGCACGGTGAGGGTCGAAGAGGGCACGGTGGTGACATTGCCCGCCTGCGCCGCGAGGCGCGACACCGCACCACCCATCGCCGCCGCGGTGGTTGTCTCGGCCGTGAGACCGCTGGACGCCGTCGAGGGAGTATTCTGATCGGTGGACATCACCGTGCGCGAAGGTCGCCAGAGAAAGGTGTTCGCCGGAGTTCGCTCGGGGAGGAGAGAAAGACTGGAAGAGCAGGAGAGCGGGAGAGCAAAGGGCGATGGAGAGCGAGAGCAGAGATGAAAAATGAACTGGTCGGCTCCCTATTTATAAGTCTAGGCGTTGCTCCCTATGCAACGACATAGTTAGTCGGACACGTGTCGAACATCCGTTGCTTCAGAGTAGCGCATGATCACACGATCTCTACGACTCCTCTTTTCCCGCGATTTGCAATCATGGCGTGATTTTTGCTTCGGTTGATTTCAAACTGTCGTGAACCGGCCGGCAATGTCCGTAAAAAATATGTTTGACTTGCCGTCAAAGATCATGCTTTCCTGTGAAGCTATCTGGCAAGTTTCATTAAGCCGTCTTTCCCATGATGGATAAAGGCGGCCGTCCGTCGACGCTGAGGCACACGTTCCCTCCTTATTTTCAGAATGGTTCAATTCATGCAGCCGCCAACATTGAAGAATGAAGAATCAAGAAGAAGAAGCCGGCGCCTGGAGAACTTCAACCTTTCTGCGGGCTAATGTTGGGATATACCAACTAGGGGTATCTCTAACATGGATCAATCCGGCTAGTCCAGGGTGGCCCAAGGGTGGTAAGGCTGAAGCCTACCGGGCGGTCCAGATAGCTGACGTACAAGGAAGTAGGCGGACGGTCCAAGGAAGGTGGAAGGCCGAAGCCCATCAAGCCACCAAGACCAAGACGGAAGGCAGCAACTAAACCGGCTAGGTCTAGGACTCTGATTACTTGCCGGACAAGTACTTGCCTTGTATCCTGGGGTCTGGCCAACACGCTTGAATAGACATTATACACATTGTAACCTGTTCACGACTATTGACTCATAGTGAATTATAGCAGCACGTAGGATCTCGCCACCGCTGCGGGTTCTGAAGATGGGTAAACTCGCCGTGTTCAATCCCGTCCTCGATGACACAAAACTTTTTCCGCACAATCCATACGTAGGCTAGAGGACCCCCATCTCCTATCAAATATGCCGATACTACGACACATGGCCCCCGATTTCAGCTGCCGTCAGTCCTAGTCCCGGGTCGCCCCCGTGCGAGGCCCCAATTTCATATGTCGCCGCCGCGGTTGGCCTCAATTTTGCATGCCATCGCCGTGGTTGGCCTTTCGCCGCCGCCTGCAGTGCTCCTGCCACGGCCGCCCAGTTCCAGGTCGCCTCCCGCAGTGCTCCTTCTGCCGCGGTTGGCCTTGATTTTGGCTACCTCCTTCGCGGGTTGGAGTTCTACGAGCTCTGCCATCCCAAATCCAGCCGTGCGTCCGGCAATAGCGAGGTCGACGCCGACGTCAAGATTGGGTCCATGGTCCTCGGGGTGTAGCCGGCGGGCGTGGTTGACGCGACCACGGACGGCAATGTCCAGGATGTCGTCGTCGCGGCTCAGGTGGCCTACAGTGGTCGTCGTTGTGCTTATCCCCGAGCTCGCGGGAAGCAGTTCATCGTCGAGGCTGCAAGGAAAGGAGCGAGAAAGAAATGTTCTTTATTTCCTATGGCCGAGCCATACTGATGAGGTCGACCACAAGGATTCTGCGCTTGAGGCCGGGGCTCACAATGCTTATGCTTCGCTATGGTCGACCTTAGACGCCTTATGGCCGAGCTTAAAACCACATTGGAGACGCCCTTAGATCCCGCACGTCCCAAGCCAAAATGTTGCAGATGAGCTCTAACATGATAAACCAAGTTACCAAGCAGTCTCATGCATAGCAAAATAATACTGTTGGCATATAATTCTGCAATCTTTATCTAAAAAAATATAAATTCTGCAATAGCTTCCTACAGTAAGCAACAGGGACCGAAGCTTTTGAAATAGGCAAACTTTTGCCTTCTCTCTCTCTCTCTCTCTCTCTCTCTCTCTCTCTCTCTCTCTCTCTCTCTCTCTCTCTCTCTCTCTCTCTCTCTCTCTCTCTCTCTCTCTCAAATAAAGTCATGCTTGCCCAATCAATGCTGTGCCACGACTCCAGCTGCATAATAGATTGTGTTCGTGACAGGTTGAAACGCATAAGGCCTTGAGTTGACTGCGAAATACCAGTATCCATCTATACAGTTCACGCCTTCACGGCAAACTTCAGCGAACCTCATATATACACTCGATCGATCGATGGTAGTCATAAAACGCCCAGATCAGCGATGTGCAATAACTACTGGCTTACTCCTAATCGTCAGCTGCACTAGTATTTCAGTTGATAATATATAGTGCATACATGTTTCTAATTTATAGATACCTTATTTCAAAGAACGGAGGGACTACTATATAAATTAAGAGTTTCAGGAATAAAAACAAGCGTTTTGTTTTACATATTAAATCCCTGGTCTCGGAGGTTTCTACGAAGTTTCTACTTCGTATAAACCGCCCGTATAATTCGGTACAGAGATAGAAAAATACTCTATACAAACGAGTATCACTCGACATTAGGTAGCTAAATCTATAACATCTCAAGCTGATCAATGGTCACCAGTCAAGTCGCTACTACGCACTACATGTCATAACCATTTTGAGCAATTTCGGTTTCGACAGAACATATACACACACACACACACAAGTACTGCAAAGCGATCTACTTTGACCAAAACTGGAAGTATTATAGTTAGAGACCTAATTATAGTATCCCTTTCACTATCTTTTTCCGGTGTAATAATTCTTACAGCTATCAATCAGTCAATCAGAGTGAAATCATGTCATTCACATTGAGGAACCGTTCCAACAAACGATCTAGCTAGGGGTGTTGTTCGTCAAACAAACATAAAGGATCAAGTAGTCCATTTTATAATTCTCGAGCATTAACCCTGGAATTAGTTGGCTGTTGGAAAAGATGGAAATCAGACACGATGTACCATTCTACATACGGGGCGCGGTGGCGTACTGTAGTATGAATGTATGATATATACCTGCGAACCGCGCTGATCAACTTGCACCGATTGCTTGAGCAGCAACAATGGAGGCGTCAGCTGCCACCACCACCCTGCGGAAGCGGCCGCTCTCAGTCCGCACGTCGACGACGAGCGATGATCATGGAGCCGCGCCGGAGGAGCTGGGCGAGCCCGTCAGCCCCTCCGCGCGGCTCGTGGAAGATTTCTACATCATCGTCGTCATCGGCGCCGCGACGCCCCTGAACATCCCTGCCCTCCGCGCCGGCATCGAGGCCCAGCTCGCACGCTACCCACACTTCTGCAGCATCCAAGTATACTCCATCGCAGGCGCAGCAGCCATGCATACGTAACTAACGCTATGGTTTTCTAACGTCGATCGCCGGTGCAGGTGACGGACAAGGACGGCAACCTGCGGTGGGCGCCGACGACGGTGAACGTGGAAGACCAGCTCATCTGCCCGAAGCTGGACCCGGCCGCCGTGGCGGCCGACCCGGACAAGGCCGTGGAGGACTACGTGGCGTCCCTGTCCACGCTGCCCATGGACTGGTCCCGGCCGCTCTGGGAGTTCCACCTGTTCGACTTCCCGACCTCCGAGGCCGCGGCCACCACGGCGATCCGGGTGCACCACTCCCTCGGCGACGGCATGTCGCTGCTCACGCTCCTCATGTCCTGCACGCGCAGCGCCGCCGACCCGACCAGGCTGCCGGCCATGCCGCCGCTCCCGGCGCGCACGGGCGCCATCTACCAGCGCCCGCGTCCTTCGGCCGGCGCCCTGGCCTATGTCGCATGGGTGTGGTCCTTCTTCGTGCTCGCCTGGCACACCGTGGTGGACGTCGTGAGCTTCTTCGCGACGATACTGTACCTGAAAGACCCGCACACGCTGTTCAAGCGGGTGAACCATGGGGAGTCTCAGCGCAAACGCATCGTGCATCGGAGCCTTAGCCTCGACGACGTCAAGTTCATCAAGAACGCCATGAAATGCGTAAGAGATTATTCGATCCTTTTTTTTTTCCTGAGGTGCAAGCACGCCGAGTTCTGGAGTTAAACCGTCCCAAACATGACACATGGTCAAAGCAAACACCTCGGCTCCCACATTTCCAGTCCATGCATGATAACAAATATTTGTACAATCAAAATTTCAAAAAAAAAAGTTATTTGTACAATCAAACATCTTTTAGCAACAAATACGGTCAGACGGTTTAATTTTAAAAAATGATTTTTTTTTCTCAGCTGTAGGGCGATTCTAGATTTCGTCCTTGAAATCCAATAATCTAGGATCCAATGAGAATAAACAGTCATGGAGAACACCTTAAGGACTTCACAGTTTATTAGGAAACATAACTATTCAGAAGAGGAATAAACAATAAAAATAAAAAATATGTGAAATCATAAATGGTTTAATTGAAAATTAGAGGAATCACACAAGTTATTTACGCACAATATGAAAATAGAAGTCTTCTTTTGCATGAATATCCATAAGTGTTCTCCTTGAATTCTTGGGATTTTTATGATATTTCTGGAACTTTATTGAACTATTGCACCTTTTTTTATCCAAAATATTGCCCCCTTTAGGATTACAGGAATATTTCTAGAACTTTTTCTTTTTTTATTTCATAATTTTGTTTAAGCACATATCCTTTTGGATTTCCCGACTCCTAAATATTTTACTGAATTCTAGGTTTTCCTTTTTTTTGCATGTTCTTTCTAAATTTCTCTGTTTTCTAGAATTTTGTGCTAACTAGGTTACAACGTGTTTGATACCACCGCCACACATCACACCATATTTTGCTTTGGCAGGTGGGTGAGAGACCAAATTTAGCCGATTTAGGAAGTCTACCGAAAGTAGAACTTTCTTTACGAGTTCATAATATCAGTTAATTCTTTTTATGCCACCGGACCTTCTGTTTTTTCTCTGCTCGTGGCTACATGTTGCAACTTAATTTTTCTTATTTAAGTAAAAGAACTCACACACGGAAATACTATGCCTTTCCTCCATGTATGCTGCAGACAGTTAATGACGTGTTGGTCGGAGTCACGTACGCTGCCCTATCACGCTATTACTTCCGGAAGTCAGGTGATCTATTGACTATTGGCAAACGCTATAGCGTTGCTTTATTAATCACAGTAATGTACTATTGCAGGCTCCTACTCCTAACTGAATAGTGACCGTGGCACTACTTGTCCCCCTCTTTTATCAGGTGACAGCGACAAGGAGATACGTGTGCGCTCAATCCTTCTGGTCAACTTAAGGCCAACCACAAGCCTACACGTAATATTAAGATATCATAAATTTATATTTCTGCGATGTAAATTCGAAGAGCATGACTGATTATCTTAAATTCAATCATTGGTACCCATGAGCAGGCATGTGTTAACATGATAGAGTCTGGCAAGGGAAGCGACGTGAAATGGGGGAACAAACTCGGCTTCATCATCCTTCCCTTCTTCATAGGCATGCACGGCGACCCGCTGGACTACGTCCGCAAGGCGAAGAAGGTCGTGGACAGGAAGAAGAGCTCGCTGGAGGTGGTGTTCACACATCTAGCCGCAGAAGTGATCCTCAAAGTTTTCGGGCTCAAGGTATAGACATTTGGTCCTTTATACCTCGGTACAAATGGTAACATGTAGCTAAGCTATCCAAGAGAAATGTTTGATGACTGATCCCCCGAGTGCAAGACCAGTGCCGTCGGTTTTCTTATTTCCTAATCTAGATAGAACACTGCACCTGTCATGTTTTCAGCCGTTTGGATTCCTGTGTATCTAACTGCATTGCAACATCTTGCTCCAACAGGCGGCTGCAGCTATCTTCCATCGTATGATCTCCCACACCACCATATCCTTCTCCAACATGACTGGCCCGGTTGAACAGGTGGAGTTTTGTGGGCATCCAGTTGTCTTTATCGCCCCCAGCGGCTATGGGCCTCCAGAGGTAAGCCCTGCAAATATACGATTGTGCGCTAGAATTAAATAAATAGACTAACATGCTAGGCGTTTCTTCGTATAGACATAATTGCTATCACAGGTTGACCTTTTTTTCAAATAAGTAGGTAAGCTTTCAACACAGAAAAGAATAATTGTGATGAACTTTTAAATAAAATAAGGTGTTATCAGAAGTTGTCCACTTTATGACAAAGAATTTGCATAAATAAATTCATAATTAATTGTTTGGTTTGCTTATGTAGGCCTTAACCGTGAATTATCAAAGTTATGTCAACACCATCATGGTAAATCTAGCACTGGATGAGGCGCAGTTTCCAGACTGTCATGAACTTTTGGACGACTTCGCTGAATCCCTTGCGCATATTAAGGATGCAGCTTCAAGCCTTGGAAAGCAGCATAAGAAGGCTTAAGGCTGTTTGGATCAGTGCAGCATACATGCTTTCACTCCAAAGAATACTTGTACCATTCAATATTACTGTTGCACTACATCTACATGTTATAATACTGTTGTGCTACATGTTTGTAGCAACTAAGCCTACAAACTCAGCAAAATTTGTGGAGTACATAGAGTAATTCTGTCTCAGTATTTTCGAGAGTAAACAAGCTATAGTTAATTTGCTCAAATTTATCAGGAAGTTAAATAATAATCTGCACTTAATACGCTTGCCTAACTACTCACCTTGTGTCATGCGCACAAACGACAATAAACGCCCACAGTATTACTCATCTTCTTCAAAGTCCATAAGAAAATCAGTAAGGTTCTCAGAATCATTAATAGCATCTTTAAGCGACAGCTGGTCTTTCTTTAACTTTTCCTGGAAAGAGAAAAAAAGTACTGTCATCTGGAATAGAAGTTTCTACAGTTGCCTGCCCTGCATAGGTAAATCAAAACTAGAACATATACACACAATTAAGCAAGATATCCAATGAGACCAACAAGAATTTATCATTTCAGTGTTTCTAAATGCCAAAATACACCAAGAATTTGTTAGCATCATGAAAAAATTGCTTATAAAGGTACCTTTGGTTTTTCATCCTGTCGAGTAGCTTTTAGAACACTCCAGTTCTTAGTCACTTTCCCTTCAACTTCCTCAGCCTCATCCCCACCATCTTCCTCATCCTATATAGAGCAGATGAATTCAAGGAATTATAAGCCTTCGAATAGGAGAAGTGTTGTTATTTAATAGCCATCTCATCCCATTTATTTGGTGCCCCAGTATTACAAAAAATATTCAACATCCAGCTTTCCATAAGCATCTATGCAAACTGACATATTCTTCTTTTTGTTGTGATTGCACGTAATAAAATCATCCATGCAATATTACAATGGCGACTGCAGAATGTGTATGTCTTCACTAGTAAAATATTTCAGTAAGATACCTCTAGCGGCACAGGCTGTGCAACAGCTTTGTCAACCTCCTCCTCATCATCACTGTCTTCATTGTACTTTTTGGAAAGTAGAAAGTATCATAGTCAGATTAAAAAAAAAATTAATGCATAAAATGTTCAAAATGTTTCATACTTCACACATCTTGTAGGTATGACAGAAATAAAATCTCCCCACAAAAAATAATGAACAAAATAAAACAAAAGACTCAAAATCATTTTGTTTTCCTGCCTGATATGCATGGACTGACGTGATGTTGTAAACTAAAAAAAGAAGCACTTAGAATGGACACTCACAGAATGCTCTCCAATATCAACAGCAGTTGCCATGGGATCTTTGACTTCAGGAATGTACTGTCAGTAGAGCAGAATAAGGATAAGTAGAAGATGACTTTGCGGGACCTGTACACACAATTAGTTATAGCCAAAGCAGTAATACAATTGAAGGTATACCATGATGTCTTGGTTGATGTCTTCCTGCTCTTCATTCAAACGTGCATCCATTTCTTCCTTCGTGATCATTATTCCATGCTGAAAGGAGGAAGTGCAATGCATAAAATTAGGGTACAATTGCTGAGCTGAGACATAAATCCCATATGGGACAAACGTCACACGTTTAACATTTTTTTTTAGGGAAGAGGCAAAAGATTTGCCTCATTTCATTAATTAAGAAGGAGAGTTTAGGGTGTTACAACACAAAAGAGCATAAGCCCAAGGCCATTTGAAGGCACACAAGGCTAAGAAAGGCCAGAAGAAAAAACGAGCTACTCTCCAGAATAATAACAACCCAATACCATGAAGTCCCTTGTAAGTGTTGAGTTCGGTGTTATATACTAATAAGTACAATTAGAAAGCAAATTCGTATGTATGGTGTTATGGATCTCCAGAATAATAACAACCCAATACCATGAATCTAGTAAACCACAGTAGTTGGCAGTGTGAAATGCTAAAAATTATGTGGAAGTGCTATCACATACCTCCATCAAATAAGGTACAACCTCAGGGGTGGGCTCATGAAATTCCGGACCCCTGTAGTCAATCACTTCATCAGGATCCTGAACATAGTTCACAGTTGGGTAAACAGGATCACCACCCCAAACTGCATAGTTGAACATCACAACATTAGTCCAAGTTGTTACATACCCTAGTAAAGTTGCATCAGCTAAACATAATATGCTCATTAATTTATTCTGATAGTAACAAGGTGTCAAGGTAGCTTCCCTTATTGGAGTACGCTATCATGCAGAGAGCATACATCAATATTTAGATATAATAAGATACCAGTTGTTCAAAGTTTCTTAAGAAAACATAATAAGAATGGCACGTGAATGCTGAAACTGAAGATAAAATTAAGTGATTTTGTGTTCAACTCCAATGAGTTCCTTTAATGGATCAACCCGATAAGAGGCAGGAGGTAACCCCCAAGATGGTTTTGAGAGTGGTTTTGCCACTGTGGACAGTGAGTGGCCAGGGGGATTATTTAAACGGTATCCAATGTCTTACAGGGGGCGCTTAGATGGTTTCAAAGACGAGGGTTTTGTGGACTTGGCCCCTAAGCCCTAACAAGGGGGTGAACTAAACCTGGCATGATTATTAGAAGAAGGCAATGTAAGATCAACTGCATATAACGATTAAGAAAAAGCATCTCTGCAGGAAGATAAGACAACAGAATTTGAGCAACAGAATAAATACTCTGTTTAATCTGATCTTCACGCATCCTCATTGCCAAAGGATCTCGTTGTATACGAACATCAGTACCCATCATGGTACGAAATTCGCCGGCAGTTTGGTGTTGAAACATTGTAATAAGTTGAGTAGTCATATCTTCGCCAGTCTCCTCAAAGTGCTTCTGTATGGCTTCCCATGATGTGTCCTTTTGTTTATATGCTTCTACCCACTCTGAATAGTATGCTATTGGTCCTATTTCTTCTAGTCTCTTTTGTTCCGCTTCTAACCTGTGTTTATTGCATATCAAATATAAAGCCACTGGTAACAAGATACTACTTTAGTTCTGACAACCATACCATGAAAATTTAATGCTGAATTTTTTGGTATTTCTAAAGCACACGACATTCATAACTAGAATAGTGCACTTTTAATCAATAATAAAAACCAGGACAGTGAGTGTAAATCCGTGGTATTTGACCTATATAATGTTCTGCCGCATAATTGTTAGGACGCAGCACATAATTGGAAACAGAAGATATGTTTAAAGGAGTGTCTGGAAGTACGACGGAACAATGTGCTATCCAATGCTACGAGCATTCAAGTATATGGAAGAACAATAACAATGTAGCCTTCAAATAAAGGCTACATTGTTAAGGCTTCAAATAAAGGCTACATTTGAACAACTGCACATGTGCAATAAAGGGGTCCAACAAAGCTTTAGCAGACTTAAGAGAGAACAATAGTGGTATTTAGTCAACCTTTCCTCTTTGTGTAAATGCCTTCTTGTCTTGGCAAGAGCAGCTTCTGTTCTTGTAGGGTAGTCTCCAAATATTTTAATCTGCCCAGTTTCGGACATTGCCTTTGCAAAGACCTAACATAACAAAACAAGCATTTTAATGTGGATTAAAACTGAAGCATTCCATAGAGCTGGAGGTTCACATAAATACAATCATGAACTAGGACAAAATGAAAAAGAAGAAAGTGAATCTGGCACATACCATGAGTCAATAAACTGTACAACAATATAAAGCTTTCAAGCCATATGTGCAAGCGACACATTCATATCCCCAGTGGCATATTTAATATCAGATGTGGGGGTTCAGTTGAACCCCTACTTGTGATAGTTTATGCTATTGGACGTCCTAAAAAGTTCTATTCATCTGATATCATCCGCAAAATCTTGTTTCTGTCACTATCTCACCACTCCGCTCACATTCAAGTTTCTCATGAGAAGATGCATTGAAAAAGCATGATAAGCTAGCTTAAACCTGCGAATGATTGGCACACGACATATGCAGAATGACAGAAGGACACAAGGGCATTGTTGTGCCCTAACGTGGCTTGTACATGTGCTGTCTGAATTGGGCATAGAAAGCCTAGGAAAGTACTACCATTGCATATCCTCGTAATAGTGGTGCAGTAGAAGAATATGAATCTCTGTTATGTACCTTATAATGTACTAACTGACCATGTTGACGACGGGTAAACAGACCCAATAAAAATCATTGCATTTTATCATTTATTAAGTGCAATCAATTGAGTACTAACCGTGTCAACATCTGGGCGCCTCCTCTGCCATCTCGACCACATTTCTGTCTCAGACTTCCTCCTCCAATTCCACCAGAGCTCTTCGCTCGATTTCGGTTCCCCTGCCAACATCGCCTTTGCTGGGTCGACAAATGGGTGTGGCCGTCCCATCAGCTTGTCCATTTCATACTCGCTCAAACTCTCTTCCTTGGGCGCCTCGTAAATGACATATTCATCCACTGAATCCTTCGTTTCCTCCGACGAATCATCCAGCGGAACCTCAGTGGCCACAATGAACTCTCCATCATCACCACTCGTCTCAGCGCCATCCGCTGCTGATGCTGATCCTACCTGCCCCTTGTACCCTTTCCTCCTACTCCCGGGCTTCTTGCCAAGAGATGGAGTCCCGGACGACTCCCCAACCGGTGCAGGTGCACGGGCAGCACGCACCTGAGCCGCGGTTCCCTCAGGCCAGTACTCCTGCCCAGGTATGCTTGCCCGGGCACCGGACGCCGGCTCGAGCTGACCAGACGTGGAGTCTAAGTAACTGGAGTACGGCGGTGCTTCAATCTTGGACGGATCAAAATGGAGAGACTCATCCTTGACACACCTGATCCTGCCTCTGCGCGTTCTGCTCGGCGCAACTCGCCCTGCTTTTCTCCGCTGAGGCAAACAAGCAAACACCTTCTGCGCAGGCACGGAATAAAACCGAAATATCAGCCCAGAGGGCAAGCACGCGCAGTAAATTTGAACAATTTGAGGCATCGAGGTAAGGAATTACCGAATACTTGAAGAAGCGAGGGACCAGCCCAGTGGTGGGGGAAGCCACCGCCGGCGGCGACATGGCTGCAGAGCGTTCGACGGAAAACTGGGTTAGCGGGGGAGCTCAATTTCGCTGGGCCATGTGCAGAGCAGAACGAAGGTTGAAATGAGGAACAAGCGGGGTACCTGGGAAGAGCCAATGATGGGAGCAAGATGCCATGGTCCTTCGCCGGACGCTAACCGCAGCTTCGAGTTCGATGGAGATGAAGAAGCTGTGAGGAGGGGTTCAAGATGAGGAGAGGGTCAGAGTTATCTGGATTCAGAAGCTGGTGGCCTGAGAGCTAGTCTCTGTGTTCCATGGTTAGGCTAGCTGGGCACCAAGGTTTTTCGTTCAGGATAACGAGCAAGAAGAAGGGTTTTCGGGTTTTATTTTTGAAGCAGGGCATTTCAGCTTTGAGGGGTATTCTTTTTAGAGCCGACTTTAGTAACGAGGTTGACTGAGAAAAATAACGGAAATCCGTTTCACTATTGTCAGTATTTTTCTATCCCAAATAATAACAAGTGTAGTGGAAATTCACTTTGGCTCCCCATATTATATGCTCCTGGGTAGAATTTAAATAAAAAAACATTTCAACCAAATCTGATTTTTTTTTAAACAAACATATACTCTATGCAACCGGAGTATAAATGTTAATACCTGCCAAATTTCGTGGTGGAACGACATTTTTGCTGCTCTATGCAAACGACAATGTCGACAAAATAAAATTTCAAAAATATGTTTTTGGAGCAATGGTTTTGTTATTATTGCACATAGCATCATACTAGCTAATTCTCCGGCATTTCATGGTTACTAGAGAGCGAGAGAAATGGATTATGCCTTATTTAGGTTCTCTAAACATAGTAAAATCCGAAGTTCTGCAAATTATGAAAACAGTTCATATAGTTCTTGAGTACTACCTCTGTTCCAAAAAATGTAAACATCTTAACAAGCTAAACTAGGTAGTTAAAAAGGAGACATTTTTTTGTGACTTTCACATGAGTTGATGATCATGTTATTGTGCAAAAATTGCAAAATAGAAAATTATCTTTACCGGACTTTGTCAGGTTTCTCTAGATTACTGGAAGATTTTTAGAGGTACAACTTCAAAAAAAGTAGAAACGAACTTCTGGGCATTTTTTATATTCTTATTTTGTAAAATGAAATGGAAAATTTGCAATACTATATACAAAATTACAAGAGAGAAAAAAAAAGAACAAAGCTCAGTGTAGCTCATTTCATCCTTATCAGATGATCGTGACGACCCAAGTTGTCACATGAGCATTTCTTCATCGCTATGGGGTGAGAGAGGCTCGAACTCTCGACCTCAGGATCACTCGCATTAGCTATGAGACCTACGCGCTAGCCAACTGCGCCACCACCCCTTTGGTGATATCTTACCAAATATTTTATTCAAGTACTAAAGTCATCCAACATAAATTCAAGTAACGCCCATAACGTGGTGATGGTTACCGAACACAATAATATGTCATCAGAAACAAATGGAAAATCTGATGCTACGAAAACGGTAAACATATATGCAAATACCTCCGCAAAAAAGGATTTCTCACTCGTCTAAAGAAAGGGTGTTCTGCTACATTCTCTTTACAGTTATTGTTCACCTACTTACATAGACATGCTTCAAAATGTACACGAAAAAAAAACTAAACAAATCATGGTCATTCTAGCCCCAAGCAGTAAGGTCCACCGCTGCGTATACTGGATCAGTCAGGTCTCCATAGGACAGCGTCAGCTTAAGCGTTATCAGGAACTGTACACGACCTTGGACATGACCGAAAACGGAATCACCACCTGGTGGCCCCTGTCGCCGTAGAATCCAACGATCCCAAAGCTCGCGGAAGAGTTCTTCATGGTGGCATTCACCACGAAGGTCACGACCTGCTTCTGCCCGCTGGGAAGGAAGAACTGTGTCGGCGTCACGGATACCGCCACTCCGTAAGGAGCGTTGCAACTGACCGTGTAATTCTCGTCGCTCGCCACATTAGTGACCGTTCTTGTTATTGTTCTTGACTGGCTCAGCACTGCTATGGTGATTGAGGGTAGGTTTAGGTCTGCTCCAGTAACGGTGGAGACCCCGCAGTCATTGCCGGTGTAATTCTTCACTACTGCAGCAGAACTATTTATACCACACAGAAAGGAGAAGTAGTCGTCATAACCTGTAATTTATCAGAGGAAAAACATTTCGAAAGGCGTTAGGCTCAAGTTATGTTTGTGGAACGCAAATGTATCTTGAACTTACTGCAATCAAATATGAGACCAGGGTCCAAAGCAGCAGTAGCATTGGCGAACCCATTCCCCATGTCAAAAGCTGTAGCTGGAGTTTGTGTCGTGTCCGGGTTGCTGTATGTTCGCTGTGACATGATTGGGTTTCCTTGCCTGTCACTCAGAGTTGTTGTGGTAGACAACGCGGAACCTATAGCTGCTGGGCTAAAAGAAGGGAACTTCTGCTTGATTAGAGCAGCAAGGCCAGCAACGTGTGGTGCAGCCATACTTGTCCCGGATAGCATCGCAAAACTTTCACCTGAAAAGTATAATCAAGCAACTATAATGGTTTAATAATGGTTTCCATATCATAATAGAAGGTCCAACATTAAGTCAGAGCCCAGTGCAAAGCCAAGATCTTATTAATGGTAAAAATGTCATCAGTAATTCCAACATCACATCAGAGCAGGACCTGAACTTTTGATTTCAAATAGAAAATTGCTAGTCAAGGCATGAAATGCTTTCTTTCACAAAAAAGAGGCAGTTCTCCAACAATCTGAGGGGCAAGGATTTCACATTCATGAAACCACCAAATTTACAATTTCGTACTCATATGCTACTCCAAGTCCAACCATTAGGCTTTTCTCTACTGAATACATATTTGTAGCACCTAACAGAGGGAGGAAGAGAAGGTAAAAGAAGAGGAAACATGTGCTATTTATAGGTTTGATGCTCTTTAGTAAGCAAACTTCAGTCTTAAATGTAACACAAGATAAATTACCTGCAAATTCAGCAGAATCTAATCCCAGCGAACTCCAAGCACCCCAGATGGAACTGCCCGGTGCTATCAGATTTGGTTTCAAGATATCAGCATTGGCCAATGTGTTGTCCTCTGGGTCAGGACCTCTTGCAGAATAAAACATTACTTTTGGTGATGAACTGCCATAATTTGGATTCAGACCTCCTAGTATTTTTGCAACTGCACCAAAGCTGACAACTCTGTTTGACGTTTCATCTCGTACAAGGGAACCATTGTAATAATCTAGGAATATCTGGCAACATTGAGGCAGATACGTTAGCACCCTAATTCTCCTTAAGAAACATAAATTATCAAATCTCATTTGAGTAATGCAATCTATAAAAAACATGAAATAAACAAGATTATACATTGTATAACCAGAGCAGTATCCCAAATGAAAACTACCAGAGCAAGAAAAACATGGGGAAAAGGGTGCAAATTAAGCCTAACAAAACCAGTAACTAAAAGGTGTCTAGACTAAAATCAACAAAAGTTCAAGAAACTATATAAGTTTACTAAGATTATGCAAGAACTGGATAAGCATTTAAACATCTTAACCACTTGATAGATTTACCATGTCCAAATAATCTATGAAAGAAGTGCCATGTTTATCCTCAGTACCATGGTTGACACATTAAGGCTCAGTTTAGGTTGCCGAACTGTGTCATGCTGAACTTATAAAATCTACCGTGGAAAAATAGCCACTGAAGTAGAAATAAGTTGGTTATAAACAAACATAGATTGGAGAAAAGCTGGTTAGACGAAAATGATTATCATAATCCACCGCAATGCCAAACAGAGCCTATAATAGAACTGCAAGCTTATACAGAAAAGCGAAAGTGTATCATAACTTAGGCATTGGCTGACATACCTTAGAGTCATCAGATGATGGTATTATAAGTCCAGGTATATCCATTGGAGTTGGGTTCAGCTGGAAACCAAGGACGAAAGGGTCCAAGTAGAATATAACTCCTGCAGAGCTGACCTTCTTTGCTGTATCTAAAGCTTGCTTCACAGAAGAGAGGCCAAGTACAAATCTGATGGAATAGCTGCATACCAGTATCTTCCCCCTTATAAGATCTTTATCTAGGTGGCTTGAATCTTGGCACTCTCCTATGGACATTTCAATAGGACTGGTGGTATAATTTATCAGTGCATGAGGTGCAGCAATTAGATTGTACATGGAATCACCATCTGTTCCAGCTGTGTTTGCAATTTAAAACAGGTTAAATAGATAGCTATGTGCAGCTGTGCACGTCACATGATCAGACAACTTTACAGGAACTTACGAGCAAGGCCAACTCCTGGAATGGTCAGATTGTTGCCAAGTACAACATAATTGTTATACTCCCTGTCATGAGCAGAAGCGCCTACAGTAAAAATCCACGGACTGTATGAAGACATGCTCTTAGGGGAAGGACCAGTATTTCCTGCAGCTTGCACAACAAATATGCCAGCTTTCACAGCTGACAGTAGTGCCATATCAATTGGATTAAAGAATGTAGCCAATCCAGGAGGCCTCCTATTAGGGGTAATGGATAAGCTGATTACGTCCACATTATCTTCAGCTGCCTGCGAAAGGTATTGTTATCAACAATGCTGCATTATACGTTTCTTAATTAGAAATTTGCAATGCTTCTACCCGAGTTGGCAGAGCTTTGCCAAGAATACCACACCCAAAGTTTTAATGATGGCATGTAAACTCCCAACATAAATATATATCCAAAGCCTACGACATTTTTAGTCCACACATTTACACTTGGTCATCACAGAATTTGACTTTCTACGGTAGATTTATTCAGTAAAATTGGTTTAGATCTTTTTCTTGCAGGTGTCATATGCAACAGATGATTCATCTCTTGGGATCTCAAGCCCATTAGACAATCATCAACATGTATTTTCTTCACCGCGAGGATCACATTCTAAGGTGGGTCAATAATTTTGTGTTAACATCAGATAATCAATATGCAGAAAGGTCATTACCTGATCTATTGCAGCCACTACATCAGCAGCAAAACCTCCAAAGCCTTTGTACAGAGCTTTATAGACAGCAATGCTAAAACATAATATTGTTAGATATTTGGTAATAAACAGAATCATACATATATCCCTAACCAAAAGTAGTAGACTTACTGTGCACGAGGAGCCATTCCACTTGCATTCCCAAAGTGATGCCCAGCCACAATAACAGGAATTCCATGATTACCAGCCGCGATGGATGCTGTGTGGCTGTATGCACAAATGTTAGAATGAGAACACAACAATCTCAGAAAGTGCCCTCTCTATGTAATTCCCTTACAGTAGTTTTTTTTACTTGTTAAGCAATTTTATTTACAACTGAGGTAATTACAAGATCAACTGGTTCACACATAGAAAGTGATACCTCATTTCAAGTTGAAAGAAAGAAACAATGGAAACAAATCAAAACTAATAACAGTTTCTCCAGAACTTCTATATCATTCAGATAATAGACTAGGTCAGCTTCATCGCAAAATAAGAAGACAGAGCGAAACAAGGCTACATTCATGGATTGTTGGACCGCAATGACTTGCGATGTCTAGTATTTAAAAGCAACTTCTGAATAAATGTAAGGAGTTGGATGATCAAACAACAAGAATTACTGTGGGTTACTGGAGAATAGAATCGTTAACAAAAAAGTCACATGTCTGACTGCCCATCCAGACACAGTAATAGAAACCATCCTTTTCGATATTTATTAATGATAGGTATGGGTAAATCAGAAAATATTACTTACGTCCCGTGGCCATCACTATCAGATGGTGAAGCAAGATCTTTAGAGCCATTAAAGACTCCTCGGGTTATTGCAGATGCTGCAAAATGTCGAGCTCCAACAAGCTTCCTGTTGCAGGATCCAGATGGAAAATCATTTGTAACCTCACAATTGCCAGCGTAGTGAGCAGGAACTGGATAATTATCAGTTGTCAAGTCATCTGCGAAGCTGGGGTGATTTGGATCAATTCCTGTATCAATGAGGCCAATAACAACACCCTGGCCAGCACATTGAGGGCCACCTTCTTGCACCCATGCACCCTGTGGTAGGCCAAGGAACTCAGGTGTATATGTAGTTGCAGTCCTAACAGAGAAATCCAACATCATATTTGACACTTCTTTTCTGCTATATAGTTTCTCTGCCTTTTAATGCAAGCAGAAAACCAGTTAAAATGTAGATAAGAAATGGGTGAATAAATAGTCTTCTACTCTACAAGTTAATGAAATCAGATAAGAAACAAGAAAGGAGGCGTAACAGCTAACAAGGTGCAGGAAACAGACTACATCAGATCACATAAAAGGAATATTCAGTGGTTAATTCCCATAAATTTCCATATTTGGCAATATTGACATCATGCAATAATGGTCTTTTCTTTGACAAGGATGAAAGTAATAACAGGACACTCCAGGATGATATCATGATAGTGCAGAAATAGCATAAGGAAAAAAACAAAAAAAACTGGATACCTGCTGAGGAGTGAGGACAACAGCAAAACCATTAATCAAGTAGTGGTAACTGTACAGCTTAATGTAGTGCTCTCCTCTTAGTGTCCTCTTCAACAGAGAATTATGAAGGTGAACAAGGTATGATCCATAATTCATAGGTTTGGGTGAACCGTGCCTGCATTACCAGGTTCATATCAGTGTGAGAAAGAAAGCAGGTACAAAATTGGATGGAAAAAAACTGCTGGGCCATATCGGATAACAAGCTAAATCAATAAATTATCTTCAGAAAATACACTATCTTTAGCAAAAATAAATTGCTACACCAAGTAGATAAAAGTAGGGACTGACTTTTCTGTTTTCTGTGTGAAATATTTGACTGCTATAATAGACAACAAAGTCATTCTATGATTCTAACATGAATTTCGGAATAAGTACATCCTGCATTATATGGGCACATTAAGTTGGTGGTAAACTGGTAACAACTGGTTTGTACTCCCTCCGTTCTGAATTAATTGACTTGGATTTAGTACAAATTGTACTAAATCCAAGTCAATTAGGAGGGAGTAAATAAGTAGATACTCCCTCCGTCCCAAAATAAGTGTCTCAAGTCTCTAAAAAAGGTTATGTATCTAGACATGGTTTCATGACTAGATACATAACCTTTTTTAGAGACTTGAGACACTTATTTTGGGACGGAGGGAGTATAATGTATGTTAAGATGGCTGCACTAGCCAGTTATAAGAAAAAGGATTTATATTTTGCGAGTCTACAGTGTAGAGGTGACAACGGTTAATTACCGGTAAAGAACCTACAGTTGTTGACCTTACGGGGAGTAAGTGGACCTAATGAAATATTTAGTTGAAGCACTAATCTTTCTACATCAGCTCAACTTCAATCCATCTATTGACGTCAAAAGGGGTTTAAATTCCTAGTACTCCCTCCGATCCATATTAATGGACTCAACTTTGTCTAGATACGAATGCATCTAGTCAGGGGGGGCGAGCAAGGGTCAGAACCCCCCCCCCCCCCCCCCCCCAATGGTCCGCCCCCCCAACAATTTTCAGTAGGTACTAATGGTGGTATATATGTGCTAATGGCCGGAAGTAAGCTTCATTAGTTGATCCATCTTAATTAAGCCCAATACTTCAGCCCATACAGACCATGCACGCTTAGCCGCTAGGCCCTTGACTCTTCGTATGCAGTGTGCCTGTACGTACGTGATCTGATCGATCAGATCGAATCGATCAGCCCTTTGCGTGCCGCCGCCTTCCTCAGTTCCTCTCTTCCTGACGGCCGCTCCTTTGCCCTAGAATTGATCAGTCTTTGCGCCACCGATCGGAGCAGGTGAGCAGCTCATTCAATCGCTGATTGCCTTCGCCGGCCGGTCGCCAATCTCCACTCGCCCCCAAATCAGCAGCAAACAGGCGACGGTATTATTTCTTGTTGTCATATTTTCTTGTGAATTTAGATCATATCATTAGTATGCTCTCATATAAACTAGTGGATTAGTTCGTTAAATTTGTCTTTTAAATATAGATGAAGAGAAAGGCACCAAGGATAGATTCTTTTTTCAAGCCAGTGGGTTCATCTTCAACAAGGACTACTAATATTGGTAGTGCCCCTGGTGCTGAAAATACAAATCCATCCGAAGAGGCAATTGAGCAACAACCTATTGTAGATGACAGCTCCAATATGGTTGTTGATGATCAAAATATTGTGGAACCAGTACAAGTTCAGAACAAGGTAGAATTGGAAGTACAACATATGAAAGGGATCCCGGTAAGCGCCAACAGATTTGGGAACTTCCCCTTGATAAACAAGAAGAAGCACGGAAATTTTATATTTCTGAGGGTCCTTATCAGCCATTCATGAGAGAGTATCCATATAATGGAACAGGGAAAAATCGTCGCCGATTTCAGTATTGCTATTTCACGAATTTTCCTTGGCTAGAGTATTCACCTACCACACATCGTGCTTACTGTCTTCCTTGTTTTGTCTTTACAAAAAAACCAAGTGGAAAGTGTGGCTCGGATGCATTCACAGTTAAAGGGTTTATAAATTGGAAGAAGGTGGATGATGGTAAAGACTGTGCCTTTTTAACTCATGTTGGAAAAGATTCAAACTCAGCTCATAATTATTCAGTAGGATGTTTTGATAATCTGAAAGATAGTATGACCCACATCGACAAGGCAATTGTACAAGTAAGTACAAAAAAGGTTGCAGATGCAAGGCTGAGGCTTAAAGTTACAATTGATTGCATCAAGTAAGAAATATTTTTCTATCCTAACAAGTAGAATATTATATATTGTACTAAGAAAGCTACTAATAATTTGTTCTTTGTTGATTTCACCAGGTGGTTAACTTTTCAAGCTTGTGCTTATAGAGGCCACGATGAATCTTCAAGATCTATTAACCAGGGTAATTTTCGTGAATTGGTGAAGTTGTTGGCTTTTTATAACAAGGAGGTGGATGCGGTTGTGTTGGACAATGCCCCAGGAAATGCGAAGTACATCTCCGCTCCTATTCAGCAAGAAATTCTTAAGTTATTTGCTCGAAAGGTACAGACGCAGATTAGAGAAGAAATTGGTACTAGCAAGTTTTGTATAATGGTGGATGAATCTGCGATGAATCAAAAAAAGAGCAAATGGCATTGGTCCTCCGGTTTGTGAATAGTGAAGGATTCATAAAGGAGCGTTTTCTTGATGTCATTCATGTCACTGATACTGCTGCATTGACTCTCAAAGAGGCAATTTGTGCTGTCCTTGCAGACAATAATCTGAATGTTCGAGATATAAGAGGACAAGGCTATGATGGAGCAAGTAATATGCGAGGTGAATGGAACGGGCTAAAGGCTCTAATTCTAAATGAGTGTCCTTATGCATATTGTGTACATTGCATGGCTCATCAGTTGTAGTTGGCTCTTGTTGCGGCATCAAGGGAGGTACAGGAGGTGCACAACTTTTTCCAAAATGCTATTCTCATCATAAATGTTGTTAGTGCCTCACCTAAGCGCAATGATGAGTTACTAGCAAATCAAGCTGCAGAAATTGAACGTGAAATTGAGTTGGGGGAGCTTGATACAGGAAGAGGTGTAAATCAGTTAGGATCTTTACAAAGACCCGGGGATACTAGATGGAGTTCTCACTTCAAGTCCATTCAGAGTTTACGTAAGATGTTTGCTGCAACGATTGCAGTCCTACGGAGTGTAGCAACTGATCGCTCGATCTCACGGTTTTCCAGAGGAGATGCTGCAGGGGCTCTAAAAATAATTATGTCCTTTGATTTTGTGTTCATCCTGCATCTAATGGAGAAAATCATGAAGATTACAGATGTATTATGTCAAACACTCCAAAAGAAATCCATTGACATTTTAAATGCATTGGATTCGGTTAGGAACACAAAAGAATTGCTTGGTAAGTTAAGAGAAGATGGTTGGGAATCTCTTTTAGAGGAGGTTCAGTCTTTTTGTTTGAAGCATGAGATTGAGGTCCCTGATTTGAATCGCAAGTAATACTCCACTCCTACCTATAAATTGCAATATTATTTATCATATACATAACTCTAACATTTGTATTATTTTGTAGGTATGTTGATTTCACAAGGTCACGGAACAAGCATGATAACACAACAACATTACATCATTACAAAGCTGATGTGTTCAATGTTGCTATAGATCAGCAATTGGTTGAGATAAATGACCGCTTTGGTATTCAGAGTACAGAGCTTTTGACACTTTGTGCATCTTTGCATCCAAGAAATGACTCTTTCGACGTCTCAAAAATATGCACACTAGTTGAAAAGTTCTATCCTGAGGATTTTTCTAGTCAAGAAAGGGCTCAATTAGAATCTCAACTTCCCCATTTTCAGTTGGATGTTTGTAATAATCCAGAACTGAACTGTTTGTCTTCGCTTGCTGATTTGACAGTTGGACTAGTTAAAACAGGTAAAGCTGCTACATATTTAATGGTTGACAGATTATTGCGATTAGTCATAACTCTTCCTGTGTCAACTGCAACCACCGAGCGAGCTTTCTCAGCCATGAAACTGATCAAGACACGTCTTCGGAATAGAATGGGAGATGATTTTCTTCGGCACTATATGATTGTCTACATTGGGAAGGAAATAGCCGCAAAGATTGATTATAATGAGATCATCGATTTATTCGACACTGGTCCTCCTCGAGCAGAATTTAAGTTAATAGACATGTAATTTTCTTTCGTAGCGCCAAACATATATTTGAATATTTATATGGATTTATTATTAATGGTTTTTTAGACTTAATATAAGGTGATATTTGCTCACTTTTATGGTCGTCGATTTTTCGCCCCCCCTCATGTTTAAATCCTGGCTCCGCCCCTACATCTAGTCTAAACACTTAACTAGATACATACGAATCTAGACAAAGTTGAGTCCATTAATATGGATCGGAGGGAGTACTAAGAAACAATGAATGTTAACTAGCAATTACAACGCATACAGAGCTGTCGGCAGATTAAGAAATATGAATGCAGTAAAATCTCAGTCATATGAGTAATACCAATGGCACAATCAAGTTTGCCGATAACCACCCTAGACGTGCTAAAGCCCTTAAACTGAGGACGAAAAATTGCTTCCAAGGCTAAACTGTGGAATCTGGCGCGCCAATCGCAAAAAATGGAAATGCATAGACCCAAAACAATCGGAGAAATTATTGCTAAGAATGACCCCCACCTGGGCTTCCTGAGAATGCTGGCGGCCGGAGTATCCCCGTCGCCGCCGCCGCCGCCGCCACCGCCACCGCCGGCAACACTGCTTCTCCCGACCCTCTCCAAGTCGAGGCGCTTGTGGGACGCCGCCGCCTGCTTCATGGTCACAATGTAAACAGCGGTGGTACCCTCCTCGAAGCCGCGGACGACCCCGCCGGCCAGCAGCACCACCCCAAGAACCGCCGCCCACAGGAAGGGGACGGGCCATTGTTCCCCGCGCACCACCCCCATCGCCCCCTCAGAGCGCAGCTCCTCGGTCCTTGGCCTCGCCGCCGCCGCCGCAGACTCACTCCAGAGAGGAGGGGGGCAAGGCGAGAATCGCCAATGAAGAACACTAGCTACCTGCGCCGCCCACCCATGGGACGGACAAGGACAACCTTTGAGCGAGGTGGAGCGCTGGTGGTGCAGCACGCGGCACAATAATGGCGAGGGCGGAGGAGGTGTGCGGCGCTTTTAAGCCGTGCCGGAGTCTCGGTAGTGTGTCGTGCACTGCGGCGGCTGGCTGCTCCGCTGCGCAATAAAGACTGCGTGCGAGGTTAAAGAAGTGACCACTGCAGCAGCAAAGCCATGGCCATGGGGTCCTCCCTCTCTCTTCTCTCTCTAGCGTGTGCGCTTTGGTGTTTTGCTGCTGTGCGCTTGTGCCTGCTGGGTGTGTGCACGTCTGCTTGTGTGGAAGGCACAGATGTGGCTACAGAATACTACACGGCTCAGCTCAACGTTTCAGGCCTCGGTTTTCTACTGCCTCGGTGACTGTGGAGACTGATTCCAAGCTGTTTTTTTTTTATTGAACAAGGAAGGACCAAGGGTTCAGACTGCATTTAATCGGTGGGAATACAAAGTACAGCAATGACCTTGAAGTAAAATAAAATTACAATTAAGTCCCTGTCTTTTACATAAAGGACCTCAACTAAATATTTACGAATGCAATCAGATCCTTCTCCATCAAAGAAGAAGCACAGCTCAACACACACCGGTCGTCAGCGCCATCAGATCCAAAGCGCCCACCTACGTCCCCGCTACCTCTACGACACAGAAGAGCAGGAGCACGAAATCTAGAAGCTACAGCACGAAACGAACACTTACTGAACCAGCTGCGGTCAAGCTGAAGAACTCCTCAATGGAGCTCCAGGAATTGGCAAACCCTCCCACTCTAGCGGCACGTTCGCACCACCGTCGAATAGCTGCTGAGCACCAACATCTGTACGCCCCATCTCTTCTCCCCTACGTCATCGAGGCCGTCTAGGAGCGAGGAGCGGTAGAGAGACCCACATAATTGGATGAAGAAGGCAACCACCTATTTGCCCTCTCCATCGCTCCTCCACCTTAGAGACTTGACAGAGCACATCACGATGATGTGCTCGACGCCGTGCCAGAACGCCTGAGCAGCAGACCTTCAAGGCGGGGAAGACGGCATAACACCATTCGCCATGCAAGGCAACTCGTCATAGGCAAACAAACCTAAGCTAGTACTTACACTACTACTATACCAGAGGGGCCGACACCCTAGTTCATCTCTACACCGGACAGCGCGAGCAACGACACTTAAGAGCGGTCGGATCTGGGTGGCTCAGACGGTAGACTCTCAAGAGGAGAGTAGAGAGGGAGAGGTGGAATGTTCCCTCCGACGTGTAGTGTCTAGTGTCACCATAAATGTTATTTTTTACGAAAATTTGCATGCACATAGAATGCTTGACAAGTCCTAATAAACATAATTTTGTAAACTTTTTTACTTTTTTTTCAAATTTTTTATTCTGATAAGAGCATATATCGGGAGGGAAAACTGCATCTCTAAATCTAAATAAGCCGATTAGTTTTCTTAGAACAAATGACACTTGAGACCTTAGAACAAACTTTTTATTGTCTTTCTTACAGCGGCCACAAAAAATGTTTTTGTTTTGTGGAACTTTTTTACATGAATATAGTTTGTTTATATGTTCTTCCAAACAATTTGGTTGAGTTTTTTAGATATTTTAAAATTAGGCTAGAATGTATTTTCGGCAACACTGTGTCAAACTCCGCCTAGTACGTACATTAAACTATGTGATTTGGTCTTCGCATGCAGCTCATGGTTTCATCGATATATATGTTTCAAAAAGTGCATGCCCGGTAATCATCATCAACAGTTCAACACCTTCACCGATCCAAACCTGGGTCTCTTTGGATTGTAGGAATTTTAAAAAATTCCAAAGGATTCCAATATTTAGGAATTTTTTCTATGTATTGTCTTTGGTTCAAAAGAATGGTGATACCAAAATCCTATGGAATGGATTCTTATGCCTCAATTTCATATGAATTGAAACATCCATCACAACCTATTTTTTAGACTCAAATGCATAGGATCGAGGCACTTTTTATGTGTTTTTCCTACATTTCATCCAAGCGACTATTCCTGTAGCTTTCCTGTATTTTACAATCCCATGTTTTACACTGACATACTCGTGGGATTTCTATGTTTTTTCTATTCCTCTGTTTTTCAACCCTGTGATCCAAAGAGTCTTAAGATGATGGTCCGTCTGCCCAGTCATTTTTTGTAGTGGTCAGGATGGAAAATAGCATGTTCACGCTAGTGGATACTGTACGGATGTACGCAAAGCACACGTTGCAGTTTTTGCATAAAGGCGCAGAAACTTGTTCTTCACACACGAATGTTTAGAGTTTCTGTATTTTGGCAAAAACAAAAGATGTTTGTCGCAGTTTGTATTGCAAATGACGAATAGTTCTGATGACGACATAAACACAAGCAATACATACATGCATGACCTCCCTGTTGGTGTTGGTGATATGATGAAGTGATGAGCGCGGGGCTACAAGATACAAGCAGTCAACCATGCTACCGGGAAAAAACATGTTGCCGGGAAAAGCATTATTCGAGCAAACACGCACTGTCGGGGTCGGTTAAGCATACAAATATATTTCTGGACCCCTACATGGTCCTGAGTGGCAAATTGAAAACTACAGCACTCCATTGCCTTCCTCCTCGGGATAGAGAGCATGGCGATGCTGATAGGGCCTCGCCGACTTGGCTCTTGCTGTTGACGTACTCCTCCATTACTTTTGCTTGCTCGCCGGACGCCGGCCAAGCCATGCATGCATAACTTGAGTTGATCCTCTGTAATCCGCGGGAGTGCCGGTCGAGCCCTACGTACATCGGGCCGGGCATCACGGACACCGGTCTGACTCGGCTAGCTAGCTGATCGTCAAGGCAGAATCATGGCGTGTAGCCGACTGGGCTTCGTTCACAATCATGCCCGGCCGACAAGTTGATCTGGGTTCATGCCGTAAATTACTCAAAGATCGAACTTGATCGTTAATTGCTTGCACCCTCTCTCAGCCATGAGTGCCCCATCGGCAGAGAGTCCTCCCCGTCCCGGCACGGGAAGTTGGGAGCCAAAAATCTCACTCCCAAATCTAGTGGGATTGCCGGACGGCACGTGACAAGGACTTGCTGTGCCTGGCCGTCTGCGCGTCTCTGCAAGATCCCGCTCGCTGCATGCGCCCGTGAACTGAACCCGGGCAGGCCTCCGGTGAACCGGATCAAGATTCCCGGTCCTCGCGACATTTGTAACTACTCGAACGCGTGTGGCTCTGCCGTGGCGACGACGGCGTACAGCCCGGTGACCCGGTGGCGCCGCCGGCCGGATAATATTCGGTGGTCTCCGCGCCACGGGATAAGCGGCAGCTGCCTGTACGCTCACCTGATGACCGGCCTGATCGGCTCCCTGACGCCAGATCACGGGCCAAACTGTGAGTACGCACGCCTTGGCCCCGGGGGGCACGGCAGGGTCGTCTCCTTCGATCTTCCTTGGGCTCGTGTTTATCGGGTATGGTGGTCCTCTCTGGGGAATGCTGGAGCTTAGTTATAGTGGACGCTAAAACGGACAGGTCAATGGTCCTTCCTCTGAGCGACGGAGAGTATCACCGGAACGTTAATTGCTTGCTTGCTTTCCAAGACAGCGATTTATCAGTTCATCAGATGAAGTTATCGCCGGGGGACCGGCTGCAGCTGGGGATGACCACGCCGGCGTGGCCATTCACGGATCAGGAGTGAGGCGGCGTGTGAAATCAAAGCAGGCACTCCCATTTACCACTGCAACAAGGGACCGCCAACCGAAGAACACGGTTGCTGCTTCACTACAATGAGTCATTTCCGTCTTCGTAAATGAGCTCACAAGTACTCTTACTATCAACCATGCGCCGACGGGGACAAAGGGCACAAGGCGTGATCAACCACTCATGCATGAGAACGCCATGCACGTCCTCTTTGTCCTGCAGCAATTTAATTACTGTACTGTAATCCCACACGAGTTTTGGCCTTTCAGGTAAATAAAGCTGACCTGCCAAGGCCACGAGCTTTAGCACTCACAACCACGCACATTGTTACCAACAGTTTCACAGCAGACACAGCACTGCTTTTCTTCCCCAACTTGTGTTGCTGCGTACTGGATGCATGGCGCCAAAGACTGAAGCACTGAGCACAACTACCTGTCGAGACGATTTGTGCGACGAAGACACCGAGGGAAAACCTGTGAACGCTACCGGCTTGTTTCGGGTCGTCCTTGTCGAGCCTGGTGCAGCGAGTAGTGACAATCACGGCTCATTTTGCGCTTCGGATGTCCCCAATGAAAGAGTTGGGCAGGATTGCCGGCTTTATCTTACTTCCTTTCCATTCATATTTGATTTCAGGAGTAGCTTTCGTCTTTCTGAAAAGAAAAGAAAAGAAAAGGAAAGGAAAGGGGGAGATGTAGATCTTCCATTTTACACATGGCAATGCCAAATGTAGGGAGCATTTCATTTCACGGTCATCCTTGTGATGCCATTGAGTAATAAAATTGCCTTTCATCGAAAAATAATAATTTCATGGGCTGCAGCCTGTCTGCTTGTCATGGATCAACTCATCAAGTGCACTGTTTCCTAGTCAACTGGTCATGGAGTAGAAGAGTCTCCCCTCTTTTCCATCGGGTCTCTTTTTCTTACACAAATGATGGATAAAGCATTGCGTAATCAAACCAGGGAGGGACAGCTTCATACATATGGACTATTCACGAACAGCTTTTCATACGTGGTTTTCAGAGGTGATGATACAACAACCAGAAAACGGCATCCTATATTTGCAACAGGGGCATCTGCAGTAAAGATCGAATGTGTCTATGCTATCTAAAAAGGAAAAGCAGGGGATAAACTTTGAGAAGAATAGAATGATTATGCCGCCATCCTTTTCTGGTGAGCATACAAGGCAGAAGAATCCGATGGCTTGCTTTTGTATGTAGACATGTCTTGCTTAAGAAGAGGACGATGCAGGTTTTGCTTTCTGATTTCTGACCAAATTCTCCACAAAGAGCTCCCCTGCACGGTACGATGACCGAACCTGAGAAGAATCACACAAGAAAAAAAAAGTGAGTTCATGTAAATCATGGCAGTGCTAGGGGACTACATTTGTATGTTTGCAGAAAGTTAGTACAAGGCATTCGACTATTGTGTTGCATCGTCAGTTCATGTAAGTTTAAATGCTCTTTGTTTCTTGCTTCAGATTTCTAAAACCTTTGTTGCTTTCACTATCAAACCAGAGGGTTGTCCACCCCCATCTCTTAAAATATCAATAATATGATCAAGTATTAAACGGCATTGTTGCTCCGTTATTGGACTGGACAATTAGTAATAGGGCGACAAACTGTATTTCTTGAGTAATTTTATGGCGTGTGAAATCAAGATATTGTTTCCTGAACTTCTGTTATGCATTCAAGATTTCAAGTACCATTATTTACGTAGTAGTGGTACACAGAAGTAACCAACAGCAAGTAGTACTTACCAGAGGTCCACTAGCAACATAACGAAAACCCACCGATTCTCCATACTCCTTCCAAAACTGGAACTTCTCAGGAGTCACGTACTCTCTCACTGTCAAATGCTTATCTGTTGGCTGTAGCATCAAGTAGTTCTTTCGTAAGAAGAAAGGATCAGAAGATATGTTGCACCAAAGTCAAATGCCGACACAGGCCTAACCTGTAAATATTGGCCCAATGTGAGAATATCAACACGAATGGCCCTTAAGTCAAACATGGCTTGTTTCACCTCCTCATCAGTTTCTCCAAGGCCAAGCATGATAGAAGACTTGGTTATCATGCCGTCTTTGCAAATTTTTGCATGCTTCAAAACAGATAAGCTCTGTTCATATCTGTAAAAATAAGAGGTGATGAGAGATGTTTCCACTGCCAGATGCCATGAAAAAAGATGAATACAGGGGTTAACTGGACAATGCTAGAATATACTACTAATTTGTGTACTTGACAGTTGACACCTCCGTCATTCTTATCATATATACTGGTATGTGTGCAAATTTTAGGAACACCCAAATAAAGTATATTGTACCATACTAACTGAAGACATGTTCCATCCTAAGGGAATGAAAATTGGCCAGGTAAAAGAAATCACATCCAGGACCTGGCCAACATTACAAAATAATATAACTATAGCAACTCACTAACCAGATAGACAGTAAGACCATGTTATTGATCGAAACTAATTTAGGCCTTCGATATGTGCATATACATGTTTGTACACTGTAATGTCTAATGTCCAGCACTTTGACTTTGACTTCAGCCGCAATAGATTGCAACCTATAGAGAAGAACTCTGAGTTGGTAGGTTTGTGCAGCTGGACAAGGACAAACATTAAATTCATGATTGGTCAGGGTACAAATCGGAGATATATCATCCAGACTAAAAGACGTCAATGGCCTGAAGCTGATCACATCACCATAGCAAATCGTGTTGTAGAATTGATTAAGTGTCAGAGCACTGGGATCAAAAGAAGCAATATGTGTTTATCTTTGTCAGGTTGGTTTGAGGCTTTCAGCTAGAACTCAGCATATTATTCATGCAAACAGGAGAAGGAAAATAAATTTTTAATCGGTTGAATATCTATGTAACTATGTTGATCTTATGCAATGTTCCAAACATGTAAATATTGCACACCTCTGAAGAGACAGAGTATAAAGAAGTAAGAACTGTAAGCAGTGATTCTTTGTATTATAGCTGTTTCAGAATTGTCGCCAAGTGGTAATGTAACAGTGTCAGTTGGGGGAATTATGTTATTGGCACTTCAAACTTATTTTTTCAATCGTTTAATATACAATGTTATGGCACTGAAAATCAGTTGATCAAATTACCCTGCTCGAGGATCCCTCACAATTCTTTGCAGACTCCTCACTGTTTCAATGTTGTGGGCAAAGACGTCCAGACCAGAATTCGCCAAAGAGGAAACGGCCTCAAGATCACCTCGAAAATCTGATGTTAGGCATTCCACCAATATCCCGGGTTTGAGCTCCTGAAAAGAAAGTTTATAAATCTCTAGTGAGTACTTACTTGACCAACATTAAACTTAAGTAAAAAACACACCGAAACAGCATAGGGTAGACCTTCAAAGCTCTCACTGTCTGAACGAAATGGTCACTTCCACCATCAGGTAAGTCATCTCTATCAACACTTGTCAGCACAACGTAGTCTACTCTGGAAAGAACAATACATTTTATCAGATATTCTGTGTAACCATGCAAGGTAAGTAGATATGCTTATTTGCATCGATTCTTCACATGCAAACTTCATGACCGTCATCTAATTTTGTTACTTATGCTCCTCGATTAATCAGTGCTTCAAAACTGACAAGCCAGTACTGGCAAAATCTGTAGATTAGCAAAAGGCAGCAGAAGTTCCAGATAGTATATCATACCCCCAACTGACGACGGCCAGGGCAGTATTCAGAGGTTCCATGGGATCCGGCGGCGGAGGCTTGTTGCTAGTCTTCACGGCGCAGAATCGACAGCCTCGCGTACAGGTATCCCCGAGCACCATGATGGTCGCCGTGGCAATGCCGTCCCCTTCCCCGCCCGCCCCGCCGCCTCCGTTCCAGCACTAGGCCCCCAAAGCAGAAATTTTTGTTATGAGGAAGCACTCATCTTGTGGAAATTCCTAGTTGGTGATCATGTTACACTATGATGAAAGCATTGTACTAGCTCAAGTTGTGTGTGTGCGTATAGTATACCTCGCCGATGTTGGGGCACTGGGCCTCAACGCAGACGGTGTTGAGCTTGAGCTCGCTGAGCGACTCCCGGAGACGCGCGTACTTATCCCCCTGCGCCGCCCGCTGCCGCAGCCACGGCGGCTTCTTGATCGCCGGGTCCCTGCCGGTGTACGGCCCGGTCGTCCTAGCGACGGAGACCGGCGCCGCCGCCTCGGCGCGGCACCGGAGCGAACCGGATCGATCACGGCGGCCGGGATCCGCGCAACCGGGGCGGAAAGGCAGGACCAACTGCCTGGCGAGCGAGGTCCGCATCGTGGGCTCGTGGCCAGCGAATCGGACGCCGGACTGCGCAGCCCTGTGTAGCCGCGACGCCGTGCAGGTCCGGCAGGCGATGGGCTCGAAGCGAGGGGTAAAGATTTGCCAATTCCAATTTTATCCCTTCGGATGTTAACAGAGGATCGAGCGCAGAAGAGAGAAGTTTTAACGTAACGCCGGCGATGATACCAAGGTTCTTGCCGGTTTTCCCAGCGTCTGCCAGGAATTCGTCACGGTTGCTTTGGTTTGCTGCCGACTACTATTGGCAATTTAAAATCGATTGAAGATGCCTCAGGTGAGAAAACTCGTCAGGGAAACTCACTATAGTACATTCTTAACAGCAGTCAGTCCAAACCAATTCTAGCCATTGACTAGCTGAATCTGTCACACGGGACCAAGTTGAGAAGATTGTTGAAAATCATGTTGGTTCCTTCCTCAATGGCTGGATTTGGTTCGCGCTTCAGTCTACTTGAGTGGAGTACATGGTACCGTGAATAAATTTAAAACCTTACACTAAGGTCTAGCTTCTGAACGATAATCAACAAAGGCCTAGGTAGGTTACGGAAACCGGGTGTGTCCTACGACCGTTTGGTAAGCGACCTACAAAAACTAGAAATGCTGAGCTTAAGGTTTCTTTCCTATTTCAATTCAGTCTCCTGATGCATCCTATTCCGAGCGGTAGTTCCTATCGAACGTCACAGTTTAGAAGTACAACAATACTTGTTTTTTCTTCTTTTTCTCCAATACAGAAGCCACTATGAATAATTGAGAGTAGGCTTACAAACTAATTGACTATGAACTGAGTCTATCATCAACTATTCAACCACATATAGACTAGTACATAAACTTTATCCGCAATAAATGGAGACTTTTACTTCATGAATCAAACAAGATAATTTTGATGAGCCAACATACTATTGTGTGAAAAGTTATTGGAAGTAAAGCTTGATAAACTATTTTTGCTTTAGAATATTCATTTTATATTTACATGATACACTTTTACAACCATGAGTTAAGATATATTTTATGTGTACTAATGTATTAGATGCAAGACGAGAGGTTGCCCCATGATCTCCCCCTCTCCTCATTCCTTGGTGTGGCTCAACGTGCGCCTACATCCTAAAATGAACTTGTATTAACCAAAGCAGTTTCTTTTTGTTAAATCAATCACATAATATTGCAGAAATTACTAGGGTTGATCATGTTACATGATCAGCACTACGCCCCCAAAGCCAAAGCAGAATTTTTAATGTTAAGTCAATCACTTGGTATTACCTATATATTAAGGCGCAAGTTTTTCACACGTCGATGTACCGTTCATCGTGAATAGTTATAAACAGTGCGTGTTGCGTTTGGTTCGCGTCATCCCGAGTATTGATTCTTCTCATACGCCTGTACGTGTCCTCATCTGCCTCTTATTCCTTTTTTTCGCGTACGTGCCTCTTAATTCTTTTTTTGTCGCCTCTTCTATACGCTTCCACCGCTTTTCCTCATCCTTTCCATACACGTGGCGGCGAAATTTTCTCTCACACTCTTTCGGTCTCTTCGCTCGATCGGGATGCCGCGCCGCCGTTCCGCTGCTCCTGCTCCGTCTTCTTCTCCGCCATCTTCTTCTTCCCATGCGTTTCTTGCTGCCTCGGGTGGGGGTGCCGCCGTGTCTGCCCCGCCTCGCCCCCCCCCCCCCCCCCCCCGCTATCTGCATGGTTTCCTCTGTCTTTGGATTGTCCTCCAGGTTCTCATCCGGCCTCTACTTCGGCGGCTCCTCCGCTGCGTTCTCGCTGCCATCGCAATCGGGAGTCATTCATGCCTCTTAATTCGGATGTGCGGAGAGACCCAACTTCCAATTTCGAGATTGTTGTTTAGCATGTTGGTTTTGCTTTGACGACTGATCGCCGTGGAGACCCTGATAGGTTGCCGGCATTGTCGTCGGATACGGATAGGCTGTCTTCTCGCCCCCTCTACACGGGTGGTCCTCCTTCACATAAACCTTTGTCTACGCAGGTTTTGATCGGCCTTTTTGTCAAGGTTTTTATGTTATGTAATTTTGTTTGTGAGGTTACACATACTCAGAAACTTTTGGACAAATATTCCTCATACATGACTGATGATTTGGTAGCTCGGGTTCGTCACTCTATGAATGATCCTGACTTGGTGGTTCCTCCATCATATTTATATGCTGAGTTACTGCAAGAACTTTCTATTATGTTCGGTGCAAATGGGTATTCCTTGGATTCTTTTAATGTATGTACATATGTTTTGCGTGGTGCACGAATCGTTGGCAACAGGCTTATCTTAGAAGAAATGCAGCACACTCGAAGTAGTCTCACATCTCTGGCTTCTTCTATGTATGACAGACTCAATGCGGAACAAGTCCATATATATAATCAGATTATGGCTGTTGTGGCTGCAATATGTGGCTCTTTTCAAATTAGAGAGGAATATGTGGTTGTCTAACCCTGGATTGTCAGAGGATGAGAAGATCCAGCTTGATACATTTGCACGATGGGTCCTTGCTGTAGGAGATGGGACATTGCCTATGGATATTCACCAGGGTGTGATAAGGCTTGGATTAGCAAATTAGCACCGCGGTAATAACTACTATGCCAGCCCAAATCATGATCTTCACCAACTTGGATTTGGTTCTCTCGCGAAAATCGCGAGTTCCAGAGATGAGAACCATGAAAAGTAAGATCCCGAATAAGAAGTCGACTCCTTCATGGCTTACGCTACCTTCTGATATTGCTCTGCTACCTTCTTCCAACTATATACAATCTCTTATCAATGCGCCATATGACTCCTTTGAAGATAACTATGATAAGATGGCTTATTTAGCTGATAGAGCAATCATTTGTCCTACTAATAAAGTGGCTGATTCAGTCAACGATACACTTTGCGCTGTTGTCCCTGAAGAGGAGATGATATTTGAAAGTTGTGATGCCATTTGCAAGACATTCGATCATGTGGCTGATGCAGACATATTATATTCTCCTGGATTTTTTCACAATATTGAGCCTCCGAATTTTCCCCGCCACTTGCTTTAAAAGTTGGTGTTCCAATTATGTTGCTTCGGAATATCAATCAATCTATTGGCCTCTGCAATGGAACAAGTTTGTTGGTTAGTAGGCTAGGTCAATGGGTTCTTGAAGCTAAGATCATGACAGGAAGTAACATTGGCGACCATGTATGCATACCGAGGATCGTCGTTTATACGCCTTCTAGAAAGTGGCCTTTTACTTTACAACGCCATTAGTATCCAATTCGTGTATGCTATGCAATGACAATTAACAAGAATCAAGGACAGACACTCCATAGAGTTGGTGTGTACTTACCGAAGCCTGTGTTTACTCATGGTCAATTTTATGTTGCTATATCACGAGTCACTTCAAAAGAAGGCCTTAAAGTACTTGCTTTAGATGACAGTGGAGAACCAACTGCAGTCTGCAGAAACTAGGAATATAGTCTATCATAAAGTTCTTGGTGTTGTCTAAATGGTCTGCACCTAAATGTCCATAGTACTTTCTTGCTACATATCATTTGTGCATGCTAGAATGCACAAGTGTCTTGGTATGTTCTCTTCCGTCATAATCTTTTCAGTTCAGGAAATGTTTATGTACTAAGTTAGCTCTGTACCTATCGATTTTCTGCTCTTACCTATGAAACAAGACATGCCTCCAATATTTCTATATTGCACACAACTTACACATTCTATTTTACTGAAAGTTATACATCACCAATCTTCCGTTGTTACTACAATAGATATATGTCATTAAATAAGCAATTAAATATACATGTACAGTTTCTTCGGATAGAGCAAGTAATTGAAGACTGCTATGTAATTGTTTTTTAAAGAAAATAGTACCGTCTATCTTACTAACAAAGAACAGATAGATACATTAGATAAAGAATTAGACGTTGATGCACACAGTGGTGTGTTGTTGGAGACGTATCAACATCCCCAAGCTTAGTTCTACTCGTCCCGAGTAGGCAAGAACGATAAAAGAATAATTTCTGAAGTGAGATGCTTTCACACAATCTTGATTACGTAATAATGTAAGGCATGTAAACTGAGATCAAATGAATAAGGGTTGCAGTTTATATTGATATCAAATGAGTAATAAATAAACAAGTAGGCAAAGCGAAGCAAAGCTTTCACTGATATAGCACTAGATAGCAATCAACTGTGCAAAGTAGATATTAGAGATGATTTAAGCTTCAAGAACAACAATATAATCATCTAATGCTTCTCACAAACATGACAACTTTGCGAAAGGATCAAGTCAAGCAATAATAATATGCACGTAGAAGATAACTCCTTATTTGTTCAAAAGAAACAAGCAAGTGTACAACGTTGGTTCCTGGCACCGGGATGTTTTGGCTAAGAGAATGTTAACGGGGGGTTTGGAATTCCAACGGAAGAAAGTCTCACAAAACTGCAAGTGATCATTAGACAAGAGGAAGTCTTACAATCGAAGCTATTGAAGGAGTAGTGATTGCCACACAACATATGCACATAGAGCTATAAGTGTATGAAAACTCTCCAATGGAACTAGTGGGAGTGCATCCAACTTGCTTGCTCACGAAGACCTAGAGCACTTTTGAGGAGGTTTGATGCACACGGTGGTGTGTTGTTGGGAAACCCAAAGAGGAAGGTATGAAGTTGTGCAACAACAAATTTCCCTCGGTTATGAAACCAAGGTTTATCGATCCAGTAGGAAATGAGGATTCCTTCGAGGTTGTTGGCAGCGCCGTTTACGATTAGCAACGTGGAGCCTACACACAACACAATCAAGATACTTTGCCCCAACTTAACAGTGAGGTTGTCAATCTCACCGGCTTGTTGTAACAAAGGATTAAATGTATGTGTGGAAGAAAGATATGTGTTTGAGGAGAATGAAAGTAATATGTTTGCAGTAGGTGGTTTGTAAGATTAAAGAAAAGGACCGGGGTCCACAGTTCACTAGTGGTATCTCTCCATAAATAATAATAACATTCATGCGGGTAAACAAATTACAGCTGGGCAATTGATAGAATAATAAAGTGTATAATAATGCATATACCAATGTTATGATGTCTAGTGTGAGATTCATTTGGGCAGTTCATTTCATGAAAAATGGTACACACAAATGAGCTATCACGTACAAAGAGTTATAGAGTTCGTAGAAGAGTGAGAGAGGGTTTCGGTTTCGATAAAAATGCCTTCTTAGCCACTTCAAAATGAAACTTGGAAACTTTATCAAACTTTTCAAACCCCGTTGAGTGCCTCCAAACCCCATTTGAGATCGTCGATCTAACCCTACCGCAGAACTGCACCCATTTGATCGTCCTCTAGAAGGAATCTGGCAGACTCGGACGATCTGGGAGATGCTCATTCTGCGATCTGATTTGCGGTGCTCATTCTGCACAACTCGTTCGATGTGTTTCAAATGAGTTCCAAAGGTAGGGTAAACAACCATATTTCTAAGCAAAAAGGGTTGATGGACTCGCAACAGCCGCACCGCCGCATGTGACCGTTACACGCTCACCACGGACCCACCATTTGCCTCCTCTTCATAGACAGAGCACCCATCCTCCTCCTTCCTCCTGTTCCTCTTCTTCTTCCTCGCATTGACAGAGCATCCATTCTTGCTTGCATAGACAGAGCATCCATTCTCCTTTTTGGATCATCTCCTTCCTCACATGGACAGAGCACCCATGCTTTCTCGCATAGACAGAGCATCCATCCTCCTCTTTGGACCATCTTCTTCATATTCCTTCCTCTTCTTCCTCTCTGGCGACGAAGGGCAGCAGCAATGTCGAGCTCCTCCACTTCATCAGCTTGCCCCAATTGGCCAAAGCAGCCTGAGGTGACGTTTCCGCCATGTCCTAAATGCTCACGCAAGGAACCACTGCTCCGTAACATTATTAAGCAAGGAAAAAACATGGGGCGCGACTATTTGACATGCGAGAGCCTACCACAAGATGTAAAGATCTTTCTCTCGCATCCTTTTGCTTTGATTTCTTCAGTGTTTTCAATTTCTTGCTCAGATCTGGGATTTAGGGTTCATGTTGACTTTTCCAGGGTTTAGATCCATGCAACTATTTCAAGTGGGTGGATGAATACGTTGCGCAGCTTAGACAGGAGAGGCGCGTGCATAGCGACCTTCCTCTATCGTCTGATGTGGAGATTGCACCCTCTGCTCCGCCAATGGGCATCGTTGCTCCGCCGATGGGGCTTGCGGAAGCGGAAGTGAGAGGCAAACTTAAGAAGTTGAACAAGCACTTAATGCAGATGAATGATCTGAAGAAGCAAGCTAATTTGATAGCTGCAGGATTTTATCTCTGTATAGTTGCTCTAGCATTTGTTTATCTGCTGATTGTCAGTCGTAGTTAATTAATGTGATGCAAACATAATTAATGCAATGTAACCTCTATGTAACCAACTGCTTATGTTAAACCAGTCGTCTCATTTGGACCAACCGCTTCCCTATTACTAATCATCCGTACCAAAACTATCCACTCCAGAAATTAGAGGCAGAACTATACACCAACACGTTCAATGCTAATGACAACTTTGGAATATTGTGATAAACTCCCTCTTCTGATTTAATTGACTCAGATTTAGTACAACTTGCACTTTAGGAGGGAGTATAATATAAAGAGGTCGCACACACACCCAACTAGCGGTGGTGATTCTCTGTGGGTTTCACATCCGGTGGGTCCGGCCCCACCAAGTCAATACCCCACCAGGTTAGACTTGTGCCCCGGCCCCACCAAGTCAGACTAGTGCCCCGACCCCATGCACCGACCAAATGAAATCCCAACCGAGCCGCACACTAGCCGAGCCGCTGAAGTTCCAGCCGAGCCGTGCCAGGCCGACCCCACCAGTCGGGACAAGTGCGGGTCAAATGAGGTTGATCAGAGGGAATGAGCGTTTGGCCGATATGCGAGCAAACCAGGGCACAAACCAGAGAAACAACGCGGGTATGGCACAAACCGATGTAACTCAGCTTGGTATGGCACATAACCAGTTATCCCTAATGAAAATCACTCCAAGAGGGATCGTGGCAAATGACAAAGTCACTGTTGGCTTCCCCGGCCGTAGCTCATAACTCAAAGTCATTACGGTTGCCTTAGGCATTTAGAAGCCATATATCATTATGCTATCAACTGGATATTTAAGTGTGGCACAACGTCAAGTTTTTCTAGCCTAAGCATTAATCATTCCACTTTACTAAACCATCATGTTTATCATTAAGCAAATTAATATCTCAAAACAACATCAATGATTCAAGTGACACAATTTAATGATCTACAAGATTTTGTATCATTTAGTTATACCATCTACCACATGTAGCATTTTTTGTTCTTAACCAAACACCAATCAACTTATTTGAAAGATAACTCTCCAAGTAATTAAACAATGAGATATGAGAGTATGACATAAGAAAGCTAACAGGTATAGCAAGAGATGCACGAAAATAAGAGCTAGAAAGCATAGCAGTAGCTATAGAACAATACTCAACAAATATAAGTGTAGAATACGAGTATCATAAGAAAAAGCGGAGCGTGTCTCTCTCCCACAAAGGAATGCTAGTGTACATTTTATTCAGAGAATGAAAATAATGAAAACAAAAAAAATCAAACAAACCCTTCAAGCAAGCACATAAAATGTGACAAAATTAAAATATAGTTTCACTAGGAAGGACCGGATAGTTCGTTGATTAAGAAGGGGATGCCTTGGGCATCCCCAAGCTTTGACGCTTGAGTATTTTTGAATTATGTTGGGGGGTGAACCACCGGGGCATCCCCAAGCTTTGGATTTACTATGTTCTTGATCACATCATATCATCCTTCTCTCTTGATCCTTGAAAACTTGCTCCACACCAAACTTAGAGTAAACTTCATTAGAGGGTTAGTGCACAAAAAATTATGATATTCTGTAGGAACACAATTTTTACCAATGATACTGGATATTATCTACAGCCTATGATACTTCATGTAATACAAATATCCAATCAAAATAGCAAAATAGGCATTGCAAAATAAATGACAGAATTTGTCAAAAACAGAACAGTCCGTAAAGACGAATTTTTTCAGAGAACTTATCTTTCTCAGATCAGAAAACTCAAAACTAATGAAAGTTGCATATATATCTGAGGATTACACACAAAAAGGGTCAGGTCATTTGGATTTTTCTGTGAAGAGGTATGAATTTAACGGTGAACAGCAGAAAACTGTTTCTGCACAGGAATCCAAATTTAGCATCAACTTTCAACTAGAGGCTTAACTTGACACAACAATGCAATAAAGTAAAGAAACAAAGGAATTGCTACAGAGGTAGGAGAAGTCCTTGACTCAAAAAAAAATAACAGGAATAAAAAGTGGGTTATCTCCCATAAGCGCTTTTCTTTAACGCCTTTCAGCTAGGCACAAAAAGGAAAACTCAAGTATTATCAAGAGAAGAAGCATCAACGCCATAATTTGAACGAACAATAGAATTAAAAGGTAACTTCATTCTTTTCGTAGGGAAGTGTTCCATATCTTTATTGAGTGGGAATTGGTACTTAATAGTGCCTTCTTTCATATCAATAATAGCACCCACAGTTCTAAGAAAAGGTCTTCCCAACACAATTGGACAAGATGGATTTCATTCAATATCCTATACAATAAAATCAACGGGGACCAGGTTATTGTTAACCATAATAAGAACATCATAATCTCCCCAAAGTTTTTTCAAAGCATTACCAGCAAGAAAAAAATCCAATAGCAATGTTCCAATGGTGGCAAATAAAACATATCATAGAGCTTTTTAGACATAACATAAATACTTGCACCAAGGTCACACAAAGCATTGCAATCAAATTTATCTATTTTCATTTTAATGATGGGCTCCCAACCATCTTCTAACTTCTTAGGGATAGAAGCTTCAAATCTTAATTTATCTTCCCTATCTTTAATGAGAGCATTTGTAATATGAGTAGTAAAAGCCAAATGTAGAGAGCTAGCATTAGGACTTGTGGCCAACTTTTGCAAGAACTTAATAACTTAAGAGATATTAGAATTATCAAAATCTAAATTATTTGAAGGAGATATGACCTAGAGGCAAATAAATAAGTAGTATTTATTGCATTATCTCGTAAGTTTATAATAGGTTTGTGTATTATGCTATAACTGTATTAATCGGAATTATTAATACACGTGTGATACATAGACAACCAGGTCCCTAGCAAGCCTCTATATGAGCTAGTCCATTGGGCAACAGTTGATCGAGATTCCCGATCAAGGACAATGACGTCGGTTGACAGTGTGGTCATCTTGTTAGTTGAATAAGATGATGGACATACGCAAAATATTACAATAAGATCGTATTACGATATTTGTCATTTGCAATAGATAAGAATATGATAGCTTATTCCTTAGACCGTGAGACCGTACTTATTGATGCTTCGTAGGGGTGCTTTGAGAGCATGAAACGTTGTGTCATATATAGCATGACAATAACAGTGTCCATCTTGGGTATTCCGAAAGAGCATCGAGACGTAAGGATCAAGAGCGGGATTTGTTCATTCTTGTAATGGAAAGATACTCTGGGCCCACTCGATGAGATTACATCTATATAGCTGCGCAGCTTATGACTAGGTCATGGAGATGTAATATCGCAGACGAGTTAATAACCTTCGTCGGTAACGAGATACAACAAAGACATCGGTATGTCTACGATCATATCTCGGACAAGGTAGTATCGCAGAAACAAAGGGAATGAATATCATATTTATGGTTCAACGACGATATTCGTAGAATGCACATGGGCCGTCATATACATCGAGGTATCCCTGACGATCATTGGTGAGCGGAGTGTCTCGACCATGTCTGGAGTGTTCTCGAACCGTAGCGTAACAAACTTAAGGTCTTAGCGACACCAGGAGATAGGTTCTGGAATAATATAGGATTTTGTTGGAGAGAGAGAAATGATCCGGAAAGAGTTCCGGTGGTCCGGAAGGAGTTCCGGGAAGGTCTGGGATGGTTCCAGGGATGTCCGAAAGTTGTTCGGGTGGTTCCGAAATTGTTTCGGAGTCACGGGATATTGAATTATATATAAATATATTAATTATGAATTAATAGGATTTTATATTAATTTAATATTAATTAAATAAAGGAAAAGGGGGGCTCCCACCTACATGGGCCCTAAGAGGGCCCAAGAGGGGGAGCCGCACCACCTAAGGAAGGGGGGCTTGGGCCCCCTAGTCCGAGTTGGACTAGGAGGGGGACAAGCCCATGGGGGGTTCGGCCGAACCCCCCCCCCCCTTCCCTCTCCTCCTTTAGTCCCACATGGGGGAGCTAGGGAGTTTGCACACCCCCTCCCCCCTTTATATAGCAAGGCATATTAATTGGATTAATTCATTGGAAAATACAATTAATTGTATTGCAGGCCGGCCGAGTTGTTTCTCCGCCCGTTTTGCCCCCTCTCTCCACCTAAGCTATACCGCCGGGCACCGTTGCCCTGCGGGATTCCAGATAAGATCTACCCCTGCGATTTCAGCTGGATCTGAATGACTGAGGGTTGTCGTTAAGCTCCGTATGTTTGCGAGTGCTCGGAGGTAACTCTTTTTGAGGAGCCTGGGCGACGTCGTCTCGCCCCTGCAGCCGCCGTGCCGCCCCCCCTCTGTCGCCGGTGCACCCCCCTGGTGCCGGTGACTCGCCGTCTTCCGCCCGACGCCCGTCGACGCAGGTCATCGTCGACACCCCGGCGTCATCGTCTTCGTCATCGCGGCAAGTTCTCCGCGACCTCGAGGTCGGCTACGTACGACTTCATCGTCAACGCTTGTGCGGGAGCGTAATCCCCGCTATCGGTCTACATGGAGGTAATGTAACCCGTTCCGCCACCGTTATCGTATGTACTAGATAGATAGATCCTGGCTAGTTAGGGTTTCATACGCTAGAAAAATTATTGTTTTCTGCACCGTAACCCCTTCAGTGGTATCAGAGCCGATCTATGCGTAGTACTGCTGGTACGGTTAGAACTCATGTTGAATGAGGGCGTATTTCTTATATTTGCTACCCTCTCGCGTGCACTTGCGATGCCTTCGGTATTGAGTTGATGAAGCGGCCCGGACCGACTTTACGCGTACGCTTACGCGAGACTGGTTCCACTACTGACATACAGCTTGCACCGTATATGTGGCTGGCGGGTGTATGTCTCTCTCTCTCTAGTCGGCAAAGCATTTTCAATGGAGGGCCCGAAAGGGATGCTTAAACATGCAATTATACGATCGACGTTGTGGTACAGAGTTCGTAGGTAGGGAAGCGATTCTCTTACGAATAAGCCTATATGCCACGTAAAACTTGCAAAACTAAATAAAGCTAGAGGCGTCTAACTTTTTTTTCAGAGGCGTTATTTTATGTGACATGGTTACGGTAAGTTTTGATATTACTCGTACTGTCGGAGGCAATGGAGGGCTCCGTAGACTCGGAGCCATGCCGGGGAGCCGGGGGGGCCAGGCACATGGCGCCATGAAGCTCCAGGCGCATCGACCATGTCACATCGCCCTTCATTGCATCATTATTGTGTGCTGTTGTGTGTGCATCCTATTGATTGCTTATATGATAGATATACAACGGTAGCATCTTGAATAGGATGATCCCTAACAAATACCAAAATTGTGTTCTCCCTCGTTGCGCACCACCAAGAAAGTTCTACGTTATGAGTGTAGTGACCTCACCTTTTATTATAAGGTGGAAGTCCCTGTGTTAATGTGCTAGTCCCTGGATCAAATGCTAGCACCACAGTTTAAGATGTATATCATGCAAAAGTGTCAAATACTTTATTAAATCGCATGACCCAGTGTTACAAATATCTCTTACAACTTGCATAACCTAAAAAGGCTAGCAAAATTTCCAAGAGTAGCAGCGGAAAATAATAGATACAATGAGCCTCGTCATCTTCAAGTGCCACAAGTAAAGCATGTTGGTTGTAGACTCGAAATCCTATCGAATACTCACTCGTCGTCTGTCGAATCTGCAAGGTTTAGTTGCAGCCCAGCTATAAAGGGTCAGCACAATTGAATTGTGGTGGCAAGTGACTTTAATTCCTAATGTTCTACTAAGCTATATCTATATGCTTATTTGGCTGGTGGAGCTCAAGGCTATTGCGCAAAACAAATTTTCTCCTACTTTTGATAAACAACTTTTCGAGTTCAAAAACTTCTCTTTAAGAGACATCTCGAGACAAGTCCATGTCTCCTACTCATGTTTACCCAACAAAATTTTATTAAGAAATTGGGATGAAGAGATTTTCAGAACACAGCCTTGTGTAGTTACTCAAATTGTCCGATGCCGGGGACACGGATAAGATCTTAGGTTTTAACTCTCGAGAGTGTGTGCACTTTCACCATTAGACTCGATCAACCCAAACTATCCTCTACACTCCTTTAGTGAGAAGGAAAAGGAGAAGATCAAGACGATACTTTTCAGAAGTTGCTTTCCCATGATCATACTAAGAGATTACCACCATCCTATCAACTCTACCACCATCAATCTCTTGACCCAGGTCCACATCAACTTACTCCATCAAGACAGAGCCCATATTGACCAATGGTTGCACGATAAGCAACTAGACTCAGTGTAAACTTAAATCTCATAGCCCTGGGTGGCCTACCACAAGTGAGCAACTCAGGTTAACACCACATATCATGGCCCCAAGTAAGTGAAAACTATCTTGGGCGAAGACAACCATGAAACTTGGCCCTGAGAAGCCACTCAACTTGAAACCTCCTCGATCGACCCAATCCACCCAGGCGTTAAATTAATTTAGTGGAAATTTTCATTTATCACAATAACCATAAAACAATCATTTTTGCAGCAGGTACTTCCACTAAATTATAATAGGGGTCTAATCTGGAATTTCTAAGGGGAAACCTAGAAGGTTTGCATATCATACTACAATCTCCCAAAAACCTATCATGCATACTACTTTTGCAAATACTTCTTAAAAACACTAGGTATGCAATAGAATAAAAGAGTAGGTGTTTTATGAAGTCACTTGCCTTATGAAAGTTGTCGTTTCTCTCACACTCTTGTCGAAGTCAATTGGTGCTCCCCGTTTCAAACTATATAGTAAAAAGGACACCCAATAAACAAGAAATTCAACAAACACAAAACATATTGAACAAAACAAGCGTAACGAGTATTCTTGGAAGGGTTTGGTCAAAGGTGTCACCTAATTCAATATACAAAAAGAATTAATGTGTTTGGGTTTAGGGTTTTGCCAAGGGATGGTCTGGAGTCAAAGAACACTTTCATCTCAAGAAGGTTGTATGGGTGTTTCCAAGTTTGCTAATGAAATGGTCTTCAAAAGTTTGCCCAAAGGGATATCACGAAGACTTGTCACAATTTAAAAGCAAGGTTTAACACTTTAGTACAACTGTAAACATTTAATTTCATTTACCCAAGATTATGTTTAGAATTAAACTTAACCAAAATCAAATTCAAAAATTTTCTTACTTTTCTCATATCAATACATTTTTAATTCCCAACTTCAAAGTTTGTAGTATTAATAATAACTTAGTTATTTAAATTGTTATAATGTTTTAAATCACAATTTTAGTAACACCTAAATAACCAAATGCATTTAAAAAACCTTGTAAAGGAACTAGAACTATTTAAAAGGTTTTAACAAAACTTACTTATTCATGTTATGAAATATATTAATAAACATGAATTTGAGCTTTCTCCGGACAAGGACAATTTGTTATGCCTTTGGTACAGAGTAATAAGTTTTAAATTAATAAACCTTATAATGTGCTACAATAATTCAAATTAAGTCTCTAACCTTTAAATTCATTTTAAATTGTTCAAACATTATTTATAACAAAATTTTATAAAAGGAGTTAATAGGCAGAGGGCATTTAATTAAGTTCATAGTAATTTGATTAAATCAAAAATAATATTTCTAGTAGTAGTTATGTCCAAAAATAGTCAAACTATTCAAAATAAACATACAACAATTTAATTATCAAAATAATTCTCAAAATTATTTTATAATAAATGCAACATATTACACATTTTATAGAGTGTCTAAAACAATTTTATTTGAAATTTTTAGAATTTACTTATCTAAGGTTATTACAAAAATACTCGAATGCACCATTTGAAATTTGAATATTTTAAACTAGGTCATATTTGAAATTTAAACATGATCTTGATCATGATAGGCAGCTCACAAGATCTAAACATGATAACACAAGAGGAGAAGACAACCATCTAGCTACTGCTACGGACCCGTAATCCAAGGGTGAACTACTCACGCATCAGTCCGGAGGCGGACATGGTGACGTAGAGCCCTCCGGTGTCGATTCCCCCTCCCGGCAGGGTGTCGGGGAGAAGTTCTGATCTCTCCCGAAGTGGTTGTGATGAAGGCGGCGGCTCGGGACCCGTGGAGAAAATATTGTGCACCCTGTTAGGATTTTTGTATCGGGGGTTTATATGGGCGAAGGGGCAAGGTCGGTGGAGCCCCGAGGGCCCCACACCACACACTCGCGTGGCAGGAGGTGGGGCCGCACGAGTGAAAGAGCATTTTCCCTCATGTGTGGTTTTGGTAATTGAATGACAATCTCTATGGACTAATGTTTGCTTTGAGATATCATTATAGATCATGTCCATGGAGTTGTGGAGTTCATGTGTTGGACTCTTGAAGCTTATGTGTTGAGTGGAGCATATTGCAAGTATGTCTTGAAGGATTCAAGACATCATATTAGTGAAGAAATGTTGGAAGATACAAGGTTGATCAAGATGTTGATCAACACACAAAGCTACAAGATGTACCAAGAGCGATCATGTATCTCTTGTGATGGTAAACACTTGTCCGCATAGCTTTGTGAACTAACCCATGATATATGTGTGTGTGGTATCTTTATATGAGGTTAGGTATCTTCCCATGGGCTTGCATCAAATGAAGATTTGATATAGCTCATGGAGGATGACGTCATGTGGTGATCGTCATCAAGGTGAGATGTGCAAGACCAAGACCAATAGAAGCTTCTTGAAGAGATCCTATGCTTGGTGCTTGCAATGGATACATGAAGATGGAGCTAAGCGAGACTCTCCCATTGTGAGCATGGGGGAGTATTTGGAGAAGTCTTCATCAAGCATGTGCTTGGACGCGCAATCAAGAAAGATGAACCACTTGAAGAGATCAAGATAGTCATCATCCAACTCAAGTGGAATGCTCAAGGCAAAGGTATGATCTTGATAGGGCTATAGGATAGATAGGCGTACTATCAAGAGGGGCTCTCAAGTTAGTAACTTGATCGCATCGTTGTGGAGAGCTCAAACCTTTGCATACTTGGCATATCATATTTCTTGGTTCTTATTTGGCTTTTATGTTGGTGAGGAGTTAGAGCTTGGTTCATCTCCATGTCAAGCTCTTGTTCATCGAAATCGGTTTTACTTTGGGCAACTTGTTGCGTTTTCGGTGGCGGAAATATTGTCGGTTCTACCATGAGGAAAGTCCCACACCTTGCCATGTGTGATGAAATATTGTCGGTTCTACCATTGGGTGCTCATCGTCGCTATCTTTCCAACAAAATTGGCCTCACCTCATTTGGAGTTCATTTGCAAAAGTTATAGCAGTTTTTGTTTCGGTGTTTTGCTGATTCAGATTATTGGGGCCGGATATTCCGCTCTACCGGAATTTCTGGTTCCCCAGCTCATCCAAGAAAACGGCTAAGGAAAGGAGAAAAAGGGTTCTGACTCCAGTCGGAAATTGTGCTCGGAAATTTCCGTCTACCGGAATTTTCGAGTGCACCAAGAAAGCCCTCCAGTTTTGGCTAAGGAATAAAGGACTTTTGGTTCTGACTCGAACCGGAAATTGTGCTCGGAAATTTCCGTCTACTGGAATTTCCGAGTGCCCCCAGAAAATTCCTCCATAAATGGCTAAGGAAAAGTTTGGTTTTGCTTCTGACTCCAGCCGGATTTTCAGCTCGGAAATTTCATGGACTCGGAATTTCCGGGTAACCGGAATTTCCGAGTCTCACTTATACCGGAATTTCCGAGTGTCGAAACAGCCAACGGCTATATTTCCTGGAGGGGTATAAATACCCCTACCCTTCTTCTTCCCCAGCCAATCCAAGGCAGCACGACTTTCCCCTCTCTCCTACTCCATTGTTGACCTTGGAAAGCTCACTTCCCTCTCAATCCCTTCATTGAATCTTCCATATTCTTTAGGGAAAGTTGAGAGGAGATCTAGATCTACAATCCTACCAATCCATCTCTCCTCTAAGTGAGGGGAACTTAGTGGATCTAGTTCTTGGAGTTCCTTTGTGGTTCTTCTTCTTTGTTCTTCCTCTCTTCTCCCCCCATAAGCATTAGTTGCTTTTGGTGGGATTTGGGAGTGAAGGATTTGACTTCTTTGTGGTTTCCTTTGTTCTTCCTCTCTTATTCCCCGATAAACATTTGTTGGTGTGTTGGAATTTGAGAGTGAAGGACTCGAGCACTTCGTGTGCTCTTGCCATTGCATTTGCATCGGTTTGAGCCCTCCACGAGGATTCGTGGTGGTGATACTTGTGAGCTTGTTACTCTTGGGTCTTTGGACCCTAGACGCCTTTTGTGGCCAAGACCTTTTGTGGTCAAGACCTTTTGTGGTCACTTGAGAGCCCCCAATTAAGTTGTGGGTGTGTGCCTCAAGACTTGGGAGCCCCCAATTAAGTTGTGGGTGTGTGCCTCAAGAGTTGTACGGGATTCGATCTCCGCCCCAAAGGAGATCAATAGTGGAAGGTGAACTCGCAACCTTTTGTGGTTGAGTTCATCAGGAGAAGAAGGTGAGCCTTTGTGGCATTGCGGCTAACCTGTTGTGGTTGCGCACACCTCTCTAAACGAGACGTACACCCTTTGGGTGGAACTCGGGAATACATCCTCGTCTCCGCGTGCCTCGGTTATTTCTATACCCGAGATCTTTACTTATGCACTTTACATTGTGATAGCCTTCGTGCTTGAAGTCATATATCTTGCTATCACCTTGTTACTTGTATTGCTTAGGATAAGTTGTTGGTGCACATAGGTGAGCCTAGTATTTATATCTAGGTTGTATGCTTGTTAAAATAAACCTCTAGTTTTATTCCGCCTTTATCAAGCATACCGGAATTTCCGGGTCATTCTTGGACCGGATATTCCGGCTCCTCGGAAAAAGTTTTAAATCGCCTATTCACCCCCCCCTCTAGGCGACGTCTATCCGTTCAGCGAGCACGTGATGACGGCGCCTCGGCCTCCCACTTAGTTTCTTTTTCGCTGTTCTGGAACGTTCTCACGAAAATATGGACTTTAGAAAAGAAATCGTCTGATTCCGAGAATATTTCCCTAAGTTTTTTTTTAAAAACCAAAAATAGCAGAAAACAGGGAACTGACATTGTGTCATATTGTTAATAGGTTAGTCACATAAAATACATAAAACTATATAAAATGCATATAAAATATGTACTAACTTGGTATAATATAGCATGAAACATAAAAAATTATAAATACGTTGGACACGTATCAGACGTACATGCAAAATTTCTTCGGATGGAGCAAGTAGTACATGCTGCTATATAATAGTACTTTTCTTTCTAACTGAAAGTACTACTATCCGCCTTACTAACAAATTAATTCATTTATGCTTGCAGGGAAAAGGCACTACGATACGCTAGCTTGGCTAGCCTACCAAAATTTCTTCGGCTGGAGCAAGTAGTACAGGCTGCTATATAATTGTACTTTTCTTTCTAACTAAAAGTACTACTATCCGCCTTACTAACCAAGTAATTCATTTATGCTTCCAGGGAAAAGCCACTACGATACACTAGCTTGGCTAGCCTACATATATGATATTTTATGCAACGTCAGGATATACTTTTTACTTACGTATCAGCTTAGATGTACTTTCTGTTAATTTATCTATAAATGAAGATCGTTCTATGCATAACTTTGAATGTAAATGTTTTTCTGGTCATAATGTATTGACTACTTTGTATTGCATCTAATTTCTTATGCATACTACTCAAGCTGAACATGCCCAATCAGGATCATAACAACAGTTACTAAATAGTACTAACTGTTTTATATATACCTTCTATGACGAGAATTGATCATTGAACGCCCATGTAAGCTGAAGATTGTATGTATACAAATAGAAACCAGGAAGATTACGTCTCAGACAGAGTTTACTAAATTTTACATGGATCGACCGATAATTTTCAAACGTACTCCCAGTTATTCATTTGTGCGGTTACATTTCAAAAAAACTAGCTTATCAATATGATTATTATAAGATTAGAACCAGGTTCATCAAGGTCCTCTTTTGTACACTATAGCAAATCTAGCCAGTTCCCATAACTGACACACATAATACATCATAGAATAATTATATCTCACATATTTATTTAACCAGTACAAAAACTTTGCATGTTAAGAACTTAACTTGCTCGATAACGTATGAAACTATTAAAACCATGGCTCTTTTTTTTCTATAAACAGAGACTATTACATCACATAGCAAGATCCAAGATCCAAGGCTCAAACTCTATATCCGGCATATCGTCTTCAGCTAAATTTTCATCATCCATCCGAGAGCGATGGACCTTCGCGTTGTAGAGTCATCCTCCCTCTTCTAAGCAACTCATCTTTCCATGGAGATCGTCAGCATACTCTTGACACCGTGGTATCGCAAACACAGAAACACCTTGTGACCTTTCCTCGCAATAAAGAAACTCTTCACAATAAATCAATATGCCAGAAAATCACCCATCCTGTTCTAAATCCCAACACCATCCTTCAACCAAAACTGAACAACATTAGGCTCTGGTAATACCATACTATCGATGATATCCCTCCAAGAGTCCGACGCATAACGCCGACGCTGCCAGTTCGCCGCCATCAACACACTTAACTGATCACACACTAAAAACTGCACTAGACGACCGACGCATGGAGAGCACTCTTTTTAATGGTGCGCGCTTCTGTCCATCAGTACACCTTGCGTTATATAGCTTTCAGAACTAGACCCTTATCAGAAAAACCAAAGAGCCACATAAAGGACATGCATATGGACACGTATCTACAACGGCATGGTTACGTGGCCGTACCTGCCGCTGGTACAATTACTATATTAATCATGTCACACGCCATACTTAAAATAAAGACTACAAACAATAAAACCTAAAAAAATATGTCGGACCATCGCAAAAAAAAAGGAAGTACCTCCTTCGGTTCTTAATAAGATGTCTATGGTTTTAAATCAAGGATCAAATATATGATGCATTACGATTTATAGACAATTTTACTCCCACGAAGATATGTCACACCTAGAATAAATATTAGAAATAATAAAACCTCAGCAATATGTCGGGCCACCGCTCAAAAAGTAAGTAATACCCCCTCTTTTTCTTTGTATAAGTTGTCCACTGTTTTCAAAGAAAAAATATAGAATGTATTACGATTCATAGACAATATTACTCATAAAAAATTGTGTCACACTATCCAGTGGGAGGCTTTCAACTATTCTTTTCAGTTTATGATTATTATAGATTCCTCTCTCTCAAATTTTAATGTCACAAAAAATAGTCTACTATGCGTAAAATACTAACGTGTTAGTCCAAAAAAAATCTCACTATTCTGCTTTTCATACTTACATAAATCACCAGCTTAAACTGAAAAACAAAACGCAACTCATCAAAATTATTAACTCGACTTTGATCAAAACATCTCGATCTGCGGCGTCGTACTGGCGTGTTCAAGAGCACAACAACAACAAATTGTCTTCTTCTTGCATGAGAATGGTTTTTTCCTGCATTGGACTAATCAACATGCATGCGGCGTAACTTTAAAATTGTTTGTTAGCACTGACTCGATACTTTGGAATGTTATCTAGATGCAAAGAGATGTCGTTATCAATGCTTTCTCATGCATGTGAGCAGCATGAACAACAAGCCTACGACACCGCTGTTGCTTCGTGCCAAAATTCTCAATTACAATTAGTATGATACGTTGAACCATGTGCATCTGTATAAGGGAGCGGCTGCTGCAACTTACTGCATGTGACATAGAATTCAAACTTTTCGGTTAAACTCTTTGAACAATGTGTTGCATACATACATCAATTATATAAGTTTATGTCTCCATCCATTTGCCTTTTTCTTACATTGAAACGAGGGGCTTACCAACTGCATGCACTCCACTATTTTTCAGCCATGCACAACATGCTAACGATCGATACAAGAGCTTCACGGGCTAACGCCTTCACTTCATAAATACTAGGCCACCTTACGCTTTCTTCCCTATCTATTCTAGCAACCCATCAGTTCGTCACAGCTTTACGACATCCATCTCATTTGAAGGTATCATTAAATCAAGCTTCCTTCTCACATGGTCTCAGCTTGCATTCAATTACTACCATGGTTTCTGCCATTCCAGTGCACTTTTCCCCTTTTTTTATTATGCACCATTCTTTTTATGTAGTCGAAAACTTGCTTACACTATCTTATTTATCCACAGAAATGAGCACGTTGGAGAGCCCACGTCCACGAATGAAGGAGCTTTTTATGAGCAATGTACAGCAGAATTTAAGAATTTGTGCATACCTTCATGAAGGCTATGTTCTTAGACCATTTTCACGATTCCAGATCGTTGATCTAGAAGCTGCTGTTGGACACCTTGCTAACATCCTATCAGTTCGTAGAGGTATGAGGATTCATCTGTCTACACCTGCAAAAATAATTGTATCCTTTGCATACCATGGAGAAGCAGTCTGAGCCTTAAACCTGGTTGCACAACATCAAATGCTGAAGAATGTTCTCCCTTTTGTGCTACATGAAGATATAACTAACTTCGAAGAAGTATGCAGAGAGAAATATGTTCGGGAGTAGAGCTGGTGTTTCAGGCGAAGATGAAATAAAATCTTCTTTGTTTATAAGCATGTAGTGCATCTAGTATCGTCTTTGTGTATGCGAGGAAATAGTATCGTCTTTGTTTATGCAAGGAAATAAAATCGTCTTTGTTTATGCGAAGAGATACACAAACACGATTTTATTTCCTCTTCGCCTGAAACACCGGCTCTACTCCGGACATATTTCTCTTCGCATACTTCTTCAAAATTAGTTATGTCTTCATGTAGCACAAAAGGGACAACATACTTCAGCATTTGATGTTGTGCAACAAGGTTTAAGGCTCGGACTACTTCATGGTATGCAAAGGATACAATTATTTTTGCGGGTTTAGACAGATGAATCCTCATACCTCTGCGAACTGATAGGATGTTGGCAAGGTGTCCAACAGCAGCTTCTGGATCAACGAACTGGAATTGTGAAAATGATCTAAGAACATAGCCTTCGTGAAGGTATGCACATATTCTTGAATTCTGATGTACATTGCTCATAAAAAGCTCATTCATTCATGGACGTGGGCTCTCTGACGTGCTCATTTCTATGGATAAATAAGATCATGTAAGCAAGTTTTCCACTACATAAAAAGAATTGTGCATAATAAAAAACGGGGGAAAAGTGCACAGGAATGGTAGAAACCATGGTAGTAACTGAATGCAAGCTGAGACCATGTGAGAAGGAAGCTTGGTTTAATGATACCTTGTCATGAGATGGATGTCGTAAAGCTGTGCCGAATTGATGGGTTGCTAGAATGGATAGGGAAGAAAGCGTAAGGTGGCCTAGTATTTATGAACTGAAGGCGTCAGCCTGTGAAGCCCTTGTATCGATCGTTAGCATGTTGTGCATGGCTGAAAAATAGTGGAGCGCATGCAATTGATAAGCTGCTCGTTTCCATGTAAGAAAAAACCAAATGTATAGAGACATAAACTTATATAATTGATGTACAGATGCAGCACATTGTTTAAAGAGGTTAACCGAAAAGTTTGGATTCTATGTCACATGCAGTAAGTCGCAGCAGTCGCTCCCTTGTCCAGATGCACATGGTTTAAAGTATCAAACTAATTGTAATTGAGAATTTTGGCACGAAGCAGCAGCGGTGTCGCAGGCTTGTTGTTCTTCCTGCTCACATGCATGAGAAAGCCTCGATAACGACAACTCTTTGCATCTAGATAACATTACAAAGCATCGAGTCGGTACTAACAAACAATTTTAAAGTTACGCCGCATGCATGTTGATTGGTCCAATGCACGAAAAAGCTATTCTCGTGCAAGAAGAAGACAATTTTCGGTTGATGTGCGCTTGAATACGCTAGTACGACACTGCACATCTAGTTGTTTTGATCAAAGTCGAGTTAATAATTTTGATGAGCTGCGTTTTGTTTTTCAGTTTAAGCTGGTGATTTATATAAGTGTGAAAAGCAGAATAGTGAGATTGTTTTGTTTTTTGGACTAACACGTCTGTATTTTATTATTTTACGCATATTAAACTATTTTTGTGACAATAAAATTTGGGAGAGAGGATTCTATAATAATCATAAATTGAAAAGAATAGTTGAAAGCCTCCCGCTGGAGATCGTGACACAATTTTTTATGTGTAAAATTGTCTATGAATCATAATACATTCTATTTTTTTCTTTCAAAACAGTGGACATCTTATACTAAGAAACAGAGGGGGCATTACTTACTTTTTGAGCGGTGGCCCGACATATTGATCAGGTTTTATTATTTCTAATATTTATTATAAGTGTGACACAATTTTGTTGGAGTAAAATTGTCTATAAATAATGCATCATATACTTGATTCTTTATTCAAAACCATAGACATCTTATATTAAGAACCGAAGGAGGTACTATATTTTTTTCCGCAACGCCACAAAGGCTCACCTTCTTCTCCGATGAACTCAACCACAAAGGTTGCGAGTCCACCTTCCACTATTGATCCCCTTTTAGGGCGGAGATCGAATCTCTTACAAACGCTTGAGGCACGCACCCACAACTTAATTGGGGGCTCTCAAGAAGACCACAAAAGATCAAGGACCACAAAAGGTCAAGGCAACACCAAGATTACAACAATGGTGAACTAGGTTTTCCCACCGGAAACCCTAGCCACGAAATCCCCAAGTGAATGGGGAGGAAATGCAAATCCCTTCGGTGAAGATTTAGATCCGGGCCTTCTCCACCAATCCTCCAAAGATCAACGAATTTGGGTGGAGGGATTGAGAGATCTTGTTGATTTGAGCTTTTAAAAAATGGTAGGAGAGAGAATATCTGAGAGCTCACTGTTCTTGAGTGAGTGAGGGGGTATTTATGAGGGGGTATTTATACCCCCTCTCAAAATCTGGCTGTTGGCTGCTTCGAGGACCCGAAAATTCCGTATAAGTGACACCCGGAAATTCCGGTCACCCGGAATATCCGAGTCAATGAAATTTCCGAGTTGAATTTCCGGTTGAGATCAGAACCACTTTGACATCTTGACTTAGCCAATTTTCTGAGGGTGACTTGGAAATTCCGAGTCAGTAAAATTTTCGAGCTGAATTTCCGGTTGAAATCAGAACCACTTTCTGAACTTGACTTAGCCAATTTTCTGAGGGTGACTCGGAATATCCGAGTCAGTGAAATTTCCGAGCTGAATTTCCGGTTGAAGTCAGAAGCACTTTCTGAACTTGACTTAGCCAATTTTCTGAGGGTGACTCGGAATATCCGAGTCAGTGAAATTTCCGAGCTGAATTTCCGGTTGAAGTCAGAAGCACTTTCTGAACTTGACTTAGCCAATTTTCTTGGGGGTGACTCGGAATATCCGAGTTAGAGACCCGGAATATCCGATTGTGGGAAGAATTCCAGAGACTTGTTTTCTCTATATTTTGGCTTTGGGATTTGTGATATGAGATTCACCCAAACTGAAATACTTAGCAATAGGATTAGTATATCATTGGTATTGTTAACTAACACACAAAACACTAGGGATTAAGAAATGTTCTTTCAGTCTCCCCCTTTTTGGTGTTAGATGACAATACCAAGATTTGCAAAGAAACGAAATGCAATGTCATGTTTTTGACAGAAAATGGCTCCCCCTAAATAAGTGCATGTAATCAACAAAACATGACAAACACAAGATATCACAAAGGAGAAAAGAGACAAAATGTAAGGTTATGGTAACATTTGAGACTCGATAGATTTTCATACCTTGTGTATATAGAATATGAAGAGAATACCAACACAATAAATTCGAAGTCTCAACCATAGGATACCAACATTGTCTCAATACATAGTTATCACTCAAGGAATTTAAAAGAGTTCAACAAATAACTTCAAATAAGATAAATGGACACAAGCGCAAATAAATGTTAAACGCATATGCTTGTGCCCGACCCCTTGCAAATCCCCGAAGAAGTCCTACTAGAGCAACTTCTCCCCCTTTGGCATCTAAACGCCAAAAAGGAAGAAGAGCGATGCTACGTCCCATGGAGGTCTTCAGTCCGAGGGGGTCTCCTCATCATCATCCTCAGCATCATCATCTTCGTCATCCTCATCATCCTCCTCATCATCCTCATACTCTGTCTCCTCATCCTCATCTTCCTCCTCATCATCATAGTCATGTCCTGTGGTGTATGAGCTGCCGCCAAGGTCATGGTCAATCAGAGTCCACGGAGCCAAGGAACCCTGGTTCCACTGAGCAAAGGACAGGGGATCAGACAGTTCAGCAGGAGCAGGAGAGCCAGATGCATGGTGAAGGATCAAGTCTTGCTTGTAGGCAATCTGACGGCGATCCTTGTAGGCAGTGTATTGCTCCTTGCGGATGTCCACATTCATGCATAGGACATTGCGTTGGAACCAATTCAGCTTCTTGACCTTCGCATGAGTGGCAGGGACATGAGTGGGAGCAGCAGCCCTCCTAGCATCACCCATGAAGGATCCACCCTGAGCTGAGCTAGTAGAAGGCCTAGGAGGGGGCTTGACCACTGTCTTCTTCTCATACAGCTTCTTGAAGTCATGTGGCTCCAAATCAGCATTGCTGAAGTTATAGTCAGGGAACTTGAACTTGAGGAGCTTCATGATGTAAAGAGCATAGGGAATAGTGACCCTGGTGGTCATGGCTTCAAACATCTCATTGTAGATGTAATCCATGACATCTACACTCCAGTCAGTATCAGAACCAGTCTCCTCCACAATGCGGTTGGCAAGAAGGAGCAGGTTGCATAGAGGAGTCACCACGTTGTCGTTGTTACCACCACTTGTAGCAATGTTCTCACGCAGGATGCGCACAAGAACATCGTACAGTGGAAGCAAGTCACGAGAATTACCAGGGGTGGCTCCCTCACCATATAAGTGCGTTGTTTGCTTCTTGTTGAGCTTGTAGGGGTTGTGCATGCGAAAGCCTTGAGGATTGTCACCATCAATCCTGTAGCCCAACACCTTGGCAAACTCCTCAAAGTTGGACTCACAGTACGATTCCCCAGTCATCCACTTCATAGTCTTCTTCGAGTCACCCTTGATCACTAGGGTGGCAAAGAACTGCATAACAAGCTGGGCGTTGTAGGGACAACGGGTGAGCACCAGCCTCTCCAACCCCATGGTCTTGACAGTGAATAGCCTCAACAAAGGAGGCTTTCTTCTGCAGAGTTGCTAGATCAAACGGATGCATAGGTCGAATGGGCTTCGACAGAGAGAGGTAAAGATCCACGAGTATGTACTCTTGCTGTTGGCACCAATAGCTGCGATCAACCAGAGAGGTGTCCCTTAGCCTAAGGTACCAATCCCCCTATCTAAGCTGAGAATAATCCACTGAGTTCATCTTTGTGTAGTTCTGACGTTGAGGAATAGGGGCATTCTTCCTTTTCTTGGAAGGTGGCTTGCTGACAACAGCTTTCTTCGGCCTTTGAATTGCAGGACCCTTTCCCTTGTTGACTGGGTTCTTGAGGACAGGTTTTCTTGTTGTGTTCCTTGATGCCCCCGCGGACGGACTCCCACTAGAATCTGTGAATTTGAGCATAGAGGGTAGCATAAGGTAAGTGCACACAAGTCAGGAGATTATACACACATTAGGTAGGCATTTGATGAATCAAATGTAGTTAAACATGAGTTAATCTTAAAACTGCAGTGTTTGACTCGGAAATTCCGGTTCAGACATGACCGAAAATTCCGGGGTACCGGAAATTCCGAGTCAGTCTGAGTCGGAAATTCCGAGTCAGACAGAAACTGCAGATCTGAGATTGACTCGGTCTAAAACTAGATCGATCCAACATAATGCAAAACTAATGTATGTAGATGGCAGGGAATAGTGCTAGGAACAATCTCTACCAAGCAACATTGAAACAAATAACTACACATCAAGATCCAAGTGCAAGCACATGAGGAAGAAGAAAAGTGAAGTTACCCTCATCCATTGAGGCCATTGCTTGGAGGAGTGAGTTCCCGGGGCGGAGGAGGAGCAGATCCGGCCGAGAAAGAGGTTCCCTGACGGTCGGAGTGCTCCGGAGGGACCTTGGAGCAGCAGGGGCGGCGGCTGGAGGAGAGGGAGGTCGGGGGTGGAAGAAGGGAACTAATGAGCCCTTCACCCCGAGCCTGCCCTTATATTTTTGGACAAACCGCCCGACCGGATATTCCGAGTGTAACTTACACCGGAAATTCCGAGTCTTCGGATATTCCGATTCATAAATGAACCGGATATTCCGACCTGCTGAACCAAAATCCCAGTTTTCAAATGGATGACTTGTGTGCAATAGAGAGAAATGTTTTCAGGGATAAGTAGGCTTGGGATAGATTTCCAAACTGTTATTGATACACCATACTCAACTCACAACTACCAAATCGAAACATAAAGCGCCAAGTTGAGTAGGTTTCTCACATGCATGAAAAGGAGGGCAAATAGCAACCATAAGCTCCAAATAAAATCAACTCTTCAAAGAGAAGAGGTCGGTGGCCGAGGCCACCATGTATGAGTGTATGGCATGTTACCGCGAAGATGTATCTTGGGTACATAACCAATACTCGTCGTTTTAACTCATTAGTCATAAGAATGAATATAGAGATAAGACAACACTTGTTATCGGCATAATGGGGGGAGGCATGGTCCAATGTATTAGGACCGCACTCCCCCTATTTCCATGCCTACATCTAAACAAGATAAGATGTAATTACGTCCTAGGTGAGTGTGCAAGCGATCAAGCTAAGGACCTCGAATCAATGATACTCATTCCTCAAAAAGCAAAACCTTCCTTCCTCAAGGGGCTTCGTGAAGATATCCGCCAATTGATCCCTTGTGCCCACATATGATAAGTCAATGTCTCCTCGGGCCACATGATCTCTTATGAAATGATGGCGGATCTCAATATGCTTGGTTCTTGAATGTTGCACCGGGTTGTAAGCAATCTTGATGGCACTTTCGTTGTCCATAGAAGAGGCACTTTGTCGCAATCGACTCCGTACTCCTTTAAAGTTTGCCTCATCCATAGCAACTGAGTGCAACAACTTGCGGCGGCAACATACTCGGCTTCGGCGGTGGAGAGAGATATACAATTTTGCTTCTTAGAAGACCAACTTACCAAGGACCTCCCAATAAATTGACAAGCGCCGGAGGTTGACTTCCTATCATCATGATCTCCCGCCCAATCGGGAAATTTGCATCCTTGGGGTACCACAATCCATAGGTTGGGGTATAAGCCAAATATCTAAAGATTCTCTTGACCGCCATATCATGGCTTTCTTTAGGAGCCGCTTGATATCTTGCACACACTCCTACGGCTAGCACTATATCCGGTCTAGATGCACAAAGGTAGAGGAGAGATCCAATCATGGAGCGGTATACCTTTTGATCCACATCCTTACCCTTCGGGTTGAGCTCAAGGTGGCATTTGGTTTGCATTGGGGTAGAGGCACCCTTGAGATCAAGCAACTCGTACTTCTTGAGCATGTCTTGAATGTACTTTGCTTGGTTGATGAACGTTCCTTCCCTCAATTGTTTGATCTCAAATCCGAGGAAGAACTTCATCTCGCCCATCATGGACATCTCAAACCTGTCAGTCATAAGCTTAGAGAATTCTTCGTTAAATGCTTTGTTAGTCGATCCAAATATAATGTCATCCACATATAATTGACAAATGAAAAGCTCTCCATTAACTTTCTTAGTGAAAAGTGTGGGGTCGATTTCCCCAACTTGGAATCCACGGTCTACAAGTAGTTCTCTAAGGTGCTCGTACCACGCTCGTGGGGCTTGTTTAAGGCCATAGAGTGCCTTATCCAACTTGTAGACATGGTTCGGATACTTGAGGTCCTCGAACCCCGGTGGTTGCTTAACATAAACAAGTCCATTAAGTGGACCATTTAGAAAAGCGGATTTAACATCCATTTGTTGCAACTTAAAGTTATGATGAGAGGCATAGGCAAGAAGAATACGGATTGACTCAAGTCGAGCCACGGGCGCGTAGGTTTCTCCAAAGTCAATGCCTTCAATTTAGGAGTAACCTTGAGCCACCAATCTTGCCTTGTTCCTCACCACCATGCCATGTTCATCTTGCTTGTTCTTGAAAATCCACTTGGTGCCGATAACATTGCGGCAATCTTTGGGTCTTTCCACCAACTTCCACACCTTGTTGCGCTCGAAGTTGTTGAGCTCTTCATGCATAGCATCAAGCCAATCTTTATCTTCAGGAGCTTCAAAGACCTTCTTGGGTTCCACCATGGAGATGTGAGCTTGATGTTCACTAAAGCTTGCAAGTTGTCTTCGGGTAGAGACCTTGCTTCTCACATCACCAAGCACCTTGTCAAGAGATAGAGCTCTTAATTCTTGTGAGGTGCCAACCCTATTCAAGCGGCGGATCTCGATTTCCCTCCGAGTGGTGGGAGGAATCGCTTGATCATCTTGATCATTCATGTCTCCACCTTGACAGATTTGATGGCCTTGATCAACCATTGGAGTGGTGTCCATCGGTGAAGGAGAGGGTTGATCTTGGCCTTGCGAGCTGCCACCGGGAATGTCAGCAGGACCGGATATTCCGGGTTCATGGACCGGAAATTCTGAACCACCGGAATTTCCGACTCCAGGTTGAACCGGATTTTCCGGTCCTCCGGAAATTCCAGGAGCAGCTGGAGAATCTTGTGCTTCTTCTTGGCTAGGCGTATTGGGCACGGTGTTGTCGATGGGTGTTTCTTGTGTTGGGGTGGTCACCACTTGTGAAGAACTTGATCCTTGTTGAGCAACCTCATAATAGAGTTCAACGGGACGGTGGACTCCTAACCCCATTCTTCGGATAGCATCTTGAGGTTGATCATCACCTGCAACGGAAACACCACTTTGCTCCACAAAGGAGCCGTCATTCTCCTCGAACACCACACTACAAGTTTCTATGATTATGCGCGAGGCCTTATCATAGACTCTATAAGTGTGGGATTCGGATCCGTAGCACACAAATGTCCCTTCAAGAGACTTAGATTCAAACTTGCCTAAACGAACACCTTTGATGAGATAAAAACACTTACAACCAAAAACTCGGAAGTAAGAGATATTGGGATTGTTCCCGGTGAGCACTTCATAGGGGGTCTTCATGAGTCCTTTGCGGAAGAAGAGTCGGTTGGATGAATGGCAAGCGGTGTTGACGGCTTCGGCCCAAAAGTTGTGAGGGGACTTGAACTCCGCCATCATCGACCTTGCCATCTCAATAAGAGTGTGATTCTTTCTTTCGGCTACACCATTTTGTTGGGGAGTATAAGCAGCGCAATATTGATGACGAATCCCTTCTTCACTAAGGAACTCGTTTAAGGTGTAGTTCTTGAACTCAGATCCGTTGTCACTTCTTATCAACAAGATAGGGACATTGTGTTGACGTTGAGCCTCATTGGAAAGTCGATGATAGTTTGTTGAGTCTCCATCTTTGTCTTGAAGAAGAAAACCCATGTGTATCTTGAATAGTCATCAACAATCACCAAGCAATATTTCTTACCACCAAGAATAGCTTCCGGAATAGGACCAAAGAGGTAAACATGGAGAAGCTCCAAAACCCTTTTTGACGAGATGATGGTCTTGCTTGGATGGTAGACGGCATGCATTTTTCCTTCAACACACGCCCTATACATTCGATCCTTCGAGAAAGAAACATGGTCTTTTAGTCCTAGGATATGGCCACCCTTGTGGAGACTTTGCAAAGTCCTCATGTTGACATGGGCTAGTCGGCGATGCCATAGCCAACCCAAGTCCGCCTTTGCGAATAGGCACATTGTATGGGAAGTGGTGACTCCGGAGAAGTCAACCACATAGAGACCATTCTCAATGTACCCAACGAAAGACACATTGAGAGACTTGCTCCGAAAGAGAATGACCATTTCCTTTTCGAAGACAACGGTATAACCCAAACAAGTTAGGGAATGGACGGAGCTCAAGTTGAAACCTAGGGACTCAACAAGCAAGACATTCACAAGTGTGATGTCCGGTGCCACTACCACCTTGCCGAGCACTATTACCTTAGACTTTGAATTGTCACCATATGTAACGGTCATTTGATCATCATTGAGCTTCAACTCCGTTACAATCTCCTTGCTTCCGGTCATATGACTAGTGCATCCAATATCAATTATCCATTTCGATCCTCCGGAAGCAAGGCCCTACACACAATCAATTCTTTGGTTTAGGTACCCATTTTGCAATGGGTGCCTTTTGGTTAGCAACAAGGGTCTTTGGAATCCAAATAGCATATTCAATATAACCATCAAAAGGACCAATGTATTTAGCATAGACATCCCCATAATAATCAACATATAAAGCATAGTTGGGGTTAGATATGCCCGCAAAGTCATCACGAGTGGGAGTGCCCCTTGTGGCATTTCCACTCGCAATGTCATCTTTCTTGGCTTGTGCGGGCTTGGTCTTCTTCTTAATCTTCTTCTTCTCCTTAGCAACATAGACTAGACCTTCCTTACCCTTGTGGGGCACTCACTCATGAAGTGGAGTAGTGAGCGTCCCCTTACCTTTATCAAGGGAGGTCTTGGACTCGGTTGTCATGGAGGGAACGAACAAGATCCTAGCTTTATCCTTGACAACATTTGCATTAGTATTCAAAGGAGTAGAAGTACTAGGTTTCTCAAGAATACATATCCGAGTTTGGAGTTGATCACGAGACTTGAGGAGACGTTCGCGATCACTTGTCAATACCTTGTGAGTATTTTCAAGTGACTCGAGGTCTTCGCAAAGTCTATCATGAGCAACTACAAGCTCGGACTTTTCATTTTACAGAATTTTACATTTAGCAAAATAGAGATCACGATCCTTAGTGATCTTAGCAAGTTGCTCCTTGAGGAGAGCATGAGCTTCTTGTTCATCTTCGAGGGAGGATTGGAGTGACACCTTAGCGTGTGCATCCTCTCTCTCAATCTCACCTTTTAATTCAATCTCATTCTCAAGCTCACCAATACGACTCATAATTGAGCAAAGTGTTTCTTTCCTTCTCCTTGCAAGTTAGTCATTAATTTATCAAATGCAACAATTTCATCCTTGACTTCTAGGCTCATACCATCATCAATGTCATGGGATATGGAGGTGGGGGACAATTTTATCTCGGATGTCTTTGCCATGAGACATCTTGGATTCTTTATGATGGGGCTCTCGTTTGGTGAGGAGAAGAGTGACGGAGGTGTGGAAGAAATGGCTAGTGCGGCCACTTGCGTTGAAGTATCTTCCTTGTCACTATCTTCATCATCAGTGGGATATTGCTCTTGAGTCACCAAGACAATCTTTTGGTTCTTCTTGAAGAAGGGCTTCTTCATGGGCATGGGCCCTTTGCCCTTCGTCTTGGCCACGAGCCTCCCACCATGATCCTCTCTTCTCTCTCATGGGCAATCTGCAACAAAGTGGCTTTTGTCATCACAGTTATAGCAAAGCCTCACCTTGTTAAATGGCTTTCCTCCATTGGAGGGAAACTTCTTGTCAATCCTCGCTTTGGCCCTTCCGGGGTTCTTCCAAAACGTTCTTGCCGCAAGACCCATGTGTTGAGTAAGAGTACTTGAGAGGGTCTCACTAGATAGCTCGACTTGATCATCATACTCCTCTTCATCCTCTTCTTCAACGGTGGCCTTCAAAGCAATTGAGGCATGCTTGTGCATCCCTATGGCTCTAGCTCTTGCATCTTGTGCAATCTTGGAGGCCACCTTGTATGCGGTCATCTCTTGCATAACTTCATTGGATGTCATCTTTGCGAAGTCATGTCTCACTTGGAGTGTCTTCAAATCCTTTTCCTCAAAGGGCAAGAGAGCGGTCACAAACTTCCTCTTGATCCAAGAATCATTAATGTACACCGCCCCGAGGTTCTTGAAGGAGTTGGCAACCAACACCAACCTCCGGTACATGTCCTCGTGGCTTTCTCCATCCAACTTGTAGAACCCTTCCACCTCATTACATAAGGCATCATACCGGTTCTTCTTCATGCTCTCATTCCCGACGAAGATGTCGGAAAGAGCATTCCAAACTTCTTTGGCGGTGGAGAATTGTTGAATGAGCGCCATGTCCTTCTCTCCAACGGCCATTTGGAGTTGATGAAGAGCGGTGGCGTTGAGTTGGCTATCAACCACCTCTCTTCTTGTCAAGTTGGTTGGATCATGGGGCTTGTACCCTTCTTCAATGATGCACCAAAGCTCAATGGAGGCACTACATAGATGAGACTTCATTAGAAATTCTCATTGAGAGAAATGAGTAGGTTTAATTTTAGGAGGATCACTTCTAAAGTTTACATGAGGGTGAGGGATAGGAGGGTTAGGAGAGTAATTATGGTTGACATTATGAAATTCCTCTCCTTCGGGGGTATTAGAGGAGCTAGGTGATTCATCCTTTTCCGCCTTCCCGAGGGGAACACTTGAGGTAACATCTTTGGACCCATCCGAAGATGACTCCTTAGAGTTCCCCGCATGTTCCTTAGGAGGAGAAGAGGGAGAAGTAGCCTCGGGCTCCTTAGACTTCAAGAGTGTCATGAGCATCTCATTCATCTTGAGGAGTTGGGCCTCCAAAGACGATCTCATATCAATAAGATCGGTCATGGTTGCCCCTTTGGCTAACGCCTCCTTCTCCGCCTCTAATTTTTCACGGGCGGCCCTCTCGGCATCGGATTCCGTCATCGTTGCACTTAGGCGGTTAAGCCCTTAAAAGTGAACTTGGCTCTGATACCAATTGAACGGGAATCCGGCACCTAGAGGGGGGGTGAATAGGTGCTATTACAAATTTTAGGTCTTTTCAAATTTAGGCTTAACACAAAGGTAAATTCTCTAGATATGCAACTATGGTGAATTTACCTAAATGACAATCTAATCAATAATAAGATAGACAAGGTAACAAGACAAGCAAGTAAGGGAGCAAAGATAAGGGGAACCAAGTGAAGCACGCGGAGACGAAGATGTAATCCCAGGTTCCACCCAAGGGTGTACGTCTCGTTTGGAGAGGTGTGCGCTACCACAACAGGTTCGCCGCAACGCCACAAAGGCTTACCTTCTTCTTCGATGAACTCAACCACAAAGGTTGCGAGTCCACCTTCCACTATTGATCCCATTTTAGGGCGGAGATCGAATCTCTTAAAAACGCTTGAGGCACGCACCCACAACTTAATTGGGGGCTCTCAAGAAGACCACAAAAGGTCAAGGACCACAAAAGGTCAAGGCAACACCAAGATTACAACAATGGTGAACTAGGTTTTCCCACCGGAAACCCTAGCCACGAAATCCCCAAGTGAATGGGGAGGAAATGCAAATCCCTTCGGTGAAGATGTAGATCCGGGCCTTCTCCTCCAATACTCCAAAGATCAACGAATTTGGGTGGAGGGATTGAGAGATCTAGTTGATTTGAGCTTTCAAGAATGGTAGGAGAAAGAATATCTGAGAGCTCACTGTTCTTGAGTGAGTGAGGGGGTATTTATACCCCCTCTCAAAATCTGGCCGTTGGCTGCTTCGAGGACCCGGAAATTCCGGTATAAGTGACACCCGGAAATTCCGGTCACCCGGAATATCCGAGTCAATGAAATTTCCGAGTTGAATTTCCGGTTGAGATCAGAACCACTTTGACATCTTGACTTAGCCAATTTTCTGAGGGTGACTCGGAAATTCCGAGTCAGTGAAATTTCCGAACTGAATTTCCGGTTTAAATCAGAACCACTTTCTGAACTTGACTTAGCCAATTTTCTGAGGGTGACTCGGAATATCCGAGTCAGTGAAATTTCCGAGCTGAATTTCCGGTTAAAGTCAGAAGCACTTTCTGAACTTGACTTAGCCAATTTTATGATGGTGACTCGGAATATCCGAGTTAGTGAAATTTTCGATCTGAATTTCCGGTTGAAGTCAGAAGCACTTTCTGAACTTGACTTAGCCAATTTTCTTGGGGGTGACTCGGAATATCCGAGTCAGAGACCCGGAATATCCGATTCTGGGAAGAATTTCAGAGACTCTTTTTCTCTATATTTTGGCATTGGGATTTGTGATATGAAATTCACCCAAACTGAAATACTTAGCAATAGGATTAGTATATCATTGGTATTGTTAACTAACACACATAACACTAGGGATTAAGAAATGTTCTTTCAAAGGGGAGGGGTATTTATACCCCTCGCAGAAATCTGATTGTTTTCTGCCCGTTGGGCCGGAACTTCCGACCACTTAACCCGGAACTGACGGTCGCACAGAAAGTTCCGGCCAAACTTCTGGTTTGGCCAGGGCGCGAGAAAATCCAAACTTAGCGAAAAAGTCAGTCATTCAGATGCGGAACTTCTTAATGTAGGCCGGAACTTCCGGTCGACCGGAAAGATCCGGCCAAACTTCCGGACAAAGTTCTGGTTTGACCAGGGCGTGAGCAAATCCAGACTTAGCAAAATACTAAGTCATTCAGATGTGGAACTTCCGGATGTAAGCCGAAACTTCCGGTCGCCCGAAAAGATCCGGCCAAACTTCCGGACAAAGTTCCGGCTTTGCCCGAGTGTGGGCATATTCTGACTTAATAAAAATTTGCTTACGTCTAGTCCGGAACTTCCGGTCTAACTTCCGGACAAAGTCCGCACACGCCAGGATGCCTCACCAAAACTGAAATAACTTTTGCAAGTGAACTCCGAATGAGGTGAGACTAATTTTGTTGGAAAAATAGCGATGAAAAGCACCTCATCAGTTTCTCCAAGGCCAAGCATGATAGAAGACTTGGTTATCATGCCGTCTTTGCAAATTTTTGCATGCTTCAAAACCGATAAGCTCTGTTCATATCTGTAAAAATAAGAGGTGATGAGAGATGCTTCCACTGCCAGATGCCATGAAAAAAGATGAATACAGGGGTTAACTGGACAATGCTAGAATATACTACTAATTTGTGTACGTGACACCTCCGTCATTGTTATCATATAAATACTGGTATGTGTGCAAATTTTAGGAACACCTAAATAAAGTATATTGTACCGTACTAACTCATGACATGTTCCATCCTAAGGAAATGAAAATTAGCCAGGTAAAAGAAATCACATCCATGACCTGGCCAACATTACAAAGTAATATAACTACAGCAACTCACTAACCAAATAGACAGTAAGACCGTGCTATTGATTGAAACTAATTTAGGCCTTCGATATGTGAATATACATGTTTGTACACTGTAATGTCTAATGTCCAGCACTTTGAATTTTACTTCAGCCGCAATAGATTGCAACCTATAGAGAAGAACTCTGAGTTGGTAGGTTTGTGCAGCTGGGCAAGGATAAACATGAGATTCATGATTGGTCAGGGTACAAATCGGAGATATATCATCCAGACTAAAACACGTCAATTGCCTGAAGCTGATTACGTCACCATAGCAAGTCGTGTTGTAGAATTGATTACAATGTCAGAGCACTGTGATCAAAAGAAGCAATATGTGTTTATCTTTGTCAGGTTGGTTTGAGGCTTTCAGCTAGAACTCAGCATATTATTCATGCAAACAGGAGAAGGCAAATAAAATTTTAATCGGTTGAATATCTATGTGACTATGTTGATCTTATACAATGTTCCAAAAATGTAAATATTGCACACCTCTGAAGAGATAGAGTATAAAGAAGTAAGAACTGTAAGCAGTGATTCTTTGTATTATAGCTGTTTTAGAATTGTCCCCAAGTGGTAATGTAACAGTGTCGGTGAATCAGGGGAATTATGTTATTGGCACTTCAAACTTATATTTTTTAATAGTCTTAACACACAATGCTATGTCACTAAAAATCAGTTGATCAAATTACCCTGCTCGAGGATCCCTCACAATTCTTTGCAGACTCCTCACTGTTTCAATGTTGTGGGCAAAGACGTCCAGACCAGAAATTGCCGAAGAGGAAACGGCCTCCAGATCACCTCGAAAATCAGATGTTAAGCATTCCACCAATATCCCGGGTTTGAGATCCTGAAAAGAATGTTCATAAATATTTAGTACTTACTTGACCAACATTAAACTTAAGTAGTAAAAGACACACCCAAACGGCATAGGGTAGACCTTCAAAGCTCTCACTGTCTGAACGAAATGGTCACTTCCACCATCAGGTAAGTCATCTCTATCAACACTTGTCAGCACAACGTAGTCTACACTGGAAAGAAAAATATTTTATCAGTATCCTGTGTAACCATGCAAGGTAAGTAGATATGCTTATTTGCATCGATTCTTCACATACGAACTTCATGACCGTCATCTAATTTTGTTACTTATGCTCCTCGATTAATCAGTGCTTCAAAACTGACAAGCCAGTAATGGCAAAATCTGTAGATTAGAAAAAGGCAGCAGAAGTTCCAGATAGTATATCATACCCCCAATTGACGACGGCTAGGGCAGTATTCAGAGGTTCCATGGGATCCGGCGGCACGTACAGGTATCCCCGAGCACCATGATGGTCGCCGTGGCAATGCCGTCCCCTTCCCCGCCCGCCCCGCCGCCTCCGTTCCAGCACTACGCCCCCAAAGCAGACATTTTTGTTATGAGGAAGCACTTGTCTTGTGGAAATTCCTAGTTGGTGATCATGTTACACTAGGATGGAAGCATTGTACTGGCTCAATTTGTGTCTATGCGTATACCTCGCCGATGTTGGGGCACTGGGCCTCGACGCAGAGCTTGAGCTCGCTGAGCGACTCCCGAAGACGCGCGTACTTCTCCCCCTGCGCAGCCCGCTGCCGCAGCCACGGCGGCTTCTTCACCTCCGGGTCCCTGCCGGTGTACGAGCCCGTCCTAGCGACGGAGACAGGCGGCGCCGCCTCGGCGCGGAACAGGAGCGAACCGGATCGATCACCGCGGCCGGGATCCACGCAGCCGGGGCGGACGGGCAGGAATAACTGCCTGGCAAGCGAGCTCTGCATCGTGGCCGGCGAATCGGACGCCGGATTGCGCTGCGCAACGTAACGCCGGCGATGATACCAAGGTTCTTGCCGGTTTTCCCCGCGTCTGCCAGGAATTCGTCACGGTTGCTTTGGTTTGCTGCCGACTACTATTGGCAATTTGGCATGTTTAGCACAGATATTTAGGGCTTGTTTGATTCATAGGATAGGAAAAGTATAGAAATAGGAAATTCATAGGATTGGAATGTCATGTTCAGGGCCGGCTTAATCCCAGTGCGAGAAGTGTGACCGCTCGGGGCCTAGCAAAAATTGGGGCCCATTATAGTTATATGTTGTATATATATTTGAGAGTAAATAAAAAAAATAGAAACCCAGCAAGCAACTAATTCGTCCAGCCCAGGCTTCAGCCCAGCAAAGCAAGCAACCATGCCCACGACTGGAATCGACAAGCCCGACGGAGGACACGCTGCCTTCCGTTTCCTTTCCTTTTCTAATTCGTTTCCTTTCCTAGTTTCTTCCATTTTCTCTCCCGACGGCGACCGCAAGAGAATAGGAGGAATGGGTGGGGGAGAAGGCGGCGACGCTGGCGACGTGGCGGAGGGAGCCGAGGCAGCGGACGGGGCGGGGGAGGAGGAGGGTGCCGTCGGCGAGCAGGAGGACACGGGAGACGGAGGGGAGCGGGAGGATGGCGGAGACGAGGCGGGTGGTGCCGATGGGGAGGAGGCGGAGGAACTTGGGGGAGGAGGGGGTCTGGAGGGAGAAGAGGAGGATCTTGCCACCGCCGGTGCCGAGCTAGAGGAGGTCTGGTGATTATTGATGTTGCAATTGCTTCCCTGACTACCAGATTGGAGGAGCTGAAGAAATTTGGGAGCATATTTGGCTTCTTGTTCAACTCAAAAGAATTGAAATCGTTAGGAGATATTGAACTAAGAAGATGATGCACTACTTTTGTCAAGATATATTTACTCATGGTAAGTCATCAGATATTGATCTAGATGATTTTGTTTCTGAACTAAAGGTATTGCAGATGATTTTGCGTCAAAGAATACACGGAGGTCTCGTTTCTCATGATTAATGGAGGTTAGCGAGCTATTTCTATATGTTTTTTGCATTGTATCCTCTATGATATTTGGTTTGGAACAAAGGCGAGAAAAATATCACTTTTAGGAGTTTATGGCAATTGTATCTATTCATGTATCAAATCAGTTTTTTTTCACTGTCGGGCCTATCCGTGAAGTTCGCACCGGGGCATTTGAAATCGATGAGCCGGCCCTGGTCATGTCTAGTCGAATCCTATAGAAATAGTAGTTGTGTTTGATGGACCAAAGGAATTGTAAAAGGAGGTTCAAGTGAATGTTAGAATTCCTATGGGATGTAGTTCAATGATTCCCATGGGAAAAATTCCTATAGGAATCAATCCTATGAATCAAATGACCAATGTAGGAAAATTTCCTACAGGATAAATTCCTTTAAGAATCCTATGAAATTCCTATGAATCAAATGAGCCCTTAAAATCCGTTGAAGATGCCTCAGGTGAGAAAACTCGCCACGGAAACTCACTACATTCTCAACAACATGTTGAGTTGATTGTTGAAACTCACTACATTCTCAACAACCCTTTGTCTCCGCTTCTCTTCGATCTGGCTATCGACCCGCTGCACCACCTCATCGAGCGCGCTACGGAGCTGGGGATCCTAGCACCTCTTCCTGTTCCCGAGGCCTCTATTCGCGTTAGCCTATACGCGGATGATGCAATTCTCTTCGCCAATCCTGACAGGCAGGAGATTACTCGCCTGCTCTCCATCATCGATCACTTTGGCCGCGCAACAGGGCTCGTCATCAACCCCTCCAAGTGCGCGATCGCTCCGATCCGCTGCGAGGAAATTGATCTTCAGGCGCTTCTGCTGGGGTTTGACGGGGAGCAGGTGACCTTCCCGCTGACATACCTAGGTTTACCGCTCACGCTAGGGCGGCTACATTTGGTTCATCTTCAACACATCCTGGACCGAGCACATGCTAAAATCGCTGCATGGAAAAGCGGCTTGCTCAACTGCGCGGGGCGTGTGCGCTCACCGCCTCGGTGCTCGACGCGCTGTCAATCTTCACCCTGACCTGCGGGTGCCGAAGAAACTACTTAAACTTCTGGACAAAATCAGGAGGCGTTTCCTGTGGGGTATCGAAGAACAAGACTCCGCCGGCGGCAAGTGCAAAGTCCGTTGGAACCTGGTATGCTCGCCCAAGGACTACGGCGGGTTAGGTCTACTAAACCTTGACGCTTTCGGTCGCGCATTGCGTCTAAGATGGCTATGGCAGTGTTGGCAACAGCCGGACAGACCCTGGGTAAGCATGGAGGTGCCATGCGATGATCAAGATCACGAGCTCTTCGCGGCTGCGACACGCGTGCACATCGGCAATGGGGAAACGACCGGCGTTTGGCTCTCCAGATGGCTCGGCAGCTCTATACTTCGATCGCGCTTTCCAACTCTTTACAAGCACTGCAGGGGGAAACGTAGATCGGTAGCGGCGGCTCTCAACGGAAACAGGTGGGTGATCGATCTTCGGCGAGCGCCACAACACCTTATCCTTGAGGATTTTCTTCAGCTTTGGCGGTTACTCGGTGATGAGGACGTGCAACTTTCAGAGGGAGAACCTGACACCATCAAATGGTTGCTATCGGAGGACAGGACGGAGCGTACACGGCCAAGTCGGCATATCGGATGCAGTACGAGGGTCAGATCCACAGTGCGATGCCGGAAAGAGTATGGGCAGTCTGGGCTCCTCCCAAGTGTCGTTTTTTCGCTTGGCTGCTGCTCCAAAATCGTTTGTGGTGCGCGGATCGGCTGTTGCAGCGGGGGTGGCCGAACGGCTACTTTTGGCCCTTATGTGTTAGGAACCTAGAGACAACGATGCATATGTTCTTCGAGTGCCCGTTTGCGAAGCTTCTGTGGATGTCCGTCCCATCCTGGAGAAATTGCGCGGCGGTGGATCTGAAGGGGTTCGATGTAGAAAACAATAATTTTTCTAGCGTAAGAACACCCTAACTAACGAGGATCTATCTATCTAGTACATGTGATAACGGTGGCGGAACGAGTTACATTACCTCCATGTAGACCGATAGCGGGGATTACGCTCCCGCACAAGCGTTGACGATGAAGTCGTACGTAGCCGACCTCGAGGTCGCGGAGAACTTGCCGCGATGATGTAGACGATGACGCCGGGGTGACGACGATGACCTGTGTCGACGGGCGTCGACGGGCGTCGGGCGGAAGATGGCGAGGCGCCGGCGACTGGGGTGGTTGGCGCCGGCGGCAGGGCTGCTGGGTGGGCCAGACGACGTCGCCCAGGCTCCTCAAATGTGGTGCCTCCGAGCACTCGCAAACATACGGAGCTTAACAACAACCCCCGATCATTCAGATCCAGCCGAAATCGCAGGGGTAGAACTTTTCTGGAATCCCGCAGGGCAACGGCGCCCGACGGTATAGCTTTGGTGGAGAGAGAGGGCAAAACGGGCGGAGAAGCAACTCGGCCGGCCGGCTATACAATTAATTGTATTTTTCTGTAATTAATCCAATTAATTTGTCTTGCTATATAAAGGGGGAGGGGGTGTGCAAACACCTTGCCTCCCCCATGTGGGACTAAAGGTGAAGGAGATATGCCGTAGAGGCAAATAAATAAGTAGTATTTATTGCATATAATAGGTTTGTTTATTATGCTATAACTGTATTAATTGGAATTATTAATACACGTGTGATACATAGACAAACAGGGTCCCTAGTAATCCTCTATATGAACTAGTCCCTTGGGCAACAGTTGATCGAGATTCCCGATCAAGGACAATGACGTCGGTTGACAATGGGGTCATCTTATTAGTTGAATAAGGTGATGGACATACGCAAAGTATTGCAATAAGATCGTATTACGATGGTTGTCATTTGCAATAGATAAGAATATGATAGCTTATTCATTAGACCGTGAGACCGTACTTATTGATGCTTCGTAGGGATACTTTGAGAGCATCAAATGTTGTGTCTTATATAGCATGACAGTAACGGTATTGAGTTGATGAAGCGGTCCGGACCGACTTTACGCGTAGGCTTACGCGAGACTGGTTCCACTACTGACATACGGCATGCACCGTATCTGTGGCTGACGAGTGTCTGTTTCTCTCTCTCTAGTCGGCAAAGCATTTTCAATGGAGGACCCGAAAGGGATGCTTAAACATGCAATTATACGATCGAAGTTGTGGTACAAAGTTCGTAGGTAGGGAAACGATTCTCTTACGAATAAGCCTATATGCCACATAAAACTTGCAAAACTAAATAAAGCTAGAGGTGTCTAACTTTGTTTTGCAGAGGCGTTATTTTATGTGACATGGTTACGGTAAGTTTGATATTACTCGTACTGTCGGAGGCAATGGAGGGCTCCGTAGACTCGGAGCTATGCCGGGGCGCCGGGGCCAGGCACATGGCGCCATGGAGGTCCAGGCGCATCGACCATGTCACATCGCACTTCATTGCATCATTTGATTGTGTGATGTTGTGTGTGCATCCTATTGATTTCTTATATGCTAGATATACAACAGTAGCATCATGAATAGGATGATCCCTAACAAATACCAAAATTATGTTCTCCCTCGTTGCGCACCACCAGGAAAGTTCTACGTTATGAGGCAGGTCGTGATGATCGGGTGTCAGACATATCGTCGTTCGCATACAGTGGGTGTAAGCCATGTTGCACGCGTAGGGTCTTCGAGGTTTGATTGGTGAGGCTAGCATATGCAGATATGGCCTCGGAACACGGGAAGATCGAAATATCGAGCATGAGTCACAGAGTTGTTGTGATCGACATTTTATGTCCACCTTTGAAGTTGTGATGCCGGCCATGATGATCGGGGGTGGTATGGTGGATGAGGGTCGTGTAATCGCCATTATTATTTTAGGGATAATAATTTTGGTGGGGTTTTGTTTGATAATATGATTATAAACTAAAACTCACATATATTATAAACTACCTCTTTTGTGATCACATCTGGAGACTACGGAACTACACTTCGGTTACTTCCTCAAGAGTCCGGATTCTACCTTAGAACCCGACGGGTCCAATTTCATCAGCTGGTACATTGGTTTTAGAAATATTCTCCAAACACAACAAACATTCTATATGTCCTAGAACATTAGTTAGGAGATAGACCAGATGATTCTGCTAGCAAGGAGGAAGATGATGAGTTCTGTAAGCATCATGATATTTTCATAGAAGTGGAGGTCGTCATGAGCGTATGCCTAGAACCATAGTTGAAAGTTGTTTCAACACATGGAGCCATATGGCGTGATTAATGCGATCAAAGGACACTTCAAAGATGAATAGATTCTTGAGCAGTTCAGACAGATTAGAAAAGTTCCGGACCATTCACATGGGGAGCATACCTGTCTGGAGACTTAATTGAAGAAATTGTATGACATCTACTTCAAGCTTACGAATATCTACGATTTCTAGATAGCGAACTCCAGTGCAATAGAGATTGCGCTTTGCCTCCTAGCTATGAAGAGCATGTGCATGAATATGCTATAGAGACACGATGAGCTTCTTCACGTTCGTGAACAAGTTCAAATATCTAAAAGTTGATTCCATCGAAGAAGATTTCTTCGACGCTACGGGTATATTTGATATTCGAAGATATAAATGTAATCTTCTCATACTTGATGAAAATTATTTGATACTTGTTCTGTTTATGAAACAGTCCCTGATTATCACAAGTATGCGGCGAAGGGTGACGTGACAGTGCACAAGTGATGGCAAGTTAATGGCCAGCAGTGCTCACGCCCTCGAGATATCATATTAGTTATCATCAATAGTTTTTTATAAGACATTTTGTAATAGTGAGAGTGTGATCTAGTTTGGTGTCTTGAATGTTACAAGACATAGTTATTCATATAGAACAAATCAGTTGTTTTATGTTATGAAACAAAGCAGTTGTTTCATATTATGAGTAATTTGCATCACATCTCAATTACATTATGCGTATGATATACATTTATAATAGCAGGAATGATAAAATTATGTGTCCAAAGAACAAACACAGTCATAAAGGCAATGAAACAAGTAATGGATAATTTTGATCCATTTAAGTATTTCGAGTGCCGAATTGATTAAGTTTGAAATGAAATATTAAAGTGTCACTACGAGAGGAAATTAATTAAGAGTCATTTCAAATGATTATTAAATTAATTACTGGTGTTTTTGTTTGATCCGAATTCTTCTATGATTATTGGTGAATAAGAGTATTTGCCCGATAAATTATGATTCTGAAATTAATTTGATAAGATATCAAATGTGGTTTTTCAGAAGAAAGATTAGTGAATATTGTATTCACAAGATACGATCAAAGGACAATATTTTTGAATTAAGGTTTCAACACAAAAGACTTGTGGAAATTTATTTCACAATATTATAATGTCATATATGGTGATATGTGGGGTATTATAACCATACTCTATTTTAAATAAAGTGTGGTATGTCAGAATTTGTCTTAAAATCTCTTAATATGTTCGAAACATTATAGTCCATATCCACTTTAGAAAATGGATATTTCTCTCAACGAGAATTCGTGTGATCGACAATAGTGTCGTCATGTATATGATTATACGATAATTCAGAATATACATGAATAGTTCTTTGTAGATTGCTCGCATTGGATGGGAGTGTATTCCAAAACCAAATAGAAACAAAACTTGATTTGTTGTCTATGTAATTCCGAGGAAAATATGATTTTTTAAATTATGGTTTATGGATTGGAATTAGAAGCTTGAAATAAGGTGTCAGACCTATATTCATATAAGTAGAATATTGGAAGGTGTTCCAAAGGGTATATGTCTACAAATGAAAATTTGGTGATTAAGAGTGAGGGTGACTAGAAAATTGTTTTCTGCTTGCAATCCACTTCATAAAGATCATAATATTTTCATGAAAGAATCTTCTGAATAAAGTGATGTTATATTTAATATTGTTGTCAGGTTCAGCATGATATTAAGTGTTTCAGATCTTGTTGACAGATCAAGGTGCACTTTATGAATACAAAGAAAGTTGAGAAAATATCAGAATACGAACAAAGGCTTTTTCAGCCTGAAAATCCTAGTTACATTTGAAAGGATTAAAATAGTAATTGTTGCTACAATTCTTATTAGAGGAATAAGATTGTTTAATCATCATATAAAGTGTTATATGAGAAATGTGACTATAAGAAAGACGTGGAAACATGTTTTGTCAAGAAATGTGTCTTGGACAAGATCAAATTTGTTGACTACATTTATGTAGACGTGCTTAAAGTTTGAGGGATTTGTATTAATATAATATTGTAGTTTGTATTGAATTCGAATTGATAAGAGATCAATGATTTTGGTTTGACCAAAATGTCGATTTTAAGTGGGAGTCAAAGTTAGTTCACTCGGGTAGAATATGTAAAGGACATATTTTTGAGTGGGAGCTTAGGAACTCAAATATGTAGATGACATGTTTTTGAGTGGGAGCTCGTGTTCTGAAATATGTGGAGACATAATTTGAGTGGGAGCCGAATTCATCTTGTGTAAATGACACATTGTGAAATCGTAACAGTAGAATTGATAAGAAGGATGAAGTTGTGAGACTATTTGAAAGTTAGTGTCTATTTGGAATAGAACAGGAATTTTAAATAGTTAGTCGAGCTGTTTTGGATTATATCTGAGGAGTCAGAATAGAATCAAAAGGATGGTTCTTGAAAATCCAATTGATCATTAAGAGTAATGATACACGGTAATAGTGGTTGTATTACATGTTCGTCTATTGTTAGACATCATACAGAAACCATATTATCTGCTCGATGAAATATGACCGATGTTCATAGAAGAAGAGCAGTTGTAAAAGTGAATTTAGAATTTACTGGAAGTAGAAGTGCATTAGTTATTAGATTGACATTGGAGTGTCAAGTTTTCTGCATTGGTGTGAAAGTATGTCGATATCGTGATGTTGTAATTGTTACAAGGAGCTCTCTATGACTGAGTGTGTTTTTGAGGCAGTTATCTGGTTAGCAGAATCAGAGTAAGCGCTGGGAAACAGAAGTCTCACTTAGTTACGGTATTTGCATATATGTTGTTAGACAACATGGTGATATCAAGCAAGTTGATATCAGTGAATCGCAAAAGCATGTACAATCATGGACAATGACGTCGGTTGACAATGGGGTCATCTTAGTAGTTAAATAAGGTGATGGACATACGCAAAGTATTGCAATAAGATCGTATTACGATGGTTGTCATTTGCAATAGATAAGAATATGATAGCTTATTCCTTAGACCGTGAGACCGTACTTATTGATGCTTCGTAGGGGAACTTTGAGAGCATCAAACGTTGTGTCTTATATAGCATGACAATAACGGTGTCCATCTTGGGTATTCCGAAAGAGTATCGAGACGTAAGGATCAACAGCGAGATTTGTTCATTCTTGTAATGGAAAGATACTATGGGCCCACCCGATGAGATTGCATCTATATAGCTGCGCAGCTTATGACTAGGTCATGGAGATGTAATATCACAGACGAGTTAATAAGCTTTGTCGGTAACGAGATACAACAAAGACATCGGATGTTTATGATCATATCTCGGACAAGATAGTATCGCAGAAACAAAGGGAATGAATATCATATTTATGGTTCAACGACGATATTCGTAGAATGCACAGGGGCCGTCATATACATCCAGGTATCCCTGACGGTCATTGGTGAGCGGAGTGTCTCGACCATGTCTGGAGTGTTCTCGAACCGTAGCGTAACAAACTTAAGGTCTTAACGACAACAGGAGATAGGTTCTGGAATAATATAGGATTTTGTTGGAGAGAGAGAAATGATTCGGAAAGAGTTCCGGAGAGGGATGTGGGGGCCAAACCATCATGGGGTGGGGCCCATGGCCACCACGCACCATGCATGGTGCGGTCGGCCACCCCCTCCCTCTCCTTTAGTCCCACATGGGGGAGGCAAGGTGTTTGCACACCCCCTCCTCCCTTTATATAGCAAGGCATATTAATTAGATTAATTAATGGAAAATATAATTAAATTTGTAGCAAGCCGGCCGAGCTGTTTCTCTGCCCGTTTTGCCTCCTCTCTTCACCTAAGCTATACCGCCGGGCGTCGTTGCCCTGCGGGATTCCAGAAAAGTTCTACCCCTGCGATTTCAGCTGGATCTGAATGACCGGGGGTTGTCCTTAAGCTCCGTATGTTTGCGAGTGCTCGGAGGCGACTCTTTTGAGGAGCCTGGGCGACATCGTCTCGCCCACCTGCAGCCCAGCCGCTGCTCAACCCCTGCCGCCGGCGCACCATCCCCCCAGCCGCTGGCGTCACGCTATCTTCTGCCCGACGCCCGTCGACGCAGGTCATCGTCGACACCCCGACGTCATCGTCTACGTCATCGCGGCAAGTTCTCCGCGACCTCGAGGTCGGCTACGTACGACTTCATCATCAACGCTTGTGCGGGAGTGTAACCCCGCTATCGGTCTACATGGAGGTAATGTAACCCGTTCCGCCACCGTTATCACATGTACTAGATAGATAGATCCTGACTAGTTAGGGTTTCATACGCTAGAAAAATTATTGTTTTCTGCACCGGAACCCCTTCAAAAGGAGAGGGGGGGAGGCCGGCCGCACCATGCATGGTGCATGGTGGCCATGGGCCCCACCCCATGTTGGTTCGGCCCCCACATGAGCCCCTCTTTGCCCATTAAGTGGGCTTCCCCCTTTTTCTCCTTTTTAATTAATAATTAAATTAATATAAAATATAATAAATTCATAATTAATGTATTTACATATAATTTAATCTCCCGTGACTCCCGTCACTCTGAAATTTTCCGGACCACCCGAACATCTTTCGGACATTCCCGGAACCATTCTAGACCTTCTCGGAACTCCTTCCGGACCACCAGAACTCTTTTCGGATCATTTCTCTCTTTTCAATAAAATCCTATATTATTCCAGAACCTTTCTCCAGGTGTCGTTAAGACCTTAAGTTTGTTACGCTACAGTTCGAGAACACTCCAGACATGGTCGAGACACTCCGCTCACCAATGACCGCCAGGGATACTTGGATGCATATGACGGCCCATGTGCATTCTACGAATATCGTCGTTGAATCATAAACATGATATTCATTCTCTTTGTTTCTGCGATACTACCTTGTCCGAGATATGATCGTAGACATCCGATGTCCTTGTTTTATCTCGTTACCGACGTCTGTGATATTACATCTCCATGACCTAGTCATAAGCTGCGCAGCTATATAGATGCAATTTCACCGAGTGGGCCTTACAAGAATGAACAAATCCCGCTCTTGATCCTTACGTCTCAACTCTCTTTCGGGATACCCAAGATGGACACCGTTATTGTCATGCTATATAAGACAAAACGTTTGATACTCTCAAAGTATCCCTACGAAGTAGCAATAAGTACGGTCTCACGGTCTAAGGAATAAGCTATCATATTACTCATCTATTGCAAATGACAAACATCGTAATACGATCTTATTGCAATACTTTGCGTATGTCCATCACCTTATTCTACTAATAAGATGAGCCCACTGTCAATCGACGGCATTGTCCTTGATCGGGAATCTCGATCAACTGTTGCCCAATGGACTAGTTTATATAGAGTCTTACTAGGGACTCTGGTTGTCTATGTATCACACGTGTATTAATAATTCCAATTAATACAGTTACAACATAATACACAAACCTATTATAAACTTATGATATAATGCAATAAATACTACTCCCTCCGTTCCGTAATCCAAGAGCTATAGTTTTTTTTACAACAGTTTCAAAATGAATGGGTTTCGACTGCTTTTACCGTCTCCCCATGTGCACAAATTGAGAAATCACTGAAAATATGGAGTTTGTTTAATTGCTCAGCTAACCTTCCAGAAAAACTAAACGATATTTCTATCTAATCTAACTATTTTTACTCTACTTAACGTCTCATTTTCTTCCCTCCAACCCATGCGCTAATTACCGTGTAGAAAAACTATAACTCTTGGATTATGGAACGGAGGGAGTACTTATTTATTTGCCTTTAGGGCATATCTCTTTCAGGATCCGCACGGATGGCGGGACAACGTTTCCATTGAGCAGGTCTGAGACGTGGTTTCCGCCACGGCTAGGACTGAACATAGGGAAGGGACTAGGTCGTTGTTGTTCCTCGTTTGCTGGGGTCAATGGCGGGAGAGAAACCGTCGCGTGTTCAGAAACAAGGCCTCCAATCTTTGATGGCTGCTGAACTCTTTGCAGGAGGAGGCAAAGGAGTGGGCGAAGGCCGGGGCAAAGAAGCTGCGTAGACTAATCTGGGAACCTCCTTGAATCTCCGTCCTTTTCTTTTCTAGGCCTATTTATGTTCTTTGAATTTCTTTTCTTTTACTCCTTGGCTGCAAAGCCACTTTGTACATATTCTACCTACTAATTAATCAAAAAGCCAGAATTTACTGGATCTTTCAAAAAAATAAACATCTCGGCAGGGAAACTCAGTCGGTCCAAACCAAATCTAGCCATTGACTAAACCAAGTTGAGTTGATTGTTGAAAATCATGTTGTTCCGTTCATCAATGCCTTGATCAAGTTGATTTGGTTTGCGCTTCAGTCTACGTGAGTGGACCACATGATACCGTAAATAAACTTAAAACCTTACACTAAGGTCTAGCTTCTCAACAATAACCAACAAAGTACTAGGTAGCGAATGGAAACTGGGCGTGTCCTAGAACAACTCGTGCTCGACCTAGAAAAGCAAGCAATGCTGATCTTAAGTTTTTCTTCCTATTTCAACTCAGTCTCCTGATGCATCCCATTCCCAGAGGTAGTTCTTATCGATGCCGCCGTTTAGAAGTACTAAAATACTTGTTTTTTCTTCTTTTTCTCCGATACAGCAGCCACTATTTATAATCAGTAGTAGGCTTAGAAAGTAATTGACTATGAACCGAGTCTATCATCAACTACTCAACCACATGTAGTACATAAACTTTATCCGAAATAAATGGAGACTTTTACTTCATGCATCAAACAAGATAATTTTGATGAGCCAACATACTATTGTGTGAAAAGTTATTGCTAACGTAAGTTATTCATTTTAAATTTACATGATGCACTTTTACAACTGTGAGTTAAGAAATATCTAATATGTACTGATGTATTAGATGCAAGAAGAGAGGTTGCCCCATGAGCTCCCCCTCTCCTCAATCCTTGGTGTGTCGTGTCGCTCAGCGCGCGCCTACATCCTAAAATGAATTTGTGTTAACCAATGTCATGGTGTTGGTCATTTCTTGTTCACTTTGTCATACTTGCTCAAGAATAATCGTCGTGTGCCTGCATGTGTCGCTCCATCTGTGGGACGTAGATGCTGCATGGCTCTCCGAGGTGAGGATCATGTCTTATCCAATGAAAAACATAATATGTGGAATGACACGAGACCTCGTTAGGCATCCATCCTGGTCGCATTTTTTGATATGTACAATTAGTGTCTTGAGATCATTTCCCGCTTCCTTATCTGGAACGGGAAAAAGCTTCATGAAAAATTGACAGACAGTAATTATATGTCTAGCTTTCGTTTTAGTCGTTTCGTATAAGTTTTTTTACATCCAAAGGAATGTCGTTTCTCAGAACACAGTCTCTTGTCATACAAGTTAATTTAGATAATGCATCAGCAACGTTATTCCCTCTTCTCAGCTGGGCAGAGAACAAGCGCATAATTGCATCATGATTCGACAAGCACTCGGTGCTCGACCTAGAAAAAATAGCAATGTTGAGCTTACGTTTTCCTTCATATTTCAACTCAGTCTCCTGATGCATCCTATTCCGGGCGGTAGTTCCTATCGATATCACCATTTAGAAGTACGACAATACTTGGTTCTTCTTCTTTTTCTCTGATACAGAAGCTACTATTTATAATCAAGAGTTGGCTTAGAAAGTAATTCACTATGAGCTGAGTCTAGCATCAACTAGTCAACCACATATAGTACAAAAACTTTATCCGCACTAAATGGAGACTCTTACTTCATGAACCAAACAAGATAATTTTTATCAGCCGACATACTATTTTCTGAAAAGTTATTGGTAATAAAGCTTGATAAACTATTTTTACGTTCGAATGGGCATGGGAAAGGTTGGGCTTCTCGCTCATCGCAGGGTCATCTACTACGATTAGCCAGTTCGTGCAACGGGTGCAACCTTTGTCAAATCCAAAGACGTGGGCAATATGCTTTGCGGCATGACTCCTTTTGCCTTTGGCGAATAAGGAACGACAGGGTATTCAACTCGAAAACTTGCAACCAAAGGTCTTTGTTAACATGAATTTTCGACGAAGTCAGATTGTGGTTGGAAAGATCTAACAAGCACAAATTGAAGATGAATGAGTGGGCTGACAGTTTGTTAGGATAAGTTAGCTTTTTCTTAGTTTTCGCTATCTTTCTTTCCTTTCCTTTTATCTGTTTTTTTACTAGCCACGGCTGCGAGCTGGTTGTACATTCCTTCCCCTAAAACCTTTCTATAGCCACTTGGCGACCACCCTGTAACCATAAGGTAGAGCTCCACCCTGTAACCATAAGGTAGAGCTCGCCTCTACCTTCCTTCAATAGTTAAAAAAAAAACCTATTTTTACGTTAGAATATTCATTTTATATCTACATGATACACTTTTACAAACGTGAGTTAAGAAATATCTAATGTGTACTCATGTATTAGATGAAAGAAGAGATGTTACATGAATTCAGCAAATTGTTGTTTCCGACTTTATTTTTTCTGTGTTTCTCCGTTACCCAACTTGATTTGGAGTCACTAGTTGCTTCGGTTTGCAACCGGCTGATAGGATGGTTGTGTGTGGTTCAGCCATTTTGAGGCGTACGGAAGAGAAAAATTTGAAACCTTGAGATTCAATTTTGTTAATCAGTATCACTTCACAATTGTATAGAAATCTACCACTTCAGACATTTTTTTCTTTGCTAAAACGTTAAGCCTGAATTGAGAACGAATTGACAGTAAATCTGACAGAAAAATAAAATCTAAACGACCCTCATGGTGCATTTTCATTGTTAGCGAGTCTCTCGCCCAAAAAACGATATGCATAAACAAAGTGGCATACAATAATTAACTTTGTCTGGGCTAAAAGCTTCCCCGCGATGAATGTTGTGGCCATTCGACGGATCCTAGAGATATTTCTTTTTTCACCTTCCATAGCTCGACAACTATCTTCTGGAACGTGCTTCAGTCTTGGATCTATAGTTAAAATCTGCAAATCAGGAGCATTTTCCACGATGTGTACCAAAAGCTCTACTTGGATCCTTTTGCCTCTAAATTCAGACACACTCAAGCTCTTCAAGCACTTGTATTCGAATCGGCCCTGTGGTGCTCTCCTGAGAGGTCCTTCTTCCCCGCCACGCTCGTAACAGAAAAACTCAATGTCTAATTCCTCAAGCAACGGAGCAGCCTCCAGAAAATACGCGATCGAGAGGACATTGTTGGCATGTTCATCACGGATATAAAAACTCAACTGAAGATGCCTCAGACGAGAAAACCTGTGTGTGTTCTGCTGCTGTCGCCGCGAGGGAAACTCTGGTAGTAAACAGGTGCTACAACGCAGCAACAGTCGTTGCACCGTCGGGAACGCATCGAACAGTGACCCGACAGCACGCTCCAATGTTATTGTGTCACAATGGATACTAACATCGCAAAGAGCTAGAGTTTCACCGACACTGATGGCGGCTGGCAGGTGCCCTTGCAATATGAAAGTCGTGAGCTTTGTAGCGCTGATCAGTTGTATCTTGGTCACCATGCACTCGGCAAAACGCAAGTACAGAAGCCTGGGCAAGGGCTTGTCCACCTTCAGTTCATCGTTAAGGTTGAGCCTGTACAAATCCAGCCACTCCAGATTAGGGCAGTTTGACAGCATGTCTCCGAGATCACTTGCTGACACGCTCGCGGAGCACAGAAGGAGCCGCTTTAGCTTCGGAAAAGCTATGCGCTGGGTAGTAGGGGAAGGCGGCTCGAGCGATACACAGTAAAGGTTGATTTGCTGCAGGCTGCACACGCCTCCGCCGGCGCCGGCGATCAACTCCAAGGGGAGAGGGTGCCGCCGGTCACCACACGACGCCCACGAAGGTTTTGCCGAGACGTGAAGTGTCAAGCTCGTGGAACGCGACGAGGCCGCGACCCAGTCATCAAGACGGCGAGATACTTCTTCAAGGTACCTGAAGTGAAACCTTACCTCGAACTGCTGGGGCACGCTGCGGCGCTGGCGCAGTATCGCGTCCACGGCGTCTATGAATCTCTGGACGTAGCGTCTCCTACTCTCCTGGCAAGCAGGAACGCACGGCCCTGCGGCTCGCCGGGTCAGGGCTTGTATGAACTGTAGACGTCGTCGCCGCATACCGCGGCGATGTCGAGGGTCAGCCTGGGAGAGTGTTTCCAGGCGTGCTCCCACGCGCTCGACAGGACGCTGCTCCTCGCGGCCTCTTTCGCGTCCAGCTTCGACAGGATCGTCGGCAGCAGCTCCTCCGGAAGGTCTCCGATCGCGATCGGGACTCTGGTTGTTGCCGCTCTCGCTGCTGCTGTGCCGCGGTCCGGCGTCCGTCGGCCGCCGCTGGGTGCATCGACTGCTTGGGCTCCCGACGTGGTTTCTTCTTTGGAGGGTGGCGGATCAGGCTCGGGTTGCAGCGGCAGGTGAACAGCACGGTGGCTACGCCTTCTCGACGTGCATCGTCCAAGATCCGTCGGGGAAGACGAGTCTGATTGCTCCCCATCGATCCAACTATCCAAAGATCCGTCGGGGACGAGTCCGAGGTTGAGATGCAGATTTCAGCCCTTGTTTCCAAGAAACATCGTCGACTCGTCGTGTGCTTATTCTGCACGATGACGCCACGATCAGTCATCCGGCTGTCAGTTCCGAACTCTGTTGCGCACAATCATGGGCTACGGCCCAATTAAGGGCCCAGATAGACATGTCAATTCTAGATTGAGACTTACAGTCTTAAAAGTCGTGCTGAAAGATTGGTTGTGCTTATTCACAATTTGACTCCGAGCTTAGCGGATACCATTGACTGTGTATCAATTGATTTTTCCAAGTGAGGTGGAAGAAAGTAGATACAAAAACCGTATGAGCACTGGGAGTTGTTCCCTTATACAATTCAAAAACGTGAGTGGCCTTATACACCTGAAGGTAGAGCTAGACTATAGTCCAAACACCTGAAAGTAGAGCACCATGATGTGTATCAAGGAGACCACGGCTTAGCAACCAGAGAGAGGGTGGCCTTGAGACGCACAGACAGCCCATACAGCTCGCTCATGTCCAGCTTCGACGCCGCCGGCAGCTCCCAGTCGAAATGGTACAGCAGACTCGCGAGCGCCAGCTCGATCGACGGCGAGGCGAACCCGACACCGGGGCACCCCCTCCTCCCGGCGCCGAACGGCACCGACCTGAAGTCGTCATGCCGCACCCCGTACTCCGCCGGGCCACCCACGAACCTCTCCGGCACGAACTCCTCGGCGCGCTCCCACGTCGCCGCGTCGCGGCCGATCGCCCACGCGTTGATCGCCACGCGCGTCCTCGCCGGGACGCGGTAGCCGAGCAGCTCCGTGTCCTCCAGCGTCTCGTGCGGCAGGAGGAGCGGCAGCGGCGCGTGCAGCCGGAGCGTCTCCTTGATCACCGCCCTGAGGTAGTGCAGCTTGCCGATGTGGTCCTCGTTGACGTGGTTGACGACGCCACTGTCGATGACCGTCGCTCGGATCTCGTCCTGGAGCTTGCGCATTTCGGCTGGGTGGTTGATGAGCTCCGCCATGGCCCATACCATTGTCGTGTAGGTCGTGTTGGTTGCAGCCGCGAACATGTCCTGTCCCATCCATCATGCACACATGTAAGTAAAGACATGAAGTTCACTGGAGTACGTAGCAGTTTGGTCTGTAGTGAACTGTGTACCGGAATCCAAACCAAACAGGAAAGGGACAACGTTAATTACGTACCAGGACAATGGCCTTGATGGCGATGGTGTCGAACTCGATACCTCCAGCGTCCTCCCCTGCCTCGCTCACGTCCAGCAGTACTTCCACAAAGTCCCGGTGATCTTCCTCGCCATCGCCAACGAGCCGTCCTCCAGCGAGACGCCGCTGGCGGTGGTCCGCGATGACCCGCTCAAGCAACTCATCCAGCACCTTGCACGTCCGCGCCGCCTTGGCGTCTAACCCCCTGAGCGTATCCACCCACGCCAGCCACGGCACGAACTCCCCCACCGTGACCGTCCCGAGTAGCTCCTCGAAGTCCGAGAACACCTCCATCAGGCCGTCACTGCCGTCGCCGATGCCGTACCCGCCGCTGTCGCCGAACGCGGCCCGCGAGATAATGGCGTTGGCGTAGGAGATGAGCTCGTGCGTCAGGTTCACCGCGACGCCATCGTGAGGCCGTGAGCCAGCCGAGACACGTCGGACGTGGTCGAGCAGCGCGGCGGCCTCCTGCTCACGGACGCGGCGGAACGAGGCAACGCGGCGAGCGCCGAGGAGGTGCAGCACGCAGACGCGGCGCGCCTGGCGCCAGTACTCCCCGGAGGGGGCGAAGGCCATGTCGCGGCCGTAGAGGATGCGCTGCGCCATGCGCACCGGGGGACGGCTGGCGAAGGCCGAGTCGCGGGTCTTCATGGCCTCGTGCGCTGCGGCCGCCGAGGAGGCCACCACGGTGGGCACGCCGCCGAGGCGCAAGAGCATGACCGGACCGTGCGCCTGCGCCAGGGACCGGAGCTTCCTGTGCGGTAGGGATCCAAGGAGCGGGAGGTGGCCCAGGATCGGAAGACCCCAAGGTGACGGAGGCAACCGTCTGCCGCCATTGCTGCTGAATGGACGTGACTTCTTGGTGAAGAAGAGGAGGAAGGAGATGATGATGGGCACAAACAGGGTGAGGACGACGACGAGCAGGGGCGAATGCAAGAACGCAAGAGGCGACAACACGTCCATTGTCGGCATATAGCGATAGCACAAGTGTAGCGGTGCAGGTGCATGCACTCTGCTCAAGCTTATATTTACTTGATGATGATGAGCGTGGCTTGCTTGTTTTGCCACGTGCTGTGTGTGTTTTTACCTACTTTTCAACTTAGGAACGTGATACGAACGTGATCGGCGTCTAATGGGTAGTCACTAGTCAATCACATCGGTCGACCGTTGCTTCTTCGGTGGCTGCTCAAGTTTATTTTGTCTTGTTCACTCCAACGTCCCCTATCGCTTCAAACTTACGCCCTCTCCATCCCGGTACTGAGCAAGGGTTGTTGCACTATCGTCACGTTTCTGACGTAGTGGCTCTATCGGTCATCAGTGACATACATGCCATGATTGATTGGTACTTCACTCAACCGGCCCATTCAACTTTCCTTTTGTAGTCTTATAAAGCAAAATGAAATTCAACTTGGCTTGTCACCGGGGAAAAAACTGGAATGTCAAATCTTTGGAACAAATATTTCGCGCCTACATCTCAACATTTTATGTGTGCACATCAAGTTTTCCGAAAACATATATTTTTGGTAGCTTCTGTTAAAAGGTATCTGCAACGTCCATTATTTTAACAATCCGGTAAATCACATATAACCGTCTGGTTGGCAAGTTCACGTCTTCTCGCGATGTTATTACACAATTAAATCATTCCCCACTCAAATACCACGATTTTTTTTCTTCATTGTTTCAACCAACTAAGATATTTTTCATTCAATTGTTTTCAATGATGAAATGCATCTAGAGATTATGTTTTTTCTAAAAGGTTCGTGAGAAACATGCTATAACTTATATTTATGCATTTTGTCCACATCATCGGTTTGCTTAGCGTGTTAATTTCATATTATGAATGATTTTAACTAACTAGTCAAACTACAATGGATCTAGCATTGGTAAGTATTTGTATCTTTTGATATCTGCTCAAGGGTATTTGTTGTAGAATTATGATTTTTTGTTACAAGAGTTTACTCAATTAATAGCAACTCTTGGACTAGAGGACGACATGATAATGTATATATGTTTGTTCGTATTATGAACTAAGGTTTGCTCCAAAGCGTGTAGAGGCGCTCCACTCGAATGTAGAAATTTCTTGAGGAATTATTGGTCGATAAACCTGCATAGTACATGCATGTGGCAGCCCCAGATTATAGTCTACTATGTTCCCTTGCCTCTCATTAGAAGAGGCGAAAAAATTGGGGGGTTTATACACGTTTTTTATCTCTTTGTTTTCGAAATCCTCTACTCCGATTTTGAAAATGTAATCTGACTTTGACAGGAGATGTTGCACATCACTTGCAGTCACGGGCACCGAGTGCAGGCCAAGGCTCTTTAGGTTTGGAAAACCAATAGACTGTCCGGCCGTTGGAAGGCAATTTGACAGATACAGTACATTAGAAAGGTGAATATGCTGTAGGCTGGACACACCTCCTCCTCCGGCGTCGAGCAGTCCAAGCTCATACTGATCATGGCCCTCCAAGCCCAGAGGTGTTTCCGACACGTGAAGCGCCACACTCTTCGCCGCCGACGAGACCGCGAATCGTATCCAGGCGTCGAGATGGCTGGAGACTTGTGGGAGGTGGTGGTCGTCGAACCTGACCTCCAAATCGTATATTTGCGGGCCCATGACCTAATGGGCCTAACGGGCCGAAAAGTCGTTCGGCTCGCGAGCACAAACCTAACAGGCGTCGTCGGACCAGGTCTGAGCCGCTTCGCAAATCGCAAACCCCTCAACCCTCCGCCGCCGCCGCGCCGGCCACTCTGCCGCCTCCGACGCCATGGGCAAGTTCCGCAAGCTCGGGCGCCATGCCGCGCACCGCGTGTCTATGCTCAGGTATCGAGTACATATCCTCTCTCCGCTGGTGATTACATATGTGGCGTCGCTGTGCGGCTGACATTCCGGATTCGTCTCCTTTGGGCAGGACGATGGTGTCGCAGCTGGTGAAGCACGAGCGCATCGAGACCACCGTAGCCAAGGTACGTCTGTCGACCGCTTCTGGGTGGGTAGGCTTGCCGCACCGGAGTTCTTGGTGGGTCTGTAGTCTCATCAGTTGAATGCACACTTGTGGCTGTGCTTGGTGTTTCAGGCGAAGGAGGTGCGGCGCAAGGCGGATCAGATGGTGCAGCTCGGCAAAGATGTAAGCTCGACACCATTTCCCGAATGCCCAACGTTTTTTCACTTGAAAGCATGTGATCCTTTCCTTTGTAGCATCCACTAATCTAAGGAGCTGTGTGTCTGTAACAATGACCTAGTCAAGTGTACATTGGAATTAGACCTTATAACTTAGGGTCGAATTTCAATCAGAATGAAATGCTGAAAAGTATCTCATCAGAGGACTGACCAATGAGAATGTTTGCCGAGTTTCTTTAATGTAGACTATCAGAAAATACCATTACCCTAATACCCCTGAATGTGATGCTTAGTAGCACCCAGTGATGTACGGAGCTGTTTGTCTGTAGCAATGCAGAGTGAAATGCAAACAGTTTAGATCTAGTTAATCAGCAGGAATATATGATTGGATCCGTTGCTTTACTGCTTACAGATACAGTTAAGGTTCACTTAGAATTATACCTTATAACTTATCGCTGTATCATCTTGAGACTTCTATGTTCGTTTTAAGCAGAATGAAATGCTGGAAATTCTCATCGGAGAACTGACCAATGAGAATATTTTCCGGGTTTCTGTAATCTATAATATCAAAACAATCAATTTTTTTTTGGATAGTGCTTAACATTTTGTAAGGACAAAAGAGCTCCTCTATCTAGTGTGATTCCTCATTATCAATTTTGTGTCCGCGCTACATAACTCCTTATATTGTTATATGTTTCTGCAAAATTATCTCCATCTATATTGACCTCCATCCTCGTCTTATCTGACCAAGATGTTGCATTTATTTGGTTGCCCCTTATCCTCAGGCTACAAACACTTGAACTCATGCCCAGTTGTTGTCTGATCAAGGTTTTGTGTTGATTTGGTTAACTCTTACCCTCTAGGCTAAGAGCCTCATGTTGAATTGGAAAATTATGTAGGGTACACTGGATGCGGCAAGACGTGCTTCTGCTTTTGTTCGGGGAGATGATGTTGTCCATAAGCTATTTACGGAGCTGGCCTACCGTTACAAGTATGTTTACTAGTTAGCCATGGAATGCTACGAAGCAGAAGTCCCAAATTTCATTTTATGGTTCCCTTTTGTTTTACCTTTGAATTTTGCCGCCTGCTTATGCAATTATACTGGATATGTAATATGTAGGAAGAGATTGCAGATAAGATATCCTTGAAATTGTAGAATGGCATGTATTTACGAACAGAATAATAAGGCTTGAAGGACCTATATTTGGAAGCAGAGGACGATTTTCAAACTGAACCTAATGATTTTTTTATCCATATAATTTAGAGATCGAGCTGGTGGGTATACAAGATTGCTGCGAACTAGGATACGAATCGGTGATGCTGCACCAATGGCATACATTGAGTAAGTTTCTTTTCATATTTCCTAACATGGAGAAAAATATTAAGTAGCTTTTCCACTGGGTGGTCATAGTTACTTTGTGACTGTGTAAGTTACTCAGTTGTACTTTCTGCTTGACTATGTTTAGTGTCGAGGAACTGTACCCAAAATTTGCTCCCTGAAACCTCCAGAAAACAGGACTAAGTTGTCTTCAGCTTTTGCTGATATTCTTGTAGATCAACAGGGATTTCCACCCTGATTTGCCGGTGTTGCTCTAAGCTGTTCCTTGTGCAGGTTTGTGGACAGAGAGAATGAGCTGCGAGAGGCCAAACCTGCAACGCCGCCACCGCCTCAGCGGGTTCCACTTGATCCATGGGCCAAGTCTCGTGCTATGCAACAATGGGCAGGACCTAAAATTAGCTCGAGTCCCAAATCAGAGGGCTTATGAGAGCAGCACCTCTACTTGTTTTTTTTTGTGGTGAATGAGGAGAATATTCAATTTTTCTGTATAAGTCTACTAGGCACGAGGCTTGTAATGCAGAAGGATTTATGTCAGGGCATAATTGTCAATAGAATAATCCTACTTAGGATTGCTATTCCTCGAGCTTTACGAGATGTATGATCGACTGGGGATGCAGTGTAATCCGCACAAGTGTCGTATGGTGCAAGAAATTACAATGATGTATCCGCTTTCCTGTTATTGCTAATTTAGGATGACCTGTTCGACAGATCTTCTGGCAAATTCCTGCCTGCGTTGCATGCCATTTCACGGTCTCAATAAAAATATTTCTTGGTTAGAAGTCACTGGTCTAAAATTCAGAATTACCGGACGAAATCGGCTGTGACAATATTACTGTCACTGCATGCTTTGATACCCGTGTTAAGCTCCACATAAATGTTTTGGCTGTTGATTTGCCCTAATCGGAAAACATAGAAGAACTTGTTCTCTGATATTCAGAACTACCAGATGGCATCATCAAGAGAGTAACTACTCTTTGACTGATCGTACTTTCCCCTTCGGTGCCCAACGAACCTTAAGCACAAGGTGATTCTAAATCTGTGTTATTCGAACTTGTGATTTCACAGTTCATACAGAGTCCACCAAAGCTCTTGGCAGACGGGTTCTCCTGGCCAAGATAAGAAAGACAGCAAACCCAGTCCGAATCCCAGCCCCCACGAATCCACCAAGCGTCCAAATCTTTAACCCACGCTAGAAGAAATCGCATGCCAAACACCTCAAATAATAAGGGGCACGGCCGTCCCTGACCCAGCGCATACAGGTCCAGCAGGTGGTGCTGTACCAGCGCCGCCCTGAACCCCGCGTACAACGTGCTCGACGGAATGCTGTACCGGGACGTCGTCGCGGCCACGGCCGCCATCGGCGCGCTCACCCGCTGCGGCCGGCACCGCGACGCCGTCGCCCTCTTCTCTCAGGTGCTCGGGGATGCTATCCCGCCCAACAACTTCACCTTCGGCACCGTCCTCCGGTCGGCCACCGCGCTGCGTGACCTGCGCGTCGGCGCGCAGCTCCACGCCTGCGTCGCCAAGTTCGGCCTCTGCTCCAACGTCTTCGTGGGCAGCGCTCTCGTCGACCACTACGCCAAGATGGGCGCCATGAGGGAGGCCCAGACCGCGCTGGGCGACACCAGTGATCCCAATGTCGTCTCCTACACCTCGCTCATCACGGGGTTCCTGAAGACTGGGATGTTCGAGGACGCTCTTCGGTTGTTCCGGTGCATGCCGGAGAGGAATGTGATTTCCTGGAACGCGATGATCGGCGGGTGCAGCCAGGCAGGTCTCAGTGAGGAAGCATTGAGTCTGTTCCTGGACATGTGTGCCCAAGGCATCAGACCAAGCGAGAGCACGTTTCCCCCTGTGCTCACTTCGGTTGCCAATACTGGGGCACTTGGTGTCAGTAGAAGCGTCCATGCATCGGCTATCAAGCACTTGGGCAACCTCGCCGTTTATATCGACAATGCTCTCATCAGCTGCTACGCCAAGTGCGGTAGCTTGGAGGACAGTATATTGGTCTTCAGAGAGATGAAGCAGAAAACCGTGGTCTCCTGGAACGCTATGATATGCGGGTATGCACAGAACGCGAGGGGGGAGGAAGCTTTGGGTGCCTACAAGGAGATGAAAGCAATGGGCTTCAAGTCAAATGATGTAACGCTGCTTGGTTTGCAATTTGCTTGCAACCATGCTGGTCTGGTTGATGAGGGCTACTCATTGTTCAAGACTGCCCAGATGGAGCAACCCGGCATACTGAGACCTGAGCATTATGCTTCTGTTATTGATCTGCTCTCTCGGGCAAAACGATTTGACGACGCCAAGAGGTTTCTTGAGGAGCTTCCATTTGAGACAGGCATCGGGTTCTGGAAGGCGATGATAGGAGGGTGCCAGATTCACTGGAACCTGGACTTGGCCAAGAGTGTCGCAGGGCGTATTCATGCACTTGATCCAAAGGACACTTCTTCATACATCCTTCTTTCTAATGTTTATTCTGCTGCTGGAAGCTGGCAGAGGGTGTCTACGGTCAGGAGGCAGATTAAGGAGATGGGGCTGAAGAGGATCACTGGCTGCAGCTGGATTGAGATCCAGGGCAAGACCCATGTTTTCTTCAATGCAGACGCTAGACATCCTCAGAGTGATGAAATTTACATGATGCTTGAAGCTTGCCTGCATACCGATGAAGATGAGCATTACCTTGTGCCCTTGTATAATTGTGCAAAACCATCCAAAACAATTGAGCTGAGGGTAAAGCGCTCGCCAATAACCATTTCCTGTATTCCGTTACTAATGCAGCGCACAGAAGACAGACAAGACCAACTGAGAATAGTCAGTTAATTAGTCGTATTCATGGTTTTCATCAAATTAAATGAAATATGGAGGATGCACTTGCAGAGTCGCAGGAGATGGGCCTCATATCAACTTAACTGTGCAGAACCTGAAGATCAGAACAAAGATGTCCACATTGGGTTATCTTCCGAGCAGGTGATGGTGTTGCCCTACTGGAAGACATGCAATTCAAAGCTTTCATGATGCTGATTCTTTTCATCTCTCCTCTCTTTACATTCCTAACATTCTTAAGCAACTGTTGGGCTAGAATTAGAAATTTTGTGAGCAAAGTGATATGTGTCGATTTGTGTAAGAAAATCATCCATACATGCAGAGTAGCACATTGCAGAGATGGCTTTGATGACACAAATTGTTTTTCCTACTTTTTTGTCGTGTCTACATTCCGATTGTTTCCAAACTCACAAACTGATTTTTAGTGGAGATACCAAATTCAAAATATTCGGCTAACCGAGAACGCCAAGACATTCAGTACTGTTCATAACTTGTACAGAAACAAAAGAATATGGCTGCCTTTTGGATTCTTAGGAACGGGTAAACTACAAATCAGGTCAACAAAGTTAAAAGCACGCAATCACCTGGAAACAATATTCAGTGTTTAACAAATCTGGACAAATAAACACATTCCATCTGTAAAACACATCCTCTGTACATCTCCCGAACTAAACTGGCAGGTAATCATCTCATGAATATATGACATGGAAAACTACACATATATATACGGAGTAGAAACTTGGTCGGCATGATAAATTACGACTTACTTGAACAGTTCAGAACAAAGTTTATAGCAGACAACCCAAATCATAAATATTGCATTAACTGAGAACGCTAGGCTAGGCGTTCAGCAGTGTTTAGGTTTTTGTACAAAGTCAATACAATACAGCTGGGTTTTTAATTCTTAGTAACGATTCAACAGTGTTAAAAGCTCGCAATCAAATGTCACAACTGAAAACGAATTTCAGAGCTCACTAGATCTAGACGACTGAACACTTTCCATCCATACATCTCCACGAACTAAGCTGACAGCTAATCATTTCATCAAAATGCTTCGACAGAAAATCAAAGAGATTGCTATACAGAACGACTAAACCATAACAAACCCAGTCGCCATTATAAATTGCGACCTACCTGAACACGGTACAGAACAAGAAATTCAGATAAAAATCCTAACAGTGAACATATTCAGAAGTGACAGAGAACACGTTTGAAACTTGCACAATATGATTCAGAAAACCAGACTCATTTTACACTGTTCCATAGAGAGAACTAATCCCCTTATGATATTGCTGACACACAAATAAACAGACCCGAACTACAGTACAAGACTCAGACGGAAACAAGAATAAATAATCTAAGACGAGGTGAACTTGGTGACGGCCTTGGTGCCCTCAGATACGGCGTGCTTGGCGAGCTCGCCGGGAAGAACGAGGCGCACGGCGGTCTGGATCTCCCGGGAGGTGATGGTGGGCTTCTTGTTGTACCTCGCCAGCTTGGCGGACTCGCCGGCGAGCTTCTCGAAGATGTCGTTGATGAAGGAGTTCATGATGGACATGGCCTTGGAGGAGATGCCGATGTCCGGGTGGACCTGCTTGAGCACCTTGAAGATGTAGATCTTGTAGGTCTCGACAGACTTCTTGGCCTTCTTCTTCTTCTTGTCGGAGTCGCCCTTGGTGGCGCCGGGTACGCGCTTCTCGGCCTTGGGCTTCGACTTCTCCGCCTCGACCGGCTTCTTCTCCGCGGGCTTCTTCTCGGCCTTGGGCGCCATTGATGGGGAGGGAGGGGACGGAGGTTGGGGACGGGCGCTGGGGGAAGAAGATGAGATGTGCTTGAGCTGTGGGATTTCGGCGAGGGAGCGGTGGGAATATATAGCGGGGCGAGGGGGAGCGTGATTGGTGGACGGGTTGGGGTCCGGATCGGTGACGTGGCGAGGGGTGGGGCGGTTGGATTCGTGGGACGGTCAGATTTGGGCCCACGCGGGGAGTGGTCACGACAGTGCGCGCGGGAAGGTGTGTTTCGTGTGTTTTGGGTTGGGTTTTGTGGTGATTTTGGCGCGTTAACGATAAAATGCTGGGTTGGGCTTAAGGATGGCAGGGCCGCATGGGTACACACGAGGTTTCCTACTAGTAGAGTATGCGTATAATTGTATTCCATGTAAAAGAAAGTCAGCATGTACATCTAAAATTAAAAGGCTAATTTTTTCATGATAGATCTTTTTTTATCAAAAATGTTTCATTGGTCGAACAATGTAATGGTGAATAAAATGTTCATTGTGTCGACGATATATGGGGCCGGTTCGTATAGGGTACTAGACGTTAACCTACGCATTGTAGAGGGATACACAAAGTAAATGCATGGTAAGCATGGAAATAAAGTGTTGTTTTGAGGCAACAAAGAACTGCAAATTTAATTGTTGTGCACCAATTTCAGATGTACTGTTGGCAGCTATAAATTGTTGCTCTTGGCATGATGCATATGGCAGCTAAATAGTAGACGTAAATGATTTGAATATGCTAGTTGTTGACCCATATAACATCCATATCTTTTTTAGACCGATATAACATCCATATCTCCTCTCCCCGACAACAAATTGGATGAACATGAACATATATGTTAGAACTCGATGCAAAACAAAATGACAAGCATGAGTGCATTGCATATTGTAGAGCAAATGGTCCAATGCAATTCAAGTTTGGGACATAAATTTGTCCATGACACAAAAAAGGTTCACAATATAAATTAGGTTCCACAAATCACAGTCAAGTCAAATGGCTTAAGGTTGGCCACTCTCTCATGTCTCGATTCCCATATCCAAGTCTAAGTAACCATAACTGAACTCATCAATGGTAACATCTTGATCATCGTTTGGACTTCATCATCACCGGTCACATCTTGATCATCGTTCACAAAATCTGAATCATCATCCTCTCCATTGGGGATACTTGCATGTTGCTCATGTACAACATCTTCTAACCATTATAGTGTTGAAGCAAGTCTTTTGCGCTACCTATGGTATTGGACACTTGGCGACCCCGTTTGAGTTATAGTTCTAGGGACATTGCGACCTTGAAGCGATGGAGATTCACCAATAACCTCATCAACAAGCCCCCATGAAATGTTATCCGGACACCCTCGAGCACCTTGAGTTGGATGCATTGTTGGGTCAACCCACTCGTTGCCCCAATCAAATTCCCCGATGATCAGAGGGTCATAGCTTTTGTCACCCACCTTCTCAAGCGTCTTTTGAAAGCTACACATGTTCTTCCTGTTGTACGAAACAAAGATATTGTCATTCAGTTTTGATGTTGCAACTATTTTTATTTGTATGGGTCTACAATTAGCAAACCAGATGAATAAATAACCATCCCCTTTGCCTACAACAAAGGAGTTACTCTCACATGAATGGGGGAATCATGGAAGGATGACGCAGAGACGTCGATGAAGGCGATGGCGACGATCTCCCCTCCAATCCCCGTTCCGGCAAAGTGCCTGAACATAAATTTGCCCCCGGATCGGGGTTTTTAGTGACGGCGGTGCTCAGGAACTCTTCTTTGTGTAAAACTTCGCGCTCCGTCGTCTATAGGTCGAGTGGGCAAAGGGCCCGAACATAAATTTGTCCCCGAATTAGATTCACAAGTTTATGAAGAAAACTTCATATGATTTGTTGAGGGGTAAAATGCTTGATTATGCACAAGCATAATCCATATTTGCAAACTTAAAACATAATGCGACTTGCGACCAATTTGATAGTACATTTTTTTCTACGTGGGACGTGTTGTAGCATTTCAGAGTTCAGACAGTCCTCACGAAGCACAGAAAACATGGTGTATACATACGAAAATATGTTATGCGGTAATTTTTTCGATGTTGCATTGATTGGCGGTATAGATCTAACACTACAATAAGACCATGTGATTATGAGAAACGACTGATCGGTTGGGAATACCAACCGGCTGACGCCTGGCGCGCTAAATATTATGTGTATTTAGCGCGCTAAAAATAATATTATGTGTATTTATCAGAAGTATTACTGCTATTTGAAAATATGAAAAAAATCGAAAGTAGAAAGTTAAACTAACAAAATAAACAAAACAAATTTGAAAGAAAACGGAAGAAATCGGTTTCGTGTTCAGAGTCCAGAGAGATCGTAAAGACGTAAACCTTGGAGCAGGCCGCAGATGAGCCTAGTGCCACGGCCCATAACGCTAAAGCAGGACAGTTTCGCGCGGAGCCTTCTTTGCGCCGCCCTTGCTTCCTCCGTCGTACAGATCGCGGTTCCGGCACGCCAGAGCCCTCCGGACGGGAGACTGCTGATCACCGGCGGCGCGCCTCCGGCGGGACTGTTACAGAGCCTCTGGCTCTCCCCTGGTCCTCTTCGGCTCACCGATGTGTCGCTGGTACGCTCTGTTCCATCTCCCACCACCCCCCATGCCTACGTCCAAGACCCGAACCCATCGCCAGATCCCCTTCTGCAAATATTCGGTCTTTTCGGCCGCGACCTGATCTCCCTAGCAGCGCAACGAGTTAGGCCTTCCAAATGGATAAACAGTCTCGGGAGCTACTAGGTCAGGTCTGCTAGAGTTCTTGTCTGCTTAAGCGTAGCAAATATATTGGTCAACGCGTTGGTGGTGTTAGAGTTCGTGACACTGGAATACTCTAGTTATTGTTGTTATCGTGGCCGCAAATGCTTTCCTAGCTCGTCCTCCCGATTGGAAACGTATGGAACCACGGTTCATTTCTCAACGAACCGTCAAGTTCTGGGAGACACCCCTGACCTGATTGATGCCTCCTGATTACTCCTTTGCGCCGGTTCGCTAGTTGTCCCCCAACAGTCACCATAGAGCCAGGATTGAACTCATTGCTGCTGCATCAATATTTGTGTAACAGTGCACATACACTTAACTTACCGGTTTCCTGTGTTTGTACCTTGGATTTTCTTTTCCCCTGTTTGTAAGGTGCCACTAGTACGCTCCCTAGATACAGAATTATGTGGGCAGTGTGTTATTGCTAGCGCAGCCATCATTTCGAAGGTGATAACATATCACCTAGAACTAAACCTGAGAATGGTTTGGAAACTTCACCATACCACAATCGTAACCGCACGGATAAAGTTGGCAATCCAACCTAATTCCGTCAGCCCAACTAAAACCAAACCTGATATTATCATCGAAACTGAACTGATCTGTGGGCCAATCTGCGGGTTGAAATTGGCTGAGAACCGTTCGTTGGAATGGGTTAAAGCCTTAACAAGCTGGGATGCACGCTGTCAGCTGCACTAGCTCTCATGTGTGTTGAGAAGACAAGAGAGCTAAAGCAGAGAGGTTCAGAACGCAAGAAGCTAGTCATGTACAACAATCCACGTGAAGCAAGCTTACTCTTGACTAGAAACTACAGCTAGTACTAGTTACAGATCATCTCTTCTAGTACAACACTACCTGAACTATTAAGCTAGTGCACTGCCGAAACGCGTGTAGGATTAGGTACTTGCTATGCGCAAGATTATCTTTAACACGGTCGGCCTATCAGGTACTACGCTGCTGACCTGCCGCACCCTTGTGCTCTGCCCCGCCAAGTGAGGCTCCAGTTCCACTTGTGGGTCTGTGCGCGCCTGTTGACAAGCAAGAGGAATCAGAGGAGAAGTGAGCCATGGCGCCATCGGCTTACCGTGGTGTAGGGTAGAAAGATTGAAGAGCTCGGTACTCTGCTGGCTGTCTCAGACACACACTCTATAAAATTTGGAACCTCAGATGAGTGTGCTTTTTATTTGCAAAAGAAAATAAGACGAGTGTGCTTTATTTCCCCTATTGATAACTTGACGTCTATTCTGATTTGCAACACACTTGATTGACAGTCACTGTGGTTATACATATCAAATCCTTTTGTTTTGGTTTTGGATGTTACTACTGGTAGCTATGTGTGGGCCTTAACATTGTCTGTTGTCTCTTGTACCTCTTTGAAGATAGGACATGGATGGATGTGGGTGTCCTTATGAATCAAATTTCTGTAATGAAATCAAGAATGGTCATATAGCGAAGTGGATATCGCGTTAGATTCCGAATCTATAGGTCGTGGGTTCGACTCCCACTATGATCAATTTTTCCATGGTTTTTATGGAGGAAATTTTGTGTGGGCTTCTGTTTTTGTTTCTTGTGTTTTTCAGCAGACATTGACATGCTGGCACCGCCCCACAAGGTATTCAGGTTCTTGTGAGCGAGATTGGTCCCAAGACCCCAGCTGCGTTCCAGGCGGATTGTCACGGAGTGCAGAATTTCACCTCTGCTCGTGCATTAGTAACCATTTTTTTGCCCCCAATGGCTGTTCCATTTGACTAGAGTAACCCTCTGGTGACTGTTGGTGTAATTTTAGTGGGAAAGATGGGACCATTCAATCCCAGGGAAGACTTGGTTATCAATGGCCCATCATTATCTGGAACGTGTGGTCATGGGGTGGTTGTTTGTGAAGTTTGTATACTTTTGAAACTAGTGCAACTTTGCTGTATTTTGGGAAGTTTTTGTACAGAGATTGTATTGCTTTGTGTATGTTCTTATAAAGTTGCACTTATAATCATTGTAATCTTGTAACGGAAGATATACTATCAACTAAGATAACAGGATCTGTAGACAGTTTAGGATGTCCCCAACGGGCCGACCCAAACGGACATGCCTTTTGTCCATTTGGGTTGCCGAGCGGAGGCCTTGTCCGCGCCTGACCGCTGTTCGAGAGCTTGTCCGCGCCTGGCCGCTGTTCGAGAGAGTGCGCCCAATGGGTGCGACTATGAAAACGTTTCCCTTTCTGAAGGGTAAATCAGATGAGAGCACGGCACGTGGTAAGAGAAAACAGCAATCCCGTACGCACCAAGCCCAGCCCTCACACCAATCGATCCGTGGCCTCGAGCTACACTACAAATCGTGTATGTGAAGTGTTTGTACTTTTTTTGCTTGATATAGTGTAGAACTACAAAATATGGCTGTACAACTACACATAATTGGTAGTATATATACACGTTACAAGAAGTACAACTAAACATAATATAGAGTACAAAATTACACAGACACATGTTTGTACAACTAAACAGAGTAAAAGTATAAAGTATTAGAGTTGGGAGTACAGACTACACAACACAGGAAGTACAACTAAACACAACACGACGTACAAAATAACACGGACACGAGTTGTACAATTATATAGAAAAGAAAGTACAAAAGTATACACACATGTTGTATGACTACATAGAACAGAAAATACAAACTATATGTAACCGGAAGTACAAAATAAATTTTTGTTAGAACATATCAATAAGAGATCTAGTTTTAAAGATCTCGACGCAAGGAACTCAAAAGTGAAAACGGTTCATAATTTTGATAAACGGTTCTCAAGATATTTCTTTTTAAAATACGGATTTGAAAATAATAGGCGAAAAGGGAAAACTGCATGTGCACAAATCGTGCATGATCTCTCTCATACACCCCCATTTTTAATCTCATTGTGACACTTGGCAGCATGCACACATCTAAAATTATAAGATGTAAGGAGAAGCTGACACTTGTCCCGATTAGAATGATAGGGAAGTTACCTTTAGTCTTTTTCTAGTGTTTTCCATGCCCAGCGGGCACGATCCATCGCAAAATTTATTTTCGTATTTTCTAAACAGGCTTATATGGGTCGTTTTTCATTGCTAAAGGGAGCGGTTGTCCACAAATGGCCGATTACACAAATAGAAAAAAAATCTAATCCTTGTTGTCGCTAGGGTAGAGGTCGATATACTCCGACGCCTTCCATAGGTGTTGTGGCAGCTCCCTTGTAGCCCTGCTCCGACGCAGAGGTGGATGGCCCCTGGTCCTGCTTCGGCACGGCGGGGATGTCGGTCCACGTCCAGCTCTGGCCGTATATCCGTCAGAAACAATCCGACATTGCGGCTCGCTCGGCCGCGAGCGTGCTGGAATGTCGCCTCCTCCTCGAGACTCTAGAGCCTCCTCCTGGCGCACTAGGTCCGACGACTCGAGGAGGGATGGACGATCCCTATCCAACGGCCGAACTCGTAGGGCCGCCTTGATCTCGGCGTCCTCCTCCTGCTTCACTGCGCGGGGAGGCTGGGCGGGGGCATTGTGGCCATGTGCAGATGCAGCAGAGGAGAGGACCGCCTGGTGGGCGGCGCTGGAGCGAGGGTTTACAATGACTGCCTCTCCATGTCGTGTTCATCCTCAAACCACGTCCCCAAGAATAGGGACGTGGGGGCAAAGGCCGGGTCGACGAGGTGCTCCAGCGGGAGGCGGCTCCGGCAGCGCGCTATCTCCTGCTCGCGTGCCCGCCTGCTCATCGGAGGGGCTGGCACAGGAATTCGTTACGGATTCAAGTACCACTCGGTTGCCAGCTTCTTGTCGTCCCATGGTACGGGGCACAAGTGCTCTCGGTAATATTGACAGTCCTTCGGTTGCACGTAATGGCAGTTACGTGCAGGCTGGCCGTGACTGGCCTCAGCGGCGTAGCGGCAACAATGCCTGGCGACGCGATGCTGAATGGAGCGGGTGAGGGTCGTTTGTGGGTGGGGAAGGGGATGGGGGCAGAGGCGCTGGCCCAACGAGGAGCCGACCTCGTGGTCGTTCTTGGCCCTACCAAAAGGCCAGGAGCGCGACATTGTGGTGAGCTTGGAGGTGGCTACGAGCTCGGGCTGGACGGCGGTGGACGGTTAGGGTTTGACTGCTAGTGGGGGAACAAGTGGGGGAGTGCGGCCAATATTAATAAAGACCGTGTGGGGGAGCACAACCGGCGTGGAGTGCGGACACTAAGTCGTTGTCTGTCGAGACCCCAACCTGGCCCAAATTTGGGCCAGTAATGGGTCGGCCGGACGCTTGGCTGACCAAAATCGGAAGGTGACGATTTTTCGTCTAGGCGTTGGGCCTTCGCTTTGATGCAAACACAAACGGAACACGGCAGACATGAGCGTACTCGATGGGTCACCCCGTTGGAGTCGCCAGTACTAAATTACCGATAAAAATAAAGCTCATGTCACTTCAAGTTTTAACTTTGATCACTAATTTGATCGATAATACATCTGCAATTTATTATAAAAAATTACCATTACAAACTTTATCTTGAAGTATGAATGAAATAGTGTAACTTCAGACATATAATTCATGTTTTGCTGATAATTGACAGTCAAACTTAGAACTAGATAAGAGCGTCCAGAGTGCCATTTCGAGAAATAATTTTTTTGACAACATATTGCACCCGTCCACACATGTGCTCAATATTGTACTTAAACAATACGATCATCAGGTAGGTGTCCTTTTATATCAGATTCGTTACAAATGTTATGGTATGTGGCAGCTCTTCCAAGTTTCTCAATCATGATTAGCCCAAGCCACACAAATACAACAACGTTCCGTCCCGGACAACCAGGATCAGACCGCTAGTGGAGACGCACTAAATGGAAAATATACAGGGGAAAAGTGAAATTGCTATCGCCGGATAGGCATCTGGAGATCCACAGCAAAACCTTGCACACCTGAAAAGGCATGGCTAACTTCCCCAGTACTCCCATTTTATTCAGAGCATTTCCTGAGATTTCCGTACGGCCCGCCTAACTTTCTTCTTGAACTCATCCCGCTTGTCCCTCCAGTCTTTCTGCGCAAGAAACTCATCAGGTGAATTTCAGGATATACAAGAAATCCATTAAGAAGCACAAAAGGAAAATTTCTACCATTTTTTAGAAGTATTCTCACCACCCTAGCGACAATGTAGCAAAAGACAACCCAAATAGTCATGTATGTGCTTTTAGAAATGTTGCAAGGTTAAGAAACTCAAGAGCTATCTACAAGAGTATTTAGGGGTATTAAACAATGTTTGCCATAAACGATAGAAAAGCCTGCTTCCTTTATTCTCGACAAGCACATCACACTAGTTAAGTTTTGGTTTACAATTTTCACGGGGTTGAGACAAACTCCGTTTTCACCACCCCAGACTTAATTCAGAAAAAATGTACTCCATCTGTTCTATATTAGATGATTTTTATTTGTCCAAAAGTGGATGTGTCTAGACTTGTAACATGTCTAGATACATCCACTTTTGTACAAATAGAAGTCATCAGAGCCTTAACAAACTGGTTGAGATATGTCTCCAGGAAAGATTTGATAACGATTTCTGAAAGAGACGCAGGCAAGCAAGTACTGAGTTTGGTTAAGTTACAGTTAGGTTAGGTGTATGTGACGACTTGTAGTTGTGTGTTTCCTCATCGAATAGTTCTTGTGAGCTTCATGGTATAAATGTTGGCTCAGCTCTATCAAAGATGTAGTAATCTTTGAAAGTTGAGAAAAAATAAATAAAATATGTAGCAACGTTCTATTTCAAGTCGTCACTGCACCGCCTCTCTAAGGTGGATGTTTACAATATTGTGACCTAACATTCACAATAATTAACTATTTTGGCTGTCAGCGCAACATTTTCAGCATTGGCAAGTAACAAAAATTGTAGGTGGTTCTGTATTACGATATGAATAGATGGCACCTGCTTCACCAAAACTAATTAAAAAATCACAAAAACACGAGTATAAGATGATCGTCTGGGAAATGAAGTTTTCAAGATACTTGTCCATCCCATAATAATGATATACAACGTTATTACAACAAATATACTCTCATAATGTTGTAGTAACATCTTATATTATGAGACGGAGGGAGTGTTTGTTAAAGTAAACTTACAGCTGCTTCGATATTTGCTGGTGATTCATCATTTGGACTAGAAAGCATCGAAATGATGCTCAGAACTATACTCTCAACCTGTAAATGGAGAACAAAGTTTAATTTAGTAACAACTATAAGTATATACAAACATTGATGATGTGCATGTTCAGTATTCCACTGTTGGTAAAAAAATAAATCTTATCAAGAGAAGCACTCTAATCAAGTGCAAAATGCTTAATATTTTTTTCTCGGAACTATCCTGAATGGAAACAAACTTGTAGCAAGTTCGTTAAAAAGACTGTATTCAAAGATGGAATTAACATGACGACGACATCACTATCTGATGATGGATCCAAAGGCACATAACTTAAAATTAAAGCCTGGTATTTTTTTATTAAGATTTTTCATCATCAGTGTACAGAGTATGAGCTTCTGCAGAAGATTTAAGTATGGTTATTAAGAGAAGAAGATAACAGAAAAGGAAATCCAAGAGAAAACAATCAACATGATCTATGAGACAATAACATAAATAGAGCAGAGATATCACTAGTTGCAGTTATTACCACTAAGGTGTTCTAAGTTGAAAATTTTAGTTAATATGACCGAAAGTAGTGATGATTATTCATCAACCATTGAGAAACTTAGCAATTACAAGATATTCAAAAGGTCTGCATTTCGTTGCAGTATAAGATTTGTTTTTCCTTTCCAATGCTGTTTGATGATGTTTGGCAACACATCAAGCAGATAAAGCCGATTAAGGTGCTAATCACATATAAGAAATAGGAAGGAAGGAAGCAAACTGTGAGCGTGGTAGATATAAGAATCATTACCGTATGCACTGGTGTCCAACGCTCACTCGCAAGCTCGTATCCGTTGGGATCATCACCAGGTGGATGAAGAATAGAAATGCATACTCGTCCATCCGGATAAACTGAGGAAAATGCGCACAATGTCAAAATGATGCATTGCACAAACACAGACATGTAAAGTTCAAATTGTGAATATCTGACCATTTGGATGCCACATTTCCGAAGTAAATCTAACTGACGGAGGGCTGTTCGGATAATTTTGTGGGAAGCTCATTATTGCGTTGAAGTAGCCTCCGTCACTGCAAAATGAATATCGTGTTAACAAGCAGATCAAAGAATATGAAGTTCAATACAATGCATGTGAATCGATATTATTATTCTCACTGAAACAAGGCCCACTAATTGTCGCCTAAAATTTTATACCATCGATATTACTATACTTACTTAGCGAGTTTAACGGTCAACGTCAGCGGACCCCAAAGTAAGGAATGAGCATTAAAGCTAATAAAAGAGAGTTCTAGTTCCCTTGATTTTTGCTGGTTGTCTTTGAAACAAAGGAAAACACCAAAATTGCAGCACTGTAAGAACATCCCAAGGTTCCAGTAGCGTTTGCTTGTTAAAGAGATCAACATATACAAAACATGTATTGCTGTCCAGAGTAAGTAAAGACACCTCCTAAGCAGAACCTCCTGCCAACTTCTCAGAATTATAACAATAGAACATATTTATACATCTTGTTCTTGGCCATCGGTCGATTATCATATTATTTGTTTCGTTTCTTTGTAAGCGAAACTATTTGTCCAAAGAAAAAATGAATGTAAAATTCAGAACCCCCATCTGACAGTTAGCTCATACCCCACTTAGTCGAGCGTGAAGTCAAAAGTACAGGATAACTGTCCAATATTATCTCAGTATTTTTTATGTCTGGCAGAAAATATGAAAAATCTACCTACATCGATGGCTGGATTTCGCCACCTCCCCAAGGCACAATAATTTCAATTGGGTGTATATTGCCAACAGATGGGGGAAGAGAAGAAACGAGCAACACAAACAATTTGCCGCCGCACTTGAGACTGAAAGAAAGTACCAGTGAAGGTCAAACTTAGTTGACCTGCTCCCCTTCTAACCCAAGCCCATCTCTAAGAATCAGAGCACATCATTTGACCAGAAGAGAGGCGTGCGACCGTGCATTGAAGTCGTTTGATCATCAGTATTATTTCCAGCTGGTGTATCCACAACTCAACACAAAAGGTGCATAGTTTCAAGTTGTGAGACCTACATCCGTACCTGCTACATTGGATATTATTTCGAGTACCAACAAGGCAACAATAACCCATTTAGCTCTCCTTCGTGTGCTTACTAAGCTTTATTTCAACTTCCATGTTCGATCTCATCGGGTTTTTCCTATGATTGGTACAAAATATCTCCTCAGACACGAAACTACCGGATGGAATTACTAGCCTACTCAGGCCTGTCAGGAGATGCATCTAGTCCCATCAATGAACATGATGCTGCACAATTGAACCCAATTTTGCTTGCACGAATCCTCACCCCCCAAACGCGCACACGCATCCCCAATTCCACAGAAGCACGTGTTAACTTGATAGAGGTACTTACGACTTTCCGTGTTATGTTAGACTAAAGACCGGCAAGTCCCACGGCACAAACGCGAAATCGAAACGCATAGAAGGCGAGGGAATCCGACGGTACGGGACGGGACTCACTATAGGGTCTCGGGCGGGCCGATGATGGTGACCTGCCACTCGAAGACGTTGCTGTCGTCGACGAGCCCCGCCGAGAACCCATCCACGGGGTGCTTGGCGAGATCTGCACCAATCGAACACAAAATCAGTCCCCCTGATGGCCGGATCGATCGGGTGGTTCGGGAGCGGCGGGAGAGGGCGGATCCGTACCTCTGAGCTGCTTGAGGAGGAGGAGGCTCGCCTGGCTGGCGTTGGACGCCATGGACGATGGGATCGGCGGCGGCGGCTAGGGTTTTGGCGGCGAGCGGAGGAATAATTGGGTTTGCGGTGAGGCGAATTGATGGCCGCCGCGGGCCGCGTCGGTTTTATATAGGAGTAGGGAGATAGAGGCGAGGGGGAGGGGGAGGAGGAGCTCTGGAGAAGGAATCGGGGCCGGAGGAGAGAGACGGACGTGAAGGAGAAAGCAGCGGAGAGGTGGTTGATTTTGATTTGGGGTCAGGCAGTCAGCTGCTACGTACTGCTAGGAGTGGGAGTAGATGCCAACTCTGTTTTTGGATAAAAACGACTATAATTGGGTGCCAAATTATGACCGCGTCTTCGTTTCGAGTAGTAGGAGTAGAATTGACTTTGGGACCTTAGGAGTAGGACCTGCAAATTTTGTTCTGTAGTACACTTCCTTTCAAATTAAATGTTTTCTATTTATCTACGTGTAGATGTACGTATGAAATAGAAATCGTCTAATTCACATGAAAGTTATCTAATTTACATTTATATAAATAGAAGTCATTTGATTTCAAACGTAGGGAGTAACTGCCAAAATAAGAGAGATTTTGGAGAGAAAATTTTGAGATATTCAACACAAATGCAATTATGAAGTTTTGAAGGTGTTATTTTATGCAATATGTAAACATAGTAATTTTTTTACACGATGTCTTCCCTCGATCATGTTTGCTCGTCTCTCTTGATCCTCTTCATCAATCTCCATTAATGTTTTCTTTAAGAACCAACGAGACATCTTTTCCCCGTCACATTCCTTTTCGCCAAGCCCTAACCAAGTCCCGCCCTCCTATTTGCTCTCTCCTACCCCTCTTCTTCTTGAGAGCTCTCGCGCCACCATCACTCTTCCCTTCGTCCCTCGTGGCTCAGCCGCCCAAAGATGGCGGGGAGAGGGAGCCAACCTCCTTTGTATAGTAGTAGCAGTAGGGCTAGGTTTAGTCAAGTCTAGATATAGGGTTTGCCTACGGGGTGACGCGTGATATGCCCGTGGAATTTGGTTGTTGATGCCTGCGAGCGGTGATCCGCGACTAAGGGAGGTGCTCTTGCAGTTGTCGATGCTCCTGTGGGTGGAGCCGATGGCAAGAAGTGCTCTGGAAGAGGTAGATTTGGTGATCAACTTATATGTTCTCATCGTCATCGTGGCAGAAAAAAGGTCTAGAGTAGATGGTCTCCCTCTCTTGATTTGTCTGAATTTGGAGATGAAAAGGAAATCTATCGTGTTGCGCCCAAGTTCTATCGTAATACCGATGCGGCAACTGGGAGCTCACCCTCGACGGTGATTTTGTCGTCGACTCAGCAGGCGCCCTTCGACCGCTCTCCCTTGGATGTTGGCACCTAATGGCCAGCGGGTGGTGTTCTTCAACCTCTAATTTTGAAAGCCTCACAACTTCATCATGCTATGCTCTCGCTATGACGACTAAAGTGGCCAAGTACACGGCGTCGATGTGGTAGAGAATGACAGATGCGTCGAGAGCATTTTTTTAAAATCACATATATAAATAATAGCACGCAAGCCGCCTCATTAAAAACCTTCTAGTCCCCTTAGGTACCCTGGTAAGGAAAAAGAGCGCGTCTAAAACCTGAGGCCTCAACCGGGATTACAATCCTTCCTGATACATACATCGAAGAAGGTAGGCATATAGTTCACCCAAACACATCTACGTCTAGAGCTATTCGTCAGCTTTGCGCACACGTGCGCAGGATCATTAGAAGTACGAGAAAGAGAAACATGAGATAAAGAGCAACTAATAAAGCTACTAGCTAGATCAACAACTTGCCGACACATGCCACCTATGTTCGTTCTAATAAAATCTTTGAGTTGCAAAGCTTGACTACCTCCAGTGCATCACTCTCCAAACAAATTTGAGTGTATCCGAGATCACTTGCCAGCCGTACACCATCCCTCATAGCCATAGCCTCCATCGCCCTCGCATCCGCAACATCATCATACCATAGTGCATGTGCTCGGATCAGTCCTCCATCAGAGTTGCGGATAACCACACTAAAACAGAGCTAGACAAACTGTCAAATTGAAGATATAACAAAACCAAACCGGGCGCACAGAACAACCGCGCATAACAACTTCTTTTAAACCGCTTTTCAACTCCGTGACCAAACCGCACATCCTATAAACAAATTTATACAGTACTAAAATCTGCGTTTTTCGGTATAAAAAAAGAGAAAATTGCTTATATACCACCGACGAACTCGACAATAGCTTATTTGTCATCCAACAAACTCCAAGTGCTTATATACCAAACACAAATAATTTCTAGTGCTTATATACCATTGCCGTCAGTTTGTGGTTAGGATGTCTCCGTTTTACTGTCAGTTTATTCAAAATTGCCATTTGTACCCAGTTTGGAATAGTATGAAAGAAACCCTTCAATAAAAATAGGAAGGAAAAATATTAAACTCACACACAACCATACAAGAGAGATCCAGTCCAACTGACCGAGGGCAATCTTTAAAAAAAGGAAAAAATTTGCTGGAGGACACCATTATCTTGTGACCTTTGACTAAACATACTAAACTTTTGTGAATTTGCTCAGTACCTTTACAATTTTGTTTTTTTGAGAAAACCTTTACAATTTGTTGGTTCTATGTTGTAGCACAGCCCCAAGTACTAAAACGGAAAGGTTGCCTTCTCTATGTGAGAACCAAACACTTGGAAATCACTTCGTTAGCACTGAAGAGCTGGTGACCCAACTTAAATCTGGAAACGTCGGCAGGGCAAAGGGGGTCGGGTGCGAAGGATCCATGCTAGCATAATGTCCATGGATTAATCGAGCTGGCAATAAACTAGGCTGCCTGCCGGCCGGCTGCATGAGAAGCATGCAGCATGCAAGATCCTAAACTTGTTGGCCTCGGTAGCTAGGCTGAAGGTTTTTTCACGGATCATTCTCAGTGTGCAATTTTTTGATCGTGTTGCTTGTATTGCTGCCTTTCCTCTATATTTAGAGAAGAATTTATCTCTTGAGTATGTTGATTCAACTAGTGGCACAAATATCTCTGTGAAAAATGATGAAGAATGTTGAAAATATAGGGGAAATATTGTCAATTTTTTTTGGACATGTTTTACAATTATTACTCATTTTTCATTGTGGGCAAGACGGTCATTTTAGACTCTAACCGGACTTACATAACGGTACACTAACAGCTAGTGGTGTATGAGCCCTAGAAATTGTTTGTGTTTGGTATATAAGCACTAGTCCTTTGTTGGATGGCAAATAAGCCAGTGACGAGTTTGTCAGTGGTATAGAAGCCATTGGCTCATAAAAAAATGCACGAGCCATGGTCCATGAGAAAATTGCACATAATACCATGGTTTGGTGACATTGTTGCACAGAACACAGAAACAAAACCAGTTTTGCAGCAAACCACAAGTGTTCGTCTAATGAGTTGCGGCAAGCCCAAATTACTGATTTAGAGCCTAAGACGTTGCCTGACATGTGGGTCACCTTCTAACCTCTTGTGTATAGTGTACTGTTGGGTACGTGAGGTATTCATTTTACTAGGCCCACATGAGAAACAATTAGAATGCTAATCTCGTAAAAACAAAACTTGCGTGAACCAAATTTTGATTCAAATAAATTGACTAATGTAACCCGTAAACCTACCCTCAGTTTACCATTATGTCTCTTCCAGCGAAGCACCAGTGACAACGATTAAACCCCCATAAGGATCATATCAAATTTCTCAATGGTCGGAGAGTTTACGAATTCCTTCACATGATCCAGCGAGAAACGACGCAACGTGTAAGGCGGAGAGGAAAATTTCACAATTGGAGTTGATAAGCACTGCTTATGTATGTTCTTGTCGTCCTACGTTATGCCGGTGTGCCCTGAGGCTAGGTTTACGGGTTACATGAGTCAATTTATTTGAAGCAAAATTTAGGTCGCGCAAGTTTTTCCTCTAAAAAATTATTTTCTTTTCTCACGTTGGCACATCTGCTAGTTTTTTTAAAAAGAGCACAGACTGATCTCATCTCACGCCCTTGTGCGCTACTGTCCGATGGCTGCTCGTTCTGTTTATTACGAGATTAGCGTATTAATTGTTTCTTGTGTGAGCCGAATGGAATGAATAGATTACGTACCCAACAGTATAAAAGAGGTTAGACGGTGACCCCACGTGTCAGGCAATGATTTTAGCCTCTAAATAAGTAATTTGGGCTTGCCGCAACTCATTAGACGAACACTTGAGGTTTGCTGCAAAACTGGTTTTGTTTCTGTATTTTCTACAATAATGGCACCAAACCATGGTGTTATGTGCAATTTTCTCATGGTCCATGGAGCCAACTTGGATCAGGATAACACATCTCGTCTTACTTTTCACGGCGAGAGCAACGCGCAAATGGCCGACAAAGGTAGCGTAGCAGCGCCGCGGCAGCTCTCGCGTTCCCGACCCCCCCACCGCCCAACGTGAAGCGATGATGATGAGCCGCCGGCCGACGACTGTGCCATGCCAGTATGCCACTCCATATGACATGCTTCCCCCTTGGCGGTGGTGGGCGATGCGAGCAACGCTGGATTCAGCAACAGCTGCTGCGGGCTGCCACAGCTTCGGCAGATCCATGGATTCTCCCAACGAGAGCGATCAAATCCTCATCTACATTCGTCTCCCCTGACCAGTATCGTTCGTACTACATCAGTTCTTGCTCGCCACCAACAGTGCGTGAGGCGCCCACAGCCTCAGTTCTTGCTCGCCGGTTGTTGCTATTTCGGGTCGGGGCATCATATCATATCATATCAGTCAGTCACACACTCACACCTCTCACATCTAGGCTGCTGTTGGTCGAGTATAGGCCGCTCATGCACAATTGTGAAAAGCCGTCGACCGGTGGAAAAGGAGGGCGTCGCTCTCGGGAATCTCTGTACTAGCTGGAGTTCCAGCCATTCGTTTCTATCAGCGCTAGCCGCTATGACGAATCTGCTGCTCCATACACAACGCTTTTCCAGAATCGTGCAAGTGGCACGAACGACAAATGTCGGTAGGGTCCGTGCATATTCAGGCATGCGCCACGCTCGTTACATCAGCGCGATGCTGGATCTGTCGTTCGATGCACTGCGCCTCTAGTAGTATGCAAACTGCCAAGGCCAAATGTTGGCGGTTGATATTGATAACCCGTTTAGAACATAGGACGTAAGAAAAAACACATATGGCAACAATCATTTCCATCCGTATCCGCTCCATTTTCAAGCCTAGAGCCAAGGGTATGTTGTATTTGAACCCAAGTTTACCATACCAGTATTTGGCTTGCCAGAATTTTCGTCAAACTTTTTGTTGCCCATGGGTTGAGCAAAACCTGCGAGAAAAACGTACTAGACGAGACAAAAAGATATTGGCATGCCAAAAGGTTGGTAATCATAAAAAACAAAACTTTTTGGCGTGATCCAAAAATTAGTTTGTGTTAGTTTTTGCCACCATCTAGACATACTCCAAGTCACCAAGAAAATGTGATTCTAAGGCATCCGCTTGGTTGCACCGTTAAATATGCCTCCAAGAGTTGCCCACGATTTCAGTTAGGCGTAATTCATTTCTTTTCTCTCGGTCAGACATTTTGATTACCAATGTTTTGCGGAACATTTCGAAGCCCTTGCTGGGCCGGCCCATGGTGTAGAACTGTGAGTGGACTCGTTTACAGTTGCAGTAGGCGATTGTTCCTGAAACCGAAAGCCTCTCCAAGTCCCAACACTACCCTTGGGTTTACTTCCCGATCGAGAGAGCCTTGCTTCTCAATCACGATCATCCCTTCATGTTTATCTCATTCCGTGGGGACCAGTGACTTTAGCGAATATCATGGCAATCAACAAACTAGTGTACTGCGTGCTAGCGACTGAATTCTGCGTGCGTGCAGTCATGCTAGTGCTGTGCTACTTTTCACCGCTTCCCATGCTATGCAATGCAACGGCACCTGACGCATTCTCTAGAGCTAGCTCAACGGTAGGGAGTAGGGACCGTGGATCAGGAAGGATCAAAAATACTACTAGTGCTGTATATGTTAATTTAGGGCCTTAAATAAATCACATGTAGGTTCTGCGATCATGTCTCGATGGCTGCACCCGCATGCCATTCTCGGGTAGCCGCGGTGCAGAGTACATGACTTGGCCATCGTTCGTCAGTCCAGTGTCGATTCAGTTTTGTTTTTATGATTTAGCTATGTCTTGAAAAGTTTATGAACACTTCGAGAACTTTACACTGCATTCAGGTAGATCTGTGGCGTGAAAGCAGCAGGTTTTGCATTTCTGAGCAATGTGATCATCAGATCATTGGCCATCCAAACATACTCGTACTATGTTGTTTCAGACCAGGATCCAGGCAGCTAAGAACACCATACCGCAACAAACACGAGCGGACGTACAGATACTACAGTAATAGATTACGAACAAGAACAGCACCAGAACACACTCCGGTCTCCACGCTCCATAGCCTAATCGAATACTTGCACATACGCAGTACACAAACCAAAACCAGATCCTGAGGCGACGACTGATGACACTTGCTGCGCTTGGAGTACGGACTCTAGTGGCAGAAGATGACCTTGAGCTCGCGCGGCGCGGAGCACTGGTGGGTGAGCGAGGGGCTGTCGTGGGCGTAGGTGAATGCCTGCGGGCACTCGCCCTTGAAGAAGTCCGAGTACCTGGACGGGCGGCAGGCGGCCGGGCTGTTGTACGCGTTGCGGCAGCACAGCTCGTCGGTGCCGAACGCCTCGCACCCGCTCTTGCACGCCACCACGGCGGCGCCGCCGGACGCGCGCACCTGGAGCTCGCCGGGGCACGTCGCCGTCAGGTCCTTGCGGCAGGCCAGCACGGGGCAGTTGCCGCGGCCCTCGTGCGGGGTCACCGACAACCCCACGTTGAAGCCGTCCACCACGCTCACGCCGTACGCGGCCTGGTCGCCGCCGCCGTGGAGGGAGACCTGCGCCAGTGTCGCGGGCGCCGCGCCGCCCAGGCCGCCGCACTGGAGCCGTCCGCCGCAGTCGCCCGTGGCGCAACGGAGCTGGTCATTGCCGGCGGGCGCGCAGCCGGTGCGCGCCCAGATGCGGCCGGACCAGGCGTTGGTCGGGGCCGGGAAGGAGCGGTGGGAGAGCGCCGGGAGGTAGAAGCCGCCGCCCTCAAGCACCTCGTTCCCGGCGTTCGCCTGGATGCCGGGCCAGATCGGGTAGGCGCAGTTGTTCACCACGGTCAGGGTCATCGGGGCGAAGTCCGCCAGGAGGAGGCCGCAGCTCGGGAGGAAGGTGGCGAGGATGAGGAGGAGCTTAGGAGAGGCCATGGTGGTCAGGTGGTGGCTACTGCTACTGGCCAGTGTGTGTACCTGAATCCTGATGCGTTGGTCAGGTTGTGTTGTGGTGGTGGTGACTATTGAAGTGGTTTTAGGGGTTTTTATAGGCGAATTTGAACTGGATTGGAGGCTGATGAGTACTGAGTGGGTTGGGGACTTCTCACTTTTTCTTGGGGGCTGGGGAATTGGGGTCATGCTTTTTGAAACTTAGCAAGAAAATTCATATTTCGAAGCTTAATTATACTGCAACATATCAAGTATATAAAACTGTGAATGGAAAGTATATATATAAGATCACACATCATGTTCATTTCGGTAACATAATGCATTATTTTTGGTTAGTACGTATGGTAACTTAAAAACCTTACTTACATTATGCTATAACTTATTGTGTCTTGAGATAAAAAAAACTGAAATTGCTATTTTTCTCTCAACTCAGAGATTTTCAGGTTCTTGCGAAATCTCACTTGTTCATGTGTCTGTATTTATCTTTCATATTTTTGGTAACATTTCAAGACTTACAGATATTGTTTTCACCAAGTTAATGTATCACGGCCATATGATCCGAGGATCCGAAAATCCAACTTCATCATGTTAGCTTATACTTTTTGTGATGAAATTTCTCATGTACTAAGTTTTTGGCTTGCTCGTGTGATTGACGTCTGTTAGAACTCGATTGAGGTTGTCGTGTTCTAAAGGCCATGTACTAGACTAAATAACCTTCAAGAATAAAATGGTTACTACATTTGAGATTGTGTATTTTTATTGAGCAAATGTATATATAATATGAAAGTGTTTCTTTTGTTTAGATAGTTTTTTGCAAAAAGATAACACGATAGTGTTAAGAGCCCGGTCGAAGTAGATTTCACTCGTGTTGTACCGGTTTCTTCTCGACTAAGGATCATACTACACATACCGACGAAACACAACCAACCAAGAACTAAGTTACCTTGGATGGAGTTGCTTAGCCTCGAAACCACTTACTTTCTGAAAGCCGCTTCCAAAGAGAGCCAAACAGGATACAAAGCTAGCATCGCAGATAAGCTTTTGGATTCATGTATTCGACCAAAGTCTTTTGCACTTTCGCGCACGGATTTGGCCGTTCGATCGCCGCATGCATGGACATGTTGCTAGGACGCCTTTCTCGGCAACACAGGCCCATACCAATGCCCCAATTCCGTGCTATCTTTTTCGAAAGCACGAGCCCGGCACCAGGCTCTGTAAACGGTGGCCAGCGGATAAGAACGGGCGGACATGGCACGAGCAAGATGATGAAGATGAACAGGACACTGGAGGGGTTAGCAGGACGAAGACGAAGCAAGGACAGAGACGGTTTCCCGCTCCGGTGGTCGGGCTGAATGCCTGAAACAAGCACGGGTAGCACCTCGCACCTTTTTCTCGATTTGTTCGTTTTTATGCCCTTTTTTTTTCCAGTTTTCACGAAGCGCCGAGCGCTTCAAACTCCAAAGCGCCGCCCCACATGCAATGCATATGTGTGATTATGCTTCTGGTGGGTGGGTGCAATATTTCTTTTTCCCGTTGCTGCGGTTCCACACGGGGGTGGGCTTTGGAGTTTGAAAATCAGTCCAGCGTGATGAGTTTGAAATCAGACCGAGTGCTGCGCACTGGCGACTGCATGTAAAGGACAGGAGAGGAAATTCTGAACCTGCGATGATGTTCGGACTTGAAAACCATTTCAGCTCTCGGCGCGCATCGTGTTCTTTTCTGCAAAGTAAAAGGAATATGCAACTGGCTTAATTTTCGTATCCTGGGTTCTCCTATTCAGCAACTTGAGCAGCCGCCTGCTGAATTAAGCTGATTGGACACTGCAGATTCTGAACCTACTACGTACGATGGCACTGCATGCAGATTCTGGTTAGTTATATGCATGTCTCGCACGAAGACCTGGCAACCTGCAGCATTCTAATCAAACGATTGGTTGGAAAAGATCATGCCACATGGCCCGTGATTACTTCGTTTTCACGCATGCATTGTTGTCCATGGGATCACGAGATTTGAGGGAGGCGAGAAGGGGGAATGGCGTGAAAGAAGTAATGGTTCGGTTCGAGGCTGCCCTGGAGATAAACGCGCCTCCCATCGTCATTGTTTTCTGGACGGTGCGGGGGAGCGAGCGGTGCGAGAAGACGACCGCGCGCCGATGGGAAGGACCGGCGGTGTGTGGGCCTTCTTAACGTGCGTTGGAGAATGACAAGGCCTTCTCAGCCAACTCCAACGAGGGATCATCACCCCTGCGCCGTTCCCTGAGCAGCAGCTCCTGGATCCACGAGGTGCTACCGGCCAGGAGGTCGTCCACCACGCGGAAGGATTCCGGCCGCCAGTTATCGATCTGTTCGCGCCGTCAAGTCGCCGGATAAGGGCGCGCGCCCGCCGCCGCCACAACGCTCAGCGCTCGGAGACCGCCTCGCCGCCGCCAAACTCAAGAGCCACGCGGGTTGGCCCGGCAGATCCCTCCGGGCTCCGGCGGCGGCGCGGCGTAGGTAGGAGGGGGGGCGGCCCAGCTGAAGGCGTTTTTTTTCCTCACTCGCTGGCACGGCTATGGCGGCGCTCGGGCAGAATATTTTTAGTACCACATCGCTGAAGTAAGTGTGGCAACACTAGTTTAAATTAGCGTACCGGCCACACCGCTTGTACTGTAAATAGTACATAAAAGGTATACATATTTATGTACAGAAAGTGTACAGACGTGTGTACTGTAAATAAACATGTACATGTAAAAAAATGTACAGATCGTGCTAGACATTAGCACGTGGCAACTTTTTTTTCCATTAAGATATTACTAGTCACTAGTAAATATATATGCGTGCCTTGTAACGGGAGTAAAAAGAATTCTTTAACAAAAATAAAAATGTTGGCACGACCTTAAGTTATTAGTCGAGTATACTAATTTTATTTTTCTATCTAGTTGACAAACAACTGTGTCAAAATGATTTGCAAAACGTAAACACCCGAGCAACTACTGTACATGGAAGAAACAGGTAAACACGCTAGTGTATGGTGCTGAAAAAGGAACAAATAAATCATGATAGATCAGGCTGAACTCGACAATAGTGACGTCGTCTGGTTTCCAGCTGTAGAAATTGTGCCCAACATCTTGCTTCTGCCTATTTATGTTCAACGACGAGTCTACCGTTCCTCTTCTCAATATCTCTTAATGTTCCGTTCGGATGTTGATATTGGAGGTCGATATTGCATATTCGCAACTGTTCCGTCCCGAATATCAGAAGCTGACTTGTTCAGATGTATTCGATATTGCATCACGATATTCATGCACGATATCTTGTTTTGGGTCGCTAGTGTAAAGAAGACCCCAGCGAATGTCGAGCTCAACAGCTCGACATTGGGTCAATATTCTGCTGTCCGCTTCCCCCGTCCCTCTCGTCTTCCTCACGAGCCGCGACCACATCGGTGCCCCGCCTCCTCCTTTCCCGCGTCGACCCCGCTCCGCCTCCTCCTTCCCGGCAGCGACCCCACCTCGCCTCCTCCTTTCCCACGTCGACCCCGCCCCGCCTCCTCCTTCCGGCGCTGACCCCGCTCCGCCTCCTCCTTCCCGGCAGCGACCCCACCCCGCCTCCTCCTTTCCCACGTCGACCCCGCCCCGCCTCCTCCTTCCGGCGCCGACCCCGCTCCGCCTCCTCCTTCCCGGCAGCGACCCCACCCCGCCTCCTCCTTTCCCACGTCGACCCCGCCCCGCCTCCTCCTTCCTAGCACCGACCCCGCCTCGAAACAGGAGCAGGTTCCGCCGCGCTGCCGACCTCCTCCACCACTTGCGTGTCGGGTTGGGCAAAATCGCCCGTGCAAGGTTGCCTTCTCCGCGGCCGGCCGCCGCTCAGCTCAGACGATTCGGTCATCTACAACCTCCTTCGATCTCCGGGGGTCAGACGATGAGCTCAGGGCCGCGCTTGACAAGCTCACGCGTCCTCCTTCCCCGCGTCGATCCCGCCCCGCCTCCTCCTTGCCAGCTGCTGGACCACCGCAGGCTCCGACCGCCGCGTTGTGTCGTGTGGCCGCAGCTGCAGCGATGCCCAATGGCGACGCGGCGCTGTTGCCTCCGGTGTCTTCCACTGATTCCACTTATTTTCTTGTGTAAATCCTTAGATCTAGCCCTCGCATCTCCATGTTTGTGGCTTCTATCGAGAGAAGATGGGAGAATCGAGCGAGAACGAGACCAGTAGCGACACAACGTAACTGACATGCCAGTGCTGTTGACGGGCTGGCCTTAGATGCATACGAGTCTCAAAGAATTTTTTGTAATTTCGTATTTTTGTAATTTCATATTTTTTCTAGCTGTTGTTTGTACCATAATATTGGTAGTTTTACACATTTTGTCATGAATATAACACTACAATGATCAATGTCTCAAAAAACTGCTTTTAGAACATCCAAACAACATTTGATATTTAAACTCAATATCTTGTCTAAATCTGAATATCTAACACATCCAAACAGAAAATATTGGCATTCACGCTCAATATCAATATCCCACAGTATTGATATTCAACCCAATATCAATATGGAGCTCCCAATACGAACATCCGAACGGAGCATTATATGCTCCGTTCGGATTTTGATATTCGGAGGGGACATATTATATTGGGCTCAATATCCAATATCCCGGATATTGATATTGAGACCGAATGTCAATATTTTCTGTTTGGATGTGTTTGATATTCGGACATAGACAAGATATTGAGTTTGAATGTCAAATGGTGTTTGGATGTTATAAAAGCATAATATTGAGACAATGATCAAACTGTATGGAACGACCACATACAACAGCTAGACAAATACATCAAATTGTCCAATATTTTAACAACAAGACAATATCAAATGCAATACATAATTCATCATAACGACCATTTTAAGGAAGTCTCAAACAAACAAGCTACATAGTGTCACACACAAGTCATGAAAGTTTCTTTTTGTTAGACGAAGCTGATCATAGCAAGAAATCTCAGCCCCATCATACATATCTTTCAACAAATATTTTCGAAGAGAGAGTCTATGTTCATCATCAGAAAAGGCTCCTAACTCCCTCGGAAACCTTTGTGTACTCACATATGCCATAGCAAGAAGATTGCATTCAAGGTACTGTTTCATGAACACAAGCCTTCTTCTCTTCCTTCTTTCGTTTTCTTCGGATATGTAATTAACCAAGGCTAACTCGTCCGACATTTTTCAACTACAATGTAAATAAATTATATGTGATTTCAGCTCTACAATAATTTATCACAAACAATACATAGCAATAGAAACAAGCACTTCGAAATTTCAGCACTGCATGATCGTTTCATCCAAACAAAGCATCCACAAATTTCAGTACAAGTACAGGAGGCACATCCAAACAGTTTTCAGTACGCCAATCACAAGCCACACTAGAAGAACTAGAGGAGAGGGTAGCACAATCCATCCGTACCTCACACGGAAGCTGCAGCGCCGAAAACAACTGCGTCGGCTGCCGTATCTCCTCCAAAGTCTCCGCCCCTGCAAGCAAGTACATGGAGATTAGAAGGGAGAGAGGAAGATTAGGTCGGGCGCGCGCGAGGTAGGGAGAGGCGCTACGGGGGAAGGCGAGCCGGCGACGGAGGCAACGGAGGGAGGCGGAGAAGAGGGAGGCAACGGAGGCGGAGGAGGGATGCGGCGGCGGAGGAGGGAGGATGCGGTGGCGGAGGTGGGGAAGATGGAGCGAAAGGTCACGGGGCGGGGCTACGGCAGAATATCACACGATGTCCAGGTAACTGGCTAGACATTCGCTCGATTCGTTTTCCTCCTTCGGAGCCCTCCTCTCGATATCATGTGCCAATGTGAGGTTTCAATATCCAGTACATCTAAACAGCTCAAATCTTGATATTCGGGATGAAAATGTTACGAATATCCAATATCGACCTCCAATATGAACATCTGTTGGGGATATATCAACTAGGGGTATAACCAACATGGATCAATCCGGCTAGTCCAGGGTGGCCCAAGGGTGGTAAGGCCGAGGCCTGCCGGGCGGCCCAGATAGCTGACGTACAAGGAAGTAGGCGGACGGTCCAAGGAAGGCGGAAGGTCGAAGCCCATCAAGCCACCGAGCCCAAGACGGAAGGCGGCAACTAAGCCGGCTAGGTCTAGGACTCTGTTTACTTGCCGGACAAGTACTTACCTTGTACCCTGGGGTCTGGCCGCCTATATAAGCCGGCCACCAGGGAGCCTTTAGGGCAGACAACTTGAATAGGCATCATACCCATTGTAACCTGTTCACGGCTATTGCCTCATAGTGAATTATAGCAGCACGTAGGGTCTCGCCACCGCTGCGGGATCCGAAGCTGGGTAAACTCGCCGTGTTCAATCCCGTCCTTGACGACACCAACCTTCTTCCCCACAATCCATACATAGGCTAGAGGACCCCGTCTCCTTTCAATTATGCCGATACCACGACAGTTGGCGCCCACCGTGGGGCATAAGGTTCCTGGCGTCACGTTCCAGGCGGGAACACTTGGCGGCGTGGGCAAGCAGATCGCCGTCGGTCGCGTCACAAGGGGTGGCGGCCATAGCTACGTCAACTCGGATGAGTCCTGGCTCCCGGCGGACGACTACCTTATCGGATGCGCAATCGTGCCGATCGGAGGGATCGACGTCTTCATCGGGTACACGCCAGAGGCGTGCGGCCTACCGCGTTTCTACAACCCCACCCACCAACCCTTCGACCAAGCAGTCGACCGGCAAGATGGATCTGAATCCGCCTTCTCCCAGGAGTCGGCCGAATCTGATTTCCACTTCGTCGGAGTTGTCAGACTGGGATCCGACTCCCAGCCGGAAAACAACGATCATGAGTCAATCCTCCCTGCTCTACAGGAGGATGCGATGTCAGATGCCGGATCCAGATCTACCGTTCAAGTCAACGTAGACTCTGACTCCGATGATGATGCTAGTCTCTTCGAAGAGAAGATCAAAACCCGCTTTTCCAGTGGTAATCCGGCTCCCTCAGAGGGTACAGCGGATACAGACATGCCTGACAAGCTGGCTATGATGGTTGTTGTCGGTCACGAGACAACCCCAGTTACTTCGGAGGCGCAAAACAAGCCGGCGGAAGAAGCCGGTGACACCACTGCCGGCCAGCTCATTGAAAGTTCCGACAAGGTGCGCGCAAAGAAGAAAACTGGCCTCGAGAAAGGCGGCAGCAGCAAACCCACGGATTTGCTCTCCGTCATCAAAGAAGTAGACGAGATCATGAATACTCCGGTGAACAAAAACACCCCACTCGACGAAGTGGAAGAGCTTAGGCTTAACATGCTTAAGCACTCTGACTTCCTGCGAAAAAGAGAGGAGCACGTTGAGAGCCTTGCGAAGAAGATCGAGAAAGAGCAGGAGAAGATGTCGGCCAAAACAAGCCGACAACTCTTCGAGGAGAAAAGGTCATCAAAAAACCGCCGTGGAAAAGAGCCGCCTACGCAAGCAACGACAACGGCTCAAGACCTAGGGTTCGATTGGCGTACGGCACCACAGCGAGTGGACAGAAGGGGGGATGTTGTCTTCTGCACCCCTGTCCTCAACGCGGCTGCCGCGTTAGATACCCTGGACGACAACACTTACACGGCGGAAGAAAAGCTGGCCAACGCAAGGCACTTCGTGAGCAAGGCCCTAGAACAACAAGCTCGTGCTGATTCCTACGGCCACATGGCGGATGCTCGCGGGGGAGACCTAGAGTCTAAGTCGGGCAAGTGCAAAGCTGCACCCGGTGCCGACCCCGAAGGCCCGTCTGGCTCCAGTAGCCATGGCGACAAAAGGAAGGCAACGCCACCTCCAAAGAAGGCGCCGCCGCCAAAGCCAAGGCGGGACGAGAATTCAAGGACGGGAAGCAGAGGAGACCTACCACCTCCATCTCAGCCAAGACGCGACAATGGCGGTAGCCGAAACAACAAGCCACCGCCTAGAAAAGATGCCAGCAACGACCCTCCCAGGAGAGGTCGAAGCCGATCTCCGCAGCGTAGCACTGGCAGCAAGAAGAGAGAGGAGGTAGAAGGGCCCAGGCGCAGCATAAGCCGGGCAGCGCAGGACGAGCCGGACGCAAACAGAGGCGCACGACAGCTCGATCCAAAAGACGCACGACACCGCCTACAAGACATAGCAAGAGGAAAGGAGCCGCTATACTCTGGACCAAAGTGCTTCGGTGATGCCATCCGCAGAGAGCCGTTCAGTGTCAAAAAATTGTTCTAGGTACAACGGCCTCGTTAAGCCGGAGTCATGGCTATCCGATTATGCCATGGCCATAGAGATTGCCGGCGGGAGCAGCCATATTGCCGTCCGCTACCTACCTCTCATGTTGGAAGGCACGGCAAGAGCTTGGATCGACAACCTTCCTGAAAAGTCTATCCATAGCTGGTACGACATGGAAAAGGTTTTCTCCCAGCACTTCCAAGGAACATACAAGCGTCCAAATACCTACACGGATTTGGAACGCTGTATCCAAAAGCCGGACGAAACCATGACAGATTTTGTCAGCCGTTGGATATCCGAAAAAGGCAACTGTCATGGTGTTTCGGACGCAGAGGCTATCCACGCCTTCTACACGGGCCTACAGAAGAAGTCCTTGCTCCGTCATAGGCTCGTCCGCGAGCAAATCACGGACCTTGGTGAGATGCTCAACCTGGCCGCCCAATACGCGGCGGCGGATGACGACGCCCGGGACGATGACCCAGACGTCAACATCATACCAAAGCGGAACAACAAGCGCAAGCAGGCGGCAGATGACAAAGCCGGGCCTTCCAATGAGGTAGCCGCAGCATTCCAAGGGAACGTCGGCAAAAAGAAGTGGAAGAATAAGAAAGATAGTCGCGAAGCCGGCTCAGGGCCTAAGGCGGCACGAATCACTTATGAACAGGCAAAGATTTTGCCATGTCCCATCCACGCCTCACTGGGCAAGGTCAATCATATGCTTGGCGAGTGCCGTTTCATGGACGACTTCAAAAAGGATCCCACAGTCGGCTGGAAGTCAAAGAAGAACGACAAGAAAGATAGCAAGGAAGATGAGGATGACGACGACATGTCTATCTCAAGCGAAGACGACGCAGCCGCCAAGAAAAAGAAGCCATATCCGAAGGTCAAAGAATCTCTTGTGTGCTTTGTCGGCACGCCTTCGGCTAAGGCGGATAAGGCGGAAATGCGCGAACTCAACGCGACAATGCCGGACGTCCCTCAGTACTTGAACTGGTCGGAGGCAACGATCACTTGGGACCGGTCTGACCACCCTGATCACGTTCCTCACCCAGGCAAGTACGCCCTTGTCGTCGATCCCATTGTCGACAACTTCAGACTCACAAAGGTACTTATGGATGGCGGCAGCAGCCTCAACATCCTGTACTACGACACACTAAGCCGCATGAACCTATCAGAGGATCAGCTGGACCACAACAACCTTACCTTTCATGGCATAGTGCCCGGCAGGCAAGCAAAGTCAATGGGGAGCATCAGGCTGAAAGTAACTTTCGGACCAAAAGAGAACTACCGCTCAGAGTTCCTCCGGTTTGAAGTTGTTCCCTTCAAAAGCGCCTATCATGCAATCTTCGGACGACCGGCTTTCGCCAAGTTCATGGCAAGGCCGTGCTACATATACAGCAAGCTTAAAATGCCGGGGGAAAACGGAACCATCACGATTTCCGGCAACTTTAAGAAAGCCAAGGAGTGCGAGCGTGGCATGGCCGCCTTCGCAGAAGCCGTCATCCACAAGGAAGAACTCGCGCTGCTCGGGGCGGATTCAGACAACTCCATGCCAAGGCCAAAGATTGATGTCAAGAAGACCTTCGAAGCTTCAGAAGACACCAAAAAGACGGACCTCATCCCAGGTGACAAGTCTAAGCAAGTTGTCATCGGCTCCAACCTTGACAGCAAATAGGAAGGCGCGCTCGTCGAGTTCCTCCGTGAGAATCGTGACATCTTTGCATGGTCGCCTTCCGACATGCCTGGTGTACCGAGGGAACTTGCCGAGCACTCGCTCAACGTCATAAAAGGATCCAAGCCGGTGAAGCAAGTAACAAGACGCTTTGGAGATGAGAGGCGCAAGGCTATAGGAAAGGAGATAAATAGGCTGAAGGCCGCCAATTTCATAAAAGAAGTTGTACACACCGATTGGGTGGCAAATCCTGTACTTGTTCCAAAGAAGAATAAAGAGCCGAGGATGTGTATTGACTATACCGGTGTTAACAAGTGCTGCCCAAAGGATCCCTTTGCGCTGCCTAGAATTGACCAAGTCGTAGACTCCACAGCAGGCTCCGAGCTGCTTTGTTTTCTGGACGCCTACTCAGGATACCACCAAATCAAGATGAGAGAGTCAGATCATCTGAAAACATCTTTCACCACTCCATATGGGACTTTCTGCTACATTACAATGCCTTTTGGCCTGAAGAATGCAGGGGCAACATACCAGCGCTGTATGCAAAATTGCCTGCACGAACAGATCGGCCGCAATGTTCACGTCTATGTAGACGACATCGCGGTAATGTCAAAAAAGAAGGCAGATCTCCTAGAGGATTTGGAAGAAACGTTTCAGAATCTCCGGAGGTACCAGATGAAACTCAATCCCGCCAAGTGCGTTTTCGGCGTTTCAGCCGGCAAACTGCTAGGGTTCATCGTCTCAGAACGAGGGATCGAGGTTAATCCGGAGAAGATTAAGGCCATCCAAAACATATCCAGACCTACTTGTCTGAAGAACGTGCAGCGCCTAGCCGGATCGGCGGCAGCCGTCAGTCGTTTCATAAGCCGCCTAGGGGAAAAGGCAATGCCTCTCTACCGGCTATTGAAGAAATCCGACAACTTTGAGTGGACAGCAGAGGCAGATGCCGCCTTACAACAACTTAAGGAGGCCCTCACATCCGCTCCGATATTGGCAGCACCTCGATCACATGAACCAATGCTGCTATACATCGCGGCAACAGGTCTACTTCATCAGTGAAGTATTCTCCGCCTCCAAGCAGAGGTATCCACATTACCAAAAGATGGCTTATGGTGTATTCTTCGCCGCCAGAAAGCTTAGGCATTACTTTCAGGAACACACAGTGACAGTAGTCAGCAAGGCACCGTTGGGAGACATAATCAACAATGCAGAGGCAACAGGTCGAGTTGCCAAATGGGGCATCGAACTCGCCGCCTTTGATATAGTCTATAAACCACGGACCACCATTAAGTCTCAAGCGCTTGCAGACTTTGTCGCCGACTGGACAGAGGCCATGGAGGAAACTACACTCCCCGAATCAGAATATTGGGTCATGCACTTTGACGGATCAAAGATGCTCAAAGGCTCGGGGGCTGGAGTCGTTCTATGCACGCCTAAAGCTGACAAGCTTAGCTACGTGTTACAAATCCACTTCACAGCAACCAACAATGTTGCCGAGTACGAAGCCTTGCTTCACGGGTTACACGTGGCAAACGACCTAGGCGTCAAAAGAATCCTCTGTTATGGCGACTCAGATTTGGTCGATGCGAAAAGCGCAACAATGGCGGCTTACAGAGCCAAAGTTGATGAATTCGCAAAAAACTTCGTAGGCTACGAAGTCCGGCATGTTCCAAGAGCTGAGAATGAGGCGGCGGACACACTTGCAAGACTTGGATCGGAACGCAAAAAGGTACCAAAAGATATCTTTCTGGAGCATTTGCACAAGCCATCCATTAAAGGCGCCGATTTGATGGACCCCGACGCAGAAGAACCGGTAGAAGCGGCAAGTCTCGCTGTCTACTTAACACTGCCAGATTGGACAGTCCCATATCTCGATTTTCTAATCGACAAAAAGTTGCTGGAGGACGATGAGGTGCTAAAGAGGCAGATCATAAGGCGAGCCAAGGCATTCACGATAATAAAAGGCGAGCTATACAAGCGAAGCACTTGCGGCATCTATCAGCGGTGCATACAGCCGGAAAAAGTCCGGGAAATTCTGAAGGACATACATATTGGCACCTGCGGGCATCATGCTTCCGCTAGGTCCATTGTATCCAAAGCTTTCCGCCAAGGTTTCTACTGGCTCACCGCCAAAGAAGACGCCGAGAACATCGTAAAGACATGCAAAGGCTGCCAGTTGTACGCTCGTCAACCTCATTTGCCGGCACAGGAGCTAAGGACGATCCCAATCACCTGGCCGTTCGCGGTCTGGGGCTTAGACATGGTGGGTCCCTTCAAAAAGGCGCGGGGTGGGTACACTCACCTATTGGTCGCTGTCGACAAGTTCACCAAATGGGTCGAGGCTAAACCGATCAGCAAACTTGACGCACGAACAACCACCAATTTTCTCTGGGGAATTATCTCTCGGTTTGGAGTTCCACACAGCATTATCACCGATAATGGCAACAATCTGTCTCAAGGCGACATAGAAGAATACTGCAGCGATCTGGGCATCCGGCTTGATTTGGCATCCGTGTCACACCCTCAATCCAATGGACAAGTAGAGCGTACAAACGGCCTAGTCTTATCAGGACTTAAGCCTCGTCTCGAAGCTCCATTACACAGGGCAGCCGACGCTTGGGCATATGAGTTACAGTCGGTACTGTGGAGTTTGCGCACAACGCCAAACAGGTCTACCGGCTACACTCCTTTCTTCTTAGTATATGGCGCTGAGGCAGTACTACCTACCGACATGAAGTACGACTCCCCAAGAGTTCAAGCCTACATCGAGCAAGACGTAGAAGGTGCAAGACAAGATAGCCTAGACCTGCTAGACGAAGAAAGAGACGTCGCTCTCCATCGCTCCGCCTTGTACCAGCAACAACTTCGCCGCTATCATAGCCGGAGAGTGCGGAAGCGAAGCTTCAGAACAGGTGACCTGGTTCTCCGCCTAATTCAAGACAGAAAAGGCTTGCACAAGTTATCCCCGCCATGGGAAGGACCGTTTATAGTCACAAAGGCGATGCTCAATGGTTCCTACTACCTAGCCGACATCTGCGACGAAGACGAAAACAAAATGCGCAAGAAGGCGGCAAGAAAAAGGGGAACCAAGCGCAAGAAAGGCATTGACGATCCGTTCGAGCAAACAAGACGGCCTTGGAATATTGAGCAGCTACGTCCTTTCTACACTTAGCAATTTATAATTGTAATAAGTTAAATATGGTTATGAAATAAAAGTCTATGGTTCCTCATCTGTGTTGAGAAGCATGCCATCTTTTGTCTTTTCTTGCAATCATATTTCCCCTATGTATCTAAGTTACCTATTTTCTAACTCCGTGCAAAGGTTCAAACTGGTAGATACTTGTAGCTTTCGAGCCAACCCAAAGCAAAAATAAACCTTTTTGCGCCGCCTAATTCCTTTACCTCTGATTACTTATATGTGGTTCGCCTAGTAGTATGTCTTTGACACCAACATGTTGGCTTTGGTCTCTGATTCTAAACGCATGGTTTAGCCCTGGTTGTTTCAGCTAAAGTTACCGGCTGAGGTTTCGTCAACATACAAAAAGTCAAGCATATAAGTCAGGGTAAAATTAAGGCGGGCCATATAAATAAAGACAAAATAAAACTTGTCAGCTAGTTTCCGCCTAGCAAAGCAGCAACAAAAGTATATACAAATGTTACAAGACAATGTTGCATTGTTTCAGGGGCCGACAAGTAAGGCTGATTGGAGGCAAGGACAGAAAAGATATGGCTCGGGGGAGCGTCTACATCAGGCTTGGGGGCTGACAACTTCAGCCCCGGAACTATCACTCCCCTCCGCCTCGGCCGCGCCGGCAGCTTCAGCTCCCTCTCCGCCAGGCACAGGATGGCGCCGGTAGAAGATTGAAGTGTCGACCATGTCGGCAACACGCGTGGCGTAGCCGGCAACGCTGTCCAAAACAGCGGCCGGCTCAACCTCGATGCCGTCTTCATATGTTGACGGCATACCTTCAGTAGTGGCTTCTATCTCCGCCTCAGGGTAGTGCGCCATAAACAACCCAAGGGCGGTCTTGGCTCCACCCCGTGCCGCCGACTTCAGCGAGCTTTTGTGCAGTTTGGTCGCCTGCTCCAAGATGGCGGGCACGTCGCTGAACTCGGTCGGTTCCTGGCTGCCGGACGAGGTGAAGAACTTGGCGGCAAACCGCTTGGACGCCGCCAAAGTCTCGGCGATCAGTTCGCCTAGACGCGCAAGGCGATCCAGGCGGGGGCTGACAACCTTGTCATCGCCTAAACCGGCGGGAACTGTATCAAAAAATAAAGCCATTAGTTTGGCTCAGGCCAAAGCAACATGGCAGCATCAAAAAGGAGTAAGAAATTACCAAGGACCGAGTTATGGAAAGCGGACAACTCAATCATATGAGTTGCCAGCGCGTCCTCCGCAGTTTGGGCGCGAGAAGTCTGCTTGGAGATTTCCTCCGCAGCCGTCTTCTCCGCCTCCGCCAACTTGTTGCGCAGGCTTTCTAGCTCACCAGTGAGCTGGCTAGATTCCTGCGCAAACTTGAGTTGCTGGGCCTCCATCTCCTTTTGATGAGCCTCCTTCAACTCCAAGTTGGCGGCCGCCAAGTCTGAAGCTTCATTCATAAGAGCTTGTATATCAGTGGACGCCTTCAGGATATCCTGGGCGTGGTCTAGCAGTTCTACAAATATGGATTCGCTAGCTAAATGATTGACGACAACATAAGTCAAAAACATAATTGAAGGCGAAAAGGATCAACCCTACCTTCATCTTTTTTGCGGGCCGCCTCCAACTCGGCAATCCGCAGGTCCTTGGCCTCGCACTCCTTCTTCAGGTCGCGGCAGCGCCGGTTTATCTCGACTCGGGAGGAGACAAGCTCGACGTTGGCGGACACAAGGCCCTGCAAGACAAAACAAAGACATATAACATATTGTCGAATAACCACTAAGCCGGCAGTCAAAATTTCTTTTATTTTTGACTTGCCATCTAAGTGCTCGGGGGAAAGGCTATGAATAAGCCGGAGTGGTAAAAACTTACGGATAGGTCGCCCTCCAAGTCGGCGAAGGCCTGCGAGGCGAAAGTGGCGAAAGCCAAAGTTGACTCCTTGGCCTCCTTAAAGGTGGACCAAGGGTCCCTGACCTTGCCGCCTCCCGCAGTCGGGGCTGCTCTCCGAGACCCGCCGGCAGTCGACTCCAGCAACCCTTCATTGGCGGCACGCGATTGAGCGGCATCATCGGCCGTAGCCTCAGCCAGCAGAAGAGGAGTCTTGGGCGCGCGGTCGGTGGAAGAGGCCCTTGGCGGAACGCCAGAAGCCGGAGCCGGGGGCTGACGACGAGCGTCGCCCATAAAACCGCCGGCCTGGAGCTGAGGAGTAGGCGGCACAGTAGCCGGCGAGCTACCTTGTGGCCGCTTACCCTTGCCAAGAAATCTGGTCGTCAACCGGGAAGTTGCGACCCTTTCCCTGTCAACAAAAAGCAAGCACAGTCAATTGGCCAGTATTGAAGAGGTTTCTCGTCTGATAAAGGCAAAATTGAGTACCTTCGGAGGATGTTAATCCCCGCGTTCTCGCCAATGTTGGCGAGATCCGGCTCGGTAGCCGACACGATCCGTTTCTTCCTCTCGGCATTCGCCGTAGAGGAAGCAGCGCCGGACGCCTTGCGCTTCTTCGTCTTCCCGGCTTCCGACTCGTAGAAGTCGGGAGCCAGGTCATCCTCCCCCAACTCGGAGAGCTGAAAAAGAAGACAAGTTTAATGGAACTCAATTCTAGCCGGCAAAGCTATCAAACAAGGGGCAAGGAAGAAAATATTTATCTCGAGGGGAGGGTTGTCGTGGGTGTGCATTGGCACGCCCTCCGCCGCCTTCACCAGCCCCGCCTTGACAAGGCTGCGGAGCCGGAATGCCAGGTCGGCAACCGGCAATATCTCTTCGCTCACGCGAAGAGAGGCCGTGTCAGTAGGCGAATACTGACTCATCTTGTGCGGGCTGTACCGCAGGGGGAGGATCTGCCGGCCGAGCCAGCAGATGACGGTGTCGACCCCATCCAGCAGAGGGGGAGCCATCGTCCTCGTGAGGAATTCAATCCGTCTTTGAATAAGGCGGAGTTCCTCCGTCAACTTGGGCACCGCCTCGTCCCAGCATGGCCGAGGCATGGGTGGCGCGTTGACGAATGCCGGGATGCCAACTTGGCGGCCCGGCGCTGCCATATCGTGGCAGTAGAAGAACGTGGAGGTCCAGCCCTTGACGGACTCAAGGTATGGTATCTTAGGATACCATTGGCGGCCTTGGCGGCAGTTGAAGGTGACGCTGTCGCAGGTTGCCAGCCCGCCGTCCGGCACCGTCTGTCGCCGGCAACGGAAGCAGTATCTGAAGAAGTCTAAACAAGGCCTAATACCTAGGTAGCCTTCGAACAGAGCTGTGAAGCTGGCTAGGACTAATATACTATTGGGTGCAATGTTGTGGGGCTGGAGCCCATAGTGATCCAAAACCTCGCTAAAAAAGGCGGAAGGCGGAAGCGCCATTCCCCTAACTAGATGGGAGGTGAGGATTACCCGCTCCCCGGCTTTCGGGGCCGGGATGACGTCTCCGAAGGCGGCCCTCCACCGGCAATCCTCCCGAGTGGGGAGGTAGCCGACAGCCTCCAAATCTTGGAGGGCATCTTCGTCGACGATGGAAGGTAGCCAGTAGCGGGACCCGAGGTCCGCCGCTTCCTCTTACTCGTCGACGGGGGCGCCCGCTGTCGTCATCGCCGCGGTGGTTGGTGGAGGAGCCGAAGGACCCGCCGCTGGCGCGAGCGCGGTGGAAGTCCGGGGGGCGGCGGTGGCGACATTGCCCGTCGCCGCCGTCGCGGGACGAGTTATCGCGCCGCCCATCGCCGTCGCGGGCGCGGTCTCGATCGCCGGACCGCTCGACGCCGTGGAGAGGGTCTGGCCGGTGGACATCGCCGCGAGGAGAGGTCGTTGGAGAAGAGGAGTTCGCCGGAGCTCGCTTGGAAGCAAGAAGCGGAGAAGTGGAAGAGGCAAGAGCGCACGGAGAGCAAAGGCTGGGTAGTGAAAATGGACCGTTTGGCTACCTATTTATAGGGCCAGGCGTTGCTCCCTGTGCAACGGCGTTTTTAGTCGGACACGTGTCCAGCATCCGTTGCAGCACACGATTGCACGATCTCCACGCCTCCTCTTTTCCCGCAAGTTGTGATCATGGCGAGATTCCCGCCTAGGCTGTTTTCAAACTGTCGTGAGCCGGCTAGGTGGAAACCGTCACGAAGAATGCTCGGCAAAGATTGCCGAGTAGCCGTCTTTTCCCATGATGGATAAAGGCGGCCGCATGTCAACATCAAGACACACATGCCTCGTTGATTTTTAGAATGGTTCAAGTCCTGCAGCCGCCAACCTTGGCAGATGAAGAATCAAGAAGAGGCCGGCGCCTGGAGAACTTCAACCTTTCTGGGGTCTAATGTTGGGGATATATCAACTAGGGGTATAACCAACATGGATCAATCCGGCTAGTCCAGGGTGGCCCAAGGGTGGTAAGGCCGAGGCCTGCCGAGCGGCCCAGATAGCTGACGTACAAGGAAGTAGGCAGACGGTCCAAGGAAGGCGGAAGGCCGAAGCCCATCAAGCCACCGAGCCCAAGACGGAAGGCGGCAACTAAGCCGGCTAGGTCTAGGACTCTGTTTACTTGCCGGACAAGTACTTACCTTGTACCCTGGGGTCTGGCCGCCTATATAAGCCGGCCACCAGGGAGCCTTTAGGGCAGACAACTTGAATAGGCATCATACCCATTGTAACCTGTTCACGGCTATTGCCTCATAGTGAATTATAGCAGCACGTAGGGTCTCGCCACCGCTGTGGGATCCGAAGCTGGGTAAACTCGCCGTGTTCAATCCCGTCCTTGCCGACACCAACCTTCTTCCCCACAATCCATACATAGGCTAGAGGACCCCGTCTCCTATCAATTATGCCGATACAACGACAACATCCAAACGGAGCAACAATGCTGGCAACAACGTCCACCATGTTCTTGCGTGAGTATTCTGCATTGTGTCTATCTTGACCACCCGCTTCACCTCCGCATCAAAGTTAGGCTCAACCGTCAGGATGTGCATGAATGTAGGGCAACACGAGATGCGGGGGGCGCAATCGTAGTACCTGCCCAGACCGTCCGCCAAACAGAGGAAGTGTGTGTCCTCATCGTGGTCCGGTAGGTATTGGAGGTCGACCGAAGAGGCACTTTGTGGATAAAGACTCACAACGGACTCCAGTGGCAGAAAACCACCAGCAACTTCCGCCAACTCTACATTTCGACAACGTGGTAGTCTATCCGAGCGCAAAGCAAACATAGATTCATCATTGTCTTGAGTCTCCCCAAGCTCCTGATCCCCTTGGAATCAAAATTCAATTTCTCGCATCCCACTGTCGGTTTGGTCCGGAAACAAATAGCTTTTGGAAATTCGTTTGTCTGTTCAAGATTACAACACTTCTATTCAAAGCCACTTTACAAATCTCTCTTGAAGAATCATAAGCAATCACAATAGTGTAGAAAGAAAAAACACGAGAAGAAGAATTAAATGGAGAATACACGGTGGAAGTTAAGCAATGTTGAGGCAACTACTTACAAGTTGTAAAACAAAACTATGTGTGTGATGCTACACAACTGCTCTACCTGTGTGAGAAACGAATAAACTAAATTGAGCAACCAAATATGCAGTTATGCACTATCTACACAACTATTTAACAATGAGTAAATGTATAACTATATTGATACTAAGCAACTTCTATAACTTAGCATGCAACATAAAGTAACTGAGAAACTAATACGTGAATTAAGAAACTTATATGCATTTATTTAACAAATAGTAAAGCAAAAGTATTTGTAAGATGTTAATCAACTTCTATACCCTAATATGCCACAAACAAAAAGAATCGAGAAACAAGACACCATAGTTAAGCAACTTATAGGAAACTACCTAACATGGAGTAAAACAGAGAGCAGTTTTGGCTCTAGAGCTCATATGATCCAGTTTGAGTACAAAATCGAAACAAATATAAAGGAAAATTAAAAAATATGGAAATTGTGAGAGGAAGATATACCAAGTGTTCTAGATATGTGCAAAAAATTGCAAATAAATAAGATCATTTGTGCTTTGTGAAAAAACAATGCTCTAAAATGACATTTTTAAATCCTATGTAGGCCAATGATTTTTTTTTTTTTGACACATGGCACAAGAAATGTTATTGCTTCAAGAATCGTTGCACGTATGTTGTATGTTTGAATTTATTTGTCCCTGATTATTTTTCAGGTTTTTTGGAAGGTGTTTTTCTATTTTTTTAAAAAAATTATACTCCAACAAGAGTATATGAGATCAGGAGCTATATTCAATTCCACGAAGTAAATATATATTGTATCATGTTTGGACTCTTCTAATTGTAGGAAGCCTTGGATGCAAAGGGGATCTATGAGATTCGATGGATTTGCTACTTACGAGTGATTCCAAGGTGGAGGTTTTCATGTATGTTGTTGTTGAATGGCTCCAACATGGCGATCTGACCACCTTGCCGCTACCTCCTTTTATGTTGGATGGTGATATTTGCATTGGGAGTCAGAGATATGACTTAATATCTACTATGCTCTATGCAAGGATCGTCACTTATCTAAGCTTTGTTTTGACCACTTCGTGTGAGTCATTATCCTATATTAATTTTCAGAACGAAAAACAATTCCTATCACGAACAAGTGATCGAAAGTTTCTGACCTTACTCTCGCAACGCTCTCACTCCAAGCTACGCCTGGTGAGAAAGATACATTGCGATTTCTTCTTATGTGGACGCATCTTCACTTCACTATGGCCCGGGACAAAAAGAGAAAGAGGAGATCCCACTAGTTTAGAACCTTTCGTTCAGCAGGGTGTTCAGTCTACGGCTTCATTGCATATCTCCTCACGCTGATGATGCTGGACTCGCCAACAATCTCGCTAATTGTTCCGCTTTAGCAAAGGAAATGGTGGATGCGGCCATGACAAGGGAAAAGGAAATGTCTCTTTGGCTCGACTCCCCGAATTTCAAACACCGGTCTTGTTATGTGTTTTGCACTAGAAAATACTTAACCCACTAGCTGAAATGAGGCCTGAAATGAAAACTCAAAACTCGTGAGCTAAACGAGTAACTCGTGACCCGTGGCTCGTTCGGCTCGACTCGAACTCGGTATCTAACAAGCTGAATCAAGTTTTAAATCTGGACGTATTTGTTAACCGAGCTACTCGTGAGTAGCTCACGAGTAGGTCGATAACTCGTTTTGCATATTCCAAGTGTTCAAACATGCACGCATATGAAAAACAAGTAATTTTCATATTAATTCTAAACTATAACAATGATGATTGATTCTACAATTGTACATCACTAGTTAAAGGGCAATTTAATGTTGAATGTAGAACCTCTATCAAACAAATATTAATAGTTTCATACTAATATATCAAGAATTTCATATTTTTATTTAAGCGAGTTAAACGAGCTACTCGTGAGTTACTCGTAAGTTTACCTAGTCGAGCCAAGTTTCAAACTGGCATGTGGGTCCTACATATATAGAACATAACACACAGCCACGTCACCCATGTCTGTTCTCTCACTAGGATATATAGGGATATTATAACTGCATAAAAAACGAGCTCCATCAGGCCACCTCACTTTTGAATCGTTAGATTCGGCTCATCTCACAATTCTGACAATTTAATTTCTGTGTGCAGGAGAAATGGGCCAAATGTCCCTGAGGTACACTGCTCTGAGCATCAAAACTTAATTTTCTGGTGCGTTGCGGCCCGTTAAACCAAAAGCCCACGCACGATCATGTAAAAAACAAGACCATATATTTTAACAAAAACATGTCATGGTTCATACTTTCGAAAATGTTAAAATCCGATTATATTTTAATAAATTCCTAACAATCAATCATCCCAATGGAAGGTCGCAGCAACGCGCGCCTACATAGAATGCTTCACGTGGGATATTGCGGCCACCAACTGTGCGCTTGGAGGCTACATTTTCAAATATTTATGTCTCTTAATTAATAGGGTCACTCGCCAAGTCAAATCGTAACCATCAAATTTAAACTCATACTTGACATAATTGTGTTTGCAGCTTGCTAGTCCAAATTCTTAGATCTGATTTGAAAATAATTGAATGGAAATAAATTCTGTAAAAATAAGTATATAATGAAAAAAAAAATAACAGACTGGACCGAAACTGAGACGAGTTCAGGCTCGGACCCAAGTTTGGCCCAATAGGACCCAACGCTCCACGAGGGCCTGGAACCTAGCCGTTCACCCTAGAACCTACGAGACCGTTCTGTCAAAGGCACCCGCCAGAGTCTCGTACATTCGTGACTCCACATGTCATAGTCCCATTGCCTGCCTCATAGGACCGGTATACACCCCGAGAGGCTTCGAGAACATCCAGGAGCTCGTCGCCTGAACATTCCGGAACCCCTCCCCACGAACGCCATAAAACCCAGCTCCCTCGTTCCTCCGGCCTCATCAATCACCAGTTCAATCAGCGATCGAGATTCCCAAACCCGCAGCAACCCACGCGATTCTCTTCTAGATCTCGAGAGAGTTCCAGTTTCGATTTCAAATTCCTTTCCCCCGTTCAAGTTCAGAGAGAGACAGGAGGAGGAGATGGCGAGCAAGGGAGGAGATGGCCCGGCGATCGGCATCGACCTCGGCACCACCTACTCCTGCGTCGGCGTGTGGCAGCACGACCGCGTGGAGATCATCGCCAACGACCAGGGGAACCGCACCACGCCCTCCTACGTCGGCTTCACCGACACCGAGCGCCTCATCGGCGACGCCGCCAAGAACCAGGTCGCCATGAACCCCACCAACACCGTCTTCGGTACGTGCACCCGCACCGATCCTCTTTTTATTAGATCGCCTAATAATGATTCATGCTGCCCTGGTTAATGCTGTCTGTGGCATGCCGTATGTTCCCAGGCGTATTTACGCGATTTTTGTTTTGGATCTAAACCTGTTCGCCATGCTTAGCGAGTAGCAGAGGAACGAATAAATTATCTGTCACATGGGGATTGTAACCATTATATCTTGTAGTGCTGCATTGTTCTGTTCTCAGTATCTCTGAAGGAAATTTACTGCCTGGCTCAGTTTGGAACGTCCTAGTTTTCGTGAGTTTCATTTAAGATTTCCATGCGGAAGTTTCACAGTTCTGGATTTGAGATGCAAGTTTCTGTGCTTGATTGTTGATGCGAACATTTTTTAGGGGTGCAGTGTAGGAGACTCGGTAGGAGAACGTTTTGATTAATCTTAGATAACCGAAAACTCTGTTTCCTCCCTGTTTTGGTAGTTTCAAGCTCCCTAGTTTCAGTACAATTCTTATTCAGATTTCCATGTGGAAGTTCCAATTGGGACGATCATATGCAGTTTCTTGGTTAGCCATAGTCCTCTGATTGTTTGGTTTTACGATACCTGAATTAATCTGTACAATCCTAGCGATAATTGTCTCAGTTGAACGATTTGACTCACTGTCTTGCTGTATGTTGCAGATGCCAAGCGGTTGATTGGCAGGCGGTTCTCTGACCCGTCCGTGCAGAGCGACATGAAGCTGTGGCCGTTCAAGGTCATCCCCGGCCCTGCTGACAAGCCCATGATCGTCGTCCAGTACAAGGGCGAGGAGAAGCAGTTCTCTGCCGAGGAGATCTCTTCCATGGTGCTCATCAAGATGAGGGAGATCGGGGAGGCCTTCCTCGGCACCACCATCAAGAACGCCGTGGTGACGGTGCCGGCCTACTTCAACGACTCGCAGAGGCAGGCTACCAAGGACGCCGGTGTCATTGCCGGCCTCAATGTGATGCGCATCATCAATGAGCCCACTGCCGCTGCCATTGCCTACGGCCTCGACAAGAAGGCCACCAGCTCTGGCGAGAAGAACGTGCTCATCTTCGACCTTGGTGGTGGCACGTTTGATGTGTCTCTGCTTACCATCGAGGAGGGCATCTTCGAGGTGAAGGCCACTGCGGGCGACACCCACCTCGGCGGGGAAGACTTCGACAACCGCATGGTGAACCACTTCGTCCAGGAGTTCAAGCGCAAGAACAAGAAGGACATCAGCGGCAACCCCCGCGCTCTGCGCCGTCTGCGCACAGCCTGCGAGCGCGCGAAGCGCACCCTGTCGTCCACCGCCCAGACCACCATCGAGATCGACTCCCTGTTCGAGGGCATCGACTTCTACTCGACCATCACCAGGGCTCGGTTCGAGGAGCTCAACATGGACCTGTTCCGCAAGTGCATGGAGCCCGTGGAGAAGTGCCTGCGGGACGCCAAGATGGACAAGAGCACCGTGCACGACGTCGTGCTCGTCGGCGGCTCCACCCGTATCCCCAAGGTGCAGCAGCTGCTCCAGGACTTCTTCAACGGCAAGGAGCTGTGCAAGAGCATCAACCCCGACGAGGCCGTGGCATACGGCGCTGCTGTCCAGGCCGCCATCCTCAGCGGCGAGGGCAACGAGAAGGTGCAGGACCTGCTTCTGCTCGACGTCACGCCCCTGTCCCTCGGCCTAGAGACTGCCGGTGGCGTCATGACGGTGCTCATCCCGCGCAACACCACCATCCCTACCAAGAAGGAGCAGGTCTTCTCCACCTACTCCGACAACCAGCCGGGCGTCCTGATCCAGGTGTTCGAGGGCGAGCGCACCCGGACCAAGGACAACAATCTGCTGGGCAAGTTCGAGCTGTCCGGCATCCCACCTGCTCCCCGCGGCGTGCCCCAGATCACCGTCTGCTTCGACATCGACGCCAACGGCATCCTCAACGTCTCCGCCGAGGACAAGACCGCCGGGGTGAAGAACAAGATAACCATCTCCAACGACAAGGGCCGGCTGAGCAAGGAGGACATCGAGAAGATGGTGCAGGAGGCGGAGCGGTACAAGGCGGAGGACGAGGAGCTGAAGAGGAAGGTGGAGGCCAAGAACGCGCTGGAGAACTACGCCTACAACATGAGGAACACCATCAAGGACGACAAGATCGCCTCCAAGCTCTCGGCCGACGACAAGAAGAAGATCGAGGACACCATCGACGCCGCCATCATCTGGCTCGACACCAACCAGCTTGCCGAGGTGGACGAGTTCGAGGACAAGATGAAGGAGCTGGAGGGCATCTGCAACCCCATCATCGCCAAGATGTACCAGGCCGGCGCGGACATGGGCGGCATGCCGGGTATGGGAGGTGCTGCTGGCATGGACGAGGATGTGCCGGCCGGCGGAAGCGGTGCGGGCCCCAAGATCGAGGAGGTCGATTAAGTTCGTCGTGTTGGAGTTGAAGTCTGAACCCTGAACTGTATGTTCAATGTTCGTGTCGTGTCATCGTAGTAAGTGTTCTGCTGTAGTTGTCATGAACTTTGTTCGATTTAACCGGTAGTGTACCGGTGTCTGCTAAGAGTGAAAGTTCGCTCCTGAAGAACAATAGTTCCATCTTGTGTCGTGAACTAGCTCGAGTGCGCTCCTCTGGTATTCGAAATTTAGTCGACGGTATAGTAGTTCAGTCTTTCGGCACAGACAAAGATCGTCCCTTTCCATTTCTGAAGGTAATAATACTCCGAGGGGCCTGCCTGCCTGACTTGATGATGCAGCCTCTTCAGAATTTGATGAACTCTTGGAGCCAACAATTTCTTAACCGTGCGTGCTCGCTGGACATTTCTGAAAATGTGAATCTGAAGTAATGCTTGGATTCAGGTGCAGTATGTTTCTGTTGCCAAAGCTTCATCACTACCTCAAGGCGCGTGCAACTGGATTCAGATACAGTTCTCGTAAACAGAAGAAGCCGAGTTAGTTTCTAGCACTTCCAGTCATTCGATCAGGTGGACGAGATAGAATCATCCAAACAAAGCAGTAGGGAGTGCCACCTCGATCTGAAGGGCGACAAGGTAATGTAAATATTCAGAATTATTTTTAAAATGATGAGGGTAGTTCTGTAAGGTTACAAAATGATCAATATTTTGTATGATTTTTTGCAAGCGCCCGCATAAATGCATATTGTACACATATTAAAGATCTTACTTTTCTGAATGCTACAATATGTATTTTCACAATACCCTGTCATTTCTGAATTTAAACATAACAAAGTTACTGCTAGGGAATTTGATAGATTTATAAAATTTAAGAAGACAGGATTATCATGTTGGCCAAACACCTTGACTGCCCAAATAAACGACAGTTTCTATAATGTACATACATGCCTACTTTGCAGGGCAGGTAAAGAAACAAACTAATGACTTAATGAGGAGCCTCATGAATTGGCTTTTCTTGTCGACGGAGATCTTGTAGGCAACGGCGTCGCTGCACACTGGAGGTGATGGGTTTGGTTCGTAGAGGCGGCGGATGGCTTAGGTTTTGTTGTTCAACTACGGATAGTCGTCTGGTGCCTTACTATAACTTGCGTCTAAATTACTGGGTACCACATAAGTTCAATGAACCATGAAGCTCAAACGAGTCAAGTTTATGCTTTTGGCACTTGATGATCAGTGGAAGCTGGGTCATTTTCTTCTCTTCTTCAGACAAAGAGAAGCTACTTCCTGTACCATGTTCCTTACCGAGGGCGGGTACGCACATAAGTTCACTAGAACAATCGAGACGAAAGTTTCTGCATTTTCTCCGTAGAGAAAAGGGCATGACTGCAACCAGCGATCTGGACTACAAACCAGACATCACATTTCCGGGACAAAGTAACAGCATCACAAAGAGAGTTCAAGGCGAATGCAAATATGTGCAGTACGTGTTGTAGCCAATGCAAATTTATGGTTCTCGAGATCATGGTCGCCAAACAACAGGCATCACATTTCTGGGACAAAGTAACAGCAACTACCAATTGATGAACTATATGCTTCATCACAAAGAGAAAGTTCAGGCAGTATTGTTCTCAAGATCATGGTCCCCAAACACCAGGCATCTCATTTCCGGGACAAAGTAACAGCGACTACCAATTGATGAACTATATGCTTCATCACAAAGAGAAAGTTCAAGGCGAAAGCAAATTTGTGCAGTACGTCTTGTAGCCAATGCAAATGTATAGTTACTGAGATCATGATCTCCAAACATGAAGCAGTAACTAAGAAATAAGAATTTTATTCTGTTAACTGAACTTGGTACAGATTCATGGACGCAAATCCAACCATATGCTAACAGGAGAACACGAGGGTTAAAAAGACACCCACAACACACAGCTAGAACAAACTATTCTTCAGCAAAGGCTTGCTGAAGAGGCCTAGCGCAGTAAGCACTAGCAACACCCTCAGAACAAGATGCTACTCCAAGGTCAGGGGGGCGCATCAGGACCTTACTTTCAGCCCCCCTTTCGAGCATCTGATCTGATGACCACAAAGAAGATACCAACATGAAGCGGAGATCTTCTTCCATTACCTATGTCATAAGGAGGTCATTAACTCCAAGGTGAGGAGGGCGCATGGAGACTCTAACTTCATGTTCTTCCGGTTCATTTCCTCGTTTGGGGACCATGATTTCAAGAACTGCAGCAGCCTCATCAAAGCAAGCCTCCAGCTTAGCATCTTCAGGGATACGGGTAGCTAGATGTATTTCACGTATGAACTCCCCTGGAGGGCAGTGCTCGGGCGTGGCGTCAGTGAGCTTGAAGACCCTATCATGTCTTCTTATGTATTGCGTCCGAGCTGTACTAACACAGAGGATCTTAACTATACCATGAGTAAGAGTGTTCTTCCATGAAACCTTCACCCTCTGCTGATCAACAAACGGTAGACTGATCATTATTAAGTAGCCCTGATCATCCTCGTAAATAGACTTGGCAGCAGTTGTTGGCCCGCAAGACTTCCTCATCACCCCCGTGAACTCGTGCAACCACGAAGTCTGCACTACTGACTGCATCTCGATATCTTGTTGTGTCCTACCATTGCCATTGCAAGAGTTGAGTGGCAAGAAGCAGTCCTCATCCATGGCATGCGGAAACGACTCTTTCCTGCGCTTGCTGCTAACAGGGGAGAGATCCTCTTCTCCTGAATGATTGGATGGCGACGACAAATTCAAGCCTGATCCATTTAGCAGCTTCTTTGGGTTTTGGGGTTGCTGAACGACGCTCTTCACGGTTGTAGGGTGTGGCCTCTCCAGCTCAAGCTCAGAGTTTGGCATGGTCCTCCATGTCCCGAAATCACTGGCCTCCTGCGGGATACAGAAATTGAGCTCCCTCCCGGTAATCTCCGCCCACCTCCTCCGGTCCACCTCGGTGATGCCCACGAGATTCGGCGAAGTCACCACCTCAATCCCATGAATACACTGCGGGTTGGAGAGGCCCCGGTAGTGCTTACGCTGCATCCGGTGCGAGCGGACGAACCCCCTGTCGACGCTGAAGGGGAAATGCGGTTCCCCGGGGCGCGAGTGGCCGTTCATGTAGCTCCTCAGCTGCATCTTGCCCAGGGCATTGTCCGGCCTCTCCTTGAAGACCCACATGTACATGTTCTCCATGTCGTGCTGCACCAGGAACATGTCGAGGCGGAGGTCCGACTTGTCGAAGCCGCCCGAGACGCCGTGGGCGTCCCGGACGACCTTGCTCTTACCCTTGTCCGACAGCAGGGGCTTGAAGTAGAAGGTGAAGAAGAACCAGGCGCCCCAGATGCTGTCCCCGCGCTTGGCGGTCTTCCGGTTCCCGGGCCTGGGAGCGGCGCTCAGCACGGCGACCTCGCCGCCGTCGTAGACCTGCTGCGGCCCGAGGCCGACGACGTCCAGCATGTCGCAGGCGTCCGTCTGCCACGGCTGGTTGATGTCGGGCGGAGGCGGCGCGCCGGAGAGGGACACGGCGGCGTGGGCGCGCGCGGCACCGATGCGGGGCTGCACCATGACGCCGACGGCGCGGCCGTCGAGGTGGCCAGACGGGTCCATGGAGAGGAGGGTGCAGGGGCCGTGGTGGCCGCCGCCGCCGTTCTCCATGGTCAGGGTGGTGACGAGGTCCTCCCCCATGGCTGGTGACCCGCGGGGTGGTGGGTGAAGCTAGTGGCGGCGGGTTCTCCTCTCCTCCTCCCCGGCCGGCCGGCTGCTATCTAATCGGCGGCCTCCGGATCCCTCCGCATTCCAAGAAGGCGTCCCACAGCAACCAATCATGCGGCCACTCCATGTGACCCACCATCAGCTCCCCCGCGGGAATACACCGCAAATCTGAACCAGCCCCCTCCTCCTCCTCCCCCGAACCAAATCCGCACACCCGGGAAATCTGAACCAGCTCGTAGGAATCAAGGATCCTGTAAGGTGGGTTGTTAGCCGACGGTTACCTCCATTGGAAAAGCAAGAACCAAGCTTTGCGATTAGCTTCTGGGTTGGGGTGGGGAGCAAGAGCGCGGCGAGGACGGCGAGGGGTGGGAGGTGGGCGAAAGGGAAGCGGTGGTTGAGGGGGGACGCCCGCTTTTATTGGCTTCTTGCGATCAGAAGAGGCCTCCACCGGATACGGCTGATACGGACGGTGCCGTTTGCTTCCACCCCCACGCCGTTAGGGCACACGCCACCGATGAACAAGGGAAATTCGAAAAACATTCGGATTCACAAATTGATTCCTGAATTTCTCGAAATTCACACCTCAGCTTATATGGATTTTGACTTGCTGCTCGAGTAGGATGGGGTGTGTACGAGAGACTAGGGTTGTTGTTGACTTGCTGGACCACCAGAGAAAAAAGACCGGGTCTAGTTACGGGTTCGTCGGACATAGCGTACAACCCGGGCCGGTTGGGATTTTCGGAATTCAACACTATATTTCCGAATTATCCGAAAATGACAAGGTAACATTTTTTTTGGACAACTGAATTGGGCAATGGTCAGAATTAAAATTACTATCGAGCGCCTACGTCAAAAGGTTGTTTTCTCATCGTCCACTGCCTGTTCTAAACGACAGAGTGCTGACGGACTGAAGTGTTGGACGCGTGGCTACCGGTGGAGAGATCATACCTTTGATCTTGTACGTGAGAGCGACGGGGAGTCGGTGGCTTGGCCGTGAGAATCTTCGACATGCATCATCAACAACTTCACTAACACCGTCTTCTACTAAAGGTGATGGTGAGTACTAGTTCTAAACATCGTAGTTACATCTTCATATATTGATCCCACCTTTTAGGGAATAATGGCAAATCTTTGAAGATTGAGAACAAATATAGGAATGTTTTAGACTTAGTTATGTTCTTTTTTTCTCAAAGCAAAATAATTAAAATACATGTTCCTTTATCATATTTCAAGTGCATTTTCATATGAGTTAAAGGGGATATTGTGGCACTACAACGAATCCGAATAATTTCATTTTCTTGAAATTTATAAAACACATTTCCATGAAAGAAAAAAAGATGTTATCTTGCTTAGGGTTCTTCTAGTTTAGTGTGCTATGTGACTTGGTCAAAATTTAATCCAACGAGATGTTTGTAACAATAAATAAATCATCCCAACATAATTAGCAATCAAGTACAAACTAACCTAACTATATAAATATCATATAGGGGGGAGTCAACTAGCCTGGTCAAAGCCTACCAGCTGGCCCTAAGCTTACACTATCCTATCACCTAGGTGAAATAATCTATTGTCATATATAATACACAGCAACTTTATTTTCCTAGATTGTTTGGGACTAAATATCTATTTGTGTCTAAATACGATCCGAAAGTTATAAACCGAGGTTTACCAGTTCCATTAAGATGATTTTGTTGTACTATATTTTTAAATGGTGTGATTGTCATTTTTTTTTAAAGGAATACATTTAACAAACAACTAAATTTGATAGCTGAAATGCAGTTTGGAGTGTAAATTTGTGCTGAAACAGAAAACTGAGTCTTCCAACTGAAAGTGCGACACACCGTAAAAATTTCAATACCATTTCCTATTTTTTCTCTTACATTTGATTTCTTGTTTTTTAACCAACTTTCTTGTTTTCTTAACATTACATTTTGCTTGTTTTTTTTTGGTTTTCACTGTGTGGAGTGGACTTTTGGAGCCTGAACGACAACACTACCTGCTTTGCCTGCTGTTGTGTAGGACCGATATAACAAAGCTTTTTGTATCTCCGGCTTGGTGCTTTTTCTGGAACAAAATGATCAATATATCAGCCACAATTATGCGAGTTCTATTTTGTGGGTCAAGTGTGCGATACTTGTCCCCTTCCCATTACTTTGAGCAAAGTGTGATTCTGCTTGCGAAAGCCATCACTTTCTAGCGTGCCGTGACCAAAGCTGCATATTTAGTCTAGCAGGTTTTGCTTAGCCCATGAACCACCAGAATTCATGTCAATTCAGCATCGCATTATTCAGATATCTTTCCCTGATCCCATGTGAATCTTCTGGTGGCAGAGTTGCATTGCTTTCCCTCCACCTCGCTACTTGCCAATTTGGTTAGGACAGATATCATTTTCGACTGTTTTGGGGTATCAATTTCAGTGGTTTTGTGTTGGATCTCTCTCTTGACTTCCAGGGTATCAACTCCTTACATATCTTTAGGCTTCCGTTTCCCCCACACCTTAAATTCTCTATTGAGTTAAACTATACTGAAATTTCTTGGTTCAAGTATTAGGCCTTATTTCAGATGTGGATGTGTTGCAATTTTCTGAAGAATTATTATATCGAAAAAGAATGAATAACCCGGTAGACATGAGTTTACAGTCACAACACAACACTACAAATATTAGCAATGACTTTATGGGCACTTATGTTAGTAGTGATAAGCACATGGTTTTATGTTTGCGGCTTCGTTCCCGTGGTTCAGAGTCAACAGATTAGCTCTTATTGATAATAGAGTATCACCGGCCAAGCCATGCTTCACACAACTACGCAACATTGTACGTAGAGAAGTGACTCGCAAAAAAGAAGAAAAATGTACACATAGAAAAGTCATTGCTCGGCTGTTGGAATCTCATAGGAGCCAGCACCAAAAAGTTTGAAAATTATATTGCTATCCAGAGAAGCGTCCATCTTTGACTTGATGTTCTTATCTCTTTGCCCAAGGCTGTGTATTTATCAAAGAGAAAAAAACTAAAGCAACCTATCGCATCTCTCCTCTCTTATCATGGTGGTTGGTAAACTAGAGTTTGGTGGTGGTGGGCCTTGCCAGAATAGCACAATTAACTTGTGATGCCATGATTAAATTAATGGAAACTATGCATTCCTTTACTCAAAGTTGCCCTTAGTTTATCTCTAAATTCTCATAGGCCAATGCCAATCAACAGGGAGCATGGCACAAATTCTTATTGACGGTTTTGACGGAGAAGTGTTCCATTATTGCATTATAAAAATTTCAACAAGATAACTAGGATGTTATCGTGGAGTTGCCAGCATTGGTGGTTGATGACATTATTGTTGTAACTCTCCAATGATCATTAGTTTTTTCTATTTTCTACGAAAATTTGGTTATGTGCATTCTCGATATTTTGACTATGCATACAAATTATAAACATTTTAACAATATATTATGCGGAAATCCATTGTGTCTCCCGAGTACCAGTGAGCCCGTTTTTTGAAGGAAAAAAAATCAAAATCATACTTTTTGTTTTACATTTTTTTGAAATTACACAAATACATATATATATATATACATATTACTAATGTACGCTAGAAGTTTTGTAAAAAAACTCGTTATATTTCAGACTAGAAAAAAGAGAAATTTCCGACAGATATAACACACACTATGTTCATTTTTATGCCAAAACGAAATACGACAGTTTTTGCACCGAAATTTGACACATACGTAGGAAACATGCATATGTATCGGATTATTTGGGGTTATTTCAAACTAAAGTTTCAAATTTCAAAAAAATCATATTGGGTTCGCTAGTGCCCGGGTGCCAAAAATTTGCGTCCTATATTATGGACTTGCACAACTTGAGATGCTTTTTTCTAAGAGAGACACATCTGGTGATCTCATGGAAAGATCGCTTTGAATATTTCTGAGTGAATACAATTGGGTCCTTTCCTCCATTGTCCTTTCATTGCTTCATAATATTTGTACTTTTATTTTTCATTAAGGGAAAATATTAAATACCAGGATGATGTTAATGACACAAGATGCTGCAACAACTTAACATCAAAAGTAAGTAAAAAATACGAAATGAGAACAACCTATTAACAAAACATGGCACAAAAGTGTCATGCTAAAAGGAACAAGGACACACAATGACCACATACAAAACACCACCCTAGGAAACACACGACCGCACAAAGGGCATCCCCCCTAAGTGATTTTTGTCTTCATGACATGTATAAGGGCATCTCCAGTCGCCCCCCCCCCCCCCCCCCCCCCCAGTGCCCCCACAGGAGGCCTTTTTAGCGCCGGCGGAAGGAAAAAGCGCCGTTTTTCCACCATCCCCCCTCCCCCCAGAAGCCCAGTTAGCGCCGTTTCGGCGGAAAATAGCGCCGGCGCCCCCAGGCGAAATCCAGCCCACCGGGTTCGGCCTGGCGTCGAATTTGCGCGAAACGCCGAGCCCCCTAGCAGCCATGGCCTACAACGAAGCCGCCACCGCGAACGGTTGGGGCCGCCGCCACCTCCACAAGGAGGAGGCCTGGGCGCTGTACCGCGCGGGCTACCCGTGCCCGCTGGACATGCGCGTCCACAACGCCTCCGCCGGGCGGGGGGATAGCAGCTCAACGCTGGCGGCATCCCCGTGCCCCCTGTCCCTGCCGGCGAGCAGTTCAAGGCGGCTATCGAGGAGGTCCGTGCCTCCCTTACCCCGCACCAGGCCGCCAAACGCCGCTGGAGGGCGGTGGGCAATGACGGGTTCTGGTCGGAGTAATTCCGGCACCACCACGAGGAGGACGTTCCTGACCGCGGGAGGAACGGAGCGGTCAAGGGGCGCTGCAACTCCACCGGGCGCAATCGGTGGTGGGGCGGCGAGAACAGGATCCTCCCGTGGGTCCTGGACTACATCGAGCGTGGCAACGAGCCGCAGCTGACAATGCCGCCGCGCTCGTGGATGCCGCGCCGGATGGGCGCGGGCTCGTCCGGCTCCGGCTCCTCCTCTGGCGCCGCACCGACGCTCGCCGGCACAAGGTACACGTCCCTCTCCCCTCCGCTGGCGGGGACACGCTATGCATCCTTGACCCCTCCCCTCCTCAACTCCGGGCGTCCTGCGCCTCGCAGCGGCGCCCTGCGCATCGGCCGTCCAGCATCTCCCTACGCCGTGTCAGGCCGAAGCGCGAGCCGTCGCCGGAGGAAGAGCAGGAGGAGGAATGGTCCGGTCTGAAGGAGGCCTAAGAAGCCTCCTTCAACACGATGCAGCCGGCGGATCCGGCGTTCGCCGAGGAATGGAGCCTCGGCGAGTACACGGAGCAGGAGCGCCAGCGTCAGCTCCTCGCCGAGGTGGAGGCGAACTGCGCCCGCGCCGCCGCCCGCCTGAACGGGAATCCGGCACCTAGAGGGGGGGGGGGGGGTGAATAGGTGCTATTACAAATTTTAGGTCTTTTCAAATTTAGGCTCAACACAAAGGTAAATTCTCTAGATATGCAACTACGGTGAATTTACCTAAATGATAATCTAAGCAAAGACAAGATAAACAAGCTAACAAGATAAGCAAGTAAGGGAGCAAAGATAAAGGGAACCGAGTGAAGCACGCGGAGACGAAGATGTAATCCCGAGTTCCACCCAAGGGTGTACATCTCGTTTGGAGAGGTGTGCGCTACCACAACAGGTTAGCCGCAACGCCACAAAGGCTCACCTTCTTCTCCGATGAACTCAACCACAAAGGTTTCGAGTCCACCTTCCACTATTGATCCCCTTTTAGGGCGGAGATCGAATCCCTTACAAACGCTTGAGGCACACACCCACAACTGAATTGGGGGCTCCCAAGAAGACCACAAAAGGTCAAGGACCACAAAAGGTCAAGGTAACACCAAGAGTACAACAATGGTGAACTAGGTTTTCCCACCGGAAACCCTAGCCACGAAATCCCCAAGTGAATGGGGGAGAAATGCAAATCCCTTCGGTGAAGATGTAGATCCGGGCCTTCTCCTCCAATCCTCCAAAGATCAATGAATTTGGGTGGGGGGATTGGGAGATCTTGATGATTTGAGCTTTCAAGAATAGTAGGAGAGAGAAAATCTGAGAGCTCACTGTTCTTGAGTGAGTGAGGGGGTATTTATACTCCCCCTCAAAATCTGGCCGTTGGCTGTCTCGGGCACCCGGAAATTCCGGTTTAAGTACCACCGGAAATTCCGGTCACCCGGAATATCCGGGTCTTTGAAAATATCCGAGCTGAATTTCCGGTTGAGATCAGAACCACTTTCTGAACTTGACTTAGCCAATTTTCTGGGGTTGACTCGGAATATCCGAGTCCTTGAAATTTCCAAGCTGAATTTCCGATTGGAGTCAGTACCACTTCTGAACTTGACTTAGCCAATTTTCTGGGGTTGACTCGGAATATCCGAGTTGGGGAACCGGAATATCCGAGTCCTTGAAATTTCCGAGCTGAATTTCCGATTGGAGTCAGTACCACTTCTGAACTTGACTTAGCCAATTTTCTGGGGTTGACTCGGAATATCCGAGTTGGGGAACCGGAATATCCGAGTCTAGGAAGAATTCCAGAAACTCTTTTTCTCTACAATTTGGCTTTCGGATTTGTGATATGAGTTTCACCCAAACTGAAATACTTAGCAATAGGATTAGTATATCATTGGTATTGTTAACTAACACACACAACACTAGGGATTAAGAAATGTTCTTTCAATCTCCCCCTTTTTGGTGTTAGATGACAATACCAAGATTTGCATAGAAACAAAAAGCAATATCATGTTTTTGGCAGAAAATGGCTCCCCCTAAATAAATGCAAGTAAGCAACACAATATGACAAAGGATAGGAGCAATTTTATAACAACAACCACAAGATATCACAAAGGAGAAACGAGACAAAATGTAAGATTATGGTAGCAATTGAGACTAGATAGATTTTCATACCAAGAGAATACCAACACAATCAATTCTAACTCTCAACCATAAGATAATGATAGCATCAAACCATTGTCTCAATACATAGTTATCACATAATGAAATAAAAAGAGTTCACAAAAAACTTAAAACACGATAAATGGACACAAACGCAAATAAATGGTAAACGCATAAGCTTGTGCCCGACCCTTTGCAAATCCCCGAAGAAGTCCTAGTAGAGCAACTTCTCCCCCTTTGGCATCGAAACGCCAAAAAGAAAGAAGAGCGATGCTACGTCCCATGGAAGTCTTCAGTCCGAGGGGTTCTCCTCATCATCATCATCATCACCACCATCCTCATCATCATCATCATCTTCATACTCCTCAGACTCTGCCTCCTCATCATCATCTTCCTCCTCATCATCATAGTCATAGCTAGTGGCGTAAGAGCTGCCTCCAAGGTCCTGGTCAATCAGTGTCCACGGAGCCAAGGAACCCTGGTTCCACTGAGCAAAGGTCAGGGGATCAGCCAGAGCAGCAGGAGCAGGAGAGCCAGAAGCATGGTGAAGGATCGATTCTTGCTTGTATTCCAGCTGACGGCGATCCTTGTAGGCATTGTATTGCTCTTTGCGGATGTACACATTCATGCAAAGGATGTTGCGCTGGAACTAGTTCAGCTTCTTGATATGCGCATGAGTGGCAGGAACACGAGAAGGGGCAGCAGCAGCCCTCCTAGCATCACCCATGAAAGATCCACCTAGAGCTGAGGTAGTAGAAGGCCTAGGAGGGGGCTTGACCACAGTCTTCTTCACATAAAGCTTCTTGAAGTCATGTGACTCCAAATCACCATGGCTGAAGTTGTAGTCAGGGAACTTAAACTTGAGGAGCTTCATTATGTAAGGAGCATAAGGAATAGAGACCCTGGTGGTCATAGATTCATACATCTCATTGTAGATGTAATCCATCACATCTACACTCCAGTCAGCATCAGAACTCGAGTCCTCCACATTGCGGTTGGCGTGAAGGAGCAGGTTGCAGAGAGGGGTAACCACGTTGTCGTTGTTGCCACCACTCGGTGCAATGTTCTCACGCAGGATGCGCACAAGGACATCATATAATGGAAGCAAGTCACGAGAGTTCCCAGGGGTGGCTCCCACACCATATAAGTGTGCAGTTTCCTTCTTGTTAAGCTTGTAGGGGGTGTGCATGCGAAAGCCTTGGGGATTGTCACCATCAAACTTGTAGCCCAGTACCTTGGCAAATTCCTCGAAGTTGGACTCACAGTATGACTCCCCAGTCATCCACTTCATAGTCTTTTTCGAGTCACCCTTGATCACTAGGGTGGTGAAGAACTGCATCACTAGCTGGGCGTTGTAGGGACAACGTGTGAGCACCAAACTCTCCAAACCCATGGTCTTGACAATGTGGATAGCCTCAGCAAATGCAGCTTTCTTCTGCAGAGATGCAAAATCAAACGGGTGCATGGGTCGAATGGGCTTCGGCAGAGAGAGATATAGATCCACGAATATGTGCTCCTGCGCTTGGCACCAATAGCTGCGATCAGCGAGAGAGTTGTCTCTTGAGCTGAGGTACCAGTCCCCCTGTCTCAGCTGAGAGTAATCCACTGAATTCATCTTGGAGTAGTCCTGACGTTGGGGACTAGGGGCATTCTTCCTCTTCTTGGATGAAGGCTTGCTGACCACTGCTTTCTTCTGCCTTTGAGTTGCAGGACCCTTTCCCTTGTTGACTGGTTGCTTGTGGACAGGTGCTCTACCTGTGTTCCTTGATGCCCCAGCGGACGGACTCCCACCTGAACCCTCATCCATTGAGGCCGTTGCTTGGAGGAGTGAGTTCCCGGGGCGGAGGAGGAGCAGATCCGGCCGAGAAAGAGGTTCCCCGGCGGTCGGAGTGCTCCGGAGGGACCTTGGATCAGCAGGGGTGGCGGCTGGAGGAGAGGGAGGTCGGGGGTGGAAGAAGGGCACTAATGAGCCCTTCACCCCGAGCCTGCCCTTATATTTCTGGACAAACCGCCAGACCGGATATTCCGAGTGTAACTTACACCGGATATTCCGAGTCACCGGATATTCCGGTTCAAAATGAACCGGATATTCCGGCCTGCTGAACCAAAATCCCAGTTTTCAAATGGATGACTTGTGTGCAATAGAGAGAAATGTTTTCAGGGGTAAGTAGACTTGTGATAGATTTCCAAACTGATATTGGTACACCATACTCAACTCACAACAACCAAATCGAAACAAAAAACGCCAAGTTGAGTAGGTTTCCCACATGCATGAATAGGAGAGCAAATAGCAACAATAAGCTCCAAATAAAATCAACTCTTCAAGGAGAAGAGGTCGGTGGCCGAGGCCACCATGTAGGAGTGTATGACATGTTACCGCGAAGATGTATCTTGGGTACATAACCAATACTCGTCGTTTTAGCTCATTAGTCATAAAAATGAATATAGAGATAAAAGAACACTTGCTATCGGCATAATGGGGGGAGGGATGGTCCAATGTATTAGGACCGCACTCCCCCTATTTCCATGCCTACATCTAAACAAGATAAGATGCAATTACGCCCTAGGTGAGTGTGCAGGCGATCAAGCTAAGGACCTCGAATCAATGATATTTAGCTCATTCCTCAAAAAGCAAAACCTTCCTTCCTCAAGGGGCTTCGTGAAGATATCCGCCAATTGATCCCTTGTGCCCACATATGATAAGTCAATGTCTCCTCGGGCCACATGATCTCTTATGAAATGATGGCGGATCTCAATATGCTTGGTTCTTGAATGTTGCACCGGGTTGTAGGCAATCTTGATGGCACTTTCGTTGTCACATAGAAGAGGCACTTTGTCGCAATCGACTCCGTACTCCTTTAAAGTTTGCCTCATCCATAGCAACTGAGTGCAGCAACTTGCGGCGGCAACATACTCGGCTTCGGCGGTGGAGAGAGATATACAATTTTGCTTCTTAGAATACCAACTCACCAAGGACCTCCCAATAAATTGACAAGCGCCAGAGGTTGACTTCCTATCATCATGATCTCCCGCCCAATCGGAATCCGTGTACCCACATAATGAGAAATTTGCATCCTTGGGGTACCACAATCCATAAGTTGGGGTATAAGCCAAATATCTAAAGATTCTCTTGACCGCCACATCATGGCTTTCTTTAGGAGCCGCTTGATATCTTGCACACACTCCTACGGCTAGCACTATATCCGGTCTAGATGCACAAAGGTAGATGAGAGATCCAATCATGGAGCGGTATACCTTTTGATCCACATCCTTACCCTTCGGGTTGAGCTCAAGGTGGCATTTGGTTTGCATTGGAGTAGAGGCACCCTTGAGATCAAGCAACTCGTAGTTCTTGAGCATGTCTTGAATGTACTTTGCTTGGTTGATGAACGTTCCTTCCCTCAATTGTTTGATCTCAAATCCGAGGAAGAACTTCATCTCGCCCATCATAGACGTCTCAAACCTGTCAGTCATAAGCTTAGAGAATTCTTCGTTAAATGCTTTGTTAGTCGATCCAAATATAATGTCATCCACATATAATTAACAAATGAAAAGATCTCCATTAACTTTCTTAGTGAAAAGTGTGGGGTCGATTTCCCCAACTTGGAATCCACGGTCTACAAGTAGTTCTCTAAGGTGCTCGTACCACGCTCGTGGGGCTTGTTTAAGGCCATAGAGTGCCTTATCCAACTTGTAGACATGATTCGGATACTTGAGGTCCTCGAACCCCGGTGGTTGCTTAACATAAACAAGTTCATTTAGTGGACCATTTAGAAAAGCGGATTTAACATCCATTTGTTGCAACTTAAAGTTATGATGAGAGGCATAGGCAAGAAGAATACGGATTGACTCAAGTCGAGCCACGGGCGCATAGGTTTCTCCAAAGTCAATGCCTTGAATTTGGGAGTAACCTTGAGCCACCAATCTTGCCTTGTTCCTCACCACCATGCCATGTTCATCTTGCTTGTTCTTGAATATCCACTTGGTGCCGATAACATTGCGGCAATCTTTGGGTCTTTCCACCAACTTCCACACTTTGTTGCGCTCGAAGTTGTTGAGCTCTTCATGCATAGCATCAAGCCAATCTTTATCTTCAAGAGCTTCAAAGACCTTCTTGGGTTCCACCATGGAGATGTGAGCTTGATGTTCACTAAAGCTTGCGAGTTGTCTTCGGGTAGAGACCTTGCTTCTCACATCACCAAGCACCTTGTCAAGGGATAGAGCTCTTAATTCTTGTGAGGTGCCAACCCTACTCAAGCGGCGGATCTCGATTTCCCTCCGAGTGGTGGGAGGAATCGCTTGATCATCTTGATCATTCATGTCTCCGCCTTGACTGATTTGATGGCCTTGATCAACCATTGGAGTGGTGGCCATTGGTGAGGGAGAGGGTTGATCTTGGCCTTGCGAACTGCCACCGGGAATGTCAGCAGGACCGGATATTTCGGGTTCATGGACCGGAAATTCCGAACCACCGGAATTTCCGACTCGAGTTTGAACCGGATTTTCCGGTCCTCCGGAAATTCCAGGAGCAGCTGTAGAATCTTGTGCTTCTTCTTGGCTAGGCGTATTGGGCACGGTGTTGTCGATGGGTGTTTCTTGTGTTGGGGTGGTCACCACTTGTGAATAACTTGATCTTTGTTGATCAACCTCATAATAGAGTTCAACGGGGCGGTGGACTCCCAACCCCATTCTTCGGATAGCATCTTGAGGTTCATCATCACCTACAACTGAAACACCACTTTGCTCCACGAGGGAGCTGTCATTCTCCTCGAACACCACACTACAAGTTTCTATGATTATGCGCGAGGCCTTATCATAGACTCTATAAGTGTGGGATTTGGATCCGTAGCCCACAAACGTCCCTTCAAGAGACTTAGAATCAAACTTGCCCAAACGAACACCTTTGAGGAGATAAAAACACTTACAACCAAATACTCGGAAGTAGGAGATATTGGGCTTGTTCCCGGTAAGCACTTCATAAGGTGTCTTCATGAGTCCTTTGCGAAAGAAGAGCCGGTTGGATGAATGGCAAGCGGTGTTGACGGCTTCGGCCCAAAAGTTGTGAGGGGACTTGAACTCGGCCATCATCGACCTTGCCATCTCAATAAGTGTGCGGTTCTTCCTTTCGGCTACACCATTTTGTTGGGGAGTATAAGCAGCGGAATATTGATGACGAATCCCTTCTTCACTAAGGAACTCGTTTAAGGTGTAGTTCTTGAACTCGGACCCATTGTCACTTCTTATCACCAAGATAGGGACATTGTGTTGACGTTGAGCTTCATTGGAGAAGTCGATGATAGTTTGTTGAGTCTCCATCTTCGTCTTGAAGAAGAAAACCCATGTGTATCTTGAATAGTCATCAACAATCACCAAGCAATATTTCTTGCCACCAAGACTAGCTTCCGGAATGGGACCAAAGAGGTCAACATGGAGAAGCTCCAAAAACCTTTTTGAAGAAATGATGGTCTTGCTTGGATGGTAGATGTCATGCATTTTTCATTCAACACACGCCCTACACATTCGATCCTTCGAGAAAGAAACATGATCTTTTAGTCCTAGGATATGGCCACCCTTGTGGAGACTTTGCAAAGTCCTCATGTTGACATGGGCTAGTCGGCGATGCCATAGCCAACCCAAGTCCGCCTTTGCGAATAGGCACATTGTATGGGAAGTGGTGACTCCGGAGAAGTCAACCACATAGAGCCCATTCTCAATGTACCCAACGAAAGACACATTGAGAGACTTGCTCCGCAAGAGAATGACCATTTCCTTTTCGAAGACTACGGTATAGCCCAAACAAGTTAAGGAATGGACGGAGATCAAGTTGAAACCTAGGGACTCGACAAGCAAGACATTCACAAGTGTGATGTCCGGTGCCACTACCACCTTGCCGAGCCCTATTACCTTAGACTTGGAATTATCACCATATGTAACGGTCATTTGATCATCATTGGGCTTTAACTCCGTTACAATATCCTTGCTTCCGGTAATATGACTAGTGCACCCACTATCAATTATCCATTTCGATCCTCCGGAAGCAAGGCCCTACACACAATCAATTCTTTGGTTTAGGTACCCATTTTGCAATGGGTGCCTTTTGGTTAGCAACAAGGGTCTTTGGAACCCAAACAACATATTCAATGTAACCATCAAAAGGACCAATGTATCTAGCATAGACATCCCCATAATAATCAACATATAAAGCATAGTTGGGGTTAGATATGCCCGCAAAGTCATTACGAGTGGGAGTGCCCCTTGTGGCATTTCCACTCGCAATGTCATCCTTCTTGGCTTGTGCGGACTTGGTCTTCTTCTTGATCTTATTCTTCTCCTTAGCAACATAGCCTAGACCTTCCTTACCCTTGTGGGGCACTCGCTCATGAAGAGGAGTAGTGAGTGTCCCCTTACCTTTATCAAGAGAGGTCTTGGGCTTGGTTTCCATGGAAGGAACAAACACAACCCTAGCAATATCCTTCACAACATTTGCATTATCATTCAAAGGAGTAGAGGTGCTAGGTTTCTCAAGAGTAGATATCCGAGATTGGAGTTGATCACGAGACTTGAGAAGACGTTCGTGATCACTTGTCAACACCTTGTGAGCATTGTCAAGTGACTCGAAGTCTTCGCAAAGTCTAGCATGAGCAACTACAAGCTCGGAATTTTCATTTTGCACAATTTTACATTTAGCAAAGTAGAGATCACGATCCTTAGTGATCTTAGCTAGTTGCTCCTTAAGGAGAGCATGAGCTTCTTGTTCATCTTCGAGAGAGGATTGGAGAGACACCTTAGCGTGTGCATCCTCTCTCTCAATCTCACCTTTTAATTCAAGCTCATCCTCAAGCTCACCTATACGACTCATGATTGAGCCAAAGTGTTTCTTTCCTTCTCCTTGCAAGTTAGTTATGAATTTATCAAAAGCAAAGATTTCTTCCTTGACTTCTAAGCTCATGGCATCATCAATGTCATGTGATATGGAGTTGGGGGATAATTTTACCTCGGATGTCTTTGCCATAAGACATCTTGCATTCTTGACGATGGGGCTCTCGTTTGGTGAGGAGAAGAGTGATGGAGGTGTGGAAGAAATGGCTAGTGCGGCCACTTGCGTTGGAGTATCCTCCTTGTCACTATCTTCATCATCAGTGGGATATTGCTCTTGAGTCACCAAGACAATCTTTTGGTTCTTCTTGAAGAAAGGATTCTTCATGGTCATGGGCCCCTTGCCCTTCGTCTTGGCCACGAGCCTCCCACCATGATCCTCTCTTCTCTCCCATGGGAAATCAGCAACAAAGTGGCTCTTGTCATCGCAGTTATAGCAAAGCCTCACTTTGTGGAATGGCTTTCCTCCGTTGGGGGGAAACTTCTTGTCAATCCTTGCTTTGTCCCTTCCGGGGTTCTTCCAAAAGGTTCTTGCCGCAAGACCCATGTGTTGAGTGAGAGTGCTTAAGAGAGCTTTACTAGATAGCTCGACTTGATCATCATACTCCTCTTCATCCTCTTCTTCCACGGTGTCCTTCAAAGCAATTGAGGCATGCTTGTGCATCCCTATGGCTCTAGCTCTTGCATCTTGTGCAATCTTGGAGACCACCTTGTATGCGGTCATCTCTTGCATAACTTCATTGGATGTCATCTTTGCAAAGTCATGTCTCCCTTGGAGTGTCTTCAAATCCGTTTCCTCAAAGGGCAAGAGAGCGGTCACAAACTTCCTCTTGATCCAAGCATCATTAATGTACTCCGCCCCGAGGTTCTTGAAGGAGTTGGCAACCAACACCAACCTCCGGTACATGTCCTCGTGGCTTTATCCATCCAACTTGTAGAACCCTTCCACCTCATTGCATAAGGCATCATACCGGTTCTTCTTCATGCTCTCATTCCCGACGAAGATGTCGGAAAGAGCATTCCAAACTTCTTTGGCGGTGGAGAATTGTTGAATGAGCGCCATGTCCTTCTCTCCAACGGCCATTTGGAGTTGATGAAGAGCGGTGGCGTTGAGTTGGCTATCAACCACCTCTCTTCTTGTCAAGTTGGTTGGATCATGGGGCTTGTATCCTTCTTCAATGATGCGCCAAAGCTTAATGGAGGCACTACATAGATGAGACTTCATTAGAAATACCCATTGAGAGAAATGAGTAGGTTTAAGCTTAGGAGGATCACTTCTAAAGTGTACATGAGGGTGAGGGATAGGAGGGTTAGGAGAGTAATTATGGTTGACATTATGAAATTCCTCTCCTTTGGGGGTGTTAGAGGAGCTAGGTGATTCATCCTTTTCCGCCTTCCCGGGAACACTTGAGGTAACATCTTTGGACCCATCCGAAGATGACTCCTTAGAGTTCCCCGCATGTTCCTTAGGAGGAGGAGAGGGAGAGGTAGCCTCGGGCTCCTTAGACTTCAAGAGTGCCATGAGCATCTCATTCATCTTGAGGAGTTGGGCCTCCAAGGACGATCTCATATCAATAAGATCGGCCATGGCTGCCCCTTTGGCTAACGCCTCCTTCTCCGCCTCTAATTTTTCACGGGCGGCCCTCTCGGCATCGGATTCCGTCATCGTTGCACTTAGGCGGTTAAGCCCTTAAAAGTGAACCTGGCTCTGATACCAATTGAACGAGAATCCGGCACCTAGAGGGGGGGGGGGGTGAATAGGTGCTATTACAAATTTTAGGTCTTTTCAAATTTAGGCTCAACACAAAGGTAAATTCTCTAGATATGCAACTACGGTGAATTTACCTAAATGATAATCTAAGCAAAGACAAGATAAACAAGCTAACAAGATAAGCAAGTAAGGGAGCAAAGATAAAGGGAACCGAGTGAAGCACGCGGAGACGAAGATGTAATCCCGAGTTCCACCCAAGGGTGTACGTCTCGTTTGGAGAGGTGTGCGCTACCACAACAGGTTAGCCGCAACGCCACAAAGGCTCACCTTCTTCTCCGATGAACTCAACCACAAAGGTTTCGAGTCCACCTTCCACTATTGATCCCCTTTTAGGGCGGAGATCGAATCCCTTACAAACGCTTGAGGCACACACCCACAACTGAATTGGGGGCTCCCAAGAAGACCACAAAAGGTCAAGGACCACAAAAGGTCAAGGTAACACCAAGAGTACAACAATGGTGAACTAGGTTTTCCCACCGTAAACCCTAGCCACGAAATCCCCAAGTGAATGGGGGAGAAATGCAAATCCCTTCGGTGAAGATGTAGATCCGGGCCTTCTCCTCCAATCCTTCAAAGATCAATGAATTTGGGTGGGGGGATTGGGAGATATTGATGATTTGAGCTTTCAAGAATAATAGGAGAGAGAAAATCTGAGAGCTCACTGTTCTTGAGTGAGTGAGGGGGTATTTATACTCCCCCTCAAAATCTGGCCGTTGGCTGTCTCGGGCACCCGGAAATTCCGGTTTAAGTACCACCGGAAATTCCGGTCACCCAGAATATCCGGGTCTTTGAAAATATCCGAGCTGAATTTCCGGTTGAGATCAGAACCACTTTCTGAACTTGACTTAGCCAATTTTCTGGGGTTGACTCGGAATATCCGAGTCCTTGAAATTTCCGAGCTGAATTTCCGATTGGAGTCAGTACCACTTCTGAACTTGACTTAGCCAATTTTCTGGGGTTGACTCGGAATATCCGAGTTGGGGAACCGGAATATCCGAGTCCTTGAAGTTTCCGAGCTGAATTTCCGATTGGAGTCAGTACCACTTCTGAACTTGACTTAGCCAATTTTCTGGGGTTGACTCGGAATATCCGAGTTGGGGAACCGGAATATCCGAGTCTGGGAAGAATTCCAGAAACTCTTTTTCTCTACAATTTGGCTTTCGGATTTGTGATATGAGTTTCACCCAAACTGAAATACTTAGCAATAGGATTAGTATATCATTGGTATTGTTAACTAACACACAAAACACTAGGGATTAAGAAATGTTCTTTCACCGCCGCCGCATCCCTCCCCCCACCCTCCCCGGCCGCCACCCGCGCCGATCCCGTACGTCATCCTCGACGCCGACAACCAGGGGGGAGGAAGAGGATGAGCCGCCGCGGACCCTGCAGCAGAGCAGGTGGTTCCGCGACGATGACGGCGCAGGACCGAGCGGGTGGGGCAACGACGCCGGCGCTGGACCGAGTGGCCTGCGCAAGGACGACGACAGCTCCGACGATGACGGCGGCGACCCCGACTACAACCAGGCGATCGCCGTCAGGCTCGGCTTGTTCGACTAGGGCCGGCCTGTTTTCATGTTTTAGTTTTAATCTTGGTAATCGTCTATGTAAGCGCCTAAAAATTAATGAAATTGTCTCTGTTTGTGCACCTATTTGAATGACATCGCCTCTGTTTACGCCAATTTATGTTTGCGTCGTTTTTGAATTTCGTGGTCCGAATCTTGGGTTGGGAAACGACTGGAAATCTAGCCCCCCAAGTTTCAGAATAGCGCCGTTTCGCGCCGCGGCGGGCGTAAAAAACAGGCGTAACATGTGCTAAACTGTTTGGGGTTAAATCTGTGAAATGCACAAGGCGGTCGTCGGTCCCTAGATAGTATAAAGAGAGAAGATATTTTTCCGGTGTTCTTCTATCTATTTAAGCGCCTTGGGAGACACTTGTATTTTGGTCACCATCCTTTCCAAAAGCTACACCAAGTGCATCGAGATTCGAAGAAATACCACTCCAGCTAGTTGAGTGAATAATTGTACTTGTGTTGTGCCACGATCGTTATATATGGTTGGACTATCTCCCATGGGATAGTAAATCATCACCCCATCAGTCTGAGTTTGTATATCATGCCTAGAGAAGACTATATAAACACACTTTCTGGGCAAACGAAGACAGACAAGCGAGAAAAGTCGTGCCCGTGAGTGAGCTCAGCGGCAGCTAACTATATTTTAGCGCATAATTGAGCCCATTATATAGGTGGTGCTATGCCATGGCAGGGAATCATGCATCGCAGCAGGTATGTCTAATCTAGTGTTAGTCAACAAGCTTTTACTAGTACTATTTTGCCTCCACTGACGGTTCCGGGAAACAGGTGTTAACTGATGCAAGATCAGTATATGGAGCGAGCGCCTAATTAATCTAGGATTGCATGCATGTTTTGCGGGCTGGCCGGCATGTCTCCAGATTCTCGAGTAGCCGGGGGAGACATGGCACGCTGCTATCGGATATATCAACAGCAAGTGGAACATCAGACCTACGGAGTATCATCTTCAACCTCCGTTGCACCTGCATACAGTGATGGTTGAGAGCATGTTGGCGCGCGTCAGGACGACGACACATCCTCCACTCCGAATCGAAATAATGGAGGCCGCAGCGCACGCAGCAATTGCACGTTGTTTTCAGCCAGAATAATTGCCTCAAAAGCGCCCAGCGCAGCTGCGAAAGGGAAAAGCGCAGTGCAGTTCAGTGTAGTGCGGATCCCTGTCCGACGAACAGAGCCCGGCACGAAGATATGAACGGGAGAGGAGACAGGGAGCTTGTAGGTTCGGTGCACTACCACACCACACTGATGGAGTATTCTGCCTGCCTATTGCCCAGTGTCAACGAGGAGAGGAGACAGGGAGGCTGTATTATTGCTAGCGACGCACCTGGATGGAAGCTTCAGCTTCAGAGAGGAGCTACCCTACCCCGGGTACGAGCTGTGAAGTATCAAGTCTACCTGCAATGCTGATAGGTTCTTGGTTTTCTCAGATTCTTGGGCTGAATTATGCTGCGTGGAGTGAGACACTACGCTAACACTAACAGCATCCGACGCAACTGCTTATGTCATAGGAGCTGCTCCTCCTGCCCATCCTATCAGCAACCAACCTCCTGGGGCACACAGAGATCAGATCGAAGAGCCAAAACGCCGCACGTTTTTGCACAATAAGCTGACACTGAAATGCACGTACGTACGTAGCTCTGTAAAACGAGTGGCCATTGTTCCGGGCTGGTTGCGATCATGCTCTGCATCTTTTTTCCCTTCTTTTTGTGTCCGTAATCGATCGGGGGGTTTTATATGGGCAATTATTGGAGCCGGGGAGAATCTCCCTTGTAGTTTGGGTCTGAGGTGCGCAAGGTGCAGTTGCAGCATGCCTCGTCCCAAGCCAATGCCGTAGCTACACCGTTTAGTTCAGGTGCTGCGAAAGCGGGCGAGGCAATAATTGTATACTATAATCCTACGCTGTCATGTTGGCGTTTTTTTAAAACCCTTTTCCTCTCCAAGACTCCATGGAAAACTGGACTTTCTTCACTCAGGATATATCAATGACAATAAGATCTTCATGACTTTAGTGTTAGTGACTGCAAGGGGAGCCTAAAGGTGTTATTGTGAGCTAATATGCACAAAAACATTGAAGTGGCTAGATCCTGAAGAACAATTCACCATTACATACAGTTTTCATTTCTCCAGCCCAGTGCCTACCCGATCTTCACCTTCAGTTCAACATTTACGCGTGAATAAGCATATGTAGAGCATGCTTTACCCGATAGGTGTCATATGTACAACATGAATACCCGATCTTCACCTTCAGTTCAACATGCTTTACGTCATTTCCACTATGAAAAGCAGTAGCACATATATCAACACTCTATAATGGACTTTCCGCACATGAATGCTACTAAAATATCATATCCCGTGTACAATCTCGGGACATAATCCGCATTAGCCCAATATTTTAGTAGCATGATTGAGGGGGCACACAGTGGCACGCAGAAACTCCAGAAATGATGGAGATCTGAAGGCATCTTCGGTCGAAAGCAGAACCGGAGGTATACTACAACGAGTAGTGCTAAACAACTCTCTTTTCTTAACCTGTTGTGTTTGTCCAAATGTCTTGACAGCACAGGGTGATGGCAGCTCGATCTGCATCTGCCAGTTATCAACCCCTGCTGTGATTAATCATTCATGTGGAACTCTTCAGGCCTGTTTACATTTTGTTGCTGTAAACTTTGGCGAGAGGAGCGGATCAGCGGAATCGACGACAAGTTGCACGAGAGCACGTGCGGGTGGTCGCTGATTAACCATGGTTCATTGGTTTGACGGTGTGAATTAACTGATGACTCTTTTGCTAGCTTGCAGAAGGTGGGCATCACAATTCACAATACACAATACAGTTTCAGATGGGAAAGTTGATCCAGATCTTTTGGCTCTGGTTTAGTTCATTACCTTCACCTGAGCGTGCGTGTCAAGGACAGAAGCAAAATACGGATGGTCAGGTTAGGTTCCCATCGCCGTCGGCCGTGGCCAAAATTTAATCTCCGTCTCTGCGTTGCCCGTCTAACCGCGAGACAGAATGACAGATGCATTTCCACCCAAATGCATGGAGAACTGGAGAACCCCTCGTTTCTTTTCGGTTGCCGACATGACCTTAACACACCAACGACGAGCATGTGATCATGTCAAAAAACCAGGCCAGCCGATATATGCCCAACAACTCTAGCTCTGTGCCTCCTTTTCTGATGCTTTATAAGCAGATGGAAAGAACAAGCTACCCGTTAGAACCCAACACGTTCTAACCTAAAAAGGCAGTTCAACAAAGTCCACATCGTATTCATTCTGTGGCTGCACTTCACATTCATGAATGCCGACGACTGTTAAGGCGTTCGTGTTCTAGTAGTAAGTCCCATGGTCTTGCTTTGCTTGTGCATTTTACTTTCTAGCATTTTTTTAACCTGCCTTCCAATAGCATTACAGATTAGATTTGTTTCGCTCCAAGTAGACGCGAGGAAGCCACTCAACTGCAGTCGATGTACAGTGCAGAATCTTCCTGCACCTGCAGTCATGAATTATTGGCCAACAGGTGGTGGACTAGTTTGGTCCATCAGTCTCTTATCGAATAACTTATCGCAACACCGAAATGGCTACACCTTTCGAAGGCTTGGCATTATTTGACGCTAGCAGGACTAATCTTGTTGCACTGAAAGGTCGTTGATTCTCTGAATCTGAATGCCGCTCCATATCATAGAGCTTCCGACATCAATAGCTACAAATTTCTACAAGGTATGGTAGCATTGTATAGGCGACATTTCTACAAAATACTAACTAGCTATCTTTTTAGGTACGGTCATAAGTATTTTGATACACGTTGATGCGACGATGGCACACCACCACGAAATACAACAAGATGGAAGCCCCCGAGCGACTAGAGCTATGGATGTATCCTGTTCTGGTCTCCTAGAATATTTTGGATGGTGTGCGACAACTACCGCAAATAATACGTCAGGAACATATGACGAACTTTCTGTTTTATTATAGTACTCTATAAGGAACATATTTACATCTTGTCAGATTAGACCACTGTTTGTAGTGATTTATACCATGTTTCATGAAATTCCATTATTTTCTACGCCTGACTCTGTAAAAATCTTATCTTGCTTTAAACATTCAGCAACCTTCCGGATGTCAAATGAATCTACAAACTTTGGCGTTTATTATTTTCTAAAGCTAAAATCCCGAGAGCAACATTCAGTCCAGACGGTCGCCGAGGCTCCAGGTAGCTACCTCATAGTGCTTGGTGAGAGCTAACACATCGAGGGAGGCATCTGACCCCTCGGCCATCGAATCAGCCAAAATATTTTGCCACAACCTTTGTTGTAACCAACAGCAATCTATATAACGTGTTGTTTCATGAAATCTCTAGAGAGGTGTCCGCAAAAAGAGATATCCCGCAACAGAAAAACTTAAGGTCACCACTGACAAAAAAATGGAGGCGGAAGTGGAACACTACTAGAGTCTGCCACTAGTGGAAAAAAGCTTACCTATGACGCACCTGAGGCCTTTCTGTGGCGCAGCTAGGAAAATGGTGGGTGCGTCACAGTTATCTCGTCACTAAAAATATATTTCTGTGACGCATCCACTCAGTGCGCCATAGAAATTTTCAGCCTTCTGTGACGCATCCGTCCTGCTGTGCCACAAAATATTTCAGTGGCTCATGTGGTTTACGTGCGCCACAAAAAAAATTAAACCATGTGCCACGTAATAAATAACATGAATTTTCGAAAAAAATCCTGTTGTACAAATATAGGCATATATACAGGATTTATATATAGTTGACACATATATATTCAACCAGTACATAAATTAGAACAAACATATCATATACATTCGAGATCGAGAAGTTTTATCGCATACATAATAGAAATGAGAGAAGTGTTATACAAGATAAATGCTAAGCTAACTAGTAAACAAGCCGCACGAGTAAACTACTCGTCGTCGGAGCTGGTGTTATAAAAGATGTCGGACCACCTGGAGTCATCGGTGTCCCAGTCATCCTTATCCGCATTCTCGGCGGCCTCCTGACGACGGCGACGGTCTGCCCTCCTTTGCTCTATTCGGTTCCTGTAAAACTCCAACTCGGCAGCGACGTCGCCCGGGAAGTCCTCCCTCTACCGGCGCTTAGCTCCTCGTCGTTCTCGGCAGTGCCGATCCGCCGCTGCACCTGGCGGTGGCGGCGACGATCTTCGTTTGTGAGGAGGGCTGGCCGTGGCGCGAGGAACTCCGCCTTCGCGATGTTCTGACAGTCCGGGAAGTTCAGCTCGCTTCGCGGGTGCCGGAAACGCCACGCGACCGCGTCGTACGTGGACGCTGCCTCCTCCGGTGTGGGGTACGTCCGGAGCGTCTGCGCGGATTTCGGCATAGTAGGTTCGTTGGGCCGCTCCCGAACACCGCAGAAGCCGGACAACCCGCGACGGCGCGGCGGCATCGTCTTCATGCATAAGAGGAGGTTAAGCAGTTAGTACAACAAATTAAAACTCATACAGAACAAGATGCAAAGAAATAATATCAACATAAGCGCATGCCTCATATATTGTTGACACAAATTTAGAGATGCCTCATATATCAAAAGAAGGTAAAATGCAAGTTAATTAAAAAGCAGTCAAGAAAAATAACAAACATGGCCTCATATGGAGTTGCTTCAGAAATGGTGTGAGCGAACAACGTGGAATGAATACTATGTATATGTTCAGACAACATGGTTCACTCACACCTCCCTGAAGATGTAACGTGAAACCATCTAATCATCGGCCAAAAGTAGTCATTTAGAAACAAATTTTAGAAATGAAATTTGGTCCAAAGAAAATCTTGCCTCATACTTAGAATGGAAACACACAAATGGTCCGAGACGGAGTAAGCGAGAGCCAGTGCGATGCAGAAAATGTGTATTCCTGTACATCATGGGTCACATCACACTGGCCTCGCTTACTCCATCTCAGGATTTCATGTTATCACATCATTTTAATCATCGGCATAACAAAAGATGGTAAAATGCAAGTTACAGAACACTCAACAAAAACAAGCAAGGCCTCAGAATTAGAAGTGACATTCTTCAGGGATGGAGCTAGCGAGCCAGGTAGGATGCACGAGATCTGTGCACTCATGCACAGAGGCGGACCTAGAGCATAAATCACCCGGTGTCCTCCAAGTGATCATACATAATTTTTCATTTTATGTTGGGGTGTCACACAGTCTAAATACATGTACTATATAGAAGAAATTGGGTTTAGACCCGGTGTCCTATGACCCCTGATGCATGAACGTAGGTCCGCCCCTGCTCATGCATATCACAAGGCTCACTAGCCCCACCACTGAAACTTGTATCACAACATTATAATCATCGACATATCACCAGATGGTAAATAGTATAAAAAGTAAAATGCAATTATAAATCACCGAACAAAAACAAGCAAGACCTCATATGGAATTGATCAGTCACATATGAAATTTAGAGACGGTGTGAGTGAACAAAGTGGAATGAACATTGTAAACTATGTTCAGACAACATGGTTCACTCACACCTCTCTAAAGATGCAACACGCAACCATCTGTTTAATCATCGACCAAAAGTAAAACTACTAACATGACAAGAAACTACTTAGCACAAATGCAGTTCCTAATGGCAGTCTTATTTGAATAACATCATAATCAACCCACAGTTAGCAAATATCAAGCAAATATTCATTAGCTAAACAACACCATTATGTATCTAAACTTAGCATCATAAACATCCCATAATCAACCCACAATTAGCAAATAGCAAGCAAATATTAATTAGCTAAACAACACCATGCATTATAATACAAACATCATACAAATTTAGCATCCTTAAAACATCATAAACATATATGCAGTAATACAAAACGAGCCAATAATACAAATTTCACATTCTAGTAAAAATTTAACAAAAATGCCACTTTGGGCATTTCCACAAACACCTAGAGTGCAGGGAGGGAGGAGGAGGAGACCTACGCTCCGGGTTGGCGCCGAGGAGGGCAGCGGCGGCGCTCGCGCGCGGCGGCCGGAGGAGGAGGCGCGCGGACGAGGGTGGCCGACGCTGAGGCGCTCGGCGGTGGTGCGCGGCGGCGGGGCGCGGGAGGAGAAGGTGGGCGGCGGTGGCGCACGGCGGCGGCGCGCGGGAGGAGGAGGCGCGCGGCGGTGGTGCGCGACGGCGGAGCGCGGGAGGAGGAGGCAGGCGGCAGCGGCGCGCGGGAGGAGGAGGCGCGCGGCGGTGGCGCCTGGCGGTGGGAGGAGGAGGCGAGCAGCGGTGGCGCGCGGCGGTGGCGCGCGGGAGGAGGAGGCGGGCGGCGGCGCTGCGAGGAATGAGGCGTGCGAATGAGGCACGCGGTTTTAATGACAGAGCTTTTCTGTGGCGCATGGGCTGGCTGCGCCACATAAGTAAGCCCCATGCACCACAAAAATCCATGCGCGTGTGGGGCTTCTTTCTGTGGCGCAGTCAGCCCATGCGCCACAGAAAAACCCTCGGGCGTGCCAAAAAAAATCTAACCTATGAAAAAAATCATATTCAATTGCTAAACTTCAAATAAGTTGGTACTGTACAATAGTATACAACTCAAACTAACATCACACATAACGCACGACAAGTCATGAAGATATATACAACACACAACTCGACTCAAATATTCAGTTCACAAAGATATATACAACACAACTCAAATGACGATACAACATAGCTGAAATTAATGAAGATACACAACACAACTCAATCCCTTGATGCAGCGCCCTTGCCCTTTGACGATGATACACTCTTATTTTTGGACGACGATTCAACCTTCTTACCGTTCCCCTTCGACGCTCCTTCTTGAAGGAGATATACCCTAGAGGCAATTAATAAAGTGTATTTCTTTATCATATCTCGTTTATTCATAATATGTTTTTGTGTCATGCTAAAACCGTATTAAGCGGAAACATTAATACGGGCGTGATGCGTAAACAACCAGGTCCCTAGTAGCGTCTACTAAGACTAGTTTCATTGCGCGATCGATGATCGAGGTTTCCCGATCATAGGGCATGGTGCCAGTCGGCAATGGAAGTCATATCGCTGGAGAACGATGTGATGGACATACCCATATTTGGAGGATGTAGTCATTACGCCTTTGACCGTGAGACCAACTCTTATTGTTATTCCTGGAAAATACTTTGATTGCACCAAACGTCGTATCTTAATTAGTATGACAATAACGGTGATACTTTTGGGTATCAGAAAGGAGTAGTTGAGACGATGGGTCAAGAGCGGGATTTGCCAGTTCACATAGCAGGATAGATACTCTAGGGCCCACTCGGTGAGATTATGTCTAATGATCTTGCAAGCATGTGACTAGGTCACGGAGACATGAAATCATAGACGAGTAGAAGATAGCGTTGTCGGTAACAAGGTCAAGCTAGATATGGAGATATCTATGAACGACGCTCGTACACGCTAAGTATCGCTATGACAAAAGGTTTAAGACTTTACGTTCAGGTTTGATAGATGAAAGTCATTCGTTATATCACAGGGATTAATTCATGGGGTCCAGGCCTATGAGTTAGTCATTGATTGGAGAGGAGTCTCGATCATGTCTGTTATTATATCGAACCGCTAGGGTAACACACATAAGGGGTTTCGACAAGACAACCGGAAAAGGAAAGAGATCACCGGGAACGTCCCGGGAGAGGTCCGAGGAGATCGGGCAGCGACGAAATAGTTTTCGGAGCTAGAATAAATTATATATAATATGTTTGATATTAATTAGTGTAATTAATGTCTAAATATAATTTTCTATATTTATTTTCGAATTTATTTAGCCTGATTTCCCTAAATGGGCCTTCTGGTCGAAAGAAGGCCCAAGAGGGGGAAAATTCCCTAGGGAATTCGGTGGGGGCTTGGGTGGCCGACCCAGGTGGGCCACGAGGCCCACCAGGGGGCCGGCGCACTAGCCATGGCCGCACCAGGAATGTGGGATTAGTCCCACATTGCCTGGTGAGGAGGTTGGCTCCTCCTGGGAGTCTATATATAGAGGGGCACCCCTGGCCTTTTAATTCCACAACTCTCTTGATTTCGTGATTCCCTTTGTCGGAGTTGCGCCGAGTTGAGAGGGGATCTCTTCCACCATAGCCCGCTGCCGCGCTGCTGGTGTTCCGGTCCAAGTCTTCCGCTACTCGTCCTGGACTGGAGCTTCGGAGGTGCTGCGCTAGCCGTGCTCAGAGGTCTGCTTCCTCTACACGACCTTGAGGTCGGCTTCGTCGGTCTTCATCGACAACGTTTGTGCGGGAACGTAATCCCCGCTTTCGGTCTACAAGGGTATGTATTCTGATCTCCGTTCGTACTACTATATCTGCATAGAATAGATGTTGGCATGTTTTAAGGATATCGTTGCTAGGAATTTTTTTGTTTTGTGCACCCGATCCCTTTCAGTGGAATCAGAGCCAATATATCGTAGATATAACTGTACGCTGTTAGAATCCGTGTTCTGCACGGAGGCACTGTTCCTGTTATTTGCTACCCTCTAGCGTGCACTTGTGATTCCAGCGGCATCGAGTTGATGAAGCGGACCGGACCGACTTTACGCGTACGCTTACGCGAGACTGGTTACACTACTGACATACGGCTTGTACCGTATCTGTGGCTGGTGGGTGTCAGTTTCTCTCTCTTTAGTTGGTCTTGCATTTACAATGGAGGGCCCGAATGGGATGCTTAAATATGCAATTATTGGATCGTTGTTGTGGTCATAAGGTTCGTAGGTATGAAGCGGTTCTATTTACGACAGCCGCAAACCATGTAAAATATGTAAAAGATAAAGTAGAAGCGTCTAACTTTATTTTGCAAGGGCTATGTGATATGGTCAAGGAAGGTTTATTAAATTGTTTATAAAATGCGGGCGCCAAGAAGACCATGGCGCAATGGACTATATCATATTGCATTACATTTGATGTTTTGTGTGCATCTTATATTGTGTGATTATATATATTAGTATATATTAGTTACGCGGCGGTAATATATAAGATGATCCCTTCAAAAATACCACTTGTGTTCTTCCTCCAACGAGCACCACCAAGAAAGTTCTACGTTATGAGGCAGGCCGTGACGATCGGGTGTCAGACATATCGTCTTTCGCATACGGTGTGTGTAAGCCATGTTGCACAAGCGTCAGGGTGGAGGTTATAGTGGCGAGCCTAGCATATGCAGATATGGCCTCGGAACACGGAGGCCGAAAGGTCGAGCACGAGTCACAAAATTGGTGTGACGGACAATTGTCTACTCTTGAAGTTGTGCCGCCGGCTCTGACGATGAGGGGTGGTGCAATGGATGGGGGTCGTGTAATCGCTTAAACGACTAGGAGGGATGTTCGTTTGAGTGGGAATTATGTTAGTTATTTTCTAAAAATAATATAACTCAAAATTATTATGAACAAAGTTTTATGTTGTTGCAAATTCCATTGTAGATGTCTCACCCCACCTTTAACCTAGACCTGTTCCTTGAGAAAGAGAAGCTTAAGACCGATGGGTATAACTTCGTATCCTGGTTCCGCGACCTGAGGTCCATTCTTGAAACCCACAAGGTGGCCTACATCCTTGAAGCCCCCTTAGGCCTTGTTCGGCAGCTGTGTTAGGGGTGTTTTGGGGTGTATTTTCCCTAGTGTTTTGGGTGAAAACTCTCCTCACACCCAAAACACTCCAACCCCTCCCAATCCCCTTCTCCACCAAAACCCCCATCAGATCAAGCTCACAAGATTTGAACACACACAAAACTAATCTTTTTAAATATCACATGAGCACACAGTTCAACACAACATTTAAAACAATACATGCAGTTTAAACACAACAAAGCTAGTTTGTTCTCATACAGTGTAAAGGAGCAACATCAGGTTTACACACAAAAGTATTTCATCAAATCATCTCTTGCAGTCGTAGGATCAAATAATCTCACGCATCATCGCAGGAATAAAAACGAGCAACAATGACTCATAGTAGAACTATAAATCAGTTTCTTCTTAGTAGTAGACTAGTAGTCCATCTGAAAAATAACTTGTGCTTTCACCTATGCATCAATAATGGTTCCCTCCGGAGTCATCAATTCATCACCAGTGGCAGCGAACCTGAATTTAGATAGTCAGAGATAGATCAAACTCAAGTTGTGCAGCGTACAGGTACTATATAAAGCACTGGAGAGAAACAGAGCAGATACTATATATGTATTGGACAACATGCATGTCCAACCGATCAACACAACAGATCAACACAACAGTATGCATCTTGATGATGCCCACTAAACACAAAACTTAGACTAGGACACAAAGCAGGAGGCACAAACTCATCTAAACCAAATTTGTAGCACCGATTAACAAAAAAAGGATATTAATGCCATGGATATCAGTATGTATTATTAAGCTGAAGTACCAGTATATTTTATGTGTACTTCACAGAAGATGTAGGCTAGTGCAAGAAGTTCCCAAGTATGGGCAGATGGTGTCGAGCATCAACAACACATGAATGTACCAGGAAATGAAGAAACTAATACCAGCAGTTCTTATAACTTCCAGGTCAGTTCTAGTGTGATTTACATAAACAAAATAAAAAAAAACAGAATATTGAGAAGTTGAATTGCAAATGAAAAAAGAAAATTCATGTGTATATTCATCACCTGTGAAACACAAACCCATGGGATGTAAACATGTTCAATGAAAAGAAGTAGCTTACCTTAAGGTAGCTTGGCTATCTGGACGGAGCCACTTGATCACTGTCCCATCATTATCCGCGACAAGGTTGACAAACATCTCACGGTTGTCTGCATTTCTGAAAACCTCCAAGGCCGGGATCTTGTCGCCAGCTGTGAGACCATTGAGCTTCTTCAAGTCATCCATGCATCTGCTGATTGTGTACTCTTGTGCAGATTCCTTTTCAGCTTCCTTTTCTTTGATGTTAACGAGCCTTTCCATGACTTGCACTATTCCAGCTCCACTTCTCTGATTGTTCTTCGGCTTCTTCCTTGAACCACCAACAACATTCTTTGCTTGAGCATGCTCCACTCGAGGCCTCACTTGAGCAACATTACCTTCATCCAACATTTCATGGTCATCATCAATCTCTTCCCTAGCAGTACTACCTTGAGGTCTCTCCATATCTTCATAGCCATCACTTTCAATTTCTGTCACATCGGATGGTGTTGGTGCCGAGGTTGAACTCGATGTGAAGTTGAAAGCTCCAGTAGCAATACTCCCTAAAAAATGATAAGTAAGATGATAAGCAACTAAACCACATAGAGGAGAGATGCTTTGAAGTGCCATGTAAGAACAATACATAGCTTACCTTCATATAGTTGTGCTAGTGATTCATAGAGAGGGAAGGAATTGATCTTAAATTTCTTGATCCTTGTCCCAAATGACTACAAAAAGATGAGAAACCATGGTTAGCAAACATGTGACAATCATACACAAGCAACAATAGAATATCAAACATCCTACGCCACTTACAACTTCTAGATTATCCCAAATATGTGGTTCAGCCTCAATTTTGAACTCAGCTTCATTCCATCCTGCTCCACTTCGGTTTCGAGCATCCTTTAACATCCTATAATCTCTCTTTAAATCTTTCTCCTTGTCTTGAATTTGAGACTTTGTCACTTGCACATATGGGTGCTTAGCAAGAAACAGCTTGACCATGGTGTTCAAAGTCTCACTACTCCACCCATTTTGGCTTCTATGGTAACTTGTGTTATGCTCATGAAGGATATCCACTAGGGACTTCTCAAGGGCAGCATTCCATGAGGCCCTTGGTCTCGCACCTAGAGGAATGGTAGACACAAATGAAGTGTGGTGTTGAATTAACAAGTGCAGGACCTAAATAAGCATCACTAAAACAACACGTGCATGCCAAATTTAACAATTGCAGGACCTAACCAAGCATCACCAAAAAAGCATCATACTAGTAAAAGAATACCTTTCGGTGAACCTTTTTTAGTCTTGGGTGAAGGCTTTTTCTTTATTTTCTTCCCAACTGACTTGGTGTGAGTTTGGTTATACTTTGGAGAGCCTCTTGCACAGGATGGAGCTGCTTTGGGATACATATCTATTGTGATTAAAAAACAAACACAAGATGATTAATATTCTCAAAATTAGAATATGCACACGATGAAACATAAAATTGCTTATTACATAATCAACATCACATGATAAAGCCAACTAGTAGTTCCTCATTACATGATATAGACAAGTAGACAACTAGTAGTTCGTCACTACATGATAAAGCCAACTAGTAGTTCCTCATTACATGATAAAGACAAGTAGACAACTAGTAGCTACAACTACTCAAAGTCATTCCACATCTGAAAAGCAATCTGGTCCCTCAATAGGTTGCCTTGCACATTGTTCTCTTGCTGATTGTTTGCTTGGTGGTTATCATCATCATCATTGGGCAGATCCACAAAGTAAGTTGGGTCTATTACAGGTTCAAGTTGGTTCTCAAGCCATTCCTCATCTCCACCATGCATTTTTATAATATTATGGATAACCGCTATGGCTGCTGGAATCTTCACTTGATTCTCGATTGCGTAGAAGGTGGGAACTCTAAAAATAGGAAATCTCTTTTTTAGAATACCCAAAAGCCTTTCTACATGGTTCCTCATTACGACATGTCGGAGATTGAATAGTTCCATATGATTTTGTGGCCTTCGGTGCCCATGCCCCCACTCTTTCAAGTGATACCGCACGCCTCAGTATGGAGCAAGAAAGGATGGGGTGTTTGCATAACCCCCATCAAAAAAATAGAACTTTCCATGAGGTACTTTAAAACCTTTCAGCATGGCCGAGCTGAGTACTCTAGCATCAGTCGCAGATCCCTCCCATCCACATGATATGAATGTGATATTGAGATCAAAATCACATGCAAACATTACGTTTTGGCTAAGGGAGCCCTTCCTATTCCGCCAAGGAGCCTGAAGCTGAGGAGTTCTACTGACAGGCACATGAGAACCATCTATGGCACCTATACAGTTCTGGAAGTATGGAAAGAAGCGATCATCCATGGCAATTTTGGGATGTGGTTCATCTACATATCGAGGCCTTAGAAGCCGAGTTGCTAGGATGGGGATAATGTTGAAGAGTTCTTTGATATACTCGTGGAAGGTCGAATTACTATGTTGAAACATCACTTGCAGATCTTGAAATGATGCATTGTGTGAAAGCATATAAAGAAAAATGCCAGCTTCTCTTCCACCTTGAGAGTACTATCTTCTACCAGCTCCTCAGCTCTCAGGTAAGATGCCAACCATCTGAATATATATGGCTCCATCCTAAAAGTTGTCAAGCAATTCATGAGATGGCCATCTAGCAGTTCTGTAACTTTGTTCTTCCCGTACAAGACAGAGCTATGCCTTTTAATCTTTTCTGTGTGTGTGAGATGGAAGTATAGTGCAGGAAGAATGAAAAACATCAACTCTTCTTCATCATCAGCTTTCCTCTTCCTAGCACGCTCTAGGACCCGTTCATTCATTGTAGAACTAAAGTACAATAGATTAAGAAGCTAATAAGGGAGCAAACATGCATGTTCACACTTAAAAAAATGCCTAACATCGGAGGAAATAGACATACCGTAATCAGGTGTGCTCACGGGGCTCCAAGACGACGGCGGCTCGTCCACCCCAACTAGAATTGGAGGATCAGGTAGATACAAGGATACAAGCAGTGCAAATTTAGGTTCAGGTTTAAGCACTACAAGCAGTACTCCTAATAAAATAATCAAGCAATGAGTACCAGGTTAGAACAAAAATAACAAATATATTCTGAATAAACATTAAACATGGATGAACTGATATGACATAAACATCGGGAAGAATTAAAGTACATGGGAAATATGAATAAACTAGGTACACATTAACACATATTATCTTTATACATGATGTAACCTAGCATAGTGTACAACAACAAATCAGAGAACTGGAAATAGACCAAGCATTTGGACTCAGGATGTGGGTACTATTCAGTCACAACGTCTATACTTCTTTCTATTGTCGCACCTGTAGTTCCTCGCAACATGTGTACTTAAACATCACAACAAGTAAAAAATGTTTCCGATGAACTCTTGAGAACCCAGAACTCAAGATTTTGATCACCACACATAGTACTCCATAGTAGATTCTGATATGCCCTGCAAGAACTCTTGTGAACCAAGAACTCAAGATTTATTGACTCGACTTAGATCTAAACCCTAGACAGCCCAAAATTGCTACTGATAACCTAGAACTAAATCAAGAGAAGAAGGGGCAGACGTACCAGGTAGAATTCTCGAAGTAGTGCGTCGGAGAACGAGAGCTCCAGCGGCGTGGGGAGCTCTGGCAGCGACGACGGGATCAAAGAATCCGTCGCCGGCGCAAGGAGAGAGGCTCCAGGAGCGTAGGAAGGGAGGCTTCGGTGTCGAGGGAGGATTCGGCGACGGAGGATGGTGGAGGGGACGAGCTCAGTGGAGGGGACGAGCAACGACGACGAGCGATGGAGGGGCGGTGCGCTGCGCCGCCAGAGCTCACGTTCTCCCCTCGCGACACGCTGAGACGCGAGTACCCCCTCGCGTCTTCGATCCACCCCAACCCGACGTGGTTGCTCGCGTTTTCTGCGGTTTTGCCCGAGCGATACCGGCCTGCCAAACATCCCACTAGTGTTTTGGCGTGTTTTATATCGGGCCGAGAATTTACACCACAAAACCTGTCAAGACACTGCTGCCGAACGAGGCCTTAGGTGATCTGCCAAACACCGCCTCAGAAATCGAGAGGAATGTCCATGAGATTAAGACGGAGATTTCTTCTTATGTCCAGAGTGGCATGCTCTTTGCCATAGAGACTGACCTGCAAAACCACTTCGTGAACAAGGGTGCTTATGAGATAATCACTGAACTCATGGTTGTTTTTGCACGACAAGTCAAGGCTGAGAGGTTCGAAGCATCCGTGCTTTTCTTCTCAGCCCAGATGGAAGAGCACGGCAATATTAGTGAGCACTTAGCCAAGTTGTTTGGATGCGTTCAGCTCCTGAATGATCTGGGAAGTGTGATCCCAGAAGAGCTGGTTATTGATAGGGTGTTGATTTCTCTGCCCCCTAGCTATAAGAACGCCATCGTGGACTACGGCATGAAATGGACGTCAAAACCCCTGTCGAAAATCCTAAAGATGCTCGAAGTGTCCGAATTAGAAATCAAACTGGAGAAGATGGTGGTGACCATCGGATCACCTGAGCGCAACTGCCCCAAGTACCTGGAGGATAGGAAGTCTGGTAAGACAGTCGACAAAGAGCAATGTATATTTGATATACATGTTAAAGATGTGTACCTTACATCCGCCCATAGCAACACGTGGGTATTTGATACTGGTTCTGTTTCTCATATATGTAACTCTTAGGAGGAGTTACGGAATAAACGGCGGCTGACTAAGGATGAGGTGACGATGCGCGTCGGCAACGGATCGAGAGTCGACGTGGTGGTTGTCGGTACGCTCACTCTACATCTACCATCGGGATTAGTTTTGATTTTAAATAAGTGTTATTTTGTACCATCCTTGAGTGTAAACATTATAAGTGGGTCTTGCCTGTTACAAGACGGTTATTCATTTAAATCAGTACTCCCTCCGTTCCCTTAGACAAGGCGCAATTTGTTTTCGAATTTTCCACCATAAAACAAGGCGCAGATGCAGTTTAGTTCCGTTGCTCCCAAACTGCCCTCCGCTCGTTCGGCTCCTGTAAAAGCGCTCACGCAGTTAAAGTTGGGTCTGCTCTCTTCTTCGGATTGACTTATTAGCTGTGCATGCAATGCATGTGAGAGTTCCTTAGCTATGCATGTACGCGTGAAGGCCTAGCAACAAATCCGAGAGAGATTTTCTAGGGGTAAGATTGGAAAGTATTTTGCTGCAAGCTTTTCCTTAATCGACGTGCAAGAAGATATACGCCTTGTTCAATGGAACGGAGGGAGTACCAAGCAGTTGTGCTATTTATATGAATGATATCTTTTATGTTGATGCTCCCGAGAGTAATGATTTATTCTTGTTGAATCTCGATCGTAGTACTCACATCCATAACATAGAAGCCAAACGGATTAAGTATAGGGATGATACCGCCATGTATATGTGGCATTGCCGTCTCGGTCATATTGGTATAAAGCGCATGAAGAAACTCCACTCCGATGGACTTTTGGACTCGTTGGATTTTGGATCCCTCGATACATGCGAACCATGCCTTATGGGCAAAATGACCAGGACACCGTTCAAAGGTTTCGTTGAACGGGCGTCGGATTTATTGGGGAGCATACATACAGATGTGTGTGGACCAATGAGCGTTTCAACACGCAATGGTTATCATTACTTCGTCACCTTCACACGCAATGGTTATCGTTACTTCGTCACCTTCACTGATGACTTGAGTAGATACGATTATATCTATTTGATGAAACATGTCTGAAACTTTTGAAAAGTTCAAAGAATTTCAAAGTGAAGTTGAGAATCAGCTTAACAAGAAAATCAAGCACCTCCGATCCGATCATGGTGGCGAGTATTTGAGTTTTGAGTTTGGCACACATCTGAAGAGTTGTGGCATCGTACCCCAACTTACGCCTGCCGGAACACCGCAACGTAACGACGTGTCTGCGCGACGTAATCGTACTCTACTGGATAGTGTCCGATCTATGATGTCTCTTACCGATTTGCCCGTATCCTTCTGGAGTTATGCGTTAGAAACAACCGCATTTATTTTAAATAGGGCTCCGTCCAAATCCGTTGAAACGACACCGTATGAATTATGGTATGGCAAGAAGCCTAAGTTATCGTTTCTGAAGGTTTGGGGTTGTGAGGCGTATGTTAAGAAACTACAACCCGACAAACTCGAACCAAAGTCGGAGAAAGTCGTCTTTGTAGGATATCCGCGGGAAACCGTTGGATACACTTTCTACAACCAAGCTGACGGCAAAACGTTTGTCCGAAGACCGATTCCTTTCTAGAGAAGGAGTTTCTCGCGAAAGGAGTAAGTGGGAGGAAGGTAGACCTCGATGAGATCGTTGATCCCGAACTCGAGATTCCGAGTGGCGCAACGGAACCTATTCCGGAAACGTCCTCCGCGGATGGAGTGGGAGAAACTGTCGAGTAAAGTATTCTACCTCGTAGGTCTGGTAGATCTCGGATCGCACCAAAATGGTATGGCAATATGGTTTGCACCGTCATGTTAATTGAACAAGACGAACCTACGAACTACAAGGAGGCAATGGCGAGTCTAGAGTCCGAGAAGCGGCCAGAAGCCATGAAATCCGAAAAAGGATCCATGTATGATAACAAAGTGTGGACTTTGATGGATATTCCCGAAGGGCGCAAACCGTCGAGAATAAATGGATCTTTAAGAAGAAGACTAATGCTGATGGTAATGTGACCGTCTATAAAGCTCGGCTTGTCGCAAAAGGTTTCCGACAAGTTCATGGGATTGACTACGATGAAACTTTTTCACCGATAGCGAAGCTGAAGTCTATTCAGATTTTGTTAGCAGTTGCTGCCTATTACGATTATGAAATATGGCAGATGGATATCAAAACAGCCTTCCTAAATGGAAACATTGAGGAAGAGTTGTACATGGTACAACTGGAAGGTTTTGTCGATCCATGAAATGCTGACAAGGTATGCAAGATTCAGCGATCCATCTATTTATTGAAGCAAGCATCTAGGAGCTGGAATCTTCGCTTTGATGAGGTAATCAAAGGTTTTGGATTTGTCCAAAATTTGGAAGAGACCTGCATTTACAAAAAAATGAGTGGGAGCTCCTTTGTGTTCTTAGCACTATATGTAGATGACATATTGCTGATCGGGAATGATGTGGAACTTCTGAATAGCGTGAAAAATTATTTAAACAGTAAATTTTCCATGAAGGACTTAGGATAAGCTGCATACGTCTTAGGCATTAAAATCTATTATGATAGATCAATACGTCTATTAACGTTGAGTCAGAGTACTTATCTTGATAAAATACTGAAGTGTTTCAGTATGGAGAAGACAAAGAAGGGTTCTCTGCCGGTTATCAAGAATAAAACATTGCGAAAGTCACAGTGTCTGGTAACGGAACAGGATAAGGCTGATATGACTAAACATCATGATGCTTCAGCCATAGGATCTATTATGTATGCAATGTTGAGTACTAAACCTGATGTGGCATTAGCTCTAAGTTTGACAAGCCGGTTCCAGAATAATCCTGGAATGGCGCATTGGATTGCTGTTAAGAGCATTCTTAAGTATCTCAATAAGACAAAGAAAATGCTCCTTGTCTATGATGGCTGCGATGAAGAACTTGGCGTAACAGGTTACGTGGATGCAAGTTTCTGCTCAGACACCGATGACTCTAAGTCACAGACAGGTTATGTGTTCAAGGTGAATGGAGGCGCCGTGTACTGGAAAAGTGGGAAGCAACCCATCGCCGCACAATCTACAATGGAGTCGGAGTACATTGATGCTTGCGAGGCCGCGAATGAAGCTCTGTGGCTGAGGAAGTTCATCATTGAACTTGTACTATTCCCGAGCGTGCAAGACCCCGTGATCCTCTTATGCGACAATACGGGTGCCATTGCTAACGGCAAGGAGCCAAGGTCTCACTCCACCGCCAAACACATTCTCCGGCGCTTTCATGTGATACATCAGTACGTACAAGGAGGCGATGTGAAGATTTGCAAAGTGCATACAGATCTGCCACCCTCTCCCGCTTGACAAGCATGAAAAACACCAGTTAGCTATGGGTGTTAAGCTTTTACCAAGTTGTAATCTAGATTAATTTGTACTCTAGTGCAAGTGGGAGACTGATGGAGATATGCCCTAGAGGCAATTAATAAAGTGTATTTCTTTATCATATTCTCGTTCATTCATAATATGTTTTTGTGTCATGCTATAACCGTATTAAACGGAAACATTAATACAGTTGTGATGCGTAAACAACCAGGTCCCAAGTAGCCTCTACTAAGACTAGTTTCATTACGCGATCGATGATCGAGGTTTCCCGATCATAGGGTATGGTGTCGGTCGGCAATGGAAGTCATATCGCTGGAGAACGATGTGATGGACATACCCATATTTGGAGGACGTAGTCATTACGCCTTTGACCGTGAGACCAACTCTTATTGTTATTCCTGAAAGATACTTTGATTGCACCAAACGTCGTATCTTAATTAGTATGACAATAACGGTGATACTTTGGGTATCGAAAAGGAGTAGTTGAGACGAGGGGTCAAGAGCGGGATTTGCCAGTCCGCATAGCAGGATAGATACTCTAGGGCCCACTCGGTGAGATTATGTCTAATGAGCTTGCAAGCATGTGACTAGGTCACGGAGACATGAAATCATATACGAGTAGAAGATAGCGTTGTCGGTAACGAGGTCAAGCTAGATATGGAGATATCTATGAACGACGCTTGGACACGCTAAGTATCGCCATGACAAAAGGTTTAAGACTTTACGTTCAGGTTTGATAGATGAAAGTCATTTGTTATATCACAGGGATTAATTCATGGGGTCCAGGCCTACGAGTTAGTCGTTGATCGGAGAGGAGTCTCGATCATGTCTGTTATTATATCGAACCGCTAGGGTAACATACTTAAGGGGTTTTGACAAGACAACCGGAAAGGAAAGAGATCACCGGGAACGTCCCGGGAGAGGTCCGATGGAGATCGGACAGCGACGATTTAGTGTTCGGAGCTAGAATAAATTGTATATAATATGTTTGATATTAATTAGTGTAATTAATGTCTAAATATAATTTTATATATTTATTTTCGAATTTATTTAGGCTAATTTCCATAAATGGTCATTCTGGTCGAAAGAAGGCCCAAGAGGGGGAAAATTCCCTAGGGAATTCGGTGGGGGCTTGGGTGGCCGACCCAGGTGGGCCAAGAGTCCCACCAGGGGGCCGGCGCACCAGCCATGGCTGCACCAGGCATGTGGGATTAGTCCCACATTGCCTGGTGAGGAGGTTGGCTCCCCCTGGGAGCCTATATATAGAGGGGCACTCCTGGCCTTTTAATTCACCAATTAATTCCCCAATTCTCTCTCGATTTCGTGATTCCCTTTGTCCGAGTTGCACCGAGTTGAGAGGGGGATCTCTTCCACCATAGCCCGCTGCCGCGCTACTGGTGTTCCGGTCCAATTCTTCCGCTGCTCGTCCTGGACTGGAGCTTCCGAGGCCGTCGTTTCCACCGTACGTGTGTAACGCCATGCGAGGTGCTGTGCTAGCGGTGCTCGGAGGTCTGCTTCCTCCACACGACCTTGAGGTCGGCTTCGTCGGTCTTCATCGACAACGTTTGTGCGGGAACGTAATCCCCGCTTTCGGTCTACAAGGGTATGTATTCCGATCTCCGTTCGTACTAATATATCTGCATAGAATAGATCTTGACATGTTTTAAGGATATCGTTGCTAGGATTTTTTTTGTTTTATGCACCCGATCCCCTTCACTTCTGACTTCAGGGCCTTGGATGACGACATGAAGTCATCGGAATCATCGCTCTCATCTACCCAACGGTAAGACTCAGCGTATGAATAAAGATCCCACTGAGTCTTGAACTTGCCCTTCTCAGCTTTCTTGTTGAACCTGACTCGAATCCTAATCAATTCACGACGAATTTGATTAGGGGTCCGATATGGATACCCAGCGCTGCATAGTTTGGATCCGAGCAAAGCGAGATGACTCTCACTCCCAATAAGTTCATCATGATACACTTTCCAACACTCAACAAGCAAATTATGGGAAATACGCGCGAGATACTCGGCGGCGGGACTGTGGAACCCGCCAGACGCACACTTATTGCAAGGATCAACACAAACCATCCTTACACGCCTAGCTAGACTGAAAATCTATAATTCCAAAACTCATACCAGAGGGGGATTTTATAGGAAGAGGATAGCAGAAAAATGGCGGGAAAAGCGGGAGAAAAGGCGGGAAAACTATCTGTGGCGTAACAAATCCATATGCGCCACAGAAAGTTAATATTCTGCGCCACAGAATGTTAACTTTCTATGGCGCATGGTACAGGATGCGCCACCGAATGTTAAAATTTTGTGGCGCATTTGCTTTGTGCGCCACAGAATATGCCTCGGATTTCTGAAATCCGACCAATCTGGCGAGGCACACCATATTTCGGTGGCACATATTTCTCCGTGCGCCATAAAAACAACTATTTCAGTGGCGCATTGCTATTTTGTGCGCCACAGATGTTTGTGGCACATTTTTTTTTGTGCGCCACTAAATAGTTTCTGTGGCGCATGGGCTATGGGTGCGCCACAAAGGGTCATCCCACCTATAAGTTGTTTTCCACTAGTGTGCCTTTGAATTCCTCTCTAACCTCTCCAACGTATTCGCCATTGCCTTCATGATGAGAAGAGGGGTAGTCCATGAAGGGGATCGTGTGCAGAAAACAAAAAATTTCCTAGAAACGATATCGTTAAACTAGCCAAGATCTACACTAAGCAGATATAGAAGTACGGCGGAGATCGGAATACATACCCTCGTAGACCGAATAGCGGGGATTACGCTCCCGCACAAGCGTTGACGACGACTAAGACGACGTAGCCGACCTCTAGGTCACGAAGAACTCGACACAAAGAACGACGAAGAACTCGACGACGAAGAACTCGACGAAGACCTCTAGCCGACCTCTAGGTCACGAAGATGACCTCGAGGTCGGGTGGAGGAAGTAGGCCTCCGAGCACCACTAGCGCAGCACCTCGCAGGGCGTTACACACATACGGTGGAGACGACGGCCTCCGAAGCTCCAGTCCAGGACGAGCAGCGGAAGACTTGGACCGGAACACCAGCAGCGCGGCAGCGGGCTATGGTGGAAGAGATCCCCCTCTCAACTCGGTGCAACTTCAACAAATGGAATCACGAGATCGAGAGAGAATTGGGGAATTAATTGGTGAATTAAAAGGCTAGGGGTGCCCCTTTTTATATAGGCTACCAGGGGGAGCCAACCTCCCTAGCCAGGCAATATGGGACTATCCCACATGCCTTGGTGCGGCTAGGGAAGTGCGCCAGACCTAGGTGGGCCCCATTTGGCCCACTTAGGCCGGCCCTCCATCAATCCGAAGCCCTGGGGGGATTCCCCCCCCCTAATGGGCCTTCTTTCCACCAGAAGGCCCATTTAGGGAAACCAGCCTTTAGAAATTCGAAAATAAATATATAAAATCATATTTAATCATTAATTACACTAATTAATATTAAACATATTATATATAATTTATTCTAGCTCCGAAAACTATTTCGTCGCTGCCCGATCTCCATCGGACCATTCTTGGGACGTTCCCGGTGATCTCTTTCCTTTCCGGTTGTCTTGTCGAAACCCCTTAAGTGTGTTACCCTAGCGGTTCGATATAATAACAGGTACGATCAGGACTCCTCTATGATTAACGACTAACTCGTAGGCCTGGACCCCATGAATTAATCCCTGTGATATAACGAATGACTTTCATCTATCAAACATGGACTTATAGTCTTAAACCCTTTGTCATGGCGATACTTAGCGTGTCCGAGCATCATTCTCAGATATCTCCATACCTAGTATGATCTCGTTACCGACATCGCTATCTTCTTCTCGTATATGATATTATGTCAGCTGGTGACCTAGTCACATGTTTGCAAACTCATTTGACATAATCTCACCGAGTGGGCCCTAGAGTATCTATCCGGCTATGCGGATTGACAAATCCCGCTGTTGACCCCTCGTCTCAACTACCCCCTTCCGATACCCAAAAGTATCACCGTTATTGTCACACTATATAAGATATGACGTTTGGTGCGGTCAAAGTATCTTCCAGGATAACAATAAGAGTTGATTTCACGGTCTTAAGGCGTAATTACTATGTCCTATAAATACTGGATATGTCCATCACATCGTTAAACCTAACGATATGACTTCCATTGCCGACCGGCGCCATGCCCTATGATCGGAAAACCTCGATCATCAATCGCGCAACAAAACTAGTCTTAGTAGAGTCTACTAGGGACCTGGTTGTTTATCTACCACACATGTATTAATGTTTTCGCTTAATACAGTTATAGCATGGTATAAAACATATAATGAACAATTGGGATATTGCCAATAAACTATGTTTATTAAGTGCCTCTAGGGCATATTCCCTTCACTCCACCCCGAGGGTATGGGTTTGTGCCACTTACTTCATCAATCTCTCTATTTATGTACTATTACACTTTAGGACCATATGAGTTGCGCTACATGATTATGAAGTTTTGAACTACCTCTCTTTCACTTCTCATAGAAGAAGGACGGATATTTTTTTGAATGAAGTAGCTTAACTGGATTTAATTCTAAAAGATTTTATCACCTTGGTGGATTTGAACTAAACTTTTTCTGAACCATTGAAATTATTATATTTTACGTGCGAGTTTTTTGAATACTTTGAAATTATTTTTCAACCTCTAGATGCCTTTTGAATTCATGATTGATTTACCCCAAGAATATTTTAGATACAACTGTGATATGTTGAACATAGGAACAATTTGAATCTCATGAAAGTTTTTATTTGAACCATAAAATATTAAATACCATGAATTTTATTTTTAAACCCATAAAATATTTTTATAATCATTAAATTCTTTGGAAACACATGGTTTTTTTAATTCAGAAAAGTATTTTCTTGTAACCCGTTAAATTTTTCTCTAAATCCAATGAAAGTATTTTTTGAACCCTATGGAATATTTTTGAATCCATGAATGTTATCGATTTATTTAAACAAACTGTTGACATTTTAAAAGTCCCAACATTGTTTTGGAAAAGACATTAAACATATTTAACACATAGGTAAAAATCTATGAACATTTTATATATGTGAAGAACTGAAAATAGAAAAAAAAATTACATATAAAAAAGAGAGTAGAGAGTAGAGAGCAGAGAAAAAAAGAATACAAAAGAAAATATAATTAAAAGTAAAATATTTTTGAAATATAAAAGAAAATAAATTTGGTAAACCAACGAAAAAATGAAAATAAAACAAGCCTTAAAAAGGAAAATTAAACATATGAGGTGAAATAAACCACGTATAGAGGAGTTTCAAATATAAAAAAGCCCAAGAAAACGGGAAAAAGTCCCTACAAAGGGGAAATAGAATCTAGCAAAGCCTCACGAGAGACGGAATCAACGCGTGCGAGAATAAAATGTGCCAGACCCAGAAGATTGGCGCGTACGCCCCGGACGTCTTCAGGCCATTTAATTTTTTTTAAGATACTATAGTAAGCACGCAAGCCGCCTTATTAAACACCTTCCAGTCATCGTAGGTATCATGGTAAGAAAAAGAACTCGTCCGAAACCTGCGGCCACCACAAAATCAGGTTACAATGCTCTTACAGTCTTTTGCGATCAGACCAACCATGCAGGGAGTAGGGCAAACTTCCCTCAGAATTTCCTTTGCCTAACTGGGCTAAGCCATGTGCGACGGCATTACCAGCCCTCCCTATTTTCATGAATTTCACCAGATGCAACGTGTTAAGCCTCTTCTTTATTTTCAAAACCACATGCCCAGCTAGCCGATCGATCCTGCTTTCCTTTGATCGCTTGTATGGCACCAGCACAATCAGTCTCCACAATAACCAGCCGGAGTTGGAACTTCTCAACCTGTTTCAGACCTTGCAAGCAAGCTAATAGTTCAGCTTATAACGCACTTGCGCAAGCCGTAATGTGTTGCCAAACAGAGGGTAAGGCCCTCCCATTCTCATCCGATAACCACCCCAATTTCAGCTCTACTAGTAGTAGCAGCATCCCAGCCAGCGTCCACATTAATTTTCAGACTTCTAATATGGATAGTGCTGAGCGTCAACCGGAGGTTACAAACTTTCCAGCCTCCGGCTTCTCCTGTCGACACGTGTCCAGTCTGGTTCCCCCAATCCCGCTTTTGCTCCAGAAACAAAAAACGCTTCGATTGTTATAATTTTTTTTGTTATTGTAGCAATTTTTAATTTTCGTCTAAATCCCCCAATCGCTTCTGGAAGCAAAAACGACGGTTCGTTTCAAAATAAAAAATATGCTATTGTAGCAATTTTCACCCAGATCCACAATTGCTCCGATGAAACAAAAAATGCTTTATTCGTAATAAAAGTTTGTGATCTTATAGCATAAGACCTTGTAGTAAAACTGAATACTACATAAGCAAAATCAGAAAACAGTTATAGCAAAAATTACGGAACTTTTGTAGGAACAAAAAATCAGGAAACAATTATAGCAAACTCACAGAACAATTTCAGCATTGGTAGCAAAAATAATATTCAATTGATGCAAAATCACAGAACATTGGTAGCAACAAAAAAATCAGAGAATAATTATAGCAAATTCAGCATTGGTAGCAAAAACAATATTCAATTGATGCAAAATCACAGACATTGGTAGCAACAAAAAATCAGAGACCAATTATAGCAAAAACACAACAATTTCAGCATCGGTAGCAAAAACAATCTTCAATTGATGCAAAATCACAGAACATTGGTAGCAACAAAAACACTAATTGGATGCACTGCCCTTCTCCTTGTTATAGTTTTCTTCCAGATCGAGATTTGCAGCCATGGAGGCCTGCAACACGCAGCTCGAGATTTGGCTACTCCTAAGATTGAGCACACAGTGAGGAACGACTAGACTCCTGAAGGGCGCTTCTACATCTGCAGCAGCGGAGGCAGCCTCGAGATCGAGTGGGGATGCACCAGCAGGGGAGCTGCTCCTCACGGTGTAGACAGACGAAATAGCCATGCGCCGATGTGCGCCCTCGCATTCTGACCTCGGCCATGGACCAACGCCCGCCATCACGCTCCAGCCTCCACCTCTGGGTGTCGTCTTCGTCTTCAACGGCCGTTGCACGGCCACGCGCCTGCTGCTGCGAGGTCGCCTACGCAGGAAGAGCCGACGGCTGCAAGTTCGACGAGCGCGGGTGTCGTGCCGGCGCGCACCGTGGGATGACTGTTCTATGGCAGCAAGCAGAGCTCGTAGAGGCTAGTCACCTTGGCGGGGTCGCCGACGGTTGTTCGGCGCGGCGGCGAATCTCGTGGAGGTCATCCGTCGGCGGCGGCGGTGTGCAGGGGAGCCGTCCCCGGAAGAGGCGGCGCGCAGGGGTCCGTCCCCGGCAACCTCGGCTCGCAGGGGCGCCGTTCCCAGCAGCGGCGGCGCGTAGGGCGCGACGACCTTCCCGTCTCCATGGAAACGGGCAGGGAGAAACAAGTGAAGGGATGGTGCGCGGCTGCGAAGAGATAAGGTGCATGGGGTGGGACGCGTGTCACACAGAGAAGCCGGAGGACGCGAGCGTCGTATCCTCCGGAGGAAAACAAGCGTTTTCCTTCTAATATCGGGTGCAGCCCAGTCCGATATAAATCAGAGGGAGATCCAGATGGCTCAATCATAGTATAAACCGGCGCCTTGCCTCCGAGTCCGTTCATAGCCTCTCCGGTTTCAAAGAGTCCTCCTTTTGTGCCTTCCGAGTCCAGGGTTCCTCGCCACAGCCTTTTCGCGTTACGTGGGAGAAAATCCTTTTTTACCGCCGCCTCGCCGCCCTAAATTCCACCACGCGAACTCAATGGCTGGATCCCAGAGGGCAAGGACGATGACGGCATCGAGGTCAAGCATAGGGAGCGCACGGGCGACTCACTTGTTCGAGATAACTGGGTACAGCCAGCACAAGGGCCTTGGCACAGGCAAATTGGTTCGCTCCGCAAGCTTCACCGTCGGCGGCTACGAGTGGTGCATCCTCTTCTACCCCGACGGGGATAGGGAGGACGACAAAGAGTACGTCTCGGTCTTCCTGAAGCTCCTGACGAAGAACGCCGAGGTGAGGGCGGGATTCAACATGATGCTTGTCATCCCACTAGACCAGGCCACCACCAAGTTGATCCAACGAGTGGAACCGGTTGTTTTCATCAGCGACAAACAATCCAGCTTGGGGTCTCCCAATTTTATGCAGAGGAAAGACTTGGAGAAGTCACCGTACCTGCAGGATGACCGCCTCCTGATTAAGTGCGAGGTCACGGTTGTCCAGGAGCCACTGCTGGAGGAGACCGCGCTATACTCTGAATGTCCGCGCTCGGATTTGTCGGATCATCTTGGGAAACTGTTAGAAGCGGGAGAGGAAACAGATGTAACATTTGAAGTTGAAAGGGAGTCCTTTTCTGCCCATAAGATTGTCCTTGCAATGCGGTCGCCGGTGTTCAAGGCAGAGCTTTATGGTCCGATGGGGAATAAGAGAACGCTGAAGATAGCCGTCAAAGATATGCAACCTGATGTCTTCAAGGCGTTGCTTCACTTCATCTACACTGATTCGCTGCCTTCAATGGATGATCTCGACGACAATGACCAGAAAGAAATGGTTAAGCATTTGCTTGTGGCTGCAGACAAGTATGCCATGGACAGGCTGAGGCTAATTTGCGAAGGCATTCTTTGCAGGAGTCTGGATGTTGGTACTGTGGCCACCACATTAGCTCTGGCTGACCAGCATCATTGCAGCATGCTTAAAAATGCTTGTGTTGAATTTATGCTCACTGCAAATAGAATGGATGTTGTGCTGGCAAGCCAAGGGTATGCACACCTTAAAAGATCTTGTCCTGCTGTCATAGTCGATGTCTTTGAGAGGGCAACTAAGTCTCGCAAGATTTAGTATGCCCATCTTGGGTTAACGGGAGATAGTTACCTTAGAGATGACATGTACTGTAGGTTGTAGGTTGTAGCCACCTGAGATCAACTTTTCTCTTCCTTCCGTTATCCGACATATGTTGGAGAAGGTTAGCTTTTACAAATTTGTACGCTTGGATGTGATGAAGGATCACCTTATATATATAGTCTATGTTTGATGATTTGTATTCACTAAGATGTTTGATCTGCTGGCTAACAGTTTTTTCTTACAATTTTGATCATAAATGTCTGTTTCATTTCTGAAAGTTGGAATTAGCATCTAGCAAAATAACTTGCCAGCAGGTCTTTTGTAACATTAATATCTAGTTTGAAAATTTGTGCTAGATAGTTTATTACGTTCTTCCCTTTTTGTGGCAGTGAAAACCTTGGATTCAGCTTTGGTAATCAAGTGTGCACTTAGTAACTCTCTCTAGGCATTAAATTTCAGTAGTTGGCCAATTCAGTAGTTGTCCAATCTAAGCACTAAGCTAAAATGAATTCTGACTTGATTTAATTGATTAAAGGGTGTAGGAATTACTAAGCATGAAAATTATGTCATGTACAGGAAGATATTATAATTCTCGTCATTTTTGTTCATTATCTTATTTGAGAACCTAGCGATGCTCGGTTTTGCTAGAACGCATCTCTGCGTGTTCGCACCACTCTTTGAGCAAACAAGAGATTTGTCTTAAACCCCCCAAGTTATTACCACCACCACCCAGAGATTTCCACAATGACCAGATTTGTCATCATTGTACCAGAGGGTATGTTTTGTAAGAGCTCTTGGTTTCTATATTACCGGAGGATATGTTGTCATGGGATGAGCAATACAATGGCCTCTTTTTCAGTATGCAAATCTCAACAAGCCACATATGATGGTGAACACTGAATTATATTAGATCATGGTGATTTGTGAACCAGGGCAGTCAACCGTTGTTAGACATAGCATGTTGTGGATACCTAAGTGATACATGTTTTCTGACTCCCGTGTGAGCAGAGTTATTTATTCTGAATATCCAATCATCCTACTAGGCTACCAGTTGGAACTTGGAAGTGGTCTTAGCAGGGTTAACCGGAAAGCGTTGAAGCAGAGGAAAGGTCTGCTTATAACATAGTTATCCCATAAAGTATAGTTTTACTAATGCAATGTCGCATTCATTCAGACGAAAGTACTTACTAATTTGATATTTCCTTCAGTTTGCATCACCTATCAAAATAATGGGTAATTAAATAATTATCCATCAGGACATCACTTAAAATGCATTCATGACGACATCCACTCTATGGGGCACCAATTCATTTTACAACATTGCAGTAACAATATATTTTTAAATGGTCACAACATAGTGTTCAATAAATATGCCTAATATATCGCAATAAATTCCTATTTTACCTTCCTTTAACATAAACACTTTTCTTAGTATTGTGAGTCATCATGTAAGTTTTTCATGTTGCATGTTTTTGGAGGTTATGCTGCCTGCCAAAATTAAAGGAGAGGAGCTTTAGACGCCCGGTAGCAGTTCCTTCCTCTCCCCACGCGACTCCTCCCACCAAACCCTAGCCGCCGCCAGCCCGCGCCGCCGCCGACGAGCCACGCCCTCCCCCTCCTCTTCCCCTCCTCCCTCCCGGGTCCGCGCCGCCCCGCGGCGGCGGCCTCGTCTCCACCGCCTAGAACCCTCCCCCGCGCCTCCTTCCCTCGCCGTCGTCCGCAGAGGCCACCGGGCGCGGCCCGGTTGGCGCCGGCGGCGGCGAGGCGAGTCCTGCTCCCTCGTCGGGTGAGCTTGGCGTGGGCCGAGCTGCCCTACCTGGGCCTCGTGTTGGCCGGGGACGCGATGGCGCGGCCGTTCTTGCGGCGGCGTGGCGGCGATTGGGCGGACTCGTGTGTGTGGCGGCGTCCGCGGCACGGACGGCGGCGGCACGGCGACCACACAGGGTGGTGCAGCGTTGCTGCTTGCGGACTGTGGTGGAGGATGGTGCGCGGCTGCGGCCGGGACCGCGACCCTTCGGGTGTCCTCCCCCCTCAGCCTCTACATTGATCCGGTCTTGGCGTTTCTCTCTCCGCGGCCGGCGGCGTACTCACGGCGGTAAGTGGTGGTGGCGTGGTGGAGACTGCGGCAGCGGCGGCCTGCGGGCTGCAGCATGGCGGCGGGATCGGTACGGGCCAGGTGGGCCTGGCCAGGCTAGTTGGGTCTGGGTTGTTCCGGCTACCGTGTCCGATCGGCTTTGATGGAGGGAGGTCCCTCCAGCGGGCTATTGCGCGCTAGGTTTCCCTCTCAGATCCGTCGTTCCTGCAGTGTGGTTGTTCTCGTGTCTTAGGGTGGAGTGCGCGGATGCCGGGACGGCGGCCCTGGGTGGCGGGTCACATGGGTTGCTCTCCGGCAAGCACCATGGCGACGGTGGTGGCTGCATTGTTTGGTTGGTTGCGTGGGCAGCGAGCGGTGCAGCGGAGGGTGGCTCGGGCACGTTCCGGCGGTGCCTGGATCTGGAGTTGACTCCTTGTCGTTTGCGTCCTACGACCCTCTTTGTGACACAGGGGAGTGACCGAGCGAAAGCTCCGTGCTTTGGCACTGACGACGGCGACGCTCACGGGTGCCACTCTCCTCTTGAGGACGTCGTCTTGGTGATCATCCTGGTGTGAGGGTTCTGGGTGAAAACCCAAGTACTTCTGGACTCGGCGGCGGTGGCGCTTTGCGCCGTTCCCCTCTTGGGGGCGTCGTCGTGGAGCTTAGGGGAGTTAGGTCTTAGCATGGAGCTCTTGTCCGGCTTCGTAGTCGTGTTGATTCGCTTTCGGCATTTTCGATGTGGCTTTTGTAGTCTGGTTTTCTTAGGATCTTCTTTGTAAGAGGACTGCCATACTACTTTGTATCGTTCTGCCGTTGTGGCTTTATTTATAAAGCGGGGCTCCGGCCTGTTTCGTGGTGGAGGTTATGTTGCACATCTTACTACAGATAAAGGCCCCATCTCTCAATTTTCACCTTAATAAAGCCCTAGTTTCTGAAATTAAATATTATTGCATACCAGGAAAAAGGTTCATTTGAACTCAAGGAAGTTCTAAATTTGAATTACGAACCATCAACGTTGTTGTCACTTGAATGTCAGTCTCTCGATATCTATATAGATGCAGAATTTTATATGCAACCGTTTTTCTTAATCAAGAATCAGTATCATTGGGTGCGAGATGGTAAGTATGTTGAATGGAGGATATGTCAAGTAACTCACATCTTCTAGTAATGCTAATTAGTTATGTTTGCAACTTTATTTGTTTGACTTGCTAAGTAGCAGGCATCTTAATAATGCTCTCATTATTTTATCTTGTGATGTTTTGGACCAGATTATATTTTGCAAGTATTTGCAGCTACAGTAAGCATATTGGTTATGTAGGTAATTATCATTGAGCATTTACATTCATGTTACTTTCCCATTCACTGATTCACAGTCAGATAAAAAATCACAAACTTGAGATTATTTCTTTTCTCTTAGATGTAGGTGACTGTATGTGCTGTAGGGTCTGTTCTGGACTACATCGCATCTGCGTAGCAGACCTTGCTCTGTGGTGCTGTAAGATTTTATATGATGCATATGAAAATGTCAAATAAGGCTCCTCTTTATAGGCGTACTAGGAAGTGTCGCGCGGCGGCACGCCGCGCCCGTTGAATTGCTTCATGCTATAGTTTGAGCCATAAGATCATCTATTTTGGAACTATAAACAAAACATGGTAGTTCAAAATTAGCAGTAAGGCAGATACTGTACATATATGAAGGTCTGAGACCCAGTGCTTACTAAAGTGATAATCTTGAGAGGTTGGTTCTCTAATATTCTTATACCATTCATTTCATAAACTTACTATATTTCGACCACCATGGCAGTCATAAATATACTCTCAAGATTATTGGCTGTACGTATACCTCAGCATAAACTTACTGTATTTCGACCACCGTGGCTGATAAAATTGACTGTATATATACCTCAACATTTCAGTACATTGACTGTATATATCATGCTAGCAGAGAAAATCAAGTTCCTTCAAGATGACATGGACGGTAGTCTGAATGCACTACCTTGTGGGGCATTGCTTAACAAAAGATATGATTATCCCTTCAGTCTCGCCAAGCGTCGGTGGCCGCTATACCGATTACCCTAGTGCACTGGTTGCAATGAGGTGATAAGCTACATGGATGAAATTTCACCGAGAGGTGTAAGTTTTAAGGAACTAAGGAGATCAAACATCACATGGGATGATGGGCGAGAAACTGGGTGGCTATTTCTCCAATCCAAGGAACAAATGTTAACTATCAGTTGAATTAATACATTCCAATACCCATATTTACTTTTAATGATTAGAATTTACAACCTTTCGAAGATTGCAACGGACCCTGCTCGTAGAACCTTTCCAAGAATAAGCAGTTGTACGGAAGTTCAGATTGCAGAAAAACATAGTTTGGCTGCAGTTAAAGTAGCAATTTTAGATTCAAACTGGACAATTTCACACAGCAGTGTGCCATGGCAGTTAACAGCGGCAGCAACAACACATGGACAAATCGGTCTGTGGCAAAGCTCACCTTGAGCTGGCGATGCGGATGAACCAACTGCAAAACATGGTCGGGGCGGGCAGAGGTGTCCTGAGATGGAGAAGTAGGCCGGGGACGCGGAGGCCGGACCAGCTTCTAGAAGAGCTGGTTGGGAGCTGGTTGGGCGGCGACGACCGCGTCGGGGCGGAGGCGGCCGTGTCAAGCAGAGACGGTCGGCGAGAGGCCGAGGTCGGGGCGGAGCTTGGCGCGGCGCGCCGGAGCTGGAGGAGAGAAGAAGCAGCCGGGCGGCGCTCGGCCTGGGCGACGGCCAATAGGTTGTGGCCGGCACAGGCGGAGCCAGCCACGGAGGAAGTCGCAGGAGACGATTTTTTTGGTTAAGAGCAAACGCCCCGACCCTATCCTCTCGTTCCCCACCTACAGTGTTCAGAGGCGATTTTTGGGCGACCCCGTGCGGACCAGCTCACCGGCGGCGATCCGCTCGATCCCTCGCCCTCTGCGGCCGCTCCGGCGGCGGGAGGACGGGGAATCGACGGATCCCGCCGTGTACATAGTCTAGGTGTGCGTGGGTGGCCAGCCGGCGGCGCTGTGGTGAGGGCGGCGTGGCCGGAGAGGCCTTTGGCGGCGGCGGCTCCCTCCTCTGTTCTTGGTGCTCCTCTGGAGGACCAGGGCAGATCTGCCGTCGCGGGCGCGGCCGCTGCTCTCCGGAGTCGCGGCGTGCTCTTCCTGGAGCTGGCGGCCGTGGTGGCGGCGCTGGTTCTTGCTTTTGGGGTTCGGCAGCCTCCACTTCGGTGGATGGTGATGCTTTTGCTTAACTTTCCTGGGAGTTTGCAGGCGGATCGATCTTCCTCGTCGGTGGTTGCGGTGGGTGCGGTGGATGTTGGGTGGCGCTGTCGTTTTCGTCTCCGGCATGAGACGGCGATGGCGGCGTGGTGGCAGCTCGAAGCCGATGTTCTTTCAACGTCCAGATTCTGGCGCCTGCGTCAGATGGCTCCTGCGGCTTCTCAACGTGGTTGTTCGAGCTGGCTGTTCCGGTGTGAGGTGAGGCCGCCTTCTTCGTCTCCGGCGACGTGCTGCTGGCGCTTGAAGACGGCGTGCTGCTCGGTGGTTCCGTCGCCGCTGCGTGTGAGTTTGTTCTTGTCTGTGTTCGTGCGTGTGTACTCCTTTGCTTGTTGATCTTGTACACGAACTCCCTGTCAAAAAAAAAAAAGTCGCAGGAGACGTGGGGAAAATGAGGAGTTGGTGTTCTAGGGTGGTGTTTGCGAATGTGGATCGAAACGCAAATTTGAAAGAACACACAAACTTTTCTGCAAAACGGCCCCGCGGATCGTGGGATCGCGATCGTATGGCGCGGAGGCGCGCTGGCACTGTAGACGAATCACACCGATGGCGTGGCATACTTCCCAGCTCGCTGGAACAATTTGCTTTTATATATAGTATAGATAGATAGATGTTTTGTCAACATTAATGTAATGATGACTTAATTTGTTTACACTTTACAATCCATTCCTTCCCCGAAGAATATATATGGTATCTATAGCACTCGACTGCCTCGGTCTTGCCCCCTCCAGACATTGGTGTATGTATGTCGTGCTATGCTCGCCAACCGGCAGACACCGAACACTTGCCAGTTTGTGGTCGTGCAGAGAAGTTGCACACTTGCTGAGAAGGGGTCGTCGGTCTGACTCACCTTCTCAGAATTGGTCAGGGTCAAAACCCAGGTAGTTCGTGGTAAAGACAGACCGGGGCACTCGATATAGTCAGACATGAGACATGAAGCTATGTTTATGTGATACGAGATGGTTGTGGCAGGTTCATGCAGGCTGTGAGGCATGTGCGTGCGCCTGGTATCTATATTTTGAAAGAACTGAAGAATCCGAGCAGTACTTTCCAGGCTTTTAGGCTTTGAAACTTTGAAACTTCATGAATCTTGTTATATCCCCCTCCCAACCCACCCCACCCCCATCTTCAACTTTTGGCCTCCATCCCTAGCTATACTACTTCTTTGGTAGGCATTTACTAGCCCCATATTGAATCATCAGCTCAATTTATATGGACTTCTTTCGCTATCTATAAACAGAACTTGCCGAATTGTCGAAGATGAATAGTTTAGATGGGATTTTTCGCTACAGCGAAGCCTTTAGAATTTTTTACTTTCATACGCATTTTCACTAAACTTATCATTTTCATACCATAATTATCATCCATTATAGCATTTCAAATGCCTTTTTTGTTTACCTATGTGTCAATAGGAAATGCAACAGTTGACTACCATTTACCATGTACTGAAAACCTAGTGGATGAACCATGGAAAACATGCTATATTTTCTTTGGTTCTGCTTTTCTGGTAGAATTTTACTAGCCGTTCAAAATTTTGGTTCCATGTCTATGGTAGGATTGAATGACAGGTATCCAAAAGTTCACCGAGGCCTCTCGGAGAGGTTCATTCACCTGTGATATTATTTTTTTAGAAATCATTTACCTTTTTTAATTTCTAGTGGCTTCCATGCATATTGGCCATACCCAAGTTTACCACATGATCACAAGGTTTCCATGTGTCCCGGCCTTCCCCGACTAGAGGGCGCATGGACAGGTGGACAAGGACGAGGAGGAGCGTGAACCCTGTTGGAAAGTCGGGTGAGTGACTTGGATGCATTATCCATTGTGAGGCCGGGTGACACGCGAAACGCAAAATTAGGTGCCATGTGAAGCGTGAACCATCTTGGAGGTTCCCCTCCCTCAGGAATTAGACGATGAAGCTTTATGAAAAAAATAAAACATAGTCTATGCATAAATACACTAAAGTCGTGATACATGATGAAAAATATAGCTTGCAAACTAATGGTTCCTGGAAGAGAAGCATGTGAATAAGTCCTTCACTTTGATAAGTAGCCTATGATGCCCTTACATTAATCACCTAAAGTCGTTTGCCAATCACTGTCACAATTTGGAGGGAGAAACATACTCTACCCATGCTCAAAAAAGGGTCCCTTAAGACCCAACAATGTTTTTTTTTGTTTTGGATAACACGCAAGAGGCCCCGGATGGTAAGGACCATGAGGAAGTTGAAGAAATGGTTGCCCCCCCACCCCACCCGTCATGTTGTTTCCTCTCGACGACAAATCACACCATTGCTGCCACCCGTGTCGTCGCCACTCGATTGGCACGACGGCGGATCAGCCACAGTGACCATGCAAGCCTGCTTGACGCCACTCCACATCGGTCCCAGCCCTCGTTTTGCACCGGTGAAGGAAGGCTACGCCTCTTGCTCCCTACTGCCCCACACGCAAGGTGTTATGCCGTTTGCTAATAGGCTCATTTGATTGATTCTCGATTTGTGGCCTAGTTTCTTTGCTTTATTTTTCTAATAGGTTATCTATAGCGACGATGATTTCATGTTTTCAAATGATGGGGGAGACTGTCGCCCTTGCAAACGACGACGAAGAGTGAGATGGTCACTGACTCTCTTCTAGATGCACAAACCAAGATTGACGCCGTGTCAAAGCATGGAGGATCAGGCAAAGGGCGATGGGCCAACAAGAACCGGTTTGGAACAAATGGTCGCATACTTTTGTTCAATGACTACTTAGCTGAAAAGCTGACGAACATACCTCATGAATTTCGCCGACGCTTTAGGATGAAGAGGGAAGTGTTTAGTAGAATCGTTCATCGTGTTCATGAATATGATAACTGTTTCAAACTGAAGGAAGATTGCACCATCCTTCATGCATTCTCATCCCTTCAGAAATTCACGACCGCCATACAATGTCTTGCATATGGAATTTATGTAGATTCATTGGATGACTATCTCCGTATGTCCGAGTCTACTGTCATTAAAGCCACCTACGGGTTTTTGCAAAGCAGTAGTAGCAGTGTTTGGTGAGATATATCTGAGAGAACCAAATGCAGTATACACAACTCATCTCATGACACAATGTCAAGCAAGAGAATTCCCGAGGATGCTTGGGAGCATCGATTACAGTATTACACACATTGGAATTAAAAGACTTGCCTATTCACTTGGCGGGGGATTTATAGGTCAGGACATCATGGAGCGGGCATCGTGATACTTAAGATTGTGGAGTTCATTCTCTATGGACTAATGTTTGCATTGAGATATCATTATAGATCATGTCCATGGAATTGTGGAGTTCATGTGTTGGACTCTTGAAGCTTATGTGTTGAGTGGAGCATATTGCAAGTATGTCTTGAAGGATTCAAGACATCATATTAGTGAAGAAATGTTGGAAGATACAAGGTTGATCAAGATGTTGATCAACACACAAAGCTACAAGATGTACCAAGAGCGATCATGTATCTCTTGGGATGGTAAACACTTGTCCGCATAGCTTTGTAAACTAACCCATGATATATGTGTGTGTGGTATCATTATATGAGGTTAGGTATCTTCCCATGGGCTTGCATCAAATGAAGATCTCATATAGCTCATGGAGGATGACGTCATGTGGTGATCGTCATCAAAGTGAGATGTGCAAGACCAAGACCAAGAGAAGCTTCTTGAAGAGATCCTATGCTTGGTACTTGCAATGGATACATGAAGATGGAGCTAAGCGAGACTCTCCCATTGTGAGCATGGGGGAGTATTTGGAGAAGTCTTCATCTAGCATGTGCTTGGACGCGCAATCAAGAAAGATGAACCACTTGAAGAGATCAAGATAGTCTTCATCCAACTCAAGTGGAATGCTCAAGGCAAAGGTATGATCTTGATAGGTCTATAGGATAGATAGGCGTACTATCAAGAGGGGCTCTCAAGTTAGTAACTTGATCGCATCGTTGTGGAGAGCTCAAACCTTTGCATACTTGGCATATCATGTTTCTTGGTTCTTATTTGGCTTTTATGGTGGTGAGGAGTTAGAGCTTGGTTCATCTCCATGTCAAGCTCTTGTTCATCGAAATCGGTTTTACTTTAGACAACTTGTTGCGTTTTCGATGGCGGAAATATTGTCGGTTCTACCATGAGGAAAGTCCCACACCTTGCCATGTGTGGTGATTTTACTCTATTTATGGGATGCAATATATGTTGGGTGCTCATCGTCGCTATCTTTCCAAAAAAATTGGTCTCACCTCATTTGGAGTTCATTTGCAAAAGTTATAGCAGTTTTCGTTTCGGTGTTTTGCTGATTCGGATTATTGGGGCCGGATATTCCGCTCCACCGGAATTTCCGGTTCCCCAGCTCATCCAAGAAAACGGCTAAGGAAAGGAGAAAAAGGGTTCCGACTCCAGTCGGAAATTGTGCTCGGAAATTTCCGTCTACCGGAATTTCCGAGTGCATCCAGAAAGCCCTCCAGTTTTGGCTAAGGAAAGAAGGACTTTTGGTTCTTTCTCGAACCGGAAATTGTGCTCGGAAATTTCCATCTACCGGAATTTCCGAGTGCCCCCAGAAAAGTCCTCCAGAAATGGCTAAGGAAAAGTTTGGATTTGCTTCTGACTCTAGCCGGATTTTCAGCTCGGAAATTTCATGGACTCGGAATTTCCGAGTCTCACTTATACCGGAATTTCCGAGTGTCAAAACAGCCAACGGCTATATTTCCTGGAGGGGTATAAATACCCCTCCCCTTCTTCTTCCCCAGCCAATCCAAGGCAGCACGTTTTCCCCCTCTCTCCTATTCCATTGTTGACCTTGGAAAGATTGATTCCCTCTCAATCCCTCCATTGAATCTTCCATATTCTTTAGGGAAAGTTGAGAGGAGATCTAGATCTACAATCCTACCAATCAATCTCTCCTCTAAGTGAGGGGAACTTAGTGGATCTAGTTCTTGGAGTTCCTTTGTGGTTCTTCTTATTTGTTCTTCCTCTCTTCTCCCCCCATAAGCATTAGTTGCTTTTGGTGGGATTTGGGAGTGAAGGATTTGACTCCTTTGTGGTTTCCTTTGTTCTTCCTCTCTTATTCCCCCATAAACATTTGTTGTTGTGTTGGAATTTGAGAGTGAAGTACTTGAGCACTTCGTGTGCTCTTGCCATTGCATTTGCATCGGTTTGAGCCCTCCACGAGGATTTGTGGTGGTGATACTTGTGAGATTGTTACTCTTGGGTCTTTGGACCCTAGACGCCTTTTGTGGCCGGCCTTTTGTGGCCAAGACCTTTTTGTTGTCAAGACCTTTTGTGGTCACTTGAGAGCCACCAATTAAGTTGTGAGTGTGTGCCTCAAGACTTGGGAGCCCCCAATTAAGTTGTGGGTGTGTGCCTCAAGAGTTGTATGGGATTCGATCTCCACCCCAAAGGAGATCAATAGTGGAAGGTGAACTCGCAACCTTTTGTGGTTGAGTTCATCAGGAGAAGAGGGTGAGCCTTTGTGGCGTTGCGGCTAACCTGTTGTGGTTGTGCACACCTCTCCAAACGAGACGTACACCCTTTGGGTGGAACTCGGGAATACATCCTCGTCTCCGCGTGCCTCGGTTATTTCTTTACCCGAGCTCTTTACTTATGCACTTTACATTGTGATAGCCTTCATGCTTGAAGTCATATTTCTTGCTATCACCTTGTTACTTGTTTTGCTTAGCATAATATGTTGGTGCACATAGGTGAGCCTAGTATTTATATCTAGGTTGTATGCTTGTTAAAGTAAACCTCTAGTTTTATTCCGCCTTTATCAAGCATACCGGAATTTCCGGGTCATTCTTGGACCGGATATTCCGGCTCCTCGGAAAAAGTTTTAAATCGCCTATTCACCCCCCCCCCCCTCTAGGCGACGTCTATCCGTTCAATTGGTATCAGAGCCAGGTTATCTCATTATTAGGACTAACCACCTAGAGATAAAAATGTCGTTTAGAGATCTAGTGCACAATCCCACTTAAAGATTCGATGGTACAAATTATGATGTGTGGAAAATTCGCATGCTTAATCTTTTTAGAGACATGGGTTCAAATTTAGAGAGTATTGTAGATATGGGTTTTTCTCCTTGAAAGGATTCACAAGAATTATCTTTAGAGGATGAGAAAAACTCTTATCTCGATACTCTAGCATCTAATGGTCTTATATGTGCTTTGAGCGATGTAGTCCTTGCGTCAATCATGCCTTCTCGGAGCGCTCATGAATTATGGACAAAACTTCAAGATATATATGAGGTGTCTAACATTTCCAAGGATGATTGTCCTCCTTCCACATCCGGTCGTGATGAGTTCACGACTTCCTCCACTTCACCGACATGTGGTTTGCCACAAGGTAATGATATGGTGAGTGGTGATAGAAATTGCAATCTTGATGGTGAATCCACTATTGACTATACTTCTCACCCATCTTATTGCAATGCTCTATCTTTGGACTTAAACACCTTTAGCACTTCAAATGTCTTAAATGCTAGTGTTGATAGTCCTTGCATATCATGTAGTAGTTGCTTAACTAAATCTCATGATGATATGCTTTCCTTATCTTGTTGCCATGATCAAAATGTTTCTATTTCCTCTAGTACTTGTTTGGCTAACAATGTAGAGGAATCCCAACAATTGTTGGAACAAGACTTGGACCTCAAAGGTGCTTCAAGTGTCTCTTCCTCGTCTTAATCCACTACTCACATTTGCCTAATGGCTAAGGAGTATAAGGTATCACCTACCGTGCACTCCAATATATCTCATGATGATGATAATGATGATGATGATGATGATCTAATTAAGGAGAAGGTTGACATTGTCTCTCATGCTCTCTTAAATAATAAAAATGCTCATGAGAACTTCTTAGAAATCATGACTACCCTTTTTGAGCTCAAGGAGACCTTTGAGGCTATGGAGACCCGTTGTCATGAAGGGTGGGGTCTTGCTCGTGATTCCGCGGGTAAGGTCCATAATCTTGAGAATGCTCTTGAGGAAGAGCAAGAAACTCGGGTTGCTCTCGAGGAGAGATTGGAATCTAGTGAGGAGTTAAACAATGAAGTAATTGCTAAACTCACTAAAGAACATGACCATGCTATTGCTAAATGTAATGTGCTTAGTAAAGAAAATGCTAAGTTAAATAATGAGCTTGTCATGTTGTCTCCTTTCATTTCTAATATTAATGATGCTTGTGCTACTAACTCCACTTTGTGTGAAGCATCTATTTTGAAGGAGAATGTTGAGCTAAGGGCTCAACTTGATTTGCTAACTAGCAAGTATGGGAAGTTGGAAGAAACTCATGAAAAGCTTTTTAGCTCTAATGAGGATCTCCTAGCATCCCATGCTAAGCTAAAGTTAGCTCATCGGGCGGTCACTACGAAGGTAAAATCTTGTGAGCCTCTTGTGGACACTAGCACAAACTCTACTTCTAATGCGTTATTGCCATGTGCTAGTTCTAGTAATTCATCCACTCATAAAATTGCTACATCTTGTGATGAATTACTTTCCTTGTCTTGTTGCTCTAACATTGTAGCATCAACTTCCTCTATTATTTGTGTTGAAACTAACCATGTAGAGGAACTCAAAGAGCTCAAGGCACAAGTCACTTCCTTGAAGAAAGACTTGAAGAAGTGTCATGAAGGGAAGTCCACCCTCGACAACATGTTGAGAGTGCAACAACTTCCTCATGACAAGAGTGGACTTGGATTCAACTCCAACAACAAGAACAAGTCCAAGAACAAGATGAAGCACAAGTTCGTCAAGAAGAAGGGCCAAGAACAAGTTATTGATTCGGCCACGATTGTGTGCTTCAAGTGCAAGGTTGAAGGGCGCCATGTGAGATCTTGCCCTTTGAAGAAGAAGCCTCCTAGTAAGAAGCAACAAGGGAAGCAACCTCAAGTCCAAACTCAAGCTTCCCAAGTTGAAGAACCTTCCCTTCCCAAGAAGAGGGGTAAAAGCCGCCTTTGCTACAAATGTCGTGGGAAGGATCACTTTGCTTCTTCATGCACTCATGGTACCTTATTCAACCCTTCTACTATTGATAATGTTCATTCTCTTCGGAAGGATAAGGTTGGCAATGTGTTTGCCAAAGTTATTGGTACTCAAAGTGGTGTCAAGAAAAGAACCATTTGGGTTGCCAAGCCTATTGTGACTAACCTCTTAGGACCCAACTTGGTTGGGGACCAACAAGCTAAAACTTGATCAATAGGTGTAAGCGGAGGACATTGGAGACTTGACTACATCATGAAGAATTAAGGGATCTTCATCATTCATATTCTCTCAAGTCAAGTCAATTGGATTATATTGTCTTAACATATATCCAATGCTCCTCCTTGCGGTAACTTGTATTTAATTCATATGTACTCATTGAAAGTTACTTGCACCCTTGCATGTGTTTGGTTTTGTACCTTACTATTGTTTCATATGTGTTGTGCACTCTACTTACTTATGTTGAGTAATCAAGCTTGTGTATGTTGGTTTGCACACCATGTATGTTTTGAGCCTCTTGCCTATTTGCTTTTATCTTAATTGGCTCTTTTAGGGATATTAATGGACTATCCCATTTTGGGGGAGTGATGTGCTTTTTGGTAACACACTATCCTAGAATGTGTATTCATGAGGACTACCACTTAGTGGTGATATATCAATGTTATCTACTCTCTTTGTGGTATGTCTTACTCATGAGAATTTTAAATTCTAATGTACATTAATTATCTCTTGGATTTCTTTTGCCTCTTGTTAAAAAGAATGGATTATCACATTATGGGGGAGGAATAAGCTATGTGCATATTACAAGCCTAGAAAATGTGAACATGTGAGGTAGTGTCACCTAGAGTTGATATTGTTGATTATCTTGTTCCTAGGTGGCATGGTACTCAAACAAGTTCCATATTTTCTTAAATGCATTTTGTTCTCCCATATTTTGGTATCTTGTTTGTGAGAGAGTTTCTTGATGCTTAAGTATGATCATTGAATATGTGAAGTCATCAAGAATCTCTATATAAGTATGTTTTTCAATTCTTTTATTTTGCCACATGCTTATGTTTTGTGAATATGATATTGAATACATATATGCCATGTACCACCGAGAAATGTCTCCATACAATCATTGTCTATGACAAGTGATAATTATATTTGTGGTAAATTTATTGATCATATTCACGTTGGCTATTGTTCTTAAGTTGTATTTTTCTATCGCCAAGTTTGTTTTGGTTTAACCATCATTTTGTCTTCTTTGCTTCATTTGGATCTTTTTGTTGCTCTACTCATAATTTGTGTTGAACTTTCTTGAGTTAGGAAAAGCAAGGATCCCATTGTTGTGCATTTACACTCGAAGACTTAATTCTAAGTAACGCACTATTCTTGGGGGAGCTATCCTACATTGAGTAGAACATCATCCTTTTAATTGTTATCGGAACTCATTTTTTTCTTGAACTTTGTGTTCAAAAAGATATATGGAGGGTAATGATCCCACTTGTGTGCATTTTGTATTTACATACAAGATCTCAAATAATGAACTAATCATGGGGAAGCTACTCTATAATCTTTAGAACACTATTCTTTAAAATTGGATTGGTATCTTATTGCTCTTCTTGAACATGATTAATGCTTTAACAATATACATGGAGAGTAATGATCTCATTTGTGTGCATTTTGTATTCAAATACAAGATCATAAGTAATGCACTAATCTTGGGGGAGCAACCCTATATGTTATTAAACATTAGTTGTCTTCAATTGGTTTTTGATCCCGATGACATGTCTCTTTGAAAGACAAACATTTTTAGTCTTTGGTACTTTGTGCCATCATGAAAAGTGTAGAGGGCTTGGTTTATTTTTTTGGAACCTTACTCCTCTTTGTGGAGTTGGCTATCTCATCCCACGGTTCATAGTGTACCTTCTTGGATGAGATGAAACCTAAGAGCATGTTTGCTTGTTTTATTTCTTATGCTCATTGGTTTAGCCTTAACCTTGTTTTCATTTGATATATTTTCAAATTGGTTTCTCGAATCATGTGTTGGTTTGAGTCTTTGATACAATGAGGACAAATCTTTCTCTTGCCACAATTTTGTGTAGCTTTTGATTTAATTGGTGTTTTGTCCAAATTGTATCTCGTTTGGTTCTTGAAAGTTTTGTGCATGCATATTTACTATTTGAATATCTTATGACATGCTTACTTTCGTTGATCCAATATATAGGATAAACTTCATCAAATCCTAAATGGCTAAGATGTGCATGAAATTCTATTTCACATCAATATGCACATATTTATGTGGAGTTTGTCCTATGTATTGTAGTTGGTCTAACTACTTTGGACCCAATTAGTTTGGGTGCCATAGTGTACTTGATTTGTTTTAGGTACATGAGAGATGCATTGGAAGCTTGCCTCTATTTAAAGAAGATGTCTTCACCATGTGCTTCTTGGAGCCAAGCTTGGATGATTGTGAACTCTCATCTTCTACACCGTCAATGCTATCTCGGTAACAAGTATCTAACTCATGCACATTCTTCTAGCTCTCAACCTTGTGTAGGTTGTTCTTTGGCATGAGTTTCACTAAGTTGGATTTGATTTTGTTTGTGCAAAGTTTCTTTCAAAACATCTTCATTGCAAATGTGAGTTAGCCGGGATGATTAAACATCAAGGGGAATATATATTTATATATAATCCTTTTCATGATTCACGGATCCCCAATATGTTAATCTAGCAAATTCATTTCAAAGTCTCTCATATGCAATATTGATGAATTATCATAAATCATTTGCCTTATGTGTTATTTGTTTTGTGTCTCAAAGTATCCCAACTATCACTTATCCTATGTGGGTATTTGTGATGCTTTGAGAACTTGGTGTTGGAAGTTCATCTATACCCTCTAATAATAATTTGAGCTATGTGCTTTGCTTTCAAGCAAAAATTCTTATTGGTGTATTTATGACTTCCTCTTGGATATCATGTGCGTTAACTTGTACCTACATTGTGTGTGCATGTTTCTTTGTGGACTTAGTTTCAACTTAGAAACTTATACACATGAGGGTAGTTACATATTTAATTGGTATTCAAAATCTTTAGTGATCACCTTTTATTACTTTCATGATTCTTTGGTGATCTCTAAAAGGCACAAGCTTTGTTTTTCTTTTCGTTTCACATTGCCTCTTAATAAGCTTGTGATCCTATTTGATGAATCATTTTTTTGTGTGTGCTCGTATGCGAAATACATGATATGCACTATGTGCCTCATAATTTGAAAGACTATGGTGATGCTTAGGCACATCCTTGTTTAGTCTCCTAAAATGTATTTTCATGACACACCCATCCTTTCTCGTTTGAGCAAGTCTTCATTTGTCACTTCTTTCTCTTGTTGCTCAACATTTGTTTGTTGCAAGGTATACTTATTTTCTTACCTATACAATCTTGCACCTTTTCGAAAGCATCTAGGAGGGAGTGAGGATTCCATGTTGTGCACACTATATTGAAATACAAATCCTTCATTGTGCACGTACCTTGGGGAGTTCCCTATTGAGTTTTAGAACACTTGGTTGATCTTATCATAACATCTTCTTGTGCTCAATTGTTCTTCGATCCCTTGATTGCTTGCTTCTTTGTGAATGCTTTCCCCCTTTGCAATTGGTATCCTTCCAGTGGATTTCAATTGATATCTTTCTTGTGTATTTTTTGGATCCTCAATATAGTTTGATCCTCTTCATCTATTCGTCATTGGATAAGTGCATTTGATTTCACTCATATCATGAGAAATGCATAAGGAGATCTTATTATGTTACCTTTCCAAAGCCTTTCGCCCATTTCGGCAATCGTTGCCAATGGGGGACAAGTTTTGGAGGGTTGTATGGAATTGGCTTTGCACTTTGGTATCTTCCTAAGTATTTGCCTTCCTTGCCTTTGCATTTGTTGCTTGGTTTATATATATAGTGGAAACTCCACCATCGGTAATGGTAGATAATATATGCAATGAATTCATGTTCATACACACGTGCATAAATTATGGGGGAGTTTGCTCTATATATGTGGATGGACTAACATCACATACCTTTGTAGTATTTGATGTTAGTGCAACCATTCTTGTTCGTTAAATTCCATATTATAAACCCTCTCAAAAGAGATTGTCATCAATTACCAAAATGGGGGAGATTGAAAGAGCATTTTCCCTCATGTGTGGTTTTGGTAATTGAACGACAATCTCTATGGACTAATGTTTGCATTGAGATATCATTATAGATCATGTCCATGGAATTGTGGAGTTCATGTGTTGGACTCTTGAAGCTTATGTGTTGAGTGGAGCATATTGCAAGTATGTCTTGAAGGATTCAAGACATCATATTAGTGAAGAAATGTTGGAAGATACAAGGTTGATCAAGATGTTGATCAACACACAAAGCTACAAGATGTACCAAGAGCGATCATGTATCTCTTGGGATGGTAAACACTTGTCCGCATAGCTTTGTGAACTAACCCATGATATATGTGTGTGTGGTATCATTATATGAGGTTACGTATCTTCCCATGGGCTTGCATCAAATGAAGATATCATATAGCTCATGGAGGATGACGTCATGTGGTGATCGTCATCAAGGTGAGATGTGCAAGACGAAGACCAAGAGAAGCTTCTTGAAGAGATCCTATGCTTGGTGCTTGCAATGGATACATGAAGATGGAGCTAAGCGAGACTCTCCCATTGTGAGCATGGGGGAGTATTTGGAGAAGTCTTCATCTAGCATGTGCTTGGACGCGCAATCAAGAAAGATGAACCACTTGAAGAGATCAAGATAGTCTTCATCCAACTCAAGTGGAATGCTCAAGGCAAAGATATGATCTTGATAGGTCTATAGGATAGATAGGCGTACTATCAAGAGGGGCTCTCAAGTTAGTAACTTGATCGCATCGTTGTGGAGAGCTCAAACCTTTGCATACTTGGCATATCATGTTTCTTGGTTCTTATTTGTCTTTTATGGTGGTGAGGAGTTAGAGCTTGGTTCATCTCCATGTCAAGCTCTTGTTCATCGAAATCGGTTTTACTTTGGACAACTTGTTGCGTTTTCGATGGCGGAAATATTGTCGGTTCTACCATGAGGAAAGTACCACACCTTTCCATCTGTGGTGATTTAACTCTATTTATGGGATGCAATATATGTTGGGTGCTCATCGTCGCTATCTTTCCAACAAAAATTGGTCTCACCTCATTTGGAGTTCATTTGCAAAAGTTATAGCAGTTTTCGTTTCGGTGTTTTGCTGATTTGGATTATTGGGGCCGGATATTCCGCTCCATCGGAATTTCCGGTTTCCCAGCTCATCCAAGAAAACGGCTAAGGAAAGGAGAAAAAGGGTTCTGACTCCAGTCGAAAATTGTGCTTGGAAATTTCCGTCTACCGGAATTTCCGAGTGCACCCAGAAAGCCCTCCAGTTTTGGCTAAGGAAAGAAGGACTTTTGGTTCTGTCTCGAACCGGAAATTGTGCTCGGAAATTTCCGTCTACCGGAATTTCCGAGTGCCCCCAGAAAAGTCCTCCAGAAATGGCTAAGGAAAAGTTTGGCTTTGCTTCTGACTCCAGCCGGATTTTCAGCTCGGAAATTTCATGGACTCGGAATTTCCGGGTAACCGGAATTTCCGAGTCTCACTTATACCGGAATTTCCGAGTGTCGAAACAGCCAACGGCTATATTTCCTGGAGGGGTATTTATACCCCTCCCCTTCTTCTTCCCCAGCCAATCCAAGGCAGCACGTTTTCCCCCTCTCTCCTACTCCATTGTTGACCTTGGAAAGCTTGATTCCCTCTCAATCCCTCCATTGAATCTTCCATATTCTTTAGGGAAAGTTGAGAGGAGATCTATATCTACAATCCTACCAATCAATATCTCCTATAAGTGAGGGGAACTTAGTGGATCTAGTTCTTGGAGTTCCTTTGTGGTTCTTCTTCTTTGTTCTTCCTCTCTTCTCCCCCCATAAGCATTAGTTGCTTTTGGTGGGATTTGGGATGAAGGATTTGACTACTTTGTGGTTTCCTTTGTTCTTCCTCTCTTATTCCCCCATAAACATTTGTTGTTGTGTTGGAATTTGAGAGTGAAGTACTTGAGCACTTCGTGTGCTCTTGCCATTGCATTTGCATCGGTTTGAGCCCTCCACGAGAATTCGTGGTGGTGATACTTGTGAGCTTGTTACTCTTGGGTCTTTGGACCCTAGACGCCTTTTGTGGCCGGCCTTTTGTGGCCAAGACCTTTTGTGGTCACTTGAGAGCCCCCAATTAAGTTGTGAGTGTGTGCCTCAAGACTTGGGAGCCCCCAATTAAGTTGTGGGTGTGTGCCTCAAGAGTTGTACGGGATTCGATCTCCGCCCCAAAGGAGATCAATAGTGGAAGGTGAACTCGCAACCTTTTGTGGTTGAGTTCATCAGGAGAAGAAGGTGAGCCTTTGTGGCGTTGCGTCTAACCTGTTGTGGTTGCGCACACCTCTCCAAACGAGACGTACACCCTTTGGGTGGAACTCGGGAATACATCCTCGTCTCCGCGTGCCTCGGTTATTTCTTTACCCGAGCTCTTTACTTATGCACTTTACATTGTGATAGCCTTCGTGCTTGAAGTCATATTTCTTGCTATCACCTTGTTACTTGTTTTGCTTAGCATAAGTTGTTGGTGCATGTAAAGGCCCTCCTTATTATAAGGTAGCGACCTCCTGTGTATAGTGCTAGTCCCTGGATCGACTTGCTAGCACACACAGTTTAAGATGAAATACCATAACATTGCATCAATATTCATTACACGTTGATCCAGAAATAAAAGGGTTCGATACAAGGTGCATAGCTCATGGCTAGCTCAAATCGAAATAAACACACAGCGGAAAGCAAATGGTTAAATGAGCTCCATCTTCATCATGTGTCACAGGCAAGGCATGTTGGTTGGAGACTCGCGACCCTATCAATCCTTACTTCTCGTCAGAGGGTCCTGCAATGGTGAGTTGCAGCCCAAACTATATTGGGTCAGCACAATTGATTTGTGGTGGCAAGTGATACTATTGGATATTAATGGCATCCTATCATCTACATGCATATTTGGCTTGGTGGAGTTTGAGGCTGATTTGCATAAAACCAGTTTTATCCTATATTTTTCAATAAATATTTTTATCCTTCAATTTATTTCATGTGGGTTACCTGTGCCATATTGGTTGGCATCACCACTTTATGTGCAACTATTCATTGGTGGATTTCCTGTGCAACCTTGTAGTTAGCATCACCACTAATTATTTTTACAAACCATTTGTGGGTTTCCGGTGCAACCTTATCGGTTAGCATCACCACTTAATATGATCATGTGGGTTTCCTGTGCCACCTTGTCGGTTGACATCACCACAACTGTCATATTTTACCCTTGTTCAACCCATCAAATTTTATTTAGAAATTGGAATGATGAGATCCTCCGTCAGTTCCTTGTCCAGCTGCTCAGATTGTCCGAAACCGGGGACACGGCTAAGTACTTAGTTTTTGACTCTCGAGAGTTTGTGCACTTTCACCACAAGACCCAATCATTCACTCGTCCATGTCACCCAATTATGAAATGGAAAAGAGAAGACCGAGACGAGACCTTTCAGAAGTAATTCCCCAAAATCATACTGCGGACACAGCCCCACTTATCATCCCTACATCTGCGGGTCACGCGGATTTCGGGGTCTCGCAACTTATATGGTCAAGACAGAGCCCATATGACATGTGGTTGCACTGGAAGCAATCTAAACACGGTGTAACTTCGAATCTCTTTGATCGTGGGTGGCTTTCCACACTTGCAATCCATCCGCCCATCCTGGGGTTACCCCGTGGGATCACCGTTTCCAACTTTCCACCAACACCCAGGCAGTTCATTAAACTTAGTTGTTTTCCTTACTCAACTACTAAAAACATTTTCCATAGCATATCCCATTATCAACTAAGTTCAGTGGCTCACTAAGCCTAGAGGGGGTGTGAGTGGATGACTATTCTAAATAGGATTCCCATATCATATTATACCAAATATGGTAGTAAGCCTATCATGCATACTACTGAAAAACACTAAAATGTAATAAAATAAAAATAGTAGGACATTTATGAGTGAGCATCACTTGCCTTGGTCACAGGGGGAACACGCGTAACTACCACAGCAACGGAAACACTCCGCACAATCTAGGTAAACAAATAGCACTCAATCAACATACACTCAAACATAGGCACCATTCATGGAAAATGATATGCATGTTCAAGTGCAAACAACATATTTAAGATGTGATAAAATATTTTATTAGTTCTCTGATTGTTAAAATAATGCATGATGACATGGACAAGATTTAATGCACTTCCATTATTTGAAACATTTTTATATCACTAGAGGGCTTTGGATGAAAAATTATTACTCTTATAAATTATTGACCAAACAAATTAAGTTTTATGTTCTCTAGACACAGGATGTAATTAGTAACATTTAGCAAAAAGTTTTACTTTAAAAATAATTTTAGAATTCAAGTTATGGAATATATGGCCGAATTGTATCTCTGTTTATTATTCAATTTTATCAGATGTAAAATGGAAAACAAATGATGTCAAAATGATCTACATGAGAAGGGCTTTACAACGGTATAAAGTTTATTAAATTTGGACTTACGGTTTGAAAGTTATGAATTTTTGTAGTTTGAAATATTTTCTGTTTTTATTTATCTATTTTCGGACGGATTAAATAATTACGGCTACGTGGCGCGATGTGATTCGCCCGTACCGGTCTCTGATAGAATTAAACTTAACCGTTAGATCAAGATCTAACGGTCCTGGCACGGTTAACCAGGTTTGGGCGGCGCGGGACACCGGCGGGGTCTCCGGCCGCGGCGGCGCCATGTGTGCCGTGCACGGACTCGACGACACAGAGTAGCCCGGGCTGTGCGGGGGGTACCTGGTGACGGAGGAGGTCGCAGCAGAGCTGGCGGAGTAGTCGTGGACGGCGGGGGGGTGTCTCCTTCTCTGGATTCTCGCCGGAGTTGCGGCAACGGGCGGAGGATTTGGTCGAGCGCGGCGTCGTTGTTCGGAGGCGTTCGGGGCCGTGAAACCTTGTCCAAAAGCTGTGGCGGAGTGAGTGAACGCACGAGGCAGAGAAGAGGGGTGGAAGGGCCTACGATACTCACCGGAGTTCGTCCGCGGGCGGCGGCGGCCGAGACGGATGCAAGCTCCGGTTGCGGGCAGCCTGGTGGCGAATCGAGGCGTGCGTGCTAGGGGAAGAGGGAGGGGGTCGTGGGGCTTTATGGGCGCGGGTCAGCGGAGCTCGGGTCGTGCGAGGTGTGGCGACGCGGGCGTGACGTCGCGTCGCGGCGTCGTGGGCGCGGACGGTTGGAGACGAAGGGGATGACAAGTGGGGCCCGCTTGGCAGTGGGTGAAGGAAGGGGAGCGCAGCTGGGCTGCTAATGGGCTGCTGCGTACAGTTTACGCGGAAAGGAAGGGTTGGGCCGGTCTGGTTACTTTTTTTTTGTTTGTTCTTTTCTTTTTTGTTTTAACATTTCTATTATATCTTTTGTTTTATTTATCCAAAAGGTCTCAAACTAATTTCTACAAGTTTGTGAAATTCATATATTTCTTTTAAAATAGTAAAACTCATGTTTGTAATACATTTCAAATTATGATATTTTCAAATTATGAAATTTAACACTTTTTGCCAAATTTAAATTAGAGTTTCAATAAGACAATTTATGACTTCACAAAATCAAGGAAGATATCACCAATACATATGTTCAAAAGAAATCATTCTAAACCCATTTTTAAAATCAAATACTTGAATAAAATCTATATTTTAAAATTAGAGGATATTCCAAATAGTTTTGTGACTACAATTAATATTGTCTTAGGGTTGAATAAATGTTTAGAATATTTATTTATAGCTCAACACTCAAGTTTGAAAATAAAGTTTTCTTGATTGAAAAATATCATAATACTTTTGAATAAGTCATATTAATCTTTTTTTTTAGTTGTCCTTATTGGATATTGATGATTTATTTTAATAAGAAATAAAGTTTTAAATTTTAGTGATTTTTAAACATTCCAAAATTTTGGGATGTTACAGTGCACATAGGTGAGTCTAGTATTTATATATAGGTTGTATGCTTGTTAAAGTAAACCTCTAGTTTTATTCCGCCTTTATCAAGCATACCGGAATTTCCGGGTCATTCTTGGACCGGATATTCCGGCTCCTCGGAAAAAGTTTTAAATCGCCTATTCACCCCCCCCCCCCCCCTCTAGGCGACGTCTATCCGTTCAAAAGGGTACTAGTTAACTTGTGGATGTGCATCTATCCAAACCGGTCAACATTTGTGAATACCATCCGCCTTGTTGGCGAGGGAAATGGACATTTTACAAAGAAACAAGAGTATGTCCGCAAATATGTGGAGAGGACATTTGGTGTGCTCTAGGATAGGTTTGATGTTGTCTGTTACCCTTCTGTATATTGGTCACTAAACTGATGTGTGAGATCATAAATGGTTGTGTTATCATGTAGAACAAGATCATCGAGAATGAGCATATACAAGAAGGTCGTCGATCAACGAGGTTTTTAATTAGCAGTGGCCTATGGCCCGACCATAGTCAGACGTGTCAACCGAGTTTTCTGAATTTATTGTCATACATCGGCAAATTCGTGATGAAACAACACATGAGAATCTTGTGACACTCTTGTGGGTGATCAAAACAAACTATAGGAGAGTCGGTTTGATTTCCATGTGTTCTTTTCGGGAACTAGAAAAATCTAAATTTGAATCAATGTAATAAATTATACATTTATATATTTAGATTATTACCGAACTTTGAAATGAAGTATTTTCATAATTTACATAGAAATGCTAGACAAATTAGGGCAGATGTTTGGGGGGCGCTGATACGTCTCCAACGTATCCATAATTTCTTATGTTCCATGCTATGTTATATCATGTTATTACATTTTTTATATGCATTTTATATAGTTTCATGCATTTTCTGGGACTAACCTATTAACAAGATGTCATAGTGTCAGTTCCCTGATTTCTGCTGTTTTTTATTTCAGAAAAAATCCTTAAAGAAATATCCGCCAATTTGGAAAGAAATCAACCAGGATTTACTTTTGAAATATTTGTGTCGCGAAGAACCGAAAACGAGACAAAGAAGGGCCGCGAGGGGTCCACATCGCCTGGTGGCGCGGCAGCAACAGGAGCCCCGCCGGGAGGTGATGTGGCGCCCTCGGGCGCCCACTGACATAGGTCTTTCGCCTACAAATACCCCCTTGACCCAAAAACAGAGGACAGTTAATAAATTTTTCCTCCACGGGTCTCGATCTACCGCCGTCGTCAACACAACTTTGGAAGAGATAAGAACTTCTCCCCGGCACCCTGCCGGGAGGGGGATTGTCCCTAGAGGCTTCTACGTCGCCATGACCGCCTCCGGACTTATGCGTGAATAGTCTACCTTGGACTACGGGTCCATAGCAGTAGCTAGATGGTTGTCTTCTCCTCTTGTGCTATCATGTTTATATCTTGTGAGTTGCCTATCATGATTAATATCATCTTTATGTAATTATCCATGTTGTGTTTGCTGGGATCCGATGAATATTCAGTACTAAAGTTGTCGCTTCATAATATATCATGTGTGTGCTATTTAGTGATCTTGCATGCTCCCCGTTACTTGTGTATGCTTTGGCAAAGTAGATGCTCGTAATTCAAGAGGGGTATTTATGCTTGATAGTAGGTTCATGTATCTATTAAATTTGGGCCAGTGATAGAAAGATCTAAGGTTGTAGATATACTGTTGCTACTAGGGAAAAAACAGTAGTACTTTATCTAAGTATGATGTTACCTACTTACTTTACACATAGTGCTTAAGACGATAATCTGTTGCATGCAACTTAATACTGAAACGGGTGCGGACGCTAACCGGAAAGTGGATTATTAGTCATATATGCGGTTGGAACGGTCTATGTATATTGTTGTAATGCCCAAATGCATCTCACACTAGACATCATATCATTAGTATATGCATTGGGTTGCTCATCATTATTCTCTCAATTGCCTAGCTATAATTTTTTTCCCATACATGGATGAATGTTATTATTATTTATGGAGAGACACCACTAGTGAACTGTGGACCCCAGTCCTTCTCATTAATCTGATAAAACCACAACTGCAATTTGTTATTTTCTGCAAACATACATCTTTCTTCCACACATACGTTTAATCCTTTGTTACAGCAAGCCAGTGAGATTGACAACCTCACTGTTAAGTTGGGGAAAAATATCTTGATTTTTTGTGTGCAGGCTCCACGTCAACAACTCTTTTCTGGCGTCGTTGATACCTCGAGGGAATTCTTCATCTCCTACTGGTTCGATAACCTTGGTTTCATAACTGAGGGAAATTTGCTGCTGCACTACTTCATACCTTCCTTTTGGGGTCTCCCAACAACACACCCACCGTGTGCATCAATCTCTTTTATGGCGTCGTTACCGGGGAGATAAAGATTCTTATGAGGGGAGTTTTTGCACTTCCAATCTTTTTATTTTTTTATTGTATTGTTTAGTTTATTTTTATTATGGTCTTTATTGCCTAATATCAAAAATACAAAAAAATAGTTACTTGCATTACTTTTGTTATTTCGGTTTTGTCATTTATTATCGGTTTTGTTATCTTTGTTTATTTCGGTTTAGTTTTATTTTACTTAATTTAGTTATTTTGTTTTTTGCTTTATTTTTGTTATAATGTTCCTTCCTAAGTACACTTTTAAAGATCTTTCAGTAGGTAGTGGTTCTATAATTGGAAAAGAAAATATTGGAGAATTCTTTAATCATATTAGTAAGAATAGTGATATTAAGGAGAAATCCATAGCAGAACTTGCCCCAAACTATGAAACTACCGCAACTTCCTTAGTTCACATGCTAGAAACTAGATTTGTTAACCTTCATCCCATAATGCAACAGATGTTTTTTGATCTTCACAATGTTAAAAATGCTGAAAAGAAAGATTTTATCATGAACACCTTGCTTAAAGAATTTGGTGATGTTGCCATAGAAGCTAGAAAAGCTTTTGATCGTTTTAATATGCTAGACTCATGTGTAGATGTTATTAATGCACTTGAAAAAAATAGGGAAAACCAAACCTATAAAGGGGGAATAAATTAAAGTTCCAATACCTATTAAACTTGTAGCTATGCATGAAGCTTTGGAAGAAAATTTTGATTGGATTGTCGCTCAAAACCCATTTGATGAAAATAGTAAGCCTAAAAGAAATAAAAGGGGTACCTCTGAATCTTATATAGATAAAATACAGTGCATAGTTGAAAGGGTTTCTACTCTTGATCTTGATAATACTTGAGTTTTACTTTGTGCCTAGCTCAAAGACGTTAAACAAAAGCGCTTATGGGAGACAACCCACTTTTATTTCCTGTTAGTTTATCTTTTTTTTCTTGTGTCAAGGACTTGTCCTACCTCTGTAGTAACTCCTTTGTATCTTTATTTTATTGCAATATTGTGTCAAGTTAAGCCTCTAGTCGAAAGTTGATGTTGAAATTCAATTCCTGTGCTGAAACAGATTTCTGTTGTTCACCGTTAAATTCCTAACTCCTCACTGGAATGTCAGAAAAATCTGACTTTTTTGTGCGCAATCCTCAAATGTATACGCAGCGTTCATTAGTTTTGAGTTTTCTGATCTAAGCAAGTTAAGTGCCTCGAAAAAATTCGTCTTTACGGACTGTTCTGTTTTTGACAGATCCTGCCATTTTCTTTTGCAATACCTCTTTTTCTATTTTGATTGGATCTTTTTATCCTATTAAGTATCAGTGGCTGTAGCTAATGTCCAGTAGCATTGGTAGCAATTGTGTTCCTATAGAATATCATACTTTTTTGTGCACTAACCTTATAATGAAGTTACTCTAAGTTTGGTGTGGAGAAAGTTTTCAAGAATCAAGAGAGAAGGATGATATAATGTGATCAAGAGGATAGTAACGCCAAAGCTTTGGGATGCCCCGGTGGTTCATCCCAATATAATTCAAGAAGACTCAAGCGTCAAAGCTTGGGGATGCCCAAGGCATCCCCTTCCTCATCAACAAACTATCAAGTCCTTTCTAGTGAAACTATATTTTAATTCCGTCACATCTTATGTGCTTATCTTGAAGCTTATGTTTGTTTTTGTTATTTTCATTCTCTGAATAAAATGGATCCTAGCATTCTTTTGTGTGGAAGAGAGACACGCTCCGCTTTTTCTTATGAATACTCGTATTCTTCACTTATACTTGTTGAGTATTTGTCTTTTTTTATCGTTTTCTTTCTAGTTCTTGTTTTTCATGCATCTCTTGTTAGAGTTGTTAGCTTTGTTATATCATACTCTCATTGTTTAATTACTTGGAGAGTTTATCTTTTAAATAAGTTGATTGGTGTTTGGTTGAGAACACAAAATGCTAAATGTGGTAGATGGTATAACTAAATGATTCATAATCTTGTAGATCATTAAATTGTGTCACTTGAATCGTTGACGTTGTTTTGAGATATTAATTTGCTTAATGGTAAACATGATGGTCTAGTAAAGTGGAATGATTAAATGGTTGGTCTAGAGAAACTTGAAAACTGTGACACCTTTAATTTCCAGTTGATTGCATAATGGTATATGACTTCTATTTACCTAAAGCAACCCTAATGACTTTATGTTATGCGCTACGGTCGTGTCCCCAACAGTGACTTGTTCATTTGCCACAACACCCCTAGGAGTAATTTTCATTATGCCTTGCATGATCATATATTTATTTGGAATCTTTTTACGTGTGAGTTCTAAAACTGCGGTTTTCATGGCACTTCCACCACCATATTGCTAGCCTCTTCGCTACTTTGCTTTGCCCTTTCTCACATTGAGAGTTGGTGCATTTTTCGCGGGTACATCCAAACTCGTGGGAGATCTTCATCTTGTTCTCCTACACATAAGCCAAATATCTTTCTCAAAACAGCCACCAACCTACCTACTACAGCATTTTCATAGTTGTTCCGAGATATATTGTCATGCAACATTCATCTTACATTACATGACTTGTTGTCATTCATTACTTGTTTATTGCTTTGCGTGTTTCTATAAATCTGATGTGTGGTTTTACCCATGTTACGCTAGAACACTTCATAACCTGCTACACTAGCAAAGGCACCGTTGTCATAAGTATTCTTATGGCACATTCATATAGCTACTTGTATCATCAGTATGTTGTTTTATCATCATTAGTGTGTTGTCATATATCATGTATCATATTAGGATGCTTGACCCTAAAAGTGAAAAGAGCCATGGAGGCCATCGAAAAGAGAAACAGAAAAAATAGAAAAAGAGAAAAATAAAAGAAATGAAAAAGGGTGCAGCATTATTATTCTTTATCACACACTTGTGCTTATGTTACAGCACCATATCATTTATATTCATCACTTGTGCTCACTTTATAGCACCATATCATTTGTGTTCATGTTTAGCACCTTTACTCCATACGAGAGAGTTTACATGTCTTAGTTGCATAACTATGTGGGGAACTTTACACTATAGAACTTGGCTTGTATATTCCAATGATGAGCCTACTCAAAAGTGCTATAGGTCTTCGTGAGCAAGCAAGTTGGATGCACCCCCACTAGTTCCATTGGAGAGCTTTCATATACTTATAGCTCCATGTGCATCCGTTGTATGGCAATCACTACTCCTTGCATAGCTTCGATTGTATGACTTTCTCTTGTCTAATAATCATCTACAACTTTGTGAGCCTTTCTTCAGTTGGCCTTCCGAACCTCCGTTAACATTCTCTTAGCCATAACATCCTGGTGCCAGGAACCAACGTTGAACGCTTGTTTGTTTCTTTTGAACAAATAATATATTGATCTTCTACGTGCATATTGATATTGCTTGACTTGATCCTTTCATTAAGTTGTCATGTTTGTTGGAAGCATTAGATGATTATATTGTTGTGCTTGAATCTTAAATCATCTTTAATATCTACTTTGCACAGTTGTTTGCTATCTATTACTATATCATTGAAAGTTGTGCTTGCTTCACCTACTTGTTTATCCATTACTCGTTTGATATCAATATAAACTACATCCCTTATTTATTTGATCTTAGTTTACATGCCTTACGTTATTATATGATGAAGATTGTGTTTAAGCATGTCACTCCAGAAATTCTTCTTCTTTTATCGTTCTTGCCTACTCGGGACGAGTAGAACTAAGCTTGGGGATGTTGATACGTCTCCAACGTATCCATAATTTCTTATGTTCCATGCTATGTTATATCATGTTATTACATGTTTATATGCATTTTATATAGTTTTATGCATTTTCTGGGACTAACCTATTAACAAGATGCCACAGTGCCAGTTCCCTATTTTTTGTTGTTTTTTGTTTCAGAAAAGTACTTAAAGAAATATCCGCCAAATTGGAAATAAATCAACCAGAAATTATTTTTGAAATATTTGTGTCGTGAAAAACCGAAGACGAGACAAAAAAGGGCCGCGAGGGGCCTACATCGCCTGGTGGCGTGGGAGCAACAGGACCGCGCCGGGAGGTGATGTGGCGTCCTCGGGCGCCCACCGACCTAGGTCTTTCGCCTACAAATACCCCCTTGACGTAAAAACAGAGGACGGTTAATCACTTTTTCCTCCACGGGTGCCGAGCCGCCGCTGTCGTCAACACCACTTCGGGAGAGATCAAGACTTCTCCCCGGCACCCTCCCGGGAGGGGGAATCGTCCCCGGAGGCTTCTACGTCGCCATGACCGCTTCCAGACTGATGCGTGAGTAGTCTACCTTGGACTACCGGTCCATAGCAGTAGCTAGATGGTTGTCTTCTCCTCTTGTGCTATCATGTTTAGATCTTGTGAGCTGCCTATCATGATCAAGATCATCTTTATGTAATTCTCCATGTTGTGTTTGCTGGGATCCGATGAATATTGAGTACTAAAGTTATTGCTTCATAATATATCATGTGTGTGCTATTTATGCTCGATAGTAGGTTCATGTCTCTATTAAATCTGGGGCAGTGACAGAAAGCTCTAAAGTTGTAGATATACTGTTGCTACTAGGGATAAAACAGTAGTACTTTGTCGAAGGACGATGTTACTTACTTACTTTACACACAGTTGAACGGATAGCCGTCGCCTAGAGGGGGGGGTGAATAGGCGATTTAAAACTTCTTCGAGGAGCCGGAATATCCAGTCCAAGAGTGACCGGAAATTCCGAGTAGCCGGAATATCCGGTACACGAATGACCCGGAAATTCCGGTATGCTTGATAAAGGCGGAATAAAACTAGAGGTTTACTTTAACAAGCATACAACCTAGATATATAAACTAGGCTCACCTATGTGCACCAACAACTTAAGCTAAGCAATACTAGTAACAAGATGATAGCAAGATATATGACTTCAAGCACGAAGGCTATCACAATGTAAAGTGCATAAGTAAAGAGCTCGGGTATAGAGATAACCGAGGCACGCGGAGACGAGAATGTATTCCCGAGTTCCACCCAAAGGTGTACGTCTCGTTTGGAGAGGTGTGCGCAACCACAACAGGTTAGCCGCAACGCCACAAAGGCTCACCTTCTTCTCCTGATGAACTCAACCACAAAAGGTTCGAGTTCACCTTCCACTATTGATCTCCTTTGGGGCGGAGATCGAATCCCGTACAACTCTTGAGGCACACACTCACAACTTAATTGGGGGCTCCCATGTCTTGAGGCACACACCCACAACTTAATTGGGGGCTCTCAAGTGACCACAAAAGGTCTTGGCCACAAAAGGCCGGCCAAAAAAGGCGTCTAGGGTCCAAAGACCCAAGAGTAACAAGCTCACAAGTAACACCACCACGAATCCTCGTGGAGGGCTCAAACCGATGCAAATGCAATGGCAAGAGCACACGAAGTGCTCAAGTCCTTCACTCTCAAATTCCAACACAACAACAAATGTTTATGGGGGAATAAGAGAGGAAGAACAAAGGAAACCACAAAGGAGTCAAATCCTTCACTCCCAAATCCCACCAAAAGCAACTAATGCTTAAGGGGGGAGAAGAGAGGAAGAATAAAGAGGAAGAACCACAAAGGAACTCTAAGAACTAGATCCACTAAGTTCCCCTTGAAGGGGATCGTGTGCAGAAAACAAAAAATTTCCTACCGACGATATCCTATAAGCCAAGATCTATTCTATGCAGATATAGTAGTACGAACGGAGATCGGAATACGTACCCTTGTAGACCGAAAGCGGGGAATACGTTCCCGCACAAACGGTGTCGATGCAGACCGACGAAGCCGACCTCAAGGTCATGTAGAGGAAGCAGGCCTCCGAGTACCGCTAGCGCAGCACCTCGCAGGGAGTCGCACACGTACGGTGGAGACGACGGCCTCCGAAGCTCCAGTCCAGGACGAGCAGTGGAAGACTTGGACCGGAACACCAGCAGCGCAGCAGCGGGCTATGGTGGAGGAGATCCCCTTGCTCTGCTCGGCGCGGCTCCAACTTGGGAACCACGAGATCGAGAGAGAAATCGGGAATTAATTGGTGAATTAAAAGGCTGGGGGTGCCCCTTCTTATATAGGCTCCCAAGGGGAGCCAACCTTGCCAGCCAGGCAATGTGGGACTAACCCCCCACAGCCTGGTTCGGCTTGGGAGGTGCGCCGGCCCCCTGGTGGGCCCCTTGTGGCCCACCTAGGCCGGCCCTCCTGGCCCCCACCGAATTCCCCTAGGGAATTTTCCCCTCTTGGGCCTTCTTTCGTCCGGAAGGCCCATTTAGGGAAATCTGCCTTAATAAATTCGAAAATAAATATATAAAATCATATTTGCATACTAATAACACTAATTAATATCAAACATAATATATATAATATTTTCTAGCTCCGAAAACTCTTTCGGCGCTGCCCGATCTCCATCGGACCTCTCCCGGGACGTTCCCGGTGATCTCCTTCCTTTCCGGTTGTCTTGTCGAAACCCCTTAAGTGTGTTACCCTAGCGGTTCGATATAATATCAGGTATGATCAAGACTCCTCAATGATCAACGACTAATCCGTAGGCCTGGACCCCATGAATTAATCCCTGAGATATAACGAATGACTTTCATCTATCAAACCTGAACGTGAAGTCTTAGACCTTTTGCCATAGCGATACTTAGCACATCCGAGCGTCGCTCCATAGATATCTCCATACCTAATCCCGACCTTGTTACCGACGACGCTATCTTCTACTCGTTCATGATCTCATGTCTCCGTGACCTAGTCACATGCTTGCAAGCTCATTAGACATGATCTCACCGAGAGGGCCCGAGAGTATCTATCCTGCTATGCGGACTGGCAAATCCCGCTCTTGACCCCTCGTCTCAATACTCCTTTCCAATACCCAAAAGTATCACCGTTATTGTCATACTAAATAAGATACGACGTTTGGTGCAATCAAAGTATCTTTCGGGAATATCAATAAGAGTTGATCTCACGGTCAAAGGCGTAATGACTACGTTCTCCAAATCTGGGTATGTCCATCACATCGCTCTCCAGCGATACGACTCTCATTGCCGACCGGCGCCATGCCCCATGACCGGGAAACCTCGATCATCAATCGCGCAACGAAACTAGTCTTAGTAGAGGCTACTAGGGACCTGGTTGTTTACGTATCACACCCGCATTAATGTTTCCGCTTAATACGGTTCCAGCATGACACAAAAACCTATTATGAACAAACGAGATATGATAAAGAATACACTTTATTAATTGCCTCTAGGGCATATCTCCTTCAGTCTCCCACTTGCACTAGAGTACAATTTAATCTAGATTACAACTTGGTAAAAGCCTAACACCCATAGCTAACTGGTGATGTTCATGCTTATCAAGCGGAAGAGGCTTCGTCAGCGGATCTGCCACATTCAGATCCGTATGCACTTTGCAAATCTTCACATCGCCTCCTTGTACGTACTGACGTATCACGTGGAAGCGTCGGAGAATGTGTTTGGCGGTGGAGTGAGACCTTGGCTCCTTGGCGTTCGCAATGGCACCCGTATTGTCGCAGAAGAGGATCACGGGGTCTTGCACGCTCGGGAACACTCCAAGTTCGATGACGAACTTCCTCAGCCACACAGCTTCATTTGCGGCCTCGCAGGCAGCAATGTACTCCGACTCCATTGTAGAGTACGACTATGGGTTGCTTCCCACTTCTCCAGCACACGGCGCCTCCATTCACCTTGAACACGTAACCTGTCTGTGACTTACAGTCATCGGGGTCTGAGCAGAAACTTGCATCTACGTAACCTGTTACGCCAAGTTCCTCATCGCAGCCACCATACACAAGGAACATTTCCTTTGTCTTATTGAGATACTTAAGAATGCTCTTAACAGCTACCCAATGCGGCATTCCAGGATTACTCTGGAACCGGCTTGTCAAACTTAGAGCTATTGCCACATCTGGTCTAGTACTCAACATTGCATACATGATCGATCCTATGGCTGAAGCATAAGGATGTTTCGTCATTTCGGCCTTACCCAGTTCCGTCACCGGACACTGCGCTTTACGCAATATCTTATTCTTGATAACCGGCAGAGAACCCTTCTTTGCCTTCTCCATATGAAAACGCTTCAATATTTTATCAAGATAAGTACTCTGACTTAGTGCTAATAGGCGCCTAGATCTATCACGGTAGATTTTTATGCCTAAAACATATGCAGCTTCTCCTAAGTCCTTCATGGAAAACTTACTGTTTAAATATTCCTTCACGCTATTCAGAAGTTCCACATCATTCCCTATTAGCAATATGTCGTCAACATACAGTGCTAAGAACACAACCGAGCTCCCACTCATTTTCTTGTAAATACAGGTCTCTTCCACATTCTGGATAAATCCAAAACCTTTGATTACCTCATCAAAACGAAGATTCCAGCTCCGAGATGCCTGCTTCAATCCATAGATGGATCGCTGAAGCTTGCACACCTTGTTAGCACTTCCTGGATCGACAAAACCTTCCGGCTGTACCATGTACAACTCTTCCTCAATGTTTCCATTTAGGAAGGCCGTTTTGACGTCCATCTGCCAGATTTCATAATCATAGTAGGCAGCTACCGCTAACAAAATCCGAATAGACTTAAGCATCGCTACCGGTGAAAAAGTTTCATCGTAGTCAATTCCATGAACTTGTTGGAAACCCTTTGCGACAAGCCGAGCTTTATAGACGGTCACATTACCATCAGCATCAGTCTTCTTCTTAAAGATCCACTTATTCTCGACGGCCTTGCGCCCTTCGGGAATATCCACCAAAGTCCACACTTGGTTATCATACATGGATCCTATTTCGGATTTCATGACTTCAAGCCATTTCTCGGACTCTAGACTCTCCATCGCCTCCTTGTAGTTCGTAGGTTTGTCTTGCTCGACTAGCATGACGGTGCAAACCATATTGCCATACCATTCTGGTGCGATCCGAGATCTACCAGACCTACGAGGTAGAACATCTTCCTCGACAGTTTCTCCCACTCCTTCCACGGAGGACGTTTCCGGAATTGCTTCCGTTGCGCCACTCGGAATCTTGAGTTCAGGATCAACGATTTCATCGAGGTCTACCTTCCTCCCACTTACTCCTTTCGCGAGAAACTCCTTCTCTAGAAAGGTACCGGTCTTCGCGACAAAAGTTTTGCCCTCAGCTTGGTTGTAGAAGGTGTACCCAACGGTTTCCCGCGGATATCCTACAAAGACGACTTTCTCCGACTTCGGTTCGAGTTTGTCGGGCTGTAGTTTCTTAACGTACGCCTCACAACCCCAAACCTTCAGAAACGATAACTTAGGCTTGTGGCCATACCATAATTCATACGGTGTCGTTTCAACGGACTTGGACGGAGCCCTATTTAAAATGAATGCGGCTGTTTCTAACGCATAACCCCAGAAGGACACTGGCAGATCGGTAAGAGACATCATAGATCGGACACTATCCAGTAGAGTACGATTACGTCGCTCGGACACACCGTTACGCTGCGGAGTTCCGGCGGGCGTAAGTTGGGGCACTATGCCACAACTCTTCAAATGTGTGCCAAACTCAAAACTCAAGTACTCTCCACCGCGATCGGACCGGAGATGCTTGATTTTTCTATTAAGCTGATTCTCAACTTCACTTTGAAATTCTTTGAACTTTTCAAACGTTTCAGACTTGTGTTTCACCAAGTAGATATAACCGTATCTACTCAAGTCATCAGTGAAGGTGACGAAGTAACGATAACCATTGCGTGTCGAAACGCTCATTGGTCCACATACGTCTGTATGTATGATCCCCAATAAATCCGACGCCCGTTCAACGAAATCTTCTAACGGTGTCCTGGTCATTTTGCCCATGAGGCACGGTTCACATGTATCGAGGGATCCGAAATCCAACGAGTCCAAGAGTCCATCGGAGTGGAGTCGCTTCATGCGCTTTATACCAATATGACCAAGACGGCAATGCCACAAAAACATGGCGGTATCGTCACTACACTTAATTCGTTTGGCCTCTATGTTATGGATGTGAGTACTACGATCGAGATTCAACAAGAATAAACCATTACTCTTGGGAGCATCAACATAAAAGATATCATTCATATAAATAGCACAATTGCTTGACACTGATTTAAATGAATAACCGTCTTGTAACAAGCAAGACCCACTTATAATGTTTACACTCAAGGATGGCACAAAATAACATTTATTTAAAACCAAAACTAATCCCGATGGTAGATGCAGAGGGAGCGTGCCGACAGCCACCACGTCGACTCTCGATCCGTTGCCGACGCGCATCGTCACCTCATCCTTCGCCAGCCGCCTTCTATTCCGTAACTCCTCCTGAGAGTTACATATATGAGCAACAGAACCAGTATCAAATACCCACGTATTGCTCCGGGCGGATGTAAGGTACACATCTATAACATGTATATCAAATATACCTTGCTCTTTGTCGACCGTCTTGCCAGACTTCCTATCCTCCAGATACTTGGGGCAGTTGCGCTTCCAGTGACCCTTCCCCTTGCAGTAGAAACACTCCACGCTAGCTCTGGGACCAGACCTGTTAATCCTGGACTTGGCAGCCAACTTTGCCTCCCTCCGGGACTTCCAGCTCTGCTTTCCCTTGCCACCGGACTTCTTGAAATCAACGGTCTTGTTGACCATCAACAGCGTGTGCTCCTTCTTAATCTCTACCTCACCAGTCTTGAGCATCACGAACACTTCACCCAGGGACTTAGCCATGTCCTGCATGTTGTAGTTCATGACGAAGCCTTTGTAGCTTGGTGGCAACGATTGCAACACCCTGTCAATCGCCAGCTCATCGGGAATCTTGCACTCCAGAGCATTCAGGCGTTGAACGTAGCCAGACATCTTGACTACATGCTCGCTCACACTGCTATGCTCTTCCATCTTGGCTGAGAAGAAAAGCTCAGAAGCCTCATATCTCTCAGCCTTAGCCTGCGGCGCGAAGACAGCCTTAAGATCCGAAATGATCTCAAAGGCGCTCATCTTCTCAAAGCGCTTCTGCAGGTCGGCTTCCATGGCGTAGAGCATGCCACTCTGGACAAAGGCAGAATCCTCCGATCGGGTCTGGAAGACCTTCTTCTCATCCTCAGAGGCATCATCTGCAGGAGGGTCACCTATGGCAGCCTCAATGACGTAGGCCACCCTATGGGGAGTGAGGAGGATCCTCAGGTTGCGGAACCAGGCCATGAAGTTTGACCCATTGGTCTTAAGCTTTTCTTTCTCAAGTAACAGACCTAGGTTAAACGAGGGGCGAGACATCTACAATGGAATTTGCAACAACATAAGACTTTGTTCATAATAATTTTGAGTTATAGTATTTTTAGAAAATAACTGACATAACTCCCACTCAAACGAACATCCCTCCTGGTCATTTAAGCGATTACACGACCCCCATCCATTGCACCACCCCTCATCATCAAAGCCGGCGACACAACTTCAGGAGTAGACAAAATCGTCCGCCACACCAATTTTGTGGCTCGTGCTCGGCCTTTCGGCCTTCCTGTTCCGAGGCCATACCTCTGAGTATGCTAGGCTCGCCACCAAAGGCCTCCACGCTGACGCTTGTGCAACATGGCTTACACCCACCGTATGCGAACGAAGATATGTATGACACCCGATCATCACGGCCTGCCTCATAACGTAGAACTTTATTGGTGGTGCGCGTTGGAGGGAGAACACTAGTGGTATTTTGAAGGGATCATCTTATTCAGCTACCGCCGTGTAACACACAATCACACAAAAATAAGATGCACACAAAACATCAAATGTAATGCAATGTGATATAGTCCATCGCGCCATGGTCTTCTTGGCGCCCGCAGTTTATAAACAATTTAATAAACCTACCTTGACCATATCACATAGCCCCTGCAAAATAAAGTTAGACGCTTCTACTTTATCTTTTGCATATTTTACGTGGCTTGGGGCTTTCGTAAATAGAACCGCTTCATACCTACGAATCTTATGACCACAACAACGATCCAATAATTGCATGTTTAAGCATCCCTTTCGGGCCCTCCATTGAAAATGCGAAGACCAACTAAAGAGAGAGAAATTGTCACCCGCCAGCCACATATACGGTACAAGCCGTATGTCAGTAGTGGAACCAGTCTCGCGTAAGCGTACGCGTAAAGTCGGTCCGGGCCGCTTCATCAACTCAATGCCGCTGAAATACACAAGTGCACGCTAGAGGGTAGCAAATAACAGGAACGGTGCCCCCGTGCAGAGCACGGGTTCTAACAGCGTACAGCTATACCTTACGATAGATCGGCTCTGATACCACTGAAGGGGATCGTGTGCAGAAAACAAAAAAATTCCTACCGACGATATCCTATAAGCATGCCAAGATCTATTCTATCCAGATATAGTAGTACGAACGGAGATCGGAATACGTACCCTTGTAGACCGAAAGCGGGGATTACGTTCCCACACAAACGTTGTCGATGCAGACCGACGAAGCCGACCTCAAGGTCGTGTAGAGGAAGCAGGCCTCCGAGTACCGCTAGCGCAACACCTCGCAGGGAGTCGCACACGTACGGTGGAGACGACGGCCTCCGAAGCTCCAGTCCAGGACGAGCAGCGGAAGACTTGGACCGGAACACCAGCAGCGCAGCAGCGGGCTATGGTGGAGGAGATCCCCTTGCTCTTCTCGGCGCGGCTCCAACTTGGGAACCATAAGATCGAGAGAGAAATCGGGAATTAATTGGTGAATTAAAAGGCTGGGGGTGCCCCTTCTTATATAGGCTCCCAAGGGGAGCCAACCTTGCCAGCCAGGCAATGTGGGACTAACCCCCCACAGCCTGGTTCGGCTTGGGAGGTGCGTCGGCCCCCTGTTGGGCCCCTTGTGGCCCACCTAGGCCGGCCCTCCTGGCCCCCACCGAATTCCCCTAGGGAATTTTCCCCTCTTGGGCCTTCTTTCGTCCGGAAGGCCCATTTAGGGAAATCTGCCTTAATAAATTCGAAAATAAATATATAAAATCATATTTGCATAGTAATAACACTAATTAATATCAAACATAATATATATAATATTTCCTAGCTCCGAAAACTCTTTCGGCGCTGCCCGATCTCCATCGGACCTCTCTCGGGACGTTCCCGGTGATCTCCTTCCTTTCCGGTTGTCTTGTCGAAACCCCTTAAGTGTGTTACCCTAGCGGTTCGATATAATATCAGGTATGATCAAGACTCCTCAATGATCAACGACTAATCTGTAGGCCTGGACCCCATGAATTAATCCCTGAGATATAACGAATGACTTTCATCTATCAAACCTGAACGTGAAGTCTTAGACCTTTTGCCATAGCGATACTTAGCACGTCCGAGCGTCGCTCCATAGATATCTCCATACCTAATCCCGACCTTGTTACCGACGACGCTATCTTCTACTCGTTCATGATCTCATGTCTCCGTGACCTAGTCACATGCTTGCAAACTCATTAGACATGATCTCACCGAGAGTGCCCGAGAGTATCTATCCTGCTATGCGGACTGGCAAATCCCGCTCTTGACCCCTCGTCTCAATACTCCTTTCCAATTCCCAAAAGTATCACCGTTATTGTCATACTAAATAAGATACGACGTTTGGTGCAATCAAAGTATCTTTCGGGAATATCAATAAGAGTTGATCTCACGGTCAAAGGCGTAATGACTACGTTCTCCAAATCTGGGTATGTCCATCACATCGCTCTCCAGCGATACGACTCTCATTGCCGACCGGCGCCATGCCCCATGACCGGGAAACCTCGATCATCAATCGTGCAACGAAACTAGTCTTAGTAGAGGCTACTAGGGACCTGGTTGTTTACGTATCACACCCGCATTAATGTTTCCGCTTAATACGGTTCCAGCATGACACAAAAACCTATTATGAACAAACGAGATATGATAAAGAATACACTTTATTAATTTCCTCTAGGGCATATCTCCTTCACCCCTCACTTAGAGAGAGATGGATTGGTAGGATTGTAGATCTAGATCTCCTCTCAAATTTCCCTAAAGAATATGGAAGATTCAATGGAGGGATTGAGAGGGAAGTGAGCTTTCCAAGGTCAACAATGGAGTAGGAGAGAGGGGAAAGTCGTGCTGCCTTGGATTGGCTGAGGAGGAAGAAGGGGAGGGGTATTTATACCCCTCCAGGAAATATAGCCGTTGGCTGTTTCGACACTCGGAAATTCCGGTATAAGTGAGACTCGGAATTTCCGGTCATCCGGAAATTCCGGTCTAGAGAGACTCGGAAATTCCGGTCACCCGAAAATTCCGGTCTAAGAGAGCTCGGAAATTCCGGCTGGAGTCAGAAGCAAAACCAAACTTTTCCTTAGCCATTTCTGGAGGACTTTTCTGGGGGCACTCGGAAATTCCGGTAGACGGAAATTTCCGAGCACAATTTCTGACTGGAGTCAGAACCCTTTTTCTCCTTTCCTTAGCCGTTTTCTTGGATGAGCTGGGGAACCGGAAATTCCGGTAGGGCGGAATATCCAACCCCAATAATCCGAATCAGCAGAACATCAAAACGAAAACTGCTATAACTTTTGCAAATGAACTCCAAATGAGGTGAGACCAATTTTGTTGGAAAAATAGAGTAAAATCTCCACGCATGGCAAGGTGTGGGATTTTCCTCAAGGTAGAACCGGCAATATTTCCGCCACCAAAAACGCAACAAGTTGTCCAAAGTAAAACCGATTTCGATGAACTAGAGCTTGACATGGAGATGAACCAAGCTCTAATTCCTCACCAACATAAAAGCCAAATAAGAACCAAGAAATATGATATGCGAAGTATGCAAAGGTTTGAGCTCTCCACAAGAATGCGATCAAGTTACTAACTTGAGAACCCCTCTTGATAGTACGCCTATCTATCCTATAGCCCTATCAAGATCATACCTTTGCCTTGAGCATTCCACTTGAGTTAGATGAAGACTATCTTGATCTCTTCAAGTGGGTCATCTTTCTTGATTGCGCGTCCAATCACTTGCTTGATGAAGACTTCTCCAAATACTCCCCCATGCTCACAATGAGAGAGTCTCGCTAAGCTTCGTCTTCATGTATCCATTGCAAGCACCAAGCATAGGATCTTTTCGAGAAAGCTTCTCTTGGTCTTGCACAACTCATCTTTTCTTCACTAAGATGATGTCTTGAATCTTCAAGACATACTTGCAAAAAGCTTCACTCAACACATGAGCTTCAAGAGTTCAACACATGAACTCCACAATTCCATGGACATGATCTATAATGATATCTCAATGCAAACATTAGTCCATAGAGATTGTCATTCAATTACCAAAACCACACATGAGGGAAAATGCTCTTTCAACAGTACTTAAGGCGATAATCTATTGCATGCAACTTAAGACTGAAAGTGGTGCGGACGCTAACCGGAAAGTGGATTATTAGTCATAGATGCGGTTGGAACGGTCTATGTATATTGTTGTAATACCCGAATGAATCTCACACTAGACACCATATCATTAGTATATGCATTGGGTTGCTCATCATTATTATGTCAATTGCCTAGCTGTAATTGGTTTACCACGCATGGATGAATGTCATTATTATTTATGGAGAGACACTACTAGTGAACTGTGGACCCCGGTCCTTCTCATTAATCTGATAAAACCGCAACTGCAAAACTGTTACTTTCTGCAAACATACATCTTTCTACCACACATACGTTTAATCCTTTGTTACAGCAAGCCGGTGAGATAGACAACCTCACTTTTAAGTTGGGGCAAAGTATCTTGATTGTTTGTGTGCAGGCTCCACGTCAACAGCTCTTTTCTGACGCCGTTGATACCTCGAGGTAATTCTTCATCTCGTACTGGTTCGATAACCTTGGTTTCATAACTAAGGGAAATTTGCTGCTGCACTACTTCATACCTTCCTCTTGGGGTCTCTCAAACAACACACCCACCGTGTGCATCAGGCGTCGCTACAATGTGATGAGCACATGTCTGACACCCCTAAAGAGGTCTCAACCAAGGGTGCCAGACAGATATTTGGTGGCTCTAGTGAAGATGCTCTAACACATTAAGCATATCAGACCCAATTAGATGGTGGACTTAGCCTGAAACATCTTTTTCTTGAAACAAGGTGAAAGCTTTTCCAAAGGCTTTGTGTCGGGGGCTACCCCCGGGTAGGGTAAGGATATGGCATATCGGTATGCACTGTTTCTTCTAATGTGCAGGGAGAGCAGTCGGTGACGATTAATCCGGCATACCCATGTCGGTTTTCGGGAGAAGACTGCTATCCGACATACCCATGTCGGATTCCGGGAGAAGACTGCTATCCGACATACCCATGTCGGATTTCGGGAGAAGACTGCTATCCGGCATTCCCATGTCGGATTTCGGGAGAAGATTGCTATCCGACATACCCATGTCGGATTACGCAGACGAGAAGTCGTAGAGATACCCGGCATACCCATGCCGGGTTGAGCAGAGAAGATACCAAGCCAAACACTACAGGACAAAGCCAAGGACAAGACATGTCATGATCATGATCCAGGGCATGGGCAGCCGCTGCTACAGTGGCACGGATAGAACAACAGTATACTGCGCGTGACACAGTGAACAGTGTCGATTAGACCCCAGTAGTCACCTCAGCTACAGTGTACGGTGAACAGTGTTTCTTGTCTCCTTGTCCCCGGCTTGTCCCCTGGGCTCTCCTATATAAAGGGCACTAGGGGAGGGGGAGAGGAGAGACCAAGACCCCCACCACTTCATTTCCCCCTTTCCATTTGCTCTCAAGACCTCATAGAGGCATGTCTAGCAGCTCATGGAGCATGTTGTAGCCCGGATAATAAGGGGAGAAATACACCAAGTAGGCTATATGCTGCAGTAGGGGTTTTATCTCCTCACGAGATCCCCGAAGCAGGGTAAATACTTGTTTCAGCATGTCGGTTGAGTTTACCTGCGTGCGAGTTCATCGCGCAATCCCTCCCTGAGATCCCCTAGCGTCCATCGGCCCCAAAAATTAGGCTACCCGTAGACATCTGTTTGTTCGCCACGACGACACTTGGGGACAAAGTCTACTCTCGCGCCGCAAAAAATTACTCAAGACCTTAGGCTCCTCTAGAGGCTTATGTGTTCTTGCACTTTGTGAACTTAAGCCACCAGACTAACAGTACTACCATCTTTGTCCAAACACAAAAGAAACAGTACTCTTATGAACTCTGAATAAGTATTCATCTGAAACAAGCGTTAATATGTCACCTGAACTCTTCCTGGCTTCCAGTTTCAGCCTTCAGGATTTCAGGCTACTAACCTTGCCAACAGCAGTTTCACGTCATGGGCCATGGCCGTGTGAAAAATGATACCGATCTAGGCCCATGACGAAACTAGCAAAAACAGAGACAACATGCACACCTTGAAATTAAGAAATTTTAACTGGATTACTCAAATGAAATTTAACAATCTCTTTCCGATGCACGCTTCAGGTTAGTGAAGCAGTACATGTTTTTTGTAACTATAATTTAACCAACATATCGAAAAATAAAAATCCCAAAACGCAACGGACCCATCCACTCAGTCTTTCGGGCTTTCGGCCATGAGAGAGATAGCTAGCTTACAAGAAACAGGTATAATTTAAGGAAACCGGACCAAATCTATCATGCATCATCTTCACTGCGTCTTCCACATAATCAGCAGCCTTCAGAACTGAGGCCGAAGAAGTCGAAGAAGGGCACCGAGGCCTCGCCATTGTGGCTCTCCAAGCTCTCCGACTCCCAGGAGAAGGACGCGGAGGTGGACGGCATGGCGGAGTCAGCCGTAGCAGGGCGGCGCGTCTTCTCACGCTTCGCGAAGGTGGGGTGCAGCGGGAACAGGTTCAGGGTCTGGGGTTGGACTTGGACGGCGCGAGCGTGGTGCAGGACGCGCGGCTGTTGCTGAGTGCCGGCGTTGGTCGGAGCTGGCCAGCCGCATGGTGCCTGCTGCGCCGGTGCATTGTCACGCTGGTACTGGGCGTAGTAGGTTGCATGAGCCACGACTTGCCCAGTTGTCACGTAGCCTTGCTGCTGCCGGTACATCACTGCAACGGAAGGAGCGTGGATCCAATGGAAAACTTGTTAGTAATGTGCAAATTAAGCATAAAAAACATTTACATTTCTAATCTCATCGATTCTGCATATCCTACTACTCCATGAATCTATATGCATGGTGCACAGATGCAACAGAAATCCATTGCATGCATGGACAACGATGGTCGATGAAATCCACGCTTCCGTCCATCATTGGACCAACAACAAATATTTCGTCTTCCTACATAGGGAGTAGTATTTCCTACAGGGGGAGAGGAAGAAGCAGCTAGCAAAGGACTGGTGTGGAAGGCCGTGTCTGGTGGTAGCTAAGCTAGGAGGGGAAGGGAGAGTAAATTTCCTTCGAACCTGGGGCATATGCATGGCGCAGGGGCACAGGAGATTAAAAGAGCTACAAAAGGGTAGCAGCAGCAGCTACATAGGGAGGCAACGTTAAATCGCGTGACCATGACTGCGAGGTTCTCCCTGCTCCACTGACTCTCTCTACAGGAGCAGCAGTAATAAGAGGAGAAACGACAGGTGTTATGACTTATGACCGACAAGGGGAAGCTGAGAAGCAGCAGGGCCATGCGTGCATGCATGCACATCGTGAGGAAGAAGAAGAACGAGAGCAAACAAGCCTGTGCATCATGGATACATACATACATAGACGCAGGAAGGAACTACAGCACAAAACACAGAGAACGAATAGGACAACCATGTTACATCATGTCGCTCGCTAAAACGGCCGGCCACCGTATATGGGTCAACGTACGCCGGGTATAGGGAGATCTTTTTTCATGCATGAAAGAACAGCTGATCGAAAAGTCACAAACATCGATCAGCTTTGACCACGTACTACCAGATCGATGCATATATAACGCCGTGAGTTAAAATGACAATTCTTCCTAGATGCATATCCTTTCCAGCTAAAACGAAATGTAAAGCCATGCTACGACAACGAAACGCACACAACTTTGAGAAGCTAATCCATCAAGACATACATGCCAAAACAAGATTCAGTAATAAGTTATTACTGTAGTCGATGGTTGGGGGTTTATACCTTCTCCGTTGCATGCAGGGTGTTGCGGCGGTGGCATCATCATCATCTGCGACGGCGGCGGGGCTCCGTGGGTGAAGGGATGTCCGGGGTGCTTGTGCAGAATGGGCAGCGGCTGGGGGCGGTGGAACTGCCTGGCGAAGTACTCGAAGGTCTGCTGCTTCTGCTTCTGACGCTGGCGGGCCTTGTGGTTCTGGAACCAGTAGAAGACGTTCTTGCCCTCGATGGGGCCGTGCTCGCGCAGCCTCATGGTCACCACCTGTATCTGCTCCGCCGTGGGGGTGCGCATGCCCTTCCGGTACAGGTCCTCCAGCACGCCGATCTGGTCCTTGGTCGGCGTCCACCGCGCGTTCGCCAGCGCCTCCGCGGCGGCGGAGTCCGGGGACAGCGGCGCCGACCGAGGGGTAGGAGGAGGTGGAGGGGAAAGGGAGAGGCGGGTGGCGGCTTGGTGGTGGTGGTGCTCGACGTTCTCCATGGCTGCTAGCGACTAAGGAGGATGGATCTTGGGTAGAGGATGATGGTGCTTGTGTGCCCTTGGGTCTGGGTGGGGTGCCGGGGGTTTTAAAGGTGCATGGGAGCGTGAGGGCTAGGGGGCGGAGCCCGTGGGCGGCAACGCTGAACGGCACCGGGGGATTTCGTGTCCGGGCTTGCCGTGTCGCCGCGCGGTCAAAAGCTGGGGAGGGGCGTGAGCAGGGTGGCGAGCCTCGTGTGCCAGCTCTCTGCCGTGTACTCACCTCGTGCCATCACACACGATGGGAGTGCCACCCTCAGAAACGTACCTATGCAGCGTCCTTATCGACTTGGTGCACACACACCCGATCATAATCCACGTGTGTTTGTTCATATGTAACTTAATTTTAAATCAACGAAATATGTGGTTGCTCTCGAGGAAAAAAAATATGTGTGCGGCGTGCACACCATCTACCATTCTACGTGGAGGGTAACTTTGTACCAAGTATCACATGTAACGGAGCCCGTCTGGATAGCCGTGCTCCAAGTAGGTCCAATATTCGCCCCTCGCGTGAATCAACCGGTTTTAGTAAAACACAGCTGTCAGATATTCTTACCGTTCGAATGTTTTGATAAATATAGAAGAAAATCTAATATTAAGTACGATATCTATCGCGCATCAATCATCACTAATGAGCATATATATTTGTGTGTAGATCACAGCGCACCGGCAGCTTACGATGACGTGTGAATAGCTGGCACGAACGCGCGGGTGGCATGACGGGTATTACCTTTTATTTGTCTGGAAAATTAACTTTGTACCAAAAATATAGCATGCATACGGTACCGGGTTAGTTGCGCTCCCTTTGGATCCATTCGCCCGTTTGACTTTAGCGTTCGCTGAAACACAATAGCCTGCTCTCTCCTTGAAAGACTGTCGATGGTCGATTTGTCAAACGATCGGATGAGCTAGATAAGACCTTCTTTGTGGCCAATACCATGATGCTTATTGATCTTGAAATCATGTCACAGAGCTCTTGCTTCTTAGTGAGGGTGGCCTTGTGGGCATTGATTCTTCTAAGCACTTGGAATGGGCCCATTCATCTTTAACTATGACCTCTCTATGAAAAGCTAGGGACCACACGTGTTCTCGTCGAGAGCTATGAGTAGCTTCTTCACAATAAAGTGATCATATACATATTTGGTGACAAGCCCTTGGATCTCATTGGTGAGAGTAGTCAACTTGGGAGTAGAATTGGTGAGAGTAGTCAACTTGGGAGTAGAAGCTTTGAACCGTGTCACTATTCTTAACCAGATTTGAAGTGTTGGAGCTTGCTTATTAGTGCATCCGTCCTCACACCCTTAACATTTCTAAGTATGTGTGTTATAAGACTTTTCAGGACGTCCCAAATGTTCTTTATGTTGTCAATGTTGTTGGTGTAGTTGCACTCATCGTTGTTAGGGGAGCTGAATAGCACATCACATGCATATGAGTTGAGGTGCTTGTTCTTCCTGTTCTCTTCTTTTAATGCTTCAAACCTCAAGGGGAACCTCCTTCAAAGACTATCTAGATCTCTTCATATATAATTTTTCGTTTTGTACTTCCATGAAGCATAGTTAGTACCATAAAAACAGGGATATATGTATAACTCCTAAATCCCAATAAGTTGACTTAATGTTCTACATGCAGGGTAACTTTGTACCAAGTATATCACATGTAACAGAGAGCACGCCTGGATAGCCGTGCTCCAAGTAGGTCCTTCTATTCGCCCCTCTTGCGAATCAAACGATTTTGGTAAAACACAGTTGTCAGATATTCTTACCGTTCGTGTCTTGTAGTAAATATAGAAGGAAATCTATTATAAAGGACAATATATATCGCTCATCAATCATCAGTAATGAGCATATTTTTGCGTAGATCACAGCACACCGGCAGCTTACGATGACGTGTGAATAGCTGGCACAAACGCGTAGGTGGCATGACATATATTACCTTTTATTTGTCTGGAAAATTAAATTTGTACCAAAAAATATAGCATGCGAACGGTGCCGGTTCAGTTGCGCTCCATTTGGAGCCATTCGTTCGTTTGACTCTACAAAAATTCAAAACATAATAGTCTGCTCTCTCCTTAAAAGACTGTAATCGGTCGATATGTAAAATGTCGGATGAGACACAAAAAAATAACTTCTTGATCTTGAAAGAATGTCACAAAGCTCTTGCTTCTCAGGACTTCTTTGGATCACAGGATTAGAAACATAGGAATTGGAAAAACACAGGAAACTGATAGGATTGTAGGTGCAAAACACAGGAAAAGTGTCTCGAACCTACGTGAATGAGTGTGAAAAAGAGGTTAGAGTGGTTGTTAAAATTTCTATGGAATTGGGATGTAGGAATCAAATCCATAGGAATTTTAGAGGTGTCATTCTTGTAAACCAATAAAATTCCATAGAAAAAATTCCTAAGGATTGAAATCCTATGAAATTCCTTAAAAAAAAACCTCAATCAAAAGAGGCCATCGGTGAGGGTGGCCTTGAGGGTATTGATTCTTCTGAGCACTTGGATTGGGTAATGGAATTGCGGTCCTCTTTGGGTCACAATGTTGCATAGATGAATAGGAAAACATAGGAATCCCACAGAGTTGCCCTGTAAAACAGAGGATTTGAAAATGCAGAAAAACTACAAGAATAGTCATTAGGATGAAACGCAGGTAAAACAAAGGAGAAGTGCATCGATCCTATGCATTTGAGTCTAAAAAAGAGGTTAGAGTGGACGTTTAAATTCCTATGTAATTGAGGCATAGTAATCCAATCTACAGGATTTTGATAGCACAATTCCTTTAACCAAAAGTAATCCATAGGAAAACATCATAAGTATTGAAATCCTATGAAAATCATTTGAAATTCCTACAATCTAAATAGGGTCTAAGATGTTTTATTAATTTTTCACATTTATATGTACACATGTATCTAGACATATATATTTTTAATGTATCTAGACATATTTTATTATATATGTGCACTTATTTTAGTATGAATCTAGACAATCCATGTTATAACATCTAAAACATCTTAGGACCTCTTTGGATCGCAAGGTTGAAAAACACGGGAATGTAAAAATTTACAGGTTTGCAAGTGCAAAACAGAGGATTGTAAAACACAACAAAAGTGCGGAAATTGTTATTTGGATAAAACATAGAAACAAAAAAAAGTGTCTCGATTCTACGCACTTGAGTGAAAAAAAGATTGGAGTGAATGTTCAAATTCCTATGGAATTGAGGCATAGGATTTGACTGAAACCCAGTCGGAGTTGTTTTTCATATATAAGTAGAAGAAAGGCTGATAGCCAATGGCTCGGTTTATGATGGAAACCAGGCCGGAAAACCGAACAAACCCTAGCAGCGCTAGGCAGCAGCACTTGCCGAAGCATGGCACAATAGCAACAACAAAACATCATACAACACCACATCAACAACAGTACAACAACACAAAGGTCTGCACGGAACCAACAACCAATCCATCTTCTCTGACCAAGCAAGCAGGATGCTATGAACTTGGCCGTCTGGCTGCCACCCGCCAACACCCCCAAAAGAGAGGGAGGGGTGCCGAACGAGAACGAGATGTTCCAGAAAGGATCAACTCGTTAACCCGGCTTCCGATGAGAGCGTCGACTTCTTCCGCAAACTTGTTGACCGGTGAGACCAAACAACACAGCTCAGCCTGGCCGACCACCTCCATCCGTCGCCTCAAACCCATCCACAGTTCTCGTACTGGCCATCAGTCCACTACAGGAGACACAAAGCAAATCACAAAGTATTGGTGGCTCCAAGATGACGCCTCCAAGGAGGTAACGACGTCGAAGATGACGCCGTCATCCGATCTAACCATTGGTGGCTCCAAGATGACGCCTCCAAGGAGGCATAGGATTTGGTTAACACAATTCTTTCAAATCAAAGAAAATCCATAGGAAAAATTTCTAAAGGATTGGAATCCTATGAAATGCTTTTGATATTCCTACAAATTTAAAGAGGCTCTGTGTTATAGAAGATAGCAAGAAACGACGAAGAGCGGAATGATCAAACCAACGGGGACACGAGATTTTAACGTGGAAAACCCCTCCAAACAAAGGAGAGGAAAAAACCACGGGCGCCAGCCAGCAATACTTCACTATATCGGGGTGAGGTTACAAACGCCGTGGGTTTACAATGTGTGGCTTCCCCAACAGGCGACTTACAAGATATATTTATAGAGGGCAGAAATCCTAAGTCGGTTGCGATCCGACTCGGAAACGATCCGTACCGTACCGCGGGGGCTGCCGCCCCCGCACCCCGCGAGCGCAGGATGAGCCGGTGGGCTAACTTCCTCGCTACGGCCCAATCCTCCCGGCGACGGGCCTCCGCTTCGTTTCGAAGTTAGCCGCTCACTTCAATTCAACATATGAATTTGGATCACCATAAAATAACACTCTGTATTGTGAAATGGAGGATGTATTCATTTGTTGAGAACAAATAAGAATAAACGTTCGTGTCCCACAAATAACAGTTTTGGAGTAGTAGTGTTTTCATGGTTTGGCGTGAGGGGCTCTGAAAACAACGTGGGAGGAAGAAGGTGCTGCGGAGCGCATGTAGGCATGCAGGCCGTGCTGTACACAGCCGCTAGCTCTGCCATGGAGAGGGTACGTACGACACCGAGCGACCTAGTACTCCAGCATAGCTTGGTGATCCGCTCCTCCGCCTCCTGCCTCGGGAATGATCGGGATTCTTTGCTTGTACTGCTGAGCCTTTCCATGGTCTCGTGTGTTTTTATCCTCTTCGGGTAGCAGCAGCAATCGCCGGTTGCATCAGTCGATTCCGTGGACTCGTCGAGTGCTTGCTCTGCATGCATCCGCTCCTGTCAGTTTTGCTGCTGCTCTCTCGTACTAACTCATTTTTGCCAAGTTCGTGCTGGATCTGCTTCGGTTCAGAGAGTGTTCCGTTCCGGTGAAATTAGCTGGGATTGAAGGCTTGACTAATCATCTGGTGTTGTCCCATCGATCGCATTATTATAGCTACTACAACTCCTATTGGTGAGGAGATGGATAGTTTCAATGGGCACGAAAACTTGGGAAACCTAGTACGCACGCATGCTCGATTTATTTGCCAAATACAGCCATTGAAATGCTCGCTGGAGCGACGCAACGATGGGCATAAATGAACGCGATCTATCGCACCGCCTGCGATGAGATTTCGTGGAGCTTTTCCTTCGATCGACCGGTTGACCTCATGTCGTAGTAGAGCCAGTGGCGGAGGACGGAAAAAAATGGAGATAGGGCTAACTTTAAACAAAATGTAAAGAGAGAAATAATGTCAAAACATGCGCACCGTGTATGATTTATTGTTGGATAAATAGACATATAAAATGTTAAATATAATAAAATCTAAAACATGCTAATTACAAATCTCTACTTTTTTGTCATACTCGATTTAGCATCTTATCAAGTCATCAATAAATCATTGTGAACATCTTTTTACACAAATCGGTCTTGATCTTTATTTTGTAAAAGATCCTTTCAACTACGAAGATTACTCATCTAACTAATGGTCAAAATCGATAGTAACATGGTCTATAGCAATATAGAAGACGTCTATACCGTAGAATAAGCAACGATGTGACATGATATTTTATCTTCATAACTACTATACAAAGGATATTATTTAGAGTCGTATTTAGTTAGATTGAGTTAGCTAATGGAGAAAGAGTTGGAGTCCTAGTTTTTTAAATTCAGAATCGGTTTCACTAAAATAAGCATAACTTTCTCATACAGAGTCCGTTTTTTACGTTCAACCACTCAAATTATTCAGGACAAACACATGCATATGAATATTCTTGCCAAAAAATCAAGGTAGGGCGGCTGCCCTACCTTGCCCCTAAGGGGAGCTCCGCCCCTGAGTAGAGCCCAGAAGATTCAGGAAGATGGCGGTATTTAAAGATGGCTTTACGCTTGCTTCGTGTCTGCATGCTGCGTGCGTGCGTGGTAATCAGCTACCCGCGCGCTTCAAAACAATGAAGAGAGACCTGGTTCGTTTTGTTTATATCGGGACAGAGGGACGCCATGTCTTTACTGTACTAGGCGCCTATTGGTAGGGATTGAAATGGCGAGGCACATTGGGAATCGGAGGGAGGGAGATGAATGCGAGATCGATCGAGGAGTACGTATTCAGTATTGTATGCGTTGTGCTGGGGACATATGCATGCGTGCATGCATGCATGCATGCGTGAGAGGGCAGACCAGACGGTTCATCGATCAGGATTCAGGAGGCGGATGGATGTTGAGAATATCGATCCATTGCTTCAATGTGAGAGTGAAGAGAGGTGATGGGGGAGACGAGACGCTGCGAGCTGCTGCAGCCTGCATCGCACGCATTACTCCTCACAAGATACTAGCTAGGCTGGGGAGGGAGAGGAGGCGCTGCAAATTGGCGCCTGGGAAGTGCCAAGCGTAGGCTTCGTCTATAGGAGCAGCAGATGCCACCGCGCCGCCCGAGCCAATGGCACTCCAAGTGAGCAGTAGACGTGGATTACCCTTTATCCAGGACAAGACTCTGCCCAAAAGATACTTATGAACCCGGGATCGTCCCTGATCCGAATTAAAAATGCCAGCCGGCTCCTCCGGCTGAAAACGATGCCGTTCGATTAGGCGGAACAGCTTGGCGATCAAAACCAGGGTGAGTGATCGACAGTGTGCTAACAGGTGCAGTGAGCGCCATCGGTAACACGGAACCATAAGATCCAAGGCCCGTGCGTGGTGCCAGAGTGCACGCCGAGGGAACGCGACATCTGAATTTCCGGACATGTCATGCGCGAGGGCGAGGCCATGTCAAACAAAAGCCTCGGACAGGTCTTGGAACAGACATTCTGATTGGATTTTAAAAGAAGGGGCGCGAGAAGCAAATCCATGCATAACTAAGTTTTCAGGCCCGTCATGCTTTTTAAATACTCCGAAAGGCGACATCTGAATTTCCGGATATGTCATGCGCGAGGGCGCGAGATTCAGATGCGCGAGGGCGCGAGTAGTTGATTGGCATCGTCTGACAGAAACGTCCCTGATTCCATGTACATTTCGGAGGATTTTTAATATTTGGCTTTCGGGATGTGGAAATCACAACAACTCCTACCAGAACTCAAAACAAGACATGTGATGGCAAAAAATAAGTTTCTGTCCAATGTGTGGACATGAAGATGAATCGTTGTTTCATGCTCTGATTCAGTGCGATCACGCCGAGCTATTCCGGGAAGCGGCCTGGGATCTTTTTTAGATCAAGCTGCCCAAATTACAACAAGTAACTTGGTCAAGAGATTTGGTTGATCCAGAGTTTGTGAGCAAACGAAATGCGGCCATTGTGGTCTCAGTCATGTGGGTAATATGGCAGAACAGAAATAACTATACTCATGATAAGGTGAGTTACGCCTTTGCGGTCAATGGAGATTGTCCTGGAGGCCCTAGATATCCTTTCATCTGTTGTACTATCGGAACAAATACGTAAGAAGTGGATGCCACCTGAGACGAGGTGGTTGAAAGTGAATTTTGATGGTTCAGTGAGTGCCTTGCAGGGTAATGCTACTACCGGTGTGGTATAGCGTGATCAGAATGGAGTTTTTATTAAAGCTAAGTCGACAAAATATGAAGGTATAGCCTTTATTCATCGAGATTCTTGCTTGTAGAGATGCGATGAAGATGGCGATTGGCATGGGTGCTCCTTCGGTGATCGTCGAGAAGGATTGTCAGGTAGCTGTGTCCCTGTGAAATCAGGGAGATGACAGGTTGGCCTGTGGGCAAACATTCAGAGAAATCTGTAGCCTGCTACCTGTGTTCCAGGGCTTTACACTAAGCTCATCGCTGTGCTGCAGCAGCTAGATCCCCAGATGAAATTCATGCAACCTATGATGTTGTGCCTGCTTGTATGATTGCCGTTGTGCAATCGGATCCTAGTCCGCCAAATTACTAAAGTAGAGTTATTCGCATAGAACTACCACATTATGTGTAAAATTTCGGCAAACTACCACTTTACGTTCCAATCATGAAAAACTACCACTATTCGTCACATTTGTTGCAATGTGCGCTAAAATGGAATTAAACATGGATTGACACTCCTGCTGACAGGTGGGATCCACCAGTCAGTGCTGACGTGGCAGCACGCGTGGATTGTTTGCTAAGTTGGCAGCATGTGTGGACATGGGCCCACCTGTCAGACTAATAAAAATGTTAAATATCTCAAAAAATAAAAATAAAATTCTTTTGACTGATGCACACGGTGGGTCCCACCGATTATTTCCTTTTCCTCTTCTATGAGTCGTTGACCTGGTTAGCTTGACCGCGTCCCCCAGGACGCTTCCGCCGCCGCGCCCACACCTCTTGCAGCTTGGGAGGTCCCCGCACCTGGCGTACGCCAGCCCCGCCACCGCCTTCCGCAGATCGTTGGAGCAGTCCCGGTGACGTGGCGCATGTCGTCGAGGAGCCCGAGCCCCGACAGTGCGGCGAAGTTGGCGGCGTCGAGGGCATAATTGGAGTCTGCGGGGTCGGGCCCATGAGCTGCCTGGAGTCGTCGTAGGCGAACGAGAGCACCCAACAGACCCGCACGGGTCCGCGGCGTCGGGGTCCATAAGCCGCATGGAGTCGTCGCCAGCACTTGTACAGCCGATAGCAGCATCGCCGCCCAGGCCAGCACCTACACGGTCGGGAGCAGCAGCGCCCCGCTGGCGACGACGATGAGGTGGGGCCCGCCGACGCAACCTCGTAGCCGAGCGCGGCGACATGCACTAGCGGCGTAGGCGCAACAGCGTTGTGGGCGTCGCGGAGGCGGGGCCGCTTGCGGCAGGAGGCGCAGCGGGAGGCGAGGGCGCGCGGGCCCAACGGGTGACGACCACGGAAACGACGACGGCGGCGGCGCCCTGTCCGCGGTGAGGAGGATGAAGTCGTCGGGCTCGCTGCTTCGCTAGGTGGGGGCAGAGCTGTTGAGTCCAATTGAACGAGAGAAGAAGAAGAAGATGGGGCAGATTTGGGGCCCGCCGGCGGCGAGGTAGGCGGGGCGGCCAGGAAGCCGAGGATGTTGGACTTGGTCACTGGGTCAACAATTTAGAGATTTATTATTTTTATCTGTCACTGACAAGTGGGACCCACCATCATATTTTATTTTTTTGAGATATTTAACTTTTTTATTGGTGTGACATGTAGGCACATGTCCACATGTGCTGCCACCTCAGCAAACAGTTCACGCGTGCTGCCACGTCAACACTGACTGGTGGATCCCACCCATCAGCACGAGTGTCAATTCGTGTTCAATTCCATTTTAGTGCACATTGCAACAAATGTGACGAATAGTGGTAATTTTTCGTGTTTGGAACGTAAAGTGGTAGTTTGCTGGAATTATACACGTAATGTGGTAGTTCTATCGAATAACTCACTAAAGTACCCTGGTGGCAGTTCTGAAAAGAAAATTTCTACCGAAGCTTATCAGAAGGGTCACGAATTCACGATGCACACTGTTGACTCCAAAACAATCCACATTAAGCGGACAGAAGGCTCCCTGTTGACTGTTGTGGTGCTCAACCTCAACATTCCCCTATGATGTTGGTGCAGAGAACAGGCTACTCACTGGTATGTATCACCACCTCCGACTTGACCATTGTTGCCGAAGCCGACAAAATTCTTCAAGTAGAGATGACAGCATGCAGCAGACCAAATTTTTTTAGCGAGTATTTATATATAAGAAGAACAATTTATAAGTAACTCACTGAATTGCAAACAATTCAGCTCGTTGGACACCCACTCCACTCCACCTAGCACAAAAGCCTACTCCCTCACTCTATTCTCTCCTCCTACTCCTTCTCTCTCAGTTCTATTCTCACTAAAGCTCGCTGACTCTAAAACCCTAACTCGTCCATAATCCTCTGAATCATCAACTCCATTCGACACTGATATCGAATGTTGTTGAAAACTCACCAATGTGTCAAACTTCCTCCTGTCAGTTTTGGCCACCACTTTCCTCACAGCCCACCACCAGTTGCCAGTGTTACTTGTGTCTTGAGGTTCAGGAAGCGTGATTCCCCACCTCAGCTAGGCACCCCCATCTGGCTTGCTTAGCATATACGCACTGGACCAGAATGTGATCAATTGTGTCCTCCTCCTACAGGCAAGTAAAACATGCGTTCGTTTGATCTTGGAGGCCATATCGAGCCCTTCTGTCCGAAGTCCAGAGCCGGCGTTCTAACTGCAGCCAACTGAACAACTAACACTTAAGCGGTGTGTGTGATCTCCAGATAAGTTTCGCCATCCGATCCCTCTCATGTCCCCAGTTTAGGGCCTTGTACTTCCCAGGAACCGACACCTTACAGATGAATTTGTCCTCCTCGAACTGATTCGTAATCACACTAGAAACCGCAAGCCAGAGGCGGACACACTGGCTTCTCTCCGCATCCGAGAGCTCTAACGGAATATCAAGCAGCCAGGCATTTGCCTACCAACGCCTCCGTACGCTTGTTCTTCCTTCTCGCAGGTACCCAAAAAGTGATAAGAAGGCCCGATACGAGGGGTGGGAAGTGAAAGAAGTACCCCATCAATTCCCATCTCACACACAATGCAAGCCCATACAACCCCAGATTTTTGACTCAAAGACCTTCGTGCTCCCACAGCTTACATATTGTTTCCCCGGCTACCAAGCATTGACTTACCTTTTTCTTCCCGGCCCAAAAGAACGCTCTAAGCCCTTTATCTCCTCGAGAAACCAGGCCAGTGCACTCGCCACTAGCACTTGCTGTATCGGTTTAGCCATGATCACCGGCCTGATCAACATCCGCCTACTCGATCTTACAATCATCCTCTAAGCCAAGCCGGGATGAAGTTGAGGACCTTATCAAGCAGTCGTTGCCATTCTGCTTTCGTTAGCGGCCTCAGGGCGCTATGCTAGGTTGCATCCACGCATTGTTTTGACCCTATCCCCCCCTGAACACCACCTCATATCAGTGTCGCTGTGGTTTTACTGTAATTGATCTTCAGACCCGACGCTTCTCCAAACAGGAGAAGGATTTGCCTGTTACACAATGTGTTTCTTATTCAATATGCAACCTACTGAAACAGAATTCAGTTTCCACTTGGTGCTCATCAACAGTAACAATTGGAGCAGTCACAGGGTTTTTGCCAGAAATGGTTGTCGTAGTGGGGAATATGATCCAAGCTAACCATGGAAAGACCACTTCGAAAACATACAACAATCGCTGGTACAAATCACAGGCATTGAATAAATTGCTGATTACCCGGCAAAACGGCCCTGAGATCCGGGACTGGTAAAACATGGGTGCCCAATTTGATTTTCCGTGCTCCGCCTTAGTGCCCTTATGAAGGCGGCGTGGAGTCCTTAGCCTTTGAACCAAACTCTAGGGAACGCTCAATTGCCTGACGTCTCCACTGCAATGGTGAACTCAGTGAATGTCACTGAAATGGATTGCATCTATTGTTCCGTTCCAAACAAGGCTGATATTAGCAGGGCAAGCCCTTCCATGCAATTTCTTGCTTCGCTCTACAGACGAAAGTGCCGGATAGTCAATGGTAACCAGAAGATCTATGGTTTTCGAGAGAAGGTAATTGGAAAAACGATTCATTCCTTTGCTTTCTTTCAGATATCTATTCAATAAGATGATATGACCTTACCATAAAACTAGATTCATGAAGAAGCCCAAAAAGTGCCGGGCTTAGTGCAGCCCAGTTCCTAGCCAGTGACTAGCCTCTGGCACTCACTTTCCAAAGCACCAATTGACTTGCTTTCAGAACAACCCTGATCAGTTATACCAGAAATACCACCCGTACTACGTACGCCATTCCCAGCACGGAGCGCCTTTATTTTCGTATTGAACTCCGCTAGGAAGAAAAAGTTAGACCGTAGCCTTGTCGAACAACCTCGTTTCTCACTTTTGTCGATTGACTCGTGGGACTCTACTGAATTCCAGCATGGGTGTGGTAGATTACTAACATGAAGCCGGACCTCTATGAGTGCTCTACATGGCCGGATCAAAGCTATTCTAAAAACGAGATCCATTGGAGTGGGAAGTACTCAAGATATAGAAGAGGACTCAAGCAGGTTTGGTCCTCTTTCTCTGATGTGTTCTTAGAACCCACTACCCTCCCTCCTAAAAGACCATGTGACCATCGGATTCACCTCACGATAGTCAACCAGTGAATCAAAGGCCTTATAGGTATTCACACCACCGGATGAAATTGAAGCCATAATAAAGGAGTTACTCTAGAATGGTACTCTACAACCTAGTTCATGCCTCACCGGCTCTTCTTGTAAAGAAGAAAGAAGGTTCGTGGCGCCTATGGATTATAGGCAACTCAAAGTAATAAAATAAAGGCACGGCGCTTTTGTAAATAGCTTAACACGATTGATCATCTCAAACTAGAAACCACAGGCTGGAGACAGTGCAAAAAATTTAATAATTCCGCAATCAAACACAATTGACATTGCTCTAGGACTGGAAATACAGTTCACAGTTTTGGGGATAAAGTTCAGCAACTAGTCAAATTCTACTTCTTCTTGTCACCAGCACCACCAGCAGCAGACCTGCATATCAGGAAAGAACATTTAGAACGATTATATACCATACTAAAGAACCACAGGCAATATAAACATGACTACGGTAAAGATTGCATTGTTGCATAAAACACCGAAAACACTGTAATCTTCCCACTGGAAACTGTTGTCTACAACCTAAACTGACAACTAGAGAAGCCAAATCTAAAAAGTGTGCATATGCATAGCTAATCGCTAGGCAACAGAACAACTAGCACCTAATCATGCTGCTACACTGTTTAGCGTCCCTCAGGAATGCGCTTAGACAAGATGGGCACTGGCAAGAGATAACACAAGGAATTTACAACTAGCGATTTTTAAACTTGGGTGCAAACCAGCACAGCATTACCTCTGGTAAGGATTTTTTTGTCTTCAATACACTTAAAAACCAAACAAATTCATTATTCTCCTAATGCTAGAGGCTGCACTATGGACTGATGCTCTCGGAAACTAAGCGAGAGTAAAATAATGTTCATAATATAAACTGATATAGTAAGACTAGTGGTTACGCACCTCATCTTCCTAAGGACACCTGACATCTCCTCTCTCTTCTTCTTTGCTCTCTTGTGAGTACCAAGCTTCCTCTTGGCGACCTTTAGTGCACGCTTGTCCTTTCCAACCTTAAGAAGCTCAGTGATACGTTTCTCATAGGGAGCGAATCCAGCAACTTCCCTGATCAAGTTCCTGACAAACAGCACCCTCTTTGTCCCTTTCTGCGAACATTTCCAAGATAACAGTGTAAAGATAACTGACAACTTGATAGACATTGCTGTAATTATTCAGCTGAGAATATAGGAGTACAAATGCAGAGTTAACATTGTTTCAGTTTCACAGAAGTTACTAATTTGTTAGAAAAGCCAACTAGAATAGCCGAACAACAACTTGGTCCCAAACACAGCAAGGTTCTATTTCACAGTTGACATGACTAGACAAACAATATATCAAATAATACTCCATCCATTCAATAATATAAGTTGTGTTAGATTATTCAACATAGACTACATATGGAGAAAAATGAGTTAACTTACACAGTAAATATGTCTATCTGCACCCGATTCATAAAAAAGCTAAAACATCTTATAATATGAAACAGAGGGAGTAGCAATCTGCGTCTGCATTGGAAACAGGCTTGCGTCTGTAATTAAGTCCAACACAGAATCCAGATTTACATATGCGAACAAGAGACAATCAATGCTGCCAAGTTACACAAGGCCTTGGTTATGCATTACAAGGTAGGAGAATATGACTAAGCCAGATGACATTAAGAAATCCATTTACAACTACTCTACATAAAGGTGTGTAATACAGTGTACATAGATACTTTAGAAACGAAAGTATGAGGTACTTGATTAAGGTGCTACGTTTCAGCACCAACTATACACCTCAGGATTAGCAGCTTGGGACCTCTAAAATCTCAAATCGCCAAAGTTTTGCTATGGCATCATTACATAATTGTAAACACCAAGCTGCTCTAGTGTGTAGATTTTATCAGTTGTTCCCAATTCGGCAAAATTCTTTGCAATACTATGGTACACCTCGCACATACTTAACTCAACTTTTTCGCCCTTCAGTAGTATGAACATATTATGCTACATGTACTGAACATTTAGCTCACTGCCCTTTTTGGACCATGAAAACAACGAAGACCAAAATCAGTACAGTATTTAAGTAGTAGTAGAATCAGCTACAATCGAATGACAATACCTCACCAGATCAAACACAAACGAATCAGAAACATAGATCGTCAGTTATGACGCGTACAACGGAACTACTAACTAACAAACACAGACCTAAACAACAGACAGAGGCGAGCACAGTCTACATGGAGAGACCAATTGCACACTGAGATCCATAGCAGAAAACGAACATGTCGGGATAGCAGTAGATGGAGGCTGGTCGGAGACGGCTTACCCCCTTGCGGTCGGACGGGCGTGGCGGCAGCTCGCGCTTGGTGACGATGTGACCCTTGTTGATGCCCACGAAGAGCCCTGACTTGGGCTGCGACGGCGCCATGGCCGGACTCCCACTCGCTCCCACTGACCTGCTACGGACGCACTGTCACGAACGATCTGAAACAAGATACGTGGAGTTGGCGGCGCTGCTTGCAGGTTACCTTTAAGAATGGATGCAAGTAAAACCCTAATCCGCCGCCAGCGCCCGAGAAGAAACCCTAAGCTGCGAGAGCACATTATATCTGGCCAGAAACTGGGCTTCGTGAGTTTCGTGGGCTTCGTGGGCTTCGTGGACTTAATGGGCTAAGTTTTCTCACGGTATGGATCATGATCCTTCCGAACACATTGGATAGTCCAATGTTTTGCCCCAGTTTTGTGCCTATGCGTGTGCAAGGACAACGTGCAGTATTCTATTTGCTATTAAGATGCTGCATTTGATCATTTCCTCAAAAAATGCACTGTTTGATCTGCTACTATGTATTCTGCTTACTCTGTAACTGAATATAAGATGTTTTGGTAGTTCAATTTGAACTACCAAAACGTATATTAAGATACAGAGGGAGTATTTATTTATAGAGCAAGGAAAACAGTACTCCCTCTAGACCAGAAAAAATGACGCCAGAAAACAACTTAGGCGGTGCAACTCGAACGTGTACTATGTGAATCTTTTTTCGGATCGAAGGTAGTATAAACCTTATCGAAAAAATTGTACTAGTACACAAACCACGCTGAAGGAAAAATGTTAAGAGGAGCCAATGACGAATTGTCACATTTTTCATCTTAATGGTGTCTTAAGGCTTTTTTGTGTGGGTGATGAGAATAAATCAAATGTGACCGTTGAAAGTTGTCACCAAACTTAATAGGAAAAAAAGAAGGTCAATGCACTTAAGCGCGACAAATGTTGATGCCACCACTAAAAAAAAGGTGTCTTCTCCGACATACTCACTCTGTATCAAAATCAAAATGTAAGATGTTTTATCTTTGTTGGTCAAATGTCAAACCTTACACTACAACATGGATAGATACATTTGGATCTAGAAAAGCTAAAATATTTTACATTTTAATACAGAGGGAGTACTTTGATACTATCTGATTTTGCGGCAAAATTAGAGAGGGTGCCGCAGTAACAACATAGTCAGGTAGGGAATTATAAGGACGATTATTTCCTAAGATGGTGCCTCTATGTACCATGCAAACGAGTAGACGGTGTGTTAGAATACTAGATTATTAGATTGTATGAGCCACAACGGCATACACAACATTAGGACAACCTTTTTTTTCGGAACACTATTGGAAAAACCTTCTACCGTTCGTGTTTACTGTCATGTCCCAAATTATCTGAAAAGTCACAAGTAATGGTGTGAGTCTTCATCCACTTTTTATTACTGAGTCCCATGTCTCCTTGCCCCTCCCTAAATTCGCACGAGATTTCTTGATGGGTAATATGTGACATGTTTAGAATTTGTGGTGTTTAGGTCGTACCTTCGAAGATGATGTTGGGAGGTCAACGATACAAAAATGTACCTCTGGTGCCTAGTGAGGTGCAACACATCAATGTATTGTTTAACTATGACAATTTTATTTATGGGTACATATACTCGCTGGTATCCTACCCATATGGATAGGGTATGTTCATATTCGCTCCATTTCCCCATCACAGAGTCGCGCAAGCCATGGGGTCGTCGGTACTCGGTAGACCCAAAGACGTCTACTCGTTTATGTGTTTCTTCGTTCCGACAAGTAGACGACAAGTAGGAGTGCGACAAGCAGGCAAGGCAGTAGAGATAGAAGAACGCGGCCCTGACGTGGTGATGCATGACAAACTATTAACTTTTAACTAGGGTATTGCTATGTCCCTACTCAATACTCATTTCCATTCTTAGTTAACTGATCGTCCGGAAAAGGTCATCGGGCATAAGTGTCACTGAGTGCAATGTATGTAAATTCTAAAAACAAGCAACGCTAGAATAATCCGTCAAGAGAAAATTTGTGTGCATGTCTTACTTAACGAACAAATCTGCAGAGGTTTTGTGTCTCAGTGGTTCAGTCTCTGTGTCATTCGAAACATTCAACGACACTTGCAGCAGACTTGTTTGCAGTGAAGAAACTCCATTATTTGGCCAAAATGATTGCGTACACGTGAAAATATATCACTCCGGACAGAAGAACACGATCTATTACTATTAGATAGAACAATATTCAGTAACTTATTATCACTCTGACCCGTAGCAGGTTAAAAAAATGACATCTTCAGTGCAAGGCAATAGTAGGAGTGTTGTATTCCGCCGGCGATGGCATCTTCAGTGCAGGCTCGTCAGGCACAGTTCCAGGGGAGCATCCTGTGGACATGGCCATTGCTACCACTACCAGCCCTCCTCTCCATTTCCAAGTACTGGCCGAGCGACGGCGCGGCGCTTGGGCCGTTTTCCAGATGGCTCCGGAGGCAGAAGGAGAGCAGCAACGCCCTCAGCTTGCCGCCCCTGCTCGCCCTCCCGCCTCGGCTGCTGCGCCGGGTCTCCATGGCGTCCACCAGGCCTATCAAGGTCGCCAGCGTCATGCCGCCGCCGCCGCCACCGCGCGGCAAAGACCAAGCCGACTGCGACAAAGTAGCAGGAAATGTATCAGATCAAACTGATCTACTACGATGCCATTGTTATATTGCATACCGTAACTGCTACTCCAGGAGCTGATACAGCGATAGGGGGTAGGAGCTGATCGAATCTGACCTCAGTGTCTACATCAGACGAAGCGAAGGAAGAAAGGCAATGAGATGGGGTGAAGGCCGCGGTGGAGGAGGCAGAGCCGACGCTCCTGATGACCCCATCTCTCGCATTCAGGGCACCCAGTCCCATAGGCCAGCCGTCCTGCCATATATCTCAGAAAGCATAGAGTTTGTGACTATCTTTGTACTGAACAGAACAAGGTTAATCATGTAAGCATATTGTAGGAACTGAGGAAAAGGTTAGATAGGCGCACCTCATGGGCCATGAGCACTCCGTACCAAGAACAGAACTCGCTGGTAATGAGATGTGTTCAAGGCTTATATGAACCGGGTAAAAGTGGTAACACGTGAAAGAGCTAACCGTTGGAAAAAAAACAAAAATACTGGCCTCGAGGCTGAGAAGTGCAGGCAGACAAACTAAAGAGATTCCGCTGCTACTACATACTACATGGACGCAAGTACAAGAAGCTGCTCGGCGAAGGTAGCCTCATCTCTGCAGTCCGGTGCCATGACATATCAGTCTTCGAGCTTTCAGTAGCAGAAGTGGGAGAGGATAAGATAATTCAGGGGCACCTAGAAAGACGGTAGGAATCATTGACGGTGTCAGCGGACAAACATGGCCGCCCTAAACCATGGAGAGCGGAGAGCGAGCGATCGAGGCCGTTATTTATGCAGCCGCATCGCGTCCTGCGCTTGCGCTCAGGTCTAGCTCTGCCTTCGTATAATGTTACTTCTGGATACGCAAAGCAGAAGCGTATTGGCCACTAAACATGCATGGCCTATGGATCTAACGACAATTGAACTTGTGAACTGCCGAAACTGTGATGGTTCATACGCGAAGAAGAGGGTGAAACGGATGGAACTGCACTACTGCAGTATCACTGACTGTCCTAGTAAGCAATTATCGAAAATCAATTCTGGTAAGCATATGCTTCCATCGGCAGAGTATCCTAAACTGACGCCTGAGTCCTGACGAGCAGAATCACAGCCCGAGCAGAGCAAGACAGTCGGCAGTCAGTACCTTGTATAGTCTTTTTCTTTAGCGGAGCATTTCGTTAGGAGAGAATAGCCACAATACCACTAATGAAAACCGAAAGTTCCAAAATACCATCCAAATAACCGAGGTTGCCAAATTACCACTACACTTTTGGTTTTCATAGCCAAAATACCACTATGAACCAAAAGTCACTAAAAACACACACAAAAAGACTTATATACCCTTACTTGTCCATACCACCAATCATTCTTAGCATGGTACAAACCAAGATGAGGACTGAAAATCAAATAGACTAATTTCTCTTGATACAAAACAATCTGCCGTAAGCAGTATTGCCGTGCGGCCGGAAATCAAACGGCAGGAAAACATCCCAATCTATCTCATGGACTCATGATTATTTTGTGATGCATGTCTCTCTGTAAAGTACTAGTCAATTAATCATGGCAGGCGGAAGCCTTTCAAATTATCGGAAAACACACGTCCACATCACGTATGACTATGCAGTATCAGTTCACGGCCAAAACGCAAATCCTTGCCATCCTCGCCCAGCCAGTAGGCCTTGTCGTCCAGCATCGCGTCCGCGACGAATGGCCGGAGCAGAGGCAGGTTGGGGCGGAGCGATTCGTGCAGGATTCACAAGCAAAAAAGATGGGAATGAGCGCGGCTGGGAGAGGGAATCAGGGGGGAAAGAGACTGGCTGGGGGAAGCAGTCGCCGGCCAAGCTACAAGGTGGTCAGCCGCACCACCATTGTTGGTCAGGGAAGAAGAAAGAGAGATTTTTTTGGTCAGACCTCTAGATGAGGGCATTTCTGCCATATTAGATAAACTGGCAACATAAAACGTTTGATATTTGACGACAATGGTATTTTGGCTATGAAAACCTTAACGACAATAGTGTTTTGACAAGTTTGGTTATTTGAGTGGTATTTTGGAACTCTCGGTTTTCACTAGTGGTATTGTGGCACTTTGAGTGATGCATCATGGGCTAGCAGAGGGGCCGTCCAACCTCGTCCCGGGGCACTGCCGCGGCCCACGATATCGCGGACGCGGATGGCCCGGTAGTGATTGCCTTCCCATGGCCAAGTTCAAAGCCCAGCTGCAGACAATGTTCCATAAACACAGTGAATATAACCTTGAGGTACGTCAGTTGTGTGCTGAACGCCGCCGAGTTCCCGACCGTGGAGTGCGTCCCCGACGACGACGTAAGGGATATCGAGAAGATCATCATGGCCCACGCCAAAGACAGTGGCAAGCTGGAGGACAACGAAGCGAAGGCGTTGGTCACCATTGAGAAAGCCAGCGTGGCTTCAAAGACGGTGGTGACGAGAGAGTGGGTGGTGTTCGACGAGGGCGACAACTATGTCGGTGCCCATGGGAGGCAAGGGTATATTGGTAATTACGGGAGCCCGTTCGTAGGCGTGACGGGGAGCATGAACTTGTTGGATTATTAGTAGAGAAGCGCCTGATCCGCATGATTAGACAAATTTCCGTTGCTTGTACTTCTACTTGTTTATTCTGGTCTTGAGTTACAAACAGTGAGATTTGAGTTGATGTAAATACATTTGTGGTGTTACATAGTGTTGCGCGCTCCCACAGGCCACCGTCCCCACGCCAGTATGCAACGCGTTGGCCCTCAGGCCGTCGGCTCCGGTTGCCCTGCAGACACCGTACCGGTCCCGCGCGCGGCATGAATCAACCGGCCTCACATGCCCCTAAGCCATGTCCGTCCGTTTAGAGGAGAACCAAGAGGGAGGGGACAGGTTGTCATCGACCCTGAAGCCTTGATCCCTATTTGTTCGCGAGGGTGGTGGTGTCGCTCCCTAAGGAGTCTTACAGGGTAGGGGCAGTGAAAAAAAAACATATACTAAACCAACAATTATTCTTAGTTTATTGATTATTTTGTATGAACTGAAACAAGCTTCACACAAACATATGTATGTATTTGTTCACCTTCAGGGATATTTCCAGAACATATATATGCATGGCATAACTTATTTCATGGTACTTCTCAGTTCCTTACGCAGCAGCAGAAGTTATCACTATTTTTATCGCAACCACTTTTATCCTTTTCATAACCTCGCAGCATGCAGAAAACCTTGCATGCAACGTTGCCACCAGCTCTGTTAGGGGCGTACAGAATTTCATAACTGTACACAGCTCTGCACAAAGCACAATAGAGAAAGATACCTCCACTAGTAGAAAACAGGCTAAATGACCAAACGGAAAGACCCCATTTGTCCCGGTCATACTGTAAACCGGGACAGATGGGGTCTGAAACCCGTCGAGCGCTCCAGGCATCACCTATTTGTCCCGGTTTCAGCCACGAACCGGGACAAATAAGGTAGCACCCGCCCAGCGCACTAGGCGTCACCCATTTGTCCCGGTTCGGGACTGAAACCGAGACAAAAGTCCTGGTTTCAACTACGGAAGCCGAGCCATCGTCGCGTGTTTTTTTGACGCGCATGGAAGACGGCGCCGGCGATTCCTCTGCCCTCCGGCGCTCCTGTCGGCGATTCCTCTGCCCTCTCCGACGCTATAAAATGCTACAGTACGGCCCTTCACAAACCATCTCTCCGGCCATCTCTCCTCTCTTTTCTCTGTCCCTATGGAGCCACTCGCGTCTCGGTCCAATGCGTTTTACGACTACAAGAAGGAAGGCATGCGGTTCAAGGTGTGGGTCATCCTTCGTGCATGGCGCGTGGAGAAGTGAATCCGCGACGTGAAGGACATTTTCCTCGACGCCGCTCCGATCAAAGCCGTTGGACTCGATTGCGAGTTCACCGACCCTTGACGGAAGGATACTCTGTAGCGGGCCGCCGTCCTTCAACTCTCGGTGTCGACCGAGACTCTTGTCTTCCAAATTTGCGAAGCTGATCGGGTGCCACAGGTCCTCTTTGATTTCCTAGTTGATGAGGCAATCAATTTCTATGGCGTGGCAATCCATAATGACATGAGAATGCTAGCCTACTATGGAATTATTATTCGGTTCGTGGTCGACCTGCAGAGGGATCGCCGAAACCCTACCGGCAATTTTACTCTGAGTCTCTATGCTCTCTCTAATGCTATCATTGGGACAAATCTTGAGAAGAAGAAGAAATACAAGAAGAAGAAGGACACGGACGACGGCAAGACGACACCTTAGAAGAAGACTTAATTATCGGATGGGGCAAAGTTCCATTGAGCTACGATCAAGTCGTATATGCTGCTTTAGACGCTCGTCTTGGCTTTGAGATTGCACGGAAGAGAGATAGTCTACGCGGCTATAATACTGAGGACGATCATCTTAATGTCGTTGATGAGTAGACTAGCTATCTATGTATTCGGTCACGCAAAAATTCGGTGTGCGCGTGTTCTCATGTATTGACCGAAATATATCTAGTTAGTCAAATGGTTTTGTATTAGTTAGTCAAATTCAAACACTTTTCATATTCATAGTTTTTCCAAAATCCAAAATTTGCAAAATTTATTTAAAACAGAAAATGGAAAAAACCTTATCTATCCCGGTTTCAGTCACAAACCGGGACAAATGGGCCGCCTTGTTGTCCCGGTTTGTGGCTGGAACCGGGACAAAAGGTGGGGGCCTATATATACTGATCAGCAGCCCCCTCCCAAAACCATTGGAGCCATTTTTTTCTGAATTGGAAGGAGGGGGTGTGTGCTAGTCTATTTTTTTAAGTATGCACGCAAGGTGTTCGATGAAATTCCCGAGAGAGTTCACGAAATGATTTGATGTACACTTAAAGAAGTTTATCCTTCTTTTCGATCGAGGTTAATTTTTCTCTCATTTCATTTGTCATTAATTGATACTGTACGTGCATGTTCAGTGGTTATTCCTCGATGTTTTGTAATGGTTATTGATGTAGTTAATTATATAATGCAGATGGACCGACAATGTATGTATGGTGATCGACGCACTGCCGAGTACAGGAAGAGTTTGAGAAAATTTCTACAGAAAGCTCAGGCCCACAGTACCAATGGTTTCATGTGTTGTCCATGTGTCAACTGTCAGAATAAGAAAGATCACCCAAGCGCGAGAACCCTTCAAAGTTATCTTATTCGGCACGGTTCCATGCTCAGCTATTATTGTTGGACGAAGCACGGAGAAAAAAGGGTTATGATGGAAGACAATGAAGAAGAGGAAGATGATGACAACTATCCTATGTTCCCGGAGTATGGAGATACTGCAACGGGGGAAGCTGAAGATGAAGAGGCACTAGATGAGCCCGCTGACGATCTTGGTCGGGCCATTGCTGATGCAAAGAGAAAGTGCGGAACTGAAAAGGAGAGGTTGAAGTTCGACCAGATGTTAGAGGATCACTAAAAATTGTTGTATCCAAGTTGCGAAGATGGGCAGAAAAGGCTGGGTACCACACTGGAATTACTGCAGTGGAAGGCAGAGTGTGGTGTGACTGACAAGGGATTTGGAAAGTTGCTGCAGATAATTAGGAAAATGCTTCCAAAGGTCAACGAGTTGCCCGGCAGCACATACGAAGCAAAGAAGGTTGTGTGCCCTCTAGGATTAGACGTGGAGAAGATACATGCCTGCCCTAATGACTGCATCCTCTACCGCGGTGAGTAGGAGAATTTGGATGCATATCAGTATGCACTGCATTGCGGTATAAGATCAGACGAGATGACCCTGATGAAGTTGAGGGTGAGCGTCCCCGGAAGAGGGTTCCTGCCAAGGTGATGTGGTATGCTTCTATAATACCACGGTTGAAACGCCTGTTCGCGAACAAAGAACATGCCAAATTGTTGCGATGGCACAAAGAGGACCGTAAGAGAGACGCAATGTGCAGACACCCCGCTGATGGGTCGCAGTGGAGAAAAAATGAGAGAGTGTTCCCGGAATTTGCAGATGACGCAAGGAACTTAAGATTTGGTCTAAGTACAAACGGCTTCAATCCGTTTGGAGAGCAGAGCAGCAGTCATAGCACCTGGCATGTGACTCTATGTATTTATAACCTTCCTCCTTGGTTGTGCATTAAGCGAAAAGTTCATTATGATGCCATTGCTCATCCAAGGCCCGAAGCAACCTGACGACGACCTTGATGTGTATCTCAGTCCATTAGTTGAAGAACTTTTACAGTTGTGGCGGGAAGAAGGTGTACGGGTGTGGGATGAGCACAAACAACAGCAATTTGACCTACGAGGTTTGATTTTTGTAACAATTAACGATTGGCCTGCTCCTCTCAGGGCAGTCGACCAAGGGGAACAATGCATGCACACACTGTTTGGGTGAGACTGAATGATTATATTTGGATAAATGTAAGAAGTGTGTGTATCTGGGGCGTCGTCGATTTCTTCCGACCAGGCATACCGCAAGGAAGAAAGGCAAACATTTTAAAGGTGAGGCTGATCACAGTAGGAGGCCTGTCAACCGTACTGGTGAAGAAATATTAGATATGGTTAAGGATCTAAAAGTAATATTTGGAAAGGGTCCTGGAGGACAACAGGTTCTGAAAGACGCTAACGGGCACGCACCCATGTGGAAGAAAAAATCTATATTTTGGGAGCTACCATATTGGAAGGTCCTAGAGGTTCGATCTGCTATCGACGTGATGCACGTGACGAAGAATGTTTACGTGAACCTGCTAGGCTACTTGGGCGTGTACGGGAAGAAAAAAGATACAGAGGAAGCACGGGAGGACCAGAAACGTGTGAAATAACGAGACAGCCTAAGTCCCGAGAACTACGAAGGTCCTGCCAGCTATGCTCTTACCAAACAATAGAAAGTAAAATTCTTTGAATGCCTGACCAGTATCAAGGTCACGGCTGGCTTCTCGTCAAATATAAAGAGGATAGTAAATGTGAGACTCCAAAAATTTCAGAACCTAAAGTCTCATGATTGCCACGTGATTATGACGCAATTGCTTCCAGTTGCACTGAGGAGGCTACTATCGGAAAATGTTCGAGTACCCATTGTGAAGCTTTGTGCATCCCTCAATGCAATATCCCAGAAGGTAATCGATCCGGCAATTCTAGCAGGGTTGCAAAATGATGTGGTCCAGTGCTTGTCAGTTTTGAGTTGGTGTTCTCTCCATCCTTCTTCGATGTTATGACGCATCTCCCGGTTCACCTAGTCGAAGAGATTCAAGTTCTCGGTTCTGTATTTCTGCACAATATGTTCTCATTTGAGAGGTTCATGGCAGTCTTAAAGAAATATGTTTATAACCGTGCTAGGCCAGAAGGAAGCATCTCCAACGGCTACAGTAACGAGGAGGTCATTGAGTTATGTGTTGACTTTATTCATGACCTTAAGCCGATAGGTGTTCCACAATCACGACATGAGGGTAGACTTAGTGGAAAAGGCACACTAAGAAAGAAAACAAATTTTTTTATGGATGGACATTCTTTCACTGAAGCACACTATACAGTTCTACCTTGGTGGCCCCGTATATCGATGGACACAAGAATCTTGTATGCTCCCTACACGCGGGGAAGTCTGACAACTGAATTGTACGTACACACATGGCGAGTTTCGGCGGTTGGTTGCGAGCACATCTTCAAAATAAAGACAAGGTTGATGAACAGTTACACTTGTTGGTCAGGGCACCATCTACAACTATATGTACTTTCCAAGGGTACGAGATAAATGGGAATACATTTTACACGAGTGTACAAGATAAAAAGAGCACGAACCAAAACAGTGGTGTTCACATTGATGCAACAAACAACAATGGACAGAAGAACACATATTATGGTTGCATAGAGGAGATATGGGAACTTGACTATGGACCTTCTTTTAAGATCCCTTTGTTTCGGTGCAAATGGGTCAATCTGAAAGGCAATTTTGAGATAGACAAGATGTACGAAATGACAACAGTGGATCTAAACAATCTTGCGTACAGAGACGAACCATTCTTGCTAGCCAATGATGTGGCTCAGGTTTTCTATGTGAAAGACATGTCTAGCAGACCCAAAAAAAGAAACATCCTGGGAGTGGAGGAGCCAGGCGTCACATAGTTCTTTCAGGAAAAAGAAACATCGTGGGAGTGGAGAACAAGACAGATATGTCAGATGATATAATAATTTTGATAAAATTCCGCCATTCGTAATGAACCTTGACCCAATCATCAAGTTGATTGAAGAAGATGCTCCATGGTTCCGACCCAGAAGAACTGGCAGCGTTGTGTGATGGAGATGTTGCTGCGATGTGTAATAATTAATATATTAAACTTTTTATATGAAGAAGATGCTCCATTTTTACCCGCATATCAAATGAATCCGTCGGCGTTGATAGAACAAAACATACGATTTCACCTGCATACAGCCCCACGGTGGCTCCTGAGTGCCTGCATATCAAATGCACCGTGAGCCGTATGCAGGGAATCCGAGTGATTTGTATATATTCCTTAGTAGATGAATTGAACTATTCTTTTGATAGAACAAAACACATGATTTCACGTGCATACAGCCCCACGGTGGCTCGTGAGTGCCTGCATATCAAATGCACCGTGGGGCGTATGTAGGGAATCCCAGTGGTTTGTATACCACACCACCCAGGCACTAGAAGGAGGATACACTGAGTGCTCCCCTCGTCCGAGAGGGGGCTATATATAGGGTCACAGGCTCAACCAGTGGTACTGATAGTGTTGATCCAACAACTCACAATTGCTCAAAATAAGCACACCCCTGATCCAACGGCTAACAAGTGTTTCAAAGACACACACGATCTGTGTGTTTCTTTACTCCCGGTTTGGAAGTGAAAGTGTTGATCGAACAGATCAGAAGCAATCAAAAGAAACACACACCTGATCAAACGACTAACAAGTGCTTGAAAGAAACACACGATCCGTGTGCTTCTTTAGTCCCGGTTAGGAAGTTAAAGTGTTGATCGAATAGCTCAGAAGCCATCGAAAGAAACACACACCTGAATAAGTTTACAAAAGTTATTCAAATTCACATTCAAACTAGTTTTAAACTAATTAAAATAATTATTAAAGAAAAGAGAAAATGTTTTTGTATTAGTTAGTCAAATTCAAACACTTTTCATATTGAAAGTTTTTTCAAATTCCAAAGTTTGCAAAAATTATTCAAATTCACATTCAAACTAGTTTTAAACTAATTAAAATAATGGTTATAGAAAAGAGAATTTTTTTTGTATTAATTAGTAAAATTCAAACACTTTTCACATTGACAGTTTTTTCAAATTTCAAAGTTTGCAAAAGTTATTTCAATTCACATTCAAACTAGTCTTAAACTTATTAAAATAATGGTTATAGAAAAGAGAAAATGTTTTTGTATTAGTTAGTCAAATTCAAACACTTTTCATATTGAAAGTTTTTTCAAATTCCAAAGTTTACAAAAATTATTCAAATTCACATTCAAACTAGTTTTAAACTAATTAAAATAATGGTTATAGAAAACAGAAAATGTTTTTGTATTAGTTAGTTAAATTCAAACACTTTTCATATCGAAAGTTTTTTCAAATTCCAAAGTTATTTAAAACAGAAAACAGAAAAAGTAAAGAAAAAGAAAAAATCCCATCTATCACGGGTGGTGGTTCAGCCCGGGACAAATAGGGAGCTATCTATCCCGGGTGCAGCCACGGCTCGGGACAGATGACCCCTATTTGTCCCGGGCGGAGCCACCACCCGAGACAAATAGCGTGTTGCTATATATGCAACACTTAGCGCTCCGAATCGAGCCACAATCCGGAGCAATTCCACAACCACGCCGCCAGGCTGCCGAATTTTTTCGTCGCGCTTCCGTCGTCGACTCCGGCCACGGCGAGCTCCATCCTCAACTCCGGTCTCTGTTCTCGCTCCTTCCTCGACTCCGGCAACTTGGTGAGCGTCGCGGGCTTCTCCTCCCTCTCTCTGATGTCCTCGCTCCTTTCTCAACCCTAACCCTAACCCTAGCTTTTCGGCCGCCGCTCTACGCCGGCAAATACCTCTGATTCTGGTGTGCTCCGCGACCTCCGGTGTGCTCTGTGACCTCTGTACGCTCCGCCGTGACGCCTGCTTCCACCCCGGTGTGCTCCGCGTCGAAGAAGAGCTCAGATTTGAGCCCGCAGTGACGCACCATCTCCGGCCACCGCGCGAACTCGTCTCCGATGAGCTTAGGTGAAGTTTGAAGAGCGGCGCCGCCTCCAAATGGTCTGCCCTGTCCCGCTCCATCGTTTGCCGTGGCCAATTTTGAGTCAAATCAACGGAATCGACGAGTTCTTCCGGCCGTGGAGATGAACTCCATTGCTGACGTCAATTCTGACGTCAGCGGTTATTATTTTATTTTTAATATTTGTAGCATGCGAATTAGTATGCAAATAAAAACTTGTGTATGCAAATTAGTATGCGAAAACTTGTGTATGCAAATAGAAACTTGTGTATGCGAATAAATATAAAAATTGAATTACAAATGTGACTTAGTATTTGTAGCATGCCATCACCGTCTCCTCCCCGTCGTCTCCGTCTCCTCCCTGTCGTCTCCTCCCCGTAAAATTACAAATTTTAATCTACGCCGCCGTCCGCGTGCACGTCTCTCGCCCCAATGCTGGTGCGGTGAGCACCCCCACCTCTGGCCGCAACACGTGTAGTTAGTTGAAGTTAGTTGTGTATGCAAATAAATGACTTATAGTATGAGTAGCATGCAAATTAGTATTTGTAGCATGTGTTGGTTAAATTATTTACATGTTATAATGTTACAATGCAGATATACGAAGCCACCGCCGCCGCCCTCTCGGAGCCCTAACAAAGTTCGAGATTCTACAAAGAGAAATGTAAATGAAATTGAAATACTCGAGACGATTGAAATGTGTTTGTACAATTGAAATGTCTTTATCCAAATTACTTTGCTCCGGGTTGAAACTGAAATGTGTTTGTACAATTGAAATCACTTGCAGAAACTATGGACACCAGTAGAAACCTTGAACAAGAAGAGGACATGTTCGACATCATCCGCGAAAGTGATGGATTGGACCCCGGTACAATCCTTCAACAAGAATAGGAACACTTAGATGATTTCACCGGACAATTCCTGAACGAGTCCGGTGATGGATCAGACGGAATAGACGTCACCGACAATTCAGCTCACCGACAGTTTACCGACTCTACTGTTGGAAAGTCGTCCGCCGAGGTAGATATATGTCCTCAGGTGTTTGTCTCTGTTGAATAGATTTGTGTGTATACATATATGAACTATCACTTTTTCTTGTGTTTAGCCATCGGCGGGCCACGAACCGGGACCAAGCAAAAAAGCATACGTGAAACTAGGCGGGCCACGAACCGGGACCAAAAAGCTGCAAGGGAAACAGAAGTACCACATTGACGTAATCAATGAAAACGGCAAACCAAACGCAAGGAAATTTGTGGCTCGGTGCGGAGTCATTGTTCGGAACAGACTCTCCATCAGGGCTCAAGAATGGTATAAGCCAAATGTGCCAAAAGAGGGGGTTATTTATGTCTTGGATTAAGACAGACAACTCCTTTGGGATGAGCTCATGCATAATTTCACTTTACCGGAAGAGGAGGATGAACAAAGCCCAGTTATACAGAAACGATGCAAGGCCCTGACTTATATGGAGATGGCTGAATTGTTCCGCAGCTGGAAGAAAAGGCTAAACAAGTTCGTAATTCAAGGTACGACTCCAGAATTTGTCGGAATCTATGAAAAGATAAAAGATTAGTGGCCAGAATTTAAGGCGTGCAAGCAATCGGAAGCCGCTAAGAAAATCTCAGCGAGAAATAAGAAAAATGCTGAAAAAAAGACATATCACCATAACATGGGGTCAGGTGGCTACCTGACGGCCATGCCTAAGTAGACAAAATGGAGGATGAGTTATTGGCTAAAGGTATAGAGATTGAGACATTTGACTGGCCAGACCGCCTTAAGGCTTGGTTTTATGGGCATGGTGGAAAGTTAGACCCTGTAACAGGTGACTGTCTTTTTACCAAGGAGCACGAAGCTGACCCTATTGAAGCACTTAGAGAGGTATGGAAGGAGGTCACGGAAGGCAAGTTCCACCCTAACAGAGAGAAGAACGAGCTATCACGAGCACTTGGGAATGCTGAACACAATTGACGAACACGAGGAACCGTCGACTCCGTACCGTGGATAATTGGGTTTCCCAAAGATGTTTGCACTTACAAAAGACGATCGAGAAAGAATAAAGAGCATGCCGACCGGGTCCAGAGGATGGAAAATAAACTACTAGAGCATGAGAAGGAGATAGCAGAGCTGAAGGCAGAGAAGCAGACTCGACGGATGCCCTGTGAATCTGAGACGCCCGAAGATCCTTCTCCTGATCCAAAATCAATGCGGAGAAGCAGTGTGGCTTCGACGGAGCTCGATCGCCACAATGATATGACGGGCCCTCGTCACCCCATGGATAATATCGTGCAGCTGGAACTTTGCGACCTACATGTGCCATGCTTCAACATAACCGTGAAGGTGGCGCACGGTTGTGCCCTACCGCCTACACCAAATGGAACTTACCATATCCGCCCTATTCCAGATGGCTATGCGGTTGTCGGGGTTGATGAGGTTATGAAGACATATGAGGGGATTGAGCTGGACTTCCCAACGGGTGAAGACGAGGTTGAGTTGAGATTTGCCCTCAAGAGTACCTGCTTATGGAAAAAGGAATACATCGTGTTCCCACACATGCAGCAAAATCGCCCTCCCAGTCCACATGCCAGTCCACAGAACTATAACAACGACAACCAATGCGCTAGTCTAGACACCCCCCACAACGACAACCAAGGCGGTAGTCCATCTCCGTCGTCGCGTGAGCATACTTTGCCGCCACGTGAGTGTACTCCGCCGCCACGTCAACGGACTTCGTCGCCTCCGCAAAAGAAGCGTAAGTCCACAACTACGTTGACTAGTACTCAGAAAAGCGAAACGGGGAAGTCTCGCTTTGTGAACTCTCGCATAGATGTCGATATATGGGTCAACGAGATCCAGGCTACCCAGAGAAAGAAGGCAAAAAAGATGAATTTGCCTTTTCCGATATATTCTTCAAAGGCGATACGGTGGGCCATAGATTTCTTACGCATCCGTCGCAACATGAACTAAATATGGACGATGACTACATACGCGTTCTAGTGCGTACAGCTAGGAGAGTGCGGGAAGAACAAAAACTTGTTGCCACCCACAAGAGAGATGTTCCACAGCTCGGAATGCAGGCGGGACAATCGGCCCCCCACTCATATTGGCGCCTTACAACCGGAATCCGGTCGATGATGTACTTTCGCAGTAAGCTAGAGATACGAGTCTATCTCTAGCAGAGCTTAAAGCATTACAATCTGGCGAGAGTGTCACCATACATGAGGTGGTGCGAAAATATGTTAAGAGGAAAAGATCTTGTCGAGCCTGCTATGGTGCGCACTCTACCAGCTAGGTTGCACCAACTAAATACATGGTACATGCGTGCCACGAAAAGTCAAGACGGAGACTGACTCTATGGGAAAATTCCAAAGGATTTTTTTGGCCCAGGTGATGATGAGGTTCAAAGTGAGTATTGCGAATTATGACAGTTATTCAATTTTGATGCACTCGACAAATCTATCATCAGTGCCTTTTGCATGTAAATAATTAAAATATGTATATATGTCATTAATTCTCTAGCTCAACTTATTTTTCATTGCTTGTAATTATCCTCATCACTATATTTCTTTTTTGTACTCAATTATGGAGGCTGAAAATTATACAATCTCGAAAGTTGGGACTCAATCACAAGATTGGATTCATTGATCCTAATCGAGTTCACAATCATGGTTTGTTACATTAACCAGAGAATTCGGGGAAGCTTTTGCTAACTTACTTGATGACGCAACATTATAAAAAACAGCATAATTTTCCCGTTTAACTTCGAGTGAGTTGTTTACTTTCTTATACATACTCGATGTTAAGTATATGCAATTGATGATTTAGTTATTAACAAATATAAACATATGATAGATTTCACTGGGTATTATTTGAGATTGATGTTGAAAAGGCAATCGTTGATGTCTTGGACCCATTATCGAAACCTGAAGAAAAGTTTGACGGCACGAAAGAGTTGCTCCAGAGGTAATTTCGTTCATTATCACAATCGACCTCGTCTTTTCTAATAATATACTGTAATTAGTAATCTTCTTTACTAATTTTCTATACCGTAAATTTCAGGATTTTGGACAAGTTCACCTCTTTCCACAAGGACATCGGTATAGACCGGAAACTCACTTTTAAATGGCGAGAGGTAAGTCGTACTAGCTAGGTTCCGCGTATGCATATATCTTTAATTTTAGTCTACCAATTTTTCAATATTTTTGATTATTATTTGATTGATTTCTTATCTTATTCTCTCATAAAGTGGCGAAGCAGCAACAAGGCACCAATTTGTGTGGATTCTATGTCTGCGAGTTAATCTAAATTCACTTCAATGAGGGGGCAGACTGGAATGGCGTACGTTAACACTATATTCAAACTTGTTCACTTTTCAAACTAAATTATTTTTCATGATAATTGATATATTGGTGTTGATCTCTCCTTTTTAGTTTGAGACGATCCGGAACAGGCTTGATGCAAAAGACTGCCTACTACCAATTGCGGAGAAAATTGCGGGTTTTCTGCTTGACTATGTCATAAAGCCAGGCGCGGAATGCAGTATGATCCATCCAAAAAAGACCACCCCGAGAAAAAAAATAGGGTCTAATGCCTCTTTTGTCATGTAATTATTTCTGGTTGTAAGTATTTAGACATGATATTCTTACGGTTGTAAATATTTATTTCGGAGAACTCGTATATTACTAGTATTCATGACCATCCCGAGGAAAAATTCGTGTATTCATGATATATATTATATAGTAGCGTATAATATGCGACTCGATCTTTTTTGAAATGAAACATAAATATTAAAAACAGAAATAAAATAGAAACAAAAAATAAAAACAGGAAACAAAAAAAAATCATACATGCTGTCCCGGTTCGTATTACGAAACAGGACAAATGAGAACGAGACTCTGGCTGACTCAATTGGCCACGTGCCTCTCCTAATGATCCCGGGCCGTAGCGTCCCCGGGACAAATAGGGTAACCTATTTGTCCTGAACACGTTGTGCTGGGCGCGGGATCGGAAAAAAAACACTCTCGACCCGGGATCACTATCTAGTTCTGCTCCAATCCACATACGAATGCACATCAAGATAATAAAAGAATGAAGACGGACATATCTAGGTGTGTCCCTGTTGCATGACCCGAGAAGAAAGTGGCGGCCATGACTACAAGAGCTACGAAGAAACAGAGAGCCCGGCTCGTGCTTGCCATGGGAGATAGTAGTTAGCTATTTTTCTTGTGTTGTTGGTTGATTCGACCAACTCAGGTACGTTTCCTTGGTCCTTGATGCTAGATTTTATATCGATGGAAAACCGAAATCCCCCGGAAATTATGGATTTATTTGATCACTAATTGTCTTCTCATGCCTCTCGCGATCTATTTTCTCTCTCCAAGATCAGGCATTATGTATCGGATCGTACCTAATTATTAATTTTCCGACAAACGCAGGTCTTTTTCCATTTTACTTACGGCTGCAAGTACGTAACGTACGGACCATTAGATTATGATTTCCTTTTGAGGTATTAGCACTGGGATACAAATACTTGCATGAGAGGAGCAGTTTCATACAAAAACTTGTCAATGTGTACAAACTCATACAAAAACTTGTCTAGCTGTGCAAACTCATACAAAAACAGTCTGAAACCCCTCTGATTCGTCCACATGGCAGCCACGTCATATACGTATATTTCCAGAAACCCCCTCAGAAACAATGATAAGATGATTGGGTCACCCAGGACTCATAAAAGGAAACGGAACTTGATTGACGGTAGTCGCCTTCTCTTTCCGCTCTGTACGCGCCGTCGCCACTGCGCCGCCGTGGTCGCTGTGCCGCCGTCCTAAGATCATGGAGGACGATCCGTACTACCGTAGATACGATATGGAGGCGCCGGAGTACGGTATATTTTCGTGGCATCCCTGTTCTTCTCTCCCGCATGTATTTGTCCGCCGCTTTGTTCTTCTCCGTCGTGGTGACGATCAGATGAGGCTTTGGTCGAATAAACGTTTGGAATCGCAATTGTATTAGTTGATATTGGTTTGATGCATGAATTCGTGGTCGATTTCATGTTGATTGTTGGTTTCGATCTAGAGTTGGTTCGTGCATCGCTGGTGGCAAAGTGCGTCTAAATTAGCAATGATGCAGTGGTTGTAATGTGTTTTGTTTGCATATTTATCATATATGTGTTTGTATTAAGGTTTTGCAAATATTGGGCAACGATTTGGTGCATGCCCTGTTTCTGCCTTTTTTGCACTGTAATGAATAAAATGTGCGATTTTAGGATGATTTTGTGTAGTTAGGGAGTTTTAGTATGAGTTGTTAGTGTTAGTGTGTGGTGTTTGTATGCAAAAGTTTCAATTACATGTAGTAAAAGTCAGATAAGGAGTGAACTAAATTTATGGGCAGTGAGCTGTTTGAACTAAAGATGATCTGTTAACTGAATTTTGCTTCATTCTCTGAATTGCAGGTGCTGATAGTGACAAGTTTACGGTCCAAGTAACTCATAATGGTTTTTTCACTGGGCTTAGGGGTGATGTGGATTATGCTAGCAGAACGACGGACTGGTTTGACAACTGCAGCAGTGATACATTCTCAATTTTGTGGATTACGCATTTTTTAGAAGAGCTAGGCCATCCAGATAATGGCAGGACACATGTGTATTGGATCAGACCTGGGAAATATGTTGAAGATGGGGTGATTTGTATTGAGAAGGATGCCCATATCTTGATGATGATAGAAGCTTCCAAGGAGCACATAAATCTTTATTTGATGGTGGACCACACTAACTTTCTAAATATTTTCAGGGAAGATGTTATTTTGAGAGTTGATCCAGAAGTTACACCTGTATTGAACAATGCAATAGCTAGCACAGGCACAGAACCATCAGTGCTTGTTGATCAAATTAGTGAAGATGGTGAAGAAGAGACAGACACTGAATTTTATGACAGTGACTGGGATGTCGAGGATGGTGATGACGATATTTTCGCAGCTAATGTTGACAAGGAAGTGAATGATAATAATGAACCGGTGGAAATAGTGGAAGTAGAGGATGATGCTGGACTAGAACATGAAGATATTCAACTGTCAATAGAGCAGCATCACGAGTTACAATACAAGTTCAGCTTATTTAACCCAGAAGTGGACATGGAAAATCCAGATTTCAAGGTGGGGATGTTGTTTTCCAGTATGAAAGAGATAAGAGCAGCTCTGAAATCATATAGTATCAAGGAGAGGGTTAAGATACATAAAACCAGAAATGAACCTACCAGAGTTGATGTTGTGTGTCTTGGAGAATGTGAAGGAGGTTGCTCATGGTTCTTGAAGGCCTCTATGGACAGCAGGACTGAAGCAGTTGTAGTGAGGAAATATTGTGGTGCGCACAAGTGCGAGAGAGTTTGGGAGCTGAAGGCCTTGACAGCTCCTTTCTTGACTGCAACTTTCATGGATGAGTTCAGAGACAACCACAAGATGGATCTTACAACATTTGCAACTAAAATCCAACGAAAATTCAACATGACACCTAACAGATGGAAATTAAGGAGAGCAAGAAAGGAAGCACTATTAAGGATACATGGGGATGAGGAACAACAGTTTAGCTTGTTGTGGGATTATGGGCAAGAGCTAAGGACTTCTAACCCTGGCTCTAAATTTTATGTAAGCACAAATAAATCAACAGAGCAAGGAGTAGTGAAGGAACATTTGGCCACATTGTACTGGTCTTACGATGCTTGCAAGAGAGGGTTTCTCGAGGGATGTAGACCATTCATTTGCATTGATGGTTGCCATATAAAGACCAGATACAAGGGTGTACTACTAACTGCAGTTGGTGTTGACCCAAACGACTGCATCTATCCAATAGCAATGGGGGTAACCGAAGTGGAATGTACAAGTTCTTGGGAGTGGTTTCTAACCACACTAAAAGATGATCTGAATATCACTAATAGTTCTCACTTCACAATAATGAGTGATAGGCAGAAGGTAATTTTCGCATTTTTGTTTAATTTATTTGCTTGTTTATTTTATTACTTGTTTTCTTTGTTAGTTTGTTTATTTATTTGCTTGTTTATTTTAACAGGGCCTCATTAATGCAGTCAAGACTGTGTTCCCTGATGCAGAACACAGGTATTGCGTTAGGCATTTGTATGAAATTTTTAACAAGAAGCACAAGGGAGAAACTTTGAAGAAAGATTTATGGGCCATTGCTAGATCATGCAATATTCCAACTTGGAGAAAACACATGGATAAAATGGAATCCGATAGTAAGGAAGCTCTGAGCTGGGTTGAGGAACTGGAACAACATACATGGATTAAGGCTTTTTTCAAGGACTTCTCGAAATGTGACATGTTATTGAACAACCACTCCGAAGTTTTCAACAGGTACAGTTTACTAAATCTCCCTCATTGTACTATGTTGGTTTACACTTGTGCACATGCACATCACTGACCGGGTTTACTTATTCTTGTGCAGCTATATTCTTGATGCCAGAGAAATGCCTATGTTATCTATGCTTGAGAATATTTTTTACAAGATATTGCATAGAATTGTTGCAAAACAAAAAGAAGTTGAGAAATGGCATGGTAAGATTTGTCCAAAGATCAAGAAAAAGCTGGACAAAGCAACTGAATGGGCTGCAAATTCTAATGTTATGAGTGCTGGTGGAGGGCTTTACAAAGTAGCTTCTTCTGAATTTGAAGGAGGATACTGTGTGGACCTTAAGGCTATGACTTGTGACTGCAGGAGGTGGCAGCTCACAGGGATACCTTGCTGGCATGCAATTGCTTGCTGTAGAACCGAAAGGAAAAATCCCGAGACTCTTGTGCACAGTTGTTACTCGATAGAGACTTACAAGAAGGCATATGCACATAACATGGCACCACTGAGAGCTAGATGCCATTGGGAAAAGCAAAATGGTGTACTTGTGAATCCTCCATTGTTTACAAAAGTACTAGGCAGACCTAAGAAGAACAGGAAGAAAACTCCAGAGGAAGTAGAGAAAAATGGTGTAAAATCCATCACAAGGGCAGGCCTATCAATGCACTGCTCAGTTTGCAAGAAGGCAGGCCACAACAAAAAAGGGCATGCTAAATACATGCTAGAACAGAACAATGGTGCGGCAATTCTTGAAGATGAAAATGGGGATGGAGATAACCCTGCAATTTTAGAGGTGACAATGGTGCTGCAATTATGTGTATTTGATCACCTTGCCACAATTTAGCTAATTAATTAAACTTTGTGTTCTTCACAGCACATTATTCCCCAGCCTACTAACCCTGCAATGGATCCTAGCAAACAAGTCGACACGATGGTGTACAGGATGGGTCAAGAGGTTGCATATTTACTTGCTAATACATAATTTACACAAGCCTGCACACTTGACTTGTTGTCTAACTAAATAATTGAAATTTTATTTCTAGGCGAGAGCACACGTACCACAACCAAGGAATAATGGCCCTCTGCCTCAAGAGAGTTCTTTCGTAGCTGCTGCAAGAGATGCTCTGCCACAATCTAGGGTTACAACTGCAATGTCAAGAGGAAGAGCCACATCAGCTGCTAGGGGAAGGGGAAGAACCAGCACATCTCAAGTGGAAGGAGAAGCACCTCGACAAGCAGCCACTGGCAGAGGTAGAGGAAGAGGGAAGAAGAGAAGTGGAGAAGCTAGCAGCTCTGAGCCCACCCAACCTGCAAATACAACAACAAGACCAAGGAGATCATACAACACTGCACCAGGTTCTGCTTATCATATGTTGTTTGGTCCTGACAAACAGCAACAACAACAAAAAGGCCAAGATGCACACAGAATTGTACCTGACCTCAATGAAGCAGCTCCAGAAGAAATACAGACAACACAAGATGCACCATCTGCTTTTTAGATGTTCTTTTGTAGGCCTTGTCTCAGTTTAGTTCAAACTGAACTTGTTTTGTGCTTTCCTGGCAAATGTGAGTTCATATGTGCACTATATGTACTGCAAGATATTTGCAAGCATTGAACCATTTTATTTGTGCAAGCACTGGTCAACAACAATAGTACATTATATTTGATATTACATTGCTTAATTCATTACACCATTGCACACTACACTGCACTAAACCTACAGCCTCAATGTAACAACATTTTGTATTTGATATTACAAAGCTTAATTCAGTACATCATTGCACACTAACACATTGTGATACTTGCCTTCAATGCTTGTATTTCTGTATTTTTCTTACTCAACTGATTTTGCAGAGTGTACAGGTCTTGTATTTCTGCCTCAGCTTGCGATCGAGCAATCGGCTTCTGCACAGAGTGTGCAATTCTCACCATCGCAGCAACATAGCAGAAGCAGGAGCTCACAATCGCAGTGACGGAGCTCACAATCTGCAACAGAGGTGTAGTACCTCCGGCCGCCGCCTCTGCGGCAGCCGTGCACCGAGCCGCCGCCGCCGTGCACCCGCGCCCGCGTCGCCTCTGCGTCGACCCCCAGCTCCTCCGCTCCGGCGTGGCCACCGAGGACAGCTAGTGCGTGAAGCAGAAGTCGCAGAGCTTGGCGTCCATGTCCCCGTCGATGACTGCGGGGCGGCAGGTGTCGTCGACGTACTCACCACGCGCCGCCGCCGTGGAGCCGCTCATGAGGTCGCCGTTGGGCGCCTACTCGAAGACCAGGACGCCGTGGAGCTGCTCGTCTCGCTGGTCGCAGTAGGCGGATGTTATGGATTGGAAAACTGAATTGGGGATTTCGTGTGTCACCGCTGATGTCATGGTACACATAATCCGGGGGTTTCTGAAAATAAGCTAGCTGCCTATCAATTGTTTCTGAGGGGGTTTCTGGAAATATACGTATATGCGTGGCTGCCATGTGGACGAATCGGATGGTTTCAGACTGTTTTTGTATGAGTTTGCACAGCTAGACAAGTTTTTGTATGAGTTTGTACACATTGACAAGTTTTTTATGAAACTGCTCCTCCCGTACAAGTATTTGTATCCCCAATGCTAATACCTCTTTCCTTTTTCTTTCCTTTCCTCGGCCAACTGCAATATCCGATCAATCACGCAAGACATAAATACAATCGATACAGAGCGATTTGATGAATAGAGTAGTAAATAGTTAGCGACCTAGGCCAGTGACAAATCAGGTGCAATTACAGGAATAACAGGATATACAGACGGACGATTGTTTTCTCTACTACTTTTTTTTTCTTCTTTTGAATAATTCTCTACTACTTAGAAATTACAGGATATCAGCATGCAGCGACCTGGTACGCAACAATAACCATTCCAATAAGCATAGATTAAGTACTTTGATATTACAACGAATGGTCAGGTGCAATCATAGGATATACTAAGTTTTGATTGTTTTCTCTACTACTTAAAAATCACATGATATCAAGATGCAGCGATCTGCGTAGATTAATTACTAAGACTAGCTGAGGATACCAGGACACAGCGATCTGCATATATTAATTACTACCACCATGCTGAAAAAGACCGTCATGGTTTTCTTAAATACGGAATTATCTATAAATACTTTATATCTTTTATATCTGGATATACCCATATGTAGAGAAACTTATGACATTCTTGTCGAGACGGGCGGAGTACTCCCTCCGTTTACTTTTAGTTTGCATCTGGGCACCGAACAGATACCTAGGTAGGTCAGGAGCTTGTGTAGTGACACCAGACAGCCAAAAGTTTTCTTGGATGCCGCTTCGGCTCCTGGCGATCGAGAGGTGGTTTCTAGGGTTTCCAGTGGAATCGACGGCGCCTGCGAATCTTCTCCAGCGAGGCGTGAAGGGGGTTGCGGGAACGCGTTTTCTCGCCGCTCGCTAGTTTTGATCTCTCCTCCTCTTCGACTTGGGGTGTTCCACCAGGGGCGACTACAGTCGATCTGCTGGGAAGGGAGATCATGGCTTAGTCAGAAGGCGGCCAGAAGCATGGTGCTGGTGCTGGTGCTGAAGCAAAGGGAAAGGATACACTGGGATCTGAGGAACCAATCGAGGATCTGGTGGGTCGTATGAAGTTTGGTGGTCGAATCCACTAAGTTGTTCATTGATGATCGAGAGGATACGCAAGCGACTCCAATTTGGGCATTGGCGGGCAAGATTTTAGGCTAAAAAATCTTTAGTATCCAAACGATTGCAGTGGTGTTACGCCCAGCTTGAGGTAACCCAAAGGGGCTGGTGTTTCGGGATGGCGGCCCTAATCTGTTCGTCGCAGAGCTTCTTTCGGAGCAGGAGAGGTACAAAATCTAGGAGCAGTCGCCATGGAATCTGAACAAACATGCTTTTGTGCTGGAGAATTTCAAGCGCAGTCAACGACTGTCGGAACCGAGGTTTGATCAGTTGCCGATATGGATTAGAACGATGAATTTGCCCTTTAATTTGCATGATGATTGGGGAGAGAGGATTGCTAGCAACATAGGGGTTTTCATCAGCATTGATAAGACCGAGAGTCAATGGGAAGTATCTGCGGGCTCATGTTTCAATCAATGTCCATGAGCCTTTGTAGCATTGTATATAGCTATAGACTCGACCTTGCACTAGTAGAAAAAGACTTATATATGAAGTCCTTTTTATGGCGTACCAAATTGCATGCGCCACAGAAAAGCATTTTTTTTGACGTATCTTTTACATGTGCCGTATAAAGTCATATGGTTCCATCGACAGAGAAAACAGCGAGTATCCTTAACTGACGGCTGACGAGCAGAATCACGGCTCGAGCAGAGCAAGACAGTCAGCAGTGAGCACTTCGTATGGTCTTTTTCGTCAGTGATAGAGCACTTTGAGTGATGCATCATGACCAGACCGGCGTAGCAAAGGGCCTCGATAAGTACAGCCTCGTCCTGGGGCACTACTGTGGCCCGCGATATCACGGACGCGGATGGCCCGGTAGTGATTGCCTTCCCATGGTCAGGTTCAAAGCCCAGCTGCAGACGGTGTCCAATAAGCACAGTGAATGTAATCTTGAGGTTATTCTATAAAAAAATGTAATTTTTAGTTGATTTTTTTATATGCAATCTTAAGTTGTGTCACCTGTGATTCTAAAAATAAATCTGTGTCAAAAGGAGTTCGAAGGAAACTGTGATAAGGTGACAATAACCCTTGCGGTTGAAAATTGAAAGCCACTGAGCACACTTGCACTCTTTATTTTCTAGGAAAACATAAATAATTATTTGAAGTTTCAGAATCTGAAATAACAAGAAATGTACACAAGGTATGTACATGCAAAATTTGGTGAAAAAACATGCAAGTTTGTTCTCTGCGTACAGAAAACAAGAATGAGAGACTAGAATAGCAACTTGTTTTCACGGTTATAATTTTTATTTTCAACACAACACAAGAAGGAGAAGGCATGCATGTTTGTATCAAATTAAAGTGTACACATAATATTCAAACTTTTGCATCACTTCGATTTACTTCTTTAAGAGTGTAAAAAAAAAACCAGGACCACAAGCACACTTGGTTACATGGTCACCTCTCCGGCTCTCCGGATGGCATCCACGGTTCAAAAAAGACAAAAAAGAAAAGAAAACTAAACCCACACAGAAAAATGTACTTGAGACTCACGATATGTGCACCTTGACACCTTTGAACTACTAATGCAAGTCCGGTTTCATGTGAGCAAGCATAAGACATCTGGTCTTCGTATGCTTGTCTCATGACTTACGGTGAGCAGCCTTGGCAAACTTTGTAGCATCCAGAACTTGTTCCTTTTTTGATGTTTGAGAATGAGAATATTGCATTACCACGGTTAATTCCAATTTATTTTTCTCTAAGATAAAACTCAAAGCAAAACTGTAAAGCTAAATAGTTCTAGGTTCCATCTACAAAATGTGCAAGAAAATATTGAATGCATGTATCCATAAACAGTGACTTACAATAAACATATTATTATATGTCTTCCAGACTTCCACTAAATCTAACACCCCTATTGAATTACATCGACTCGGAATTCAAGACCGACACGCCACTAGCAAAGAATCACTCAGAGTAGAAAACACATTGCCAATAGTATTTTCCATACGACTCCCGTTGGTCAAGTTGGCATCTCATGCCCCGGCTCTCGACACCCCGGGAGCCCACATAACATTATGATGACTCTGTCAGGTTCATATAGTGTGTTTCGCATGTATGAGTCCGATTAGAACCCACCTGGTCATAGGCATTCTGCCATCCTTGATTTCACGAGACCACTACAAAAATGTTTGAGGCAGGATGATGCATCACCAATTAAATCTTACATATTTACATAGACAATTTAATATTGATGCGCCTTAGACCCTTCATTTACACAATATATTTTAAGGGGTTCCTGCTGTAACTTTTGGAGGTATCATTCTTGCATGCAGCATATCCACGTCATCCATACAATGATCCACATCCCTAATTAGTGGTTGTCAAATAAGTAACAATCGCACGTCATGTGTGTGTTTGGGAGGGGTCCTTGGCCCCCTACCCTCAACAAACAATATAACAATTGTAGAAACAATGGCCCGGACCAAATGGAAGTATATCTGGACCAAAAAAGAAAGGAGGTCTTTGTAACATCCCAGCATTTAGAGTCCAAAAACATAGAGGACACAGGAGTGTGCATTGCATTCATGCATCAGAAAATCCGGATAATTTTCGCGCATTTAATTTTCAAAACACTAAGTGATTGAAGTTTCACTTGAGTTGGTGAAATTGAAGTAGATCATCAACTTGAGCGTTATAAACTTCGAGATGATCTTGCCTTAAACCTTATTTTGGGGTAAAGAGATACACGATGAGAGGTTACACTAAAGAAAAGAAAACTTGTTACATCAAAACAATATTTAGGAGTTAATGACCAAAACAACTATTCTTAGTTATTCTCTGATCATCTATTCTTATCAGTTGTGCTAGACATATTTCTAGAACATGGAAACCATGACATTCTTGGAGACCAATTGAATTACCTAAAGCTTAACCTAGATCTTCCACTTTTATCTTGACATCATATTTCCTTATCTCCTAATCTTCTCGAAGGCATCAACAAGAGAAGATATCGAGAAGGGAAGAAATACAACAAGAAGACATAGAGAAGCATTCCTTAGATGGACATAGAAGTGTTATGTCAATCTATCCTGAAGAATTGGAAACTCTTACATCCTAATCCATCCATGTTAATACCTCTGGAAATGATATGACAATACAATGTTAGTGTTATATAGAAATAGGTTGACAACAGGCTTTGCAACCTTGTTGACAACTCATTTTGGTATGCACAATCAATGGAGTGCCATATACACATGAATAGTAGGATAGATCATCTAGTACATCAAGATCTTGGATGTCATAAAATACAGATACATTCATATACCACCAACTCAAGAAAGTTGGCTTTGGTTAAATTGAATTGTCCTCACTGAAAGGAAAGACGTCGCCTAGAGGGGGGGGGGTTGAATAGGCGAGGAACACTTTTTACAATTTAGGCTTGATAAATGCGGAATAAAACTTAGTGTTTAACTTATCAATGACACAACCTAAATATACTAGGTTCGCTATGTGCACCAACAACTTATGCTATGCAACACAAACAACAATGGGATAGCAAGGTAAAGAACTTCAAGCACGATGGCTATCACAAAGTAAAGTGCATAAGTAAAGAGCTCGGGTATAGGGATAACCGAGGCACGCAGAGACGATGATGTATTCCCGAGTTCCACCATAAAAGGTGTACGTCTCGTTGGAGAGGTGTGAGCAACCACAACAGGTTTGCTCAACGCCACAAAGGCCTCACCTTCTTCTCCGATGAACTCGACCACAAAGGTCCGAGTCCACCTTCCACTATGAACTCCTTTGGGGCGGAGAACAATCCCGTACAACAACCTTGGGGCACACACCCACAACCGAATTGGGGGCTCCCAAATGACCACAAGAGGTCTTGACCACAAAGGTCCCAACTAGCCACAAAGGCCTTGACCACAAAAGGTCCTACGCCACAAAGGCGGCCACTAAGGCGTCTAGGGTCCAAGACCCAAGAGTAACAAGCTCACGAATTTCACCACCACGAATCCTCGTGGAGGGCTCAAACCGATGCAAGATGCAATGGCAAGAACACACAAAGTGCTCAAGTCCTTCACTCTCAAATTCCAACAAAGCAAAAATTGCTTATGGGGGAATAAGAGAGGAAGAACCAAGAAACCACAAAGGAGACAAATCCTACAAAGGGGGAGAACCACAAAGGAACTCAAAGATCTAGATCCACTATGTTCCCCTCACTTAGAGGAGAGATGGATTGGTAGAATTGTAGATCTAGATCTCCTCTCACTTTTCCCTCAAAGATATGCAAGAATCATGGGAGGATTTGAGAGGGGGCAAGCTTTCCCAAGGTCAACAATAGCAAGAGAGAGAGAGGGGAAAGTCGTCAGCTCAAGGAATAAGAAGGGGAGGGGTATTTATAGCCCCTCCCAGATTTCTAGCCGTTGGGAATCTCCAGTCCGGAAATTTCCGAACTGAGGTCCGGAAATTTCCGGACCCCAGAAATCTCCGGTAGGAATTCCGACCCGAGCTGAGAAAAGATCAGTGCTGAAAGCAAATAAGACTTGGCGAAAAACTGCAACTTGTGACCGGAAATATCCGAACCAGGGCCGGAGATTTCCGGACCCCGGAAATCTCCGGTAGAAAATCCGATGGAAAACTGAACTGAGTCAGTACGCAATTGAGTTCTGGACTTAGCAAAAATCTTCCGTCGCTCGGAGATCTCTGGACTAGGGCTTGGAAATCTCCGAGCACCGGAAATCACCGAGCAAGGTCTGGACATTTCCGACCCTTAGAAAAACTGCAGAAACAACAGAACTGAAATATCTTTTGCAAATAAACTCCGAATGATTTGAGACCAACTCCGTTGGAAAGGCACTGACAAGGTTGGAAATATTGCAAACCATAAAAAGAGCAAAGTCTCCACACATGTGAAGGTGTGGAACTTTCCTCAAGGTTGAACCGGTAATATTTCCACACCAAAAACGTAATGAGTTTTCCAAACAAAAACCGTTTTCGAAGAACTTGGTCTTGTCATGAAGATCACGACAAGCACCAAAAACCAACAAGGAGAAAAGCCAAATAAGAACCAAGAAAGATGATATGCCAAGCATGCAAAGGTTTGAGCTCTCCACAAAGATGCGATCAAGTTACTCACTCGAGAGCCCCTCTTGATAGTACGCCTAACTATCCTATAGCCCTATCAAGATCATACCTTTGCCTTGAGCAATCCACTTGAGCTAGATGATGACGATCTTGATCTCTTCAAGTGGACCACCTTTCTTGATTGCGCTTGCTAGCACATGCTTGATGAAGACTCCTCCATATACTCCCCCATACTCCAACATGGGAGAGTCTCGCTTAGCTTCGTCTTCATGTCTCCGACAGCTCCCCTTGGTCTTGCACTAGTCAACCTTGATGACGATCATGGCATGACATCATCCTCCATGAGCTATATGAATTGATCTTCTTGTTGCAAGCTCATGGAAGATACCATCTTTCTTCTTATAGGTGATGGCTTGACAACTTCAAGCCATACTTGCAATATGCTCAAAACACACATTAGTCCTTAGGGATTGTCATTAATTACCAAAACCATACATGAGGGCACATGCCCTTTCAATCACCACAAGGGTGAGACGAGTGATGTTGGAACTTTAATATAGGACAAGAAGAACTTTTATTGAATATCTACTTCTTGTTCAGAAGGATCAATGCCAAAGTAAAGTCACATATCGATTTATGGTGTTTCTCCAAGGGGATCTTAACCAAAGAGAAAGTAATGCCAAATCATAAGTGTATATAATCAATACACATATCTCGGAGTCACATGCATCATCTTTCATGACCATGTGAATGAAGAATCATATAATAGGGGAGCCACTATATCACTAATGGATAATCATCCATTGGATGAACCCAAGAATTCTTTTTCAATAAAAGATAATCTTGGACATATGGCAAATTAATCATCTGGAAGCATTAGTTGATATATGTTCAAGGATACTCATTTCACAAACTCAAATATATCTATTATTAGATATACTCCTAATACATTAACTCCATCAAGAAAGAATGTATCCTTCTTACTCCATCTTAACTAGAGGATGGAATGAGAAGAAGTCTAAACTCATCATCTTATCACCATAAGACCTAACCTTAGGGAGGAATTCCTATCGTGTGCTTTCATAAACAATTGATCATGTTCTCACATGATTTATTTGTTAATGATCACAAATAAAAGCCATTTGGCAATTTCTCATGCTTAGCATGGATTTGACATAAAGCATTGTGCATACTCTTCTTAGGAATCACAATGACCCATTTTTTTATTTCCATCAAACCATAATTTGAAATACCTAAATCACCATACCACCAATTGGTGTACTCAATATTTCAATATTTTAAAATACAAAACCTAGATCATTTTAGAAGTTGATGGAAACAAATTAGAAATAAATAAGGCCATAGAAATAATTTCACATGGTTATAAAGCACCATAAAAACAAATAAGTGAAAACCATGAATAGAAACAAATTGGATATTTATTTTATCCAAAGTCTTTTAACCAAAACCTCAAATCAACTTAATTGGAATTATAACATAGAAAATATTTCCATGTGCGTAATATGAACTAACAAAAATTATTTAAGTAAAAGACATTAATGAAAGAAATATAGCAAATGGTCCAAATTCACTTTAAGAGATAAAAGAATTCAAAACACACCAAATATTCAAAATATATCAAATATACAAATGTCTTAATGGAAATAATTTTTTTATTTCAAATATAAACTTCTCTGTACTTGTTTGCAAGTTTCAGAATCTAAAACAGATCCAAAAAACATAAACCAGGGGCCTGTTTACACTGGTTTTGTAGTTTCTCAGGAACCCAGGGGGTTTTCCGCAAAATGGCTTTAAATCGTTTCCTTCTTCCTCCGGCCAGAAAGCAGCCACCGTAGTGTCGCCTCTCCCGAGCATCCGTGCTCCTCCCTCTCGCTCTCTTCCACGGATAAGGTCGCGGAGGAGACGTCTGCATCTCCCTACCTCTCACTCGCTCCCATCTCTTTCTTCCTCTCTCTGCTTCTCTCTCAAGAAAATCCCTAACCCTAGCTTTCGGCCGCCGCCGTGCGCCGGCGATAGCGACCGATTCCGTCCAAGAATCCAAGACTTGAGAAGCTCTGGAGCATCGCTGTGTCTCTCTATACCTCCTCGGTTACCTATGCGTGCAGGGAAGCTCTGGAGGAGGAGTATTTCTCCGAGTTCCTCAATTCCGGCCGCCGCTCCCCGAGACGCTCGCCGTCGACTCCGGCCACCCCGTGCCAAACCGAGCAGTTCTGGAGGTTCTTATCATCTTCCTCGTCCTCCTCGTCAAGCAGTTCGTGCGGGGAAGCTCTGAAGATGGAGGATTTCGTCACCGTCTCCAACTCCGGCCGCCGGCTTCCATGGACGAGCTCGTCGCCATCCGACCTCTTCCGGCCTCCCCGACCCTTTCAATGTGCTCAGGGTGAGCCTACCATCCTTCCCGTACCATCCGTTCGTCCCAACTCATATGGGAGTTCGATTTCACCGGGAGCCGAGCGCCGCCGCCGCGGGAACTCGCCGCCGGCGAGCCTCCGGTGACCATTTGGTCCGTGCGCCGCCACCCCATAGTTCACCTCAACTCCCTCTAGCTGCTTCACTCTCTGACTTGCACCGATTTACCCCAAATCGTCGAATTCATCTCGGATTGGAGATGAACTCCAGCGCTGACGTCATCAGATCAATTTAAATAATTACCTTTATTTATTTTCGAAATAGATTAGTCTATGACATGTGGGACCCCTGTGTCAGACTTTTATTGTTTTACGAAAATTCTGTAAATATTAAAACCCTGACATGTGGGCCCAACTTAATTTAATAATTATAGAAATTGATTTAAATTGAATAAACTTTGTAAATTCATAACTAATTCATTTTAAATCAGAAAAAAATAATCTTTATACCAAAATGATCAAAAAAATAAAATCTATATTTTTGTATCATTCTTATTTGTGTTTGAATAAAACTGTAACATAATAAAATTTGAAAAACAAACCACATAATTTGTTTTTTAAATATGAAGTTAATTTTGAAATGCTACTTTGAATGCATTTCAAACTTCATTTAAAATTGTCTCAGATGCTTAGCTTTCAATTTTAAAATGTGTTTTCATTATAACAAGTATTATTATTATTTCAATAATTTTATTTTAATATCATATTTATTTAAGAAAATAATTAAAAAGTATTATTTTCATAAACTTAAAAATAAGTTATAAGCTTGTAAAGGATGATCTAATACTATTTGGTATTCATTTCAAATAAATAAAATCCAATAACATCTGAAAACTACTCAGATCCACTTTGTATGAATGTTCCACTTATTTCATGTATTACTTACTTCTTGTTTGTTTATAATTTGGTAAAGTGAAAATCATTAACAAACACCTAATGAATAGATAACACTTGAAGGGGATCGTGTGCAGAAAACAACATTTTTCCTACCAACGATATCCTAAAAGCAAGCCAAGATCTATTCTAAGCAGATATAGTAGTACGAACGGAGATCGGAATACGTACCCTTGTAGACCGAAAGCGGGGATTACGTTCCCGCACAAACGTTGTCGATGAAGACCGACGAAGCCGACCTCAAGGTCGTGTAGAGGAAGCAGACCTCCGAGTACCGCAAGCGCAGCACCTCGCAGAGAGTCGCACACGTACGGTGGAGACGACGGCCTCCGAAGCTCCAGTCCAGGACGAGCAGCGGAAGACTTGGACCGGAACACCAGCAGCACGGCAGCGGGCTATGGTGGAAGAGATCCCCCTCCTCAGCTCGGCGCGGCTCCGACTTGGGAACCACGAGATCGAGAGATAAATCGGGAATTAATTGGTGAATTAAAAGGCCAAGGGTGCCCCTTCTTATATAGGTTCCCAGGGGGAGCCAACCTTGCCAGCCAGGCAATGTGGGACTATCCCCACATGCCTGGTGCGGCTAGGCTTGGTGCGCCGGCCCCCTGGTGGGCCCCTTGGCCCATCCAGGCCGGCCACCAAGGCCCCCACCGAATCCCCTAGGGATTTTCCCCCTCTTGGGCCTTCTTTCGACCAGAAGGCCCATTTAGGGAAATCAGCCTAAATAAATTCGAAAATAAATATATAAAATCATATTTGCATATTAATTACACTAATTAATATCAAACATAATATATATAATTTTTCCTAGCTCCGAAAACTCTTTCGGCGCTGCCCGATCTCCATCGGACCCCTCCCGGGACGCTCCCGGTGATGTCTTTCCTTTCCGGTTGTCTTGTCGAAACCCCTTAAGTGTGTTACCCTACCGGTTCGATATAATAACAGGTATGACCAAGACTCCTCTATGATCAACGACTAACTCGTAGGCCTGGACCCCATGAATTAATCTCTGTGATATAACGAATGACTTTCATCTATCAAACTTGAACGCAAAGTCTTAAACCTTTTGCCATAGCGATACTTAGCACGTCCGAGCGTCGTTCCATAGATATCTCCATACCTAATCCCGACCTCGTTACCAACGACGCTATCTTCTACTCGTTCATGATCTCATGTCTCCGTGACCTAGTCACATGCTTGCAAGCTCATTAGACATGATCTCACCGAGTGGGCCCGAGAGTATCTATCCTGCTATGCGGACTGGCAAATCCCGCTCTTGACCCCTCGTCTCAACTAATCCTTTCCGATACCCAAAAGTATCACCGTTATTGTCATACTAAATAAGATACGACATTTGGTGCAATCAAAGTATCTTCCAGGGATAATAATAAGAGTTGATCTCACGGTCAAAGGCGTAACGACTACGTTCTCCAAATCTGGGTATGTCCATCACATCGTTCTCCAACGATATGACTCCCATTGCCGATCGGCGCCATGCCCCATGACCGGGAAACCTCGATCATCAAACGCGCAACGAAACTAGTCTTAGTAGAGGCTACTAGGGACCTGGTTGTTTACGTATCACACCCGCATTAATGTTTCCGCTTAATACGGTTCTAGCATGACACAAAAACCTATTATGAACAAACGAGATATGATAAAGAATACACTTTATTAATTGCCTCTAGGGCATATCTCCTTCAGTCTCCCACTTGCACTAGAGTACAACTTAATCTAGATTACAACTTGGTAAAATCTTAACACCCATAGCTAACTGGTGCTTTTCATGCTTATCAAGCGGAAGAGGCTTCGTCAGCGGATCTGCCACATTCAGATCCGTATGCACTTTGCAAATCTTCACATCGCCTCCTTGTACGTACTGACGTATCACATGGAAGCGTCGGAGAATGTGTTTGGCGGTGGAGTGAGACCTTGGCTCCTTGGCTTTCGCAATGGCACCCGTATTGTCGCAGAAGAGGATCACGGGGTCTTGCACGCTCGGGAACACTCCAAGTTCGATGACGAACTTCCTCAGCCACACAGCTTCATTCGCGGCCTCGCAGGCAGCAATGTACTCCGACTCCATTGTAGATTGTGCGACTATGGGTTGCTTCCCACTTCTCCAGCACACGGCGCCTCCATTCACCTTGAACACGTAACCTGTCTGTGACTTACAGTCATCGGGGTCTGAGCAGAAACTTGCATCTACGTAACCCATTACGCCAAGTTCCTCATCGCAGCCACCATACACAAGGAACATTTCCTTTGTCTTATTGAGATACTTAAGAATGCTCTTAACAGCTACCCAATGCGGCATTCCAGGATTACTCTGGAACCGGCTTGTCGAACTTAGAGCTAATGCCACATCCGGTCTAGTACTCAACATTGCATATATGATCGATCCTATGGCTGAAGCATAAGGATGTTTCGTCATTTTGGCCTTACCCAGTTCCGTCACCGGACACTGCGCCTTACGCAATATCTTATTCTTGATAACCGGCAGAGAACCCTTCTTTGCCTTCTCCATATGAAAACGCTTCAGTATTTTATCAAGATAAGTACTCTGACTTAGTGCTAATAGGCGCCTTGATCTATCACGATAGATTTTTATGCCTAAAACATACGCAGCTTCTCCTAAGTCCTTCATGGAAAACTTACTGTTTAAATATTCCTTCACGCTATTCAGAAGTTCCACATCATTCCCTATTAGCAATATGTCGTCAACATATAGTGCTAAGAACACAACCGAGATCCCACTCATTTTCTTGTAAATACAGGTCTCTTCCACATTCTGGATAAATCCAAAACCTTTGATTACCTCATCAAAGCGAAGATTCCAGCTCCGAGATGCATCATACATTTGTAAATACAGGTCTCTTCCACATTCTGAATATCCATCAAAGTCCACACTTGTTATCATACATGGATCCTATTTCGGATTTCATGGCTTCAAGCCATTTCTCGGACTCTAGACTCGCCATCGCCTCCTTGTAGTTCGTAGGTTCGTCTTGCTCGACTAGCATGACAGTGCAAACCATGTTGCCATACCATTCTGGTGCGATCCGAGATCTACCAGACCTACGAGGTAGAACATCTTCCTCGACAGTTTCTCCCACTCCTTCCACGGAGGACGTTTCTGGAATTGCTTCCGTTGCGCCACTCGGAATCTCGAGTTCAGGATCAACGATTTCATCGAGGTCTACCTTCCTCCCACTTACTCCTTTTGCGAGAAACTCCTTCTCTAGAAAGGTACCGGTCTTCACGACAAAAGTTTTGCCCTCAGCTTGGTTGTAGAAGGTGTACCCAACGGTTTCCCGCGGATATCCTACAAAGACGACTTTCTCTGACTTCGGTTCGAGTGTGTCGGGCTGTAGTTTCTTAACGTACGCCTCACAACCCCAAATCTTCAGAAACGATAACTTAGGCTTTTGGCCATACCATAATTCATACGGCGTCGTTTCAACGGACTTGGACGGAGCCCTATTTAAAATGAATGCGGCTGCTTCTAACGCATAACCCCAGAAAGACACTGGCAGATCGGCAAGAGACATCATAGATCGAACACTATCTAGTAGAGTACAATTACGTCGCTCGGACACACCGTTACGCTGCGGTGTTGGGGCCGGCGTAAGTTGGGGTACTATGCCACAACTCTTCAGATGTGTGCCAAACTCAAAACTCAAGTATTCTCCACCGCGATCGGATCAGAGATGCTTGATTTTCCTATTAAGATGGAATTCTTTGAACTTTTCAAACGTTTCAGACTTGTGTTTCATCAAATAGATATAACCGTATCTACTCAAGTCATCAGTGAAGGTGACGAAGTAACGATAACCATTATTTGTCGAAACGCTCATCGGTCCACACACATCTGTATGTATGATCCCCAACAAATCCGACGCCCGTTCAACGAAACCTTTGAACGGTGTCCTGGTCATTTTGCCCATAAGGCATGGTTTGCATGTATCGAGTGATCCGAAATCCAACGAGTCCAAAAGTCCATCGGAGTGGAGTTGCTTCATGCGCTTTACACCAATATGACCAAGACGGCAATGCCACAAATACATGGCGGTATCGTCACTACACTGAATCCGTTTGGCTTCTATGTTATGGATGTGAGTACTACGATCGAGATTCAACAAGAATAAACCGTTATTCTCAGGAGCATCAACATAAAAGATATCATTCATATAAATAGCATAATTGCTTGACACTGATTTAAATGAATAACCGTCTTGTAACAGGCAAGACCCACTTATAATGTTTACACTCAAGGATGGCACAAAATAACACTTATTTAAAACCAAAACTAATCCCGATGGTACATGCAGAGGGAGCATGCCGACAGCCACCACGTCGACTCTCGATCCGTTGCCGACGCGCATCGTCACCTCATCCTTCGCCAGCCGCCGTCTATTCCGTAACTCCTCCTGAGAGTTACATATATGAGCAACAGAAACAGTATCAAATACCCACGTGTTGCTCCGGGCGGATGTAAGGTACACATCTATAACATGTATATCAAATATACCTTGCTCTTTGTCGACTGTCTTGCCAGACTTCCTATCCTCCAGGTACTTGGGGCAGTTGCGCTTCCAGTGACCCTTCCCCTTGCAGTAGAAACACTCCACGCTAGCTCTGGGACCAGACCTGTTAGTCCTGGGCTTGGCAGCCAACTTTGCCTCCCTCCTGGACTTCCAGCTCTGCTTTCCCTTGCCACCGTATTTCTTGAAATCAACGGTCTTGTTGACCATCAACAGCGTGTGCTCCTTCTTAATCTCTACCTCAGCAGTCTTGAGCATCACAGACACTTCACCCAGGGACTTAGCCATGCCCTGCATGTTGTAGTTCATGACGAAGCCTTTGTAGCTTGGCGGCAACGATTGCAACACCCTGTCAATCACCAGCTCATCGGAAATCTTGCATTCCAGAGCATTCAGGCGTTGAACGTAGCCAGACATCTTGACTACATGCTCGCTCACACTGCTATGCTCTTCCTGAAGGAGATATGCCCTAGAGGCAAATAAATAAGTAGTATTTATTGTGTTATCTCATGAGTTTATAATAGGTTTGTGTATTATGCTATAACTGTATTAATCGGAATTATTAATACACGTGTGATACATAGACAACCAGGTCCCTAGCAAGCCTCTATATGAGCTAGTCCATTGGGCAACAGTTGATCGAGATTCCCGATCAAGGACAATGACGTCGGTTGACAATGGGGTCATCTTGTTAGTAGAATAAGGTGATGGACATACGCGAAGTATTGCAACAAGATCGTATTACGATGTTTGTCATTTGCAATAGATAAGAGTATGATAGCTTATTCCTTAGACCGTGAGACCGTACTTATTGTTGCTTCGTAGGAGTGCTTTGAGAGCATCAAACGTTGTGTCTTATATAGCATGACAATAACGGTGTCCATCTTGGGTATTCCGAAAGAGCATCGAGACGTAAGGATCAAGAGCGGGATTTGTTCATTCTTGTAATGGAAAGATACTCTGGGCCCACTCGGTGATATTGCATCTATATAGCTGCGCAGCTTGTGACTAGGTCATGGAGATGGTAATATCACAGACGAGTTAATAACCTTCGTCGGTAACGAGATACAGCAAAGGCATCGGTGTGTCTACGATCATATCTCGGACAAGGTAGTATCGCAGAGACAAAGGGAATGAATATCATATTTATGGTTCAACGACGATATTCGTGGAATGCACAGGGGTCGTCATATATTTCCAGGTATCCCTGACGATCATTGGTGAGCGGAGTGTCTCAACCATGTCTGGAGTATTCCCGAACCGTAGCGTAACAAACTTAAGGTCTTAGCGACGCTAGGAGATAGGTTCTGGAATTTTATAGGTTTTTATTGGAGAGAGAGAAATGATCCGGAAAGAGTTCCGGTGGTCCGGAAGGAGTTCCGGAGAGGTCTGGAATGGTTCCAGGAATGTCCGAAAGTTGTTCGGGTGGTCCGAAAGAGTTTTCGGAGTCACGGGATATTGAATTATATATAAATATATTAATTATGAATTAATGGGATTTTTATATTAATTTAATATTAATTAAATAAAGGAAAAGGGGGGCTCCCACCTATATGGGCCCTAAGAGGGCCCAAGAGGGGGAGCCGCACCACCAAGGGGGTTGGGCCCCATTGGCTGGTTCGGCCAGCCCATGTGGGGGCCGAACCCCCCTCCCTTGTCCTTTGTTTAGTCCCACATGGGGGAGCCAAGGGGTTTGCACACCCCCTTCCCCGTTTATATAGCAAGGCATATTAATTGATTTAATACACAGGAAATTCAATTATTTCCCAATTTCTCTCTCGATCTCGTGGTTCCCAAGTCGGAGCCGCGCCGAGCTGAGGAAGGGGGTCTCTCTCCACCTAAGCCATACTGCAGAGCGCCGTTGCTCTGCGGGATTCCAGATAAGTTCTACTCCTGCGATTTCAGCTGGATCTGAATGACCGGGAGTTGTCGCTAAGCTCCGTATGTTTGCGAGTGCTCGGAGGCTACTCTTTTTAGGAGCTTGGGCGACGTCGTCTCGCCCCTGCAGCCGCCGCGCCTCCCCCCCTCTGCTGCTGGCGCACCAGTCCCGGTGCTGGCGCTCTGCCTTCTTCCGCCCGGCGCCCGTCGACGCAGATCATCGTCGACACCCCGGCGTCATCGACTCAGACATCGCGGCAAGTTCTCGGCGACCTCGAGGTAGGCTACGTACGACTTCATCGTCAATGCTTGTGCGGGAGCGTAATCCCCGCTATCGGTCTACATGGAGGTAATGTAACCTGTTCCGCCACCGTTATCGCATGTACTAGATAGATAGATCCTGGCTAGTTAGGGTTTCGCTCGCTAGAAAATTATTGTTTTCTGCACCGTAACCCCTTCAGTGGTATCAGAGTCGGTCTATGCGTAGTACTGCTGGTACGGTTAGAACTCATGTTGAATGAGGGCGTCTTTCTTATATTTGCTACCCTCTAGCGTGCACTTGCGATGCCTTCGGTATTGAGTTGATGAAGCGGCCCGGACCGACTTTACGCGTACGCTTACGCGAGACTGGTTCCACTACTGACATACGGCTTGCACCGTATCTGTGGCTGGCGGGTGTCTGTTTCTCTCTCTCTAGTCGGCAAAGCATTTTCAATGGAGGACCCGAAAGGGATGCTTAAACATGCAATTATACGATCGACGTTGTGGTACAAAGTTCGTAGGTAGGGAAGCTATTCTCTTACGAATAAGCCTATTTGCCACGTAAAACTTGCAAAACTAAATAAAGCTAGAGGCGTCTAACTTTGTTTTGCAGAGGCGTTATTTTATGTGACATGGTTACGGTAAGTTTTGATATTACTCGTACTGTCGGAGGCAATGGAGGGCTCTGTAGACTCGGAGCCATGCCGGGGCGCCGGGGGCCAGGCACATGGCGCCATGAAGGTCCAGGCGCATCGACCATGTCACATCGCACTTCATTGCATCATTGTTGTGTGCTGTTGTGTGTGCATCCTATTGATTGCTTATATGCTAGATATACAACGGTAGCGTCATAAATAGGATGATCCCTAACAAATACCAAAATTGTGTTCTCCCTCGTTGCGCACCACCAAGAAAGTTCTACGTTATGAGGCAGGCCGTGATGATCGGGTGTCACACATCTCGTCGTTCACATACAGTGGGTGTAAGCCATGTTGCACGCGCAGGGTCTTCGAGGTTTGATTGGCGAGCCTAGCATACTCAGAGGTATGGCCTCGGAACACGGGAAGATCGAAAGATCGAGCACGAGTCATAGAGTTGTTATGATCGACATTTTATGTCCACCTTTGAAGCTGTGCTGCCGGCCGTGATGATCGGGGGTAGTGTGGTGGATGAGGGTCGTGTCATCGCCATTATTATTTTAGGGATACTAATCGTGGTGAGGTGTGTTTTTGATAATGAGATTATAGAACTAAAACTCACCTATATATTATAAACTTATCTTACCTCTTTTGCGATCACACCTGGAGACTACGGAACTACACTTCGGTTACTTCTTCAAGAGCTCGGATTCTACCTTGGAAGCCGACGGGTCCAACTTCATCAGCTGGTGCATTGGTCTTAGAAACATTCTCCAAACACAACAAACATCCTATATGTGCTAGAACATTAGTTAGGAGTTAGAACAGATGATTCTGATAGCAAGGAGCAAGATGATGAGTTCCGTAAGCATCATGACATGTTCATGGAAGTGACGATCGTCATGAAGGTATGCCTAGCACCTGAGTTGAAAGTTGTTTCAACACATGGAGCCATATGTCGTGATTGATGCGATCAAAGATCACTTCAAAGATGAATTGAGTCTTGAGCAGTTCAGACAGCTTAGAAAGTTCCGGACCATTCACATGGGGAGCATACCTGTCTGGAGACTCAGTTGAAGAAGTTGTGTGACATCTACTTCAGGCTTACGAATATCTACGATTTCTAGATAGCGAACTCCAGTGCAATAGAGATTGCGCTTTACCTCCTAGCTGTGAATAGCATGTGCGTGAATATGCTATAGAGACATGGTGAGCTTCTTCACGTTCGTGAACAAGTTCAAATCTCTAAAAGTTGATTCATCGAAGAAGAGTTCTTCGACGCTATGGGTATATTTGATATACGAAGATATAAATGTATTCTTCTCATACTTGATGAAAAGTGTTTGATAATTGTTCTGTTTGTGAAACAGTCCCTGATTATCACAAGTATGTGGCGAAGGGTGACGTGACAGTGCACGAGTGATGGCAAGTTCATGGCCAGTAGTGCTCACGCCCTCAAGATATCATATTAGTTATCATCAATAGTTTTTGATAAGACATTTTGTAATAGTGAGAATGTGATCTAGTTTGGTGTCTTGAATGTTACAAGACATAATTATTCATATAGAACACATCAGTTGCTTTATGTTATGAAGCAAAGCAGTTGTTTCATATTATGAGTAATTTGCATCACATCTCAATTACATTATGCGTATGATATACATTTATAATAGCGGGAATGATAAAATCATGTGTCCAAAGAACAAACACCATCGAATTTAGTCATAAAGGCAGTGAAAGAAGTAATGGATAATTTTTGGTCCATTTAAGTATTTCGAGTGCCAAAATTGATTAAGTTTGAAATGCAGTATTGAAGTTGCAATACTAGAGGAAATTGATTGAGAGTGATTTTTAATGATTAATCAATGGTGTTTTGCTTGATCCGAATTCTTCTATGATTTTGGTAAATAGGAGTATTTGCCCGATAAATTATGGAGTCTGAAATTAGTTTGATAATAGATCAAATGGGGTTTTTCAGAAGAAAGATTAGTGAATATTGTATTCACAAAATTCGATCAAAGGACAATATTTTTTGAATTATGGTTTCAACAGAAAAGACTTGTTGAAATTCGTTTCACAATATTATAATATCATATATGGTGATATGAGGGGAATTATAATCATGCTCTATTTTAAATAAAGTGTGGTCTGTCAGAATCTGTCTTAGAATCTCCTAATATGTTCGAAACATTATAGTCGATGTCCACTTTAGAAAATAGATATTTTTCTCAACGAGAATTCGTGAGATCGACAGTAGTGTCGACGTGTATATGATTATACGATAATTCAGAGTATACATGAATAGTTCTTTGTAGATTACTCACATAGGATGAGAGTCTATTCCAAAACCAAATAGAAACAAAGTTCAGTTTGTTGTCTATGTAATTCCGAGAAAAGATGACTTTTCGAATTATGGTTTATGGATTGGAATTAGAAGTTTGGAATAAAGTGTCAGACCTATGTTGGAAGGTGTTCCAAAGAGTATATGTCTGCTAATGAAAGTTTAGTGATTAAGAGTGAGGGAGACTAGAAAATTGTTTTCTGCTTGCAATCCTCTTCATAAAGATCATAATATTTTCATAAAAGAAACTTCTAAATAAAGTGTTGTTATATTTAATATTGCTGTCAGGTCACAGCACTGTATTAAGTATTTCAGATCTTGTTGCAAGATCAAGGTGCACTTTATGAATACAAAGAAAGTTGAGAAAATATCGGAATACGAACAAAGGCTTTTTCAGACTGGAAATCCAAGTTACATTTAAAAGGATTAAGAGAGTAATTGTTGCTGCAATTCTTATTAGAGGAATAAGATTGTTTAATCGTCATATAAGGTGTTATATGAGAAATGTGACTATAAGAAAGACGCGGTGTCATGTCTTGTCAAGAAATGTGTCTTGGACAAGATCAAATTTGTTGACTACATTTTTGTAGACATGCTTGAAGTCTGAGGGATTTGTATTAATGTAATACTGTAGTTTGTATTAAATTCGAATTGATAGTAGATCAATGATTTTGGTTTGACCAAAATGTCGATTTAAGTGGGAGTCATAGTTAGTTCACTCTGGAGAAATATGTAAAGAACATATTTTTGAGTGGGAGCTCAGGAACTCAAATATGTGGATAACACGTTTTTGAGTGGGAGCGTGTGTTCTCAAATATGTGGAGACATAGTTTGAGTGGGAGTCGAATTCATCTTGTGTAGTTAACACATTGTGAAACTGTACCAATAGAATAGGATGAAGTTGTGAAACTGTTTGAAAGTTAGTGTCTATTTTGAAATAGAACGGGAATTTTAAATAGTTAGTCGAGTTGCTTTGGATTATATCTGAGGAGTCAGAAAAGAATCAAAAGGATGGTCCTTTGGAATCCAATTGATCATTAAGAGTAATGATGCATGAAAGTAATGGTTGTATGACATGTGGGTCTATTATGTAATATTAGACATCATACCGAAACTATATTATTTGCTCGATGAAATATAACCGATGTTCTTGTAATAAGAGCAGTTATAAAAGTAAATTTGGAATTTACTGGAAATAGAAGTGCGTTAGTTAAGGGATTGACATTTGAATGTTAAGTTTTCTACATTGGTGTGAAAGTATGTAGATATCGTGAGTTTGTAATTGTTACAAGGGGCTCTGCATGGCTGAGTGTGTTTTTCAGGGCAGTTATCTGGTTAGTATAATCAGAGTAAGCGCTGGGAAGCAGAAGTCTCACTTAGTTACGGTATTTGCATATATGTTGTTAGACAACATGGTGATATCAAGCAAGTTGATGCCAGTGAATCACAAAAGCATGTACAATCATGGATTGTGCAGTAACACTTTTCCACGAGCAAGCATTATCAAATGATTCTTATTTGATAAGGGATTCTGATAAAGTAAAATGCGGCTAGTTTATTTGTACTCTAGTGCAAGTGGGAGACTGAAGGAGATATGCCCTAGAGGCAAATAAATAAGTAGTATTTATTGTGTTATCTCATGAGTTTATAATAGGTTTGTGTATTATGCTATAACTGTATTAATCGGAATTATTAATACACGTGTGATACATAGACAACCAGGTCCCTAGCAAGCCTCTATATGAGCTAGTCCATTGGGCAACAGTTGATCGAGATTCCCGATCAAGGACAATGACGTCGGTTGACAATGGGGTCATCTTGTTAGTAGAATAAGGTGATGGACATACGCGAAGTATTGCAACAAGATCGTATTACGATGTTTGTCATTTGCAATAGATAAGAGTATGATAGCTTATTCCTTAGACCGTGAGACCGTACTTATTGTTGCTTCGTAGGAGTGCTTTGAGAGCATCAAACGTTGTGTCTTATATAGCATGACAATAACGGTGTCCATCTTGGGTATTCCGAAAGAGCATCGAGACGTAAGGATCAAGAGCGGGATTTGTTCATTCTTGTAATGGAAAGATACTCTGGGCCCACTCGGTGATATTGCATCTATATAGCTGCGCAGCTTGTGACTAGGTCATGGAGATGGTAATATCACAGACGAGTTAATAACCTTCGTCGGTAACGAGATACAGCAAAGGCATCGGTGTGTCTACGATCATATCTCGGACAAGGTAGTATCGCAGAGACAAAGGGAATGAATATCATATTTATGGTTCAACGACGATATTCGTGGAATGCACAGGGGTCGTCATATATTTCCAGGTATCCCTGACGATCATTGGTGAGCGGAGTGTCTCAACCATGTCTGGAGTATTCCCGAACCGTAGCGTAACAAACTTAAGGTCTTAGCGACGCTAGGAGATAGGTTCTGGAATTTTATAGGTTTTTATTGGAGAGAGAGAAATGATCCGGAAAGAGTTCCGGTGGTCCGGAAGGAGTTCCGGAGAGGTCTGGAGTGGTTCCAGGAATGTCCGAAAGTTGTTCGGGTGGTCCGAAAGAGTTTTCGGAGTCACGGGATATTGAATTATATATAAATATATTAATTATGAATTAATGGGATTTTTATATTAATTTAATATTAATTAATTAAAGGAAAAAGGGGGCTCCCACCTATATGGGCCCTAAGAGGGCCCAAGAGGGGGAGCCGCACCACCAAGGGGGGTGGGCCCCATTGGCTGGTTCGGCCAGCCCATGTGGGGGCCGAACCCCCCTCCCTTGTCCTTTGTTTAGTCCCACATGGGGGAGCCAAGGGGTTTGCACACCCCCTTCCCCGTTTATATAGCAAGGCATATTAATTGATTTAATACACAGGAAATTCAATTATTTCCCAATTTCTCTCTCGATCTCGTGGTTCCCAAGTCGGAGCCGCGCCGAGCTGAGGAAGGGGGTCTCTCTCCACCTAAGCCATACCGCAGAGCGCCGTTGCTCTGCGGGATTCCAGATTAGTTCTACTCCTGCGATTTCAGCTGGATCTGAATGACCGGGAGTTGTCGCTAAGCTCCGTATGTTTGCGAGTGCTCGGAGGCTACTCTTTTGAGGAGCTTGGGCGACGTCATCTCGCCCCCTGCAGCCGCCGCGCCTCCCCCCCCCCCCTGCTGCTGGCGCACCAGTCCCGGTGCTGGCGCTCTGCCTTCTTCCGCCCGACGCCCGTCGACGCAGATCATCGTCGACACCCTGGCGTCATCGACTCCGACATCGCGGCAAGTTCTCCGCGACCTCGAGGTCGGCTACGTACGACTTCATCGTCAACGCTTGTGCGGGAGCGTAATCCCCGCTATCGGTCTACATGGACGTAATGTAACCTGTTCCGCCACCGTTATCGCATGTACTAGATAGATAGATCCTGACTAGTTAGGGTTTCGCTCGCTAGAAAATTATTGTTTTCTGCACCGTAACCCCTTCACTTCCATCTTGGCCGAGAAGAAAAGCTCAGAAGCCTCATATCTCTCAGCCTTAGCCTGCGGCGCAAAGACAGCCTTAAGATCCGAAATGATCTCAAAGGCGCTCATCTTCTCAAAGCGCTTCTGCAGGTCGGCTTCCATGGCGTAGAGCATGCCACTCTGGACAAAGGCAGAATCCTCCGATCGGGTCTGGAAGACCTTCTTCTCATCCTCAGAGGCATCATCTGAGGGAGGGTCACCTATGGCGGCCTCAATGACGTAGGCCGCCCTATGGGGAGTGAGGAGGATCCTCAGGTTGTAGAACACTAGTGGTATTTTGAAGGGATCAACTTATACAGCTACCGTCGTGTAACTAATGTATACTATACACACAATCACACAATATAAGATGCACACAAAACATCAAATATAATGCAATGTGATATAGTCCATTGCGCCATGGTCTTCTTGGCGCCCGCAGTTTATAAACAATTTAATAAACCTACCTTGACCATATCACATAGCCCCTGCAAGATAAAGTTAGACGCGTCTACTTTATCTTTTGCATATTTTACGTGGCTTGGGGCTTTCGTAAATAGAACCGCTTCATACCTACGAACCTTATGACCACAACAACGATCCAATAATTGCATGTTTAAGCATCCCTTTCGGGCCCTCCATTGAAAATGTGAAGACCAACTAAAGAGAGAGAAACTGACACCCGCCAGCCACATATACGGTACAAGCCGTACGTCAGTAGTGGAACCAGTCTCGCGTAAGCGTACACGTAAAGTCGGTCCGGGCCGCTTCATCAACTCAATGCCGCTGGAATACACAAGTGCACGCTAGAGGGTAGCAAATAACAGGAACGGTGCCCCCGTGCAGAGCACGGGTTCTAACAGCGTACAGCTATATCTACGATAGATCGTCTCTGATACCACTGAAGGGGATCGTGTGCAGAAAACAAAAAAATTCCTACCAACGATATCCTAAAAGCAAGCCAAGATCTATTCTAAGCAGATATAGTAGTACAAACGGAGATCGGAATACGTACCCTTGTAGACCGAAAGCGGGGATTACGTTCCCGCACAAACGTTGTCGATGAAGACCGACGAAGCCGGCCTCAAGGTCGTGTAGAGGAAGCAGACCTCCGAGTACCGCAAGAGCAACACCTCGCAGGGAGTCGCACACGTACGGTGGAGACGACGGCCTCCGAAGCTCCAGTCCAGGACGAGCAGCGGAAGACTTGGACCGGAACACCAGCAGCGCGGCAGCGGGCTATGGTGGAAGAGATCCCCCTCCTCAGCTCGGCGCGGCTCCGATTTGGGAACCACGAGACCGAGAGAGAAATCGGGAATTAATTGGTGAATTAAAAGGCCAGGGGTGCCCCTTCTTATATAGGCTCCCAGGGGGAGCCAACCTTGCCAGCCAGACAATGTGGGACTATCCCCACATGCCTGGTGCGGCTAGGCTTGGTGCGTCGGCCCCCTGGTGGGCCCCTTGGCCCATCCAGGCCGGCCACCAAGGCCCCCACCGAATCCCCTAGGGATTTTTCCCCCTCTTGGGCCTTCTTTCGACCAGAAGGCCCATTTAGAGAAATCAGCCTAAATAAATTCGAAAATAAATATATAAAATCATATTTGCATATTAATTACACTAATTAATATCAAACATAATATATATAATTTTTCCTAGCTCCGAAAACTCTTTCGGCGCTGCCCGATCTCCATCGGACCCCTTCCGGGACGCTCCCGGTGATCTCTTTCCTTTCCGGTTGTCTTGTCGAAACCCCTTAAGTGTGTTACCCTACCGGTTCGATATAATAACAGGTATGACCAAGACTCCTCTATGATCAACGACTAACTCGTAGGCCTAGACCCCATGAATTAATCCCTGTGATATAACAAATGACTTTCATCTATCAAACTTGAACGCAAAGTCTTAAACCTTTTGCCATAGCGATACTTAGCACATCCGAGCGTCGTTCCATAGATATCTCCATACCTAATCCCGACCTCGTTACCGACGACGCTACCTTCTACTCGTTCATGATCTCATGTCTCCGTGACCTAGTCACATGCTTGCAAGCTCATTAGACATGATCTCACCGAGTGGGCCCGAGAGTATCTATCCTGCTATGCGGACTAGCAAATCCCGCTCTTGACCCCTCGTCTCAACTACTCCTTTCCGATACCCAAAAGTATCACCGCTATTGTCATACTATATAAGATACGACGTTTGGTGCAATCAAAGTATCTGGCAGGAATAACAATAAGAGTTGATCTCATGGTCAAAGGCGTAACGACTACGTTCTCCAAATCTGGGTATGTACATCACATCGTTCTCCAACGATATGACTCCCATTGCCGACCGGCGCCATGCCCCATGACCGGGAAACCTCGATCATCAATCGTGCAACGAAACAAGTCTTAGTAGAGGCTACTAGGGACCTGGTTGTTTACGTATCACACCCGCATTAATGTTTCCGCTTAATACGGTTCTAGCATGACACAAAAACCTATTATGAACAAACGAGATATGATAAAGAATACACTTTATTAATTGCCTCTAGGGCATATCTCCTTCAACACTATGGTAGTTTGTAACTTGTTATATTCGAAACATAAATCATTCATCCACAAGAAATAATTCTAAGTTTAGAAGTAAGTGCTTAACTGAAATAAAATCGTATTGCAATGTCTTGGGTAAAACACACAAAGAAGAATAATGTATAATCTTTCTATTAACCATGTGTTATAGTATCAGCAATGTTAGACATTATTTATGTTCTTCAAAAGTTATTCTTTTTGCCATCTTGTAATATAACACTAGTTCCCTACTTAATTAAAGTTGATACAAGTTTTCTACCAACATTAAATGAACACAACCTAAAGCAACCATTGAGTGTTTATATGTGGTTTTACGTTACTCTTAAGCTTAATATGATACATGAACATTAATGTTAAACAACTCATCTTGCTTGTGAAGTAAACTTGAAGACCAAACAACTCTAAAGGAAAACACCCAACTCAAACAAAATATAATCTCCGAGAGTGAGATACGGGGTACTTTGCGATGCATCCCATACTTATGCATTAATCATGTTGTTTCTTTAAACATTAGTCCTTACCGGACCAATGATGTCGTTTTCAGATTTCTCGGAGTTATATTATATCGAAGACCCTTGTTGTATAATCTTGCAGTCAAAAAGGCAAGTTCATCCCTTTTACTCATGTCCTCTTGAAGTATTTGCTAACAAACTATTTTCAAAATATTATTATTGCATATCACACAAAAAGGGCAGAAAGCTTATTTTATAATAATATGACTATGGTTATCCACCAGTGAGGTGGTAATCTCATATGGCTGGCAGATGGGACCACGGTAAGAACGTTGTGGTGGAGGTTCCATTTGCACGGGAAAGTATCACCTAGGACTTAATAACAAATGTCGCCAGTGATTCTTGCGCCGTATATCACGCGCAACCATGAGATCTGAAATGGGACGGAGAAGTCAGCTGTATCCTTTTCCTCTCGTACACCAACGGGTGACTAGATCAAAGCCGGGCGGTGTTTAAATCCGCTGAGCTTGAGGTGGCCAGGATAAAAACCTCACCTTCGGGTTGTGGCTTCTAGCATCTATTGAAGGTTGGCTTCAGGACTAGGTTGGGATGGCGCCCACGAGTCAGCAAGTTGTAGGTTGGGATGGTTTCCACTAGCTTGCAACTGAAGTAATGGGGGGTGTGCGGGGATGATGGAAAGGCGTAGTGACTGGCTTGGATTACTGACTGGGCCCCACACCAAGGAAGTGTGGACGGGAAGATCGCCCGGTTGTGCAACAAGGTCTTGATCTCTTATGGGTAAAGCAGCGCACCTCTGCAGAGTGTATGAATGTGACATGTTACTCCACGTTCCAGGACGGAACGACGAACGCAGCAGGAAAGGAGGCTCCTCAAAGCCCTAGCCCTGTGACTCCTGACGAGCATAGTCTTCGGAATAAAAGCAACCTTTTGAAGAAATGTTTTCCAAAACTTGCATTAGCCTACGACAATCCATTGTCTGTGGCTGTATTTATACATCAAACTTCTCACCTTATATATAATGAACTTGCTGGGTAACGATGTTACTCACCCTTGCCTCTTAAACCCCTTCTTAGACATGAAGAGCTACGAAAAGGCAACATTGGAGGATAAACTCAAGATACCACAGAAGACAACTACATCGAGTTGAAGCAGTTGAAGGAAGACGGAGGACAAATGAAGGTGTAGTGTAGAAGGGGACAGATTCCTAGTCATGGAACCTATCTCTGTAGGCGTTGCTATAGCGCAACCGCAAGCCTAGCCGTATTAGCAGTAGGCTTAGTATAGATCAGTTCCTCCGAGATTTTCTATTTGATGCTCTTTTGCCTCATTGTTTCGAGGAGGTTCTAAAGATCTGTTGTTCTGGATCTTCTGTTTGTAATCTATAGTCATGCCTTGGACCTGCGATGTTTCTGTTGTACCACTCTGATGACGTAACACTGGTGGACGGTGATCCATTGGTGCTATGTCAACGACTATAGCATATTACACCATGCAGTGGTATGCTGGGTCACCACAGTCTTGGTCTTAAAAATCTCCAGCTTTTTAATGTCAGCAATGTCAGCCTGATGTGTAAATGGTGGTGGAGATTAGAGTCTGGGCATGGACCTTGGCAGGATTTTATGAGATGGAAGTATCTGGATGTAGGGGGCATCCAATCTGCTAAGCACAGACCCTGTGACTCTCCCTTGTGGTCAGATCTACTTCATGTCAAGAATGCTTATTGTTGTGGCAGGAAAGTTTTAATTGGTAATGGCGGATCAACTGATTTCTGGAAGGATGCCTGGTGTGGAGAGATTCCTTTTCAAGAAAGATTTAGAGCTGTCGGGGATCTGCAATGAGGATAAATTAATTGTGGCAGAGGCTACTCTAAGGGGTTGGAGACTTTCCTTTAGAAGGTGGCTATCCCCACATCTGTAGGTTCAACATAATGAAATGTTAAGCTTGTTATGTGTTGTTGCTTTAAACAATGACAGAGATAAACCCATCTGGAAATGGGCTAAGAGTGGGCAGTTCTCGGTCAAATCCATGTATCACCACCTCAGCAGAGCAGGTGTGGAACTTTCAACATCTGTGGAAATCAAAAAAAAACCTAAAGACTAAATTTTGGTTCTGGCTGATTTGGCATAATGCTATCGCCACTAAGGACAATCTGGCTAAGAGAAACTGGACAGGAAACACAAAATGTCAATTCTGTGAGGAAGAAGAAACTGTCATCCACCCTTTCTTTGAGTGCTGGGCGGCTAAGTATGTTTGGTCTTGTGTTGCTAGAGCTATTGGGGCTCCTGACAGACCTGCATTCTTTTCTCAGTTTTTCTGGTGGATTCCTTGTTTTCTGCCTATGAACAGGAATGTGCAGATTACCTTCCTTGTTTCCATGTGCTGGGCAGCTTGGAAGCTTCGTAATCGTGCTTGCTTTGAAGGGAAACTTATTAAAAGCCCTGTGGAATTAATTAGTTACATGTGTGTTTTTGTTAATCATTGGGCAGTTTTGCATAACTCTGCAGATCAGGCGGATCTGTACGATGGAGCGGGTAAGTTGATGTCTCTGGCTACAGCAGGTGCCAATGCTGCGTATTCTGGTCCTTATGGTTCCAATGCGCCTCTGCTCATCCGAGGACCCAACGAGGATGATTCCTAGCTGTTTCGTGGAAACTGTCTCTTATTTCGGTGCCCTTTGAGAAAGGTGCATCTGTAATATTTCCAGTAGAAGTTGTGAACGGGAATCCGGCACCTAGAGGTGGGGGTGGTGAATAGGTGCTACTATAAATTTAGTTCTTTTCCAATTTATGCTTAGCTCAAACGTAAATTCTCTAGATATGCGACTAAGGTGAATTTTCCTATATGACTAGCAAAGCAATACACAAGATAGATAGGAGCGAAACAAGCGAGTAAGGGGTGAAGGAATTGGGGAACCAAGTCGAAGCACACAGAGACGAAGAGTTAATCCTGAGTTCCTGGGTGTACGTCTCGTTTGGAGAGGTGTGTGCCACCACAACAGGTTGGTCATAACGCCACAAAGGCTCACCATCTTCTCCGATGAACTCGGCCACAAAAGTTGCAAGTTCACCTTCCACTATTGATCCTCTTTTAGGGCGGAGATCGAATCCCTTACAAACGCTTGAGGCACGCACACACAACTGAATTGGGGGCTCTCAAGATGACCACAACAGGTCAAGACCATAAAAGGTCAAGCTTACACCAAGTACCAACAATAGTGAGATCTAGGATATCCTAGAGGAAACCCTAGACTTGAAATACCCAAGTGAATGGGGGAAGATTACAAATCGCTTCGGTGAAATAGTAGATCGGGGCCTTCTCCTTCGCTCCTCCAAAGATCAACGAGTTTGGGTGGAGGAGTTGGGAGATCTTGAAGATTTGAGTTTCATCACATTTATGAACAGAGAGAGTGTAAGAGCTGAAATGGCTGTAGGTAGGTGGAGGGGTATTTATAGCCCCTCAACGAACTAGCCGTTTTTCACTGCGCGGAGGCCGGAACTTCCGGTCACCCGGAAAGTTCATGTAGAACTTCCGGCTTGACCAGGGCGCAGGCATTCCAGACTTAGAGAAAATCCTGGCTTATTCAGCACCGGAACTTCCGGTCGTCCGGAAAGATCCGGCCAAATCTCCGGACAAAGTTCCAGCTTTTCCCGTGCGCAGGCAAGTTCTGACTTAGCCGATTTTCACGTTGGTCTGCGTCGGAACTTTCAGTGGTAGGCCGGAACTTCCGGTCGTCCGAAAAGATCTGGCCAAACCTCCGACCAAAATTTCGCATTTGCGAGGGCTGAAATCCTAATGGATTTAACCGTTTTCTGTCCAACCAGAAATGTCCGGTGCAGGCCCAAAAAATCCGTCCCGTAGGCCGAAACTTCCGGCCACAACACCGGAAATTCGGGCCTGACAGGACAGAAAAAACTGCCAGCCAACTCTCTCTTTAATTCGGTTGATCTTCATACTTTTTGTTCTTCAAGGCAATGTAATATTTAAAATACTTAGGCACACGGTTAAACATCATTTTCGTGTTGTTATTACTATCTAAAACTTAGGAGACCCAAAATACTCTTTCAAGTTGTTAACCGTCTTCCTGTTTTGATGGTTTGTTTGTTTCTCTAGTGTGACTTCGTCCCTCTTGCTAATACTTTGGTCCTCTTTGTTGCCCCACATGTTGGCGGACAGAGTGGTGACCCTTCGCCTGTAGGACTTTCTCCTTTTGTTTTTCCTTTCCGGTGGTTTGGGGCGTTTTAAACTTCTGTATTTTTGTTATCTTTGATAATAAAAATCGGCTTGTGAGGATTGCGTTGTAAAAAGAAACAATGGCCCGGTCATGATTCTGAAAGAAGGCGACGTGGCTACGTTGCTCTTCTTCGTGTCCGTTCCGTTCGGCCTCCGTGTTGTCCCTTGCTGGCCACCGCGGCACACGCTACGACAATGCAAAATACGGACACTCCACTCACTCTCCTCCTACTGCCCATACGCGCCGCCGGCGCACGGTCCGCGCGCCACGAGTACCACCACAGGCCACACCACGTACGTACCTACGTCATCCTGCCTGCCTCCGCCGCACCACGGGTTTCAAAATTCAAACGCCGGTGGTGCCGTTCAGCAGTTGACAATCTCCGAACGGTCCGAAGCCACTAGAAACAACGTCGGCCACCACTGGATTAGAGCAGCCCGAATTAGTTTATAGCGCTCCCTCCTCCTTCCTCAAAAGGAGCTCCGCCCATCGACCACGACCACTCTCTCTCGCCGGCTAGCTCTGCTCCACCGAATTTTGCCGTCTTCCAACGCTCTCGCTCGCGTCACCACCGCCTGATCGAGAGGAGTGGTTGCGCGCCCTGCCGGCCCTCTTCCGCCTGTCCTGTCCGTTTGCGCTCTTCCGCGGAGTGGAGTGGTTGCTGCCGCTGATTTTTGCCACTGCCGGCGTCGGCAGCGGGCGGACGCACCCACGCGGGCGCAAAATAGTCGCGTGGCTGACGAGACGGGGCCTGAAGAACACGTCAGGCCGCGTCGCCTCGTTATATCCACCTCCGATCCACCTCGGCGGCACCGTTGTCTGCTCATTAGAGGGTAAGAATCCATATAGGAGAGGAGGAGGGGAATTTCGTGCGTGCGGCCGGCCATGGACGCGCCATTCTTCCACGAGCTCCGGCGGCAGGCCTCCTCCTACCTCACCGGCAAGATCCGCTCCGCGCGGCTCGCGCTCACCGATGTCACCCCGACGCAGCTGTACGTCCTCCATCTCATCTCCGATGGGTCAATCGATCCATCGATCGTTCCCTTCGATCCATGTTCCTAGCTGCTCTGCTATAACAAGGAGGTTGTGCATGTAGGATGACGGAGGAGGCGACGAACGGGGACGCGTCGCCGCCCAACGCCAAGACCATGAGCCTCATCGCCAGGGAGGCCTTCGACATCGACGAGTACCTCAGGATCGCAGACATCCTACACACCAGGTCACCTTCCTTCCTGCTCTGCTCCTCGTGTGGGTGTGGCTTATAATCTAATACTAACAGATCGGATCAATCTTCAGGCTGGCGACGTTCGACCGGAGGCAGTGGCGCGAGCCGTACAAGGCGCTGCTCCTCCTGGAGCACCTCCTCACCCACGGCCCACGCAGCGTCGCGTCCGAGTTCCAGAAGGACATCCACGCCATCAGGCGGATGGCCACCTTCCAGCACATCGACGAGAAAGGGTTCGATTTTTTTCCTACACACGCTGTTAAACTTTCTGAAACATCGGCAGAGTCCTGGAACCTGAATCTCTAACTTCCGTGTCGAATTTCGGTGTTCAGCTTCAACTGGGGCCTGACGGTGAAGAGCAAGTCGGAGCGCGTGCTGAAGCTGCTGGAGCGCGGCCCGTTCCTGGAGGAGGAGCGCGAGCGGGCGCGCAAGGTGGCGCGCCAGATCAAGGGCTTCGGCAGCTTCAACCTCAGAAGCGGCAGCAGCACCACCACAAGCTCGCGCGAGCAGCTGTACGGGCGCAGCCACTCGCATTACGAGCAGGACTGGCGGTGGAATGATGAGGAGGAGGACGAGGACAAGGAGAACCTGATCACGCCGAGACAAGAGTCGAGGGATGTGGTGGTGGAGCTGGAGGAGCGGACGCACCACCACCACCACCCTTTCCACGGCTTCGGGCAGCAGCGGCCGGAGGCGATGCTGCTGCTCGGCCAGTGACCGAGGTTTCGAGAGGGACTGCTGAGTCGTCGTCGTTCGCATCTCCCCTATACTGTACTAGTATGTCGCCGTGTGTTGTCTGAAGAAAATAGCGTGCGTGAACAAGGTCAGTTGTTTGCTGACGAACACGACGAACACGCTGGGCTTAGGGCTGTGTTGTACTTATTTTTTTTGAAAGTTTTCCATTAAAAAAACGAACAGCAAGCCGCCTCATTAAAAACCTTCCAGTCCCCGTTGTTACCCTGGTAAGGAAAAGAGTGCGTAAGAAACTTGCTGCCCCGACAGTTACACATAATTCTTACAATCTAGGGTGATCAGGTCCCAAACGCAGTCAGGAACTGAATCACGAAGCACTTCAGACACACCTAATTTACCTAGCTGGGCTAAAACATGATCTACTCCATTACTAACTCGGTCTACCTTTAAAACAGAGATATCCCGGAAGATTTTCAGAATCTCCCTAGCCTCCAGTATTAAGCTCCAGCTAGCTGACTGTTCAGTATTGGTAGTTGTTATCGCATGAACATCACGTAAACAGTCTGATTCAACGACAGCGGCCACCGACGAATTGAAATCAAATGTCGGAGGCCTTCAAGACAGGCAAGAACTTCAACCTCTTCTGCACTCTCACAACCAGGTATAAATTTCCACTCTGAGAGAATTGGGAGCCCTGAATGATCTCGAATGATAATACCAATGCCTGCAGCCGGCATCGACATTGGCTTTAACTGAACCCATATTCGGCGGTACCCAACCAGCTAAACTGACCTGGTTATCTATACCAACTCCTGCAAACGGCTGGAGATAGTTAACAAGATAAGGAACAGACGCCGAAACAGAGGCCTTCCCGTCCCCGTGTACAATATTGTTACGATGGTGCCAAACCCGCCACAGCAGAAAAATAATGTTCGGCCTTTGATCCTTCGCCGCATTGCTAAGGAGAGTAAGAATTCATTCATGATGATTGCCGCTGAACATCGCCTCATCTGGCAGTGACCAATGCACACGTAGCTCCTCACAGAGAGCCATGGCAAGCGTGCAAGTAATAAGGGCATGGTGGGCATCTTCGATCACATGTCCACAAATTGTGCAAATAGGGTCGACGTGAGCTATGCGTGGGCTCAGGTTCAGACGGGTGCCAAGCGAATCCGTCGCCACCCGCCAAGCGAAAACCCTCAGCTTTGGCGGTACATTTGATTTTCAAATAAGATCCAAAATTTTCCTTTCACCAGACGCCTGGGAACTAGTAGACTGTCCGCTGCTTAAAGCCTGAAGTTTAGGTTGCATGCCAATGTGATAAGCGGACCGAACGCTGAAAATACCATTGGTTTCACCGCTCCAAGCCACAAAATCTTCAGAGGCACGAGGCGCTAGTTTGATATTGAGAATAATGGCAGCGTCGTGTGGGTAGCAGCAGTTTCGCACCGCCCCTTCATTCCATGTCCGTGTGTCATGATTAATAAGATCAGAAACCCACTTCATACGTCTATTACCTCTCCTACCATCCACCTGGAGAGCACCGGTTCTAGGTAGCCAATTATCACGAAATATTCTTACACTGGTACCTGTACCGATCCTCCATATAATCCCTTCCTTCAAGAGTTCAAGGCCATGAACAATACCCTTTCAAGTCTGAGATTGATTTTGGATGAATGTCGTATCCAGGAGGTGACCAGAAGGATAGTACCTAGCTTTTAGAAGTCGAGCACAAAGGCTACCCGGGTAATGCACAAGTCTCCATGCTTGCCTGGCTAAAAGAGCATGATTAAACATGCCCAAGTCACGAAAGCCAACACCACCATGCGCCTTAGGCCTAGCAATTTTGTCCCAAGCCAGCCAATGCATCTTACGTTTGTTTGTTTCGTCACCCCACCAAAAGTTTCGAATAATTTGCTCAAGCCCCTCAATCAGACCAATAGGAAAACGGAAGACGCCCATAGCATATGTCTATAGCACTTTCGGCTGTGTTGTACTTAGGCCATGTACAATGCAAGATGATTAGGTAGGTGCTTACAAAAATAAACCAAGCACTTTCATAAGCACCGGTGCCTATTTCTATAGCAGGGGTGCTTAGCTAAGCATCTGTCTAGTACAAATAAGCACCGGTGCTTACATAAAAACCGGTTTATTTTCTTAGCACCTCCCATAAGCACCTGCCCTTATACAGAATGTTGGTTCTTTTCCCTGGAGCAGCTACCTGCACTTTGGCTGGCTGAATTGTGTTGTGTTCATCCGTTATACCGTACCGAATCAACGGGAAAATAAATCTCCAGAATCGTCAAAGTATACTGGTTAAATTGATGCAGAGAAATCCCCAGTTTGATGATGAACTGACGGGAAATTCTCAGTTTGGAAAAAGAAATCCCCATAATCTTGGTAATATACTGATTGGATTAATGCGGATTAATCATATGATCCGTTTGAGGGGCCAGCGGCACGCGGTAAAGAGAAAACGAGGCATCGCTTCCTGGACCAAACTGTACTACATTCTGTCAGGACGATACCTGTTTGTCAAATTAACATGCCGGCGTACACGATGTGCATAAACTCTCAATGCAGGCCAAACCTTGCCTAAAACCCTTAAGAGTGTCTTAACCAGCACCCCAAAACGACCCCAACCCCGGTCCACACACAAAAATCCTTCTTGGGATGCTCCCATCAACCACACCGAACCATGCCATGTTCTCTTCCATAAGCTCAAGCGGCTAGGTGCCCTCCTCTCAACATGGAGCCGGTCCTTGTTCTCTAAACCAAAGGTCCTTCTCCATGCGGCTCTTCTTGTTATACTACAACTTGACCTTGCACAAGAATCACGTCAACTATCCGGGGAGGAACATGAGCTACACTCGCTTCTCAAAAGGAAGGTCCTTGGCCTTTCCATCGTTGACAGGGCTAGAAAAAAGCAATGCTCTAGGGTCCGAAACCTCAAGGAGGGCGACGCAAACACAAAGTTTTTTCACCTCAAGATCAATTGGAAGAGACGCAAAAATCACATCCACCGCCTCAAGCATAACAATGGTTGGGTCACGGAGCACGAGCATAAGGAGAGCATTATTCATGACCACTTTTGAGACGGCTCTCGGAGGCGGGGCGGGTAGAAGCCGTGATTTCAATTGGGACGAGTTACATTTCCAAAATCCGAACATGGATGGGTTGGCAAGACCCATTACCGAGGACGAGGTGAAGCTTGCGATTCTTGCCATGCCTAGCGACAAGGCGCCGGGACCGGACGGCTTCACCGGGGGGTTCTTTAAAAGATGTTGGGACATTGTCAAGGTGGACATCATGAGAGTGATCTCGGATTTTGGCTCCCTTCACACATCCAACCTCCATTGGTTGAACTCGGCAAACATTGTGCTCCTTCCCAAGAGCGAAGGTGCGGAGGAGATAATCGATTACCGCCCCATAAGCCTCATTCACGCGATTTCAAAGATCATTGCCAAAGTACTTGCTCTACGCCTCGCACCTCTCATGAATGAGCTTGTATCTAACGCCCAAAGTGCCTTCATCAAGAAACGGAGCATTCATGACAACTTCCTTTATGTGAAGAACTTGGCTAGGAGGCTTCACAAGGGCAAGATCCCCTCTCTACTCTTCAAGCTTGACATCCGGAAGGCTTTCGACTCCGTTAGGTGGGACTACATCCTTGACCTCCTTCAACGACGAGGCTTTCCACCTCGATTCCGTAATTGGATTGCCGCTTTGTTCTCCTCCGCATCCTCGCGCGTCCTCCTCAATGGTGTGGCCGGCCGCCCCATCCTACATGGGCGGGGACTCCGGCAAGGTGACCCCTTGTCTCCACTCCTCTTCGTCATCGCCATTGACCCCCTCCAACAAATCCTTGAGGTGGCCACCCGGCTTGACCTACTACATAAGATTCGTGGGATGGGCACAATCTTGCGCACCTCCTTATACGCGGACGATGCGGCGATTTTCGTGGCTCCTTTTCGCAATGATATTCTAACCCTTGCGAGCATCCTTGATGACTTTGGGAGGGTTACGGGCCTTTGCACAAACTTCCAAAAGAGCTCCGTGGTTCCCATCCGTTGTGTCTCCTTAGACCTTGACACCATCCTACGTGGTCTACCGGTCGTGAGAGCCACCTTCCCGATGAGATACCTCGGACTCCCGCTTTCGGTATAGGAATTGCGCAAGGTTGATTTCCAACACCTCGAAGACAAATGCGCCGGAAAAGTCCCCACTTGGCATGGAAGATTCATCACCATGGCCGGCCGCGGCACCATCGTCAAGTCGATCCTATCCTCTCAAGCCATCTACCATTTGACTCCTCTCATTGTTCACCCGGGCCTCATCCAAAAGCTTAACAAGATCTACCGCGCGTTCTTTTGGGCGGCCGCCGACAAAGTCTCCGGTGGCCAATGCAAGGTGAATTGGGAGGCGGTTTGCCGCCCAAAAAACATCGGAGGCCTTGGCATTTTGCACACCGACAAGTTTGCCCGTGCACTTCGTTTATGGTGGCCTTGGCTACTTTGGAAGGACCCGACGAAGATTTGGGCGGGTTCGGAAACGCCATGCACCAAGGAGGACATGGACCTTTTCTACGCCTCCACCACCATCACCGTGGGTGACGGTGCAAAAACATCCTTTTGGGAGGCCCCTTGGCTTGGGGGCGAGAAACCTAGGAACATCGCACCGCTTCTTCATAGCATCTCCTCCGGAAAGAAATGGTGCATCAAAAAAGCCTTGCTCAACAATGCTTGGATTCATAACATCAAAATGGTTGAAGACTTCTCCATGCAACACATGTTCGAGTTCCTTGACCTTTGGAACAAGTTGCGGCATTTAGACTTGAATGGCCAAGGTGAAGATACCATCTCTTGGAACCTCGCCGCGGATGGGGCCTACTCGGCTAAGTCGGCATATAAGGCGCAATTCCTTGGGGCCACCTCATCGGACTTCAACCGCGTCATTTGGAAGATTTGCCCCCCCCCCCCCCCCCCCCCACCCAAGACCAAGATCTTCGCGTGGCTTGTCCTTCAAAACCGACTTTGGACCGCCGACCGCTTGGCTAGACGTGGATGGCAAAATTGTGGCACGTGCCCTCTATGCAAGAGGACTGTCGAGACTGCCGCACATCTTTTTGTTCACTGCCGTTTCACTATTCGGATTTGGAGCGCCGTGAAGGGGTGGCTTGGGCTTCACGCTTTGGAGCTTGCGGCTTGGCCAAACCTCTCCCTTCCGGAGTGGTGGCGCCACATGGTGAGTTCGGCCACGCTTCAACGGAAGGCTATGGCTTCCCTTGTTCTCTTGACCTCTTGGGAGGTTTGGAATGAGAGAAATGCAAGGGTCTTCCGCAACAAGCACGCGCCGCCCACCTCAATCCTCGCCAAGATCAAGCATGAAGCGCGCCTTTGGTCCCTTGCGGGCGCAAAGCATTTAGGAGACATTCTACCTAGCGAGTAGTCCGTTGTTATTTTTTTGGTTTCGTTCAAACTTGTTGTTGTAAACCCACTCTCCCTTATTTAATATAAGGGGGCAAAGCTTTTGCCCCATAGTTTCTAAAAAAAAAAATCACCCCTTGGCACCCCCAAATGTCTGGGCCGAGACCAAATATGTCCGGCAACCCCTAGCGACGAGATGCACAAATATGAGATGCTCAAGAAATTCATGGCTCCGCACCAGGAGATGGACTTCTCGAGGGAGGAATTAGCTTGAGGCAGGTTTGGACCAGAGGCAATCTCGAGGCGCCTACATAACCAGCTTAGTGATGAAGGACTTCTGGACTCAATGAAGACGTTGAACCGAGGAGCGTCAGCTGTTCAAGCTGCGTACACGCTGCGGCTAGTCTATGCTCCAATATTCTACTTGGAATTCTGGCCACCTGTAACTCATGTCTAAGGTCATAATATTTTGCCTAATTGAGTTTGTAACATTGATGGGCCCTGTTAAAAAGGGGTACACTGGAGGATCATAGCTATTTTACTTGCTGTAAGCCGTTTCAACTACCTATTGCTGACCTTGTGAGTTAGTATTTTGTAACTTACATCATGAAAAAGCTAGCTGAGTTTTTTAGTGTGTTTTCCATACCTACTGTTGAACAGAATGCTGGTTCCTTCCCTGGAGCAGGTTTCGCTCAGCAGCTACCTGCACTTTGGCCGTCTGAATTGTGTTGCTCCGTTCTCAGTTTGACGGGAAAATAAATCATGAGATCCGTTCCAGGGGAGCTACCCCCAGCCTTTGGATCAGAAAGATGCATACGGCTTTTATTTCCCAAGTGGATATGTACACATCAGAAACTACAACGAATTAAGCAAACACATCCCAAAGTAATCTAAAAAGGAATACTGTAAACCTATACAGAATTAAGCATAAGTGAATAGAATGTAAAAACGTCATGCTGTTCACTTACAGCTGAAAAGGTAAAAAAACGAAAGGAGGTGAAAAAAGAATAGCTGCAAGGGTTCAGAACCAAGTGGTGAAGTGACAAATCACCAACTTGGTGTAATGAGTAATCATTTACTTTCTTCAGGATTTCTTCATTATCAACCGATAATTGACCTTTGTGTCTATCAAACACAGGGTAACTGATGTCACTGCAATCAGCTGGTAAGCACTTCCATTTCCATAAGGAAATCAAACAGTTCATGCTACATACAGATCTTGTTGCAGCTGGTTACGAACAATTTTATTTCTCAAAGCTAATAATCAAAATATAGACAGCACAATGACATACACAAGACCACAAACTAACTTCCGCTAATTTATCAGTCAAACGCCTCCACTGATATCAAATGTGCTCTACCAGTTGGATCATCTGAAGAAACTCCACGCCTTTTTTTCATCTAAGAATTTCTAGCATGTGATATGTCTAAGATGTATTCTTTCACAAATTTCAAGTCCGTCAAAGTCACCGCTAACAATCTTACAGGCGCAAGTTTTGCTCTTCCTTGGACTCTACTGTTGTACAAGAAGACTGACTGCTTACTACACTGTGATGTCGTCTGCTCCTTAATTTGGACATTACTAAAAAAGAACAAAAAAATTGCTACCATATACCACTAAAACCACGGATTTACCAGTTTTTATCACAAAAGATCTACAATTACCCTGTAGTAAATGGGCATAAATTTTCCTTTTGTGTTAAAAAGGAAAAAAAATACGTGTAGTCAGGTACATTATAGGTTAGCAGTTCTATTGGTGGAGCATCTATGTGATTTCATTCTGCATAACTTATGTGGAATACAATAGTTCATATCAAAGGAAACCAGGGGTGTAGCATAAATATTTATCTCATACACTGATACACATGGAGCAACAAAAATGAATTTCACATACCGCTGTATTGTTGCACACTTGTAGAAGTTTCGACAGGAACATTGCCTCCCATTAAGGGAGTATTCATCCACAATGGTGGGTCTGGGAAATACAACCACCTTCCAAACCATCCAACCTCAGGGTGGTTCTTGTACACTTGTGGTACTTGAGTTGAGTGGCTCAGTTATACAAAAGAGATCAAACTGAACTTAAATAAAAGGGAAGAAATTCAGGTAACGAGCTTGAGAAAATCAAACTCTTGTAGAAAAAAAAGGATGGGGAACTTTTATTCACTACCGATGATGCCCAACTATCTCATAAATGTAAGATATCTCACATTAGTTGCCCACATACGAGAGGCAAGTACACATAGGAGGCAAAAGAAATAGTACGTTGGTGGGGTTGACAGTACTCAAGAGCATGATGAATACTACATCAGAGAGGGCAAGACATAGATGCAAATGCATGAAACAGTACTTTCATGGACCATTTCATTTTATTGTAGACTGTAGATGGGCAACCCACAATGATTAACTGAACCAGTGATTTGTCTCTCCAGCACACCAGCAATCATCATGGCAAGACCAATCTCAATCTTGACCAGGAGAAAAACCCAAGACTATGCCCACTGTGTCACACCACATTTCCTTTGCCTGACACGAAATAACTCAGTTTATATGATGAATGTGCCCTCAATCTGAATAGCACATTCCGGATCTGAACATTTATTCTTCTTTCATGTTTTACTGTGGTAGAGATGGTGCTCATGTAACGAGCAGCTAATTATTTCTGAATAAAATGCAATGAGCTATGAGAATGGGCCTAGCCGATGTCCCAAATGTAAGTTCTGGTAGATTTTCCTTACAGACTCAATCTGAGTTCAGCTCTTAGAAGTTACAAACTATCACTAGACAATACATGGGTGCAACTTCGGAAATAATGGATAAACGGGTCCTCACATGAATAGCATTTAGAAAATAATTTTCATGTTCCCTTTGAAAATGGATAAAATTACATATTTTAGGGCGAGATTACTGGAGTCCCATGGCTCAGTGGAAGCTTGCACATGAGGGAATAGGCCCAGGAACTGACCAACTAACACGGGCCACCTCGCTAGGCTAAATTATAGCAAAACCACAAGATGCAGATGAGACCATCCTGAACATGAAGCACTACCGAATGTTAGGAACAGCAGGACAAGAACTACGGCTACAAAGGACAGTGCGATAACTGTCTATCGCCCTATATGGTGTGTGAAGTGTTCGGACAGTAGCCAGGATGACTTCAAAGGAGTGCTGCCAAGCATAATAGCACTAGTACAAGCTCAGAGGGCAGTAACTTATCAGACTTTACTTCCTACTGTCGAAATATAGCCAAGATGCTAAATTTCTTCTCTTGAGCAAATGTTGGCAGTTTCAGCTGCAAAAATGCTACTAGTATGAACCATATTATCAGATTTATTTTGTTTAGAACTGTGGGGCAAAAGCTTTGCCCCAAATATTATCAGATATAAGTTCCTGCACTATAGTCAATGATCATTACAGACTAGTCACTAGTATATGGTTGGCCTTGTTTGGATGGTTTACACAATTTACACCACGCGTAGAGTAGGGAGCAGTGAGGTGCAGGAGAATCTAATCTAATGCAGGTTGACGGCGTTCTGGGCTCGGCTGGCCAGCAGCTCATTCCCACTGATGCCCAGTTGCCCACCCGCCTGTCTCTATCTATTTCCTCATAGCCAGGGAAACCCCACCGACTAGTCCCGGGCAAACAGGGCAGGAGCAGTAATCAAGTGCAATTCATCAGTGCAAAGACAATCATACTATCATGGAACTACTAGTATATTATTTGGTGAAATAGGAATTGTGAGCTTCGGTTCGGTGCAAAGACAAAAGGTTCGATTTGGAACAAAAGGGAATGCATAGATTTGTACACATGGTATTATTATCATTTCCCTGATCAAGTGAAGAAACCAACAAATAATTGCTACTGCTACATTGACTCTACGGAATTCTCTCCCAATTCCAATCCCGATGTACACACATTCAGTTTAGACTAGAGAGAGGGTAAATGGTACTAAAAGAAGAGCATCATATTTTGAGAAAGCAAGCGAGCAACCTGGATCGATCCTCATACCAGAGGTAGAAGTAGTGGTAATAACAGATGCAGCTGCAGGAAAACCAATCCTATACACCGCCAATTTGCGTCCCTTGCCGATGATGACTTGATGTCCGTGCCGTGGAGGGCTGGCGGCGAAAACAGCTTCGCCGGCCGCGTCAGAGGGCCGGCAGAGCCGTCCGGAGCATCGGTGGCCGGTGGCACCGCCCCCGTGGCGGTGTCAGTATTCCTCCGGCCGAACATTTCCTTGGGCAGCAGAACCTTGGAGACGGCGAAGACGGCCACGGGATTTTGGTCGAACACCGTGCGCGTGATCGAGGCCTGCACGACGCCGGTGTCGATGGCGACGGAGCCGTTGAAGCGCGTGATGTTGAGCGTGAAGCGTCCGGCCTCGGTGGACTCGGTGGCGAGCGTGGGCTGGACGGGGTTGACGATGGACTCGAGGGAGCCGAGCGGGTAGTAGGAGTGCAGGACGTGGAATCGTAGCACGGTGGCCTTGCGGTCGGCGGGGAGCGACTGGAGGCGGTCGGTGGCCGGGAGGTCGGCGAAGGCCTCGTCGGTGGGGACGAAGATGGTGACGCCGGCGCCGCGCTCGTCGGCCTCGAAGTCGTCCGCGACGCCGGACGCCTCGAGCATGGAGGCGGCCACGTTGAAGCCGCGCGCGTCGGTGAGGACGCGGGTGATGTTGACCGCGGGGGACGACCAGGGGCGGGACTCGGAGCCTGACGCCGCGATGTCGATGCCGGAGGGCGCGATGAGGCCGCTCACGGCGAGCACGCTGATGTTGTAGGGGCGCTCGGTGACGGCGCCGAGGACGGTGGCGTTTGAGGAGGAGGAGGAGGAGGACCCCGGGGACGGGGACGGCGAGCGGACGACGACGACGGTGGAGGAGCTGCCGCGCACGGACACGGCCGAGGTGAGGTTGACGGCGCCGAGGTCGGAGGTGGCGCGGCCGGTGGTCTGGAAGAGCGTAGTGACGAGCTTGCCCGAGGCGGGGAGGCGGGCGAGGTCGGACGGGGAGAGGTACTCGAGGAGGACGTGGTAGCGCAGCACGTCGGCGAGGTCGGCGCCGGAGGCCGCGGCGAATGCGGAGGGCGAGCGCGGCAGGTTGGCGTTCGGCACGGCCAGCAGCGTCAGCGACGACCGCCCGGCCAGCTCGCCGGCCACCGGGCCGGACGCCAGCAGGCGCGTGAAGTCGGAGAAGTTGGGGAACGCCGCGAGCACGGCCGTGACGTTGACCCCGGCCGCCGGGGAAGGCAGCGCTGCGAGCAGGACCAGCAATCCGAGCGCAAGGCGTGGAGCTGGAGCGGGAGGGGAACCTCTCCCCATCTCCAGGCTAGTGGTGACGTGCTGCAGTGTGCAGTGGTGTGGGGAAATGAGCTAGCAGAAGATGAGCGGAGCGAGGAGTGAGCGGAAACTTTTTGTTCGTGAATTTCCTGTGTTTCAGTGGAGTGCTTTGGGAGCTTTCGAGTTTAGTAATGGCGTGGAGGTGTGTGTGTAGGTGGGTTGGATTCTGGCGAGCTCCCAAAGTCTACCACAGAACTTTTGCGATGTGTGTCCATTTGCGTGCGTCGCGTCACGTGTGCGCCGGTACTATTCGACAGAATGATGCTGCCCGAGTCGTCATTCTAGGCAAGGCCACGTTTGGTTCCTCCGATTTTACAAAATGTTTCTACACATTCCTCTTTGTTCATACTCATGAAGAGATTAAAAAACACATGAATCTCATTAGATTGTATTCCCTCCCTTCTGAATTAATTGATTCAGAACGGAGGGAGTAGGTGTAAAACATAACATTACAAAACAGAGTAAAACTAAAGAAATAGTTATTTGAATGATACTTACAAAAGGCCACAGTAAAAACTTCTTGATCCCACGTGACTGACCGTAAATAAGATGTTATAGTGGATGTTCAAATTCTTATAGAACTGGGGCATTCGGATTCCTTAAAAAAAACTCCTATGGATCCTGCAATATTCTTATAAAAACCTTCAATCCAAAGAAGGTCTTAATTTTGGAATAGGGTGGAATGAAATGGAACCATTCACATGTAGAGTTCATTCCTGTGTTTGGTTAAAAGGAAGAATGGAACCAACTGAGGAATCAGAAGTGAATATTCTCCTTAGATGTGGAATACTCATCCGGTCATATCAGTGAAACCAAGTCGAACGACCCTGATAACTACACTATTCGAAGCTTTACACCACCATTCCCTTCCACCCCATCTTGCCTCTAACCAAACATAGGAATAAAAGTCACAATGACATTCCATTTTAGTAGAACGGAACCGTTCCATTCCACTTTACTTAGTTCCAAAACCAAACACATCCAGTCTACGGGCAAAATAGAGAGAAAAAAACACATGCGGTCTACCAACTTGCCCCCAATGTGCACACTATAGTCACGGAGTCGTTTTTTTGCCAAAAAAAACAAAACAAGTTACAAATGAATCTCTAGTGTAGACATTAGTCAATGTGTCACGACATTGCTACCGAAGGGGGGTCCCCCCCTAGTTTTCTGTTAGACTCATTCAAAAATTTGTCATCATGTCCAATAGGACTGCTGATCGAGCACGAATCATATCTCTACTATATAATATTGTTTGGAGACACCGGTCATACGTCACTTTTTATCCCGCTTTTACCCCTATGGTTTCTGAGATATTACCCACCAGCCACCGGTAAGTGAAGAAAAACGATTCAATTCTTTTTTTTCCGGTCTATTCCCCTTCGGGTCAACGCGAGCGACACCGCGGCCAGGCAGCGATCTCCACGGAACCGTCCATCGACGTTTGCCGATTCCGGCAGCGCAGCGGGGGGGGGGGGGCAACTCGATCACTGGCGCCCGTGCCCCTGCCCAGCGCCTCCTCCCCAGCGCAATTCGGCCACCTCACGGCGTCGAGGGCGTAGTTCTATGGTCGGGCGTCCAGAAATCCCTGGACAAGTCATGCGACTGCGGCGCCAGCGGCACAGCCGGAGCCTTGGGCACAGGCGGCGGCGAGTGCTCTCCGCGCCGCGGCATCCACGACTTGACTGCTCCAAACAGCTCAACGAGACGCCCCTCCGGCGATCCCATCACCTAGGCCACGCGCACCACGACCACCACCACCTGTAGCAGCCCCACCCCTCATGCTCAACCCAGCAGCGCCCCAATTCGCATGGCCCTCGCCGCTTCTACTACCAGAGGCGCCCCCGCGCCCCGTCCTCGACACGCCACCAGATCAGATCACTTCAATTGACAGCAACATACACAGCTCGTCGGCCAAATTGGGAACAACAACTTCAAGCTACTCGGCACTGAGAAGAAGAAGCTGTAAGTGCAGTCCTTCAATGGATGTATAGCTCACTCGAACGCTGTTTCTTTCGTTTCCTATCGTGGAACTAGTGGCCGCGTGTAAGTTTAATTTCTTGCACGGATCCTGGAGGGTACGAAGAGCTACATCTGCGATGCGGTTGTAACGGTGATTGATCACCTGGGGACTGTTTCATCCAACAAGCTTGAGCACCAACTGGATGACAAGACTGAGATCACTGAGATCATGCAAACAGAGCAAAAAGATCAACTTCCTGAAACAGGTTGGCATATCTCTCTACTTGCTTGTAGCTGTAGATTATGTGTGGATAGCCGGTGCAATTGCCAGAAATAGTTTGGATTAAACAATGAGTCATCTGTGATGATGATAAAGTAGTAGTTGAAGCTTGAGAGTGCATACACACTGATCTTTGTCCTGGGCAATTCTTCTCTGTTGTCTGCTCCAAGTTTAGCGAGTCGATATATAAATATCCACCTTGTGTACTCTAATCCGAGCTTGATATGACCGTGACTGTTGAGTGGACATCAATTGCATCCAAACGAAGCCTTCATAAATGATAAACTCACTGAATTCTTTGTTTTCTTTTCATGGTACCAGAGGCTTTTGACATGTGAACAGTATGCAATTTCCCTCAACCTATTGGACGAAGCCTTCATAAATGATAAACTCACTGAATTCTTTGTTTTCTTTTCATGGTACCAGAGGCTTTTGACATGTGAACAGTATGCAATTTCCCTCAACCTATTGGCTGTACGCTTTGACACTGGCGCTATTCAATATCATCGCCGTTACCTCTCACAATGTATATATTTTTTCAAACTTTTTTTGATTTTTCAAGATCAACATGCAGAATGCTTCAGCGACTTGTAGGGATAGAAAGGAAGAAAAGACCAGATGGGAAATTTATCTCATACTATGTCGTGTAAATGGTGATAACATGGTCATTTGACTTGAAATTTATTTATATTCATACATTATAGACTTTTTATTAATAAATAAATAATTTCTTGAAAAATATTTATTATTATTCATAGTAACTAATATGACATAAAACAATTTTATGCTAGAGGATATTTTGTTTGACAATATATTCTAGCTAATTTGTCTCTAGCTTTGTCCATCTCCTGCCACCGTGAGTCGTCCTTACCTTTTTTAAAAACTTAAAACATCCAATATATTAGGTCAGCATGCCGCCTCATGCATTAAACCTTCCACTTCCTTTCGGTACCCTGGTAAGGAAAAGAGTGCGTAACATGCACAATGCACTCCAACCCACTACCAGTGCTTTGGTTGAAAAAAAATTCCTAAACAAGCCTACCCGGGCCATTAAGGTTGTTTTTGCTTATGTATCAGTTGATTGATTAATATGTGGTGCTTTGTAGTTTAAATAAATGACTTGCCAAAGTTGAATACTATGTAATACTTTGTGGTTGAATAGATAAATCATTATTGTAAAGGATGTTCTGTTGTGTGGAGAATGATGGGCAGTGACATCTATACTCATTGATAATATAACATTATTGCAGAATTAAGAATTAAATTTCGGAGACAAATTTAAATTCTCAGACAAAATATCCATTTAGTTAAACATTCAAAGTTAGCTTATAACTTTTTTCAGGAAAAAATATAGCTAATATTTTGAAATACCCATGTACTTTAATAAGTGATTTTTTGCATCATGATTTCGTACTTTTCAATATTTATGATACAAACAAACAAAATTATAAAACAAACATTTTTTGTACTTTTGTGCGTAGTTATTATAATGCAACAATAGAGGATTATTTTTTAGCTAATCATCAAATAATAGAAAAATAATTAAGGTCATGCTATACTTCAAACCTCAAGTTTTTGGTTTACTTTTAAACCCGTTGCAACGCACGACTAAGTTTGATTTGACCAGAATCCGCGTGTTTATATTTCTATATGTCGCTTTGAGTAGAGCCACCGCGAAAAGAAACACCACTTCTCACCATCAAGAACAAAGGAAAGGACGAAACCAAGAATTTAAACAAGAGAAAAGGAACCGAGTCCTTAGTAGCAATTACAATGAACATAGTATATAAGGAAATTCTAACCATTTGAACTCGCTAGACTAGACCTGAGCAGATTAATTCATGATTATTATGCCTTACCCAACTGGTGTGGCTCGATCATTTTTTAGTACATTTTGATTGGGCCGACATTTATTTTATAAAAAAGATGTTTATTATGCCCGTAGCAACACACTTACCAAACTAGTTATGCGGCTCGATCCATTTTTAGTACATTTTGAATTGGGCCGACATTTATTTTATAAAAATATGTTTTTCCTGCCCGTAACAACGCACGGCTATTTTACTAGTATAAGTGATTCCCCGTACCAAGGCGAGCGAGAGGAGCTTCGAGACGGGGTATTCCAGCGTGGTGACTGACATCTCATGCCCGATGAGCCGCATACTCCTTTCACTATGGTGGAGGCGTGGTGCGTAATTCCGTGTAAGCTCTGTCACGTGCTTCATCGGTCTTGGCACTCATGTTGTTGTGGCATACATATATTCTTCTTCTATCGGAGTAGGAAATGGGGCTCTAAGCTCTCAAAGTCGTCGTATTTATTAAAAATTACGATGAGGAGCTTGCCCGGATATGGATTTGATGAAGAGATGTTGTTCGAGCTCGTCACCAAACTAGAGGCCAAAATTATCCCGATAGAGCCGCATGAAGACCATTGATGCAACATCTTAAGCGTTTACGTTGTACCGTGTTTCACAAAAAAATTAATTGGAATTCAAATAAATATACAACAATCCAAAACCAGCTTATTGAAAATATTACCTTCACAAAGTGGGGAACATGACCTTGCAATCATTCGTGGGCTGCAAAGGTGTGCAAGAAATACCATCATGACTACCTCGAGGTCCTTGGACTAGCACGCACATTGTGGGCTCCTTTGCAACGCTGAATTTCCCACGGCATGCTATGCACTAAAATTTGTCTTTATATCTTTAACCCTTTCTCTTCAAGACAGAGCCAACAACCAACAAAAATCCTTTTTTTCTCATGCCACATTTCCTTTCTCCCTTTCATTTCACCTTTGTTTCTTGGTGGCGCAATGTACAGTACCGTAAAGCGATCTGTCTCACTCCTTTCAGTCAAAATGCCCATTGCGCATGCTCTTAACTTGATGCCTTTGTGTTCCACGCGATAAAACCTGTGTTTAAATTTAATCAAACCTTATTAGAACACTAAGGGTCTCTTTGAATTGTAGGAATTTCATACGATTACAATCCTTAGTAATTTTTTCTGTGAATTGCTTTTGGTTCAAAAGAATGATGTAAACAAAATTCTATGGATTGGTTCCTATTCCTCAATTTTAAAGGAATTTGAACATCCACTCCAACCTCTTAAGTGCTTAGGATCGAGACACATTGTGTTGTTTAGGTGAAAGCGTTGTGTACATAAGGTAACACTTGTTAGTTGTTACTTATGTGTGGGGTGAAAGCTTAGTGCATTGAAGTAGCAATCCTGCTTTTGTTTGGGTTAAAGTGTGATGTCTTGCATTTAACGTTACCAAAGTAGCAAGATGGAACGAACATTCTCTAGCAACGGACAGCTGCTCAAAGATGGATAACTGAAAGAATGAACGAGCAAATGCAGAATTTGAAATCCATCAGAGATTTCATGTGAAAAGGGGCTATTCGGAACTCATCAGTTTCTTTTCATAAGTGTTATCCTTTTACTGCAAACCTCCAAACCAAGCATGTGACCAGCCTCGGCATGAAAGCTGCTTTACTCTTACTGAAGTGCAGCTTTGCGTCCTATACGTAATAAGTTCACTCAACCAAATACTCACTCCGAACGACTTTACATCTGCACCTGGTTACTCAGACAGCCCCAATGACACATCACAAGCGGAAAAATTACAAGGAAAATGTCACTTAGAAAACTTGTTTACCTCTGTTACTCTGTACCAGGTTGCTCAGACAGTACACTCTCCAGTGACACATGTAACATGACATCCTTCGCACTCACATAACAAGCGAAGTTACACTACACTGTATTACTCCAAAGAATAGAAAACAGTAGTACACTGAGACAAGGGTCCAACATCAGAAAAAAATGTGAATATCGTGTATCTGCGCTTCAAAATTCGGTTTGTGTTTGTTCCCTGGCTGAGCAATGTACAAAGGGAACTACAGCCACACCAAGAAGAATACTGGCACTACATTGTTAAGGGATAGCTCTACAGATGGTCAAGACCTAAGAGATACATCTAGTATAGACGCAGATGGTGTATTGTTAGTCCAAGAATTAGCCTACGTGAAAATAGCCTGGAACATGTCTCTGCAAAAGCCGACATGGGGGAGAGGGGTGGAACACTGCAATAGGGGTGCTTGACGGCAGAACATCACACCACCAGACTGCATGAAAAGAATGAGCATACTATACTATGATGCCAAAAAAGAATCAGGATCAGTCAAGGCAGATGCTATCTAGCCTGGATGGATTTAGAGTGTTCTGATTTGTTTGAACGGCACATGCAGTCAGGACAGGGGAATGTGTATATAGATTCATTTGCTCTCTTCATTTGAATACCCTTGGCATCGCTGTGGGATCTCATATTAAGCAACTGGCGTCTTAATGACTTCCATCTGCATGAAAGGGGAGTTGAGTTTTAACAAAATAAATTTCTGATTTTGAAACCGAAGAAATACATCAATATCCAAGTCTTTTGGAGTGAAGAGCTGGCAATGGACCACCATAGCATACCCGATACGTGGACTGTCAAAGAGTACGGCCAATCTTCTTTTATCAGGCTTAATGGTCTTCGAATGCCCACCAAACAAGTATCTTCTATGACCAAGAAGAAAATGAGGAAAATTTCCACCTTGAGTAGTCACGAAAACCTCACTATGCACACAGACACTGTAGTCAATAGCTGCCATCCTCGAGGAGAAATTCTGGAAATCATGCGCTATGTTAGAGCAACATACATACATCAAAGTTCAGCAAATATAATTTGACAGCACTGATTCTTATAAACCTTGAAAGAAGCAAGTTCTTCATCTGATGCCAACGTCTCTTTTGTCTGCAAGAGGGGGAACATTTCAAGGAGAGGAGCCATGTTTTTCTCTGCTTTATATATCTTTCCAGAAGCCAAATAGATGGAAGTGTTATTACTGAAACCCATTCCGCGAAGCATTAATCCAACCTAAACACCAAACAGCATGGACATGTAAGTCTTTATGACAAAAAAATCAACATCCACTATTGTCGAAATCAGACTAAACTTGCTGGAAATACAACTTGTATTAACTTCAGAATGAAATTTCTGAAGCACCTTTCAAAGAAGTAACACAGCTATTACATACTAGTATACCTCCAAAGGTGTAAGTGGACATTTCCCGTTCATCCTTATTGCTCCTGGCCTTATTACACGCCCAGGCCTAGTAAATTTTCCACGCCAGCCTTTTTCCCTGGCCATATCCAACTCCTTCTTCTCCTCATCACCACCGTCAAAGACACAACAAGAGAACGCCACCATATCCTGCAAGAAAAAAAGGATAACAGTTCTCTGATCCGATACCCATGGGCAAACCAAACTTCAGAAGTGAAATTACAACAGAAGAATGTGTCAATTTCTAAACACAGCGATAGTAACTAGGGCCCTCAAACAAGCTTGTAGTTCCCCTACACCCGCCTTAGTAAGTCTTCTTGTTTCATGAACAGGCTAAGAAATATGAAGCACAAATCTTCTACAGAAGAAAACTAACCTCTTCAAAACGGAGATGTACTGCAACATATTTCCCGTTGTTTTCCAGGCTTTTTGCTCTCATCCGAGAAATTAAAGTGTCAGATAAAGTAGCGATTGGTTTAGAAAACTTTAAGGCTTCAAAGTTAGCCAGGCATCTCAGTCGTTGAACAGCAGGCGGAGCATCAAATGACAGCCGATTTGCAAAAGGGGATATCCTAATGAGCCTATAATTTACAGACAATAGTATTAAGAGGTTACTATAACAGTCATTTTTTTCTTTTTGCAATAGGATAATTTACATTTCTTCAGACCTGCAATAACCAAAATTGGCTTTAACTCACCTTTCTTCAATCAACTTCGGAAGCACAACATCTTTGTAGTATTCAATAGGAGACCAAGCCTTTATCTTGAAATTAAAAACGTTACTCAAATTGTGACTAAACCGCTCCATTATGAATTCAGGCACCTTGTCAATCACTCGGACATCACTTTTCAAACGTTGGACAAAGTGATCCTCATCATAAATATCCCTAAATTTGCTGTACCAAAAATAAATAACCAAATATTAGTATCAAGCCTTTGCTTTTTTACTGTAAAATAGAGGGCTAAATTAAAATTGATCAAGACCCAAACTCCAAGAAAACCCCCTTATTCCAACACACCTAAAAAAGGGGACTAAATTATAATTGAACAAGACCAGAACGTTGAAGTGGTGCATACTGCATAGCTAACAATAAGTATCGTGACCAATGGTATTTCAAGTAGTTTCCTAACATTGACTAAGTTCCTACCTGGATAACTAATTATGTTTCAGCTGAACATACCATGACAGTACATCATAAAGAAGAAAAGGATAACAGTTCTTAGCTAGCATTTTAACCTGTCTAGTGTGAAACTATCCAATAAGATGTTAATACTGAGTAGTATACAATTCATCCATTATGAAAATGTATATATCAATCATAGCGAGAATGAGAGATACACGTAAAGTAAGTAAAGTGCATTCTTGTTCTTTAGGAAACCTATCAACGAAAAATTAAATATTATCAATCCTAACCAATTGTCATGGCACAAAAAAACTATATACAGATAGCGGTAGAGCATATAAGAACGAAGTAGCATTATGAAGGATCGCAATCAACACCATGCATATCAAAAAGGAATCAACCTAGGATCCCTCCAAATGCTGTGATAGTGGAAATTTGGGATTATAAGAGTTGCATTCAGAAAACCAGCAACCGCAACTGCATTGCATATCTGCAAAACAACAGGAAATATATGTGAAGAACTCGTTGTACATTGAAAATTTTAACGATGTGATTTTTTGGTAAATGCCACGGCAAGCAAACTGATGAGAGGTACATACCGATGTCCTTTGCTGATTCAGACCACCATTTGCCTCCACATATATGTAGCCATTTGGTTCAGGCAAACCTACACAAACACGAAACTAAACATTAATGTATAATTCCTACCATAATGAGGTGCATCATGCGAAATGGCATCTGCTGTATACTGACAGACCAAAAAGAGAAATGCAAATATTGTGGCTAAACCGTGTATCATTTTTCAATTATAACTTTCAAATGACTCACACCATGGAAATCAAATTTAGCAAATGGTCTATGAAAAACCGGAGGTCATTCAATGGATAAATTTGGAAAAAAAGCAGAGCTTCTTCGGAGTTCATAAAGGCTATATATCAGTAGAATCATACCAGTATATGAAATTAGAAGTACAAAGAAATATTCAGAAATTTTTAATTGACATACCATAGGTGTTATTGCTTATGCAAGGTTGCCAAACACCACCTCTGTAAGCATGTCGCCATACAGTTGCTAGCTACAAAAATGTAGCAGTGTGAGAATAATAAAACATATAAGCAAAATGCATATGTGTGAACTTAGAATAACAGGTAACAGGATGTGGCAAAGTACATATCCTATGAATACAACAGAATCAAAGACAAATTCTGTTATAACATACAACGTAAACTGCATGTCCTGATACCGATTAGCACGTACATCAAGACCGATGAACATCAAAATACATGAATCCCCAGGGCATAACAATAAACAACCATTGAACCCGAAGGGTGCAACTATCTTTAATTTATACTCCCTCTGTCAAGATAAGACTTTCACGACTAGAGGTATTGCTATAGCAGGTGGAAGCAGTTGTATATGTCATTGTCTGCTCACTGATTTAATCATAAAATTAACTTAAATCATCTCTACTAATAAAACGGCGTGTTCAGCCAGATGGTCGCAAGCAAATGCATTGTATACACATTCATATGATTCAAATTATCGAAGCAATTTTGCAGTTGTTTTAGGCCAGCAAAATTGCAGACTGCTTGGTGGATAGTTTACATTAGGTGTTTCATCCTCCGTGCAGTTCACGAATACAACAGTTGTGTGCTTGGCATTTCTATCTCACGCTTGCAGTATATTTAATTTAATGTATATTAGTCAAGCACATCTTCTCCCAGTTTGTCCAGAGAATCCACTCTTGCGTACATCTCTAGAGCTGTATTGAAATTCTGGAGCAAGCAATTGGGGTGGGGAAACTAACCCACATCCGTCATAACCAGCACGCACTTGAACAATCCAGTCAAGTAGAGGCCAATAGCAGCCACAAGGACACGATGCACAGTTTAGTGTCTCTCACCGATGACACGGTGAAACCCATCTACTCCATGAGAGCTACACCCCCACTGAAAATTCCTCGCATCCACAGAAGTCGCCGTTCGTTCGCCCAAATCGAGCAATACGTACGTAGTTTGATCGCAAACACAAATAAGGGCACTCCTCCTAGTCCAACATGCTGGGCCAGGGATGAGGACTCACCGCGTCTGTGGCGTTGTCTGCGTCCATGTCGCGTCGTAGTCGGGCGTACAGCTGCGGGCTGCGGTATAGCGACCCTGGCGCCGGGCGTGAGATGATGCGTGGCACGCCGCCGTCGAGGGAGAGGGAGCCCATGTAGAGCAGCATGGCGGCGACGTAGAGCAGCGGGGCGAAGAGGAATACCGCCTGCCGCCGCAGCAGCGCCGCCAGCACCGCCCGCGCCGCCCTCCGCGCCGCGCCCCCCGCGCCTGCGCCGAGACCGGGCCCGGCCGCCGCCGCCTTCGCCGAGGCCCCCTTCGCGGACGGCGGCCTCCGCCCCCACGGCCGCCGCGGGGACGACGGCGGGGACGGCGCGGCGGCGCCGAAGCTCCCCAGCCGGCTGTACGCGTGGTGCTGCATCGGAAATCCCCCGGTGCTATCCACGTGGCCGCGGGCTTCGGGTGGAGAGTTGGTCCGCCGGTGCTGGGAAGGGTTCCGGCCGCCTGCTGGTCGATCGGGTTTCCGCGGCGGGGGAGGAGGAGGTGCCGGGGTGGACTCTGCTGCTGGTGCTGCTGCGTGCGCTGGTTGGAGGACGGAAATGGGGGACGGGAGGGGAGGGGGAGGTGCCCGGCGCGTGAGCGCGTTCGAATTCGGGAGGAGTTTTGGTGGGGGATGCGGGTTTGGCTGCGGGCTCGACGGCTGCCGCCGCCCGTCGCTGACCGGTATTTTGTGGCGTCTTGTTCCGCGGCGGCCGGTGGGTGGGGCACTAGGATAGAACGGTGACGTCGAAGTGGAAGGTCTCGGAGGTTTGGGAGCTCGGATTTTGTTTGGACTGGTCGACTGATTTGCCATCACGCGTGCGCGTGGGTGGACAGGTGGATACGAGATACGATCTTCTTTGCTTTGCCTACCGGGTTGAGTGAGGTTGTTGTCATGACGGACTGAACGTATATCCGTAATCAACTTGTGAGACACTTATTGCTAATCAAATCTAATCAAATTGGTGATTGGGACTACTCCTTCTTTGTGCCTAAACACGTGTTGCTTCTGACGTTAACGGGTACCTCAAAAATATTTATTTAGTATTCGTACCGAGCATATTCGCATACTAATGTGAAAAAATGGTAACGTGTAGAAAGGAAATGCTGCAGCATACAGTTGCCATTTGAACACTTTGATGCATACTGTAAGTTAGATGCTCAGAAATAAGTTAGTGTAATAAGAAAAGAAAAAAAAAGGAGACTGAGGAATAGTGTAAGTTACGACATGGCATATGTGGTGGTCAGCAAACTTGTTTATATAAAAATATCAAGAGGAATACTGTAAGTTAGATGGCACGCTTATCTCAAACAAAAAAAAGTTAGATGGCACGCAAAAAAAGAGATAGCACGCAGAATAAAAAGGTCTCAGCGACAGCAACAATAACACGCGTCCCTAGCTTTGTTCTGAACACCTCGATTTATAATTTGCATGCAAAAGAGGTTTCCTCGTTTCCAAGTTTCAGGCTTAGCTGCGAAAAGGTTGTGCAAAAAATAACGGGACATTCCTTTCTTTTCGGTCCTTCCAGGCAGCAGATGCTAATCCGCAAAGGTGAAGCCAAGTACTACAATGTTCCTTTGTTCTCCTTCCAAGCTGTCACGTGCATAGGTGATGACGGGATATTCTTTCCATTGCTTCTTACAGGGCTTTGCTTAGCTCGATCGCATTGGCAGCTTTCTAAGGTGTTCACTACTGGCCAAGTTAGTAATCGCTGAGTAATTGCAAGTTTCTTAGGGCCACTAAAGTCAGTCTACTTCATCAGTAGCCAGATAGAAACATATACCTTCCGGAATTTGTTCAAAATATTTAAAACCTGATTTTATTCATCAAGCCCGTCTAGCTCAGTTGGTAGAGCGCAAGGCTCTTAACCTTGTGGTCGTGGGTTCGAGCCCCACGGTGGGCGCTTCTGTTTTGCTTCTGCATTTTTTCCTGCTCTTAATTCTCTTTGTTTTTTTCCTTGAAAAATGTCAACCTTAAGCTCTCACAGAAACTTCCATTGCTGATGAGGACCGATCAGTTTTGGCTTGGAATCTTGAGTTGAGACGTGTCTGCAATCTGCATCCAGTTTAGGTCCCCTTTGTTTGAGTTGCGCTTCTGGATTCCTAGATTGTACACGTTACGGAAGCTGAATTTGAACCAAACAAGCAGCGGCCACGTCTAGCTTCCCTGAAATCGCTTCTCAGAAACATACACAAAACTGGGTAAAAGTCAAAAGCAGCCAAAACGATGATTCCCGAGATTCTACGCGAAGCGGTAAGTTTCTATTTACCTCACGCCCCATGACTCACGACTGCTCCGACTCGATATTTCCCTCAAGCCCGATGTCTCCTGCTCCCTAGGGTTCGTCAGCGCCGCCACCGTCGGCCCTGCTCGCCGTCTGCGCCGGACCTGCTCGCCGCCCCTGCTCCGGCCCTTCTCCGCCCCGGCTCCGGCCCTGCGTCGGCCCCTTCTCCGCCCCTGCTCCGCCCCTGCGTCGGGCCTGGTCGCCACCCCCAACTGGTAAAAAGGAGATCTTTAACCATGCACATTCATCGCTACGCAATGTCATTGAGCGTGCATTTGGGGTGTTGAAGATGAAATGGCGTATTTTACTGAACATGCCATCTTACCCTTGTGAGAAGCAAGCTTTGATCATCATTGCTTGCATGTCTCTTCATAATTTCATTAGGGACAGCCACTTGAGAGATAAGGAGTTTGATAGGTGTGACCGTGATGAGAACTACATGCCACGGAATCTACAACCCCACCAGCTGGCCATGTATCTAACATCGTGCATGGTGATGATGCACTCATGAAAGAAACTCGTGAGAGAATAGCTGATGGTTTGTTTGCAGATGCAGGTGGAGTATAGTTGTAGGTTGGTTCATTTATAGTTTGGATAATGGTTTGTTAGTTTTGTAAGTGATTGTTGGTGACTATGATCTATTTTATAATATCAAATATATTGGATGTCGTACTCTTCGTCTCGTCTAAATTACGTGCACGTTTTTTATTACGACAAAAACACTCACGAGTCAAGGACGCAGTAGACATTTTGCAACAATTACACTTCCTAGAGCTGTCCAACAGCAGGATAAACAAACATACAACTTCTAATTCTCAGTTTTAACAGCAGGGTAAATAAACATACAACTTCTGATTCCCAGAAATCCAAAATCACAGCTGATTCTCACGATTCCCACCTGAATCTCAAAATGCGCAGTGCAAAGAAAGGGGCCCTTAGCCTATTTGACCGTCTCCTGGCGCCCTTGAGCAACCAGTTAAACTCCAGTCCAGCGGGCTGGAAACATATCCCGATGTCGACGACCACGGCCGCAGCCGTGCGCCGGCTCTGCGCCGCCGGCGAGGTGCGGTCGGCCCTCGCGCTGCTCGCCCGTGGCTCCAAGTCCGGCGACGCGGAGCTGGACGTGGCGGCGTGCACGGCGCTCGTCCACGGCTGCTGCAGGGGCGGCGACGTGGCGGGAGCACGGAGGGTGTTCGACGTAATGCCGCGCCTGGGGCTGGCCCCCAACGAGGTCACGTTCACCGCTCTGATCCACGGTTACTTCATTCGCGGACACAGGGAGGAGGGTCTCGCCTTGTTCGAGGAGATGAGGAGGTGCGGGGTCGGGCCAAACCTCTACACCTACAACATCTTGATCGGGGAGTGGTGCAGGACGGGGGAGTTCGACCGCGCCCGCCAACTGTTTGATGAAATGCCTGTGAAGGGCGTCACGCGCAATGTTGTCAGCTATAACACCCTCATCGCCGGGCTGTGCAGGCACCGCAAGCTGAAGGATGCTGCCCGGCTGCTGGAAATGATGCGGGGGGAGGGTATCCGTCCGACGATCGTGACATTCAACCTTCTTGTCGATGGGTATGGTAAAGCTGGGAAGATGTCGAATGCGGTGCATTTCTCCAACCAAATGAGGGCGGCCGGGTACCAACCCACCGTTGTGACATACAATGCGCTCATTGCGGGGTTCTGTCGTGCTAGAGATATAGCCCGTGCAAACAGGGCGTTCTCTGACATGAAGGAGCGAGGGCTGGCGCCCACAAAAGTGACGTACACCATACTCATTGATGCAGTTGCCCGAGACAATGACATGGACAAAGCTTTTGAGATGTTCACAGCCATGGAGGAGTCTGGTTTAGAGGTGGATGTGCACACTTTCGGTGTTTTGGTGCATGCTCTCTGCATGGAGGGCAAGATGAAGGATGCAAGAAAGCTGTTCCAGTCAATGGGGGAGAAAGGTATTAAGGCGAACAATGTGATCTATGATATGATGATTTATGGCTATGGCCGAGAAGGGAACTCTTACCGGGCTATGAAATTAATCATGGAAATGAGGAACAATGGCTTGGTTCCAAATTCCGCTAGCTACAGCTTGACGATCCGTAGTCTTTGCAATGATGATAAATGTTCGGAAGCAGAAGATATGTTCAATGACATGGTGCTTGCTGGTCTACAAGCAAGTGAATCTCTCCGTCACGCGCTATCGAAGGCCAAGGCAAGGCAGGGAAGTTCAGCTGATAATGTTTTTCCTTAGGCAGTCAGGCATATCGTTTGTGTTGAAGTCATAGGATGTCATACTATTTGTCTTGAGAAAGAGAAAGATGAAGCTCACCTTCGGATGGAAGTCTGATAAAATCTGCTTTACAAACTGCAACACTGCTCAGTGGTTTACTGTACATTACCAGAACTCCACTATGGGCATTGAATTAGTGATAAAGAAATGCACAGCAACAAATGAAGATCCATCTGCTCAGCACTTCATGTGCACTAAAGGTCAGTTCATCTGTTCTTGTATTATTTATTTTGGCTGTCCACATACATATTTTTTGTATATCAGGGACCAAGTCATATGTTCATTTTTGCGGAGGCTGACAGTAAACATGCTCAATATACTACTTCTTTCTTTTTGAAGACAGATTATTGGACAATTACAATAGAAAATTACCGACTGCATTGTCATCGAGATGGGGCTGCCAATAATAGTGAATTGAACTTCTTCTTGGGTCTTCTCTGGTGTGCACCTAGTTTTGAGCCCTTCTACCTGGAGCCTTTTCTCCTTTCAGCACGTCCTGGTGACCGATTGAAAAGCCTGGGCTTTAGGCCTCTATTTCATGATCTGATTGGATGATCTAGGCTCCAGAAGGAACCACCTGGATCTCTTTTAATACTAAGCTACGGCTAGAGTCACCCACGGTTCAGTATTTCTCTTGCCTCCGAGTGGTGCATCCACAAACAGCCTTCTGCTCCGGTCATCTTGGGAATTTTTCCTTTTAAAATTCCGTTGTGTTGTGGTTGATTTTTTTTTTCTATCTTAGACTCCAGTCTTTTAGCAGCCCAGGTCATAGGAATATATAAGCATGTGGAGTTGTGTACAACTGAATTTCAGCCCCAGAATTTGTACAGGTTTGTTACTCAAAATACACCTTTTTCCTCTGATTAGAATATCATATGAGAAGTGCTCTTGTGCTTTCCAGAAAAAAAAATTGCACGAATTTTAAAGCACATCAACAGCTGTGATTAGTACTCTTTTACGTTATTTATAAATCCCATGTGAACCCAGCGATGTGGAGGGTTCAAACCCATGTACCGCCCCTAATCACAGCTGTCAGTTTGCTTTAAAATTCGTGCAAAAAAAGTTCTTGGAAAGCACATGAGAATTTCTCATATCATATTTCTTCTCATTCTTTGTATCTTTTTTTTTTACTTCAGCCAATTATTTGGGTTAAGTGCTATATTGTGTATTTTTTTAGCAGGTACTAAAGTACCTTGCCATACATGTTGAATATTTTCCTTTCAAGATTAATTATATGTATCTCATACCTCGATTTTCAGGATGTGCATACAATCCAGTATAATATAATATCCGGTTCATTCTTGATCACATTCTTCATTGCAGTTTTCTAGCAAGTCGCTCTGCAGTCTAAATGATTAGGCGGATTGTACTAATTTGTTATGACTGGACGTTTGGGAGAATGTAAGCGGATTGTACTAATTTGTTATGACTGGACGTTTGGGAGAATGATTCTTACAGGTCAAGAAGTTTCTCTGTAACTCAACTATTATACATATGCAAGATCGGTTGTAACTCAACTATTATACATATGCAAGATCGGTTCCTATACGATTACTTCTCTTTATGTGAACTTCTAGGCACATAATGATTTACCCTGATGAAATTTCACATAATTTGCTTAGTGAGCGTTGCCCATATCAAGCAAGTTGGAAGTATCTTTTTATTATTTTTTGTGACTAATTTCCATCAGTTCAGTAGACTAAATCACGGTGTTAACCTTACCAAAATGGCATTTTTTTTGTTACATTATCTGTAATTCTGTATAGATAAAGAAAAATCGCGCAACTCATACACTTATGATCTTTCTACTGCATTGAGAAATTTACATAGGTACTGATTTTATCTTTCGAGGTTTATCCAATAATTTTCGCAGCAATCGTGCGAGGTATTATCTGGTTATCATCTATTATCGAATCCATTGTAACCTGTAAGATACTCATTTTTTTTCAAATAAGCTGCTGGAGCGATTTGGAGTTGCGTCTTTGCATGGCGGAGGCAAGAGTTGCTCTCGGCGTGCGCCGGTGTTAACCAATCATTTGTATCATCCTAGTTTTATGTTACTTGTATTTGTATCAACTATGTATTCATACTATTATCAATACAAGAAATGTATGCCTATCGGCGCGTATGTCGTAAAAAAAAGAGATGCACATTTGATTGTGGAAAATTATAGTGCCAACTATTGAGTTTACACTCTAGATTTTATGCATACCTGCTTATATAACCTTACACTACACCTCTCTATTGAGATATTTGTCTATATAGTTTAAAGTCTCTACCAATATATTAATAATATTTAAAATGGAGAACAACTTTCACATAATAACAAACATATAGGTTATATAGTTCATCAATTGTAGATAAAAAGTAAGGAGGCATGTGTTTTTCCTCATTTTGATTTCCACGTGTTAGTTGATTTTGCATCATGACAACCATAATATCTCACAAAGATAAAAACTTGTACACAACTCACATCAAGTTTCAATGATATATATTAAACTTTATAACTGTTAATAATGTTAACTCAATAATATACAACGTAATTTTTCTAGAACCATATTAATATTAAAAATTTAAAAGGTATAAATGTTCAGTATAACTATATTTTCTTTAACTCACCGTGGGCCTAATTCAGTTAACGAAAAGAAAATATCAAACTCATTGCGGTGGGTGAGATTGATGGAGCTAAATAAAAGGGTTTGCTGTGCAGAAGGCAAGGTGGTGTGACTGAAGTAGCGAGACATCCTCGATATCCTCGATATTAATATATTGTATATAGAGTTGTCTTCTCAATTTGCATCTAACTAACTTACTAATCTTAAGTTAGAGGTGTATTTTGAAAATACATTTTAAAATGTGATGCTAGCTGTAGATATCGAAGAGAAAGCGAGATTCGACTGAGAAACATATTAGAAAAATCAATGATGTGAAAAATATATTTTGAAATCTTACTTTGTTGTTTTTGCATAGAGCACTAGGAATATCATTTAGTACAAAATGTGGTCGCATGTACTAAACTCCTATGTATTACTCACCATATTTTTTAGAATATTTTGAAATGTTTAACTATTTTAACAGGTGAGCTCGAGAGCTAATTTAAACTCTCCGCTAGTGTATTGTGCTTAATATTAGCCACCTACAGTATTGGCGATGGTTGGCTCGTTGCGGTGCTTGATTTATCATGCTCGCCGCCATGCCAACATGGAGAACCGACGACGCAAAAGGTGTGGATCCACATCCACCCCACGGTCACAGACTCACAGCGTTCCTCTCCGTGGAACCGTTGGCCGTTAGATGCTTAAACTCCCAACGGTAACTGCCGACGTTCGCGGACGGCCGGCCGCTGCCTCTCTCTGTCTCGAACCCGAATTGGCTCAGGTGCGACGGCGCCGTCAACCCGCCGTCATGGCGGCCTTCCGTCTGCTGCAAGTTTCGTTCCAGTCTCCGACCTCTGTTGCTTTTTTATATGTCACCCCAAGCTTACGTGAATTTATTCTTCTTACCTAAGTGGATGTTACATACCCCGTATATACGATTTCGTATCTTGTGAATGGAACGCGTAGGTTTGCATCCGGATACTTAGGCTCGGGATATCTTATGAGAGAGCAGTTTCAGTGCAGAAGATAGAGGCAAGATCATTTCAGTTATGTGGGTAATTTGGCATTCCCGCAACCGTTGGACTCGTGGCGAAGCAGGTATGGATCCTGTCAAGTCGATGAAACTAACCTGAGTGGCCCTCCAACTGCTGGAAATTCCTATTAAGCAGACCTTGATTTTACCTGGCCATGGATGGCGGCCACCAGGGGAGGGCTCAATCAAGATAAATACTGATGCATCGATTGATTTCGTGAAAGAAAATGTTGGGGCAGGTGGTGTTGCTCGTTCAACTGCGGGTTTCATTGCAGCTTGGAGTAAACCTTTGCCAAGCATTATAGATCCGCTGATCGCTGAGGCTTTATCAGTGCGAGAGGGTGCTATCTTCGCAAAACTAAGAGGATACTCGCATGTGATCATGGAAACAGATAGTCTGGAGGTGGTTCAACTCTGGGAAACTCGTCATAATCCGAGATCGGTTGTGGCACCTGTGTTACTTGATATTAGGGAGCTAGCTTCAAATTTTACTTCATTCTGTATTCAACATGTAATAAGATCAACCAATAATGCAGCTCATCTATGTGCAAAGCATGCAAGCACATTGATGGTGACATATTGTTGGCTTGATAAGTACCCTAATTTCTTGGCCTCCTCTCTTCTTGCTGATGAGGTCATGGACTGTTTGGTTGGATAAAGTTTTCTGATTCCCTCAAAAAAAAAAGTTTTCAGTATATGAGTCACATGTCCCGCCTACCAGACTCTATTGGGGAGCCTGGATTGGCAGGCCCACCCTCTCGTGTGTAAAGCTTGGGCGTCTTCAAATTGCAAAACCTTCAGCTGACTCATCCTTTAAGACATGTTATGGACTGCAAATCGATTAGCCAAACCGGGGTGGTCTTAATCCAGCTTGCCAGCTTTGCAAGTGCGTCTCGAGGATGTTCCACAATCGTCCAACTGCCATAACAATGGGTATTCATAAGATTTGGGCAAAGCTTCGCTAAATGACCTGGAGCGTCCCAAAAAAGCTTCATCATGCTTGTGGTGTTGGGATATTTGGACGGAGTGCGATACTAGGGTTTCGACCATGCCTCGGGTGCTTATTGTAAAAATCAAGCGACCATTCGTGGCGGAGGATCTCCTTCACGCAGCTGATGGCTTAGCCTTTTTTATCCCTGTGTTTTCGGGGCCTATATTGATGTTTTTTTCTACCTCTTTCTAGGTTCTACCAATTTTCACATCCGTCATGTATGGATTTTCCTTTATGGCTTCGGCGTTTTGCTACTTCTAAATCAATGAAAAGGCACAACTCATGTACGATTTTAGAAAAGAGTTATGTGGGGCCTATGCAGAAGGTGGAGCATTATAAGAAAATATATTCGTAAACAAAAAACAAGTTTGTTCATTTATAGCCAAAATTGTTTTCATCTGAATATCGATGATTCCATTCTTCTCATATATAAATTAGTCCTAGAACAAAATAGAGTAGTTGTAACGGAGACCGCGTTGATCCCTTTTCCGTATCTGATACAGAACAAACCCAGGGGCCAATTCGGAAAAAGGGCGCGCAGTAATAATTAACTCCGGCTTCGGCTCTCCTCCTTCCCCCATCCCTTCAACGGGCGAGGTTTTTTGAAAGCAATCCTCTTCTCTCTCTCAACAACTGCCCCCGACACCCAACGGCAGCCGCAGAGAGAGGAAGCGCAAGCGCAAGGGCGGATAAAAAGCTCCGCTCTTTAACGTCCTCCTAGGGTTTCGAGCCTCCGCTCCCTCCCTCGCTCGCTTCCCGCCACCTCCCGCCCGCCCCCGATCGATCCCCCCTCCCCTGCCCGCGATTCGATCCCCACCCCCAAATCGCTCGCTCGATCTGGGACGGACGCGTTAGATTCGTTCGATCTGTGTCGCGGTGGTTACCGTGGGGCCTTTTCGATCTGAGGTTCGGCGATTTCGCCCTGCTAGGTCGGTGATGAGGAGGGGGTAGATGATGGGGGCCATGACGGACGAGGGCTGCGTGGAGAACCGGGCGGCGTCGAGCTCCTCGGTGTCGGAGGGGAGCAGCTACGGCGGCGGCGGCGCGCTCGCGCTGGTTTCGGCGCCCGTGTCTAGCTCGGTCAATTCCGTATCCGCTCTCAAGTAAGGAAACCTCTTCTCCGCTTATGAATTGGTCCTTGTTACCGTAGGGATCTGGGCCGGTCGGTTCTCGGTTGGGTGGTGCCGCTTGCTTTACCTGCCTGCCCTGGATGATGCGTGCTCGGGTCGTGGTCCTGGTGTGGTGTGGTGGGCGGTTAGGGGTTGGTTGAGAAGAATGAGCCGTTTTGTGGATTTGGTAGTGGCTTGTGGTTTCATCGGCGCAATTGCCTGGCTTGTTGAGCGCTTTGGCTGTAATTCTTAGAACTAAAACTCCACGAGGATAATCATAAATAGCACAGGGGCGGTGTGGTGGTTTGTTTGGGTGAAAAAAGGAAGGTTTTTGGGGACATCTATTAGGTTATCGAGGCATTATGGCTTCTTATAGTTTCCATCAACTACTGTGTCAGCAAGCTGTCTTCATCCAGAATTTCAATCACGGTTTGAGCATGTGATGGTGGTTACTTCGGTGTGAAACATGTTTTTTTTTGTTATGGTCGTGTTATTAAGGGTTCAGTCATTGTGATTTGGTTGGCCTAGTTTAGTTTGTGACTTTGTGTAGTCGATGTAATTTGTGGAAGATGTCCATTTATAGTGTTGAAGTTGGTTAAACCATGGTCTGGTGCCGTGTCATATTGATGGGAAAGGTTATTCTGGTTATGTCATGGTTGCTGAGGTTCTAGTAACGTAAGTATGCCTTATACTTGTGCTTTGGAAGCTGTCGTTCCAACGGAATAAGGATGGAGTTTTATTTTGTGCTTTTCTGGTGTCATGGATTTAGTAGTTGCAGTCACCAATACCTTGCTGTCCTATTTGTAAATGTTTCATCTATGGGGTGCTACTATTGTTAAGTTTTTTTGCCTCGTACTCACTAAAATGATGGTCAGGATCACTCATTCATTAACAAATGGTTGTGGTCTTTCTTAATGCCTTGAGCTGACAACATTTCACCTTAAACTTTGCTAACAAAAAACTTCCTTATATTAGGAGAACAAGTGGGCCTATAAGAAGAGCTAAGGGTGGCTGGACACCACAAGAGGTAGCTATTTACTTCCTCTATTATCAAGACAAGTCTATTACATGCAATACAAACCATTGTTCATGGTGTAGTGTATATATGTCAATGGGCAATAGAAACATCTTGGTTTGAATATCTAATATGAACAAATTCAGCTATAATATCATCCACTGTAATAGTTCTTGTTTGTCATTCTTCTTGTTCATGGCCTGGCCATTGGAAACTAGATTTGTACTCCCTCTGTCCCTAAATATTAGAAGTCCTAGCAGTTCAATTTAAACTGCCCGAACATGTTATATTTAGGGACGGCGGGGGTATAGCACAAGAAATCTCTCCTTTCTTCCTATTTGAAAAGTACTTTCACTGTTTGGCTGTACTACACATCCGGATTGGTGCTAATTGACATCAACTTATGACAACAGGATGAAACGTTGAGAAAGGCAGTTCAAGATTACAAGGGCAGAAGCTGGAAAAAAATAGGTTTGCCTCTTGCACTGTATCCACTGACACCTCATTTGTCCTTGTATTTGTAAACTGCTACTCCCTCCGATTGGAAATGGTTGACACAAATTTATCAAAATACGGATGTATCTACACACTAAAACATGTCTAGATACATCCGTATTTAGACAAGTCTGTGACAATCATTTTCAGTCGGAGGGAGTACCTATCTTTTTTTCCATTTCTGGTAGGATGTTGCACTAATCTTAATTCTTGAATGCCACTACCAAACATGGAATTAAATCTAATATTCAGGAAGCACTTGGAGTAATATGTGAATGTGGAATTGCAGATGTTGAGAGAATTTGGTATACGTCAGAATGTTACACATTGATCTTCCTGTAGAATAACTCAAAGGAGCTACACTGTAACCTACCAGTGATGAAGGTTCATGATAACTAATGATGAATCTGAATTTGTTGAAAACCGTATCTTCAAATGCATTTAGGATGTTGCTAATGACTTGTTCTGCTGGCATCAGGCCCAGTTTTATGCTATATTTTTTTTTTGCCAATATCATCTGAGGAAAAAGGGGTGAGCATAAATTAGAAGTAGTTACTGGTGCTCTTGTTGTTGGATAATTATTTAATACCGAAGCATAGCCTTATCACACTGGTGGTAGGTTGTGTGACCTTATGAATGCGCATCCTACATTTTAGTTAGTTATAGAAATGCCATACTTCTTTTGATGTTTTTTCATCACATATAAGTATGGTGAACTCACAGAAGCTCTATCTATCTATGCAGCTGAATCCTTTCCGGATAGGACAGAGGTACAATGTTTACATCGATGGCAGAAGGTTCTGAATCCTGAACTTATCAAAGGTCCTTGGACTCAAGAGGTTTGACATTGCACTCCTGACATTGCTTGACATTTTTTTTGCATGCTCTATCTTACAAATGTTATTACGCCATCTTTCTACAGGAAGATGACAAAATTATTGATCTTGTAAACACGTATGGACCAACAAAATGGTCTGTCATAGCAAGGTCACTACCTGGACGTATCGGCAAGCAATGTCGAGAGAGGTATTCTTTTGATTGTCTTACGGTTTGCTGGATTGCATTTTCTCCATCATGCAAGACACACCAGGGAATGTTTGCTAATACATAAAGAATTGCAACAACTGATTGGCTTAACATTTTCTTATAATAGGCATAAATACCCATCTCCAGTCTCTTGGCTTTCAAACTGTTAATCATGTAGAGTAGAATTCTTTTCCTAGTGAGTTTAATTGTGTCAACTTACCACAGTAGAGTACAAAACATGAAGCTGATTTTGAAGTCATATGATCTTAGGTGGCACAATCATCTGAATCCAGACATCCGGAAAGATGCTTGGACTGCTGAGGAGGAACAGGCACTGGTTAATGCCCATCGGGTATTTGGGAATAAATGGGCAGAAATAGCAAAAGTTCTTCCTGGAAGGTACTGCTAAACAGCTTACATCCTGTTGACAATTTTCTATGTAAACACAGCAGTGTGATGTTCAAATGGCATTGAGTTGCTATTTCGCTCCTTAAAATTTTCAATAACCTCTTTGTAGTACTAGACTTGCTATGATGTGGAACCATTAAATTTTCTCTTAAATAAATATAGTAAGATGCACAATGTAGACAGACCGCCACTTACCACCACTCACACACCTATATATTGTTAATCATCTGCGATGAGGACCTTGAACTGTTGGTTCATAAAAAGAATTGCAGTTACAAGATTGTCATAATCAAATAGAGTGGATCTACCAGATCTGAATAAGTAATTGAATGCTGTAAAAATCATCTCCAAGGCTTCTCTAGCTGAATGATCATTAATCTATAGCAACATGTATCACTCATAATGCACACTGTGATTTGTTTGGCTTGGTTTCGAATTTCTGTCTTAACTGACCTATTTTTGTCATGGTCGTCAACTCATGCTTGTTTACTCATAAGTACAAGCCGTGCTTTCTGTTTGCATCTGTACACCTCACTTCACAAGATTCTGAATTCTTGCTAATTGTATGTTGCTCTTTCCAGGACTGATAATTCTATAAAGAATCACTGGAATAGTTCTTTGAGAAAGAAGTTGGACGTCTATAGCACAAGAAGTATTCTCTCAATTCCAAGACTACTTGGTCATGATGACTTCAAGGATAAACAGAAGCTGGTGGCTTCTGAGGCCCATCTTGATCTGAACAAAGTGCCAGGCATCATCACTTCAAAGGACCTACCTGAAAGAGCTCATCGTTCTAGTTTTAGCCCACTCCCACAGGCATACAAGCTGGAACATGCAAAGGACTGCTCAGGATTCCTATCTCTTTCTATCTTACCAACTGCGCAGTCAGTTACTTCATATGAAGTGTCATCAGTGGTTGATGGTTCTGCAGTTACCCTAGGGGTACAAGGTTTGGAAAGTAATTCTGTTCGTGACAAGAGCTTGGAAATTGCTTCTGTTCATGAGAAGGGACTTGCGGCTGATTGCACTCTTGATACCTTTGGCGGGTCCGGTACCACTCAGCTGGAAGCTGTACCAGCGAAAGGTGAAGAATCATCTTTGAAGAAGGGGGCACAGTCTAGCCTTGGTCCCCTTTGTTACCAGATTCCTAACATGGAAGATGTAGCCCCTGCGAGCTCCTCACTCTTTTCTGAACATACCATGCATCAGACATCTGACCATTGCAGGGGTGGAGTACTGTCCCCCAGTGGAAGTAGCACTCCAACCAAGGGGACAATGTCAAGCCAGTTCAATGTTGATTCAATATTGAAGAGTGCTGCTGACAGCTTTCCAGGTACTCCTTCGATATTAAGAAGAAGAAAACGGGATAGATCAACACCTGCTAGTGACCTCAAGCTTGGTGAACTGAACACTGATAGCTTTTACACCCCTGCTGTGAAGCGACCTACTGCAGATACCCCCGAGTCGTTTAAAACTGCATCCTTTCTGTCACTGGGTTCTCTTGATGTGCTAGCGAGCTCTGTAAGGGGCTTTGATGTCTCACCTCCATACCGGATAAGGTCAAAAAGAATGGCTGTCACAAAAGCAGTTGAGAAACAGCTGGATTTTTCATCAGATGGATTGGGTACTTGTGGTTCCAAGGTTCTAAACTCACCTTGCCAGAATTCTCAAAGCACAAACTCATTCAGTGAAGCCCCAGTAATGAAGGAGAAGGAACATAATGGACATGTTATGGAGCTGGAAACTTTAATCAAGAACACGGCGTATACAACCAATCTGGATGTAACCTAATCCTGCAACGTGCAGGTACGGTACCGCAGATATCTTTAACACTGCATTCCTCATTTAACGCATGAATTATGAGAAACTGTATTGCACTTTCTGGACGCAGAGTTCAGTTGGTTTTACCAAATCCGTGTCCTTTACTCTGTTAGATGTTTATATCATCACACATTTGCATAATTGGTTGTGTCCCCTATCTTGTAGGAGTTGGTGTCAATGTTGATGACGTATGACAGTTGAGCAGCAGAAAGAGCCTTGTAACTTGTAAGCTGTCCGACAAGATGGGCCCTGATATGTAGGATGAAACCAAAAGATGCATATCAAATGCAACCGTTGGGACGAAAATTACTCGCACAACAGGATCGGAGTACTGAATAGAGAAGGACCGATACGTCTGTTAACAAGGGTGTAGAAGCACGGTCTCTAGTAAATTTGATTCCGCTTTATAGAAGATTTGCCTTTTGCTCATTGCAGTCTGTATACTTGACAGAAGAGATAGGGGTGTTCAGATCGTAGAAGCCCAAATGTAGAAAGAGATAAACCATAGCGTTAGAGGAAGAAACTCATAGCTGAATAAGAGTCTCTCATTGGAATGGAAAGGGTGTCGAGTTTTATTCTTCAACTTTGTAATAATGAAAAGTTGTTGTATTACTGGACAAAGTCTGGCAATAGTTTTGCTTGTTGAATCTAAACAATGTTCTGTTTCTCAAGAATGTATTCATTAGGCATGATTTGTGGCTTGAGTTGTTTCCTCAAATGTCAAGAAAGTATGAATTAGATCCTTTGTACTTATTGTTAAGTATACTCCACTATCCGGAAAGTGCTCATGTAGCCTGAGCTCTTTCTTTCCAAAATTAAAAATCGAGCTTTTGAGTTTTACAAACTTGAAACAAAAATCCTATGTACATGTTTATAATGTTAAGATCTACACGTGTAAAATTTGAATCCAAAATGGATATAATTCTAGGCTACACAAATAAAGATAATTCTGGCAAAATTTCAAGTTTTTAAACTGTGTACTGTTCACCCCCTCATATCCACCCATTTTAAATGTTTGCCCAGCCTAAAGTACAATGATTGAAAATTTGCACACTTGTGATCATATCACTATCTACAGTTTGGATTTTTCTAAAATTTCTTCCGAGTCAAAAGATGCAAACTCTTTTTTTTTTGGAAAAAACGAGCTAGATCAAGCTACAAAACGCCATATTTATGAGTTTCGATTTTTTTTTGAAAAAATACAGATGTAGCCACTGATGTATTTCACAAACGTGCAAAAACTCAATTTTAAAATATTTATATTTTTATATTTTGAGCTACACAAAAATGACAAAAGCTTGAATCTAAGTATGCGTATTTAAAATCTATAAACTTTATCAGATTTTGTCATTTTTGTGTAGCACATAATAAATAGTTGAAATTGATATTTCCCTTCAAAGAGCTGGAGGGGAGAAAGATGGCTCAGTTTCCGGGCCTACTCCAAGAAAAGCTCAAAGCTCCGTTCAGAGTTGAACCAGGCTGAAATGCATCGACTTCAGGTAGATTGCACCTGGGGGCATCTACTACTAGCTTTGCATATGAAGGGAGGGCCGCTGCTTATCCGAAGGAGCACCCTCAAGATGACACTGGCATTAATGTGATGGTAGGGCAGCTTTATGTATTGGGGTTCTTCTCTCTGATCCTTGTTTGCGATTATACTTAGCTGTGATGTTGCCTTTGTAAGTGCTGATCTTGTAGTGCTCCAGCACTTGGCCGGTTTTTTTTTTTGCTTTGTAAGTCTCTAGCTCTGTTGGTTTAGTTTTTGAATGAAAGGGAACTGCGGTGAAAAATACCCTGAGAAACTAAAAAGAAAAATTCAGTTCAAGATGTAAGGAGAATAGTATCTAATATGTTGTTAATTACGGTGCATCTATCATACCCATCGCATCTCAGCAAGAGTAATTAACAACCAGGTCAGAGACAAGGTAACAGCGCCTGCACCGCTGCCTGCTTCTTAAAGTTGAGCCTTTTTAATTATCTGATGTAGAGTCAGATGCCTGCCTGACAAATCACTGTCAACGATGCCTCGTTCTTTACACAACTGAACGTCCATTTCTGGTTTTCTATTTGACCAACAATCCCTTTCAGCCTGCCCTGTTTTAGACCAGCCAGGATGAGGTCAGGGCCAAAACGTCGAGAAACGGTCTAGTGACGTTTAAATTTCTACGGACCTTCCTTCTTCAGTTCTTCTTCTTCTTCTTGTTGAAGCATCTCACGCGTTGGGGTTTCAGTTTTCATGGTCGTCCGTTAACCACTAGTGCACGCGCGCGTAGAAAACACTCGGTTTCTCGCCTCGCGTACGTACGTTGAAGCGATCAAAACTTCAACACGCGCTAGAGATTGGCAGGCGTCTAGATTCACGTCGTTGTCGATCAAACTGTCTGTACAGAAGTAGTACGGGTTATAAGCTGCGGATTACAGAGCAGAAAATCCAGTTATAAGCTAATTAACTAATCCAAGTTGCTATACCACCCAAGAGAAGACTGGTTCTACGTACTATAGTGGCCAACTGCCCCAGTAGTTAGCGCCGTTCCCAAGGTAATCAGAGCCAAAGCCCGGATTCCAGGAAGACGTCAGAAACTGTAGGGGCTCGTGCAAAGAATGACCAGTGGTGATAGAAAACGGTGAAGGCTCCACCTTCTTTTCGTGCGGGAAAGGGAAGCCAACGGAAGACCTGAACCGGTCCAAACTGAATACCACGCAGCTTTGACCTGTTGTTGGAGCGGGCAGCCAATCTGAGGAAGCAGATGCATATAAATACGAATGCAGGCTCGCGCCGGCTCTGGCATCGCAATTACAACGGCCAACTGTTCAGAGCACTGCCAAGAGACCCGAGGGGAAGAAACAAGAGGACAGAGGCAGAACAACCGGCCGAGAGAGAAAGAGAGAGAGAGGGAGGAGACATACAAGACTTGGTTTAGGTTTCTACGACGAGATCGAGAGAAAAATGGGGCGGGGTCTTCTGGAGGTGGTTCTCGTCGACGCCAAGGGCCTCGGCGGCACCGATTTCCTAGGTGAGTCCGTCAGGATCACCACACCACCATGAATCTTCTTGGTTTGGCTTCGATTTGCCTTGCCACTGTTCTTGGAGATTGATCGATCTGTTTCTACCTGTATGTGCAGGGAAGATAGACCCGTACGTGGTCGTGCAGTACCGGAGCCAGGAGCGCAAGAGCAGCACCGCCCGAGGTCAGTGCTCCACAACTCCCTCTCTCATTATGAATCCTCACCTCGACACCGTACTTGTGAATCAATTTGCCAACCCTAGCAGTGCTGTATGTAAAATGCAGATGCGGGGAGGAACCCGAGCTGGAACGAGGCGTTCAAGTTCCAGATCAGCTCCACCGCGGCCAACGCGCAGCACAAGCTCGTCTTCCGGCTCATGGACCACGACAACTTCTCCACCGACGACTTCCTCGGCCAAGCAACGTGAATACTCTCTCCTAGTTTCGGATCCAGCTACGTTAGCAGAAGACAGAATGAAAATCTGAATCTAATAGCATCTCTGTTGTGAAATGCAGGATCAACGTGACTGATCTCATCAGCATAGGGATGGAGAGAGGCAAGTCGGAGCTGATCCCGGCCAAATACAGAGTGGTCACGGAGGACAACTCGTACCGCGGCGAGATCAAACTTGGCATCACCTTCACCGCCGCAAAGGTATATACAGAAATTCACGCATGGTTCTGTACTGTGTACAGTTCGGTTGAGACCACCCGTTGTGGGACTGTGAGATCTGATTAGATGTTGATGACCATTGTTGCCAGGTTGAAGAAGACGGGGGACGTGTTGGAGGCTGGATGCACAGCTTTCGTGCTTAGAAGGTGTGATGGGAAGAGATTTCCCGGTAGCGTCCTTGGGTCGTCGGTGGTATTTTAGTGTTGAATGTTGAGATTGCTAGCTATACTAACGGAGTCTCGTGCCTAGGATTGATGTGGTTCCTAGTGAATGTGCGTCGAATTTGTTGTTGTTTAGATGTAGAGTCGGAACTCAGAGCAGGTTAGAGTCGTCAAGTCCGTCTAATTATGATTCTGATTCTTTTGCAACATGAGAAATTTGTCCATTGCTGAATTCTTGTTGATGCTAAAAGCGGTGCGCTCATGTACCATGTCTGGTTTTCCTTGCCGTGTAGTACAGTATGTGTTTTCATCCCTCGATGGCCGAAGCAGTTCCGGCTCGATCAGCCGTATTTCGGCGAAGGAGGTCAGACAAAGAAAGGGGAACCTAATCTGAAAGTCCCAGCCAGCATTGTCGCCTCCTTCAACAAAAAATAGAAAAGAAGTGTAAAATTTCATGCATGCTGATTGAGCCGAGCACGAGTGCAGCATGTGCGCAGGTCCAGCCGCATTATCTGACTTACGATTTATATAATCCCTCCCTCTGTTCCAAATTTGCCCATTTAATTTGGCTGATCAACTAAGTACTCCCTCCGACCCGAATTACCGTTCGCGGTGGTTATTTTGCAAAAAAAAAAACCTATACTTTTTCACCTGAAAGCAAACGTCCTCCCACCGGCCTTATCTCCTCATCTTCTTCTCCGCTCGCCTGCTTGCCGCCCTCTGCTTTCTCTCCGCTGCTCTGCTCGTCGCTTGCTCACCACCTGCTCTGCTCGCCGCCTTCTCCGCCCCCCCTCGCCGCCTGCTCCGCCCCTCCCTCGCCTACGGCGCAGGAGCACACCACCGCCACCGAAGAAAAGCACACTCTTTCTCTCTCTCCCCTCCCGTCCCCGACACCCCGAGGCTCCCCGCCGGCCTGGAGGCTCCCCGCCGCCCCGGCGGATTGACCAGTTGCAGGCAGGATGGGCGCGGGGAACGACCTGAGCAACGGCGCGGCGCGCGAGGGAGCGGCTGACGGGACAACGGTGTTCAGGACCACGGCCTACTCGCCGCTCCGCACCACGGCGGCGTTGGCGCTCTGGCTGGGGGCCATCCACTTCAACGTCCTCCTCCTCCTCGCCTCCCTCTTCCTCCTGCCGCGCCGTATCGCCGCCATTCCCGTCCACTGACCCGACCTCCCCCTTCCTTCTCTTTCCATGTTGTTTGATGCTATTGTCGCCTGTCAAAATCAATCCTTTTAATCCCCGTGTGCTTGTGCAGGGTGCAGGGTGCGACAAGAGCAAGATCGTCAGGATCGTCCTCCTCTTCTCCCCTGCTGTGCATTGCTGGCTAGATCCAAAAGGAGACTACGGTGAGCTTCCCTGTTGTCTGAATTTTGCAGTGTGCTACTGCTGTCAGACAACATACTTTTCATGTCATCTTGTCTGAATTTTTGCACATGACTAGTAAGTTTCTGTTGTTCATAGCTAGTGCAAGTTACTAGCCATGAGTAGAATTTTTCACATGTCATCTTGTCTGAATTTTTGCAACCCTTTATGATCTGTGTTCTGAATATATTACAGCTAAATCTGAGGCAATATCTTGTTTATGGCAATATTGTTTATGTCATCTTGTTCTGAATATATTGCAGCTAAATCAGAAGCAACAGTCTACCTCTGTTCTAAAAGTTTATGCACACTAGTGGTCAGAGTTTTAAAAGTTTGACTGCTCCAAAACAAGATACTCCACAATTACTCTCCTGTTAAATATGAGGCTAAATATGTCGTGAACAAGATATATTGACCATCAGAGGCAGCTAAATATGAGGCAAACATGATTGCTCTCCTGTTACAAAGCACTTATAATCTACAACAAAATATACTCCACAATTGTTTTGTTCTAGTATTACACGCAAGCTAATTTAGGATGATGAACCAGGCCTCATGCTTTCTTGTGCCTTCTTGGCCTTCTTGTATTGCCCTTGTTCTTCTCCTCCTCTTCTCCTCTTGATACTCTTCTTCTCCTTAGGCTTCTCTCCATCTACTATTGGTTGTTTTCCCTTCCTCTTCTCCTGCTAAGGCTTCTCTTCTTCTATTTCTGATTGTATTGCAGATTCAAATTCGCCTATTTGTGTTTCCCGTCTAAGATCAAGTTTCTGCAAATAGTAAACACAAAATTATGTTAAGATGAGATCAAGTTGCTGCAATAGTAAATATAATTATAAGCAATAATAGTTTCTGCAAATGTTAAGATGAGATCAAGTTGACATACACTCTTCACTCGCCGGCGTGGACGGACAATGGTTGATGGGTCATTCAACCATGTGGCGTATTCTTTTCCTGCGATCATTGAGTCATACTCCAGGATTACTTGGGACCTTCCTTTCCTCTTTGATGTGTTCTTTGCTTGTTTATCCTTCATCTTCTCCTCCTCTTGCTCCATTTGTAGTTTCTCATAGTCGGCTATTAGGTTCAAGGTTTCTTCATAGAGTGTGCTATCAACCTCGAGTATGTTAGGCAGGTTTCCCTCCCTTATTAGCTTGTCGTTGCCCATGTGGGTTATCTTATATGTGTTTCCACCTTGGTTTTTCATAATCTCAAGCAAGACAGACTGCAAGGTGACATACACTTTGGCAAGTGTCTTCACCTCATATGCATTATAAGCTTGTTCGACTGATTCTATCAGTTCTTTGAGATTGTTAGGTGCACTCTCAAATGCCAAAGATTGGATGGAGCTGAAGAAACAAAGGTCCAACACATTCAGATCCGGCGAGTTTAGAGGTTGAAAAGTTAACCTGATATCTAGTCCTGAAGCTTTTACGGCGGTCAGAAATATAGGATCATCAGGCTGAACATGTGTTCTAGCATTGTCTTGTTGTATCCATAGTGTTTCCACATCTCCATCGTCAGGCCACACTTCTACAATTGCTGGAATTACCTTCTCGCAGAGGTATTTCCGCATGACGTCTCTAGTAACATTGACGTTCTTTAGTTCCCTTGTGCCTTTTTTCCTATACTTCGAGTTGTATTTGACTGCATCTTCTGTGACAAAAGCCCAAATGCCTACCTTTCCGTCGAATGTCACATTTCCTTGTGCATCATGTCGAGGTCTTGCAACTATAGTTAAGAACATGACCTTGCCGATGTTGTTTTTGTTATGGATAGTGCGGACTGGTTCTGGTTCTTCTCGTGTTAGGTAGTAGACCCGATCTCGCTTAGTCATATCAAACCATTTTTCATCCATATGCATTGTGTCCCTCATCTTTTTGAACCAAAACCTTGCTTGTACTATTGTTGTTTCATCGACCATTGAGATGCAATATAGGAGCCTTCTTATTCTATTTTCCAAAGACAGATGTGGTTTCAGGCTATTGGTATGGCGTCTTAAATCGCCCCATTCCAACCTCCTTTGCAGTGTTGAGAAAGGGATATGACGTGGGGCTACCTTGCGGGTAGCCCACGATGATGCTACCTGGGCCGCGCCAAGAATGGAAAGGCCCGCAGAAGGCCCACTCGGGGTACCTAGTATCCTAGTCCAACTCGGTTAGGCCTTGTAACCTACCGTATCTGTACCGACCACCCGAGACCTGGCTACCTATAAAGCCAGGAGGGTTGCCCGTCCTAGAGGACACGTTCATAACCACTACGACAAACCCTAGCGAGATCACAATCTCGCCATTGTAATCGCTACTCGCATCAATAACCAGACAAGCAGGAGTAGGGTGTTATCCTCCGGGAGCCTAAACCTGGGTAAACCTCGCTTGTCAGCCGTCGTGATCACCTGGCACTCATCTCTCTCCCCATCAATCAACCCGGGGTGCACAACCCTGGGACTTGTCGAGTTCACACCTCGTCAATTGGCGCCGTCTGTGGGAAGTTCAACAAGTGTTAGGATCATGGTCGCACCGGCTCCATCCGCAGTGAAGATCAGCGCATCCGCCGTCAGGGAGTCGATCCGATTCGGCTCCTTCGAGTACGTCGTCCACTCGCCAACTCATCAATCGATGTACGCCGATCTGGACAAAGGTATACACATTACCTTCGGCTCCATATTCTGCTGCATAGATAGTCGTGGTATACTCAGGTCTACGACTACTGCGCTACGCGCGACGGCGTCTCCAAAATCGCCGACCATCGCGCCCGCTGGACCCGTTGAGATCGCATCTGCCGCACCCGTGGAGATCGCGCCCGCTGGACCCGTTGAGATCGCATCTGCCGCACCCGCGGAGATCGCGACCGATGAACCCGCGAAGATCGCATCTGTCGCACCCGCAGGGGTCGCGCCAGCTATACCCGCGAAGAGGACATCTACAACGACAATCTCGGCAACGACCGCGCGAATCGAGTCCGCTACACCAACCTCGGTCGTGCGGTCGATCAAGTCAAGATCCACCTCCACCGTCGCACCCGCGCGGCCGACCGGGGGCCCGCGTCCGACAACCATGTCGCGCGCGCCCTCGTCTTCGTGGAAATCCCAGGTCTACCCCAAGCCAATCGCACTCGCCCCGGCAAGTGTGAGCACCTGGACAATCGCGAAGAGACGCGACAGCGGGTACGCCGCGCGCCACGTTGCAGCAATTTTCGACCCCGAGCAAGAAGCGGGTGACAGAAGCAGCAGCGGTAGCACCAACTCTCCAATCCATGCCTACCCCAAGCAAGTCTTCATGGCCGGCACAGCGCCGCATGACGACGAAGACGAACCCGCATACCCACTAGAGGTGGACATGCCGGACCAGACGAAACTTGTCATCACGCGCGATATGGCGATCCAAGCCATGAAACATGTGGACGAAGGCACGTTCCCGCCACCCAACGCACTTCGAGAAGATCACCTGGCGGTCCAGTACTTGCTGCGCAAGGAAGGCGAACGAATTCGCGCCGAAAAAGCCGAACTTCTCAGGCGCAAAAGGGACGCAGATGCATCGAGTGCCAGGCGAGCTGCTCTCTCCTTCACATCCTCCACAGAGGTGAACCAGGGAGCACGGCGAACCAGATCCCGTGTCCCCCACATGGCGGTGCCAATTGACGAGGTGTGAACTCGACAAGTCCCAGGGTGTTATCCTCCGGGAGCCTGAACCTGGGTAAACCTCGCTTGTCAGCCGTCGTGATCACCTGGCACTCATCTCTCTCCCCATCAATCAACCCGGGGTGCACAACCCTGGGACTTGTCGAGTTCACACCTCGTCAGGATACCAAGGGACCTTGCCAATGCCCTCAATGTACCCCTTTTGTTGAAGGGAACTTGAGGCACCCTTTCATCGAGATTAAGCTCTCTCCTCTTTCTTCCGCACCTGCCCTTCCGCTTATTTGAGAAATCAAGCGCTTCATTTCTGCCCTCTTGATCCATGGCCTTCTTCCAAATCTTCTCGACAGATCTAAGACTTATTCCTAGAAGTTGAGCCACAACTTCTTTATCTGCCTTCACCACTGGCCTATCTTTTCCTAGAGCTTTGAGCGCAATATATGCTGCAAATTTAGAACTCTCCGGCACATCTTTATGGTTCCTCTGCACAGCATGTTCTTGTTCTTCTTCTTCTGGAACATGAGCAGCTTCTTCTTCTTCTTCTTCTTCTTCTTCTTCTTGTTCTGGAACCTGAGCAGCTTCGGGAGTATGTGGACTGAAGTTGAGATCGAGCTCTTGTGGAGGAGTTAAGTTGATGTCAAAGAGGACCATCTTTGAGGAGTAAGGAATGGGCAACCTACAGAAAAGCAATTGAGGAGTATTTAGTTTCTCTGAAATTAATATAGGCAACAAAACAAAATATTGTATTCATAAAAGTATAGCAATGTGCCAGGTGAGAATCATATTCAGAGCAACATGCCATTTTTCATCCTATTCCTGAAACTGAGGATTAGTGCCATTTTTCAGTTAGCACATAAGTTAGCAGGTTACAAACACACATGCTTTATTTCTCTTTGTATGAAAGCTTTACAGGCATGTTATAGAAGCTTTTCAGATATAGAAGCTTTACAGGCATGTTACAGGCAAACACATGTTTGATATAGAAGCTATGTTCTCATTAACTGAACCCAATGTTGTCAGGTTAGTTTACTTAACTTTAGTTTTTCTGTACTTAGCTACTGTACTGTACTTAGCTCATCCTATAGTCTGTTTCTATGAAAGATTTTCAGATATAGAAGCTTTACAGGCATGTTACAGGCAAACACAGGTTTGATATAGAAGCTATGTTCTCATTAACTGAACCCAATGTTGTCAGGTTAGTTTACTTAACTTTAGCTTTTCTGTACTTAGCTACTGTACTGTACTTAGCTTTTCTGCAGCTTGGTTACTTAACTTGATGGAGTAACAAAATTCATTTGTCGATTTGGATGCTAGTGTTTGTGTGTTACTTAACTTGATGGATGCTAGCTTTTCTGCTGCTAACTGAAGTATTGTATCTAAATACTTGTTATTCAGACAACAACTTGAGTATAACTGGAGTACTCCAGATTTGCATTGTGGAACTTCAAGCATTGAGTATGAAAATGCTGCATGTGCCATTTCCATGGAGGCCACAATGCATTTCTATTGAGTATTATCCAGGAGTACTGTACATGTGGCATCTTCTTACAACTTTATTGATGAAATCTAATTCTTCAGGAGTACAGGAGTACTGTACATGTGAATTACTGGTAAAGAAGCTATGTACTCAATGAATTTAAATCCTATGCAAATACAGGTTCAATTCGGAGTTGAAGGAGAGAAGAACTTCAGAAAATCGAGCGACCTGTATATCTTCTTTCTTCAGAGAAGAACTTGAGTTACAGGAGAAGCTCGCAGGCGCTGGCCATGGCCTCCTCCTCGGCCGCGCTGCTCACGGGGGAGCGGCTCGTCGTCTTCCTCTACGCCGCACGCCGCCCTTGCGAGCCCCGCTCCTGTCGCCGAGCTCCGGTCGTGCTGTCCGCTCCGACCGGCCTCGCGGCCCCGCTCACCGCTACTCGCCGCGGCCGGCCTTGCGAGCAAGATGGAAGGGGAAGAGGCTGGCGGAAGGGGAAGATGTCGACGAAAGACCTCCGACCAACTGCGTCGGAGCTGCCGTGGATTCCCTCTCTCCGGCAAGCGCGCCAATCTGGAGACGGCCGCGATCCGCCCGCTCCGTGAGCAGGACGATTCGTCCTGGACGAGGGACTCCGTTGTAAAAGATTCAAACCGTGCGGGGGGTTTTGTAAAAACAAATTATAACACCGTCCCGCCCATTAATTCGGGTCGGAGGGAGTACAATTTTTATCATAATTTCTATTAAGTGTCTCATGTTTGTTAAAAAAAGATACAGTACTTATAATATGATCATAAAATAGTATAAAGATAAATGAAGTAAAATAATTTTGCAAGACGACTATATTACTGTAGTGGTTAATACCTAGCATAAAACATCATCACAAAAATAGCGCACCTTCTATGTTGAGACAGAGTGAGTATATATTAGCTACTCCGATATGGGAAAAAAAACTCATTAATACCAAAATTAACATTAGATAGAAGCTTGGAATGAGTGATTGCATACATCAATAGATGCAAGGGCTGTGATTATCTTGCTTTTCAAAATAAAAGAAGTTTTCAGTGAGCTACGTAAGAGAACAATGTGCACATATTTAGATCAGAAAAGTAATTATTTGCGTCTAACTAGTGAGCAGTAAACTATGTGAGGAATAGAATGGTGGTACTGGTAATGCAAGTGTCTGGTCTTGCGTGTTTTGAGATGAAATCTCGTTATCCACACTTCGATTCTAATTACATATTACGTGGTATCTTCACTCTGATTCATTTGTCCACGAGACCCCATTCTAGATTAACTTATCTAGGACGTGTAAAGCATGTGTTAGTTATGTAGATTGGAGGACTCATGGTTTCATCTTTTTAACTCCCCTACATTCAAGACAATTTCTATAGATATAATTTAAAAATCCCTATATCCGTTATAATTTTTTTAGAATAGTTTTGTACATATTAGCAAAAGTTATTTTGAAGACATTTCCTCAAGCTGAACCTGGCAACAAAACATTGATATATATGTGAGCTATTAATTTCCTCAACCACTTGGTGACCCTCTTTCTATGACATGGTTTTTATGTACTTACAGACTTATATTTGGTTGTTGAGCGGCTTGTACAGTTTTTTATTGCCCTCCTAAAAGTTCAAGAGCATAATGTTAGAAGTATAATAGTCTAATTGTAGTCTAATTGTAACTCCCCACTATTAGGGGGTTTCATGCATATACACACCTGTACATGTCCTTTATATTGTGGCCTTTGGCCTCCTGGAATACAACAAGTCTATTCCTAACATGGTATCAGAGCGGTTTTAGATCTTGCCGCCATCGTAATCTTTTTTTCTCCGACGTCGCCGCCGCTGCGCCCCGGTCGCCGCCGCCCTCCGGCCGCCACCGCCGCGCCCCGGCCGCCCCGCCGTCGTCCGGCCGCCCCGCCCCGGCCGCCACCGCCGCGCCCCGGCCGCCCCGTCGTCGCCAGCGTCCGGTCGCCCCGGCCGCCACCGCCGCGCCCCGACCGCCCCGCCGTCGCCAGCTTCTCCGACGTCGCCGCCGCTGCGCCCCGGTCGCCGCCGCCCTCCGGCCGCCACCGCCGCGCCCCGGCCGCCCCGCCGTCGTCCGGCCGCCCCGGCCGCCACCGCCGCGCCCCGGCCGCCCCGCCGTCGCCAGCTCCGGAACCGCCCCGGCCCGCCCCGCCCGTCACAGAAAGAGAGTTATGTCATCCTCGGGCTACGTTGCAATCCCTCGCTGCCCGGTGATTTTTGATGGCGCGAATTATCCTGATTTCGCTGCCTTTATGCGCGTCCACATGCGCGGTCTTCGTCTTTGGGGTGTGCTGTCTGGCGAGGTCCCCTGTCCGCCGCGCCCCACTGCTCCCACGACGCCTATTCCACCGACGCCCGTCTCCTTTGCGTCTGACGCTACTCAGACGGTCAAGGATGCAGCCAGGAGTGCTGATGATTCTGCTATGGCGGCTTATGACCGGCAGGTACAGGAGTATTCGGACGCTCTTTCGACCTACCGGCTGGATCTGACTGACTTCACTCAGTGGATGGATGAGGATGCCCGTGCTGCAGCTGTTCTCACTTCCAGCGTTCTGCCTCAGTATGCTGCCGAGTTCATGAGTCTTCCTACTGTTGCTGCTCAGTGGGCCTTTCTTCGCCAGCGTTATCAACCGTCTGGGGATGCTCTTTACCTATCTGTGGTTCGCCAGGAGCATGCTCTTCAGCAGGGTGATTCCACCATTGACGAGTTTTATACTCAGAGTGCTGCTATTTGGCGTCAGCTTGATTCCCTTCGTACAGCTGTGTGTGGCATATGTCCCTGCTGTCTGACTGTGCGCGCGGATCTGGAGTTTCAGCGCGTCTATGAGTTCCTATCTCGGCTCCGCAAGGAGTTTGAGCCCCGTCGTGCCCAGCTGCTTGCTCGCGGTCGTGTACCGCTCTCTGAGGTCCTGTCTGAGCTTCACGCTGAGGAGACTCGCCTTCGCAGTGCTGGTCTTCTTGAGGTTTCCTCTGTTCTTGCCACTCGTGGCCCCCCTGCGTCGGCACCTTCGTTGCGGTCTTCAGCACCGCAGCTCCTCTCCAGTCCTCCGGTCCAGGGTCAGGGTCAGACTCAGCAGTCTCGTGGTCAGTCCCGCCCCACTCGTCCTCCCTGCTCCTACTGTGGCCGGACTGGCCACGATTTCTCTGGCTGCTAGAAGAGGGATCCCAGTTTACGTCTGCAGTACCTTGCTCGTCAGCAGTCTGGTTCGTCAGGATCTTCTGCAGTTACTCGTCAGCAGGTTGTTTCGTCAGGATCTTCTGCAGTTACACTCTCTGAGCAGGATATTATTCGTGGTCTTCGTGGTCTGCTCGCTGCTACAGGATCTTCCTCGTCGGGCACTGCTGGTTCTGTGCCTACCTCTTCTGACACTGCGCGCCCACCATCTTCTAAACAGTCAGGTATGTCGTCCCCGTGGTATCTGGATTCTGGAGCTTCTTTTCATATGACTTCTGCGTCTTCTATCTTTCTGCTCTCCGTTCTCTTATTTCTCCTGTCCGTGTTATCACAGCCGATGGTACCTCTCTTCCTGTTTCCAGTCGAGGTTCCCTTTCTACCTCCTTTTTCTCTGTTCCTGATGTTTCTCATGTTCCTAGTCTTAAGATGAATCTTTTCTCTGCTAGTCAGCTCACTGATTCTGGTTGTCGCATCATCCTTGACGCTGATTCTTGTTCTGTTCAGGACCGCCACACTCAGGCCCTGGTTGGAGCTGGCCCTCGTAGCCGTGAGTCCCCGGGGCTCTGGGAGTTAGACTGGCTTCGCGTTCCACCTTCTGCTTCTTCATCCACCAGTTCTTCTGCGGTTGCTGCTTCCGCCTCCAGCTCTTTTCAACAGTGGCATCATCGTCTGGGTCACCTTTGTGATTCCCGCTTATCGTCTTTAGTTCGTAGTGGTCTTCTGGGGTCTGTCTCAGGAGATGCGTCTTTACATTGTCAAGGTTGTAAGTTAGGCAAACAGATTCAGCTTCCCTATCCTACTAGTGTGTCTTCATCTCAGCGACCGTTTGATTTAGTTCATTCAGATGTTTGGGGTCCGGCTCCCTTTGCTTCAAAAGGGGGTCATCGCTACTATATTTTATTCATTGATGATTTTTCCCGGTACACCTGGTTATATTTTATGCGCTCTCGCAGTGAGGTCCTCTCTATTTATCAGCGTTTTGTGGCCATGGTACACACTCAGTATTCCACGCCTATTCGTGTTTTTCGTGCTGATTCTGCAGGTGAGTACATCTCCCAGCATCTGCGTGGTGTTCTTGCTGAGCAGGGCACCCTTGCTCAGTTCTCGTGTCCCGGCGCCCATGCTCAAAATGGTGTCGCCGAGCGTAAGCATCGTCATATTCTTGAGACTACCCGTGCCATGATGATTGCTTCCTCCCTTCCGCCGCATTTCTGGGCTAAGACTGTTGCTACGGCGACTCATCTCATTAACATTCAACCTTCTGCTGCCATTTAGGGTGGTATTTCTCTCGAGCGTCTCTCTGGTAGTTCTCCAGACTACTCGACTCTTCGTTTATTTGGTTGTGTTTGCTATGTCCTTCTCCCTCCTCGCGAACGCACCAAACTGACTGCTCAGTCGGTTGAGTGTGTTTTTCTTGGATACAGTGATGAGCATAAGAGCTATCGTTGTTGGGATCCCGTTGGTCGTAGGCTGCGCATCTCTCGTGATGTCACGTTTGATGAGACGCGTCCCTTCTATCCTTGCCCCACCTCGGGTACCTACCCGGTGGGTGATATATCCTTTCTTCTTTTTCCGGATACGCCTCCCACTATCCCCTCGTCCTCGGCGTCTTCTTCGACCGCGGCGCCCCCTTCGACTTCGGCGCCACCTTCGATCTCGGCGCCACCTTCGACCTCGGCGCCACCTTCTACCTCGGCGCCGTCCTCTCCTAGTACTCCTCCGTCTAGTTCCCCTAGTTCTCCTCGTTCTCCGGTTTCGGATTCTTCCTCTCCTGTTTCTTCTTCCTCTTCTTCTGATGAGTCGTTTTCTGCCGATGAGCCTTCCTCTTCACGACCTGTTCGTCTGCGACGTGCTCCAGACCGTTACTCTCCTAGTCAGTATGGTCTCTCTATTACCTCCGAGCCGACTTCTTGTAGGGATGCCGAGCGTCATCCGCACTGGCAGCTTGCCATGGCCGAGGAGATTGCTGCGCTAGAGCGCACTGGCACCTAGGAGCTTGTTTCTCCTCCTCCCGGTGTTCGTCCTATCACGTGTAAGTGGGTCTATAAAATTAAGACCCGCTCTGATGGATCTCTTGAGCGATATAAAGCTCGTCTTGTAGCTCGTGGTTTCCAGCAGGAGCACGGCCGTGACTACGATGAGACCTTTGCGCCCGTGGCTCATATGACCACTGTGCGCACTCTTCTTGCTGTTGCCTCTGTTCGCCGTTGGTCCGTGTCTCAGCTTGATGTGCAGAATGCATTCCTTAATGGCGAGTTACGTGAGGAGGTTTACATGCAGCCTCCTCCTGGGTATTATGTTCCTGATGGGATGGTTTGTCGTCTTCGGCATTCTCTCTATGGGCTGAAACAGGCCCCTCGAGCTTGGTTTGAGCGTTTCGCCTCTGTGGTGACCGCCGCCGGCTTCTCTCCTAGCGCACATGATGCTGCACTTTTTATCCACACTTCTTCTCGTGGTCGCACTCTTCTCCTTCTCTATGTTGATGACATGATCATCACTGGAGATGACCCTGAGTATATCGCCTTTGTTAAGGCTCGTCTTCGTGATCAGTTTCTTATGACTGATCTTGGTCCTCTTCGATACTTCCTTGGGATTGAGATTTCTTCTACTTCTGATGGTTTTTCCATCTCCCAGGAAAGGTATATTCAGGACCTTCTTGCTCGTGCTGCTCTTGGGGATGAGCGTACTGTTGAGACTCCTATGGAGCTTAATGTTAAGGTCCGTCCTACTGATGGTGAGCCCCTTTCTGATCCGACGCGCTATCGTCATCTCGTTGGGAGTCTTGTATATCTCGCCGTCACTCGTCCGGATATTTCCTATCCTGTTCATATTCTGAGTCAGTTTGTCTCAGCTCCTACCACGGTTCACTACGGTCATCTTCTTCGTGTTCTTCGTTACCTTCATGGTACGAGTACTCGTCGTCTTTTCTTCCCTAGCTCCAGTTCTCTCCAGCTCCAGTGCTACTCGGACGCTACGTGGGCGAGTGATCCCACGGATCGTTCTTCTCTTTCTGCTTACTGTGTTTTTCTTGGTGGTTTGCTGGTTGCTTGGAAGACGAAGAAACAGAAAGCAGTTTCTCGCTCGAGTGTTGAGGCTGAGCTGCGCGCTATGGCCTCGTTGATTGCGGAGGTGACCTGGTTACGGTGGTTACTTGCAGATTTTGGGGTCTCTGTTACGACACCCACTCCACTTTTGTCTGATAGTACAGGTGCTATCAGTATTGCACGTGATCCGGTCAAGCATGAGCTGACCAAGCATATTGGTGTTGATGCTTTCTACACACGTGCAAATGTGCAGGATCGGGTTGTTACCCTCCATTATGTGCCTTCAGAGTTGCAAATAGCGGATTTCTTCACCAAGGCACAGACTAGAGCGCAGCATGGTTTCTTTCTCTCCAAACTCAGTGTTGTTGACCCAACATGAGTTTGAGGGTGGGTGTTAGAAGTATAATAGTCTAATTGTAGTCTAATTGTAACTCCCCACTATTAGGGGGTTTCCTGCATATTCACACCTGTACATATCCTTTATATTGTGGCATTTGGCCTCCTGGAATACAACAAGTCTATTCCTAACACATAAGAGTGGTTTGGGATATCATATAAGTGAACTCTATATATTGATGTTGAGATGGGGAACCAGAGCCTAGAGGGGGGTCTGCTTGTTCGACCGCTAGCACGGATCACCTCGCCAGAATAGAATGAAATGAAGCAAGCCCAAAATATAAAGTGAGTCTCTATTATAAATACAAATATTGAAATTTAGGAGCTTCTATGTTTCTATAGAAAGCTCAAAATAAAAGATCACTCTAAGATTAATTTATGGACTTACTCGAACTTTATCAACAGTTTGGAACATCTTTAGGAAAATATCTGATCAACAAGATGTTTATTTTGACGTTGTCTGACCATTATTTCTAAAAAAAAAATCATTCCAATCCGCTAATAAATTTTACAACGTTTAAGTCTATGGAAGCGTGACCCCATGAAACTAATTCATGTGTGCTCCGGAAATTGCAACGTAGGATTTGATAAAGGGCGGAGAGCCGTAGCCCTGGTGGAGACGTATAGAAGCAGGTCATATGGAGAATGGTCGGTATATACGGTCACCAGGCCTGACGGTCACCAACATCCATTGTGAGCGGCAGCTGCCAGATCGGAGGTACTTCTATAGAAGTAGCAGCAAAAGTTATGCTCAGGAGGGACAAATGGAAATAGGGCCAGAACTCACATAGATACGATGGAGAATCTTCGCCGTTGCATGAGTACTTTTGTTCCGGTGTCATGACCGTAGTCACTCAAATTAAGCGGTGACATGCCGTAGCATAATTTGTTGGTGAATGCGCTATAGGGGCGCTGGATCCGTCCCTGTATATATGCGTACTATGCTTATATTTTTTGTTTTACTAAAAGGGAACCTTGAGCAAAAAAAATCCAAGCAGCCAACGGGAAAGAGGAAACAACTGGCCACTTCCTTCAAGAACGCTTGAAAATATTAGAGCCGATATTTCTGATTCCACGGACACTTCCTTCAAGAAACTGTAGAAATCTTTGATACTCCTGTAACATATATTTATTTTTACATGTTGTTCACGCACATCTTTCTCAGTAGAATTTCTTATGATATCACAAATACCTCTAATAATTGTTAAATACTCCATATTAGAAATTAGTATTATATCAACTATGGCTTCCATACCATGCATGATATTGTTCGTTAGTCAATCCTAGAATATTTTGTTGAGTGACAATTATAGTCATTTTAATGCATAACGTTCCCTTAAACTTGTTGTGCGTCACATGTTAGTAGCCTAAAATTTTAACCAGCTATGGATGTATAATGTGTATTTATTTTCTGCTGAGATTTAATATGGATCCATGCCTCTTTTCAAAGGATTCGGAAAAAAAACCGTTTGTTCCGGCAAGCTACTCAAGATTGTTTCCCTTGTAAATTTTCAATGCTTGTCAAGTCCCATAAAACTCACTCAGCTACTGTCTTCTTTCTATAATTGGTCTATAAGTCCAAGTAATCGATAAAGTATAATCCTCCAGCAGTGGAAACACACAAATCACAGCCTTTAACAACATAAGAAGACCTCATAAATATAAAATGGTCATCAAAGTTTTATACTTGTATAAATGAGATTGTAAGATTTTTCGCTAGCACTTTTACCTGGCTTAAATGGAAAATTGTCCATGATCTCGGCCAACAATTTTACTGGACTTACTAGTGTTGTATACATGCTCAAAGAAAATTGATCAATTATGCATGATAGAAACACTAGACGTACCTCTAAATTGAGTGTTTGATCAGGTGTAACTCAAGTATGCGAAGATTTTTTAACTGTATTATGTTTGTTTGGAGTGACTATTTCATGATGTTGAGAAATAGTTTTCTTAATATATTATACACATCAATTTACTCTTGATATAACCATTTTATAGTACCAAAAAGCTAGTGTAGTGCATTTAGAAATAAATCAGTGTACGGTACGGTTGTAGTGCATCCCCATATGAGGCCAGTAGTTTTATCAAATACTAATCGTAATGGGCTGTAATAGACTTGTTGGATCTTTTCTCACCAAGCATAAGAGATGTGCCTCTATTTCTTTAGCTAATGGCTGGATACTATTCGCAATTATCCTTACTCCTTAGTATATCATATTAGTACGTAGGAATTATATTGAGGCCCCCGTGGATCCGCCCCTGTGCCTATCTACTCAGGACACAAGTCATGTGTCATGTTCACAGCAAAACCAGCACACAAACTCATATGTGTGTGCTCACACTATAGACTGAATACAACCTGGACGGTGGATGCTCCTGAGATCCAGTTCCGATGCTCTTCCTCGTTGCAACATGGGCATGATCCGTACCTTCCTCTTGCAAGGTCCGACGATGTTCATTGCATAGTTTGAAAAGAGATCAACCACAACGATGCACAACAACAAAAAGTAACACTTGCGATGAAATTTTTCTAGTACCATGTTTTCCAATGACTCACAATCCTACACGGTATGCATGCCCTACAACCATGTACATCCTACAAGATTTCTCTATCATTGCAAAATAATTTACATAAACTCAAATGCATAAAGGGATGCAAGTAAAATGGATAGTGTTTTATAGGTATTTTCCCTTTGGCCCCCATCTGAAAGTCAATATAGCGCTCAGTTATATGATATTCCGAACCACTCTCGTACTCTTAGATTAAGAGGGCAATTTTTTTCGTACAAGCCGCTCAACAACTAAATATAAGTTGTTCGAGTACATAAAGAACCATGTCAAGAGGGCCGAGTGGTTGAGGAAATTAATAGTTCACACAAACTTGGCCTAATGTACTTCTATAATCCAACTGGATATTTATAGGCGTATTGGTACCAAGTCCAACCCGAGAAAATATCTTAAAAGAACTTCTGCCAATATGTCAAAATCAATTCTAAAAGTATGTCAAAAATTATGGATGCTCTTTGAATCACACAATACATACATTTTATTGAAGTTGGGGTCGTTCAAATACGAAACCATGAGTCCTCCAATTTAGATAGCTAACACATGCAGTACAATACATGTACTCGATTTCATCCGCGAGTATATAAGCCACGCTTGAATGGCGTCTTGTGGACAAATGAATTAGAGGGTACATATTGTAATATGTAATCGGAATCAAGCGTGGATAATGAGATCTCATCTCATAACAAGACAAGTCCAACACTCGCATAACCATCGATCTATTTCTCGCATATTTTAGCGCAAACTAATTAGACACTATTTCTCTGATCTAATTTTTATTCACACGATGTGTACTATATTTATAACCTTTTATATTTTGAATACTCTTATGTTAGCAACCAAACATGTATTTGCAAATGAAATCATGGTACAAGCATGCAAATGCATTTGTGTTGAATAATTAAAGCTCTATGTTTATTAACTTATTTACAGTTATACTCCCTCTATCCACAAATAAGTGTCGTAAGTCTCTCAAAAAAAGATGTATCTAAACAAACATTAGACATGGTTGTAAGAACTCATAAACGTAGTTTCATGCATTCCACATTCATACATGTTATGTATTCAGTCAAAGACATGAATTCTTTTCACCTACAACTGGTTTTGACATGAAAGGAAATCAATATATTACCTTTTCTTTTTGTTCTATAGTCATACACATATAAACTTCATAAAATACTAAATCAACCATGACGAACCTCTATGATCCAATCATGTAACGTCTTACAAAAATATATTATTTAATTTTGGACTTCTCCGTACTGATCCATTTCCAGGCCTAGGAAAGAGGTTGGGAAGGAGGGGAAGACTTGACCCGGGCCCTAATAACAAACTCCAAAAGTACGAGCTTTCTCACGTTAGCGACCGCTCCTCGGAGATTTGACTTGGCAGAGCGTCCAACCAGGGAAGCACATGCACATAAATAAGCAGGCACACCCGGTTCGTGGTAATCTTGATTTCATACGGGAACTGATCAGAGAGACCCGCACGTAAGAAAGAGAGGACAGGACAGAGCCATGGGGCGTGGTATTCTGGAGGTGCTTCTCATCGACGCCAAGGGTCTCGCCGGCAACGATTTCCTAGGTGAGTCCGTCAGAGTTATTACCACCACGCATGTTCTTGCTCTGGCTTCGATTTCCTCCCTTCTTGTGTTGTTCAGTCGTGGGAGGAGATTGATCATCGATCTGTTTTTTTATCTGCAGGGAGGCTAGACCCATATGTGATCGTGAAGTACCGCAACCAGGAGCGCAAGAGCAGCACCGCCCGAGGTCAGCGATCACACATCTCTCTCTCTGAATCTGAATCAGTTCCTCATATCGGCAGGAACTCTTCTCCTGATTTCCAAGAACCTTTATTTTGCTTGCCAAATGGCAATGATGATCACGTTTGCGCGAAGCCAAGCGACGACTTGATTAAAAATTGATTAGGAGCCGGCGTTGACCTTGATGATTGGTCGAGGCGCAGTTGTAACAGACCGTGTGTGCTGTATGTGATGCAGATGAGGGGAGGAACCCGAGCTGGAACGAGGTGTTCAGGTTCCCGATCAGCTCCACCGCGGACAACGTGCAGCACAAGCTCTTCCTCCGGATCATGGACCATGACAACTTGTCCAGCGACGACTATCTCGGCGAAGCAACGTCAGTACTGATTCCTCTTTGTCGATCCAGCTACAGAAGCAAAAGAAAGAAATATCTGAATCTGTCTGTTGTCGATGCAGGATCAACGTAGCTGATCTGATCAGCATAGGCGTGGAGAAAGGCGCGTCGGAGCTGAACCCGGCCAAGTACAGCGTGGTCAGCGCGGACAACTCGTACCACGGCGAGATCAAAGTCGGCATCACCTTCACCGCCGCAAAGGTAAACGAATTCTCGTATGTTTTCCGATCAGTTCGTTTGAGACCTCCCGTGGGGCTCGGGGTTCTGACTCCATGCCCAATGCCAGGTTGAATAGGATGGAGGGCAGGTTGGAGGCTGGATGCACAGCGTCCGTGATTGATCGGTAGTAAGTAGTATTATCAGTGGTGCGTGCCTGTCTTATGCCTATGATTGATGTGATTCCAAGTGTACGTAATGCTGCATCTGTAGTTCTTTAGATGTATAGTTCTCGGAGCAGGATTAGACTTTCAAGTCCGTTAAATGTGATTCTGATTCTTTCGAAACAATAGAAAAATTCTCCATCACTGCCATCTACTACTTATTTACTCCTGTGACTGAAATGATTCGAAGCGTATGTACCATCTGTAGCCTTTTGTCTGTATATAATCAGAACAGTTTTCTAGCTTAGAGTCGTCAAAATCCGTCTACATCTCTGAACTTAACTGAAACAATATGCACTTATCCTTTGCTGAATGCGGAGCAATCATGGACTGGTTTTCTGTACGCCGTCTCTCCAGCATTTCGCTGGAAGAACCGAAGAAGTCAGGGGCCTAGCCTCGAGTCCACTGCCCGACAAGTCAAATGCCAACCTGAACCTGGGGGGAGACGGGCTGCAGGACGCCATGCCGATGGGGCGGATCATGAATGCCGCATGTGAGCAGCTCCCGCCGGATCATCTGACGAGGAGGTTCCATGCCGGGGGCGTGACGCACCGGCACATATTGACAGTTAGTCAGTTAACCCCTGTCATCAGAGTTTCAGTTAAGCTAGTGTCGTTTCCTTCAGTTAAGTTCAGTACTAGTACTACTAGTTGTTTTCGTCAGTCTAGGACTTGGTCGTTTTCCCGTTTGCTCTCTGATGATATTTCGGATATGGCATGAGCTCACGTTTTTTGTGGTAGCCGATCGAGTCGCAACGCGCATGATCGCGCATCCGAGTCCATCGGATGGTGCGGCACATCCGGATCGCTGCAAACACGATCGGTCTCCTTTGTGATCTCGTTATGGATAAAGGAAGAACCAGCTCAAAACTACCGTCCAACCCTAGGTTCAGTACGACACGCTCGAACAAACAGAAACACGCCATGGCTGGAACTCCCGTGTAGTCTGTGACGCTTGGCTAAAAATCATCGAATAGCGCTCCACGCGCCTGCTGTACTGCTAGTGCCGTGTCACAATGTCTGGACCGGACTTTGGTTGCCTACACTGAAGAAACAAGAAAGGCAGGTGCAGCAAAATTTGGTGCAACCCCTTATTCGTCAGCAATTGCAGCAGCAAAATACATAGTAAGAACAAGATTGCCAGTTCGATATGGTTTTGATCCAAGTTGCAGTTTGCTTTTGTTTGTATCCAAAAGTTTACTTTTTTTATGCTGATGCATTGGGTAGATGGTTGTGGTGAGGTTTGCACAAAAGTTGAGAAGTGCAGGATTATATCAAATGGATAGCTATCGATTTAGCGTCGTGCAATAAGTCCAGTATTGCAAAGATTAGATTATATCAAATGGCTAGCACCACGGACCTAGTCATAACATAAAAAACCTCGTGAAGCCTCACAAGTAGACCCGAAAAAACCGGGCTTGGGTATCAAATTTAGGCCCGACGGCTGGGCTTGGTCCACGGCCCGAAGCCCACCGGGCTTTCAGGCTTTTTGACCGGGCCGGGTCTAGGTTTTCTGTGTCAGACTTTTTTAGGCCCGACCCAAAGCCCAGCCCGGCCCGACACATGGCCAGGACTACTGGGAGCGCCTATTTGACGACCTGGTCGTGTGTTAATAGCGCACGACCACCCCACGTAATGGGCCGGCCCAATAACAGTTCCCCTTTTTTTTCAGTTTTTCTTCTCATTTTAGTTTTTACAGAAAAAAACATAAGTTAAAAGATATTTGTATATGATTTTTTTTTGAATTTGAACAGTTTTTAATTTGAACAATTTTTTAAAATCTAAAACTTTTTAATTTGAATAATTTTTTAATGTGAACAATTTTCATTTTTGAACAATTTTTTAAATCTAAAATCTTTTTAAAAATGAATAATTTTTATATGTGAATAATTTTCGTGTTTGAACAATTTTTCGAATCTAAATCCTTTTAATTTGAATAATTTTTATATGTGAACAATTTCTGAATTTGAACAATTTTACATTTGAACAATTATACTTTTTTGTCAACACAAAAAATCCCATGAACAGAAAAAATCAATAAACATAAAAATAATAAAGGGAAGAAAAAACATAAAAATAACTATAGTTAATTTTTTTAAAAAAATAGAAAATATTTTAAAACTAAAAAACAGAAAAGAAAACGAAAAAAGAAACATAAGAAAAATAATAAAACGAAAAAAGAAAATATAAACAGAAAAAAAAAGAAATAGGAAAAAAGAAAAAAATACCAGGCCGTGCGCTATTGGGCCGGCCCATTCGCCCCGAAGGGGGTGGTCGTGCGCTAATAGCGCACGACCTGGTCGTCAAATAGGTACAGCCAGGACTACTCACGAGTTCTTGAACACCTTCTTGGTGCCAACCAACTCCCTACTAAATATCTGGACACGTGGATTCAACGATGTGCTCATCTACATCTTGTGAAACAATTGAACAAAATAAATCGTCCGGAACTGTAGCTTTTGCCACTCAACCAACAAGAAAACGAGTTCAACAATTGAGTGATTAGAACAGTTTGAGGAATCATGGGATTCTAAATATTCTAGACAGCGTGGACACACACGGCCTGACTAGTTTACATAACATGGCCCAAACAAAATCACACCAACAAGTTAACGATGACATACTTAAACATTTGACTCACTCCAAAATCTCAGGAGTATCCAATCGGTTGTACAAGAATCAAATATACATCGGTCCCTAGCATCACTATTTATATGGAGAGACATCACAGATGGCGCTCTTTTCACGTTGTAACATTCAATCCTATACGAAGTCATGCATTTATGATGTATATTATCTTAGTACATGTACATCTGATTCATTCATGAGTTTTCTTCCAGGCGCGTTACTTTTTTCTTTTCTTTTCTTTTTATAGGGCATCCGGGCGCGTTACCAACCTGACAGTTTTTTACGTGTCGTTCTATGAGGACTGGACCGGCAAGTGAAATGCCGTCCGATATGAAGATGGACAGGTCAGAGGCTGGATGCACATCATCCGTGATTAGATGTAGATGTCTATCTATTGATCGGTATTCGGTAGTAGTATTATCTCTGCTGAATTCCCGTCTTATGCCTATGATTGATGTGATTCCAAGTGTATGTACTCGGAACAGGGTTTTAGAGGTTTAAGTCAGTTAAATGTAGTTCTGATTCCAATCGCTGATACGTATTTACTCCTGTGACTGAAGGTATTCGAAGCGCATATACCATCTGAAGCCTTTTGTCTGTATATAACCAGACCGCCGCACGCCGCGGTCATGCGCCCTGCTGCTAGTCCTCCTCGCGCGGGTACGGCCGTGCGTTCTGCTTCTGGTCCCAGCGCCGGTGAGGCAGGGAGAGCCGGTGTGGCCTTCTGCTGCTCCATGGCCAGTGGAAAGCTCGAGCAGAAGGAGGCGTGCAGGGAGCGGAAGAGAGAAGAGAGAGGGATATGCGTTGGGGGAAATGGAAGAGAAAGAAAGGTGCTGGCCGGAGACCCCTAACGGGCTGAACCGTTTTTCGCGATGGACTAGGCACTCCCGAGTTGAGAAGCTCGATCTCAGCTTCTCAACTGGGCAAGGCTGAGAGTTGTTTCCGCATGAGGTGCGCATAGCTCGATGTAGCTGATCCGACCTACCAAACAAGAAAAGGTGGGGTGAGATGAGAATTTTTTGGGTTGGACAGGGCTACCAAACTCCCCCTTACATGACGGAGGGATGTTCAATTTTTTTTTTGTTGACACTTATGTGACGATGAAGTTCAGAAAAATGGATGGCCAGCCAAGAATTTCATTTACGATTTTTTTATGGAGTTCACTTACATGAAGAGGGAAGTTTAGGCTTTTTTTTAAAGTTCATTAATTTATGTGACGATGAAGTTTGGAAAAGATGAAACTAGCTAGTTACTGATCCCACTGCAACATGTACTTCGTCGACGATAAGCAGGCTGTTCTTGGGATTCCATCCCTCGGTGCTCACGTCGGGAGGCTCGCGTTTAACAAAGTTCGAGTTAACAACAGGGTATAGAGGAGACGCGCGGGTGTGAGCGTCTTGACAACAGAACTTCTTCCTCTCATACACTACCTTCGGTCCTGCAGAAACGCACCAACTGCAGCCCGTTGCCGAGGTTCGGGCCTGCGCAGCCAAGGTAGCATGTCTCGACTCTCGATGTTTTGGGCCTTCAGCTACCCACAGTTTATGAAGGTGCTACGTGGTTTGTTTCACTCCAAAATCTCACTACTCCACGCCTGGTAAACAGGAAATGTCATGGCTGTATGTACATGCATGGCTCTGATACTTCTCTTCTACTTTCGCAAGGAGAGCGTCGGTCTCTACCATCACTATTTATACTGAGAGGATTCGGTGATGGCGCCTCGCTTCGAGCGTTGGAAGTTTGAGCATGAAACCTCTCATCCTATTTCTGTCCGGGAAGTCATGCATATAAGATATCTCCATCTCTTATTCGTGAGTTTTCTTGTTCCGGTGTTACCAACCTGTCATTTTTTGCATGTGTGAAGCAAAAGCAAAGCACTGAAAACAAGCGTGGCCTCCTTTCAGACACGCTCACATGCCTCGTTGATTTATCCGTTCCTCGTTTGAACAGAGAATGCGTGTTGGGCGACGGTCACTGACGATGACTGCTGGTAATGGGATGGTGGATGACCACGGGCAGTGCCATTAGCATGCAAATTGTGCCTTCCTTCATCACAAAAATATCTTCATCAAGGCTGCCTGTGTGTTTTTCATTTTTCTGGGTAGTTTTTTAAGTTTTCTGTTCCGGTCCTGCGGTATATATATTTCAGCTCACGGAGTCTTGGGAGTTTCGTAAATATCGATGTCAGTTAGCTATATTTCTTAGCAAAATTGTTAAACTTGCAACGCCAGTGACAGCACAAGGAATGGAAACAAATTCCCACGGCCAAGCCCACACGGTGCTTTGTTTGTATGGGGCAAAAGTTTGATCCCTTTAAAGAAGCGCTTACTGTTTGGGCGGCCACTACAACCTCTGAATGCCATGATGTAAACAAATATATGAACCTGAAATCACAGGGGAAATTTTGCGATTCGTAGAGCGATTAACCTGTTGGCCTTTTTTCTTTCGTAGTGTATTTGGAAGTTCATTGAGAAAACCTCATGTATATACCAACTAGATGGGTGTTGCCAATATGCCGAAGCTGGATTATTGCTTTGTATAATTGTATTGGATTCTCGAGCATGATATTCTCATCGAAGTGCACGGTTTCAATTTATTGCTTCTAAATTTGATACTACTTCATTGTCCATATATCATAAATCCAATGTTAATATTGTCATGCTCATTTAAGTTGATGATATATTAATATTATAGTTGCCAAATCACCAGCAGCATGCTTCCAGGTTCATATTTGTTCAGAAGCATGGTTCGTGCATTGGCAGGGATTGCTACTACGTGAGGATCGCACCAAATTCAGAAACATGGTAGATGCATTGCAATATTTAACACTGACACAACCTGATATTTACGATGTTTTGTGTTGAATATATGAGCAATTTTCTATATGATTTTATCCATAATAACATTAGATAAAACATGGCTAGAGAAGTATAAAACAGACTAGTCATGCAATCTAACATAGAGTACGGATATAGCAATTCTACACATCCTGCTAGAGAAAAAGTCTGAAAGATGATCTCGACTAGACAGAATAGGAAGACGTACGGTCCAGTGGAGGAAGATCCGTTTGCGGTGACAGACATGTTGTCGAAGAGGGCGTCGACGTCGGGGAAGAAGTCGTCGTCCGGGAAATAGTCGTCGGAGTCCGTGTTGGGGAAGAAGCCAGTAGTCGCGTGAAGACGCTCCCCAAAAACCTTATCGCCTCTCTTCCGTACAGGATCGCGAGAGACGGGGTTCCGGAGGCCTACTGTTCCGTCACGCGGTGCACGCCGTGGAACGGAATGAGGAAGAATTGATCGGCGGCTCAGTGCTCGAGAACCAGGAGGCATGCGCATGAGTTGTGGCTGTGTTTTGGTGTGTCTAACTTAGAGGAGCGACCTCCATTATATAGGCACACATGTTGGAGGCGAACAGGCAGGAGATGAGACGAAAAACCAGGAGGCGAATTGAAGAGGCAGCCATCCGTTTTCATTTCGTATTAATCTCCCATTAGTGCTAGCGTTTCTATTCGTGTTCATTTGCATTTAGAGCGAAGCGTTTCAGCTTCGTGCAACTGTTCACCTTCATATTTATCCATTCACGTGTGGAAAAAAGAACACATCGGCTCGGCGAGATTCCCGCAACCCGCGGCGCGCGCGCGTCGTGGCGAGGCGTGGCGAGGCGGGCGACGGAGGAGGAGGAGCGCGAGTGGAGCTCTCTCTTATTCTCATGCTCGTACTAGTGCTAGAGGAGCTCACCTTATAAACTGGTGTGGCACTCTCTAAACTAGCCATATGGGACTAAACATTTGTCCCACCTCTTGCCATGTATGAATGGGCCACATGAGCCTCTAGGATTTTCAGGAATTATGGAAAGGGTTAAATGGGCTAGGCAATTAAGGTCAAAATTCCAGCAATCCCCCACAAGATTCTAGAGGCACGTAAATTTTATTCTGATTTCAAACACTGTTTATATACCGATGTTATAGTGGAGACTGTTAAGTTGAACTTCCACCTAGAACTTCATGTTACACTAGACTGCGACTTGGACAGTGGACTATGCCTTGAACTGCATGTCTTCTGCGAATCTAGCTTCACACAAAGCCTTGACCGATACTAGGCCGTCGTGGGGCTTCCCCGCGGATGGAGCTTATGCGTCGTACTCCGAGGCATTTCATGAACTTATTAGAGAGCACCCAACTCTCATGAACTGCGACGTTTGACAGTCATGCTCATATAGGTGTGTTCCTCAAAAGATGTTCTGCAGGACAACATCTCTGCTTAAAATAAAGCCTCTTGGTACACATTAAGATATACATCAGCCTACCGTGCAGTTTAGGAGAGTATTGCATCTTTGCGGAGTAGTATTATACAGAAGTAAGGATACTCTCCTCTCAGTTGATCAACAACTTGTCTCCCAATTCTACTTCACGGGATCTCCGATCACATAGAGTGGGTTGCAATTGTGAACAACTCATATTGTGGGTCTCAAACCCATCTCCATCGATGCATTATCTATCACATTACGTGATAAACCTTTCGTGAAGGGATCTGCCAGATTTTTAGATGTTTGGATATAGTCCAATGCAATAACTCAGGAGTTCTTCAATTTTCTGACATATTTTAATCTCCTCTTCACATGCCTTGATGACTTCATATTATCCTTAGAACTGTTCACTTTTATTATGACAGTTTGATTGTCACAATTCATCAGGATAGCGGGTATTGGTTTTTCAACCACAGGTAAGTCCATCAAAAGCTCACGAAGCCACTCTGCTTCAACAGTGGCTGTGTCTAATGCTGTGAGTTCTGCTTCCATTGTTGACCTCGTTAAGATGGTCTGCTTGCAAGACTTCCAGGAAACAGCACCACCAACAAGTGTAAAAACATAACCACTCGTGGCCTTAATCTCATCAGCATCAGATATCCAATTCGAGTCACTATAACCTTAAAGTACCCTCGGATACCCAGTATAGTGAATACCGTAACTCGCAGTTCCTTTTAGATAGCGCATAACCCTCTCAAGAGCATGCCAATGATCATCTCCCGGATTTGACACAAATCGGCTCAGCTTGCTTACAGCAAAGGAGATGTCAGGCCTCGTGGCGCTGGCTAGATACATGAGCGAGCCTATGATCTGAGAATATCTCATTTGATCCTTCGAAATACGTCGATTCTTTCGAAGCAACACGCTAGGATCGTACGGTGTTGGAGAAGGCTTGCAATCGCTATACCCGAAGCGACTCAAGACCTTATCCACGTAGTGGGATTGAAGCAGAGTGATCCCACCATTGTCATCTCTCAGGAGCTTGACGTTCAAGATAACATCAGCTACTCCTAGATCCTTCATCTCAAAACAGCGAGATAGGAAATCCTTGACTTCCTTAATCGCCTTAAGGTTGGTTCCAAATATCAGTATGTCATCGACGTATAAACAGAGAATAACTCCCTCGCCCCCACCATGGCGATAATACACACATTTGTCAGCTTCGTTTACAACAAAGCCTTCAGCGGTTAAAGTCTTTTCGAACTTCTCATGCCACTGCTTAGGAGCTTGTTTAAGGCCATACAAAGACTTTATCAACTTACACACCTTTCCTTCCTGACCAGGTACCACGAAACCATCTGGCTGTTCCATGTAAATTTCCTCATCCAACTCTCCGTTTAGGAAAGCCGTCTTTACGTCCATTTGATGAACGAGAAGACCGTGTGAGGCAGCCAATGATAGTAGCACATGAATGGTTGTCAGTCTGGCTACAGGTGAGTAAGTGTCAAAGAAGTCTTCACCTTCTTTTTGGGTATAACCCTTGGCCACAAGCTGTGCCTTGTACTTTTCAATGGTACCATCAGGCCTAAGCTTTTTCTTAAACACCCACTTGCATCCTACTGGTTTGCACCCGTAAGGACGATCAGTGATTTCCCAAGTTCCGTTAGCTAAGATGGAATCCATCTCACTACGGACAACTTCCTTCCAGTAGTCAGCATCCAAAGATACATATGCTTCTGAAATAGAACTGGGAGTGTCATCCACGAGGTACACAATGAAATCATCACCAAAAGACTTAGCAGTCCTCTGTCTCTTACTCCTTTTCGGAGTTTCACTGTCATCCTCCACGATATTTTCATGGTGTTCTTCAAGGAGATATGCCCTAGAGGCAAATAAATAAGTAGTATTTATTGCATTATCTCATAAGTTTATAATAGGTTTGTGTATTATGCTATAACTGTATTAATCGGAATTATTAATACACGTGTGATACATAGACAACCAGGTCCCTAGCAAGCCTCTATATGAGCTAGTCCATTGGGCAACAGTTGATCGAGATTCCCGATCAAGGACAATGACGTAGGTTGACCATGGGGTCATCTTGTTAGTTGAATAAGGTGATGGACATACGCAAAGTATTGCAATAAGATCGTATTACGATGTTTGTCATTTGCAATAGATAAGAATATGATAGCTTATTCCTTAGACCGTGAGACCGTACTTATTAATGCTTCGTAGGGGTGCTTTGAGAGCATCAAATGTTGTGTCTTATATAGCATGACAATAACGGTGTCCATCTTGGGTATTCCGAAAGAGCATCAAGACGTAAGGATCAAGAGCGGGATTTGTTCATTCTTGTAATGGAAAGATACTCTGGGCCCACTCGGTGATATTGCATCTATATAGCTGCGCAGCTTATGACTAGGTCATGGAGATGTAATATCGTAGACGAGTTAATAACCTTCGTCGGTAACGAGATACAACAAAGACATCGGTGTGTCTACGATCATATCTCGGACAAGGTAGTATCGCAGAGACAAAGGGAATGAATGTCATATTTATGGTTCAACGACGATATTCGTGGAATGCACAGGGGTCGTCATATACTTCCAGGTATCCCTGACGGTCATTGGTGAGCGGAGTGTCTCGACCATGTCTGGAGTGTTCTCGAACCGTAGCGTAACAAACTTAAGGTCTTAGCGACACCAGGAGATAGGTGATCCGGAAAGAGTTCCGGTGGTCCGGAAGGAGTTCCGGAGAGGTCTGGAATGGTTCCAGGAATGTCCGAAAGTTGTTCGGGTGGTCCGAAAGAGTTTTCGGAGTCACGGGATATTGAATTATATATAAATATATTAATTATGAATTAATGGGATTTTTATATTAATTAGATAAAGGAAAAAGGGGGCTCCCACCTACATGGGCCCTAAGAGGGCCCAAGAGGGGGAGCCGCACCACCAAAGGGGGGTGGGCCCCATTGGCTGGTTCGGCCAGCCCATGTGGGGGCCGAACCCCCCCTCCCTTGTCCTTTGTTTAGTCCCACATGGGGGAGCCAAGGGGTTTGCACACCCCCTTCCCCCTTTATATAGCAAGGCATATTAACTGGATTAATTCATTGGAAAATACAATTAATTCCCGATTTCTCTCTCGATCTCGTGGTTCCCAAGTTGGAGCCACGCCGAGCTGAGGAAAGGGGATCTCTCTCCACCTAAGCTATACCGCAGAGCACCATTGCTCTGCGGGATTCCAGATAAGATCTACCCCTGCGATTTCAGCTGGATCTTAATGACCGGGGGTTGTCGCTAAGCTCCGTATGTTTGTGAGTGCTCGGAGGTAACTCCTTTTGAGTAGCCTGGGCGACGTCGTCTCGCCCCTGCAGCCGCCGCGCCCCTCTCCCCTCTGCCGCCGGCGCACCACGTCTGGTGCTGGCGCTCTGCCTTCTTCCGCCCGACGCCCGTCGACACAGATCATCGTCGACACCCCGGCGTCATCTTCTTCGTCATCGCGGCAAGTTCTCTGCGACCTTGAGGTCGGGTACGTACGACTTCATCGTCAACGCTTGTGCGGGAGCGTAATCCCCGCTATCGGTCTACATGGAGGTAATGTAACCCGTTCCGCCACGTTATCGCATGTACTAGATAGATAGATCCTGACTAGTTAGGGTTTCGTACGCTAGAAAAATTATTGTTTTCTGCACCGTAACCCCTTCAGTGGTATCAGAGCCGATCTATGCGTAGTACTGCTGGTACGGTTAGAACTCATGTTGAATGAGGGCGTCTTTCTTATATTTGCTACCCTCTAGCGTGCACTTGCGATGCCTTCGGTATTGAGTTGATGAAGCGGCCCGGACCGACTTTACGCGTACGCTTACGTGAGACTGGTTCCACTACTGACATACGGCTTGCACCGTATCTGTGGATGGCGGGTGTCTGTTTCTCTCTCTCTAGTCGGCAAAGCATTTTCAATGGAGGGCCCGAAAGGGATGCTTAAACATGCAATTATACGATCGACATTGTGGTACAAAGTTCGTAGGTAGGGAAGCGATTCTCTTACGAATAAGCCTATATGCCACGTAAAACTTGCAAAACTAAATAAAGCTAGAGGCGTCTAACTTTGTTTTGCAGAGGCGTTATTTTATATGACATGGTTACGGTAAGTTTTGATATTACTCGTACTGTCGGAGGCAAAGGAGGGCTCTGTAGACTCGGAGCCATGCCGGGGCGCCGGGGGCCAGTCACATGGCGCCATGAAGGTCCAGGCGCATCGACCATGTCACATCGCACTTCATTGCATCATTTTGTTGTGCTGTTGTGTGTGCATCCTATTGATTGCTTATATGCTAGATATACAACGGTAGCGTCATAAATAGGATGATCCCTAACAAATACCAAAATTGTGTTCTCCCTCGTTGCGCACCACCAAGAAAGTTCTACGTTATGAGGCAGGCCGTGATGATCGGGTGTCACACATCTCGTCGTTCGCATACAGTGGGTGTAAGGCATGTTGCACGCTCAGGGTCTTCGAGGTGGCGAGCCTAGCATACTCAGAGGTATGGCCTCGGAACACGGGAAGATCGAAAGATCGAGCACGAGTCACAGAGTTGTTGTGATCGACATGTTATGTCCACCTTTGAAGCTGTGTTGCCGGCCGTGATGATCGGGGGTAGTGTGGTGGATGAGGGTCGTGTAATCGCCATTATTATTTTTAGGGATGATAATCTTGGTGTGGTGTGTTTTTGATAATGAGATTATAAAACTAAAACTCACCTATATATTATAAACTTATCTTACCTCTTTTGCGATCACATCTGGAGACTACGGAACTACGCTTCGGTTACTTCTTCAAGAGCTCGGATTCTACCTTGGAAGCCGACGGGTCCAACTTCATCAGATGGTACAAGGGTTTTTTAAAACATTCTCCAAACACAACAAACATCCTATATGTCCTAGAACATTAGTTAGAAGTTAGACCAGATGATTCTGATAGCAAGGAGGAAGATGATGAGTTCCGTAAGCATCATGACATGTTCATGGAAGTGACGATCGTCATGAGCGTATGCCTAGCACCTGAGTTGAAAGTTGTTTCAACACATGGAGCCAATGTCGTGATTGATGCGATCAGAGGTCACTTCAAAGATGAATTGAGTCTTGAGCAGTTCAGACAGCTTAGAAAGTTCCGGACCATTCACATGGGGAGCATACCTGTCTGGAGACTCATTTGAAGAAGTTGTGTGACATCTACTTCAGGCTTACGAAAATCTACGATTTCTAGATAGCGAACTCCAGTGCAATAGAGATTGTGCTTTACCTCCTAGCTGTGAATAGCATGTGCGTGAATATGCTATAGAGACACGGTGAGCTTCTTCACATTTGTGAACAAGTTCAAATCTCTAAAAGTTGATTCCATCGAAGAAGAGTTCTTCGACGCTACGGGTATATTTGATATACGAAGATATAAATGTATTCTTCTCATACTTGATAAGAAGTATTTGATACTTGTTCTGTTTGTGAAACAGCCCCTGATTATCAAAAGTATATGGCGAAGGGTGACGTGACAGTGCACGAGTGATGGCAAGTTAATGGCCAGTAGTGCTCACGCCCTCGAGATATCATATTAATTATCATCAATAGTTTTTGATAAGACATTTTGTAATAGTGAGAATGTGATCTAGTTTGGTGTCTTGAATGTTACAAGACATAATTATTCATATAGAACACATCAGTTGTTGTATGTTATGAAACAAAGCAGTTGTTTCATGTTATGAGTAATTTGCATCACATCTCAATTACATTATGCGTATGATATACATTTATAATAGCGGGAATGATAAAATTATGTGTCCAAAGAACAAACACCATCGAATTTAGTCATAAAGGTAATGAAAGAAGTAATGGATATTTTTGGTCCATTTAAGTATTTCGAGTGCCAAAATTGATTAAGTTTGAAATGCAGTATTGAAGTTGCAATACTAGAGGAAATTGATTGAGAGTCATTTGTAATGATTAATCAATGGTGTTATTGCATGATCCGAATTCTTCCATGATTTTGGTAAATAGGAGTATTTGCCCGATAAATTATGGAGTCTGAAATTAATTTGATAATAGATCAAATGGGGTTTTTCCGAAGAAAGATTAGTGAATATTGTATTCACAAGATTCGATCAAAGGACAATATTTTTGAATTATGGTTTCAACACAAAAGACTTGTGGAAATTTGTTTCACAAAATTATAATGTCATATATAGTGATATGTGGGGAATTATAATCATGCTCTATTTTAAATAAAGTGTGGTCCGTCAGAATCTGCTTTAGAATCTCCTAATATGTTCAAAACATTATAGTCGATGTCCACTTTAGAAAATAGATATTTTTCTCAACGAAAGTTCGTGTGATCGACAGTAGTGTCGTAATGTATATGATTATATGATAATTTGGAATATACATGAATAGTTCTTTGTAGATTACTCGCATTGGATGAGAGTGTATTCCAAAACCAAATAGAAACAAAACTTAGTTTGTTGTCTATGTAATTCCGAGGAAAATATGAATTTTTGAATTACGGTTTATGGATTGGAATTAGAAGCTTGAAATAAAGTGTCAGACATATGTTGGAAGGTGTTCCAAAGAGTATATGTCTGCTAATGAAAATTTGGTGATTAAGAGTGAGGGAGACTAGAAAATTGTTTTCTGCTTGCAATCCTCTTTATAAAGATCATAATATTTTCATGAAAGAAACTTCTAAATAAAGTGTTGTTATATTTAATATTGCTGTCAGGTTACAGCATTGTATTAAGTATTTCAGATCTTGTTGACAGATCAAGGTGCACTTTGTGAATACAAAGAAAGTTGAGAAAATATCGGAATACGAACAAAGGCTTTTTGAGCCTGGAAATCCAAAGTTGCATTTGAAAGGATTAAGAGAGTAATTGTTGCTGCAATTCTTATTAGAGGAATAAGATTGTTTAATCGTCATATAAGGTGTTATATGACAAATGTGACTATAAGAAAGACGCGGTAGCATGTCTTGTCAAGAAATGTGTCTTGGACAAGATCAAATTTGTTGACTACATTTATGTAGACATGCTTGAAGTCTGAGAGATTTGTATTAATGTAATACTGTAGTTTGTATTAAATTCGAATTCATGGTAGATCAATGATTTTGGTTTGACCAAAATGTCGATTTAAGTGGGAGTCATAGTTAGTTTACTCAGGTGGAATATGTAAAGAACATATTTTTTAGTGGGAGCTAAGGAACTCAAATATGTGGATAACATGTTTTTGAGTGGGAGCTCGTGTTATCAAATATGTGGAGACATAATTTGAGTGGGAGTCGAATTCATCTTGTGTAGTTAGCACATTGTGAAACTGTACCAATTGAATAGGATGAAGTTGTGAAACTATTTGAAAGTTAGTGTCTATTTTGAAATAGCACGGGAATTTTAAATAGTTAGTCGAGTTGTTTTGGATTATATCTGAGGAGTCAGAATAGAATCAAAAGGATGGTCCTTTGGAATCCAATTGATCATTAAGAGTAATGATGCATGAAAGTAATGGTTGTATGACATGTGGGTCTATTATGTAATATTAGACATCATACAGGAACCATATTATATGCTCGATGAAATATAACCGATGTTCTTGGAATAAGAGCAGTTATGAAAGTAAATTTGGAATTTACTGGAAGTAGAAGTGCGTTAGTTAAGGGATTGACATTTGAATGTCAAGTTTTCTACATTGGTGTGAAATTATGTAGATATCGCGAGTTTGTAATTGTTACAAGGGGCTCTACATGGCTGAGTGTGTTTTTCAGGGCAGTTATCTGGTTAGTATAATCAGAGTAAGCGCTGGGAAACAGAAGTCTCACTTAGTTACGGTATTTGCATATATGTTGTTGGACAACATGGTGATATCAAGCTAGTTGATATCAGTGAATCGCAAAAGTTTGCACAAATCGTGTGTTGTGCAGATTGTCAGAGTAACACTCTTCCACAAGCAAGCATCATCGAATGATTCTTATTTGATAAGGGATTCTGATAAAGTAAAATGCAGCTGGTTTATTTGTACTCTAGTGCAAGTGGGACACTAAAGGAGATATGCCCTAGAGGCAAATAAATAAGTAGTATTTATTGCATTATCTCATAAGTTTATAATAGGTTTGTGTATTATGCTATAACTGTACTAATCGGAATTATTAATACACGTGTGATACATAGACAACCAGGTCCCTAGCAAGCCTCTATATGAGCTAGTCCATTGGGCAACAGTTGATCGAGATTCCCGATCAAGGACAATGACGTCGGTTGACAATGGGGTCATCTTGTTAGTTGAATCAGGTGATGGACATACGCAAAGTATTGCAATAAGATCGTATTACGATGTTTGTCATTTGCAATAGATAAGAATATGATAGCTTATTCCTTAGACCGTGAGACCGTACTTATTAATGCTTCGTAGGGGTGCTTTGAGAGCATCAAATGTTGTGTCTTATATAGCATGACAATAACGGTGTCCATCTTGGGTATTCCGAAAGAGCATCAAGACGTAAGGATTAAGAGCGGGATTTGTTCATTCTTGTAATGGAAAGATACTCTGGTCCCACTCGGTGATATTGCATCTATATAGTTACGCAGCTTATTAGGTCATGGAGATGTAATATCGTAGACGAGTTAATAACCTTCGTCGGTAACGAGATACAACAAAGACATCGGTGTGTCTACGATCATATCTCTGACAAGGTAGTATCGCAGAGACAAAGGGAATGAATGTCATATTTATGGTTCAACGACGATATCCGTGGAATGCACAGGGGTCGTCATATACTTCCAGGTATCCCTGACGGTCATTGGTGAGCGGAGTGTCTCGACCATGTCTGGAGTGTTCTCGAACCGTAGCGTAACAAACTTAAGGTCTTAGCGACACCAGGAGATAGGTTCTGGAATATTATAGGAATTTGTTGGAGAGAGAGAAATGATCCGGAAAGAGTTCCGGTGGTCCGGAAGGAGTTCCGGAGAGGTCTGGAATGGTTCCAGGAATGTCCGAAAGTTGTTCGGGTGGTCCGAAAGAGTTTTCGGAGTCACGGGATATTGAATTATATATAAATATATTAATTATGAATTAATGGGATTTTATATTAATTTAATATTAATTAGATAAAGGAAAAAGGGGGCTCCCACCTACATGGGCCCTAAGAGGGCCCAAGAGGGGGAGCCGCACCACCAAAGGGGGGTGGGCCCCATTGGCTGGTTCGGCCAGCCCATGTGGAGGCCGAACCCCCCCTCCCTTGTCCTTTGTTTAGTCCCACATGGGGGAGCCAAGGGGTTTGCACACCCCCTTCCCCCTTTATATAGCAAGGCATATTAATTGGATTAATTCATTGGAAAATACAATTAATTCCCGATTTCTCTCTCGATCTCGTGGTTCCCAAGTTGGAGCCGCGCCGAGCTGAGGAAAGGGGATCTCTCTCCACCTAAGCTATACCACAGAGCACCGTTGCTCTGCGGGATTCCAGATAAGATCTACCCCTGCGATTTCAGCTGGATCTGAATGACCGGGGGTTGTCGCTAAGCTCCGTATGTTTGTGTGTGCTCGGAGGTAACTCCTTTTGAGTAGCATGGGCGACGTCGTCTCGCCCCTCCAGCCGCCGCGCCCCTCTCCCCTCTGCCGCCGGCGCACCGCCTCTGGTGCTGGCGCTCTGCCTTCTTCCGCCCGACGCCCGTCGACGCAGATCATCGTCGACACCCCGGCGTCATCGTCTTCGTCATCGCGGCAAGTTCTCCGCGACCTCGAGGTCGGCTACGTACGACTTCATCGTCAACGCTTGTGCGGGAGCGTAATCCCCGCTATCGGTCTACATGGAGGTAATGTAACCCGTTCTGCCACCGTTATCGCATGTACTAGATAGATAGATCCTGTCTAGTTAGGATTTCGTACGCTAGAAAAATTATTGTTTTCTGCACCGTAACCCCTTCAGTTCTATCGCAATGGTGGGTTCAGGAATTGCAACTAATTCCTGACTAAATGAACTTGGTATCTCCTGATTTGATGAGCTCGGCATATCCTTCATGGGAAAGATATCCTCAAAGAAAGTCGCATCATTCGACTCCATGATTGTACCAACATGCATGTCGGATACCTCAGATTTTACTATCAAGAATCTATAACCAATGCTATGAAAAGCATAGCCCAGGAATACACAATCAACGGTTTTGGGTCCAAGCTTGCGTTTCTTGGGAATCGGTATATTGACTTTCGCCAAACAACCCCACGTCCGCAGGTAAGAGAGTTTTAACCTTTTCTTCTCAAACTCCTCAAACGGAGTTATCTCTTTGTCTTTTACAGGAACTCGGTTTAGGACATGACACACAGTCAATATCGCCTCCCCCCACCATGCCTTGGAGAGACCCGATGTGTCTAACATGGCGTTAACCAAATCAGTTAGAGTACGGTTCTTTCTTTCAGCAACTCCATTTGACTGGGGTGAGTAGGGAGGCGTCCTCTCATGAATTATACCATGTTCCGCACAAAAAGAGTCAAAGTCATTCGAAAAATACTCTCCACCAGGATCAGACCGAAGCCTCTTAATCTTTCGATCGAGTTGGTTTTCTGTTTCAGCTTTATAGATTTTGAAGAAATTTATAGCCTCATCTTTTGTTTTTAGAAGGTACACATAGAAGTATCTAGTGGAGTCATCAATCAACATCATGAAATATTTCTTTCCACCCTTTGTCAACACGCCATTCATCTCACAGAGATCAGAATGTATGAGATCTAGAGGTGCCAAGTTTCTTACTTCTGCAGTCGTATGAGACTTGCGAGGTTGCTTTGCTTGAACACAAATTTGACACTTAGACCCCTTGACAGTAGTGAAAGAAGGGATTAAGTTCAATTTGGCTAGTCGCGTCATACACCCAAAATTAATATGACAAAGACGAGAATGCCATACATTTGATTCAATAGTAGTGCAAACATGATTCGCAACTTTATTACAAACGTCTGACAATGACAGGCGGAACAAGCCTCCGCACTCATAGCCTTTACCAACGAAAGTTCCAAATTTAGAAACAACAAATTTATTGGACTCAAAAACTATCTTGTAGCCATCTCGACACATAAGAGAACCGCTAACAAGATTTTTATTGATGGAGGGCACATGATGTACGTTCTTCATGCGCACGATCTTCCCCGAAGTAAACTTCAGATCGACCGTACCAACACCACGAACAGAAGCATGTGACCCGTTTCCCATCAGCACGGGAGAAGACCCTGCGACCTGATAAGAAGAAAACATTGTGATGTCAGAACAAACGTGTACATTTGCACCTGTGTCAATCCACCATTCAGGAGAGTGACATACTGAAAATATAGTTGGGAATATACCGTATCCAGCATCTTTCATCTCAGTATCACCGATGACAACATTAGCGGTCTTGCCACTCTTCTCAAGTTCACGTTGGTCATATCGGTTAGTACATCTTGGAGCCCAATGATTAGGATCACCGCAGACATGGCAGGATCCCTTCTTCCCATCGGTCTTCTTTTTGAAGTTGGTAGACTGTGAGGACTTGTTCTTTCCATCAAACTTGCCTTTGCTCTCAGACGTATTCTTGTTATTTTTGTGTTTGTAGGACTGGAAATTTTTCTTCTGCACAAAGTTGGCAGTAGATCCTCCCTCAAGACCTCGAGCCCGTGTGTCTTTTGCTCTCGCCTTTTCTTCCACATCAAGAGACCCAATGAGATCCATGACGGAAAACTCCTGTCTCTTATGCTTCAGAGAGGTAGCAAAATTCCTCCACGAAGGAGGGAGTTTGGCAATGATTCCTCCGGCAATAAACTTGTCGGGTAACACACACAAAACTTGCTCAAGTTCCTTGGCAATGGACTGTATCTCATGAGCCTGCTCAACAATGGAGCGCTCACCAGTCATCTTGTAGTCAAAGAACTGCTCCATGACATACAGTTCACTGCCTGCGTCCGAGACCCCAAATTTAGCCTCGAGCGCGTCCCACATGCCCTTGCCCGTAGTGATGGACAAATACGGGTCGACAATTTTGTCACCAAGAATGCTAAGAATAGCAGCCCTCAAAAGGGTGTCGGTTTCCTGAAAAACTCTCTCCTCATCAGGAGTAAGTTCTCCTTCAGGCATGCCTTTAGCAGCGTGAAAACACTTCATGGTTTCAAACCAGAGAGTGGCTCTCGCACGCCACTTTTTATAGTTCACTCCATCGAAAGGAGCGGGCCTCAGTGAAGCGGAAAAGCCAACAAGAGAAAATTGCCTAAAATAAGGTTTTTGGATTGTTGAATATATGAGCAATTTTCTATATGATTTAATCCATAATAACATTAGATAAAACATGGCTAGAGAAGTATAAAACATACTAGTCATGCAATCTAACATAGAATACGGATATAGCAATTCTACACATCCTGCTAGAGAAAAAGTCTGAAAGATGATCTCGACTAGACAGAATAGGAAGACGTACGGTCCAGTGGAGGAAGATCCGTTTGCGGTGGCAGACATGTTGTCGAAGAGGGCGTCGACGTCGGGGAAGAAGTCGTCGTCCGGGAAGTAGTCGTCGGAGTCCGTGTTGGGGAAGAAGCCAGTAGTCGCGTGAAGACGCTCCCCAAAAACCTTATCGCCTCTCTCCTGTACAGGATCGCGAGAGACGGGGTTCCGGAGGCCTACTGTTCCGTCACGCGGTGCACGCCGTGGAACGGAATGAGGAAGACTTGATCGGAGGCTCAGTGCTCGAGAACCAGGAGGCAGGCGCATGAGTTGTGGATGTGTTTCGGTGTGTCTAACTTAGAGGAGCGACCTCCATTATATAGGCACACAGGTTGGAGGCGAACAGGCAGGAGATGAGACGAAAAACCAGGAGGCGAATTGAAGAGGCAGCCATCCGTTTTCGTTTCGTATTAATCTCCCATTAGTGCTAGCGTTTCCATTCGTTTCCATTCGTATTTAGAGCGAAGCGTTTCAGCTTCGTGCAACTGTTCACCTTCATATTTATCCTTTCACGTGTGTCAAAAAGAACACATCGGCTCGGCGAGATTCCCGCAACCCGCTGACGAGGTGTTAACTCGACAAGTCCCAGGGTTGTGCACCCCAGGTTGATTGATGGGGAGAGAGATGAGTGCAAGGTGGTCACGACGGCTGACAATCAAGGATTTACCCAGGTTCAGGCTCCCGGAGGATAACACCCTACTCCTGCTTGTCTGATTATTGATGCGAGTTGTGGTTACAATGGCGAGATTGCGATCTCGCTAGGGTTTGTGCTGTAGCTATCAACGTGTCTTCTGGGACGGGCAACCCTCCTGGCTTTATAGGCAGCCAGGTCTCGGGTGGTTGGTGCCGATGGCAACTATAGATATGGCAGGTTATGCTTCCTAACCGACTTGGACTAGGTTACATGGTACCCCGCGTGGGCCTCCTGTGGGCCTTTCCATCCTTGGCGCGGCCCAGGTAGCCTTATCGTGGGCTACCCGCAAGGCAGCCCCACGTCAGTAGCCCCCGAGTGCTTGGTCGAAGCGTAGAGTCGAACAAAGGACTCCCTCCTCCTGGACGCGCCATTGAATTACTTGATCTTGAGCTTGAACTCGATTTCTTCAGTCGAACCCGCCACTCCCGATGGGAGTAACCTTTGCAGTCGAATTACTTTGCCTTCATCTTCTTGTGAAGCTTGCTTCTACTCAGCCTGTTTGGCTTACTTGTGGATGGATTCGGCTGCTCGAGCTTACTATGTTGCCACCCAAATGGTTTCTTCGGTTTCTCAGATCATTGGCTGATCCTACCTTGTTGGTTTCAGCTTTGAAGCTTACTACTCGAATCACCCTATCGAGTTGCTTCAGTTGATTTTGGAGCCGTTGGTTTGACGACGTCACTGGTGACGATCTGTTGCACGCCTCTGCGCCCGATGGGACGTGACATGGCGGGCCCCGCTGTCAGAGCTGACCGCGGTCAACAGTTGTCACGTCTCCGAAGTGGGCGCAAAATTTGCGCGGCACGATTACGACGCCTCGGTTTTCGTGCATAGTGGACGAAGTGGGTGGTGACGGTTGGTTTCTCATTGCGACACGTGGACGGCCGGATGTGCCTGCTCGGAGCCCTTGTTCGGTGGATGGTTGAGATGCTGATTTTCGAGGCATAAGTACTGTGTCTTGACGCTTGGGATTTCATCTTCTCCAATCGCTCTGTGCTTCCTTTCCTCTGCGCTCTACCATTTTCGCCGCCATCCAGAGCTCCGGGCAATCTGTCCGTACACCTTGCAAACTGACCATGGGCAAGCCGAAGAGCGCCGCTGGCTCCTCTGCCGCCGCCGACGAAGCCGGGGTGATGAAGAAACCCGACGGCGACTGGCAGAGGTCGTCGGTGAAGAAGGCCGAGGTGGAGCTTTTCCGCGCGCAAGGTCTGCTGCCACCTGCCGACCAAGTCCAGGTACGCGTCCCTGGCAAGGAGGTCTTCCCCACTCCCCGCGATGGGGAACGTGTTTGCTTCGCGGATTTCCTTCCGCGGGGCTTCGGGTTCCCCAGGCACGATTTCGTGCGCGGTCTCTTGTACGCCTACGGGGTTCAGATCCACGATCTGACCCCCAATGGCGTCTTGAGCATCGCGGGCTTCATCATGCTCTGCGAATCTTCTTGGGTGTCGTGCCCCATTGGGCGTTGTGGAAGTCGCTCTTCCTCGTTCGTAAGAACGTGGGGAAGAGCGGGTTGACCTTCCCCGTGGGCGGTTTCGGAATCCAGGTGCGCGGTGACACCGCGTACTTCCAGATGAAGAAGTCCGACTCCGTCCAAGGATGGCGCCGGAGGTGGTTCTACGTCCAGTCGAACCAGGACGGCCTGGACGCGTTCGACAGCGGGCGTGGACTGCGGAAGACCGGCGCCTGGGCGCACCCGCTGTCCGCCGTGGAGAAGGAGGCCGTGCGGCCCTTGCTGGGCCTGCTGCGCGGTCTGACCACGACCCTTGGGCGCGAGGCGGGTGGCGTCTTCCTGATGGCCACCTTCTTCCGTCTTCGGGTGCAGCCGCTCAGCGCTCGGCCTCACCCGATGTGGGCCGCCGAAGGCGTCAGCGCCCAGCCGCTTGATGATGAGGAGGTGGAAGCCAACGTTAGATCCATCACCAACCTCCGAGCCGCGGACACGTGCAACGTCAAGTGCCCGATTTCTCCTTACGGGGACTCGAACCCCGTTCCTGAGGTAAGTCTTGTCTTGCTTTCCTTTTGTCCTTGTTCGACTTGAGTCTACCTTTCTTTTTTATTCGACTTGTGTCTACTTGCTTCAGAGTCGAGCTCTGTTCATCAGCCTTCCTCCTCTTCCTGAGAACGGACCCGACGACGAGTCGAAGTTTGTCGAGGAGGAAGACGAAGACGAAGAGATTCCCTCCGCACACTCTCCCCGTGACGATGTGGAGGAGGAGGATGAAGTGGAGGAACCCGCGCGGAAGAAACGGAAGCTTCCGAGTCGTGGCGATTCTGCCACTGCGTCGTCACCTGCCAAGGATGTCGATGTTACCGTGGAGGAAGTCGTCGTGACATCGCCGGGTGCGCAGTCCTCGGGTGGCTGGGACGAACCCCTGAACGTTCCTCCAGTCAGCTTCGCGGCTCCTCGTTCTTTCGCGCGGATGCCTTCGCCCTCCCTGGAAAGCTACGACGACGCCGGCACCCCCAGGTGAGCTTCTTTAAGATGTGCGTCCTTCGAGTTGTATTTTGCAGTTGCGAAGTTTTAGGTTGACAGGTGTGCTTGGTTTTGATGCAGCCACCATTCTGGCAATGTTAGCTCCCCCCTTCGGGACGTGGAGCATACATACGCCCCTTCGACTGGTCTGGGGACTCAGGCGGTAGCGGAGAAGGTGCTTGCTGAGCCTGCCGGCGTTGCGTCGTCTAGCCGCATTCCTCCTTCGGCTGCAGAGGATCTGGAACTCCTGGACCACGTAAGTCTTTTATGCTTGTTCTTGCATTCTTGATTTTTCATCGGGTGCGCGATCAGCGCTTCCGATGGGAGTAGCCCCCGAAGGTGTGGGTGACTAGTATAGTCGTCCGCAACTTTATTAACATCTTGCTTTTGCCTCAGCCGTACTATCGCCAACAGCTCGACGCAGCCGTGGCTTATGTTCGCCTGGAGAAAGAGAGGGACCAACTGCGTGCATCTCTGGACCAGGCTACTGGGCGGGTTGATGAGCTTGAGAAGGCTCTTCACGAGTCTCGAGAGCGGGAGCCGGCGCGTGTCGCCCAGGATAAGACTCAAGTCGGTTGACTCCTTTCACTCGCCGGTGTTCTTGGGGGTGAGTTTCGGCTTGATGCCTACTGCGTCTTTGATCTTTTTTCTTTGCTTGACCTTGAATTTTTGCGCAGAGACTTGCGGTGGAGCTCCTCCAGAAGACGCGTCGAGTGACACGGTTGACCTGGCGACCGCTGTCGGCTTCCTCGACCGGGTCTGTGCCTATGCCTCAGACGCGCTGAAGAAGTCCGCAGCCGCGTTGCAGAAATCGACTGGAGCCCTCACCGTGGTGCATCAGAGTATCTTCCCGGGCGACAAGCCGCCGGCAGCCGTGGACGCCCTAGCTGCGCCGTTTGAGGACGCGACCACCATCGCCGACTTCACGCGGTCGCAGACGGTACGCGGCTCCGAGCTCACCTTCCAGCTCCTATTAGGCCATCAGGTTCCAGGTGACTTCGAGAAGGTCGTTAGCGGTTTTCCTCGCAAACCCGATGGCCGAACCGCTTCGCTGAGTGGCGTGAATGAGCGTGCCTCGCAGCTGGCCGTTCAGCTTGTGGCACTCTTCGAGAGGGCCCTTGCTAAGGCGACCGAGGCGGCTGCCTCTCGGAAGGGCCGTTCCCGGTCGCAGTCCGCAGCCTTAGAGTAGGCGTAGTTTTAGGAGTTCGGCAGTCGCCGCGGTCTGTATTTTGAACTTCTTGCTTTGTAATGAATATTACCATGTCGGGTCTTTTGGTCTTCGATATTGATTTTGCTGATTTTCTTTCTTCTGAGTTGATCTGCGCTTGGCAGTCGCATGATTGTATTGACTCTGCGTATCCCTGGCAGAATGCTGTGCGCGATGATGCTCCACCTTCTCCTGTGGCCGAGCCGAGTGGCGCGGCTTCTTCTTCGGGTGCTCGCCATCGTCGGGCGGCGCCGGCTCCTCCACGCAGTGTAAATGATCAGCGGATAATCACATACCTGAAGAACAAGGTGGTGGAGCTTGAGGCGACCCTGAAGAATACGGAGCGGCTGCTGCACCGTTCCCAGTCGCATCCTACGGCGGAGTTTTCGCGACGTGAGGATTTTTTGCTTGGGGAGATCGACCTGATCAGTCGGCAGTTGCAAGGTTTGTATCCCTTTGGCGGCTGCCGTCTTTGTTGGCTTTCCTTCTCGTTCTGACTTGCATTTTATGTTTGCAGATGTTAATCCTGATTGGGAGGCCAAGCGGGCTCGCGTTGAGGAGCGAGTCACCCGAGAGGCGTCCGGCGACTCCTACGAAGCTCGACAGTTCTGGGTGAACCAGTCGAAGGGGCGCGTCCTTGCCACCATGCTTGATCGTACGTGGCGCGCTGCTTTTCTTCTGGAGAACTGCCGGAAGACACTCTGGCACATCAATCGTGTGTACTTCCCGCACAATGCGCAGCCGAACGGGCTGTCCGCCTTGCTGGAGAGGTTTCGCGATGGTGAAGGGCTGAAGGAGGTTGTCGACGCCCAACTTGTGGCTGGTGCGAACGCGGCGCTGGCATACGTCCGGATGCACCGGCCACATCTTCCGCTTGAGAGGGTGCTTGAAGGCCTGCCGGGTGACGATGACTTTGACGAGACCTTAGCGGCTGCACGCCGGATTATCCGGCAGGTTCAGGACCTGAGCGAGCGCCTTGTAGGTCCCTTGATGCGCCGAAGGCCGAACCTGCAGTTTAGAGTAGATGTCGTATGATGTACAGGGTTAGCTATAGAGGGCAAATGTGCCTGTGTAAGCATGATGTAACAGATTGAAGTATTTTCGAGTTATGAGAATTGATCTGCTTGCTCGAAAGTGATAATGCCTGTATTGATTTGCAACCTGTTTGGCGCAGTCGCCTAGTACGCTGGGCAACGGCCTAGGTTTCTTCAAGTGTGACCTGTATGCCGCAGTCTCTGATTTTAACAGGTGGCGACTTAGGATTTTTGTAACTTGACCTGTATGGCGCAGCCCCCGAGTTGCTCGAGTGGTGGCCTAGGATTTTGATTAAGACCTGTGTGGCGCAGCCCCCGAGTAGGTTGAGTGGCGGCCTAGGATTACAAGTGATACCTGTTTGGCGCAGCCCCCGAGTATGTCGGGTGGCGACCTAGGATTTTGAACTTGACCTGTACAGCGCAGCCCCCGAGTGGGTTCGAGTGGCGGCTGAGGATTTTTCTGAGAAGGCATGTTTGGCGTAGCCCCCGAGTAAGTCGAGTGGTAGCCTAGGGTTACAAGTGTTACCTGTGTGGCGCAGCCCCCGTGTGTGTCGGGTGGCGACCTAGGATTTTGAACTTGACCTGTATGGCGCAGCCCCCGAGCCGGTCGGATGACGGCCTATGATTTTTTGACTTTATGCTTGTATGGCGCAGCCCCCGAGTAAGTTGGGTAGCGGCCTAAGCTGTATTTCAACCTGTATGGCGCAGCCCCCGAGTGGTTCGGGTGGCGACCTAGGATTTTGGATATACTTGTATGGCGCAGCCCCCGAGTGGTTCGGGTAGCGGCCTAAACTTTTATTTCAACCTGTGTGGCGCAGCCCCCGAGTGGTTCGAGTGGCGGCCTAGGGTTTTGAGCTTCCTCTGAGTGGTAGGTAAAGGAGACATATTTTCTTCAAATCACTTTATTGATTCTTGCGAACAGGCCGCCTCATTAAAACCCTTCCAGTCCCCTCAGGTACCCTGGTAAGGGAAAGAGTGCGTCTGAAACCTGCCGCGCTGATTTTCTTGTACACTGATTGTTTTGAACTAGGCGTAGAACCGGCGGAGTTGTGCTACGTTCCACGGGTTGCTGCAGTCCGCTCCTGTCTTTGAGTCCTTTAGGCGGTAAACTCCGTTGCCTATTGCTTCTGTTACGATGTACGGGCCCTCCCATGGGGAAGCGAGCTTGTGCACCTTCTTTTGCTTGAGTCGAAGAACCAGGTCGCCTGCAACGAACGCTCTTGGTCGCAGCCTTCCGAGTGTGATAGTTGCGCAGGTCCTGCTGATACACGGCTGATCGTGCCAGGGCGATGTCGCGCGCTTCATCCAGGGTGTCTCTGCTGTCTTCGACTGCCTCCTCTGCATCCGACTCATCGTAGGCGACTGCTCTCGGTGCGTCGAACTTGATGTCGCAGGGGAGGACTGCTTCTGCACCGTACACCATGAAGAATGGAGTGTACTGGGTGGATCTGTTTGGCGTTGTTCGCAGACTCCAGAGGACCGATGACAGTTCCTCCACCCATGCTCCCGCTGCGCGTTTTAGGGGCACGCGCAGTCGTTTCTTGATGCCGCTGCAGACGAGGCCGTTGGCTTTCTCTACTTGCCCATTGGATTGCGGGTGCGAGACAGACGCGTAGCTGAGCTTGATCCCCTGCTCTGAGCAGAAGTCCTTGAATTCTTCGGCTGTGAAGTTCGAGCCATTGTCGGTGATGATCCCGTTCGGTACTCCAAATCTGAAGATGATTGACCTGATGAAGTTGACTGCTGTGGATGCAGTCGAACTTGTGATGGGCACGGCTTCGATCCACTTTGTGAACTTATCGACTGCAACCAGGAGGTGAGTGTGACCTCCGGGTGAGGATTTCTTCAGCGGGCCCACCATGTCCAGACCCCATTGGGCGAAGGGCCAGGCTAATGGTATTGTTTTGAGTTCTGATGCTGGCGCGTGTGGCTTGTTGGCAAATTCCTGGCACCCTGTGCATTTCTTCACTAGCTCCTCGACGTCCTGCATGGCTGTCAGCCAGTAGAACCCGGCTCGTAGCGCCTTGGCCACCAGTGCCCGACTGCTGGCGTGATGCCCGCAGATACCCGCATGGATGTCGAGTAAGATGGCTTGGCCGTCAACTGGATCTATGCACCTTTGCAGGATTCCTGAGATGCTTCTTTTGTAGAGTTCTCCGTTGATGACGGTGAAACTTTTGGAGCGTCTGATGATGCGCTTTGCTTCGACTGGGTCGGCTGGCAGCTTCTGATGCAGTATGTATGCCAGGTACGGTCCTGTCCATGTGGCTTCGACTAGCATGACCTCCATGGGGACCTTGTCTTGGCTTGGTGGGTTGGCATCGCCTTTTGTTGTTGCAGTGCTTGCTGTATTCTGAGTCTTGGTGGATCTCTGCGTGATGCACTCGAGGAAGATGCCGGGTGGGACTGGCACCCTGTCTGAGCCCATGTTAGCGAGGACGTTGGCTTCCTCGTTGCTTTCACGGCAAATGTGGCGCAGCTCGCAGCCGTCGAAGTTGCCTTCCAACTGATTGTAGAGGTCTCTGTAGGCGATCATGTTGTAAGCGATTGCATCGCATGACTTCATGGTTTGCTGTACCACCAGGTAGGAGTCGCCGTAGATCATGAGGTGTGTGGCGCCGCAGTTCTTGGCCATCCTCATGCCGTGGATCAGGGCCTCGTACTCGGCTTCGTTGTTGGACAGCGTCAGAAAGTCCATCTGTAGGACATACTTGAGCTTGTCGCCTTTGGGGGAGATGAGCACGACTCCTGCCCCGGCTGACGTGAATTTCTTGCAGCCATCAAAGTACATTGTCCATGCGTTGGACAAGTCGGGGACATTTGGTAGCTGGGCTTCTATCCACTCGGTGGTGAATTCCGGGAGGACTTGGGCCTTGATGGACTTCGGGTGAGCATACTTCAGCCCCCATGGTCCTAGTTCGACAACCCACTTGGCGACTCGTCCTGTCGCGCGCTGGTTTGTGAGAATGTCTGCTAGTCCAGAGGAGCTTACCACCGTGATCGGGTGCTCGGAGAAGTAGTGGACGACCTTTCTGGAGGTCATGAAGACTCCGTACGCCAGCTTCTGGTAATGAGGATAGTTCTGCTTGGACAAGGTGAGTACTTTGCTAAGGTAGTAGACGGGCCTCTGCACCGGGTGACTGTGTCCTTCTTCTTCGCGTTCGACTACGAGCACCGTGCTTATCACCCTGTTCGTTGCTGAGACGTATAGGTACAACGGCTCATTTTCCAGTGGTGCCACGAGGACTGGAGAGGTTGTCAGTGTTTTCTTGAGATGGTCGAATGCGTCCTGCGCCTCTTGTGTCCACTCGAACTTGTCTGCCTTCTTCATCAGTTGGTAGAAAGGTAAAGCTTTCTCTCCCAACTTACTAATGAACCGGCTGAGAGCTGCGACTCGGCCAGCTAATCGTTGCACCTCCCTGAGCTTGGTTGGTGCTGGCATTGTGAGTATGTTCTGCACCTTCTCGGGGTTTGCTTCGATTCCTCTTGCAGATACAAGGTACCCTAGTAGTTCTCCGGCTGGTACGCCGAACACACACTTCTCTGGGTTGAGTTTGATCTGATACACGTCGAGTGCAGCGAAGACCTTGCGGAGGTCGTCGACTAGGGTATCCTCCTTTCGGGTAGTGACGACGATGTCGTCGACGTAGACTTGGACGATATGCCCGATTAGCCCCTTGAGGCATGCTTGCATTGTCCGCTGGTACGTGGCACCTGCGTTCTTTAACCCGAACGGTATCGTCTGGTAGCAAAAAACGCCGTCGGGTGTGATGCAGGCTGTCTTCTCTTCGTCCTCGACTTTCAGCCTGATCTGCTGGTAACCTGAGTAGGCATCCAGAAAGGACAGACGTTCGCAACCTGCTGTCGAGTCGATGATCTGGTCTATCCGCGGGAGCGGGAAGTGGTCCTTGGGGCAGCATTTGTTGACTGCGGTGAAGTCAACGCACATGCGTAGTTTCTTTGTCTTCTTTTTCTCAACTAGAACCGGGTTGGCGACCCAGTCCGAATCCTTGATCTCTCGGATGAACTTTGCGTGCAGTAATCTGTCGACTTCCATGGTGATCGCGTCTCGTTTGGGTCCTGAGAAGCGTCGCATGGATTGCTTGACTGGTCTTGCGTCCTTGTGGACTTTCAGAGAGTGCTCGGCGAGTTCCCTGGGTATCCCTGGCATATCAGAAGGTTGCCATGCAAAGATTTTCCAGTTCTCACGTAGGAACTCGACGAGCGCGCCTTCCTATGCGGGGGTCAGACTCGATGAGACCTTGACCGTCTTTCTGCTGTCAGTCGGATGGACTTGATGGGTGACGGTGTCGTGTTGAACGTTGCGTCTTTGGCAGGCTTCTTGCGAGCCGGGAAGATGGTCTTGTCGTTGTCGGCTGATATGGCTTTGAAGTGCTCTTCGACGCCGAAGAACTCGGAGATCTTGGCGAACTCGCGGTCGCAGCTGTTGGAGAGCCCGAAGTCGCCGCAGATGGTGATCACTCCTTTCGGCCCGGGCAACTTCATCATCAGGTAGGCGTAGTGGGGTACTGCCATGAACCTGGCAAAGGTCGGGCGTCCGAGGATGGCGTGGTATTGTGACTTCCAGTCGACGACCTCAAAGTCTATCGACTCCTTCCTGAAGTGCTCGGATGTACCGAGGATGACGTCGAGTGTGATTGTTCCCATGGGCGTTATTGCTTGCCCTGGTACTATGCCGTGGAAGGTGGTCTCCGATTCCGGCAATTTCTCTGTCGACCTGTTCATTCGTCTGAGGGTATCGGCGAATATGATGTTGATGCCGCTGCCTCCGTTCAGGAATACCTTCTTCAGGCTGTAGTCGCCGATCAAGGCCTCAATCACGAGTGCGGCGTGCCCGGGTCGGATTACCTCCGATGGGTGATCTGCCCTGGAGAATGTGATTGGTGTCTCCGACCCGCGCAGGTAGTCTGGTACCGCGCGCGGGCTGTTGATGGCTTGAAGTACTTGGCGTGTGATGATTTTCTGCCGCCTGTTCGACGGGGGTCCCTTTTGGATCATGTTCAGCTGTCCCCGTGCGGCTGGGTACGTGTCGGCTGCTGCCGACTGACCTTGTTGCTGCTGTTGCGGCTGGGGGAACGCTCCTGCCGCCTACACTTGGTTGTTGTTTGCGGGTGCTGCCTGGATGGCTAGCTGTGGTGCCGCTTGTACGGCCTGCACCGGGGCGATGATTTGCTGCATGGCATGGTAGATCTTTCTTGCTTTGCGGCAATCCTTCAACAGGTGGTTGGAACTCCATTTGCCTGTTTCCGGGTTGCGGAACGAGTGATGCTTACAGGGTTGCATCAGCTCCTCTGCTGGGGTCAACGGGCGCTTCCACTCGCGTTTCTGACTTCCATCATTGTGGCCGACGCTGTTGCTGCCACGGTTGTACTGACTCGAGCTGGGCTGCCGACTTTGCTCGTACTGTCGGCTGCCGTCACGCTTGGCCTCACGGGGGGTTTCATAACCCGCCGCTACTAATTCGACTGAATCGTGGGTGTAACGCGGCTTCTTCTTTTGACGTGCCTCGCGCCAGTTGCTTGTTTCGCCCTCTTTCTTGGGAGAAGTTTCGCGGACGTAGTCCTCTCCTTCGGCCCATTGGTTGGCTGTCTTCATGAGTTCTATTGTGGTTTTGGGCTGGAGCCTACCGAATTCCTCCCGGAGGTCGCGGCGAGCGACGCCATGCATGAAGGCGTCCATCACTCGATCTTCTGATACGGGTTCCATGGTATTGCGGAGGAGTGTCCACCTCTGGATGTAAGAGCGGAGCGACTCATCCTTCCCTTGCTTGCAGGCCTGCAACTCGATGTAGGTCGTCGGCCTCGCGAATGTTCCCGAGAAGCTCTTGATGAAATTATCCTGAAATTCTTCCCATGTTCGGAAAGAGTCTTTGGGTTGGCTTGTGAGCCACCCGCGTGCCGAATCTATCAGCATGAGCTGGATGTACTGCATTGCCGTAGTCGACGTTCCGCCTTGGCAGGTGCAAGCGATGAGGTAGTCTTCGAGCCACAACTTTGGATCTTGCTTCTCGTCGTACTTTGGTGTGCCAGCCGTCAACTTGAAGCCTTTAGGCATGCGGGTGTCACGGATGTTGAAGCTAAAGCATGCCGCGCCACACGGCTCGAAGTCGCGGTCAGCTTGGTCGTCTGCGTTTGCCGCACTAGCCGATCGCTCCTTGCTGTTGCGGTCCACCGTCTTCTGTGTCAGGACGTCACGAAGGTCCTTGACTGGCTGTCGCTGCGCCGCTGGGATGCCCGATGTCGTTGGTTCGTGCGCTCGGTTACTTGGCCCCTTGGCCGCCAGAGCTTCCTCGATTGCCCTTATGGAGGCAATTTGTTGCTTGTGGAGAAGGGAGCGTGCGTCCCCCTCCGGTGGCTGCGTGAGTCGGAGGTATGTCTCGACTGCGATCAGGGCGGCATTCGCCGTCTTTGGGACGGGTATCCCGTTTTCATCTTCGGTGACGAAGGATGAGTCGAGGCTGCCGGTGAGCCTTGTTCGATCAGCTTCTGCCATGTGGGGGACACGGGCTCTGGTTCGCCGTGCTCCTTGGTTAACCTCTGTGGAGGATGTGAAAGAGAGGGCGGCTCGCCTGGCACTCGATGCATCCGCGTCCCTTTTGCGCCTGAGCAGGTCGGCTTTTTCGGCGCGAATTCGTTCGCCTTCCTTGCGTAGCAAGTACTGGACCGCCAGGTGGTCTTCTCGAGGTGCGTTGGGTGGGGGGAACGTGCCCTCGTCCACGTGCTTCATGGCCTGGATTGCCATGTCCCGCGTGATGACAAGCTTAGTCTGGTCCGGCATGTCCACCTCTAGCGGGTATGCGGGTTCTTCTTCGTCGTCATGCGGTGCTGTGCCGGCCATGAAGACTTGCTTGGGGTAGACTTGAGTCGGAGAGTTGGTGTTGCCGCTGCTGCTTCTGTCGCCCGCTTCTTGCTCGGGGTCGAAAATTGCTGCAACATGGCGCGCGGCGCACTCGCTGTTGCGTCTTTTCACGATTGTCCATGTGCTCACACTCGCCGGGGCGAGTGCGATTGGCTTGGGGTAGACCTGTGATTTCCACGAAGACGAGGGCGCACGCGACATGGCTGTCGGACGCGGGCCCCTGGTCGCCCGTGCGGGTGCGACGGTCGAGGTGGATCTTGACTTGATCGACCGCACGACCGAGGTTGGGGTAGTAGACTCGATTCGCGCGGCCGTTGCCGAGATTGTCGATGTAGATGTTCTCTTCGCGGGTGCAGCTGGCGCGGCCCTTGCGGGTGCGGGAGATGCGATCTTCGCGGGTTCGGCGGTCGCGATCTCCGCGGGTGCGGCAGATGCGATCTCAGCAGGTTCGGCGGTCGCGATCTCCGCGGGTGCGGCAGAAGCGATCTCAGCGGGTTCGGCGGTCGCGATCTCCGCGGGTGCGGCAGATGCGATCTCAGCGGGTTCGGCGGACGCGATGGTTGGCGATTTTGGTGACGCCGTCGCGCGTAGCGCAGTAGTCGTAGACCTGAGTATACCACGACTATCGATGCAGCAGAATATGGAGCCGAAGGTGATGTGTATACCTTTGTCCAGATCGGCGTACACCGATTGATGAGCTGGCGAGTGGATGACGTACTCGAAGGAGCCGAATCAGATCGACTCCCTGACGGCGGACGCGCCGATCTTCATTGCGGATGGAGCCGGAGCGACCATGATCCTAGCACTTGTTTACGTTCCCACAGACGGCGCCAATTGACGAGGTGTTAACTCGACAAGTCCCAGGGTTGTGCACCCCGGGTTGATTGATGGGGAGAGAGATGAGTGCAAGGTGGTCACGACGGCTGACAAGCAAGGATTTACCCAGGTTCAGGCTCCCGGAGGATAACACCCTACTCCTGCTTGTCTGATTATTGATGCGAGTTGTGGTTACAATGGCGAGATTGCGATCTCGCTAGGGTTTGTGCTGTAGCTATCAACGTGTCTTCTGGGACGGGCAACCCTCCTGGCTTTATAGGCAGCCAGGTCTCGGGTGGTTGGTGCCGATGGCAACTATAGATATGGCAGGTTATGCTTCCTAACCGACTTGGACTAGGTTACATGGTACCCCGCGTGGGCCTCCTGTGGGCCTTTCCATCCTTGGCGCGGCCCAGGTAGCCTTATCGTGGGCTACCCGCAAGGCAGCCCCACGTCACCCGAGGCGGGCGGCGGAGGAGGAGGAGCGCGCGTGGAGCTCTCTCTTATTCTCATGCTCGTACTAGTGCTAGAGGAGCTCACCTTATAAACTGGTGTGGCACTCTCTAAACTAGCCATGTGGGACTAAACATTTGTCCCACCTCTTGCCATGTATGAATGGGCCACATGTGCCTCTAGGATTTTCAGGAATTATGGAACGGGTTAAATGGGCTAGGCAATTAAGGCCAAAATTCCAGCATTTTGGCATTTTTCTTTCGTAATGTGCTAGGCTGAAGGGCAAGGCAAGGCCAAGCCGACTAGGAAGAGTCCAACATGAATGTCAAACGACGATCGCCTTAGGGAGCAAGTTATGGATCTGGCCGTGTTAATTTAGATCTCCAATTCTAGGCCGCTTGGAATTTCCTTGTTAGCCAGAGGCACGACACCTATATAAACCGGCCTCCGGGAAGTCTTGGATACTCACAACTTCATTGTACCCTGCTTGATTGGAACCTGTAAACATGGATATTCGCATCTGGTAGACTAACACCACACAATATCGCATTGTTATTGTGAGATCTGAAATTGGATAATCCCTTGTGTGTAATCCCATCACTCTCCCACCTTCTACCGTCGATGGCTCCCTATTTCACACATGCCAGCCGGGGGCAAGTTGCCTTCGATGATCATCAATCAACTGGAGGTTTTGTTACTTTTTTTTGGTACTAAATCTTATACCATGGAGTGCAATGAAGTAAGCTATTGTTTCTGGATCCAGTATAGAAGCAGAGTGTAAGTCTATTGCAAATGTTGCAGCTGAAGTAATTGGATACACTCTTTAAATAGGAGCTCTTTTACTGTACTCAGGGAGAAATACAGACGGTACGATCGGGGAGCCCATCTGTGGATCCAAGAGCCCATACGAATCCATACTGGTAGAGTTTGAGTCGTATTTCCCGAGCAGTATAGGCCTACACCGCTCTTTAATCCTGCTCTCAGTATTGTCAGGAGGGCAATTTCGGTAGATTAGCTCGTCTGTTTTCCACGATCCACCGAAAACCAAATCCCTCCCAAGACGGCCACGCATCAGTCACCACCCACCCCCGATCCCCTTCTCTACTACTCCATCGCCGGCCACCCCGATCCCCTTCTCCACCCCTCCTCATTCCCCTCCCTTCCTGCCTTGTGCCTCCGCGTCTCCACAACGGAAGAAAGTTCTGGGGGTGCGGAACGGCGGCGGCGGCGGCAGCCTCCGGGACGGCTTCTTAGCGGCGGCGGCGGCGGCGGCCTCCGGGACGGCTTCTCAGCGGCGGCAGCCCGGCGGAGCACGCGGTTCAAGGAGGAGAAGGAGTACGTGGAGGTCGTGGAGGAGCATGGGCACAACGCCGGATCGACGGGATGCAGCGGCAGGCCGCCGCTGGGCCATGGGGATGCATCGGAGGAGCTGAGGAGCCCGGCGACGACGGCCTCGTGGCTCTTGGCGGCGCCTACGCACCCCTGTCCCTCCGCGCTAATCTGGCTGAGATAAGACGCCCCGCCGCATCGAGCTCCGCCGCCCACACCAGCGCCCGCCGTGCCGGCGACGTGCCTCTTCCCGTCCAGCTCGCATCTGTTCGGTCTGACAGCTATGTAATCAAGTTCTTTACAGAATTACACATACAACTCTTTTCAATTTATGTGCAGTGGCATACTCCCAGTACTCTTCCTAAGAAAAGAAAACACCATCTGGCAAAGCTCTGAACTTGTCCTCTTTGACTAGATACAAACAGAGCACAATCTGAAGTTTGGTACACACTACAGCGCATTTGTTTCCCCACAACACAGAAAAGCAACTGAAATCTGAGAGTCTAAGACGCATTCTAGTTCTGTATGTCCCCTGAATACCCAAACTGAAAAATAGAGAAACTGGAAAATCCAGGATAGCTTGAAACGAGAACTAAACCACTTATACAGTGATCCAAAGATATCAACATTGAAATAGTGTTCCAAAATACTGTAAAAACAACTTTAAAATTACAACATGATTTGGAACCATTATTCATGTTTCAGTGCTTTGGTTGTAAGAGTTGAACCATCTGGATTTGAAGCTTTGGGATGCAAATATTTGCATGTTATTCCCTTGACTTAGCAAATTATATATTGTTTGTTATATATACATCATTTGGTGATAAAAGATGTTCTGCTGGATCTAGAGATCGCATCCTACTATTGTTGGTGTCTATGATCAATTTAGGCATATCCTCTTTTAAGCATATTGCCTCCATTCTTCTCTAACATTACTATGAGTTTTTTTGTGTGGAATTGTCAAGTCATTCCTCATGTGAACATTTTCTTGAGCAGACACAAGAATGATAATTACAACGAAGAAGCTTCATCATGTGCTTTTCTTTCAAGGAAAAGATCTCTGAAACATCCCAGGTTTTATGCGGTTCAGGCAACGACGGATGTACACATTATACATTTTCCTGCTACTTAAAGGTACTCAGCATGATTTTTGTCACATTTGTGCTACTCACCTATAACTTGAGTGTCATGATTTACTATTGGTAATATGTGGTTCTTCTTGAGCATCATAGCTGTAACATTACTATTGGTAGTAAGTGTGTAGCCGTGTGTGCTGTACCTTTTCCATCTCGTTTTGCTTGGTCTTTGGGATCCAGCAATTAGGAGTGAGCATATATGTGGTGGTTTAGTCCCAAATAGAGCCCCCAACACATAAGCCAAACAACGCATCAATGCTCATATGGGCAAATTTCATGGTCAGTCACTGAGAACGCCATTGTAAAATCAAATGGATTTCTCAAATATATGAATGCTCAGTACTAGATATCACAAGCAGTGAAAAACATGATATGTCTCGAAGTAAAAAGTTTCGAACTAATCGTTGGCAGAACAACCAACTAAAAGAACAACCAACCGTAGAGAAAAAAGTTTATAAGTAAACGTTGGCCGAACAACCAACTAAAAGAACAAGCAAACAATTGTCGAACACCCACAAGGCAGCAACATCTGTAGACCAACATCAGGATGCCCTTCTCTTCTAATCTTCATTTTGTGCTTCTCGTGGAGCTTCATTCATTGGAGAATCTATTAATAGAGCTGGGATTTCTTTCCTAAACTTGTCGATGTCAGACTGCATAATACGGTTGAGTTAGTGTAATAGTTGTAGCACTTGAAAAATCATTTGGTTTAAATAATTGGGTAGTCGTACCTGTGTAAAACCTTCTGATAGCTTGTGACCTATCCAGTTCGCCATGTTCTTCAGTGCATAGAGGCCGCATGACATTCTACAAATGCATGTAGATCATAATGCATATTTGTAGTAGCATTCTAATTTTGTGGAAATAAATTTAATTGCACTGTACCTGTCTTTTTGTTGTGGCACATTCTTTTCAATGCTAACCGGCCAACTATTCACGGCATAATCAGGCCAGCTACTTCTTTTCTCGCATTCGTGCCGAGATGTTACATCCAGATGTGCTTCCATTCCTTTGAGCTGTAAGTATGAAAATATAAGATTAATTTCCTTAGCACAAATGTTTGTAACAGTGGTCTTACGGACTAACCATGTGCTCCAGTTCTGGGTGGGATTTCTTGAAATTCTTTGTATTCTTACGCATAGAGTCAAGAACTTGTATTCGCCTATTTTTAGGATCCACATTGACCACTAACCAATGTAAGTTACAATGATTGAGCGGAAGAAAAATCTGTAGCAAAACATAATTAGCACCTGGGAATGCTTAAAATGACTATTCTTATGGTACTGGTACTTACCATGTCATGTGAAATGTACATTTTCCCCTTGGTAGTACCATATTTGTTTCTTCTCACGTCGCTGTTACATGTGGCAACACTGCCGTCTCTTACTAGAATGTCCGTGTTAGATGCCCTCTCCATATAGACTGTGCCACCAGCCCTCATGTCCGGCTGTGGGCGCATGTGGCGCATCCATGTTATGACAGCATCCATGAGCTGAATGGTAGCAGTAGAACAAGTTAGCAGTAATGAGGGAAAATATAAACTGACTAAATCATAGTAAGCACTTACGTATGTGTGCAACCATCCTTCAGTTGGTGTGCGAACTACCGGAGTGGTCAGACATCTCAGTTCCTCTCTATATAGCACCAGATCATCTATTTTAACTAGTATATTCTTTTCCGGTGATGTGTTGACATAGTCAATGACCTCACCTTGCACATCCTCATCTGTTTTTTGAGTACTCACATTCATACCCTTGGATTTATTAACTGCCTTTGGGTCGTCAAAGTACAGGAAATCGTTGTCCTTCTGTGTGGATGTCCTTTTCCTTTGTTCCCTTTTCTTTGCTCCAATGGTGTCGTCCTGTAACTTGACCTGCTTTCTGGGCGATGAGTCGACATTGTCACTTGGCCTTTTATTGTGTTTCTTGTTCGTGTCAGCACTCTGTAGGAAGGATGTAGGAGGTCATGAAATTTTCTGTTTTTAGTAAATAGTACTTATTTACACACTTACTTCGAATGTTTGGTCCAAATTCCGGACATGCAGGGGGGAAATTCCGTCCTTGGTGAAGTCCTTGTATGTCATGTATTCGATCGTCGATGGTCCAGGCTCATCATTCTGCATACATGCATAGGTGTTGCTCCTTTTCATATATGTGAAAAACTTAATAGTGCACTGTAATAGGTTATAGTCTTACATAGGTTTGTCGGGCGAGCAAGGTATCTAGCTTATCTTCAATTCTGAATAAGTGTTCACGTTCCATCGCTATGTCTTTGCGGGTCCCTATATTATCTAGCATCACGTCTGATCTCATCTTCGAGAACGACTTGGACAGCTGTATCATCATCTGTAGAACGGAGAAATGATTAGATTATTATTGCAGGAAGGGAAAGTATAAATAGATGATAACATATACAGAGTACCTTCGAATCTGCTGGCAGCAAATCGTCAACCCACGTAGGTAATGGTGATGATGGGGTAGGGGGTTCCCAAGGCCAATTTAGATCATGTACTAGCTGAAAAAAGAACAATTGGCATTGGTTTTGTTTTACATTGAAATTATTGAAAATTCAGTGCAATGTCTCTATACCTCTCCAGCTTCACGGCCATGCTCATTAAAAACGGCAGAGACCTTTGATGCCTTTTTCTCGTCCCAATACTGGAGGAGTGGTGCGTCACGTCCTTTGTAGTCGATTGAAGCATCAAATCTGTCCACGCGGAATTTCTCCCAGAACCAAAACTGCAACAGAGGAAGATTCCCCTCAAGGTTTACAACCCCCCTGCGGAGGCCTCTTTCCGGATCATTCATTGCAGCATTATACTGGTTTATTGATTTGAATAGATGATCAAGTGATAGTTTAACCAGGTTTGTCTCCACAATAGCTTCAGGGGTTGCAACATACTGTATGTATTCTGCACTGACATAACGCTGGGTAGTTGGGCATAGAATGCACCCAATTGTGTACAGAATAAATGCCTGAAGGAAGGGCAGCTCATCACTTTTTGATTGAATCCCTTTATTTATTATTTTCTGCAACTCTACTAAAGGTATTCGCTTCTTATCTTTGATATACTGCGACGTGGTGGACCCTTCTATTTCTGCAAGTATACCAACCATGACTCTATGTGCAGGGAAACCAAACAAGTGCTGAAAGTCGTGTCGTGTGAGCTGCACGACGTAGTCACCAATCTGAAAAGCTTCGACGCCCGGTTTATATTGCTCGGCTATCCACCTACACAGGTTTCGGCGGATTTTAACTGAGCATAATCGCAGGAGCGATTCAAGACCAACAGACTTGATTAAATTTCTCTCTGCTTCTCCTAGAGCATTGATTATTTTTAAATATGCTACTAGGGAACATACTTGTGTCTCCTGATTGTATTGAGTAAACGTTAGTATGGCATAATTGAGGCTGTAAATTAAAAACAATATCAAATTATACGTACATTGTTCCTCTCCACTTTTGGAGACTCGTCCTTTTTATTCACCGACCGTTTGGTTGTTGAGTTTGACTTCGCCTTTTTCTGTGAAGTCGCAAGCAACCCAGATGTTAGACGTTAAGACTTATATGACAAAAAGCAATTCTAATTTTATTTTACGAAGATGTACTGTTGCTTCCCCTTGGCAAATAAGAGATTGGTGCGGCTCTAATCAACCACGGCGATGATGCAGTGCGAATGCCTAATACCTGAACCGTAGCCATGGACGATCTACATCTAATGCTAACAAAAACAATGCAAATAGTCTGCAACGAATACACTTACAGGGGTCGACGACGAGTTGATCACATCCGGTGGATGGAAATTTGGAAGATCCATTTGATGTCAGCCGCCGCGCGTATGAACAGAAAAGGAAGCGGTAGATGAGATGTATATGGCGACGCAGACGCACCTGCCTATATATACGATCGCATGGATAGCTCTTGTCACGGGATTGGTTCCCAGAAATAGGAATACAGTTACGGGATTGATTCCCCCAGAAATAGGTATACAGCTACGGGATTTAGTTAGGACTAACGGATTGGTTATATCCATAAAATATAGAGTAGCAGATCTAATATTTAAATGAGCTTAACAATTAAAAAAACATAAAAACCTGTGAAATTAGGTAGAAATTAAGAAAATTCCTAATACTTGGGTATTATTCATAAAATGTCCACCATGACTATTCATCGAAAAAAGTAATATTTTCAAACATCATCGATGTTTCTGTGATATAAACAGTTATACCTCTTGGTTGTCCGTACCTCAACCGTCTTCTTCAAACCAGAAGAGGAACCGTAGCCTGAAGTGGACTTGCTCTCTTTGCCGTTTTGGTGATAAAGGAGTCAATAAAGTTGCGCCGCCTGTGCCAGGACAGCCAGGACCTTCCTCTCTGGCGATAAAGCAGCTGGACGGTGCAACCCTCCAAGAAGATCGTCATCGTGGGCTCCACCTCAAAAACCGCAACCCCTACGAGCCGTTCTGCGCGGTCTGCAGCCTGTCGGCTACCGCGCCCAACTTTATCGACGATGGACCGCGTCCATGAAGGATTCCGCCGCGATGGACTCCAACTCCTCCACGCCGCTGCCGTGTGGGAGTCCACCTTGGACGCCAAGCGCAAGGAAGATGCCTGCGGCGACTATAAAAGGAGCAAGACCTCCACCGTAGAGAGGGGTCGGCCAATTGCTTGGAGAACACTTGTAAACCCTAGCTCAGCCAATTAGACTAGCCTTTGGCTGTAGGAGGAAGAAGACCATTACTTCCCTCCCCAGGCACGAACCACCTCAAGTGTGCCTTCGTCAAGCTCAGTTGTACTGTAATACTCCACAGCTCAATACAGACAAGCAGAAGTAGCGGTTTTACCTCCTCCTGAGAGCCGTGAACCTGGGTACGGGCTGGTTTCCATCTCTGTCATGGGTGCTCCTCTCCAGGCCCGGCGAGCACCGTCGTTGTGCCTCTCGAGGGTCTTGACCTCCGTGTTAAATCCCCTTCACGAACTACTCTTCAAGGAATACCCGTGCGTTGCAACGGTTAAATCCCCTTCTTTTCTCTTTGTGGAAGGAGATGCGATCGTGCATGCGCCTGTGGCTGCCTCTACGCCGGACGTTTTTGAGTTTGTTGTATGGGCATTTGGTTTGTGACACCATTTGGATTGTGACACCATACCACGCATTTTGATTTAATGTCCGTGCCCTGACGTTGAAATTATTTTCGAAACATCGAAATATCTACTGAGGAGTCTATCCCAGAAATAACCGAACAAGAACGTATGTTCGCATGCATACAGCTAGTATGTTGGCATGCATTTGTTTAATTTGTTTTTGCAATGTGAAGTCGCCTATAAATTTAGTTTAACCGAAAATTTGGACCCAAACCATCTTTCTCGCCTCAAACAGATAATCATCCATTTCGTGAGTCACAAGTTCAAACCTACGTGTTCGATATAAAAGGAATGTACAAAAACTGAGATTACAAATCATCAACCAGTATAAATAAAAGACGCAACTTCATAAGATTGTATGCGTGAAAGACCTTAATGACATTCCACAAGTCTGGTATAAAGACTTATAAAAGAAATATGTACAGCATAGCTATGTTGTAACAAGTTGTATAGCCTACTTCTGATTGTTATTCACTTTCCACAACTCGTGCATTGGTTTCCACCTCTGATTGTTCTTGGATGGACCTCCTTTAGGTATAATTTTTATTGGATCTAACACATTCCCGGTGGAAGTTTGGTTCGACCCTGAAAAGTATGAAGGAAAAGGACCAAGTGAAGCCGCCTCATTTGGCCCTTCGTTCTGGCTGCTACCATCCGCCGTAAGAGTCTTGAGAAAATCAATAACCTTCTGTGATATATCAGCGTTGCTTGAAGCTTTGAATAAATAGAGATTTGAATTATTGCGGAGATCATGGTAACGCTCCATCCGTTCAGACCAGTCATGCCTATTAGCATTCCTATCTGACTCAAATGCAGGCTTGGCTAGCATTGTCCATCTTCTAGAAATACAACAGCTAGGAATGCTAATTAATCCAAGGTATTTCAGAATCGAGAATATGTGTGAGCACGGGATCTCTTCCGACTCCATCTTTCGGCACTGACAGTTAACACTCTGAAGCTTTGGGCCAGCCATGAAAAGGTTAACATTATACATCACATCCTTTATCTCTTTGTGAGCAACTGCATACACCACGACAGCATCATGCTTGGTCACGTTTGCTACCTCCCATTTTGGTAACTGAACAATCTGGTGCTTCACCTTTTTAAACATTACTGGAGTATAAATACGTGCAGCACTCTTCTCAAGTGGCTCGGCATTTAGTTCAGTAAAAGGCACCGTCTGTGTCGCTGCAGCATCCAACTGGGCCTCATTCTTCCGTATACGCCATAAAGAGTGATCTGTATGCTCCAACAAATCAACAAGTGACATTCGCCTGTCCAAATTCTTATGTATCCTGGAGTTTAGACTTTCACTACGTTGATTGCTCTGCATGCCAAGAAAATATCTACCTTTGGTGTAGGCCCTAGACCACTTCTTCCTCAGCTCGTACATCATTTTAAACCATTTATCTTTATCTGAGATTTCATACTCCTCCAAAAAATCCGCCCACCGACTCTCAAACTCTTCAATTCCCCTATAGTAATATATAAATTTTCTAAAGTCGCTGAGTTTTGTTTTACGGAGGTGGCGTATCATGTTTTGCTCGATGTGCCAACTACACAACCGGTGATCTGCTTTGGGAAATACCTGCGATATTGCCTTCGCCATTGCGAGATCACCATCAGTGATTACTGACCTAGGATGGTTCTGCTGCACCGACTCCAAAAATGTTTGAAGCAACCAAACATAAGAAACAACTGTCTCATCTGACACAATACCGCAACCAAACACAGTCGTGCTGCGATGGTGATTCACTCCAATGAAGGGGACAAACGGCAGGTTGTATTTGTTCACACGGTATGTACTATCAAATACCAGAACACCACCAAATGCATCGTAGTTCATACGAGATTGTGCGTCTGCCCAAAATAGGTTTTGCAGATGCCCTTCACTATCAGTGCAGTACTTGTAAAAGAACTCCGGATCTCTCTCTTCTCTTGCTGCCATATAATTCAGCACAAATTCAGCATCACGTCCTTCAATCCTCTCTTTTTTGTACTTGGCAAAAAAATTATAAAGGTCCTGAGGTATAAAACCACACTTCCCGAAACCACCATGCTGCTGCTCCATTACTTCCATAATCTCATATGTTCGAAGGCCACCAATCCCATACTCAATGGCGTCAGCCTTTTGAGCATCATTCAATCCACGGTGAGACCTTATGAAAGCTGCCTGATCACCCTTAGCTAGTGTATGGTTATGTTCAGCCACAAAATTTTTCACAAACCATTCACCACTTTCCATACACATCTCGATCTCCATCCGAGCCTCACATCCACAACGCGACAACGGCCTAGGTGTCCTTACTCGCTTAGTTTTTTCAAAGTGCTTCTTCGCCCGGTATCCTTCTTTAGAGCACACATAAAGGCGCCGAAAAACTATGTTTGTGCCCAGCTTCTTAGTCAGTTCTTCCTTTCTAACACCGAATCCCTTCAATCTAGCATATGCATTGTAGAAATTGTATCCTTCTTCCTCGCTACTAAAAGTTTCATTGACCACCATATCATAGTCTTCGTTGTCCTCCATGTCCTCCATGCCGTACACTGCAATGAAGAATCAAAACTAAATTATTACAAATGCGATTGTTAAACTAACTAACACATTTGCTTATTGCAATATCGTCACCATTCGGTTCTTAAAACTATTAACTTCAAGATTACAATACCGCTAACCATGCTTGAGAATGATGTCCTTCACGAAATATTAAAAACTGTTCACAATCTCAGTTAATAACTTTCCTACATGCTGCTAACACCTTTCCTATCATAAATGGCCATGTACTTTTCAGGGACAACACCCGTAGGTTCCCAAAAGCAAGTTCTAAAGGGAAATTTTTGTGATTTTACTTACCGTTGTCCTCCATGCCGTACACTACAACGAGGTTTCGCGGATGGTGCACGCTGCAACTAGTTCGGCGACGACCAGACCGGCTATGGAGGCGAGCTCGGCGAGGAGTGCCAGGCAACACCGGCTATGCCGTGGCCAGGGAGCGGGGCGGCTGACGGGAAGTGGAGTGAGCGGGGCGGCGACCTGTGGTACGAGCGGGGCGGCGGCGGCCAGGGAGCGAGGCGGCGGCCGGGAAGTGGAGTGAGCGGGGCGGCGGCAAGGTTGCGGGGCGGCGACCTGGAGGTGGTACGAGCAGGGCGGCGAGTGGGGCGGCGGCGAGGTTGCGGGGCGGCGATCCGTAGTAGTTGGCAAGGCCCAGGTCGCCGATCTTGAGCACGCCGCGCCGGTCGATGAGCAGGTTCGAGCCCTTGATGTCCCTGTGCGGGGCGGCGGCTAGGGAGCAGGAGGAAAGGGAAAGTACGGACCTGTTAGTTTACCCTTAATCTGTGTATGTAAAAAGTCTAAATTACCCACAGAGATGAACGGCCAGATGATTGCCATACTGTTACCTTCTTTCTGGAGTATCTGGTACCGTAAAAAAGCTCTTAAATAGAGTAATTGGAAATTAACTCAACCACCATGCTTATGGTGCAGTGTGACAACTGCGGCTACACATTTGTCAGCAAAATTCCATGTTTCATGCAAAAGCTAAGCACATAGAGATAATTTTTCATTTTAACAATGACCCCAAACCAATCAGCGTCCTAAATCAATCAGATCAGGGAAGAAGCAACACAATAGTCGGCCGCGAGCACCGATCATTTCACTCTGGCTGTGGTTCAGCTCATGCGTTTTCTGCTTTCTAGTTTGTTGTTCTTGCATGGTTCATAAAAGAATTAGCACAGGCAAGCTCAGATCAATTATCATTCTTTATGGGATGACAAGGAGATTAACTTATGTATCTATGTTTTCGGAATGCTCCTAGCAGCAGTGTAGAGACTTATCGGTTTGTCTCACTCCAAAATCTCAGGACTCCACGTCTAGTAAAGAGGAAATCGCATGGATCAACATGACTTCAAATACTTATGTTCTATACTTCCACAAGAACGGTCGTCGGTCTTTGCCGACTATTTATAGAGAGAAATCAGGCGCCTCGCTGCGTGTTGGAAGTTAAAATATGGAACCTCTCATCCCATTTTTGCCGGCGAGTCATGCATATATTACAACTCCCCGTTCACGCGTTTTCTTCTTCCTAGCGTGTTACCAAGCCCACATGTTTGTATGGGCCATAAGTTAAGCAGCAGAACTGGGCCTTAGCAGAAAAGCAATAACTTTTTGGGCTGCCACAGCCAATCTCTGAATGCCATAACGGAAACAATTATTTTTTGAAACAATAACGGAAACAAATATGAACCTGTAATCGCTGGGAAAATACAGGAATCAAACTGTCCCAGTGTATGTTCTAGCGGCACCATTACTGTCTATAGTCATCAGCATTCCAGACGAGGACACAATGCCTTAGACTGGTCCTTGGCCTCTACACATGTCCCATCAACCTTGATACACCAGATTTCCCCCATATTTCTCGTCGCGTTCCGGCCTTTTTCTCTCGAAACTTATCAGGAAGTTCGTTGAGCGAATTTCATGGCCCCAAGTAAATGAGTGTCCCGAGCATGCCGAAGCTGGATCATCTGAATATCATCTTCTGGGTTTCAGGCCAAGGTTTCTTTTCAGTTCACCACCTACTGATCTTGGAAGCACATGTATGTCCTTCTCGTGTAGGACCCTAATTAATCAATCTGGGATGCGTCGCCATGCAACAATTAATGCGAGATCAACTACTGGACCATCCAACATCATGTTGATGGAGTACGTGCTAGCATGCAGACCCTTCTAGAAGGAGTATGCATCTGCATGTGCGATCATTGTAGCCAAGAGTGAAGGACCAAGTCAGATAACTGGAGAGGCGAGGCTTTTCTGAAACCTGAACTACGGTGTCTCCTACGTAGCTGTCAGCTTCCAATTTCGAAGTGCCAAGAAGGGGTTATGCATATTCGATGTCGAAGGAGCTGTAATGAATTATAGGCACTTTCCATTTTACGTATACTGATCATCGGGGGCTAATGGCTGTTTTTATTTTCCACTTCGACTTTATGCACATGGGCTTCATGAAGTGTACTTTCCATTTGGTGCATCGGATCAGAGAACCAACACTTCTTTGGAAACAGAATATGTGCAAACATGAGTGAGTAGCCGCTGATAACGACATACTACTAACTCTAACCGGATCAGTCATCAGTGCGCTGATGGTTCTACGGATGCACGTGTGTTGATGGGTTTGTAAACTTGTCACAACAGTGGTTTGCGTACTAGATTTTTTTTTGTTTTTTGCCACTCTAGTTTTTGTCCTTCTTACTTTTACCACTCTAAATTTTAACAGTGCGTATGCGTAAAAGCAAAATAATATTTCACTAGTTTGATTTTTTTTACCCCACGGAGGATAAAAATGATGTATTATCATAATTGCGAGGGCAAAAGTAAAATATCAAATTTTGGTGTGGCGATAGAAGTTGCTGAGTTGATATCTCATTTTAAGGATTCTTGTGGTTCCTGTGAATCCAGCTACAATAGAACCCGGAACGGGGAGCTCTCCTTTTTTACGCCCGACTCTTGATCTTAAACTTAAGATGCATATAACTCTAGTTTCTGGTTGGGTTTTGGCACAATGATATTATACGAATTAGCAGTTTTTTATCCCTTTAATCTTGTTCCCGATCCAATGTGGAGACAAGGTATGTTTGTCGTCCCCTTCATGACTCAAAGCAAAATTGGTAAAAACTAGTGTGGTAAAAACAAAACAAAATCCCTTCGCATAGCCGGGCCTGATCATTGTGCTTCTTTGGTTCAAGTGGCACACGGATAATGGATGTAAGAATTTATGATGTTGCCTATGAGTTGAATATGTGACTAATTATAAAAAGCAGTGTATTATGTTATTGTGTCAATTTAGTAAACAAACATTGGGTTTGTCTAGCGCTCATTCAAATGTGAGTTAGCTAGCGTCTGAATTTGAATAACATCATCCATATTGAAAACGAAATTCAGTCGCAACCATAAGTCGAATGACAAAATGTCGGTTGCAATCATGTGTAACTGAAAGAGTTCAGTTTTAAGTAGATTTTTTTTTTGCAGCTGAAAATAATGAATTGCAACCGTCTTGCAACCTACCAGAATGTGCTTACACATCCAACAGCTAAGTTGTTAATTGAGGTCGAAGAGAATTTTTATTTGAATGAGAATTGGCAAAACTTGTTATTTTAAGATTTTCTTAAAAACTCTATCATACGTTTCCGACAACGCCCGGTACCCCGGTTGCACGAAAATAACATGTTTTTGGTTGCACATGATACATCCTTGTTGTTTCACTGAAGTATAACTGAAGTATAACGGTAATTCTCATTGCTCGAACAGTATTTCTGAGATCAGATCGTGGTAATAGTGTCGCAACCAAAGAATGCAAATGCAATCCCTGCTCTGGCTTCATCTCATGTCACCAAGCTGACGTGAGCGATGACATATTCACGGTCGGAGCCAAGACCATTTCAAAGCAATCAAGCAACAGAGGAAAAACACTTCCTTTATTTTATGCACTAGTATAATAGAGATGGATCGAGGTTGCAGATGCCGGGCAACTCCGCGACTCGAAGCCGCAAAGCCAAGTCAAACGCGACATGTACGTCCACTCCTCGACACCTCGAGGCGCTAGCTACTTCTCCATCCTGGCTCCTCCCCAAAGAAGGGCAAACACAAGCTTGGGTCGCACGGATACATTGAACCTGGACATCAATTTGGTGCGTCCAATTAACAATTGCCATGGTGGATGCTCACCTGTTGGAGGAGTAGTCAAGAAAAGGTCAGTTGGTCAGTGATTGGGCAGGACTCAACACTTGGGAGTATATAGAACAGGGTGTGCTGCTGCGATGCTTCGTTAGATGCATGCATGCATGATGGCGCATGATGAGGATGTTTGTTTAATGTTTCTATGTGGAATTTGTGATCCAAAGTACGAATGGGGCGGTTTGGTTGGTAAACCTTTGGTTCAACTTTTTATGTGGATCAGGGGACAGAAATTTCATAGAAACTTAGAAATTTTCTACGTGGATTGTTTGGTTTATGAGATAATGAGAGAATCTACATGGTCTTTTGCTATCAGAGACTCTCGATGCTATTTTTCACTGAAAGGTTGAAATTTCTGCATTTGCGCACTGGTGGGAACTGGGAAGTCCACTGGCATCTCAAACCTCACCAGTTAATCGAGATCACAGGAAATAATAAAATCAACCAACATAAAGGCTAGAAACCTAAACCGCAAGAAAACATTTTCAGTAAGTCAGTAACACAAAATTCATTCGCATATTACTAGAACACAAGTTGCACATTTTGAAAATGTGTAACCCACTCGTATATTTGAAGTGCAGCATGCAAAATAAAGTATGAATAATTAAAATGGACATATCTTGTGTCATATCTTAGTGCAAGATCTAAGGGAGGTGGTATTCCACATGTATTTATATTTGTTGATTTTATTTCTATATGCATCAATTCTTGATTCATGTGTAAAAAACAAATCCTATTTACTCCCTCCGTATTAAATGTTCTAGCACAAGATATGTCCACATTTATGTAGATCTTGCATTAAGATATGACACAAGATATGTCCATTTATGTAGATATATCCTAATGCAAGGACATCTTATATTTTGATACGGAGGGAGTACTTCACTTTGGTGCTATTGCTGGACAGAGCAAAAGAATATTCAGCAGCTGGTCATGGGATCAAATCTTATTTCTTCCAATTTTCTACTTTTTTATTCATTTTGAATATTGATAAAATGTTGAGCCTGCCCATATGCTCAGCCCCCCATGCAAGAAGGACGGCCTAGCCAGGCTTGACACCCTCCATCTCCAAAATCACGTCAAAGTTGGGAGGTCTCATATCGTCTCCTAAAGATGTCGCCGCCCAAGGAGATGGTTGCATGCTCCCTCGACCTTTCTTTTGCCACCATCTTCATTTTCGAGTCAAATCTCTTTTGAGGATGTTGTTTTCTTTTTTGCTTTTGAGTCCTTTGGCTCCGTAATTATCTAAATTTCACTGCTACCTTTAGTGTAAGGACTTTAGTTACAAAGTCGGACATTATCTCTTTTTTATGAAGTGTCATGTATTGAAAGGGATGACATATTTACTAGGCAACCCTTTGCTTTAGGGAATACTAGGCAAACCTAATCGGAGATGAGCGCACCTATATGTTTATTCTCGGTGGCATCTTATTAGAAAATGTATTTGGACGAGAATAATCGTAAAATACAACGATAAGTACCACGTATTTGTTTTTTTGTTAGGCACGATGTGAAGCTTTGCTACTCTGATTACGACCCTCTATGCATGTCCTCCTATGTGGTCCAAAAGATATTCAGCCTGTCAATTCTGGTATCTTTCAGATGTCCAGTGTATCTACACCTTTTCTTTTTATTTCAAATTTTTTATTTGTTTCAATGATTATAGACCTTCTAGAACGAATTTCCTAAGCCCCACTCAGTGTCCCTCATACGACATGCAAAACAGCATATTTTTAGCCCATATGAGGCTCACTTCATAGTTTATACGAATCATGTTCACTTAAAATGAATTATGGTTATTTAAATGGTCCGGACAGTCCCAATACCTCTGTCCAACAGATGTATTTACTGTGATCGCGATCTTACCATACTTTATGTAGATTGGAGAGTCAGAGTGCATCGCGGCCACCGTGGTTTGTCGTGTCGATCGGCTACCGCCCGGCCCCGTGCTACCTCGGGCTCGTGTGTGGCAGGCTCGGGTCCATATATCACGTGCCCACCCTGACGTACGGAACTTGGTGTCCAAGCTAACCTGTGCCGTGCAGCGTGCACCCGACTCCACCATGAATTAGCTTGTAGCGGCTTTTCCACACAAAAATACAGGGACCGCGAGTACTGTCTAAAGAAAAAGAGAAAAAACAGGTCCCCGTGTGCCAGGATAAGCAGGAGCAGCCAACCGGACGCGAACGGCGCTGGAACGTAGAGACGTCGCTGTTCATGTCGGCCGCGAGCGTCTTAATAATCGAGCTTTCGGTGCAAATCGCATGTCTTCTATCAGGAAAATACTAAGACTAAACATCAGTAGTAGAAAATATTTGGTACTGTACAACCTAGCATGCCGATCACAAGCAGCAAGCGATCGTCATGAACTCGCGACCTCTGTGTTCTGACTTCGGAGCAATGGCGGGTGATTATCAGTCCACCTGAATCCTTCGCAAGTGCATGATTTTTTTCACGAGATCAATAAGTCAGAACTGTTTTAAGACATTTGGTGATGTCAGTCCGCATAAATACAGTGGGCCGCCACTGGTTTTGAGTTGCTTCTGTCAACCGTAAGGAGAAAAAAAACTACAGAATACTCCATATGCTACAGTAACTAGTGAGGTAATACACTATCCGTCACAACGACAACGATGGCACAAGACTCTTTTTAAGCAGTCATATATCTTTACAGGAACCAATCTGGTTAACAATCTAGTATACAAATATCAACTGGGTCATGCCTTTTCAACATTTGAACAAATGCCTCGTTTACAAAACAAAACAAAAATCTGAAGAAAAAAAAAGTGCAGAAGATTTGCCTTATTAGATCGCAATGGAGTTCAAACGAGACGTTAACTGAACAAACAGCTGGATATGGAAAACCAACCACGAGTAAACAAAACCTAATGACACTAAAATATTACAACCCTTTAGCTTTTGATCTCGGCGACGATAATTGGTGTAGATTAGGAGCGAATTGACGGCCATGTTTGTCGCGGTGTTGATCCACCAATAGATTACCAACAAGCTGGCATGCTTGTAAGCTTGATGGACACGAAATTCAGCGAGGCCAAAACCACCACGTGATGGAACTCCATGTCAAAGTTAAGCCTACAAGGACTAGTAAAAATTATTATCACCGATGTCAAAGCTATGTCCTATACTGGACAGCGATGTCATATATAGTATTCATGGTTAATTTGCTGTTGTGAATGTGACATCCATATCTATCCTCTATGCGGCGACCCCTTATTGGATGGCTGCTTCAAAGGCCTATATAATTCGTAGGGGATAGGAAAATCTTGACCCTGTTTGGAACACATGAAGTAAAAACGTTAAAATGGGAATAACGTAGTAATTGAGGTGTCATGTTTTTTGAATTCCTACAAGAATTAAAATTATAGGAAAAATTTCAAAGTTTCGTTTGAATGTGACGCAAAAAAACACATGAATTGTAGACATAGGAAGATTAAAACATGAGGTGAGACCTCATGTTTGTTTTCCTTATGGAGGATTCCTTTGTTCCAACCAGCATCATAGGAAATTTCCTGTAAGGTTCCTATTCTCCAAACGGGACCATATGATTCGAATGTCATGCACACTCTCAATCCTATAGGATTTTGCATGCATCTAAATTTGTTTAATTACATCAAAGAAATTGTAAAATAAGCTTGGAGTGAATGTTAGATTTCTTATAGGAAGTGGTATAATGATTCATATATTCAATCCTAAAAATTAAACAACCAAGATAGTAAAATTTACTATAGGATTCATTCCTCCACAAATCCTTCGCAATTCCTACAAATTAAACATGCTCTCAATTTTGTAATGAGCATTGTCTCAATCCTCTCTCAAAATAGGCTTTCACCCCACTTTACAAATAAAGCAACCACACGCCTGAACCGATACAAAGTGATGAGAGAATCCCCATACAAAACAGATCAAAGATTAATAAGAAAAACAGGGACAACCACACCCAGACAAGGTGTAAAGGCCCTCCTTATTATAAGGTAGCGACCTCCTGTGTATAGTGCTAGTCCCTGGATCGACTTGCTAGCACACACAGTTTAAGATGAAATACCATAACATTGCATCAATATTCACTACACGATGATCCAGAAATAAAAGGGTTCGATACAAGGTGCATAGCCCATGGCTAGCTCAGACCGAAATAAACACACATCGGAAAGCAAAAGGATAAGTGAGCTCCATCTTCATCATGTGCCACAGGCAAGGCATGTTGGTTGGAGAGTCGCGACCCTATCAATCCTTACTCCTCGTCTGAGGGTCCTGCAATGGTGAGTTGCAGCCCAAACTATACTGGGTCAGCACAATTGAATTGTGGTGGCAAGATGACACTTTAAAGCTAAAATTACTAAGACTATATCTACATGCATATTTGGCTCGGTGGAGTTGGAGGCTGATTCGCATAAAACCAGTTTTGTCCTATCATTTATAAAACAACTTTTCATCTTAGACAAAGAGTATCACTGATAGAAAACAATGAACACCTTTGACACCAAAGAGTACCACCGATAGAAAACGGTGAACAACTTTGAAAACTACTCACAACGAGCACCACCGATAGAAAGCGGTGAGCTCTCCCAAACCCTTGTTCACCCATCAAATTTTATTATAGAAATTGGGATGAGGAGATATTCAACATCTGCCCTGTCTAGTTGCTCAAATGTCCATAACCGGGGACACGGCTAAGTATACTTAGTTTTTACTCTTGAGAGGGTGTGCACTTTCACCACAAGACCCAATCATTCTCTCGTCCATGTCAACCAATTATGAAATGGAAAAGAGAAGACCGAGACGAGACCTTTCCGAAGTAATTCCCCGAGTCACAACGCGTGACCCAAACCAACCTATCATCCCCCTACATCTACTGGTCACGACGGATCGGGGTCTCACAACATGTATGGTCAAGACAGAGCCCATTTGACAAGTGGTTGCACTAAAAGCTACTAAACAAGGTGCATCTACAATCTCTTTAAGCCTGGGTGACTTTCCACATTAGTGCGCTTCCACCAAGGGTAATTACCATAGACATGAACCATAGACATGGACCCCCTGAGTAGCCACCCACCATGGTTCTCCAACCAGCACCCAGGTAGTTCATTATTTAACTTCATTAATTTTTCACTATCCAACTAGTCAAAACATTTTTTTTAATTGCTTGGCTAAGCATCCTACTAAGTGTTCTTTCTTCTATGCTCAGGGTGGGGGATAGCTAAACACTACATAGGAGCATTAATAAAGTAACCACACACAACTCCTAACATGCATACTACAGAAAAACACTACTATGCATATAGTGAAATTAATAGGTGGTTTATGAGCGTCACTTGCCTTTTGGAAGTTGTCGTTTCTCACAATCTTTTCAACGAATAACGTTTCACTCCGTTCAGTCTATACGAGGAAAGAGAAGTACAATAAACAAACAATTCGAACAAACACATAACACATAAAAGCATACATCACAATTCTACGTTCATTAATATTTGTTATAGTTCATTTATTTTATGGTCAAGTCGTATCACATAATTCAATTTACAAAAGGAATTAATGTGGTAGGACTTAGGGTTTGCCATTTGTGGTCAAGGTATGGTCTAAATCAAATTTGAATATTTCAAATCTGAATAGGTTGAATTATTGTTTCAATATTATAATGTCTGGTCATGTTCATAATATTTGCACAATGCTTTTATCGAAGGGAAATGATAACATTTTCCAACTATGGTTGTGATTTAAGGAAGGCATAAGATTTTAATCAACTTCACATGTTTGTGAACTATATGGATCTAATGAATTTTAGTATTGGCTCCTCCAAGACTATAGTTATCTTAGTGACATTTTGCAGAAGATTTCACATTAAAATGATTTGTGGAATTTAAATTATATCTAAATTACACAAGTTGTATCTCTGATTTATAAAACCATTTTTTATTAGACAAAATCATTTCTAATAGTGGTAACATGTTATACTAGTTGCAAGACTTGTACAAATATTTTATTTGCATTTTTAGGATCCATGAATTTATATTTATGTCAAATTTACACAATTCTTCAATTTGAAATTTGAATACATTTAAACTAATACAATCTTGAAATCTAATAGGTTATAACACATATTTACAAGTTTATATTTCAAAAGTGGTTGAGTAGTCTTAGTTTTGTTAGCTCTGGTTAAAAGGTAATACTTGTGTTATTTTTGTAAAGGAAAACAATTTAATAAGGTTAATAGAATTTAAAATATGTTATAAACATACCATTAGGGTTTCTGATTTTAAATGTAAATGACATTGCTAAAATTAATTTTAATAGTGCAACATTATTAGATGGATCCTAAGATTTCCAAAAATATTTTATTTGCAACATTTGAACTTATGTATTTAAACCTAGGTCAAATTTACTCAAATCTTCCATTTAAAATTTGAATGAATTTGAATTAGTCAAATTTGAAATTTAACAGTGCTAAAATATTTTACAGGTCAAGGGCTTTCCAATGGTATAAAGTATGTCAAATTTAGATTTGTGGATAAAAAGATATGATGTTTTGAAGTTACAGGGGCTTTTCTGCTAAATCGCCATTTAATTTAATTCGGAAAATAATCCAGAAAAGCTGGGTGACGTGGCGTGATGTGGTTGGCTGGATCGGCCGGTTAAGTGATTTGTTTGTGGTCGTTGGATCTAGATCTAAGGGACGAGTACAGAAAATACCTCTTCGCGGATTCCTTCGAATCGCGACCGTACGCGACCGATCGGACGGCTCGGAGACGTTTGTCAAACTGTGGGCGGCGGGACCTCGCCGGAGAATGGGGATGCGGCGGCCGGCGGCTCGGGCGGGGATAAACTCTCAACTCCGGTGGTCCTTGCGCTTGAGAAAGATGTCAGCGAGGCACGGCGTGACGCGGGGGAGGAGATGACGGCGACGGCGTCGAGCGACGCTTCTCGGGGCGGCGTAGCGGCGTGGCCGGAGGCGCTCGTTCGCCGGCGAACTCCGGTCGCGCACAAACCCGGCGTTTGGCTGCGGGAAGAAGCGGAGGAGTGGGTGAGGATATGCGCACGGACACGGCGAAACTGCGGGGCACGATCTCAGGCTAGGGCACCCACTCACCTCGCCGGAAAAGGCGATTTGCGCCGGCGGCTCGGATGAACGCCGGTGAGCAATAACGCGAGTCTGGGGGGCACGATTCGGGGGAAAAGAAAGGGGAAGGGATGCGGCGGTCTTCGGGCTTTAACAGGGACCGGGGTGCGTCGTGGGGGAGGGCTCGAGCGAGTGGGGGAGTGGGCAAGATCGTGGGGAGCTTTGCGGTCGTGGGCACGGTTAGAGGTAGGGGATGAACTCGGGCTGACAGGTGGTCCCCACCTGTCGGTGAGAGAGAGGGGAGAGAGGGCCGCAGCTGGGTTGGTTCTCGGCTCGGCCCAATTACTCTTTTTTTTTGTTCTAGTTCTTTTATTTTCTGTTTTCTTATATAGCTTTTATTTTATTCATCCAAATAAAGTCAAATCAGTTTCTAAAATTTTGTGAAGATAATATCTATCCTTTAAAATATTTATGAAACCTTTTCCAAAACATTTGAAACTTGAAATTTACAAATATTGCATCATGGTTTATTTGACACTTTTTGCAAAATTTAAAATAGAGTTTCAATTATGAAATTTATATCTAAATAAAATTTAGTAAAATTTCACCAATGCATATGTTTAAAATAAATCTTTCCAAACCCATTTTCAAAATCAAACACTAGAATCAAAACTATATTTTAAGGATAGAGGATGTTCTAAATAGTTATATGACTTTAAACATGGACTAGGTTTATTAGGAATTCCAAATATAATGTTTTTGAATTAAATAACTTATACAAACATTTTGAAATATGCATACCAAACATAAGTGATGGTACTTTACAAATATGGTGTTAGGATTAAATAAGTATTTAGGATATCTATTTATAGTTCAATTTGAAAATAAAGTTACTTGATTCAATTAATATCATAAAACTTTGAATAAGTCATAATGAATCCTTTTTAGTTACCCTTCTTAGATATTGATGATTTTTATTTTAATACGAAGTAAAAGTTTTAAATTTTAGTGATTTTTTAAACATTCCAAAATTTTGGGATGTTACACAAGGCAACCTACACTACTAACAAGAGGGAACTCCAGGCCTCTTTGAGAAAGCATCGGACCTAGGCACACCACATCCACCAAGTTGTCGCCGAAGAGGGCCGCCTGCAAACTAAGCTCTCTCTATATATTGTGGTTGTCGGAATGAACTGTGCCTGTCTTACTGGACGATATGCTGCAAGTATATATATGCAGAATATTAGAACAGTAAAACAGACGAAAAAAAGACGATAAAAACAATGAAATGAATAATTTACCCAAACTGGAGCAGGACAAGAAAGATTACAGGTTTTGCAGGAACTAGAGATAGCGCATCGCGGGCTTATTTCCGGAGTGGAGTTTGTGCAGTGGAGATTAAAAACGCCAGTTACGGTGTCGAGTACCGACCAGGCCCGACACGGCCCTTCCGCCTATCCACTGGGACCATGCGCGCCCAAGAGCCAGAAGCCGTTTTCGTGCTTCGCCGAAGCTTCGGTCGTGGCGCCGCACATCCGTCCGTGCACCCACCGCGTACACCCATCGCGAAGCCGCTACGGGCGGGTGAGTTCATTCCGCAGACGTGGACACGGCGCACGCACGCACGAAGGCTGTAGTGGGTGTCGACATTTGCGCCGCGTCAGGCAGGCTATAGGGCCCGTGCCCGTCCGTGCGGGGCCAAACCTGCGCCTCTCAGAAACACCTCGCCCTTATCCCCCCCTCGCCGCCTCGCGTCTCTCCACTCGAGCTCGGCTCGTCTCCTTCTCGTCTCGGCTGGTCTCCTTGCTCCCCGCGAGTCGCGCTGCAGGTACGGACGCTCGCACCCTTGACGACGACTACCACAGCCCTGATGCGAATAAGCCGTTGCGTGGGGATTCCTGCCGCTGATCTCCGTTCTATTCTGCGCATTTTTTTCAGGTGGCAGATTGGAAGTACAACCATAGCCGCCCCTTGCATGCCCTGCGGCGGCGCCGGTAGCGTTGGAGCCGCGCCGACCTTCCCGAACCGATGGTCATGGACGCCGCGCTGCACGACTGGTGCGCGCCGCTGCCCGCCGTCGGCGTCGGATCCAAGCACCTGCCACTCTACCACCCCCACCCCCACCCCCAAATCGCAGCCGCCGCCGCCGACGCCTTCACCACGGAGGAGCTCGACTCGCTGCTGCTCTTCGACGCCGGCGGCTACCTGAATAACACCAATGCATCGGCGGCCCCGCTCAGCTCCCCGTCGTCCGCCGACAGCGCCTCGTCGCCGCCGCCGCCGCCGAGGGGTCACGCCGCCTCGGTCCCGACTCCCTCGGCAAGGCCTCGCCACGCGCACCCGCACCCGGACGACTCGGAGGCCTTCTCCGACATCGTCCTCGGCTACATCAACCGCATGCTCATGGCCGAGGACATCGACGAGAAGTTCGAGCACTACCCGGCGGCGCACGCCGCCCTGCTCGCCGCCGAGAAGCCCTTCCTCGAGATCCTCGCCGACCAGCCGCCGCCGCCGCCCAACACCCAATCGGCCGGCGACAGCCCCAACTCCTGCAACAACAGCCTCGGTTCATCCTGCACCTGCGCCGCTCCCTCCTCCATCGGCCTCGACAACGCCGTCTATACGCAGCCGCCGGCGGCTGTCGGGTTCCCCGCAGCGGAGTTCCTGCAGCAGCAGCAGCCGGCGCCGCAGCTGTACTTCCGGGATCTCAGCCCAGACGACAGCTGCGTGGTCGAACCCGGCGGCGCGGCGTGGCCCTACGACGCGGCGGCGGAATTCTACCAGCTCCAGAGTCCCAACCCTGCTACTGCGCCCGACACGTTGCTCTCGCAGTCATCGTCCTTCGCGTCCTCCAGTGGCAGCAGCAGCGTCGCGTTTTCAGAGGGCTTCGACTCCTTTCTCTGCACCACACCCGACGCTGGTCTCAGCGACTTCGTCCTGCAGAGCCAGTTCAGCCGCGGGTTTGAAGAGGCCAGCAGGTTTCTGCCTCGGGAGAGCAAGCTCGTGATCGACGTCGACTGTTTGCCGTCTGATGCGAACCTGCAGCAGGCTGGGGTTGAAGAAGGGAAGAAGTTTCTGGAGGTGGTCAAGACAGAGAAGGCTGATTCTGAACACCGTGGAAAGAAGCATTTCTATGGTGATGACTTGGATGCAGAGGAAGGGAGGTGCAGCAAGCATTCGTCGCCTGTCATGGATGCGGATCACCTTATCCGCGAGATGATGGACAAGGTATTGCTCTGTAATGGCGAGACGTGCTCCAAAGGTGTCAAGGAACTGCGCGAGGCCCTGCAGCATGACCGTGCAAATCACTCGACTGCTGCCCATGGCAAGGGCCGTGGCAAGAAGCAACCCCAGAAGGATGTGGTTGACTTGGAGACCCTCCTCATCCATTGTGCTCAGTCTGTCGCCTCCGATGACAGACGGAGCGCGAATGAGCTCCTCAGGCAGATCAGGCAGCATTCGTCCGAGGACGGCGATGGTGACCAGCGTTTGGCGCACTGCTTTGCCAATGGCCTGGAGGCAAGGCTTGCTGGTAACGGGAGCCGGATTTACAAGTTATATACCATATCACGGTTTGCTTGCACTGATGTGCTGAAAGCCTACCAGCTCTACTTGGCGGCTTGCCCGTTCAAGAAGATCTCTCATTACTTTGCCAATCAAACCATTATGAATGCTGTGCACAAGGCCAAGAAAGTTCACATTGTCGATTACGGCGTATACTATGGCTTTCAGTGGCCGTGTCTCATTCAGCTGCTAGCCAACAGACCTGAAGGCCCTCCAGAACTTCGGATCACAGGAATCGACACACCTCAGCCTGGTTTTCGACCTGCAGAGCGTATAGAGGAGACCGGGAGGTATCTCAGTGATTATGCTCGGACCTTCAAAGTTCCTTTCAAATACCATGGTATCGCATCGCAGTTTGAGGCTGTTCAGGTGGAGGATCTTCACATTGAGAAGGACGAGGTTCTGATTGTCAACTGCATGTTCAAGTTCAAGACTTTGATGGATGAGAGTGTGGTAGCTGAGAGCCCAAGGAACATGGTATTGAACACAATACGGAAGATGAAGCCACATACGTTCATTCATGGGATCACCAATGGATCCTATAATGCACCATTCTTTGTCTCACGCTTCCGGGAGGCATTGTTCCACTACTCTGCTATCTTTGACATGTTGGAGGCGAATATTCCAAGGGACAACGAGCAGAGGCTGCTCATTGAGTCAGCTCTGTTTAACCGAGAGGCAATCAATGTAATCTCTTGTGAGGGAATGGAGAGGATGGAGAGACCGGAGACATACAAGCAATGGCAGGTGCGGAATCAGAGAGCTGGGTTCAAGCAGCTCCCACTGAACCAGGATATCATGAAGCGTGCGCGGGAGAAGGTGAAGTGCTACCACAAGAATTTCATCATCGATGAGGACAACAGGTGGTTACTACAAGGATGGAAGGGACGCCTCCTTTTTGCGCTCTCAACATGGAAGCCGAATCACCGGTCGCCCTAGCTTGCAGATTCTAGCACTGGAATGCTGTAAATGAAGACCTGTTGATAGTTTTGGTCCATTAGCTGATTGTTCCTGCTCAACAGCCTGTTAGTAGGTAATGCTATTTGAACCAGCACCGTAGAAACAAACACCATATGTTCACTAGCAGTATGGTTCATTCATTGCTGATGCAGATGATGAACCTGCTTAGTCCCGTAGCATATGCTTGTTATATGTGCCCCTATATGTTTAGTTCTACAGGAACAGTTAGTGTATTTTTTTGGTGGAGCAGGTTAGGTATGTTAATTATGCTAGACATAGGTGCATCATGTATGTGGATCAGTCTTGTATTATATTCTTTCGCCCAGTTTATTCAGTGATGTTTCAAGCACCTGATTTACTTGGTATGTGCCTCTTTTATTTACTTGTATAATCTAAATTGTAGATGCACCTTGTGTCATGAATTCAAATTTGTGAAGAATGCCTCCTTCAGATTTGTTGCAGGTAATATACACATATACCCCTCTACTGTTTTGTGTATGGTGCTTAGCTTCATCATTGTTTCTGTTTTAAATTGCAAGCTGCCACAGTGCTACCAATCACCAAAAGTTTGTTCCACTTGCTGGATGGTGGGACAACACTACAACGTGACTGTACCTGAATGCAGCCATACGGTGATATGGGTGTACCTCACCAATAATAGAAATACCATTTTGTATAGTAACATAGTCATTGCTGATGTTCTGCCCTTTCACTTCTTATTGTGGTGTGGAAATGTTTTAGTGTTTGTTCCTGCGATACGTTGGGACTGATCAAACGACATGTTTTGTGAAACAACCAGTTTTGCCTTTATATCTGTTACATTGGGAGTATATTGTAAGGTTGATTCTTCTTTTTCTTCTTCCAAATGGTAAGTTCTTAGTTGTCCATTCTTATTGCAAGCTCATATAGACCAGCAAACTGGTCTCTTTACATTCCTGTTTGCTTTTCTGTCTGTTTGTTCGTCGACTTATCCAGTAGAGTCTGGGCAATTGACAGGTCAGCCAACGGGTACGCAACTATGGTCACATGAATACATGGTTGACAGACCTCAAGAGCGTATAGGCTACAGCTCCCAGACGTGTAGCAAGTGATGGTCGCCTCCTTGGGTATCTAGAAGGAATGATACGGTAGGCATCGTGTGGAACTGTTATAAAACAACAGATGGCACGATTGATCCAGCTGCCACTTGCTACTGCTGAAACCGATTGCCCATCCTGGACATCACCATCTCCTGAAAAGCACCGGGCATCCGCCAAAGAAAGAGCAAACCATTCTTTTGCCGTATGTGTCGTCAATTACTCGAGCACTGGGGTGACAAGATTGGCCCAAGGAATCTGGACATCCTTTGCACTACAAGCAAGAAACACTTCAAATTTGCAACGCCGATGGATGGATGGATTCTACGGGGAATCTACGCCTCAAGAAGAAGGGAGTCCAAGCCGAGGTGCTCGAGAAGTCTGAACTTTGTCGATAGGATCCAAGGCTGCTGAAAGTTACCGCGGCTCGGCGATAACAGTAACGGACAAGGCATGTCCTGATCAGTGGCGCCAAGGATTAGATAGGCGTATATGCCAAGACGCTGACCAGAGTAATTTTCATCCCGGAGATAAGATTTGTGAAATAGCGACATCAACATATGCCGTTCAGACTAGGTCAGCACAGGGCACAGGCAGACAAGGTGCACTGAACCTGATCTGGAGGCGAATCAAGCAGAAGATCCCTGCGTAACATGGTCTGAAATATTATAGAGCTACTGCCTCTGATAGATTCAGTAGGATCAAACGCGGGATATACAAAGGCGCAACTGTCGCTGGATTTTATTCGATTTTGCAGCTAGACGCGGCGGTGGCAGGGTGTTTAGAAACTCTAAAGTATCCAGTGTCACTGTGTGAAGGACAAGTTGGGCGTTATATACAGAAACCATGTCTGCTCTAGTCATCTTTTGCGCGGTGATCATGTGCAGCAGGATTCCTTATCATTAATTAAAATCATACATAGGGTGCAGTTTGTGGCTTGAACATACTTTCTTGTCAGTTTGCCCTTTTCTACTTCTTTTCAAGAGCATCAAATATATTTTACCTTTTTGGCCTCAGGGTACTTTTTTTAGCAGATTTGAGTTGGATGATTCAGAGTCCATGGGCTTTTCAGTTTCTTGTGACCGCTCTCGGCTGGGCTGTATTCTTTTGACCAGGTTGGGCTGTATTAACAGCAAGCTCCATGGACTACAAAGATTTTGTTTCGGAACAACAACCTCCTCCTCATTTCCATTCAACAAATTTCTAGCTTTTACAAAGCATAGCGAAGGAGAAACACCAAAGTAAAATAGCTCTACCATTAATTATTACAGCTCCAGGCGCAAGGATGCCTACTGCTAACAAACTATGAATGGCAAAAGAAGAGAGTATAAGAACCACACTACATCTTCGGTATCCCAACCATAGGGATTAGCTGACCAACCATGTCGACAAAACTAATATTCCCGAATCACTGTGTTGATCATTAGCGCTTTCAGTTGGCTAAGACCTACAAAACACACTTTTTTTTTTTGGAAAATCAACTAGAAAGGTCACATATATGCCAACAAGTGATCAACTGATTCATTGTGTCCATCGAGATGGGTTAGTCATTTCTTGTCCAGCCTCTTCGAAAAAGTTTAAGTTAAGATGATATATTTAAGCATCACTTATAAGAATGTTTTAACTTTTGGAGGATTTTATTTCATATACAAACGCAATTGTAGGTTTCTATCCCATATTATCTCTAACTTTGAACCCCAATCTCTTGACAATAATAGCAATTCCATTTATCTAAAGTAAATCTTAGCAACACGACGAGTGAATATCTCACTATTATGTTGCTCCCCAGCTCAAGCATTTCCGAACAATACAATTCACTTTGTGGATTTTCGACATATTTGCTTAAAAAAATACAGAGGGTGAATTTTAGATTTCCACTCATAGTCAAATCATCTGTAAGGAGTAAAATTGTTTATTTTACACACTGAAGAATAACTAGACCACCATCCACTAAACAAGATTCCAAACCTTTGATATTCTATTATCATTGATATTTCATGACAAATAATATCATACAGAGTTAGAGTTAGAGGATCCCCATGACCAATTCCTGTAAAAGTTGAAAAATAGTCCAGATTGGTCACGTACATTGACTCTCCTCTCACTTATCTAATGATCCAATCACAAGAATTATCTCCAAACCTTTAGCATGCATCATCGCCTCCTCGGATATAAGAAGTATAATTTGACTGTGTAGCATGTGTTCTCAAAAACAGTTTTTAGAAGCAATCTTGACCTTTTGTTGTGATGAATCTCATGAAATCTGTCATGTAACACCACTATCTCTCCAATGGTATATCTTATGCAAAATAAGTTTAAATATTTGCCACTACTTTGTGTATACTTGCACCAAACCTATTAAAGGGAATATGCCCTAGAGGCACTTAATAAACCTTCACCTTTTTGTCAGAGCCTTACCAATTTTGTAACTGATATTCAAAACATCATGATTTTTGGTATATGAGAATTAATTCCATGATTTTGTCTCCTAGTGTCTAATTATGCTGTAGCTAATAGGCTTGTTGTTTCAATGATTTTCTGATAATATTTTAATCACATCCCATTATGTACTTTATTGTACAAATTTGTAAATTCAGCAATCAAATATCTTATTTTCCTTCATCGTGAACAAGCTCATACACCACTATCAAGTGCCCTTGCATTTTGGATTTTTTATCCAAATCCATGTACGCATCAAAATCTACTACTGATACAATATTGAGTGATCTCCTTGGTGGAATAATTAGCTCCCAAGCGAAATTTATGTGTTACCAGAAATATTCTTAAGCCGTTGAGGGTGTAATCACTTCTCATTGCGTGACCTAAACAAATAAGATAAACACCAACCACTTTGATCACCCTTCTAGGGAACCTTTGTTTCACATAGCTTCTTAGACATGTACAACTATAAACGGAATCGAACAATAAAAACTATTTATGGTTATACGGGCTATGTTGTTTGTCAGTGCATCCCAGACCGGTACAATTCTACACACAGATTAACACAAGAGATTTTTTTTTTGAAACTTAACACAAGAGACATTTATATTTAGGGAACCTACCCCTTTTTGTTGTTGGCTCCGTCCTCTTTTTGACAAGCTGATTTTTCGTTTTGTTTAGTTTAGCGTAGCTTACAATTAACATCATCATCACTATCTGAAGCATTATATCATACGACACAAAAGCCTTTTGCATGTTCGCAAAAGAAAAACAGAAGCATTGTGCAGGTGATCGATGGGATCAGGGAGTGGAGCTTAGCTCAACTGATTGGGGGAGTGGATGTACATCCTAACACCCAGGTTCAAGTCCCCAGGGATGCGAATTTAGGTTCCTATTTAATACTTGAGGATCGGTCATTCCTGGTACTCATGCAATTTATCCTGAGGAGTAGGCTTGGTTATTTATCAAGATAAAAATCCTGGTACTCATGCAATAAGGCTGTGTGCATCCCTAGTTGGTGGAGAGGCCGGGAAGTGAAATTCTCCCCCATTTAAAAAGGAGTGGAGCTTAGCTCAACTGGTTGGGGGTGTGGATGTACAAGCCCAACACCCAGGTTCAAGTCCTCAGGGATGCGAATTTAGGTTCCTATTTAATACTTGAGGATCAGACATTCTGAGGACCAGGCTTGGTTATTTATCAAGATAAAAATCCTGGTACTCATGCAATAAGGCTGTGTGCATCCCTAGTTGGTGCAGAGGCCGGGAAGTGAAATTCTCCCCCATTTTTAAGCTCGTCGTTTAGGGATGGACCAACGCTCTGGCGAGCGTCCCGGCGACGACGGTGCATCTGCCGGACGGCCCTCCGGTCGTTTCTGGGATTGAGTCGCCGCCCAACGTCCTCGCCGGTTGACTCTTGCGCCGCTAGCCTGGGGTGCGACCTGTTCGGGCTCGCGCTTCGCCGCCCTTGGAGATCTGGCAGCTCTCCCCTCTGGCCTAGATGGCCTGGACGCCGAGCACGTCTCCGATCAGGCGTCAGTGGAGGAGATTGAGGAAGTCGTTGATGTGGAAGATTGGGTATCAGACGATTGTGCATCAGAGGTTCCGTTTGAGGCCGCCATGGAAATCCTCGAGGACTCCACGCAAGGAGGCTGGAAATCCGTTTCCAGGAAGGGGAAGATGTCGTACGCGGAGATGGCGCAAAGCTTCTGGGAGGAGATCGGGTTTCCGACCCATACTTCACGCTTCTGGGAGAGAGGATCACCGTCGTCTCCGGTGGCGGCTGCAGGTAAGGTAATCGAGTGTTCTGGTGGTGTTGTGCAGGGTTCCAGTGCGACGTCTTCGTCACCGGCGGCTGCATGTACCACGATCGCGCCGCCATCTAGGAAACCTGGCTCCCCGCTAGGTCTGCGGATGGTGCGACCTCCACGCATGGGGCCATGGAGAGGGCCACTACCGAGACGCCGTATCACGCTGCTTCCAGTGCTCGGGCACTTCTTCGCATCGACGACGGTGGTGGTGTCCTCGCCGGAGTTGAAGGAGAAAGGTGCCGCAACGGAAGGAGCGAGAATCGCGCCAAATCAAAGGCCCCATGCAGTTGATCCTGGCCGTACGCTGGCGTTCTCCCTGCGTCGTGGGATGGCTGGCTTGTGGGCCCGGTGGAATAACCCTAAGGCTCCTATGCTGCATCGATCACAAGCCCTTCCTCACGTTCCGCTCGCGCCGCCTCCTGCCTCGTCTCTGCGCTCGCCGTCCGCGCCGTCCCTTGCTCTGCTCTCGGACTACGGCGCTGGCCGTGTTCCTCGTCGACCTTCAGACTTCAATCAACATCACGCTCCTTCGCAAGGGTCGTCGCGAGTTCTCCGGCCGCCATGTCCGGGCCGCCCAAACGCCAGGGCTTCCAGGGAGGACAGCCGGGGAACTTCTACCCGGCCCAGCAGCAACCGGCCGGGGCGCCGAATGCTCCTTTCCAAGGTGACTACCAGCACTCTCAGCAGCAGCCGGCGGGAGTACATCAGTTTCAGGGATTTGGAGGTCCGTCCGCGCCAGTGCAGCCACCCCCGGGTGTGGGTGCGTTCCTTCAGCTCGGTCAGTTTGCGCCGAGGCCGCCGGCTCCTGCCGTCTACCCGCCGTTTCAGTACTACCAAGGTGGGCAGCAGGCTCTTTTTGTTCATGCTCAGAGTGACGGCATGTTTCAGACGCCTACGGTGGTCCAGAACCAGCAACTTGTGCAGCAGCCAGGTGCTAGGCCGGCCGGGCAGGGTGCTGCCTCTTCATCCGTGGCTCAAAAACGCAAGAAAAAAAAGTAATCAACACCTGCACCCCAGATGATGGCTCCTGGACATGCTACGGCAGGGGGTGCTCCGCCGGGGTTTCCACAACCCTTGTTCTATCACGGGCCTCCGTCGGGTCAGTTTGGGGGACTCTTGGTGCCAGCTGGTATTTCGCCCACACCTCCTGCTACTCTGGCTCAGAATGGGGCTGCAGTTGTGGATGCTCCGAGGAAGCCGACACGTTGCTGGAAGTGTGCTGTGGACACTCATGCGTCAAAGGATTGTCCGGTCATACACTATTGCCTTGTTTGTAATAACAGTGCTCACCCGACCCGGATGTGTCCGACTCTGAAGATGCCAAGGCCTTTGTCGTTTTTTACGGGAATGGCTAATTTTGACACTCTGAATATACATCTCCCTGACAGTGTTTATAAGCCACATCTTCTACCATCGGGTGCGCCAAGTGCTTTGGTCTCAGTCTCTGGCGGCTCGGTGAGGGCCGCGGTTGTTGAGTCACAAATGGCGAGAGTTTGCCCTGGACACTCGCAGTGGAAGTGGGAGGCGATCCCACATGGTGAGAACGCGTTCACGATTGCTGTGCCCTCTGCGGATGATATTCAGCGTATTGATGGCATGCAGCTGGGGGCACCTTCATCCACAGCCCATATCACTATTACTTCATGGAAATTCCAGGATATTCCTCCGATGGTTGTTTTGCAGCCGTTCTGGGTTCAGGTTGAGGGGGTTCCTCATGCTCTTCGTCACTTCCATGGACTTTGGGCGATAGCCTCCCTGTTGGGTGCACCTCAGGATGTGGATCTCGTTACACTTCGGAGTCGTGGAATTGTCTGCGTTCAGGTGGCTTTGTTAGATACAAAGTGTTTCGGAAATTTGGTTGATGCGTCCGGGAATTATGTTCGGGCTGTGGTTATGGTATGCCTGTATGGGTACGACTTTCGGTTTTGTCGCGAGGCTGGGGATTTTGTTCCGGATCCTAATTTCATGCCACACTTCTGGAAACGGAAAGATGATGATGATATGGATGGGGCTGCTGGCTTTGATGGTAGGGGGGAAACAAAATGATTCTTCGGATCGCCGCGCCAATCAGTCGATGAACAACATGGAGGTTGATTCTACTACGGTGGGCAACACGACATCCCATGGAAAATCTGTCGCTGTTTCATCTTTGCCGCTTGGCCATCAGTTGATCGCGGTGACACCCTACAACCCATGCCCCTCTACGCCTCATGCAGTGGAGATTGTGGAGAGGGTCAAACGGGTGTCACCGAACCTCGTCGCTGTTCATGATCATGCTCTGTCGACGGGCGTTACTGTTGCTCCTTTGTCTCGGTCGGTGTCGCCGGCGCGTGGACGGCCGAATATGTTGAAGCGGACAATTCCCAGTCCTGGACTTATGTTTCGTAGTCCGTCTCCCTCTTCTAGAGCTGCTTGTGTGCCGGCCGAAGAACAGCAGGAGGCACAACGTTTGTCGTTGGCTAGCAAGCCTAAGCTGCTGGACGATCCACAGCTGATCCGACCCAAGCAAGCTGATCAGATCACAACGGACGTGCATGTGCATGTTTTGGCCGGCTCTCAGTCTTCCGCGCTGGGGATGTTGGACGTCAGCTCAGCCCAGAAGATGGATCAGGCGAGGACGCTGGCTGCTGCTGTTATAGGGCCGGTTGACTCTCTATCCTCCCAGCAGGAAATGACGAAGGCCGCCGACGACACTGTTGTGGAGCCGCTCCCTGTGGCCTTGGATAGCGTGCATGGCGTGGCGTTTTCTTCTTCGGCATCACCGAAGTACCCGAGCTCGCCGACAGTACACGAGCTGCCCCGGACTGTGACGAGAATGTCTCTATGCCACCTTTGACACCTCCGGGGGTTACGGTTCGGGCCGCCGCTCCTTCCTCTACTACGACGCCACCGATGCCGCCCACGCCGGTGACTCCTGCACCACCCTTGTCGCTGAGGCGGAGCGGGAGACACGCGGTGGGGACATGAGGTGTTTCGGTGTCCGATGAGGATGTCACCTTGAAGGCGATGCGTCGGAAGGCTCAGCAGAACCTGGATAGTAGCGGTAACTCTCACTGTTCTAAGTATTTTTTGCGTTTTTCAGATTCCCGTATAGTATCCAGTTTAGGTAGTCTAGGCGTTTCTCTTGGTAAAAATAGTAATGCTATTTCGGTTTCGGCAAGTGTGTTGAAACATATGGAATATGACCGTCTAACGGTAATTCCTAAAGTTTCCACCATGTTGGATGACCATACTTTTGACGACGAGGAGGCGAATGCCACAATGGATGGTTAGCTTCTCTCTAGTCTTGTTGGGGTCGTGTCTGAGGTTGGTTTGGATGAGACAGAGCTAAGTTCATTATATGATCTAAGAGCCTCGGGTCGCAAATCCAAAACTTCAGCAGAAAAGCGATCTAGTAAAAGGCCCAAAGTTAAAAAAGATACATTTGTTTCCCGATGAATGGCATGTTTCTAAATAGCAGAGGTCTAGGTGACTTGGCTAAACATGTTCACATTGCTGATTGTTGTCGGGATCATAATTTAGATTTTTTGGCTATTTCGGAGACGGGTAGACGAGACTACACACCAAGTTTCCTCAATCGCCTTTCTGGTGGTAGGGACTATGAGTGGGTTTCTCGTCCACCTCGAGGCCGTTCGGGTGGCATCCTTGTCGGTGTACGAGCTGATACAATGGACGTTTTCGCTAGTTCGGTTGGTGAGTTTCATGTTAAACTACACATCCGCAACAAGGCTGATAATTTCCATTGGAGTCTCTTAGCTGTTTATGGAGCTGCTCAGGATGTTTTCAAGGCTGATTTTTTACGTGAGCTAGTTAATCTTGCAAAGGATAATCCGCACCCTATTTTAATTGGGGGCGATTTTAATTTGCTTAGATTTGCGCACGAGAAAAGTAAAGGCCGTTTTGATAATCATTGGCCTTTCTTATTTAATGCTGTCATCGACAGATTAGATCTTAGAGAGGTGTCAATGGTTGGTAGGCAATTCACGTGGGCTAACAGTCTCCCTTTTTCCGACATACGAAAAATTGGACCGCGTGCTAATGTGCACCGACTGGGAAAACAAATACCCAATGGTGACGGTTCGCGCTCTAGAACGTATTGAGAGACTGTCGGATCATGCTCCTTTACTTCTGAACACGGGAACGCCACGCCCTATGTGTAGGAAACCGTTCAAATTTGAACTTGGTTGGCTACACAGGGAGGGCTTCCACGAGATGGTTAAGAATGTATGGGAAAGACCTGTAGTGGGACGTTCCCCAATTGAGAGATGGAATAACAAAATGCGTGTATTACGTAAACATCTCTCGGGTTGGGCACGTCATGTTACAGGTATTCTTAAGAAGGAGAAGCAACGGATGTCAACCATTATTGATGAGCTTGAGGCCCTCGCGGAAGTGAGGTCACTACTTACACATGAGATTGAACTGAAAAGTCAATCTAATGCGCAAATAGCAAACCTACTACGTGAGGAGGAACTCAAGTGGTATCAACGGTCCAAGTCTCAATTTATTCTTGAAGGAGATTCGAATACTCGATACTTCCATAGTGTTGCTAATGGCAGACACAAGAATTAATGTATTCATTCTCTTGTCCATGAGGATGGAAGAATTGAAGACCATGAACAGCTAAAGGCTTACATTACTAATTATTATAAAAATCTGTTCGGCGAACCTGATGAAGGTAACTTCACAATGGACGAAGCCAGAATGGAGGATATCCCTCAAGTTTCCGCTGAGGAGAATGCCTTACTTTCAGCCCCCTACACTGAGGAGGAAATAAAAAAGGCCATTTTACTTATGGAACATAACAAAGCTCCGGGTCCAGATGGGATGCCAGCAGAGTTTTATCAAACTTTCTGGGACACCATCAAGGATGACCTGCTAGTTATGTTCAGCGCTCTTCATGCTGATCAACTCGAGTTGTTTCGGTTGAATTTTGGTGAAATCATTTTGTTACCTAAGGTCAATGAGGCAGAAAGGATTCAACAATTTAGACCTATATGCCTCCTGAACGTTAGTTTCAAGATTTTTACAAAAGTAGCCACGATTCGTCTGAATACAGTTGCTGAACATGTGGTGCGACCGTCTCAAACTGCCTTCATGCAAGGACGTAATATTCTTGATGGGGTAGCTGTGTTGCACGAAACGGTTCATGAGTTACATCCCAAGAAGCTTAATGGGGTCATTATTAAATTAGATTTTGAAAAAGCTTATGATAAAGTCAAGTGGTCTTTCATCCAACAAACTCTCAGAATGAAAGGTTTTTCTGATGAGTGGCGTGCTTTGATTCGTAATTTCGTATCTGGAGGTAGCGTGGCCATCAAAGTTAATGATGACATTGGACGTTATTTCTAGACTCGAAAAGGTCTTAGACAAGGTGATCCATTATCCCCTATGTTATTCAATATAGTGGCGGATATGCTTGCTATTATGATTGAGCGCGCTAAAGTTGATGGTCAGATTGAAGGGTTGATTCCTCATCTTGTTGATGGGGGTCTCTCAATCCTTCAATACGCCGATGACACAATTCTTTTTATGGAACATGACATTGAAAATGCTCGAAATCTGAAATTAATTTTAGCAACTTTCGAGCAACTTTCAGGCCTGAAAATAAATTTCCATAAGAGTGAGTTGTTCTGTTTTGGCGAGGCTCTGGACGAGGCCGATCTCTATGCCGAACTATTCGGTTGTGGGCAAGGTCAATTTCCGATTCGGTATTTAGGCATCCCGATCCATTATAGGAGGCTTACTATCGCTGAATGGAAATGTGTCGAAGAAAGACTACAAAAACGTTTAAGTAGTTGGAAAGGAAAATTGATGTCCCTAGGAGGAAGACTGGTACTCATAAATTCGGTGCTCACTAATATGGCACTGTATATGTTATCTTTCTTCCTTCTGCCAAAAGGCGTGCTCGAAAAACTTGATTATTATCGGTCGAGATTCTTTTGGCAAGGGGATAGCGAGAAGAAGAAATATCGACTGGTCAAATGGAGTGTGATTTGTACACCCAAAGATCAAGGAGGGTTGGGAATTCATGACCTTGAGGTCAAGAATACAGCTCTCCTAGGAAAATGGTTGTTCAAGTTGCTGACCGAAAATGGTCAGTGGCAAACCCTCCTGAATCGGAAATATGTTGGCTCCAAACCGCTGTCACAAGTTTCTTGGAAACATGGTGATTCGCATTTTTGGGCTGGTCTGATGGCTGCAAAATCACAGTACTTTAGATTTGGACATTTTTCGATTAAAGATGGGTCTCAGATAAGGTTCTGGGAGGACTCGTGGTTGGGCAATACCACGCTCCGAGAACAATATCCGGCATTATACAATATTGTTCGTTACAAAAGTGATACCATTAAGAAGGTAATGGCAACCTCACCTCCAGATGTAACGTTCAGGAGAGATTTGATGGGTCAGACGATGGTTGCATGGCAAGCCCTTTTACAAAGGCTAGTAAATATACAACTTTCAGCTGGGCCAGACGAATTTCGATGGAATCTACACAAGAATGGCAAATTTTCGGTAGAATCCATGTATAAGGTTTTAACCCATTCTCATATACCGGTTGATAATAACAAGTTGCTTTGGAAGATAAAGATACCACTTAAACCCAAGGTATTTGGATGATACCTTCGTCGAGGAGTAATTCTAACAAAATACAATCTTGCTAGACGGAATTGGCAGGGAAATAAGAGTTGTGTTTTCTGTCATCAGAGACCATTAAACATCTCTTTTTTCAATGTCGGTTTGCGAGGTCTATATGGTCAATCATCCAAGTAGCGTCTAACCTTTATCCTCCACGCAGTGTGACCAATATCTTTGGGAATTGGTTACACGGTATCGATAATAGGTTTAGGAAGCTAATTAGGGTGGGAGCGCTTGCCATTATTTGGTCGCTATGGCTGTGTAGAAATGATAAAGTGTTTAACGATAAATTGTCTACTCCCTTACAGGTAATCTACCGGTGTACCGGTACACTCCGTTCATGGTCCTCTCTTCAGCGGGTGGAGCACCGAGACCTATTTACGGAGATCTGTGCACGGTTGGAGTCCACGGCGAGGGATACTTTTTCCCGTGATGGGTGGCAACATAATCTAAGGATTGAACCACCACCACTTCAGGCGTAGTTGCATTTGCTCATGATTTGATATGTAATACGTCTTTTTTCAGTTTCGGATTTGGTATTATGGGACAACTGTGTGCATCTTTGTTATGCAGAGGCTGGGTGTAAACGCTTAAACCTTTTAAGTAATAAAGCGCCCTTTATCGAAAAAGGTGATCGATGGGTGCAATTCTTAAACTGTTTAGTAATAACTGTCCTTTATCGAAAAAAAATCAGAAGCAAGCCCGTGACTTTTTTCTTTTCCAAACACAACCGTAAAATGATCACTGTTAATTCTTTCATTCTTGCATGTTTATGTTTTTCCCATCCCCAAATAGTTTTTTTACCTTATCAACTATAGAAGCTTTACACTATTAAGTTTTTTAGAACATTTCCAGTATTAAGTAAACCAGCAGCATGCATATATCATGTGGGCTGAAAAAGATGGGCTCACAAATAATTCCGGAATCCTTCTCGGGCAAAAAGACAGGCGCATAAATAATTCTGGGATCCTTCTCGTGCCATTCACATCATTGTTTATTCAACAAGTATCAAAACCTCTTCATCAAAAGTGGTAAAGAAATGAAAGATACAAAATACATTTTTTTTGTAAGGTCAGCTATGAACAGACTACTAACATGCACACACTAAAATCTCCTGCAGGAGAAATCAATCGCAAATTGGCGAACAAATCAAAACGAGTGGGAGAACATCAAGTACGTGTGATCAGGTCCGTGTCTAGCATTTGGGCATATCGGACGGCGGGGGAAGCAGCTTCTCGCTCGGCTTGCTCCCGTCCTGCACCAGCCATGCCATTCGAAGCCCCCACGTTGTATGCACCTCCAAATGGCAATGCATGAACCATACACCTGGATTATCAGCAAGGAAGCGGATGGCGACCCAACCGCCGGCCGGCACACCCACGGTGTTCCGCTCAACGGGGTCGACGAGGTTGAACTTGGCCGGGTCGTTGGCCGGGTCATAGTTGCCGAACCCTTGCCCGACGACGAAGAAGTTGAAGCCGTGGAGGTGCAGCGGGTGGCTCTCGATACCAAGGACGCTGGTGTCCTGCATCACCAGCTCCACCGAGGTGTTGTACGGCAGCGCGAGCAGCCTGGTCCCCGTGGCCACGTTCGTGTTGTTCGGCGGCGTCCCCGTGTAGTTGAACGGCGAGAGCGGCATGGTCGGGAAGTTGGAGGCGTAGACGCCCCTGGACAGGCCGGTGAAGTGCGACTGCAGCAGCGCCGTGGAAGGGAGCACGAGGGAAACGTTGTTCACGGCGGCGGCGAACTGCGTGCCGTTGGGCCCCTGGCAGGTCATGTTCTTCGGGCACGGGAGCGTGCCCAGCCCGATCGTGAAGAAGAACCGCCTGTCGACCGACTGCGGCACGGCCGCCGGGTACTGCGGCGTCGCGAGGCTGAGGAGTTTGGTCGTGAAGTTGGTGACGAAGTTGGTGTCGTTGAAGAGCGGCAGGGTCGGCTTGAAGATCGGCAAGTCCTTGTTGAAGCTTGACGTGGGAGGCGAGCCCGGCTTGTGGTACTCGAGGATGCCGGCGACGGTGCTGTTGTCAAATGTGCCTGGCCGGATGACGGAGTAGGGCGCGGCGGACATGTAGAAGTTGGCGTTGGGGTAGACCGGCTTGGCGGTGAGGAGGACGTTGGTGGTCTGGCCCGGGGAGATGACCAGGGTCTTGACGGTGAACGGCTTGACGTAGACGGCGTCGACCTCGACGACGGTGAGGGTGTGGTTGGCGACTGAGAAGAAGAGCTCGTCGTTGAGCGCAGCGTTGATGAGGCGCAGCAGGTACGTTTTCCCGGGCGTCACCTTCAGCTTGAACGTGTCTGCGTGTCATACATGCATGAACGGTAATTCAGTAACAGAGCAAATCTTCAGACACCGTACGTCTGACTTGAATTAGTGAGTACGTAGAAAGCTAGCTAGGAAGTCTTTGCTAGCTAGGTGTAACGTAGCTAAGGTTTTGTTAACGTTGCACCGGACGGACTCAACAAACATCAATTGCTAAGGTGCACCAAATGTTAGGTCAAGCATCACTATGGTTCAGTGATAAATAAGCATTAGAATAACTCGATCGAACAACTAACTAGGCACTATTCCGTCTCCGTTTCGAGGAAGAATCTGAATCTGAATTCACTTTCGGTGATTTGGTTGATGATTGATAAACCCACGAGCACACGCTATATAGTCTCTCGTGATCGCGTCACTATCAAAACTAAAAGGTGCATGTAAACTCACCTTTGGCAGAGCAGTTGTAGAGCGGCCCGGGAAGGCCGTTGATGGTGAAAGCGTCGGAGATGTTGGGCGCCCCGCCGACCTTGAGCGCCTGGCTCATGACGTCCTCGGTGTCCGCCGCCCACCACTCACCGAAGATGACGGGGACCTCGTCGTGCGGCGCCGGGAACGGGTAGGGGACGCCGAGCTTGGGGAGGATGACGATGGCGCCGTAGACGGTGGAGCGGAACCAGGAGATGTGCGCGTGCCACCAGAGCGTGCCGCGCTGCCCGGTGACGGTGAACCTGTACACGTACGTCTGGCCCGTCTGGATGGGGCACTGCGTGATGTACGCCGGCCCGTCCGCCCAGCCCGTCCGCAGCTGCCGGATGCCGTGCCTGCGACAGCGACGTACGGCATGTCAAAGAGTGGAAGGAACAACTATAGCTTGGCCAAAAAGGATGAGCATCGAGAGAGACAGATGAATTTGTGCAGGAATATGGTTGCGAGCTCGGCGACGGTGGAACTTGCGTACTACCAAAAGGTAAAGCTAAAGGCTACGACGTAGTACCAGTGAATGGACATATTGTGCGGGACGTGGTTGGTGACGCGGACGTGGACGCGATCGCCTTCCCTGGCGATCAGCTCCGGCCCCGGGAACTGCCCGTTCACAGTCACGATGCTCTTCGTGCCGCACAGCCTCGTCACATTCGCCATTTGCACCTGCAGATCACGGACACCACATGCAGACGATGGTCAACAAGCATGCATGCATGGATCATGGAAGCAGTAGCTAGGCTAGCTATTGGACATGGACACCTACGTTGAAATCGTAGTGCCTGGTGATGCCTTGCGCTTGGACGATGAGCAGCAGCGTCAGGGTTGCCAGGAGGAGAGAGCAAGGTACACCGGAGGAGGAGATAGCCATGGCCATGGTAATGGTATAGAGCTAGCTAGTTTGCTAGGCTTTGAGCTAAGCTAGCTGCTCTATATGTCTATGACGATGGTCTTGAGCTCTCGATGAGAGCAGATGACCTGCAGGGTGATAGAGGACGGAAAAGATGCTGGAGCACAGCGCTCGAGTTTGTATATATAGGGTGTGCCAAAATAAGCCTGCACAGAGAGCACAGCACAGCACCACCCCAACCTCAACCTACCACCACGCCATATATTCTTTTCTTGTGAAGACTGTACATGCAATGCTCATTGGTGCGATGCACAGCTTAGATGGCAATTCTCGTTTGGTGATTCGGTGGATGAGCTATCAGGCCGGAGCTGGATCGAGCAGGCTGGACTAGCTAGTGGTCTATCTTTGGAGTGCGGCTAAAGCCAGCGGCAACCAGCATCTGGTTTTGACCATGATTTGTACAGTAGCTAGCTAGCATGCATTTCGACCCATCGACCCACTGTAATTGGTTTGATTTGCATCCATGCGTAGTCGCGTTTCGTTTCAGATGCAAAAAAAGGAGTTGCCCATAAGCGAAAGGTAAAAGGCTAGTGTAGACGAGAGACTAGCTAAAAGTCGTTATCGTGGTAAATTGGTTGAGGAAAGAAACGGCTGGGAAATCAAAATCACACATTATGCAGGCGAAAACCTTGCCATGCGCATTTCAAAAGGAAAATGAAAAAAAAGGATCTTCTTCTGGAGACTTGCTTGTCGAATCGATAAAATTGAACATGATTGAATGGTCCCTACTTAGCCAATTTTGGTTCCCCCAAATGGATTCTGAGAGACGTTATATATTTATTAACAATGACACTAATTGTCAGAGAGTGATATAAGACCAAGTGCCAAAATCAACTGGCTATAGCAATAATTGAGCATGGCTTCATGACCATTTGATTAAGTTTTACTCCATATATATATGTCCCATGACAATATTGTCAATTAAGTTTTACTCCATTAATGGACAGAAATTCAACACGAGTTGATTTGTCAATTGCGTAATTAAGCAAATCGTTACATCAAAACAATGTCGAAGTCTATTTTAAACAAAAAAAATCCAGATACTGATCGAGTACGAGCATACGGTACATCAAAATTAGGTTGCCCAGCTCAATCGAAACATCATTCCATTCTTATGACACACGCGCCCAACGATTACTTTTGCAAGGGAGAACTCCTGCATACCATCGAGATTGGCTCGTTAATTTAATTGACATGTCAAATATATACTAGAAGATGGGATCATTCCGAAAAGTAAAGCGATGGGCTTGTTCAAAAAGGAAAAGCAGATCCAACGATTGATAGGCAAATAATATTGTTAGTCGCCGTCACCAACCTACAAAGTAGCTAGCTTAGTTTCGTCTAAAGTTCCAATATCGCTAGGCAGTAAACGTCAGTTCGTGATCCTCTCGCCACCTTTCTTTCACATATACAGTAGAACATAGACCCAGTCTGTTACAGAACTCTAGTATTGTATGTTGAACAACGTTGCATGATCGCTTGACATGGATCCCGAGGCATCCATATCCAGTAGGTGCAACCAGCTACACAGTTGGTGCCTTTTGCGTGTCATCTTGAGTTCTTCCCTTTTACTGTTTCCAATGGAGAGAAGGATGCTTGACCCAACCCAACCCCAGGATGCAAAAAAAATTCCCTTCTATTTGTACTGAATTCCTTTTATTAATAGTAGTCTAAAATTGTACTCTCGCCCTTCTCATGGACGCTCTTGGGGCATCTTACTAATCGTCAAGACGGACTCCATAGATGCGTTGGCACTTTCGGATGGTGATTTTCATATCAAAATGCACATTCGTATAAAGCCGATAAATTCATTTGGAGTCTTATTGTTGTGTATGGGCCTGCCCAAGAGGAGTTCAGGGAAGCTTATCTTCAAGAAATCCACACCCATGTATCATTGGGGGACTTTAACTTGTTTCATTTACCATTCAAGAAAAGCAAAGACTGGTTTCACAACGGTTAACCTGTTTTATTTGATGCAGTCATAGACAATTTAGATTTAAGAGAGGTGACAATGATTGGGAGACTGTTAACTTGGGATAATTGTCTTCCTGATTCTACATACGAAAAACTAGACCGCATACTAATGGATACTGCTTGGTGTCACTACGGGCTCTAAAACGTATGGAGGGTCTGCCGAACCATGCTCTCATTCTTTTGACTAATGTTAGGCCTAGTCCATCATGTAACCAACGATTGAAGTTTGAATTTGGATGGTTACACCGTGAGGGCTTTCAGGATATGGTAAAAAATAATGCAACTTGTTGCGGGCTTTTCGGATGAATTTCTAACTCGTTGCGGATCGATATACCGGAGCTATGAGCTTATCGGCGTACCCAACATTTTGGGTACATGATCGCTAACGGAGATGCTCTCTTCCATCTGGCAGCTAAAGAACTTTTCTGAAGCATTATTTTCAATTCTCCCATCTAAAGAATAGAACCTTGAGTGGTCACCTCGGCCTCCCACCGATTTTGCTGTCTCGGCCGTCCGATCTTTGCCAGGCCCGGATCGATCACGGCCGTCCGTTTCGACTTTGACTTTCAACCCCGTCATGTGGGTCGCAGCGGGACGGGCAGTCGCCGCGCGGTGGCAGGGGTCGTGTGACGAGGGGTGTCCCCATCAATACCCAGAGTCGATAGCCTAGGGTTAGAGTTGTGTGGTAGAGAATGCTTAGTGTTAGTAGATTCGTTGGCTGACAAGCGGGAGTTACCCAGGTTTAGGGCCCTCGACTGAGGTAACACCCTACTTCCTGCCTGTCTGTTATTGATTTTGGAATATGCGGCGAGTACAATGTCCAGCGAGGGGTTGATCTCGCTAGGGCTTGGTGGTTTTGGTTGAGCGTGTCCTTGATCGGCTACCCTCCTAGCCCTTATATGGGGGCTAGGTATCGGGTACGTAACCGACTAGGATTAGGGCATCTTCAGTCGTTGCGCCCCCCAGGGCCCAAAACGCTGGATTTCTGCGCCCACCGCGGTGCGAAACGACGCTAAACTGGAACCTGGGGGGGGGGTGTACGGTTTCCAGTCGTGTCTAGCCCAAGTTTCAGCCCATGGGATTAAAAAAACACCGAGCAAGAAATAGGCGAATTTCATTCAAAGACATGTGATTTCATTTCAATTTCATTCAAACTCACCGATTACAGAGATTTAAAAGTAGACATAAAAGTAAACTAAAAACGAGTCGAGCATGCCGAGGCTGGCGGCGATCGCCTGGCTGTAGTCGGGGTCGCCGCCGTCGTCGTCGAAGCTGTCGTCGTCCTTGCGCAGGTGGCTCGGACCTGCGCCGGCGTGGTTGCCCCACCCCGCTCGGGCCTTCACCGTCGTCGTGGTACCACCTGCTCTGCCGCTAGGTCCGCTGCGGCTCCTCCTCTTCGGCCTCCTCCTGGTTATCGGCGTCTAGGATGATGTACGGGACCGACGCGGGGGGCGGCGAGGGGGAAGGAATGCGGCGGCGGGCAGCGGCGCGAGCGCGGTTCGCCTCCACCTCGGCGAGGAGCTGGCGCTGGCGCTCCATCTCTTGCTCCGTGTGTTCGCCGAGGCTCCATTCCTCAGCGAATGTCGGGTTCGCCGACTGCACGGTGTTGAAGGAGACTTCTTGGGCCTCCTTCAGGCCTGGCCACTCCTCCTTCTGCTCCTCCTCCGGCTCCGGCTCACGCTTCGGCTTGACGCGTCGCGGGGGAGATGCTCGCCAGCGCGTCACGGTGGTGCGGCGCTCGCCGATGCGGAGGGCGCCGCTGGGAGGCGCAGGGTGCCCGGAGTTCAGGAGGGGAGGGGTGAGCGAGGAGGCGTACTGCATCCCCGCCAGTGGAGGAGACAGTGACGCGTACCTGGTGCCCGCCAGCGTTGGCGTGGTCGCGGCGCCGGAGGAGGAGGATCCCGCGCCCATCCGGCGAGGCATCCACGAGCGCGGAGGCATCGTTAGCCGGGGCTCGTCGCCGCGCTCGATGTAGTCGAGTACCCACGTCAGGGTGCGGTGCTCGCCGCCCAACCACCGCTTGCACCCGGTGGAGTTGCAGCGGCCCTCCACTGGGCCGTTGTTTCCGCGGTCGGTGACGTCCTACTCGTGGCGGCGGCGGAAGTACTCCGACCAGAAGCCGTCGTTTATTTCCGCCCTCCAGCGGCGTTCGGCGGGCTGGTGCGGAGTCAGGGTGGTGCGGACCTCGGCGATCGCCGCCCTGAACTGCTCGCCGGCAGGAATAGGGGGCACGGGGATGCCTCCCGCGCTGAGCTGCCACCCCCCCCCCCCCCCGCCCGGCGGAGGCGCTGGGGACGCGCATGTCCGGCGGGCATGGGTAGCCCGCGTGGTACATAGCCCAGGCCTCCTCCTTGTGGAGGTGGCGGCGGCCCCAACCGTTCGTGAAGGCGGCGTCGTTGGGGTTGTAGGCCATGGCGGCTAGGTCACGACGGTGGAGGAGAGGAGAGAGAGATGTGTGAGCTAGAGGCGGCGAGAGGGGAATGGCGATGGGCGGCGAGGCTCGAGGGATATTATAGCACCACGCGGCCAGGCGAAGGGGCGGAGCGGTGGCAATTACTGTGCGCCGCGTGAACATGCCACGCCATTACTCCGGCAGCCTTTGACTGGGGGAGCTCACTGGCCGCCCGCCACGCCATTAATCGGACAGTCTTTGACCGACGCGGGAGCCGAGAAGATGAGCACGGGCGGTTTTTGTTGGTGCCATTTTCTCCCGCGTCGCGTTTCGCGCCATTTCGCCCCCCAGGCAGAACCCAGTGGGCTGGGTTTTGCCTGGGGGCGCCAGCGCTATTTTCCGCCAAAACAGCGCTAACTGGGCTTCTGGGGGGGCCGGCTGGTGGAAAAACGGCCTTTCTTGCTTCCCCCGGCGCCAAAAAGGCCTCCTAGGGGGGGGAGGGGGGGCGACTGGAGATGCCCTTCCAAATATGGAAACTATAACGGACTATGCCTAACTCGGGAAACAATCTTCGTCTTGGGTCTTCCTTTATGGGCTTCTTTAATTTACTGATAATTGGGCTATAGTCATCACGTGCACCAGGTACCCACACGATGGGGTACCCGTTTGGTATAACCTCGTAATCGTGGTTCTGTCGAACTATCTGGGTAGAGTCGTCATTTCGTGTCTAAATCATGGCGACAGGACGATGGCCGTACGCGCGTGGCGGCCGCGGTGGCGATGCAGGCTACGAGAGCTACAGGCGGTGCCCGCCTCCACCCCTGCCCTCTCTGCCCGGCGCCCCAAGACATATACATCTCGCCTCCTTGCTTCTAACCCCAGACCAGATATTTCTTGATCTAGTTGTATCAAAGGCGTTGTTGTTCTCGAAATTTTTTTGTAGCTCCAACTCTAAACCATATAGAATGGCGCAGTGAACTACAGTGTGGTCCTCCTTCTGTGTTAGGAAAACATTGTTCATTTCATCGGAAGTGTCGTCAGCGGGTAGGGCATTTGACAAGCTGGAAGGAGAATCCTCAGGTTAAGTGCCATGTTGGTGAAGTTGCTTTCATTGTTTGCTAATTTCTCTTTCTCCATGAACATATTGAAATTCAAAGCATGTGAAGGTCGGCTGCATGGGCAGAGGGTTGATGCGTTCTGTGTGTGGTTGGTGAATCCCCAAGAGGAGGGTGTGAAGTAGCAGAGCAGCAAGATTTATCTCAGTTATGAAACCAAGGTTATCGAACCAGTAGGAGATGAACGTTCCCCTCGAGGTGTCAATGACGCCAGAGTTGGTGTGGCGTAGGAGACGTGGAATCTGCACACAACACAATCAAAGTATTTTGCCCCAACTTAACGGTGAGGGTGTCAATCCCACCGGCTTGCTGTAACAAAAGATTAAACGTATGTGTGGAAGAAAGATGTTTGTTTGCAGAAAGTATCAGTTTTGCAGTTGTGGTTTTATCAGATGAATGAGAAGGACCGCGGTCCACAATTCACTAGTGGTGTCTCTCCATACATAATAATAACATTCATCTATGTGTGCTAAAAAAATTACAGCTAGGAAATTGACAGAATAATGATAAGCAACCCAATGCATATACTAATGATATGGTGTCTAGTGTGATATTCATTCGGGCATTACAACAATATACATAGACCGTTCGAACCGCATCTATTACTAATAATCCAAGTTCCGGTTAGCGTCCGCACCCCTTTCAGTAGTAAGTTGCATGCAATAGATTATCGCCATAAGCACTGTGTAAAGTAAGTAAGTAACATCATCCTTAGATAAAGTACTACTGTTTTACCCCTAGTAGCAACAACACATCTACAATCTTAGAACTTTCTGTCACTGCCCCAGATTTAATAGAGACATGAACCTACTATCGAGCATAAATACCCCCTCTTGGAGTTACAAGCATCCACTTGGCCAGAGCATACACAAGTAACGGAGAGCATGCAAGATCATTAAATAGCACACACATGATATATTATGAAGTAACAACTTTAGTACTCAATATTCATCGGATCCCAGCAAACACAACATAGAGAATTACATAAGATGATCTTGATCATGATAGGCAGCTCACAAGATCTAAACATGATAGCACAAGAGGAGAAGCCAACCATCTAGGTACTGCTATGGACCCGTAGTCCAAGGTAGACTACTCACGCATCAGTCCGGAGGCGGTCATGGAGACATAGATTCCTTCGGGGACGATTCCCCCTCCCGGCAGGGTGCCGGGGAGCAGTTCTGATCTCTCCCGAAGTGGTGACGGCGGCGGCTCGGGACCCGTGGAGGAAAAAGTTATTAACCGTCCTCTGTTTTTAGGTCAAGAGGGTATTTATGGGCGAAAGACCTAGGTCGGTGGGCGCCCGAGGGCGCCACACCACCTCCCGACGTGCCTCCTGATGTGGCCGCGCCCGCAGGTGATGTGGACCCCTCGGGGCCCGTCTTCGTCTCGTCTTCGGTTCTTCGCGATGCAAATATTCCAAAAATAATTCCTGGTTGGCTCGTTTCCAATTTGCGGATATTTCCTTAAGAGCTTTTCTGAAACCAAAAACAACAGAAAACAGGGAACTGGCACTGTGGCATCTTGTTAATAGGTTAGTCCCAGAAAATGCATAAAACTATATAAAATGCATATAAAATATGTAATAACATGATATAACATAGCATGGAACACAAGAAATTATAGATACGTTGGAGACGTATCAATCTCCACAAGCTTAGTTCTACTCGTCCCGAGTAGGCAAGAACGATAAAAGAAGAATAATTTCTGAAGTGACATGCTTAAACACAATCTTGATCATTTAACAATGTAAGGCATGTAAACTGAGATCAAATGAATAAGGGTTGTAGTTTATATTGATATCAAATGAGTAATAAACAAACAAGTAGGTGAAGCAAGCAAATCTTTCAATGATATAGTACTAGATAGCAATCAACTGTGCAAAGTAGATATTAGAGATGATTTAAGCTTCAAGCACGACAATATAATCATCTAATGCTTCCAACAAACACGAGAACTTTATGAAAGGATCAACTCAAGTAATAGCAATATGCACGTAGAAGATCAATATACTATTTGTTCAAAAGAAACAAGCAAGCATTCAACGTTGGTTCCTGGCACCATGATGTTATGGCTAAGAGAATGTTAACGGAGGTTTGGAAGGCCAACGGAAGAAAGGCTCACAATGCTATAGATGATCATTAGACAAGAGAAAGTCATACAATTGAACCTATGCAAGGAGTAGTGATTGCCATACAACGGATGCACAATGAGCTATAAGTATATGAAAGCTCTCCAATGGAACTAGTGGGGGTGCATCCAACTTGCTTGCTCACGAAGACCTAGAGCACTTTTGAGGAGGCTCATCATTGGAATATACAAGCCAAGTTCTATAGTGTAAAGTTCCCCACATAGTTATGCAACTAAGACATGAAACCTCTCTCATATAGAGTAAATGTGCTAAACATGAGCACAAATGATAATCACAAATGATATGGTGCTATACATGAGCACAAGTGTATAATAAAGAATAGTAATGCTGCCCCCCCTTTTTTTTTTCCTTTTTTCTCTTTTTTCTATATTTTTTTATTTTTCTGTTTCACTTTTCGATGGCCTCCTTGGCTCTTTTCACTTTTGGGGGCAAGCAACCTAATTTGATACATGATATATGACAACACACTAATGATGATAAAACAATATACTGATGATACAAGTAACTAATATGAATGTGCCATAAGAATACATATGACAACAGTGCCTCTTCCAGTGTAGCAGGTTATGCAGTGCTCTATCGTAACATGGGTAAAACCACACATAAGCTTTATAGAAACACGCAAATCAATAAACAAGTAATGAATGACAACAAGTCATGTAATGTAAGATGGATGCTGCATGGCAATATATCTCGGAACAACTATGGAAATGCTGTAGTAGGTAGGTATGGTGGATGTTTTGAGAAAGATGTTTGGCTTATGTGTAGGAGAACAAGATGGATATCTCACACGAGTTTGGATGTACCCGCCAAAAATGCACCAACTATGAATGTGAGAAAGGGCAAAACAAAGTACCGAAGAGGCTAGCAATATGGTGGTGGAAGTGCCATGAAAACTGCAGTTTTAGAACTCACAAGTAAAAAGATTCCAAATAAAAATATGATCATGCAAGGCATAATAAATATTACTCCTAGGGGTGCTATGGAAAATGAACAAGTCACTGTTGGGGACCCGACCGTAGCGCATAACATAAAGCCATTACAGTTGCCTTAGGCAAAAAGAAGTCATATACCATTATGCAATCAACTGTAAATTTAAGTGTGGCACAGTTTTCAAGTTTCTCTAGACAACCATTTAATCATTCCACTTCTCTAGACCATCATGTTTACCATTAAGAAAATTAATATCTCAAAACAACATCAATGTTTCAAGTGACATAATTTAATAATCTACAATATTAATGTATCATTTAATTATACCATCTACCACATTTAGCATTTTCTGTTCTCAACCAAATACCAACCGACTTATTTAAAAGATAAACTCTCCAAATAATTAAACAATGAGATATGAGAGTATAAAATAACAAAGCTAACAACTCTAACAAGAGATGATGAAAAACAAGAGCTAGAGAGCAAACAATAACAAAACAAGAATACTCAACGAATATAAGTGAATAATACGAGTATTCATATGAAAAAGCGGAACATGTCTCTCTCCCACACAAAGGAATTCTAGGATCCATATTTATTCATAGAATCAAAATAATGAAAACAAACAGACGCTTCAAGATAAGCACATAAGATGTGACGGAATTAAAATATAGTTTCACTAGAAAAGACCTGATAGTTTGTCGATGAAGAAGGGGGTGCCTTGGGCATCTCCAAGCTTTTACGCTTGAGTCTTCTTGAATTATATTGGGGTGAACCACCGGAGCATCCCAAGATTTGGCTTTACTATCCTCTTGATCACATTATATCATCCTCTTCTCTTGATCCTTGAAAACTTCCTCCACACCACACCAAACTTAGAGTAACTTCATTAGAGAGTTAGTGCACAAAAAATTATGATATTCTGTAGGAACACAATTGTTACTCGACATTAGCTACAGCCACTGATAATTAAAAGGATAAAAAGATGCAATCAAAATAGCAAAAGAGACATTGTAAAATAAAATGGCAGAATCTGTCAAAAACAGAACAGTCCGTAAAGACGATTTTTTTCGAGGCACTTAACTTGCTCAGATCAGAAAAATCAAAGCTAATGACAGTTGCGTATACATCTATGGATTATGAAAAAACAAGGGCAGATTTTTCTGACGTTCCAGTGAATTTATATGAATTTAACGGTGGACAGCAGAAATCTGTTTCAGCACAGGAATTGAATTTTAACATCAACTATCGACTAGAGGCTTAACTTGACACAACATTGCAATAAAAATAAGATATAAAGGAGTTGCTACAGAGGTAGGACAAGTCATTGACACAAGAAAAACAAATTAAAATAACAGAAAATAAAAGTGGGTGGTCTCCCATAAGCGCTTTTGTTTAACGCATTTGAGCTAGGCACAAAGTGAAACTCAAGTATTATCAAGAGATGAAGCATCATCATCAATAAATTCCTCCTAAACATGGTTGGTTGTAATAGGCGTTTTTGGTATCCATGAGTATTTCCTATTATGTAAACCATCTTTTTTAGGCATATAGGGAGGTTTGAGTTTGGGAATATAAATGAACTTTTATTCTCTTCCTACAAAAGCCTTATCTCTCTTAGTTTTAATAGAAGCAAATGTTGAACCTAAAGTTTCCATAACATCTTCTAATTCATCAATTATATGATTATGAGTATCAAGGGTGTTGCTAGTTTCTAAAGCAGTGATTCTTACATTAATATCATCCATTGATTCATTACCCTTGCTAGCATTATCAAGAAAAAATTCTCCATAGAATCCAACCTTTTAATTATATCTTCCAAAGTGATCTCAGTTTTAACTTCTTTAGTAAGGGGTGGTGATCCTACCAAACTTTCAATTAAATTGCAGGCTTCAAAAGCAGGTATTCCAAGAAAATTACCCCCTGTAAGAGTGTCAAGAACATATCTATACCAACTAGAGATACCAACATAAAAATTCCTAAGGAGGTTTAAAGTGGAGTGTTTCTTAGTGCATTTTTATGAGCATCATTTATTCTATACCAAGCATCTTTTAAACTTTCTCCTCCTTGTTGTTTAAACGAACGAACTTCAACTTCAGAACTACCCATTTTCAGCAAAATAATGACAAACCAAAATAACAAAATTCAGGAAAAATAATAACTAAACCGAAATAAACAAAGCAAAAAAACTGAAAATAAACAGCAAACCGAAATATAAAAAGTAATGCAAGTAACTATTTTTTTGTATTTTTGATATTAAGCAAAGAAGACAGTAATAAAAAATAAACTAAGCAAGAAAATAACAAAAAAAAAGATTGGAAGTGCGAAAACTCCCCTCGTGAAGGAATGCTTGTCTCCCCGGCAACGGCGCCAGAAATTCTTGATGCGTTATGTGTGTGGTTGGTGAATCCCCAAGAGGAGGGTGTGAAGTAGCAGAGCAGCAGGATTTCTCTCAGTTATGAAACCAAGGTTATCGAACCAGTAGGAGATAAAAGGTCCCCTCGAGATGTTAACGGCGCCAGAGTTGGTGTGGCGTAGGAGACATGGAATCTGCACACAACAAATCAAAGTATGTTGCCCCAACTTAACGGTGAGGGTGTCAATCCCACCGGCTTGCTGTAACAAAAGATTAAACGTATGTGTGGAAGAAAGATGTTTGTATGCAGAAAGTTACAGGTTTGCAGTTGTGGTTTTATTAGATTAATGAGAAGGACCGGGGTCACTGGTTCACTAGTGGTGTCTCTCCATACAGAATAATAACATTCATCCATGCATGGTAAATAAATTACAGTTAGGCAATTGACAGAATAATGATAAGCAACACAATGCATATACTAATGATATGGTGTCTAGTGTGAGATTCATTCGAGCATTACAACAATATACATAGACCGTTCCAACCGCATCTATGACTAATAATCCACCTTCCGGTTAGCGTCCGCACCCCTTTCAGTATTAAGTTGCATGCAACCGATTATCGCCTTAAGCACTGTGTAAAGTAAGTAAGTAACATCATCGTTAGATAAAGTTCTATTGTTTTACCCATAGTAGCAACAACACATCTACAACCTTAGAGCTTTCTATCACTACCCCAGATTTAATAGAGACATGAACCTACTATCGAGCATAAATACCCCCTATTGGAGTTACAAGCATCTGAAGGGGATCGTGTGCAGAAAACAAAAAATTTCCTAGCAACGATATCCTTAAAACATGCCAAGATCTATTCGATGCAGATATAGTAGCACGGCGGAGATCGGAATACATACCCTCGTAGACCGAATTTACGCTCTGACCCGAGTAGCATGGGGCACGTGGAATCCCGTGTGAATCAGCAAGGACCACCTTGCAAGGCCAAATACTCCTGGGTGACCGATAGCGAAGTAGCGGGGAGTACGCTCCCGCACAAGCGTTGATGACGAAGACGATGTAGCCGACCTCTAGGTTGCGGAGAACTCGGCGCGACGAAGACGACGAAGATGACCCCGAGGTCGGGTGGAGGAAGTAGGCCTCCGAGTACCGCTAGCGCAGCACCTCGCAGGGCGTTACACGCATACGGTGGAGACGACGGCCTCCGAAGCTCTAGTCCAGGACGAGCAGCGGAAGATTTGGACCGGAACACCAGCAGCGTGGCAGCGGGCTATGGTGGAAGAGATCCCCCTCTCAACTCAGCGCAACTCCGAAAAGGGAATCACGAGATCGAGAGAGAATTGGGGAATTAATTGGTGAATTAAAAGGTCAGGGGTGCCCCTTCTTATATAGGCTCCCGGGTGGAGCCAACCTCCCTAGCCAGGCAATTCGGGACTATCCCACATGCCTTGGTGCGGCTAGGGCAGTGCGCCGGTGGGCCCCATTTGGCCCACCTAGGTCGGCCATCCCTCAATCTGAAGCCCTGGGGGGACTCCCCCCCCCCCCCTCATGGGCCTTCTGAAGGCCCATTTAGGGAAACCAGACTTTAAAAATTCGAAAATAAATATATAAAATCATATTTAAATATTAATTACACTAATTAATATCAAACATATTTTATATAATTTATTCTAGCTCCGAAAACTATTTCGTCTCTGCCCGATCTCCATCGGACCATTCCCGGGATGTTCCCGGTGATCTCTTTCCTTTCCGGTTGTCTTGTCAAAACCCCTTAAGTGTGTTACCCTAGAGGTTCGATATAATAACAGATATGATCGAGACTCCTCTCCGATTAATGACTAACTCGTAGGCCTAGACCCATGAATTAATCCCTGTGATATAACGAATGACTTTCATCTATCAAGCCTCGACGTATAGTCTTAAACCCTTTGTCATGGCGATACTTAGCGTGTCTGACATGGGGCTACCTTTCGACTAGCCCACGATGAGGCTACCTGGGCCGCGCCAAGCATAGGGTGGCCCACAGAAGGCCCACTAGGGGTTCCATGTTTCCCAGTCCAAGTCGGTTAGGTCTCATAACCTTCCATATCTGTATTTGCCATCGGCACCAACCGCCCGAGACCTGGCTACCTATAAAGCCAGGAGGGTTGCTCGTCCTAGAGGACACGCCAACAGCCACCACCACAAACCCTAATGAGATCGCAATCTCGCCGCCGTTGTAATCGCTACTTGCCAGCAATAACATACAAGCAGGAGTAGGGTGTTATCCTCCGGGAGCCTGAACCTGGGTAAAACCTTGCTTGTCAGCCGTCGTGATCACCAACACTCCTCTCTCTCCCCCTCAATCAACCCGGGGTGCACAACCCAGGGATTTCTCGAGTTACACCCTCGTCAATTGGCGCCATCTGTGGGAAGGACATCAAGCGTTGGAATCATGGTCGCACCGGCTCCATCCGCAATGAAGATCGAGATCGACGTCACTCGGGAGCCCATCTGCTTTGGCTCCTTCGAGTATGCCCTCCACCCGCCGGACCATCGCCCGGTGTACGCCAATCTGCGCAAAGGTATACATATCACCTTCGGCTCCATATACTGTTTCATCGACAGTCGTGGTATGTTCAGGTCTGCGACAAACGCACCGCGCGTGGCCATGGCACCCGCATCTGTCACCCGCGTGCCACCGTCGACGTCACCCGCCGCGGGAGCCACGCCTACCATACCTACGAAGATCGTAACTGCATCGACTACATCGTCAACCTCGGCGACGGCCGCGCAGATCGAGTCTACTCCAACCATCTCGATCGCACGGTCGACAAGGTCAAGATCTACCTCAACTAGGACTGTACCAGTGCGCGCGACCAAGGGCGTGTCGTCGACTGCCGCGTCACACGCATCCTCGTGGGGTCATCAAGTCTACCCCAAGCCAATCGCACTCGCCCCTGCGACTGCAAAACCTCCGTCCGCAACCACGGTGAAGATCCTCCGAAGACGCAACGGCGACTACGCTGCCCGCCACGTAGCAGCAATTTTCGATCCCGAGCAAGATTCGGATCAAGGAAGCAGCAGCGGCAGCGTAAACACCCCTACCGAGGTCTACCCCCAGCAAGTCTTGATGGCCAACACAGAGCCCCCAGAAGGCAACGATGAACCCGCATATCCACTGGAGGTGGTCATGCCGGACCAGACACGACTCACCATCACGCGAGACATGGGAATCAGGGCCCTGAAGCATGTCGACGACGGCACCTTCCCTGCACCCGACGCGCCTAGATAAGACCACCCGGCGGTCCAGTATTTGCTACGCAAGGAAGGCGAGCGACTTCGTGCCGAAAAGGCCGAACTGCTCAGGCGCAAGAGGGAGCGGATGCATCGAGTGCCAGACGGGCCGCCATCTCGTTCACTTCCTCCACGGAAGTTAACCAAGGGGGACGACGACACAGAGCTCGTGTTCCCCACATGACAGACGCTGATCGAACAAGGGTCACCCGCAACCTCGACTCATCCTTCATCACCGAGGACGAGAACGGGATACATGTCCCCAAAACGGCGAACGCCGCCATCCGATCAGTCGAGACATATCTCCGGCTCACGCAGCCGCCGGAGGGAGATCCACACGCCCTTCTCCACAAGCAACATATCATGTCCATGAAGGAAATCGAGGAAGCTTTGGCGACTGGAGCACCAAACAACCGGGCACGTGAAGAACGAGAGCGCCAAACCCGCAAGCCAGCAACATCAGGGGCCCCGCAGCCGCTCAGACAACCCCAACAAGGCGAAGATCTTCGCAACGTCATCACACAAAGGACAGTAGACCGTAGCCGTAGCAACGCTCAGCTGACGCAATGAACTTGGATGATCCGGCCGACCGCAACTTCAAGCCTAGCAGCGCCGCATGCTTCAGCTTCAACATCCGCGACACCCGCATGCCTAAAGGTTTCAAGTTGACGGTAGGAACCCCCAAGTATGACGGAAAGCAAGACCCGCGCCTGTGGCTTGAAGATTACCTCATCGCCTGCACCTGTCAAGGCGGAACGTCGACTACGGCAATGCAATACATCCAGCTCATGCTCACGGACTCAGCTCGCGGGTGGCTCACCAGCCAGCCCATGGACTCCTTCAAAACCTGGGAAGAATTCCAAGATACTTTCATAAAAAGTTTCTCTGGAACATTCGCAAGGCCGACAACCTACATCGAGTTGCAAGCCTGCAAGCAAGGAAAGGACGAGTCGCTCCGCGCGTACATCCAGCGATGGACAATCCTCCGGAATACTATGGAACCCGTCTCTGAAGACAGGGTGATGGACGCTTTCATGCACGGCGTCGCTCGCCGCGATCTCCTTGAGGAATTTGGTAGGCTCCAGCCGAAAACTACGATCGAGCTCATGAAGGTTGCCAACCAGTGGGCCGAAGGAGAGGACTACGTCCGCGACACCTCCCCAAAGAAGGAAGCCGAAACAAACAACTGGCGAGACGGACGCCAGAAGAAGAAGCAACGTTTCACCAACTCAGACACCATCGAGCTAGTAGCGGCAGGATATAAACCCCCCCGTGGTGACGCACGAGATAACAGTCGACAACATGATCAGAGTCGGCAGTCCAGCTCGGGGCAGTACAATCGCAGCAGCGGCAGCATTAGCCATAACGACGGAAGCCAGAAGCGCGAGTGGAAGCGTCCATTGACCACAGCCGAAGAGCTGATGCAGCCTTGCAAGCATCACTCGTTCCGCAACCCGGAGACAGGCAAGTGGGGCGCTAACTACCTATTGAAGGACTGTCGCAAGGCACGCAAGATTTACCAGGCTATGCAGCAGATCATCACTCCTGTGCAGGCACTTACGACGACCCCGCAGCTCGCCATTTAGGCGGCACCCGCAAACAACACAACACAAGCGGCGGGAGCCTTCCCTCAGCAGCAGCCGCATCATGACGTCCAGATAGCAACGCACGACGCATACCCGACTACGCGAGGACATATCAACATGATTCAAAAAGGACGTCCTTCGAACAGGGTTCAGAAGCTCATCACCCGCCAGGTACTCCAGGCTACCACTAGCACGCGCGCAGTACCGGCATACCTGAGAGGGTCAGAGACACCAATCACATTCTCCAGGGCAGACCACCCGTCGGAGGTGCCGCGACCCGGTCATGCTGCTCTGGTTATCGAAGCCCTAATTGGCGACTACAGCCTGAAGAAAGTATTCATGGACGGAGGCAGTGGCATCAACATCATCTTCGCCGACACCCTGAGAAGAATGAACAAGTCGACAGAGAAGTTGCCAGAGTCAGAGACCACCTTCCACGACATAGTACCAGGGAAGCAATCACGCCCATGGGAACAATCACACTCGACGTCGTCCTCAGCACACCCGAACATTTCAGAAAAGAGTCGATCGATTTCGAAGTTGTCGACTCGAAATCACAGTACCACGCCATACTTGGGCGCCCAACTTTTGCCAGGTTCATGGCCATACCTCATTATGCCTACCTGATGATCAAGTTGCCCGGACCCAAAGGAGCAATCACTGTGCGTGGCGACTTCGACCGCTCGAACAGCTGCGACCGAGAGTTCAGCAGGATCTCCAAGTTCTTCGGAGTCGAAGAGCACTTCGAGGCCATATCAACCGACAACGACAAGACCATCTTTCCACTTCGTAAGAAGCCAGCCAAGGACGCCGCCTTCAACACAAACGACGACACCGTTACCCACCAAGTCCATCCGACTGACAGCAGCAAGACGGTCAAAGTATCGTCAAGCTTGACCCCCGCATAGGAAAGCGCGCTCGTCGGGTTCCTGCGTGAGAACTGGAAAATCTTTGCATGGCAACCTTCTGACATGCCAGGAATACCCAGGGAACTCACCGAGCACTCTCTAAAAGTCCACAAGGATGCAAGACCAGTCAAACAAGACATGCGACGCTTCTCAGGTCCCAAACGGGACGCAATAACCGCAGAAATCGACCGGCTGTTGCACGCCAAGTTCATCCGAGAAATCAAGGACTCGGACTAGGTCGCCAACCCCGTCCTGGTGGAAAAGAAGAAGACGAAGAAACTGCGCATGTGTGTAGACTTCACAGCAGTCAACAAATGTTGTCCAAAGGATCTCTTCCCGCTTCCGCGGATAGACCAGATCGTCGACTCAACAGCAGGCTGCGAGCGCCTATCTTTCCTGGACGCCTACTCAGGTTACCAGCAGATCAGGCTGAAAGTCGAAGACGAAGAGAAAACAGCATTCATCACACCCGACGGCGTTTTTTGCTACCAGACGATGCCTTTCGGGTTGAAGAACGTTGGCGCCACGTATCAACGCACCATGCAGGCATGCCTCAAAGGGCTTATCGGGCAAATTGTCCAAGTCTACGTCGATGACATCGTTGTCACGACCCGAAAAGAGGATACCCTAGTCGACGACCTCCGCAAGGTCTTCGCAGCACTAGACGCATATCAGATCAAGCTCAACCCAGAGAAGTGCGTATTCGGCGTGCCAGCCGGAGAATTGCTGGGCTACCTTGTCTCCGCGAGAGGAATCGAAGCAAATCCTGAGAAGGTGCAGAACATAATCACGATGCCAGCACCCACCAAACTCAGGGAAGTGCAACGATTAGCCGGCCGAGTCGCAGCTCTCAGTCGGTTCATAAGTAAGTTGGGCGAGAAGGCATTACCCTTCTACCAACTGATGAAGAAGACGGACAAATTCGAGTGGACACAGGAGGCGCAAGAGGCGTTCGACCATCTCAAAAAGACCCTGACGACTTCCCCAGTCCTGGTGGCACCACTGGAGAACGAGCCGCTATACCTATACGTCTCAGCGACAAACAGGGTGGTGAGCACGGTACTCGTGGTTGAGCGAGAAGAAGAAGGACATCCTCATCCTGTCCAGAGGCCAGTTTATTACCTCAGCGAAGTGCTAACACTGTCCAAGCAAAACTACCCGCACTACCAGAAGCTGGCATACAGGGTCTTCATGACTTCAAGGAAAGTTGTCCACTACTTCTCCGAGCACCCGATCACGGTGGTAAGCTCCTCCGGCCTAGCAGACATCCTCACCAATCAGTGCGCGACAGGACGAGTCGCCAAGTGGGTTGTCGAGCTAGGACCCTGGGGGCTGAAATATGCTCACCCGAAATCTATCAAGGCCCAAGTACTTCCGGAATTCACTACCGAGTGGATAGAAGCCCAGCTACCAAACGTCCCCGACTTATCCAATGTGTGGACGATGTACTTCGACGGCTCCAAGAAATTCAAGGCGGCTGGGGCAGGAGTTGTGCTCATCTCCCCCAAAGGCGACAAGTTGAAGTACGTACTGCAGATGGACTTCCCAACACCCTCCAACAACGAAGCCGAATACGAGGCCCTGATCCACGACATGCGGATGGCCAAGAACTGCGGCGCCACACACCTTATGATCTACGGCGACTCCTACCTGGTTGTGCAAGAAACCATGAAGTCCTGCGACGCCATCGCCGACAACATGATCGCCTACAGAGACCTGTACAACCAGCTGGAGGGCGCCTTCGACGGCTGCGAGCTACGACACATCGGCCGTGACAGCAACGAGGAAGCCGACATCCTCGCCAACATGGGATCAGATAGGGTACCAGTACCACCTGGCGTCTTCCTCGAGCGCATCACGCAAAGGTCCATCAAGACTCGACCCGCAGCAAAACCATCCACACCGGCAACAAGCACCGTGAACCCGCCCAGCCAAGCAAAGGAGCCCATGGAAGTGATGCTAGTCGAAGCTACCTGGAAAGGGTCGTACCTGGCATATATACTGCACCAGAAGTTGCCGGCGGACCCAGTAGAAGCAAAACGCATCATCAGGCGCTCCAGAAGTTTTACCGTCATCAACGGAGAACTCTACAAGAGAAGCATCTCAGGGATCCTGTAAAGGTGCATAGACCCAGTCAACGGCCAAGCCATCCTACTCGACATCCACGCGGGCATATGCGGGCATCACGCCAGAAGTCGAGCGCTGGTAGCCAAAGCATTGCGAGCCGGGTTCTACTGGCTAACAGCTATGCAAGACGCAGAAGATCTAGTAAAGAAATGTACCAGGTGCCAGGTGTTCGCCAACAAGCCGCACGCGCCGGCATGAGAGTTGAAGACAATACCACTAGCCTGGCCCTTTGCCCAATGGGGATAGGACATGGTGGGCCCGCTGAAGAAATCCTCACCCGGAGGGCACACTCACCTCCTGGTTGCAGTCGATAAGTTCACCAAGTGGATTGAGGCCGCACCCATCAGAAGTTCGACTGCATCATCAGCGGTCAACTTCATCAGGTCCATCATCTTCAGATTTGGAGTTCCGAACGGGATCATCACAGACAACGGCTCGAACTTCACAGCCGAAGAATTCAAAGACTTCTGCTCAGATCAAGGTATCAAGCTCAACTACGCGTCTGTCTCGCACCCGCAATCCAATGGACAGGTGGAGAAGGCCAACAGTCTCGTCTGCAGTGGCATCAAGAAACGACTGCGTGTGCCACTCAAACGCGCAGCGAGCGCATGGGTCAAAGAACTGTCGTCAGTCCTCTGGAGTCTGCGGACCACGCCTAACAGATCCACCCAGTACACTCCATTCTTCATGGTGTACGGTGCAGAAGCAGTGCTACCCTGCGATATCAAGTTTGACGCACCACGGGTGGTCGCCTACAACGAGTCAGATGCAGAAGAGGCACTAGAAGACAGCATGGACATATTGGATGAAGCACGCGACATCGCCCTAGCGCGATCAGCCGTATACCAGAAAGACCTGCGCAACTATCACGGACGGAGATTGCGACCAAGAGCTTTCGTCGCAGGTGACCTGATCCTCCGCCTCAAACAGAAGAAAGTGCACAAGCTCGCCTCCCCATGGGAGGGTCCATACATTGTGACAGAAGCAATTGGCAACGGAGCTTATCGCCTAAAGGACTCGAAGACAGGAGCATCCTGCAGCAACCCGTGGAATGTCGCACAACTCTGGCGGTTCTATGCTTAGTCGACTCAACCATTGTAACAATGATATCATGTCAAGACGGCAGGTTTCGGACGCACTCTTTCCCTTTCGCACAGGTCAAGTCAAAAATCCTAGGTCACCACCCGACGCACTCGGGGCTGCACCTCACAGGTCACACTTGAAAATCCCTAGGCCGCCACTCGAACTACTCGGGGGCTGCGCCATACAGGCTACACTGCAAAAATCCTAGGCCGCCACCCGAGCCACTCGGGGGCTGCGCCAAACAGGTCAAGTCCTAAACCCTAAATCGCCACCCGATAAAATCGGAAGCAGCGGTGTACAGGTCTCACTTGAAAAAAATCCTAGGACGTCACTCGACTCACTCGGGGGCTGCGCCACACAGGTTCACAACGCAGGCTTAGGCTGTCACCCAAGATACTCGGGGGCTGCGCCACACAAGTCAAAGCCAAAGCAAATACTCGCACAGTAATGCAAATAATTTTGCTCATTACTCGAGAACTCTTTTAACTTCATATACTGTCATTTACATTGGCATATTGGCCACCTATAACTAACCCTGTAAAGCAGAAGAAAAATATTCTTAGTCTGCAGACTCGCCCTTCAGCGCACCTAGTGGGCCTACGAGACGCTCACTATGCTTCTGCACCTGCTCGATCATCTGGCACACTGCCGCCAGGGTATCAGCGTACTCGGCGTCGCCAGGCAGTCCACCCATCAGCCTCTCCAATGGAAGGTTCGGCCGATGCAGCCGAACGTACGCCAGAGCCGCATTCGCCCCGGCGACGAGTTGAGCATGGACGATCTCCTTCAGCGCATCACCATCACGAAACCTCTCCAGCAAGGTGGCCAGCCCATGTGGCTGCCCATTGTGCGGGAAGTAAACACGATGGATGTGCCAAAGGGTCTTCCGGCAATTCTCCAGAAGGAAAGCCGCACGCCAAGTTCGGTCAAGCATCAGAGCAAGGATGCGCCCTCTCGACTTGTTCACCCAGAATTGGCGAGCTTCGTAAGAGTCTCCAGACGCCTCCCGGGTAACACGCTCTTCAACGCGGTCCCGCTCAGCCTCCCAATCCGGGTTCACATCTGCATACACAAGCCAGAAGTCAGAACCAGCAAGTTTTAACAAGGAAAAGCAGCCGCAGAGGATACCAACCTTGAAGTTGTCGACTGATCAGATCGATCTCCCCGATCAGAAAATATTCACGCTGGGAGAACCCTGCGGTAGGATGCGACCGGGACCAATGCAACAACAGCTCGGTATTCTTCAAGTTTGACTCAAGATCAGCCACCTTATTCTTCAAGTATGTGATGATTCGCTGGTCGTTCACGCTTCGCGGAGGAGCTGGCGTCGCCCGATGACGGCGAGCACCCGAAGAAGATCCCTCGCCACTCGGCCCAGCCGCAGACGCAGGGGAAGTGCCGCCGCGCACGTCAGTCTGCCATGAGTTCGCAGAGTCAATACAAATGCGCGACCGCTCAACACAAGCAAATATAGTTGAAGACATACTCAATTTCAGCACAAAATATTGTTCAAGGTCAGAAGACCAAACAAAATACCAGTCATTACAAACAAAAGTTATATGTACAGGCCACGACGACTGCCAAATCCCTATACCACTACTACTCCGGGGCAGCAGACTCCGACCGGGAGCGGGTCTTCTGGGAGGCAGCCGCCTCAGTCGCCTTGGCGAGCGCCCTCTCAAAGGTAGCCACAAGCTTCACAGCTAGCTGTTTAGCCTGCGCCTTCACTCCACTCAGCGACGCGGTCCGGCCATCAGCCCTCCGAGGGAAGCCGCTGACGACCTTCTCGAAATCGCCATGAATCTGGTGACCTAGAAGGAGCTGGAATGTGAGCTCGGAGCCGCGTAACATCTGCGTCTGGGTGAAGTCCACGAGGGTGGTCGCGTCGTCCTTAAACGGAGCGGCAAGAGCGTCGATGGCAGCCGGCGGTGCATCACTTGGGAAGATGCTTCGGTGCACCGTCGTAAGCGCACCAGTCGACTGCTGCAGCACAGCTGCCGACTTCCTCGGCGCATCGGACGCATACGCGCATACGCGGTCGAGGAAGCCGACAGCAGTCGCCAAGTCAACAGTGTCAATCGATGAGCCCTCCGGAGGGGCTCCGCCGCAGTCATCTAAACAACGGGGAATGGTAACCCGCTCTTCCCGACGTTCTTGCGAACGAGGAAGAGCGACTTCCATAGCGCCCAATGGGGTGCAACCCCCAGGAAGCAATCACAGAGCACAATAAAGCCCGCGATGCTCAAGACGCCATTGGGGGTCAGATCATGGATCTGAACCCCATAGGCGTACAAGAGACCGTGCACAAAATCATGCAAGGGGAACCCGAAGCCCCGCGGAAGGAAATCCACGAAGCATACGCATTCCCCCTCGCGGGGCGTGGGGTAGACTTCCTTGCCAGGAGCGCGTACCTGGACTTGGTCAGAAGAAGGTAGGAGGCCTTGCTCGCCGAGGAGTTCGAACTCCGTCTTCTTCACAGACGACCTTTGCCAGTCGCCGTCAGGCTTCTTCGTCAGCTTGGCTTCGTCGGCGGCGGCGGAGGTGCCAGCGGCGGCCTTCGATTTGCCCATGGTGCCGTAGGGCAGCGCAAGGTGCGAGGACAAATAGCACGGAGCTCGGATGAGGGCGAGAATGGCAGAAGGCAAAGAACAGGAGGCACGGATGGATGGAGAAGACGATACCATCGGGCGGCGGCGCAGTACTTATGCCTCGGCGAAATCCATCTCAGCCGTACGTCGCGAAACGGTTCCGAGCATCTCCATCCGGCCGTCCACGTGTCAAGCGAAGAGGCCAACCGTCGCCCGCCCACTTCCTCCACTACGCACGAGAATCGAGGCGTCATCATCGTGCGCGAAAATTTCGCGCCCAGTTCGGAGATGTGACAACTGATGACCGCGGTCAGCTCTGCCAGTGGGCCCCGCCACGTCATGTCCCATCGAGCACTGAGGCGTGCAAGTAAACGTAAGCAGTGACGCCATCAAGCCAACGGCTCCAAGCAAGTGAACCAGCGCGATAACTCGAGCGCAAGATTCGAGTAGTAAGCTTCAAAGCTGAAAGGACTCAGTAGGACAGAGTGCTGATCTGAGAACCCGAAACATCCATTCGGGTGACGAAGAAAATTGAGTAAGCTCAAGCAGCCGAATCAAATCAACATGTAAGCCAACATGCCGAGTAGAAGCGAGCTTCACAGGAAGAACAAGACAAAGAAATTTGACTGAAGATGTTACTCCCATCGGGAGTGTCCTCGTCGACTGAAGAAAACGAGTGCAAACTCAAAGATCAAGCAATCTAGTGGCGCGTCCAGGAGGAAGAAGTCCTTTGCCCGACTCTACGCTTCGACCAAGCACTCGGGGGCTAATGACGTGGGGCTACCTTTCGACTAGCCCACGATGAGGCTACCTGGGCCGCGCCAAGCACATGGCGGCCCGCAGAAGGCCCACTAGGGGTACCATGTTTCCCAGTCCAAGTCGGTTAGGTATCATAACCTTCCATATCTGTATTTGCCATCGGCACCAACCGCCCGAGACCTGGCTACCTATAAAGCCAGGAGGGTTGCTCGTCCTAGAGGACACGCCAACAGCCACCACCACAAACCCTAGCGAGATTGCAATCTCGCCGCCGTTGTAATCGCTACTCGCCAGCAATAACAGACAAGCAGGAGTAGGGTGTTATCCTCCGGGAGCCTGAACCTGGGTAAAACCTTGCTTGTCAGCCGTCGTGATCACAACCGCTCCTCTCTCCCCCCCTCAATCAACCCGGGGTGCACAACCCAGGGATTTGTCGAGTTACACCCTCGTTAGTGTCCAAACGTCGTTCTTACATATCTCCATATCTTGCTGACCTTGTTACCGACATCGTTATCTTCTACTCGTCTATGATATTATGTCAGCTGGTGACCTAGTCACATGTTTGCAAACTCATTTGACATAATCTCACTGAGTGGGCCCTAGAGTATCTATCCGGCTATGCGGACTGAGAAATCCCGCTATTGACCCCTCGTCTCAACTACCCCCTTCCGATACCCAAAAGTATCACCGTTATTGTCACACTAAATAAGATATCACGTTTGGTGCAATCAAGGTATCTTTAACGAATAACAATAAGAGTTGGTCTCACGGTCTTAAGGCGTAATGACTATGTCCTATAAATACTGGGTATGTCCATCACATTGTTACACCTAACGATATGACTTCCATTGCCGACCGGCACCATGCCCTATGATCGGAAAACCTCGATCATCAATCGCGCAACGAAACTAGTCTTGGTAGAGGCTACTAGGGACCTGGTTTTTTATCTACCACACATGTATTAATGTTTTCGCTTAATACAGTTATAGCATGGTATAAAACATATAATGAACAATTGGGATATTGCCAATAAATTGTGTTTATTAAGTGCCTATAGGGCATATTCCCTTCAGTCTCCCACTTGCACTAGAGTAACACTTAATCTAGATTACAACTTGCTAAAAGTTCAACACCCATAGCATCTTGGTGCCTGCTCGCCTCGTGGAAGAGGAATACAGTCAATAGATCTCACACATTGAGACCTATATGTGCTCTGCAACATTTTATGTCACCTAGTTTGACATCATCCCGTATCTTACATTGACGGTGAAATATATCCTAGTGGATGGAGTGAGACTCGAGCATTCGCGTAGCATGGGGCTTAAAAGTCTAAGAGATCTATTAAGGGGACCACCTACGCTCGGAAAACTGCTCAGTCCATTCACACTTGCTACTTATGAAGTTGCGATATATTTCTATACCTATGTAGATTATGCGATAGTGCATTCATATGCGACTTCGCAAACTAACCATGTCTATCTTCAAAATAAAGGACATCTCCTATATGAGATTTCTAGTTGCATGGGTCAGTGTCATAACTTGCATCATCGTAACCGCTTTACGGCAAGTTGTCTTTCCACTCTTACCCTTTACTAGAAAATATATCTTCAGTTCTCATAAACACTGAAAATATACTTAACGTTTGTTCATTGATCCACACAAGGATCACTCTAGAACCTGTTCTTCAACCAAGAACTCGGGTCACACCAAGTCGAGCTTTCAGTCTGATAGCATCTATGTCTGATACATAGATAATGTCGAACATCATTTGCTATTACTGAAAATGCCAAGATAAACTTATTATTTTATCTAGTCATACAAGCAAGAACCTCTTTCTTCGCTTGTTCTATTCTGAAACACTTCAGAATCTTAACTTAGGAAATATTCCGACATAATGTTATTAATCCCCTTATGATCTATACAATTATAAATCGGATGCCTAATACTCCTAACTTCATTTTATAGAAAATTTAATCACTTAAATAATCCTTTACACTCTACTAGAGGATATGTGTCATTCAGTATGTTGTTACATACAAAATCACAAATGACACCTAGCTCCCACTCAAATATGCCTTCCGCATATAAGATCAAGGAAAGCTACTTAGCTCCCACTCACATCTTTACAAATGCAAGTTTCTTCAACTATTTTGGACAACTCCAAAATCCTTTGATCACATTATCAAAGTGAAGATTCCAGCTCCGATATGCTTGCTTTAGCCCATGAATGGACAACTGAAGTTCGCATACATGTTTAGCATCCTCAGGATCACCAACTCTTTCTTAATGACACTATTAGGAAACATGGTTTCATTATCCATCTATCAATTTCTCATTCGAAATTATAGTGATTGCTAAACGACCCATAATAGATTTAGTCTTCGCCAATTGAGACAAACTCTCATGTGGTCAACTTTTGAATCTGTCGGAACTGTTTCACGACAAATCGATCCTTCTCAATGTCTATTCTCTCATAAATTCCACATTCTAATAACATCCTAGATGCCGTCAAGAAGATCTCCCAAGTCATTACCTGGTAATTGTATATGGATTTTATTTCGGATCATAAATGACTCATAGCCATTTCTCAGACTTAGGTCTACCATCTCTTCTTCGTACTTCGTAGGTCTGTCATATTCCATTAATATGACCTTCATAACAAGATTGTCGTAAGACACAGTGAGGAACACAACCTCGTACGCCTACGTTCTTAGTATGAGCTCCGAGCATCATGATCTTATATCATCAGCTTTTTCAAGCTGTGGAGCATGACACCGAAAACACTTTCGGTTGCACCACTCTGATGTCTAGAGAGGAAGTTCACCAACTTCATCTTGCTCTACTTTCTTTCTCACTTATACCCTTGGATAAGAAACTATTTCTTTCGCAAGGTATATCTCGGACACAATATTTCCTATGTCGTGAGACAAGTACCCAACTAACTCTTTAGGTACGGTACACTACAAAGATTAATACATTTTAGGTTTGATCACATCGAAACACTAAATTGCTGAAACGATAATCCAGGCTAAAAGCCACGCCATCACTCGTATGGTATTGTCTCCATGGATTCAAATGGTTTCCCTATTATCTAACGTGAATGTTACGTTTCTACCATATGACTCTAATGATCACAATAATTCGGTAAGAGATTTATTTACCACACACTATCCGATAGGGTGCAATTACGACGTCCTAACACACCATAACACTATGGTGTTCCATGCGACGTAATTTGTGGAACTCTTCTCACAAGTCTTCCAATGATATGCCAACATTATAACTCAAATCTTCATTTCCTCGATCTGTATCGGGGGAATTTGATTTTCTAGTTAAATTTATTTCCTACTTCATTCTGAACTTGTTTGATCGAAACAAAATTCCAGACTAACATTCCCCGGAGTGGATATCCATATATCTACTCGGAATATTCATGAAGTCTATGAAATAAAGACTTCCACTGCACGTTAAAGTACTTCATTGATTCACATACACCCATATGCACGATTCTCAACAAGCTATACTCAAAACGTTTAGTGAAGTTCAGAAAATAAAGGTCTCCACTACCCGTCAATTACTTCATTGAACCACATACATCTATATGCATGACTATCTATAAGTTATATGCCCGTTTTCCGAAAACGGTGTCACAGTTATTTTGCAAGTGTCAAAAGATCAAATCTTAGGACTTGTAGATACATCTGGTATGAAGCTAATGCATTGACTATAACATTGACATGAATTAAACGGTAGTGCCACACATATGTGGTGTCTTTATTAAGTTTGTATCCTTTGACATTAAAATTATGAATGTGGGAGCTTCTACCATCTAAATTCAAATCGGCATATGATCATTGCTTCGTAAGTATAGGACAACGAATTTGTCATTAACATATATGAACAAGTGTCTCGATAGAGGAGACACACTTATAACGATCATACTAACAGGAGATCATAAAGAATTTATTCAAGTGGTAGATCTAGAGGGACAGTGTCTATGGCCATCACAACAACTTGTCTGCCATTATCAACAAGCAATGTCGCCTCATCCTTTCAAGCTACTCAAGCAGTAAACCTGGTTTTCATAAAACATGACTAGTTCAAAACTTAGTCACTACTGCGAGTACTTGCTTAGCTAAAACATTCATAATATGTATATCATATCTACACCATCATCATCGATGACTTCCGGCGATCTGTTTCATCTTACTGATACTTCCAACGTAATCAAAAACCATGAAGGTGAACGTGAAGGGAATATGCCCTAGAGGCACTTAATAAACATAGTTTATTGTATTTATCCCAATCGTTCATTATATGTTTTATACCATGCTATAACTGTATTAAGCGAAAACATTAATACAGGTGTGGTATATAAACAACCAGGTCCCAAGTAGCCTCTACTAAGACTAGTTTCGTTGCGCGATTGATGATCGAGGTTTTCCGATCATAGGGCATGGCGCCGGTCGGCAATGGAAGTCATATCGTTAGGTGTAACGATGTGATGGACATACCCAGTATTTATAGGACATAGTCATTACGCCTTAAGACCGTGAGACCAACTCTTATTGTTATTCCTGAAAGATACTTTGATCGCACCAAACGTCGTATCTTATTTAGTATGACAATAACGGTGATACTTTTGGGTATCGGAAAGGGGTTGTTAAGACGAGGGTTCAACAGCGGGATTTGTCAGCCCGCATAGCCGGATAGATACTCTAGGGCCCACTCGGTGAGATTATGTCAAATGAGTTTGCAAACATGTGACTAGGTCACCAGCTGACATAATATCATAGACGAGTAGAAGATAGCGATGTCGGTAACGAGATCATGCTAGGTATGGAGATATCTGAGAATGATGCTCGGACACGCTAAGTATCGCCATGACAAAGGGTTTAAGACTATACGTCCAGGTTTGATAGATGAAAGTCATTCGTTATATCACAGGGATTAATTCATGAGGCCCAGGCCTACGAGTTAGTCGTCGATCATAGAGGAGTCTTGATCGTACCTGTTATTATATCGAACCGCTAGGGTAACACACTTAAGGGGTTTCGACAAGACAACCGGAAAGGAAAGAGATCACCGGGAGCGTCCCGGGAGGGGTCCGATGGAGATCGGGCAGCGCCGAAAGAGTTTTCGGAGCTAGGAAAAATTATATATATTATGTTTGATATTAATTAGTGTAATTAATATGCAAATATGATTTTATATATTTATTTTCGAATTTCTTTAGGCTGATTTCCCTAAATGGGCATTCTGGTCGAAAGAAGGCCCATGAGGGGGAAAACCCTCAAGGGAATTTTGTGGGGGAGGCTTGGCCAGCCTAGGTGGGCCAAATGGGGCCCACCTAGGGCCGGAGCACCATCCCTAGCCGCACCATGGCTGTGGGATAGTCCCACATTGCCTGGCTGGCAAGGTTGACTCCCCTGGGAGCCTATATAAGAAGGGGCACCCCTGGCCTTTTAATTCACCAATTAATTCCCAATTTCTCTCTCGATCTCGTGGTTCCCTTGTCGGAGCCGCGCCGAGTAGAGGAGGGGGATCTCTTCCACCATAGCCCGCTGCTGCGCTGCTGGTGTTCCGGTCCAAGTCTTCCGCTGCTCGTCCTGGACTGGAGCTTCGGAGGCCGTCGTCTCCACCGTATGTGTGTGACGCCCTGCGAGGTGCTGCACTAGCGGTACTCGGAGGCCTACTTCCTCCACACGACCTCGGGGTCATCTTCGTCGTCTTCGTCGCGCCGAGTTCTCCGCGACCTAGAGGTCGGCTACGTCGTCTTCGTCGTCAACGCTTGTGCGGGAGCGTAATCCCCGCTATTCGGTCTACGAGGGTATGTATTCCGATCTCCGCCGTACTACTATATCTGCATAGTGTAGATCTTGGCTAGTTTAAGGATATCGTTGCTAGGAAATTTTTTGTTTTCTGCACACGATCCCCTTCAGTGGTATCAGAGCTGATCTATCGTAGATATAGCTGTATGCTGTTAGAACCCGTGTTCTGCACGGGGGCACAGTTCCTGTTATTTGCTACCCTCTAGCGTGCACTTGTGAATCCAGCGGCATCGAGTAGATGAAGCGGCCCGGACCGACTTTACGCGTACGCTTACGCGAGACTGGTTCCACTACTGACATACGGCTTGTACCGTATATGTGGCTGGCGGGTGCCTGTTTCTCTCTCTTTAGTTGGCTTTGCATTTTCAATGGAGGGCCCGAAAGGGATGCTTAAACATGCAATTATTGGATCGTTGTTGTGGTCATAAGGTTCGTAGGTATGAAGCGGTTCTATTTACGAAATCCCCAAGCCACGTAAAATATGCAAAAGATAAAGTAGAAGCGTCTAACTTTATTTTGCAGGGGCTATGTGATATGGTCAAGGTAGGTTTATTAAATTGTTTATAAACTGCGGGCGCCAAGAAGACCATGGCGCAATGGACTATATCACATTGCATTACATTTGATGTTTTGTGTGCATCTTATATTGTGTGATTGTGTGTATAGTATACATTAGTTACACGGCGGTAGCTATATAAGATGATCCCTTCAAAATACCACTAGTGTTCTCCCTCCAACGCGCACCACCAAGAAAGTTCTACGTTATGAGGCAGGCCGTGATGATCGGGTGTCAGACATATCTTACGGTGGGTGTAAGCCATGTTGCACAAGCGTCAGCGTGGAGGTTTTTGGTGGCGAGCCTAGCATATTCAGAAATATGGCCTCATAACAGGGAGACCGAAAGGTCGAGCACGAGTCACAAAATTGGTGTGGCGGACATTTGTCTACTCTTGAAGTTGTGTCGCCGGCTCTGATGATGAGGGGTGGTGCAATGGATGGGGGTCGTGTAATCGCTTAAACGACCAGAAGGGATATTTTGAGTGGGAGTTCGGATAGTTATTTTCTAAAATACTAGAACTCAGAATATAATGAACAGAGTCAGTTTTGCAAACCTTTGTAGATATTAACCATTGTGATAGCATCTTTCCAAATTAGGCTCATTCCTGCGATTGAGAAACTTAAAAGGTTGGGTCCAAACTTCATAGTTTTATACTTTAGCTTGAGGATACTCCTTGTTTAAACCGTTAGCTCTTTGTGATACAATACCCGCTAGGAGATAAACCCGGAGATTCCGCTAGCAAAAGATAATTTGGATTATCGGATTTTGAGCGGATGATATCATCATAGTCCAGTGTATGCTTTGATCTCTGCCATAGAGAACCAACGGTGGGTACGAGTTATTGGATCGCAGACATATGATATGGTCGCTAAAAGTCGGGGTACCCCTAAAGTTGGGTTGATGAAGTTTATCAGTACGTTGACTGATTGTCTTCTCAACCAAGATGGAAGAGAATGCACACATTGAGGGAGCACGTGGCGGTCATGCTTAATGACATATGTTCATACTTGATGAACATTGAGACGCCTCGCTCAACTCAATTACTCGATGACAGACATCGTTGCCAAGTGCAAATCCTCTGTCATAGACTATGTCATGCAAGGGGAATCGTTCACCTTCATGGTTCTTGATTACGGTGGAAGTATCAGAAAATGAAACAGATCGCCGGAAGTCATCAATGATGATGGTGTATATATGATATACATGTTATGAATGTTTTAGCTAAGCAAGTACTCGCAGTAGTGACTAAGTTTTGAACTAGTCATGTTTTATGAAAAACCAGGTTTACTGCTTGAGTAGCTTGAAAGGATGAGGCGACATTGCGTGTTGATAATGGCAATCAAGTTGTTGTGATGGCCGTAGACACTCTCCCTCTAGATCTACCATTTGAATAAATTCTTTATGATCGGGTGTTGGTATGATCGTTACGAGTGTGTCTCCTCTAGCGAGACACTTGGTCATACATGATAGTGACAAATTGGTGTCCTATATTTATGAAGTAATGATCATATGCCGATTTGAATTTAGATGGTAGAAGCTCCCACATTCATAATATTAATGCCAAAGGATACAAACTTAATAAAGACACCACATATGTGTGGCACTACCGTTTAGTCATGTCAATGTTATATGCATTACCTCCACACTGGATGGACCTACAAGTCCTAAGATTTGATCTTTTGACACTTGCAAAATAACTGTGACACCGTTTTCGGAAAACGGGCATATAACTTATTGATAGTCATACATGGAGATGTATGTGGTTCAATAAAGTAATTGACGGGTAGTGGAGACCTTTATTTCGTGAACTTCACTGAACGTTTTGATTATAGCTTGTTGAGAATCATGCATGTGGGTGTATGTGAATCAATGAAGTACTTTAACGTGTAGTGGAAGTCTTTATTTCATAGACTTCATGAATATTCCTAGTAGATATATGGATATCCACTCCGGTGAATGTTAGTCTGAATTTTTGATTCGATCAAACGAAGTTCAAAATGAAGTAGGAAATAAACTTAACAAGAAAATCAAATTCCCGCGATGCAAATCGAGGAATGAAGATTTGAGTTATAATGTTGGCACATCATTGGAAGACTTGTGAGAAGAGTTCCACAAATTACGTCGCATGGAACACCATTGTGTTATGGTGTGTTAGGGCATCGTAATCGCACCCTATCGGATAGTGTGTGGTTAATGAATCTCTTACCGAATTATTGTAATTATTAGAGTCATATGGTAGAAACGTAAACACTCACGTTAGCAAATAGGTAAACCATTTGAATCCATGGAGACAATACCATACGAGTGATGGCATGGCTTTTGAGCCTGGATTGTCGTTTCAACAATTTAGTGTTTCGATGTAATCGAACCTAAAATGGATTAATCTTTGTAGTATACTCTACCTAAAGAGTTAGTTGGGTACATGTCTCACGACATAGGCAAAATCTTTGTCGGGATATACCTTGGGAAAGAAATAGTTTCTTGTCCAAGGGTATAAGTGAGAAAGAAAGTAGAGTGAGACGAAGTTGGTGAACTTCCTCTCCAGACATCAGAGTGGCGCAATCGAAAGTGTTTTCGGTGTCAGGCCCCACAGCTTGAAAAAGCTGATGATTCAAGATCATGATGTTCTGAGCTCATACTAAGAGCGTAGGCATACGAGGTTGTGTTTCACACTGTGTGTTACGACAATCTTGCTATGAAGGTCATGTTAATGGAATATGACAGACCTACGAACTACGAAGAAGAGATGGTGGACCTAAGTCCGAGAAATGGCTATGAGTCATTTGTGATCCGAAATAAAATTCATATACGATTACCAGGTGTTGACTTGGGAGATCTTCTTGATGGCATCTAGGATGTTGATAGTATATGGAGTTTTATGAGAGAGTAGATATTGAGCAGATTCGATTTGTCGTGAAACAGTTCCGACAGACCACATGAGAGTTTGTCTCAAGTGGCGAAGCCTAAATCTATTCTGGGTCGTTTAGCAATACTATAATTTCGGATGAGAAATTGATAGATGGATGAGAAAACCATGGTTCTTAATAGTGTCATTAAGAATGGTTTGTAATCCTGAGGATGCTAAACATGTGTGCAAACTTCGGTTGTCCATTCATGGGCAGAAGCAAGCATATCGGAGTTGGAATTCACTTTGATAATGTGACCAAAGGATTTTGGAGTTGTCCAAAATAGTTGAAGAAACCTACATTTGCAAAGAAGTGAGTGGGAGCAAAGTAGTTTTCCTTGATCTTATATGCGGAAGGCATATTTGAGTGGGAGCTAAGTAGCTTTCCTTGATCTTATATGCGGAAGGCATATTTGAGTGGGAGCTAGGTGTCATTTGTGATTCTGTATGTAACGACATATTGAATGACACAGATCCTCTAGTAGAGTGTAAAGGATTATTTAAGTGATTAAATTTTCTATGAAATGAAGTTAGGAGTATTAGGCATCCGATTTATAATTGAATAGATCAGAAGGGGCTTAATAACATTAAGTCGGAGTATTTCCTAAGTCAAGATTCTGAAGTGTTTCAGAAAAGGACAAGCGAAGAAAGAGGTTCTTGCTTGTATGACTAGGTAAAAGATTAAGTTAATCTTGGCTTTTCAGTGATAGAAAATGATGTTCAACATTCTCTATGTATCAGACATAGTGTCTATCAGGCTGAAAGCTCGACTTGGTGTGACCCGAGTTCTTGGTTGAAGAACAGGTTCTACAGTGATCCTTGTGTGGATCAATGAACAAACGTTAAGTTTATTCTTCAGTGTCTATGAGAACTGAAGATAGGTTTTCTAGTAAAGGGTAAGAGTGGAATGGCAGCTTGCCGTAAAGCGTTATGATGATGCAAGTTATTACACTGACCCATACGACTAGAAATCTCATATAGGAGATGTCCTTTATTTTGAAGATATACATGGTTAGTTTGCGAAGTCGCATATGAATGCACGGTCGCATAATCTACATAGGTATAGAAATATATCGCGACTTCGGAAGTAGCAAGTGTGATTGGACTGAGCAGTTTTCCGAGCGTAGGTGGTCCCCTTAATAGATCTCTTAGACTTTTAAGGCGCATGCTACGTGAATGCTCGAGTCTCACTCCATCTACTTGGATATATTTCACCGTCATCGTGAGATACGGGATTATGTCAAACTAGGTGACATAGAAGTGTTGCAAAGCACATATAGATCTCAATGTGTGAGTTTTATTGACTGTATTCCTCTTCCACGAGGCGAGCAGGCACCAAGATGCTATGGGTGTTAAGCTTTTACCAAGTTGTAAACTAGATTAAGCGTTACTCTAGTGCAAGTGGGAGACTGAAGGGAATATGCCCTAGAGGCACTTAATAAACATAGTTTATTGGCAATATCCCAATCGTTCATTATATGTTTTATACCATGCTATAACTGTATTAAGCGAAAACATTAATACGGGTGTGGTATATAAACAACCAGGTCCCTAGTAGCCTCTACTAAGACTAGTTTCGTTGCGCGATTGATGATCGAGGTTTTCCGATCATAGGGCATGGCGCCGGTCGGCAATGGAAGTCATATCGTTAGGTGTAACGATGTGATGGACATACCCAGTATTTATAGGACATAGTCATTACGCCTTAAGACCGTGAGACCAACTCTTATTGTTATTCCTGGAAGATACTTTGATCGCACCAAACGTCGTATCTTATTTAGTATGACAATAACGGTGATACTTTTGGGTATCGGAAAGCGGTTGTTAAGACGAGGGGTCAACAGCGGGATTTGTCAGTCCGCATAGCCGGATAGATACTCTAGGGCTCACTCGGTGCGATTATGTCAAATGAGTTTGCAAACATGTGACTAGGTCACCAGCTGACATAATATCATAGACGAGTAGAAGATAGCGATGTCGGTAACGAGATCATGCTAGGTATGGAGATATCTGAGAATGATGCTCGGACACGCTAAGTATCGCCATGACAAAGGGTTTAAGACTATACGTCCAGGTTTGATAGATGAAAGTCATTCGTTATATCACAGGGATTAATTCATGGGGTCCAGGCCTACGAGTTAGTCGTCGATCATAGAGGAGTCTTGATCGTACCTGTTATTATATCGAACCGCTACGGTAACACACTTAAGGGGTTTCGACAAGACAACCGGAAAGGAAAGAGATCACCGGGAGCGTCCCGGGAGGGGTCCGATGGAGATCGGGCAGCGCTGAAACAGTTTTCGGAGCTAGGAAAAATTATATATATTATGTTTGATATGAATTAGTGTAATTAATATGCAAATATGATTTTATATATTTATTTTCGAATTTATTTAGGCTGATTTCCCTAAATGGGCCTTCTGGTCGAAAGAAGGCCCATGGGGGGGGAAACCCTCAAGGGAATTTTGTGGGGTAGGCTTGGCCAGCCTAGGTGGGCCAAATGGGGCCCACCTAGGACCGGCGCACCATCCCTAGCCGCACCATGGCTGTGGGATAGTCCCACATTGCCTGGCTGGCAAGGTTGGCTCCCCCTGGGAGCCTATATAAGAAGGGGCACCCCTGGCCTTTTCATTCACCAATTAATTCCCAATTTCTCTCTCGATCTCGTGGTTCCCTTGTCGGAGCCGCGCCGAGTAGAGGAGGGGGATCTCTTCCACCATAGCCCGCTGCCGCGCTGCTGGTGTTCCGGTCCAAGTCTTCCACTGCTCGTCCTGGACTGGAGCTTCGGAGGCCGTCGTCTCCATCGTATGTGTGTGACGCCCTGCGAGGTGCTGCACTAGCGGTACTCGGAGGCCTACTTCCTCCACCCGACCTCGGGGTCATCTTCGTCGTCTTCGTCGCGCCGAGTTCTCCGCGACCTAGAGGTCGGCTACGTCGTCTTCGTCGTCAACGCTTGTGCGGGAGCGTAATCCCCGCTATTCGGTCTACAAGGGTATGTATTCCGATCTCCGCCGTACTACTATATCTGCATAGTGTAGATCTTGGCTAGTTTAAGGATATCGTTGCTAGGAAATTTTTTGTTTTCTGCACACGATCCCCTTCAGAACGATTCCCCTTGCATGACAGAGGATTTGCACTTGGCAACGACGTCTGTCATCCAGTGATCGAGCTGAGCGAGGCGTCTCAATGTTCATCAAGTATGAACATATGTCATTAAGTATGACCGCCACGTGCTCCTTCAATGTGTGTATTCTCTTCCACCTTGGTTGAGAAGACAATCAGTCAACGTACTGATAAACTTCATCAACCCAACTTTAGGGGTACCCCGAGTTTAGCGACCATCTCATATGTTCGCGATCTAACAACTCGTACCCACCGTTGGTTCTCTATGGCAGAGATCATAGCATGCACTAGACTATGATGATATCATTCACACAAAATCTGATAATTCAAATTATCTTTTGTTAGCGAGATCTCCGAGTTTATCTCCTAGCGGGTATTGTATCACAAAGAGTTAACGGTTTAAACAAGGAGTATCCTTAAGCTGAAGTATAAAACTATGAAGTTTGGACCCAACCTTTTAAGTTTCTCAATCGTAGGAATGCGCCTAATTTGAAAAGATGCTTTCACAATGGTTAATATCTACAAAGGTTTTGCAAAACAGACTTTGTTCATTATATTTTGAGTTCTAGTATTTTAGAAAATAACTATCCAAACTCCCACTCAAACGAACATCCCTCTTGGTCGTTTAAGCGACTACACGACCCCCAATCACAACAACTATGTGACTCATGCTCGGCCTTTCGGCCTCCGTGTTCCGAGGCCATATCTGCATATGCTAAGCTCGCCACTATAACCTCCACGCTGACGCTTGTGCAACATGGCTTACACCCATCGTATGCGAACGACGATATGTCTGACACCCGATCGTCACGGTCTGCCTCATAACGTAGAACTTTCTTGGTGGTGCTCGTTGGAGGAAGAACACTAGTGGTATTTTTGAAGGGATCATCTTATATAATTACCGCCGCGTAACTAATATATACTAATATATATAATCACACAATATAAGATGCACACAAAACATCAAATGTAATGCAATGTGATATAGTCCATTGCGCCATGATCTTCTTGGCGTCCACAGTTTATAAACAATTTATCAAACCTATCTTGACCATATCACACAGCCACTGCAAAATAAAGTTAGACGCTTCTACTTTATCTTTTGCATATTTTACGTGGCATGGGGCTGTCCTAAATAGAACCGATTCATACCTACGAATCTTATGACCACAACAACGATCCAGTAATTGTATGTTTAAGCATCCCTTTCGGGCCCTCCATTGAAAATGCAAGACCAACTAAAGAGAGAGAAACTGACACCCGCCAGCCACATATACGGTACAAGCCGTATGTCAGTAGTGGACCAGTCTCGCGTAAGCGTACGCGTAAAGTCGGTCCGGGCCGCTTCATCAACTCGATGCCGCTGGAATCACAAGTGCACGCTAGAGGGTAGCAAATAACAGGAACGGTGCCCCCGTGTAGAACACAGGTTGTAACAGCGTACAACTATATATACGATAAACCTGGCTCTGATACCACTGAAGGGGATCGTGTCCAGAAAACAAAAAAATTCCTAGCAACGATATCCTTATAACATGCCAAGATAAATTCTATGCAGATATAGCAGTACGACGGAGATCGGAATACATACCCTCGTAGACCGAATAGCGGGGATTACGCTCCCGCACAAGCGTTGACGACGAAGACGACGTAGCCGACCTCTAGGTCGTGGAGAACTCGGCGCAACGAAGACGACAAAGATGACCCCGAGGTCAGGTGGAGGAAGTAGGCCTCCGAGTACCGCTAGCGCAGCACCTCGCACGGCGTTACTGAAGGAGATATGCCCTAGAGGCAAATAAATAAGTAGTATTTATTGTGTTATCTCATGAGTTTATAATAGGTTTGTGTATTATGCTATAACTGTATTAATCGGAATTGTTAATACACGTGTGATACATAGACAACCAGGTCCCTAGCAAGCCTCTATATGAGCTAGTCCATTGGGCAACAGTTGATCGAGATTCCCGATCAAGGACAATGACGTCGGTTGACAATGGGGTCATCTTGTTAGTAGAATAAGGTGATGGACATACGCAAAGTATTGCAATAAGATCGTATTACGATGTTTGTCATTTGCAATAGATAAGAGTATGATAGCTTATTCCTTGGACCGTGAGACCGTGCTTATTGTTGCTTCGTAGGAGTGCTTTGAGAGCATCAAACGTTGTGTCTTATATAGCATGACAATAACGGTGTCCATCTTGGGTATTCCGAAAGAGCATCGAGACGTAAGGATCAAGAGCGGGATTTGTTCATTCTAGTAATGGAAAGATACTCTGGACCCACTCGGTGATATTGCATCTATATAGCTGCGCAGCTTATGACTAGGTCATGGAGATGTAATATCGCAGACGAGTTAATAACCTTCGTCGGTAACGAGATACAGCAAAGGCATCGTTGTGTCTACGATCATATCTCGGACAAGGTAGTATCGCAGAGACAAAGGGAATGAATATCATACTTATGGTTCAACGACGATATTCGTGGAATGCACAGGGGTCGTCATATATTTCCAGGTATCCCTGACGATCATTGGTGAGCGGAGTGTCTCGACCATGTCTGGAGTATTCCCGAACCGTAGCGTAACAAACTTAAGGTCTTAGCGACGCTAGGAGATAGGTTCTGGAATTTTATAGGTTTTTGTTGGAGAGAAAGAAATGATCCGGAAAGAGTTCCGGTGGTCCGGAAGGAGTTCCGGGGAGGTATGGAATGGTTCCGGGAATGTCCGAAAGTTGTTCGGGTGGTTCCGAAATAGTTTCGGAGTCACAGGATATTGAATTATATGTAAATATATTAATTATGAATTAATGTGATTTTTATATTAATTTAATATTAATTAAATAAAGGAAAAAGGGGGCTCCCACCTACATGGGCCCTAAGAGGGCCCAAGAGGGGGGAGCCGCACCCCACAAGGGGGGGTGGGCCCCTGAAGGAGATATGCCCTAGAGGCAATTAATAAAGTGTATTCTTTATCATATCTCGTTTGTTCATAATAGGTTTTTGTATCATGCTAGAACCGTATTAAGCGGAAACATTAATGCGGGTGTGATACGTAAACAACCAGGTCCCTAGTAGCCTCTACTAAGACTAGTTTCGTTGCGCGATTGATGATCGAGGTTTCCCGGTCATGGGGCATGGCGCCGGTCGGCAATGAGAGTCATATCACTAGAGAGTGATGTGATGGACATACCCAGATTTGGAGAACATAGTCGTTACACCTTTGACCGTGAGATCAACTTTTATTGATATTCCCCGAAGATACTTTGATTGCACCAAACGTCGTATCTTATTTAGTATGACAATAACGGTGATACTTTTGGGTATTGGAAAGGAGTATTGAGACGAGGGGTCAAGAGCAGGATTTGCCAGTCCGCATAGCAGGATAGATACTCTCGGGCCCACTCGGTGAGATCATGTCTAATGAGCTTGCAAGCATGTGACTAGGTCACGGAGACATGAGATCATGAACGAGTAGAAGATAGCATCGTCGGTAACGAGGTCGGGATTAGGTATGGAGATATCTATGGAGCGACGCTCGGACGTGCTAAGTATCGCTATGGCAAAAGGTCTAAGACTTCACGTTCAGGTTTGATAGATGAAAGTCATTCGTTATATCTCAGGGATTAATTCATGGGGTCCAGGCCTACGGATTAGTCGTTGATCATTGAGGAGTCTTGATCATACCTGATATTATATCGAACCGCTAGGGTAACACACTTAAGGGGTTTCGACAAGACAACCGGAAAGGAAGGAGATCACCGGGAACGTCCCGGGAGAGGTCCGATGGAGATCGGGCAGCGCCGAAAGAGTTTTCGGAGCTAGGAAATATTATATATATTATGTTTGATATTAATTAGTGTTATTAATATGCAAATATGATTTTATATATTTATTTTCGAATTTATTAAGGCAGATTTCCCTAAATGGGCCTTCCGGACGAAAGAAGGCCCAAGAGGGGAAAATTCCCTAGGGGAATTCGGTGGGGGCGAGGAGGGCCGATCTAGGTGGGCCACAAGGGGCCCACCAGGGGGCCGGCGCACTCCCTAGCCGAACCAGGCTGTGGGGGGTTAGTCCCACATTGCCTGGCTGGCAAGGTTGGCTCCCCTTGGGAGCCTATATAAGAAGGGGCACCCCCAGCCTTTTAATTCACCAATTAATTCCTGATTTCTCTCTCGATCTCGTGGTTCCCAAGTCGGAGCCGCGCCGAGCAAGAGGAGTCGGGGATCTCCTCCACCATAGCCCGCTGCCGCGCTGCTGGTGTTCCGGTCCAAGTCTTCCGCTGCTCGTCCTGGACTGGAGCTTTGGAGGCGTCGTCTCCACCGTACGTGTGCGACTCCCTGCGAGGTGCTGCGCTAGCGGTACTCGGAGGCCTGGTTCCTCTACACGACCTTGAGGTCGGCTACGTCGGTCTTCATCGACAACGTTTGTGCGGGAACGTAATCCCCGCTTTCGGTATACAAGGGTACGTATTCCGATCTCCGTTCGTACTACTATATCTGCATAGAATAGATCTTGGCTAGTTTAAGGATATCGTTGCTAGGAAATTTTTTGTTTTCTGCACACGATCCCCTTCAGTGGTATCAGAGCCGATCTATCGTAAGATATAGCTGTACGCTGTTAGAACCCGTGCTCTGCACGGGGGCACCGTTCCTGTTATTTGCTACCCTCTAGCGTGCACTTGTGTATTCCAGCGGCATTGAGTTGATGAAGCGGCCCGGACCGACTTTACGCGTACGCTTACGCGAGACTGGTTCCACTACTGACATACGGCTTGTACCGTATCTGTGGCTGGCGGGTGACAGTTTCTCTCTCTTTAGTTGGTCTTCGCATTTTCAATGGAGGGCCCGAAAGGGATGCTTAAACATGCAATTATTGGATCGTTGTTGTGGTCATAAGATTCGTAGGTATGAAGCGGTTCTATTTACGAAAGCCCCAAGCCACGTAAAATATGCAAAAGATAAAGTAGAAGCGTCTAACTTTATTTTGCAGGGGCTATGTGATATGGTCAAGGTAGGTTTATTAAATTGTTTATAAACTGCGGGCGCCAAGAAGACCATGGCGCGATGGACTATATCACATTGCATTACATTTGATGTTTTGTGTGCATCTTATTTTGTGTGATTGTGTGTTACACGGCGGTAGCTGAATAAGATGATCCCTTCAAAATACCACTAGTGTTCTCCCTCCAACGCGCACCACCAAGAAATTTCTACGTTATGAGGCAGGCCGTGATGATCGGGTGTCATACATATCTTCGTTCGCATACGGTGGGTGTAAGCCATGTTGCACAAGCGTCAGCGTGGAGGTCTTTGGTGGCGAGCCTAGCATACTCAGAGGTATGGCCTCGGAACAGGAAGACCGAAAGGTCGAGCACGAGTCACAAAATTGGTGTGGCGGACGATTTTGTCTACTCCTGAAGTTGTGCCGCCGGCTTTGATGATGAGGGGTGGTGCAATGGATGGGGGTCGTGTAATCGCTTAAACGACCAGGAGGGATGTTCGTTTGAGTGGGAGTTATGTCAGTTATTTTCTAAAATACTATAACTCAAAATTATTATGAACAAAGTCTTATGTTGTTGCAAATTCCATTGTAGATGTCTCACCCCTCCTTTAACCTGAACCTGTTCATTGAGAAAGAGAAGCTTAAGACCGATGGGTCTAACTTCGTGTCCTGGTTCCGCGATCCGAAGTCCATCCTTGAAACCCATAAGGTGGCCTACATCCTTGATACCCCCTTAGGTGATCCTCCTAGCATCGCCCCGGAAATCGAAAGGATTGTCCATGGGGTAAAGGCGGAGATTTCTTCTTATGTCCAGAGTGGCATGCTCTTTGCCATGGAGGCTGACCTGCAAAAACGCTTCATGAACAAGGGTGCTTATGATATAATCACTGAACTCATGGTTGTTTTTGCACGACAAGTCAAGGCTGAGACGTACGAGGCAACTGTGCTTTTCTTCTCAGCCCAGATGGAAGAGCACGGCAATATCAGTGAGCACTTGGCCAAGTTGTTTGGCTGCGCTCGACTTCTGAGTGATCTGGGAAGTGTGATCCCAGAGGAGTTGGTTATTGATAGGGCGCTGATTTCTCTGCCCCCTAGCTATAAGAACGCCATAATGGACTACGGCATGAAAGGGACGTCAAAACCCCTGCCGGAAATCCTGAAGATGCTCGAAGTGGCCGAATTAGAAATCAAGCTGCAGAAGATGGTGGTGACCATCGGATCACCTAAGCGCAACTGCCCCAAGTATCTGGAGGATAGGAAGTCTGGCAAGACGGTCGACAAAGAGAAAGGTATATTTGATATACATGTTATAGATGTGTACCTTACATCCGCCCGGAGCAATACGTGGGTATTTGATACTGGTTCTGTTGCTCATATATGTAACTCTCAGGAGGAGTTACGGAATAGAAGGCGGCTGGCGAAGGATGAGGTGACGATGCGCGTCGGCAACGGATCGAGAGTCGACGTGGTGGCTGTCAGCACGCTCCCTCTGCATCTACCATCGGGATTAGTTTTGGTTTTAAATAAATGTTATTTTGTGCCATCCTTGAGTGTAAACATTATAAGTGGGTCTTGCCTGTTACAAGACGGTTATTCATTTAAATCAGTGTCAAGCAATTGTGCTATTTATATGAATGATATCTTTTATGTTGATGCTCCCGAGAATAACGGTTTATTCTTGTTGAATCTCGATCGTAGTACTCACATCCATAACATAGAGGCCAAACGAATTAAGTGTAGTGACGATACCGCCATGTTCTTGTGGCATTGCCGTCTTGGTCATATTGGTATAAAGCGCATGAAGCGACTCCACTCCGATGGACTCTTGGACTCGTTGGATTTCGGATCCCTCGATACATGCGAACCATGCCTCATGGGCAAAATGACCAGGACACCGTTCAAAGGTTTCGTTGAACGGGCGTCGGATTTGTTGGGGATCATACATACAGACGTATGTGGACCAATGAGCGTTTCGACACGCAATGGTTATCGTTACTTCGTCACCTTCACTGATGACTTGAGTAGATACGGTTATATCTACTTGATGAAACACAAGTCTGAAACGTTTGAAAAGTTCAAAGAATTCCAGAGTGAAGTTGAGAATCAGCTTAATAGAAAAATCAAGCATCTCCGGTCCGATCGCGGTGGAGAGTACTTGAGTTTTGAGTTTGGCACACATTTGAAGAGTTGTGGCATAGTGCCCCAACTTACGCCCGCCGGAACTCCGCAGCGCAACGGTGTGTCCGAGCGACGTAATCGTACTCTACTGGATAGTGTCCGATCTATGATGTCTCTTACCGATCTGCCAGTGTCCTTCTGGGGTTATGCGTTAGAAACAGCCGCATTCATTTTAAATAAGGCTCCGTCCAAGTCCGTTGAAACGACACCGTATGAATTATGGTATGGCCACAAGCCTAAGTTATCGTTTCTGAAGGTTTGGGGTTGTGAGGCGTACGTTAAGAAACTACAGCCCGACAAAATCGAACCGAAGTCGGAGAAAGTCGTCTTTGTAGGATATCCGCGGGAAACCGTTGGGTACACCTTCTACAACCAAGCTGAGGGCAAAACTTTTGTCGCGAAGACCGGTACCTTTCTAGAGAAGGAGTTTCTCGCGAAAGGAGTAAGTGGGAGGAAGGTAGACCTCGATGAAATCGTTGATCCTGAACTCGAGATTCCGAGTGGCGCAACGGAAGCAATTCCGGAAACGTCCTCCGTGGAAGGAGTGGGAGAAACTGTCAAGGAAGATGTTCTACCTCGTAGGTCTGGTAGATCTCGGATCGCACCAGAATGGTATGGCAATATGGTTTGCACCGTCATGCTAGTCGAGCAAGACGAACCTACGAACTACAAGGAGGCGATGGAGAGTCTAGAGTCCGAGAAATGGCTTGAAGCCATGAAATCCGAAATAGGATCCATGTATGATAACAAAGTCTGGACTTTGGTGGATATTCCCGAAGGGCGCAAGGCCGTCGAGAATAAGTGGATCTTTAAGAAGAAGACTGATGTTGATGGTAATGTGACCGTCTATAAAGCTCGGCTTGTCGCAAAGGGTTTCCGACAAGTTCATGGAATTGACTACGATGAAACTTTTTCACCGGTAGCGATGCTTAAGTCTATTCGGATTTTGTTAGCGGTAGCTGCCTACTATGATTATGAAATCTGGCAGATGGACGTCAAAACGGCCTTCCTGAATGGCAACATTGAGGAAGAGTTGTACATGGTACAGCCGGAAGGTTTTGTCGATCCAGGAAGTGCTAACAAGGTGTGCAAGCTTCAGCGATCCATCTATGGATTGAAGCAGGCATCTCGGAGCTGGAATCTTCGCTTTGATGAGGTAATCAAAGGTTTTGGATTTATCCAGAATGTGGAAGAGACCTGTATTTACAAGAAAATGAGTGGGAGCTCGGTTGTGTTCTTAGCACTGTATGTTGACGACATATTGCTAATAGGGAATGATGTGGAACTTCTGAATAGCGTGAAGGAATATTTAAACAGTAAGTTTTCCATGAAGGACTTAGGAGAAGCTGCGTATGTTTTAGGCATAAAAATCTACCGTGATAGATCAAGGCGCCTATTAGCACTAAGTCAGAGTACTTATCTTGATAAAATATTGAAGTGTTTTCATATGGAGAAGGCAAAGAAGGGTTCTCTGCCGGTTATCAAGAATAAGATATTGCGTAAGGCGCAGTGTCCGGTGACGGAACTGGGTAAGGCCGAAATGACGAAACATCCTTATGCTTCAGCCATAGGATCGATCATGTATGCAATGTTGAGTACTAGACCAGATGTGGCATTAGCTCTAAGTTTGACAAGCCGGTTCCAGAGTAATCCTGGAATGCCGCATTGGGTAGCTGTTAAGAGCATTCTTAAGTATCTCAATAAGACAAAGGAAATGTTCCTTGTGTATGGTGGCTGCGATGAGGAACTTGGCGTAACGGGTTACGTAGATGCAAGTTTCTGCTCAGACCCCGATGACAGTAAGTCACAGACAGGTTACGTGTTCAAGGTGAATGTAGGCGCCGTGTGCTGGAGAAGTGGGAAGAAACCCATAGTCGCACAATCTACAATGGAGTCGGAGTACATTGCTGCCTGCGAGGCCGCAAATGAAGCTGTGTGGCTGAGGAAGTTCGTCATCGAACTTGGAGTGTTCCCGAGCGTGCAAGACCCCGTGGTCCTCTTCTGCGACAATACGGGTGCCATTGCGAACGCCAAGGAGCCAAGGTCTCACTCCACCGCCAAACACATTCTCCGACGCTTCCACGTGATACGTCAGTACGTACAAGAAGGCGATGTGAAGATTTGCAAACTGCATACGGATCTGAATGTGGCAGATCCGCTGACGAAGCCTCTTCCGCTTGATAAGCATGAACAGCACCAGTTAGCTATGGGTGTTAGGCTTTTACCAAGTTGTAATCTAGACTAAATTGTACTCTAGTGCAAGTGGGAGACTGAAGGAGATATGCCCTAGAGGCAATTAATAAAGTGTATTCTTTATCATATCTCGTTTGTTCATAATAGGTTTTTGTATCATGCTAGAACCGTATTAAGCGGAAACATTAATGCGGGTGTGATACGTAAACAACCAGGTCCCTAGTAGCCTCTACTAAGACTAGTTTCGTTGCGCGATTGATGATCGAGGTTTCCCGGTCATGGGGCATGGCGCCGGTCGGCAATGAGAGTCATATCACTAGAGAGTGATGTGATGGACATACCCAGATTTGGAGAACATAGTCGTTACACCTTTGACCGTGAGATCAACTTTTATTGATATTCCCCGAAGATACTTTGATTGCACCAAACGTCGTATCTTATTTAGTATGACAATAACGGTGATACTTTTGGGTATTGGAAAGGAGTATTGAGACGAGGGGTCAAGAGCGGGATTTGCCAGTCCGCATAGCAGGATAGATACTCTCGGGCCCACTCGGTGAGATCATGTCTAATGAGCTTGCAAGCATGTGACTAGGTCACGGAGACATGAGATCATGAACGAGTAGAAGATAGCATCGTCGGTAACGAGGTCGGGATTAGGTATGGAGATATCTATGGAGCGACGCTCGGACGTGCTAAGTATCGCTATGGCAAAAGGTCTAAGACTTCACGTTCAGGTTTGATAGATGAAAGTCATTCGTTATATCTCAGGGATTAATTCATGGGGTCCAGGCCTACGGATTAGTCGTTGATCATTGAGGAGTCTTGATCATACCTGATATTATATCGAACCGCTAGGGTAACACACTTAAGGGGTTTCGACAAGACAACCGGAAAGGAAGGAGATCACCGGGAACGTCCCGGGAGAGGTCCGATGGAGATCGGGCAGCGCCGAAAGAGTTTTCGGAGCTAGGAAATATTATATATATTATGTTTGATATTAATTAGTGTTATTAATATGCAAATATGATTTTATATTTTTATTTTCGAATTTATTAAGGCAGATTTCCCTAAATGGGCCTTCCGGACGAAAGAAGGCCCAAGAGGGGAAAATTCCCTAGGGGAATTCGGTGGGGGCCAGGAGGGCCGGCCTAGGTGGGCCACAAGGGGCCCACCAGGGGGCCGGTGCACTCCCTAGCCGAACCAGGCTGTGGGGGGTTAGTCCCACATTGCCTGGCAAGGTTGGCTCCCCTTGGGAGCCTATATAAGAAGGGGCACCCCCAGCCTTTTAATTCACCAATTAATTCCTGATTTCTCTCTCGATCTCGTGGTTCCCAAGTCGGAGCCGCGCCGAGCAAGAGGAGTCGGGGATCTCCTCCACCAAAGCCCGCTACCGCGCTGCTGGTGTTCCGGTCCAAGTCTTCCGCTGCTCTTCCTGGACTGGAGCTTCGGAGGCGTCGTCTCCACCGTACGTGTGCGACTCCCTGCGAGGTGCTGCGCTAGCGGTACTCGGAGGCCTGCTTCCTCTACACGACCTTGAGGTCGTCTACGTCGGTCTTCATCGACAACGTTTGTGCGGGAACGTAATCCCCGCTTTCGGTCTACAAGGGTACGTATTCCGATCTCCGTTCGTACTACTATATCTGCATAGAATAGATCTTGGCTAGTTTAAGGATATCGTTGCTAGGAAATTTTTTGTTTTCTGCACACAATCCCCTTCAGCCCCATGGGGGTTCGGCCGGCCCATGGTGGGGGCGCACCAACCCCCCTCCTCCTTTAGTCCCACATGGGGGAGCCAAGGAGTTTGCACACCCCCTTCCCCCTATATATACCAAGGCATATTAATTGATTTAATTCATAGGAAATTCAATTAATTCCCAATTTCTCTGTCGATCTCGTGGTTCCCAAGTCGGAGCCGCGCCGAGCTGAGGAAGGGGGTCTCTCTCCACCTAAGCCATACCGCAGAGCGCCGTTGCTCTGCGGGATTCCAGATAAGATCTACTCCTGCGATTTCAGCTGGATCTGAATGACCGGGAGTTGTCGCTAGGCTCCGTATGTTTGCGAGTGCTCGGAGGCTACTCTTTTGAGGAGCTTGGGCGACGTCGTCTCGCCCCCTGCAGCCGCCACGCCTCCCCCCTCTGCTGTCGGCGCGCCAGCCCCGGTGCTGGCGCTCTGCCTTCTTCCGCCCGACGCCCGTCGACGCAGATCATCGTCAACACCACGGCGTCATCGACTCCGACATCGCGGCAAGTTCTCCGCGACCTCGAGATCGGCTACGTACGACTTCATCGTCAACGCTTGTGCGGGAGTGTAATCCCCGCTATCGGTCTACATGGAGGTAATGTAACCCGTTCCGCCACCGTTATCGCATGTACTAGATAGATAGATCCTGGCTAGTTAGGGTTTCGCTCGCTAGAAAATTATTGTTTTCTGCACCGTAACCCCTTCAGTGGTATCAGAGCCGATCTATGCATAGTACTGCTGGTACGGTTAGAACTCATGTTGAATGAGGGTGTCTTTCTTATATTTGCTACCCTCTAGCGTGCACTTGCGATGCCTTCGGTATTGAGCTGATGAAGCGGCCCGGACCGACTTTACGCGTACGCTTACGCGAGACTGGTTCCACTACTGACATACGGCTTGCACCGTATCTGTGGCTGGCGGGTGTATGTTTCTCTCTCTCTAGTCGGCAAAGCATTTTCAATGGAGGGCCCGAAAGGGATGCTTAAACATGCAATTATACGATCGACGTTGTGGTACAAAGTTCGTAGGTAGGGAAGCGATTCTCTTACGAATAAGCCTATTTGCCACGTAAAACTTGCAAAACTAAATAAAGCTAGAGGCGTCTAACTTTGTTTTGCAGAGGCGTTATTTCATGTGACATGGTTACGGTAAGTTTTGATATTACTCGTATTGTCAAAGGCAATGGAGGGCTCTGTAGACTCGGAGTCATGCCGGGGCGCCGGGGGCCAGGCACATGGCGCCATGAAGGTCCAGGCGCATCGACCATGTCACATCGCACTTCATTGCATCATTATTGTGTGATGTTGTGTGTGCATCCTATTGATTGCTTATATGCTAGATATACAACGGTAGCATCATAAATAGGATGATCCCTAACAAATACCAAAATTGTGTTCTCCCTCGTTGCGCACCACCAAGAAAGTTCTACCTTATGAGGCAGGCCGTGATGATCGGGTGTCACACATCTCGTCGTTCGCATACAGTGGGTGTAAGCCATGTTGCACGCGCAGGTCTTCGAGGTTTGATTGGCGATCCTAGCATACTCAGAGGTATGGCCTCGGAACACGGGAAGATCGAAAGATTGAGCACGAGTCACAGAGTTGTTGTGATCGACATGTTATGTCCACCTCTGAAGCTGTGCTACCGGCCGTGATGATCGGGGGTAGTATGGTGGATGAGGGTCGTGTAGTCGCCATTATTATTTTTAGGGATAATAATCTTGGTGTGGTGTGTTTTTGATAATGAGATTATAGAACTAAAACTCACCTATATATTATAAACTTATCTTACCTCTTTTGCGATCACATCTGGAGACTACGGAACTACACTTCGGTTACTTCTTCGAGAGCTCGGATTCTACCTTGGAAGCTGACGGGTCCAACTTCATCAGCTGGTGCATTGGTTTTAGAAACATTCTCCAAACACAACAAACATCCTATATGTGCTAGAACATTAGTTAGGAGTTAGACCAGATGATTCTGATAGCAAGGAGCAAGATGATGAGTTCCGTAAGCATCATGACATGTTCATGGAAGTGACGATCGTCATGAGCGTATGCCTAGCACCTGAGTTGAAAGTTGTTTCAACACATGGAGCCATATGTCGTGATTGATGCGATCAGAGGTCACTTCAAAGATGAATTGAGTCTTGAGAAGTTCAGACAGCTTAGAAAGTTCCGGACCATTCACATGGGGAGCATACCTGTCTGGAGACTCAGTTGAAGAAGTTGTGTGACATCTACTTCAGGCTTACGAATATCTACGATTTCTAGATAGCGAACTCCAGTGCAATAGAGATTGCGCTTTACCTCCTAGCTGTGAATAGCATGTGCGTGAATATGCTATAGAGACACGGTGAGCTTCTTCACGTTCGTGAACAAGTTCAAATCTCTAAAAGTTGATTCATCGAAGAAGAGTTCTTCGACGCTATGGGTATATTTGATGTACGAAGATATAAATGTATTCTTCTCATACTTGATGAAAAGTGTTTGATAATTGTTCTGTTTGTGAAACAGTCCCTGATTATCACAAGTATGTGGCGAAGGGTGACGTGACAGTGCACGAGTGATGGCAAGTTCATGGCCAGTAGTGCTCACGCCCTCGAGATATCATATTAGTTATCATCAATAGTTTTTGATAAGACATTTTGTAATAGTGAGAATGTGATCTAGTTTGGTGTCTTGAATGTTACAAGACATAATTATTCATATAGAACACATTAGTTGTTTTATGTTATGGAACAAAGCAGTTGTTTCATGTTATGAGTAATTTGCATCACATCTCAATTACATTATGCTTATGATATACATTTATAATAGCGGGAATGATAAAATTATGTGTCCAAAGAACAAACACCATCGAATTTAGTCATAAAGGCAATGAAAGAAGTAATGGATATTTTTGGTCCATTTAAGTATTTCGAATGCCAAAATTGATTAAGTTTGAAATGCAGTATTGAAGTTGCAATACTAGAGGAAATTGATTGAGAGTCATTTTTTAATGATTAATCAATGGTGTTATTGCATGATCCGAATTCTTCCATGATTTTGGTAAATGGGAGTATTTGCCCGATAAATTATGGAGTCTGAAATTAATTTGATAATAGATCAAATGGGGTTTTTCAGAAGAAAGATTAGTGAATATTGTATTCACAAGATTCGATCAAAGGACAATATTTTTGGATTATGGTTTCAACACAAAAGACTTGTGGAAATTCGTTTCACAATATTATAATGTCATGTATGGTGATATATGGGGAATTATAATTATGCTCTATTTTAAATAGAGTGTGGTCTGTCAGAATCAGTCTTAGAATCTCCTAATACGTTCGAAACATTATAGTCGATGTCCACTTTAGAAAATAGATATTTTTCTCAACGAGAATTCGTAGGATCGACAGTAGTGTCGACATGTATATGATTATGCGATAATTCGGAATATACATGAGTGGTTCTTTGTAGATTGCTCGCATTGGACGAGAGTATATTCCAGAATCAATTAGAAACAAAGTTCAGTTTGTTGTCTATGTAATTCCGAGAAAAGATGACTTTTCGAATTATGGCTTATGGATTGAAATTAGAAGTTTGGAATAAAGTGTCAGACTTATGTTGGAAGATGTTCCAAAGAGTATATGTCTGCTAATGAAAGTTTAGTGATTAAGAGTGAGGGAGACTAGAAAATTGTTTTCTGCTTGCAATCCTCTTCATAAAGATCATAATATTTTCATTAAAGAAACTTCTAAATAAAGTGTGGTTATATTTAATATTGCTGTCAGGTCACAGCACTGTATTAAGTATTTCAGATCTTGTTAACAGATCAAGGTGCACTTTATGAATACAAAGAAAGTTGAGAAAATATCGGAATACGAACAAAGGCCTTTTGAGCCTGGAAATCCAAAGTTGCATTTGAAAGAATTAAGAGAGTAATTGTTGCTGCAATTCTTATTAGAGGAATAAGATTGTTTAATCGTCATATAAGGTGTTATATGATAAATGTGACCATAAGAAAGACACGGTACCATGTCTTGTCGAGAAATGTGTCTTGGACAAGATCAAATTTGTTGACTACATTTATGTAGACATGCTTGAAGTCTGAGGGATTTGTATTAATGTAATACTGTAGTTTGTATTAAATTCGAATTGATAGTAGATCAATGATTTTGGTTTAACCAAGATGTCGATTTAAGTGGGAGTCATAGTTAGTTCACTCAGGAGAAATATGTGAAGAATATATTTTTGAGTGGGAGCTTGGGAACTCAAATATGTGGATAACATGTTTTTGAGTGGGAGCTCGTGTTATCAAATATGTGGAGACATAATTTGAGTGGGAGTCGAATTCATCTTGTGTAGTTAACACATTGTGAAACTGTACCAATAGAATAGGATGAAGTTGTGAAACTATTTAAAAGTTAGTGTCTATTTTAAAATAGAACGGGAATTTTAAATAGTTAGTCGAGTTATGTTGGATTATATCTGAGGAGTCAGAATAGAATCAAAAGGATGGTCCTTTGAAATCCAATTGATCATTAAGAGTAATGATGCATGAAAGTAATGGTTGTATGACATGTGGGTCTATTATGTAATATTAGACATCATACAGAAACCATATTATCTGCTCGATGAAATATAACCGATGTTCTTGGAATAAAGAACAGTTATGAAAGTAAATTTGGAATTTATTGGAAGTAGAAGTACGTTAGTTGAGGGATTGACATTTGAATGTCAAGTTTTCTACATTGGTGTGAAAGTATGTAGATATCGCGAGTTTGTAATTGTTACAAGGGGCTCTGCATGGCTGAGTGTGTTTTTCAGGGCAGTTATCTGGTTAGTATAATCAGAGTAAGCGCTGGGAAGCAGAAGTCTCACTTAGTTACGGTATTTGCATATATGTTGTTAGACAACATGGTGATATCAAGCAAGCTGATGCCAGTGAATCGCAAAAGCATGTACAATCATGGATTGTGCAGTAACACTTTTCCACGAGCAAGCATTATCAAATGATTCTTATTTGATAAGGGATTCTGATAAAGTAAAATGCAGCTAGTTTATTTATACTCTAGTGCAAGTGGGAGACTGAAGGAGATATGCCCTAGAGGCAAATAAATAAGTAGTATTTATTGTGTTATCTCATGAGTTTATAATAGGTTTGTGTATTATGCTATAACTGTATTAATCGGAATTGTTAATACACGTGTGATACATAGACAACCAGGTCCCTAGCAAGCCTCTATATGAGCTAGTCCATTGGGCAACAGTTGATCGAGATTCCCGATCAAGGACAATGACGTTGGTTGACAATGGGGTCATCTTGTTAGTAGAATAAGGTGATGGACATACGCAAAGTATTGCAATAAGATCGTATTACGATGTTTGTCATTTGTAATAGATAAGAGTATGATAGCTTATTCCTTGGACCGTGAGACCGTGCTTATTGTTGCTTCGTAGGAGTGCTTTGAGAGCATCAAACGTTGTGTCTTATATAGCATGACAATAACGGTGTCCATCTTGGGTATTCCGAAAGAGCATCGAGACGTAAGGATCAAGAGCGGGATTTGTTCATTCTAGTAATGGAAAGATACTCTGGGCCCACTCGGTGATATTGCATCTATATAGCTGCGCAGCTTATGACTAGGTCATGGAGATGTAATATCGCAGACGAGTTAATAACCTTCGTCGGTAACGAGATACAGCAAAGGCATCGTTGTGTCTACGATCATATCTCGGACAAGGTAGTATCGCAGAGACAAAGCGAATGAATATCATACTTATGGTTCAACGACGATATTCGTGGAATGCACAGGGGTCGTCATATATTTCCAGGTATCCCTGACGATCATTGGTGAGCGGAGTGTCTCGACCATGTCTGGAGTATTCCCGAACCGTAGCGTAACAAACTTAAGGTCTTAGCGACGCTAGGAGATAGGTTCTAGAATTTTATAGGTTTTTGTTGGAGAGAAAGAAATGATCCGGAAAGAGTTCCGGTGGTCCGGAAGGAGTTCCGGGGAGGTATGGAATGGTTCCGGGAATGTCCGAAAGTTGTTCGGGTGGTTCCGAAATAGTTTCGGAGTCACGGGATATTGAATTATATATAAATATATTAATTATGAATTAATGAGATTTTTATATTAATTTAATATTAATTAAATAAAGGAAAAAGGGGGCTTCCACCTACATGGGCCCTAAGAGGGCCCAAGAGGGGGGAGCCGCACCCCACAAGGGGGGGTGGGCCCCATGGGGGTTCGGCCGGCCCATGGTGGGGGCGCACCAACCCCCCCCCCCCTCCTCCTTTAGTCCCACATGGGGGAGCCAAGGAGTTTGCACACCCCCTTCCCCCTTTATATACCAAGGCATATTAATTGATTTAATTCATAGGAAATTCAATTAATTCCCAATTTCTCTCTCGGTCTCGTGGTTCCCAAGTCGGAGCCGCGCCGAGCTGAGGAAGGGGGTCTCTCTCCACCTAAGCCATACCGCAGAGCGCCGTTGCTCTGCGGGATTCCAGATAAGATCTACTCCTGCGATTTCAGCTGGATCTGAATGACCGGGAGTTGTCGCTAGGCTCCGTATGTTTGCGAGTGCTCGGAGGCTACTCTTTTGAGGAGCTTGGGCGACGTCGTCTCGCCCCCTGCAGCCGCCACGCCTCCCCCCTCTGCTGCCGGCGCGCCAGCCCCGGTGCTGGCGCTCTGCCTTCTTCCGCCCGACGCCCGTCGACGCAGATCATCGTCAACACCCCGGCGTCATCGACTCCGACATCGCGGCAAGTTCTCCGCGACCTCGAGGTCGGCTACGTACGACTTCATCGTCAACGCTTGTGCGGGAGCGTAATCCCCGCTATCGGTCTACATGGAGGTAATGTAACCCGTTTCGCCACCGTTATCGCATGTACTAGATAGATAGATCGTGGCTAGTTAGGGTTTCGCTCGCTAGAAAATTATTGTTTTCTGCACCGTAACCCCTTCAGTTACACACATACGGTGGAGACGACAACCTCCGAAGCTGTAGTCCAGGACGAGCAGCGGAAGACTTGGATAGGAACACCAGCAGTACGGCAGCGGGATATGATGGAAGAGATCCCCCTCTCAACTCGGCGCAACTCCGACAAAGGGAATCACGAGATCGAGAGAGAATTGGGGAATTAATTGGTGAATTAAAAGGCCAGGGGTGCCCTTTCTTATATAGGCTCCCGGGGGAGCCAAACTCCCAAGCCAGGCAATGTAGGACTATCCCACATGCCTTGGTGCGGCTAGGGCAGTGCGCCGGCCCTAGGTGGGCCCCATTTGGCCCACCTAGGCCGGCCCTCCCTCAGTCCGAAGCCCTGGGGGGACTTTCCCCCCTCACGGGCCTTCTTTCCACCAGAAGACCCATTTAGGGAAACCAGCCTTTAAAAATTCTAAAATAAATATATAAAATCATATTTAAACATTAATTAAACTAATTAATATCAAACATATTTTATATAATTTATTCTAGCTCCGAAAACTATTTTGTCGCTGCCCGATCTCCATCGGACCATTCCCGGGCTCTTTCCTTTTCGGTTGTCTTGTCAAAACCCCTTAAGTGTGTTACCCTAGCGGTTCGATATAATAACAGATATGATCGAGACTCCTCTCCGATCAATGACTAACTCGTAGCCCTGGACCCCATGAATTAATCCCTGTGATATAAAGAATGACTTTCATCTATCAAAACTGGACGTATAGTCTTAAACCCTTTGTCATGGCGATACTTAGCGTGTCCGAACGTCGTTCTTAGATATCTCCATATCTAGCTGACCTCGTTACCGACATCGCTATCTTCTACTCGTCTATGATATTATGTCAGCTGGTGACCTAGTCACATGTTTGCAAACTCATTTGACATAATCTCACCGAGTGGGCCCTAGAGTATCTATCCGGCTATGCGGAGTGACAAATCCCGTTGTTGACCCCTCGTCTCAACTACCCCCTTCCGATACCCAAAAGTATCACCGTTATTGTCACACTAAATAAGATATGACGTTTGGTGCAATCAAAGTATCTTTCAGGAATAACAATAAGAGTTGGTCTCACGGTCTTAAGGCGTAATGACTATGTCCTATAAATACTGGGTATGTCCATCACATCGTTACACCTAACGATATGACTTCCATTGCCGACCGGCATCATGCCCTATGATCGGAAAACCTCAATCATCAATCGCGCAACGAAACTAGTCTTAGTAGAGGCTACTAGGGACCTGGTTGTTTATCTACCACACCTGTATTAATGTTTTTCCTTAATACAGTTATAGCATGGTATAAAACATATAATGAACAATTGGGATATTGCCAATAAACTATGTTTATTAAGTGCCTCTAGGGCATATTGCCTTCAGCATCTACTTGGGCAGAGTATACACAAGTAACGGAGAGCATGTAAGATCATGAAATAGAACACACATGATATATTATGAAGCAATAACTTTAGTACTCAATATTCATCGGATCCCAGCAAACACAACATGGAGAATTACATAAAGATGATCTTGATCATGATAGGCAGCTCACAAGATCTAAACATGATAGCACAAGAAGAGAACACAGCCATCTAGCTATTGTTATGGATCCGTAGTCCAAGGTAGACTACTCACGCATCAGTCCGGAGGCGGTCATGGCGATGTAGAGGCCTCCAGGGACGATTCCCCCTCCCGGCAGGGTACCGGGGAGCAGAACTGATCTCTCATGAAGTGGTGACGGTGACGGCGTCGGCTCGGGACCCGTGAAGGAAAAAGTGATTAACCGTCCTCTGTTTTTAGGTCAAGGGGGTATTTATGGGCGAAAGACCTAGCTCGGTGGGCGCCCGAGTGCGCCACACCACCTCCCGGTGCGGCTCCTGATGTGGCCGCGCCAGCAGGTGATGTGGGCCCCTCGGGGCCTGTATTCGTCTCGTCTTCGGTTCTTCGCGATGCAAATATTCCAAAAAATAATTCCTGGTTGGCTCGTTTCCAATTTGGCGGATATTTCCTTAAGAGCTTTTCTGAAACCAAAAACAACAGAAAACAGGGAACTGACACTGTGGCATCTTGTTAATTGGTTAGTCCAAGAAAATACATAAACTATATAAAATGCATATAAAACATGTAATAACATGATATAAGATAGCATGAAACACAAGAAATTATGGATACGTTGGAGACGTATCAAGGGTTCGTCGACCATGACTGGATCACTTTCAGGCAATGCGAAGGTCGATCTGGTTGTTTCGCCAGGGCGGCGGCTCCGGAATAGGTGGTGTGTGTTGTGGCGTTTGTTGACTTTGGTCGTGTGGACGGCAGGTCGCTTCGTTTGTGTCATTCTTTTATACATATTGTATGGTTTTTAGGCTCGGTTTTCCTTATAAACTGGGTCAACTTTTTTTATCTATTCCGGCGGTGGATACGACCACCTTATACCTAAAAAAACAAAGCATGTGTTGTCATAATTTACAACATATTTGCAAAGATTATTTAAACCAAGTTTATGATAAATTAAGTTCAAACTAATTTAGAATTACTACTTGAACTCTCACTCAAAAACAACATCCCTCTAGTTGTTTGGGTTGTTTTTATAATATTTAGAAAACACCAAAGTTTAATCGATATTTTAGTATTAATACCACAATTTTTACTCATAGCCAAACACATCAAAGTATTATAAACTATAGTATTTTTTTAAACTGTGGTATTCTTGAAATACTTCAAAAATACTTTGCTACCAAACATAGCCTAAACAACCTAAACATGTAGGCGTATCGACTTTCCTTTGGCAATCTGGAATAGCCACAATAATATTATTTTTAACAAAACATGGATGTTCATTACTTGCATGTTATCAACAAGCCGTTTTACTGATTTCACATGTGGTGTCTCCTTCTCCCTTCAAATCAGCGGGGACTTATGGATACCGGATGTGTTCGGATGATGGTGTGGTCATTCGGGTTATCTTCAACCGAGTTGGTTGGCTGCATTCTAAAATATTAGATGCTTAGGGTTCCAATTTTCAAGTGGTTGATTCTTTTATTTACTATGAATGATATGTGATTTGTATGCGCTGTAACATTTTAAACTGTGGAATAAAAGTGATGATATGTGCATCAGTTTAGTTTGCTGCATTTGGCCGGAGCTCCGCACCCCATTTCAAAAAAAGAATCTAGTTTTGTCTTTCTTGATCTATATCAGTTTATATCTTGACTCCTGTCGGGCCCTCAGTGAAAAAAGCCTAACCTCCTGAGCTGCCGCCAGACCTTCCCCTTCTCGATCGATCTTGGCCGGCGCCGTCGCCGGCCGCCGGCGGCGGTGACCGGCCCCCCTCTCGGCAGTTGTGGAGGGGAGGAGAGGGTGTCGCAGCTGCGTCTCGAGGGTGGCGGCGGGGCGTAGCAGACGACACTTGGAGACGCGGCCGTTCGGCCGGGGCCTTGATGTCGGAGTGGCATGGAGGGCGAAGGTCGGCGCGGTGCTCCGGCGCATCTCCGGCGGCGACGCTGGTCGCCAATCCGGCCGGCGGCTGGTGGCAGATAACGTCCAGCGAGTTGAGACCTGGGCAGGCACTATAGTTGTATCTATAGTGCCTTTGTGCCATGCATCTGCAACGATCCCACGCCTCTGATCTAATCCGGCCAGCTGCCGTGAGCCGAACTTTTTGATAGGTATAAGTATATATTAAGTCAAAGACATAAAGGAGTATAGAACACGTACACACCCAACAGAATGGTGCAGAAGGACACATACACCCGTACACTTTACAGAAAACCCCTAAAAAAGAAGGAATTACAACGAAGTCCTTCCGAGCCTCTGCAACATCGCATCCGATCCACCTCTCGACTCCGGCACCGACGAGCACCGCGAGCAGAAAGAACAGAAGCCAACATGCCTGAGGATGAGGAAGCTCCATCGCCGAAGTGGCTTTTTGGACCACGAGAAGAAGCACCAGAGGTGCCCACCTATCACTGTGGCGCGCGGGCCGGGGATCATCCCCGAGCTCATCCTCAACCTCCAGATCTGGCACCATCCGTCGACATGGTCGAGAAGAAGCACCAGCTCCGCCTGCCTGCAACAACATACCTTGTACAGAGCACGTCGCCATCTGAACCGCCGCAACGCCCAGCAGGACAACGGCAGCAACACCTCCATCACACAAATACCCCACAAGCCCTGCAGCGTTGCTGGAGGAGGCGACGCCACGACGATGTCAGAGGCCGGAGAAGGGGAACCCCAGCGCGCGCAGTCGACGACATCGTCTCGTCGGCAACCCGCAGGGAAAACAGGGCCAGCAGCGCGACCTCGCCAGTCACACCAAAGGCCACACAACCCCCAGCAAGCTCATAGACACCACCACGAAGGATGCCGCCGAGAAGGAGGTCGAGCTGCAGGGAGATTATTCCAAGCAACGGCGTCGCAACCTCCAACCTAACAACGCCGATGGAAGACCTATCCCTACTATTTACACACCGGAGACACGGATCCGGGTTTCCCCCACTCTCCCGCTGCCGAAGCAGCCGCCGGAGAGGGAGGGAAACTGCGGTCCGGCCGCCGGCGGTGCGAGGGAACCTGGACGCCTCCTTTTCTCCTCTCAGGTTACTGTAGCACGGGGAGGGGAAGTGGGCGGTGAGATCCCGTGAGCCGAACTTGTGCGTGCACATGCCCAGCGGCCCGAGTGCATGCGTCTTGCTTGCTGCTCGAGGCATGTTGTTCCTAGACGGCGGCGACACAGGACAGCGGCGACTTGACGTCTGGTCTGCGTGACGCCATGTCCTGCCATGGAGTGTGGTTAGATGCGCTGTTGTGACCTCCCCCCTGACTGCTCCGTCGGCGGCGTGGGGGGCCTGCTGGTGTGCTCGAATAAGGATGCGGTCCTAGAGTTCCAATTCGCACATGGATGAGATCTGCTTGTCGCCGTACATCTTTGATTTGGCCAGAATGTCGGGTTCCGGAAGGCTCCGCTCATGATCTTGAACTGGCTAATGCCTAGAGACGCTAGATCGGGTGGTATTCGGTCGTGCCGGAGGTAGCGGTGCGAAACTCTGCTCTGATGCTATCATGGGCAAATCCATGGTGAAGGCAGAGGGAGAATGTCATGGAAGCTGTGATAGAAGGACTGGCAATGGTGTTTGGAATCCTTGCGTTGATGAGGAACTGGCTTAGAGTTACAGGAATTGTGTATGCATAGGGGGCGACAACACAGATGAAGTTTAAAGTCCTACCTTTCAGGGTGAAAATCCAAGATCTGGTCTTAATTCGTTGTGTCTGGCAATGATCTTGTGGAAGACATTGTTTTGAGAGCGGGGACTATTTTTAGGGTGAAAACACAACGTCTGGCCTTAATTGGTTGTGTCTGGCACTGTTCTTCTTGAAGGCATTGCTTTTAACGATTTGGACATCATGGGCTGTCTTGGTGGTGGTTGTGCGGCTGCTGCAATGACTGTAACTCTGTAGCGGGATTTTTCTTTTTATTTCTTCTTCTTATTGTATTTCGGCTGTGTGCATCCGTAATAACTTTGTTTATTGCGTCGTTGCAGAGACTGGGTGTAATTTGTATCTCCGTGATATTAATATACATTCTTTATCTAAAAAATCTAGTGTATATCATTCGTAAACATAGACAAATTGCGTGCTGGTGTTTACAAATTTCTAAGGTACACATAATGACAAGACAACTCAGTACCAAGGTTAAATCATAACTACCAGCTCGATTATGACTACTGTGTAGGATGCAGCAGTTACATTGAACATAACACGGCAACAAATACAAAGACACAAGGACCGACGTGAAGAACAGAGGGGCACGCTTAATTCTTGAAGAACTGGAGGCCGTTGGCCTGCGAGTACCTCTCCATGAACCTCATGAACCTGTCCCAGTCCCTGGCGGTGCGCATCACGTACTTGGCCTCCACCCTCGCCGGCTTCCCGTTGACGAACTTGGCGCTCACGTCCACTGTCTGCAGCACGCCCTCCTCGTCGATCATGTAGAACCCCGTGATGTCCCCGAGCTCCGCCGACGAGTCGAACACCGACGGTTGGTCGAACTCGAAGATGGCCGTCCCGTTCGTGCCGTCGCGGGACTTGGTCAGCCGCACATCCGGGATCGTCTGCTCGTCCGTTCCCTGGATGAACTGGATCGCCGGCTTCACCGCCAACATCGCCACGGGTGAAAGGGAGCTGCATGGTCTAGAGTGGACAGGTTTGCATTGGAGGCAACGCAGGGAGATGCCGCTGAATGAGGAGTGCAGGCTTTGGCATGGGACACCTGATGAACCTGTAAATGCGTGGTGTCAGACTGTCAGCTACTGAATGTGAAATTCAGATTGGCTTAAGGTCATGGCTAATGAGCAGAATTACATTTTGGACTGTTTATTAGGGACGCAAAAAAGGAGAATATGATATGAAAAACATGGCATATAATACATGGAGCACGCAATAACTTTCATTGAACATGTGGACGAATCACCTTGGCACTTCAGAAAGAAATATTAAGTATACGAACTAATTTCAGATATGCAGTGTTTGGCTGAACTTTCTGAAGTCTGAACCAGGCAAAATAGAGAACGACCCGGCCGTGAAGCTTACTAGAGTACAACCTATAGAACGGCATACAAAGCGACCGTAGTCAATTCCGAACTCTCCCAAAGCAGGAACAACGTGCAGTGGATTTTGTGTACTGGTAATTGACGCAATTTATGCATTGCTCCAAGCAAGTGGTTAACTATAAACCAGTGCCGTGCAGAAATGGAAATGCGGCTTCAGTGAGAACGAACGAACAAAATTACCTGCGAGGCTTCGACGGGGCCGTGGCGGCGCCGAGACCGGGGAGGTAGCAGCAAGAGCTTTCATCACTGCGGGCATGCTGCAATTCGGTTGCTCCGGTAGTTGGTCAGATGGGTGAGGAAGAAGGATTGGTGTCTAGAAGGGAAGTGGAGAGGAATGAGGGGGAAATGCAGGAGAGGAGGTGTGGTTTTGAGCGGTACAGATGGGGAAGATAGTGAAAGGGAGTGTTGAGGTGGCTGCGTGTCCCAAAGAGAGCTATCCATTCCTATGGTGCTCACTGGTCCACGGCCGTTGCCTCTGAACCTTCCATGCCGTCCCTCAGGTTCCTGAATTTTTACGTCCTCTCAAAGTACCGTTAAGGTACCAGTGCACTAAATTACACAGGGTTTTGGTGGTTTGGGTTGCAAGTGACTAAATCTTGATTTTTGCAATTTTCAAGATTACATGGAGCTATGGGCCATGTACTTGTTACAGACAGGTTGAATCGGCCGTTAAGAAAATCGCCGCATGTCAGCAAATTTACAGTTAAAATTGTGATATAATCTGGTTCAAACCTCTCACTTTGCTGATTTGTATTGATCTAAATGTGGATGGAATGCCTGATGTGATACCTTTAAATCTCGTTTTACGCGCCTTCTTTTTTTAATAGATAGTTGGATGCCCATGGTTAATTTTTTAGACCATGCACTATGTGATGCCGGTTCAATCTGAAAAGTGGTCATAGTTGAATCGATGAAAAATTGATGCTCCTATGTGGTGAACCGCATAAACATACAACGATGGGGTCCATCCAAAATAAGCAAACACTATTTAACTCTCTTTTCTACTCTACTTCATGTGAACCTTTCAGTTTTCAGTCACAGATAGGTAGAAAATGAATCCCTGCTATGATGCGAACCATATACTTGAATCCTTTTTTTCTTCTGTCAGATGGTATGATTTGGTGCCTTGCTATGTGTGGAACCGATTCATTGGCATCTTTGAACCGCGTTTGTGCAACATAGTGGATGGTCTTACAATATTTGCAAATTTGTGTGGCGGATGAACTCCTGATGAGTAGTAATATTTGGCTGCCTAGTTATAGCCGTCTAAATACTATCAAGTGAGTTGTTTACCACGGAATTTGCGAAATATATACTTGAAGTCTAGAACACAACTTCTATCCCCCTAAAAGACAGCTAATTTGCACTGGATGTATCCTTTGATGGGAATGCAAATGTGAAATAAGAACAAATTCTTTGCCATAAATCAAATGTTTGCCACAAATTATTCGACATAAACGTGGGCGTATGACCAACGCCGTACATGTTTCAAAAGAATGCAGCTAACAAGCAGTCCAACATCAACGTCCTACTTATATCTTGCTTTGCTCAAGAAACCTGCTCATGACTCTCTCACAACAGTTAATCAGATGACGACTTAACATGAAAAAAATGGAACACCGGTAGGAAAGCATTGTGTAGCGCCAAACGCGCGCACGCGCGAGCAAAAGCGGACGGATCTTCCTAGCATTTGGGGAGATCGGACGGCGGAGGGAGGAGCTTCTGGTTGGGGAGGCTCCCATCCTGCACCAGCCACGCCATCTTCAGGCCCCAGCTGACGTGAACCTCCAGGTGACAATGCATGAACCACACCCCTGCACACATCGATCAGGCATGCACATCAGAAACAGATCAGTTTTCTTATTCAGAACGCGGCCAGGTTCTTTAGTTAAGTTAAGGTGTTCGATCCTACTATGATAGTACATAGATTCGCGCGCACCTGGATTGTCAGCACGGAAGCGAATGGCCACCCACCCGGCGGCCGGCACGCCGACGGTGTTCCGCTCGACGGGGTCGACGAGGTTGTACTTGGCCGGGTCGTTGACGGGGTCGAAGTTGCCGAACCCCTGGCCGACGACGAAGAAGTTGAAGCCGTGCAGGTGGAACGGGTGGCTCTCGGCGGTGAGGATGCTGGTGCCCTGCATCACCAGCTCCACGGAGGTGCCGTAGGGCAGCACGACCAGCCTGGTCCCGTTGGAGACGTTGGTGTTGTTGGGCGGCGTGCCCGTGTAGTTGAACGGCGACACCGGCACGACGGGGAAGTTGGGGGAGTACACCCCGTTGGACATGCCCGTGAAGTGCGACTGCAGCAGCGCGATCTTGGGGAGCACGAAGGAGACGTTGTTCACGGCCGCCGCGAACCGGCTGTTGTTGTTGGGCCCCTGGCAGGTCCCGTTGACGGCGCAGGGGTGGGTGCCGAGCCCGACGGTGAAGAAGAACCGCCTGTCCACCTCCTGCGGCACCTGCGCCGGGTACTCCGCGCTCGCCAGGCTCCGGAGCTTGGCGGTGTAGTTGGAGACGAAGCTCGTGTCGTTGATCTTGGGCAGGGTGGGCCTGAACAGGGGAAGGTTCTTGTTGAAGGCCGCGGAGGAAGGGGAGCTGGGGTCCTCGTACTCGAGGATGCCGGCGACGGTGGTGTTGTCGAAGGTTCCCGACGCGGCGGTGGAGTAGGGCGCAGCCATCATGTAGTAGGTGGCTCCGGGGTAGGACGGCTTGGCGGTGAGGAGCACGTTGGACGTCTGACCCGGGGTGATGAGGAGGGTCTCGACGGTGATGGGCTTGATGTAGACCGCGTCGACGTCGACGATGGTGAACTGGTGCCCGGCGATGGAGAAGAAGAGCTCGTCGTTGAGTGCAGCGTTGATGATGCGGAGCATGTACGTCTTCCCGGGCTTCACCTTCAGCTTGAACGTGTCTGCAATGCATGACACACGTACGTATGCAAGTTAAGCACACATGTACACAAAACACATGCAGAGTCAGTCAGACATGCATGCAAGTTAAGTACCCTTGGCAGAGCAGTTGTAGAGCGGCCCTGTGAGGCCGTTGATGGTGAAGGCGTCAGAGACATTGGGGCCTCCTCCGGTCTGCAGGGCCTGGCTGATCACAGCCTCCGTGTCCGCCTTCCACCACTCACCAAAGATGACGGGAACCTCCTTGTATGGCGCGGCGAATGGGTAGGGGACGCCGAGCTTGGGGAGGATGACGATGGGGCCGTAGACGGTGGCGCGGAGCCATGAGATGTGGGCGTGCCACCACAGCGTGCCTCGCTGCCCGGAGATGGTGAACTTGTAGACGTAGCTCTGCCCCGGCTGGATGGGGCACTGCGTGATGTACGCCGGACCGTCCGCCCACCCGCTCCGCAGCTGCCGGATGCCGTGCCAGTGGATGCTCATGTTGTACTGGGCGTTGTTGACGACCCGGACGACGACGAGGTCGCCTTCCCTGGCGAACACTGTCGGGCCCGGGAACTGCCCGTTCACCGTCACGATGCTCTTGCTGCTACACAACCGGGTCACGTTCATGGTCGCCACCTGCATTGATCATGCATTAATCACGTATATATCATCAGTTGCAACGCCAACTGCAGTAGGATCTTGAGATCGACGTCGATCGCAAACCAACTGGTTAACTTACATTGAACTGGTACTCCACCGTAGCGGCCTCGGCCGCGTTCGTGGACAATGCCACTTGCGCGGCGGCGGCGAGGAGAAAGTAGAAGGCAGCCGCCATTTTTTATGCCTTGCTCTCGTATGCTTGAGCTCTCGATGGTGGCTAATGTTTATGTGTTTGAGATCCTAGGTATGCCTATATATACACTAGAAAAGGAGGAGCATGCAGGACACACAAGGCATTTTTGTCAAGACGTAGTTCACCACCCGAGTTCAGTGAACTGGCTTTAGTTGGTGCCGGTTGGTTCTTGGTCGCTGAGCAGGAGGTCTAGCCGCCGCAAGGCGAGCACTGCGGGCTGGGCCCGTGCATGCGTATATGGCTGTGGCTTCGGAGTGCGGATAAAGTCAACCACCCTTCGGTTTAGATGTCATCTTGAGCGATCGAACAAAGACGATCTTGACCACCCTTTGGCTTTGCCCTTTCCATCATTCCATGGCGTAATATATTAACACGCAGTGCTAAATGTATATGTACACTTGTACAGTAGTACTACCACAGTTCGAATGGACCGTAAGTGATTTTGTATTTGACTTATTGTACGATCGATGATTCATTATCCCGAATAGCGCACAAATTTTCGTTTATTCATGTTTGCTTCAGAATGAGAAAAGCCGTGCTAGCTTGTCCATTGCACGCTATATATTGAACAGTATTAAGTGTGATTTACTCAATCTCAGTAATGCGAAGCCTATTTTTTGAAATGAGGTAATGCGAAGCCTATGGAGCTGTTCTGCTTCTGTTGTTGCAAACATAGCAGAAACTTCAGGTGATTTGTAGGTGATGGTGGTACACTTAGCCTCTGGTGTTTTGTTAGAAAATCGTGAAGAAAACCCACACAAAAAGAATATATGAAGTGTGATTTACTCAATCCCAATGTAAACCTATGGGACTGCCGCACGGATTGCAGAAGCTTCAGGTGATTTGTAGGTGTCGTTGGGAGTACTAAGCCCCTGATATTTTATTCGCCGAATGTGAAGAAAATCACACAAAAATTGAAACACAAGGCAAGGGTTCCACGTGGCTATACCCGCAACGTTAGAAATACCACATCATCCGGGTTACTTAAGAAACACCACATTTCACTTTCGGTTACTGATGATCAATGTTTAACGTTTCCTTCAGCAGGTAGTGATGTGTGTGCTTTATTCTACTGCCTTTTCATTATTCTTCAGACGACATGTCGAGCCAACCATGTAAGTGTATAAAATGAATTCCTGAGTAACCATAATCAAGATTGCTTCCAATCGTTTGGATTGCTTGCACCAAACTGTCAGAAAATGCGTTAAATCGGAGGTAGTTGAACCCTGTTTTTTTAGAACTAAAGGTCATAAGGGAGACCAGGTGGACCAGCTGAAGATCACAACTTTTCTTTGGACACCCACCTACTGTATCCTCCTTACATGCCAAGGGACTAGAACTGGAGACGAAAACGACCTGATATAGATGGAACTCGCCTGTTGCTGATTGGCCACACGTTCACGTCGATCGGCCACCATCCACCAATGGCCTTGCGTGGTCCGATTAATTAACGTGGTGTAAAAACGGCCGAGGGATTAGTCGTCTGGAAGGTGGGCGGGAGAAGGGTGTGTGTGTGTGTGTGTGTGTGTGTGTGTGTGTGTGTGTGTGTGTGTGTGTGTGTGCGCTCAACTGTTGATCGTCTTCTGCGGATTGTTTGGTCGGGCCTTTGTGCTTCAACTGTTCACCGTCTTACTTCTCCCGCAAGAGTCTCCAAAGGAAGAGAAGGATGCCTGACCCAACCTCATCCCTATCTTGCTTTCCTTTACTTTCAATGGTTACAACTCATGGCTAAGGCCGGCGGCGTACTTGGAACTTAAGCTAGGTACTTCTGTCGACGTTGTACATATATACGTTGTATCGAGTACATCATACATACAAACAAGCTAGACGCAGGTTAACCATTCTTGGAAAGAGACGTACATTATATCATCTGGCGCTTTCCTCTAGAACTTTTCTGGTAATGAATCTGCGTCGTCCTTGCAAGAGTCGTGCAATATATGCAAGGATCATACATTTTCCTGCACACAGGTGTATCATTTCATTGCAGTTCAGCTGTTCACGAAAGGAACATTGGTTAAGATACTTTGGTTCATTTCTCGAACAAAATGCCACTGTCATGCAACATGCTAAACTACGGAGGACAACAAACAGGACAAAGCCCTCTGGCTGGCTTACAGTGCCACCAAAAAAACCAGGTTTCATGGCTGGAGCTGAGTAGCAAAATTCAAGGAAATCTCAGCATTTCCTGCTGCCAATTGCAGGAACAGGTAGCAAAATAATAACGACAACATGATCACCTAAGGAGAGTGGACGATGTTTCAATTAGCATAAATTAAGTGCTACGACTGAGCCAAGGCATTCATTTGCGCAGTTTGACATGCCAAGGGAAGAGCTGAATCTGTACATGCAATGCAGCTAGTCTTGTCCAAGTTAGGTTGGAACGGCGTCGCCAACAGATGATGATGGGCCGACTTCAGCACTCTTACTGTTATCTGAATCTATGAAACCTTGTTTGAAGCGATCATAGTTTGTTGGTTCCACTGTCTTAAATGGGCGTTCCCCTAGAACCCGGACTAGATCATCCTGATGGAGGACCTCCTTCTCAAGCAACAGCTCTGCAATTTGGGCAACTTGGTCCTTGTGCTTCTTTATCAGCTCAACTGTGCTTTTGTAGGCCTTGGCAACCCATTCCCTCACCTCGGTGTCAATGATGGATGCTGTCTCTCCGCTATATGGCCTTACAAAACCATCATTCCCTTGAGGGAAAGAAAGAAGCCCAACCTTTTCACTGAAGCCATATACTGCAACCTGCGCGTAAGTCAGTTTAGTAACTTTCTCAAGATCATTCTGAGCACCAGTCGAGATCTTCCCTATCAAAACCTGAGGAGGAAAGAACAACCATGTCACTTGCTAGGATGCTCTTAAGAAGAAACTATGTTATACAAGCAAAGGATCTACGAGATGTTGTGTACCTCCTCAGCGGCTCGGCCACCTAAGGTCATGCATGTCATGTCAAAAAGCTGTTCCTTTGTCATCAAAAGATTCTCATTTGGTACGTACTGAGCAAAGCCTAAAGCAGCTGTTCCACGAGGTACAATCGTAACTTTAAGGAGTGGCTCTGCATGCTCCAAAAACCATCCAGCGACAGCATGACCAGATTCATGGTAAGCAACAGTCCGACGCTCCAGTTTGCTAATGACCTGTAGACACATCAACATGGTCAGGAAATATGAAATTTCAGTATCATATATCCATTTGGTATAGTACAATCAACCACAATAGATCAAGAAAGGTATGCCTTCTAGCTGTGTTCAATTTATATTACTGGCACTGGATACACAACGAGATTAACTTAACCTGGACAGGGATAAATGGAACATTACCTTATTTTTCTTCTCCAAGCCCCCAATTACCCTATCAATTGCAGATTCAAAATGATGCATTGTAATCAGTTTCTCATCACCTCTTGCAGTAATCAAAGCAGCCTCGTTACAAACATTTGCAATATCTGCTCCAGCAAATCCAGGAGTCAGAGCAGCTAATCTTTGTGAATAAAATGATGGCTGATTATCCAGTTTAAGCTTTGCAAGGTAGATGTGAAATATTTGTTCACGGCCATTTATATCCGGCTTATCAATACTTATCTGACGATCAAATCTTCCTGGTCTTAGCAAAGCCTTATCCAGGATGTCAGGTCTATTTGTGCCAGCAAGTATAACTACTCCAGCTGTTGTTCCAAACCCATCCATCTCTACAAGCAACTGATTCAATGTACTTTCACGCTCACTATCTCCACCGGAAAACCCTCCACGGCCCCGTGCACGACCAATTGCATCAATTTCATCAATAAATACAATACTAGGTGCACATGCCCGAGCTTCTTGAAATAAGTTTCTCACCCTGGATGGTCCAACACCAACAAACATTTCCACGAAGTCTGAACCCGAAATAGACAAGAAGGGTACGCCAGACTCTCCAGCAGTAGCTTTGGCAAGGAGAGTCTTTCCTGTGCCAGGAGGGCCACAAAGAAGAGCACCCTTTGGTATTTTAGCTCCCAACTCTTCATATTTCTTGGGGTTTTTAAGGAAATGAACAAATTCCATAATTTCTTGTTTGGCTTCATCACAACCAGCTACATCCTTAAAGAAAACCTGCAGCATATGACGAAATAAGGATTACTTGAGTTAAATCTTATTTTCTTGTGTTCAGCTGTGCTGTTCTTTGGCAATGATGTACCAAGCCAAAGCTCCTTAACTACTATACAAATGGAAGCTACTAATAAATAATCTGATAACATAAGAATTGTAAGCATTGCTATTGAAATAGCGACAGAATGAAATGGAAGAAAAAACAAACCTTGTTTTTGGAATTTTTATCCATCTTTGTCACTTTAACTTTTCCAATATTGAAAATACTACTCCCAGGACCACCACCGATACTAATCTTCGTCCTCTTCACCACCACATATAGCAATCCAACAAACAGAATTGCCGGGGAAAACTTCAGGATTTGTTTGAACCAGTTCACTTTGTCAGCATAAGTGACTGGCACATAGTCATGCCGATCTATCCCCAATGCTTGCTGGGCCTCTTCCAACTTCTCTTCTAAAGAATCAACACTTCCAATGTTAAAGTAATACTTGTAACTGCTAGGGGTCTCTTTCCCAGGAAGATGACTGGTAGTAATACTTGTATCGCTGTCCTTATTTTTCATTATTAAGGATGAACTCCTGACATAAACTTGTGCAACTGACTTGTTTATAACAACAATGCGGTCAACTAAACCAGGTTCCAGTAACTTGTTGTTAAATTCTTGGAAGCTTATCTGCAACAGTTAGAGCACATGACCTTCCGAGTTAGTAAAATGGACAGGTAAAAGAAACTACATCCTGTTTAGCAAAAAATGAACAGATATTAAACTGTCGACTGACATAGGTCTATCACATCAAGTATTAGCAGGAGGTACAATAGGATATATATACCATATAGATTCTAAACAATAATATAAAGCACGTGGTAGCAATGCCCTTTATAAATGTACTAACTAGGATAGTAAGATATGCCATCAGTTGTGAGCTACTAGGATGTATTTGTAGCAACAAATCTAATCTTCGAGTGTAACTATGAAATTACCTTTTATCAGCAACATTAGTAATGATAATGAATAAATATCGACCGTTTTAAATACCATAAACTAAGAACATCTAAAGGAGAAGCACTTTCTTTTTCTCTGCCACTTAGCTAGATCACACAACCAAATATTATTTTCATCATTTATACAACTAACTGGGACCATTCAAACTGGATGCTGAAGCAATTGCCAATAGGAAAATATAGCACACTTAAGTGGAAATGTGGAATAACTCTTTGAAGATGTCTAAGAGACAGATCTCCTATGCAGACGAACACGAGTAAGAAAAACAGTGATGAATATTGTTATTGTAAGAACAGTACCTCATGTCCTGGTGAACTGAAGGACATGGTTGATAGCAATATGCCCATAAGGAGTATAGGACCAAGCACCTCCATGAATAGCTTCACAACTTTCGACTGAGAACCTGAACTGGATTCTTCTGCATAGTGCACAGAGGAAGTGAGCATATTAGTGCATGTCCAAGCATGCCATGATAAAAGGACCAAACACACTCAACCGTAGGGAAGTTTCAAAATTGCAGGCACATTTGTTTACATGTTCATGCCAGTACATTCTCCTTTGGAGGCAAACTGCCAGAAGATGTGGATACTAACAGTAAAAGACCAGCTAAATCTACATATATCCCATCTTCCAAAACTGTCCGGTCATGGGATCCAGGGAGACAACCTTTTAAAACTTCCACCACTAGTACATGTATTAATATACATATTAACTAGGAAAAAATAACTGCATTTGATTCGTTAGTAAAATTTCTGCACTTAATTTCAATGCAAGCCAAAAGCATTGCCATTCCATGAGAAGCAAAAGGCAGTAAGAACTAAAAGGATATGTACAACAGATACGGAAAATGCAGCATTACTTTATAAGATAACATGTATATATATCCTAATTCTAGTACCAGATTACGGTTGAAAATCATAGCCAACTTCAACACAGTTGGGGAAAATCAGAACTTACGCTTGGATTCAGACTTGTCGCTCCCATCCCCTTTGGGCACCTCCTTCTTCTCCTTGGGGCAATCTGAGGCATCAAGGGCCACGTGTCATAAACGGAGCCAATGCGCGTATTAATGAATGACCACCAAAGACCAGCACAGAAAAAAGCTTACTCTTTTTCGACTGGTCGCTCAGCAGCCGCCGGAACTGCGAGTTGGTCAGCAGGCGCCTCCAGTCCGCGGCCTTCCCCGCCCCATTGGCCGCCGCGGCTCGGCTCACGAGCGCGGACGTCAAGTAGTGACGGACGAACCCTGACCCGACGCCTGGCGGCAGCGGCGCGCGGAGCACGGCATGGCCCCCCAGCAGGTAACCCTAGAGGAGAGGACCGAACATTGCACGGCGTGAGTGACGGGACGCACCTTACTTAAGCCGCCGGCCGGAGCGGACGGACGGGGAAGAGGATGGATGAGGCTCACCTGGCGCGAGCGGGCGAGGGCGCGGGAGAGGGCGGGGAGGCTCATGGCGCCGACGGCGAGGGCATGGGATGGGGGGCGCCTCCGCCTGCCTAGCCTAGGGTTTGCGCCGCGCCGATCGAGCAAACTGTACTTGCTGCAAGATTCTCCTTTTCGTTGCCTCTCTTTTCCTACTGGCCGGCGGCGGGTTCCGTTTGGTGTGAGGAGGACGAATTGGTGGTGGCGAGGCGAGGCCACGCTTTGATTTGCGCCGGCGGGCGTGGTGGTTATGATCGGACATTCCGCTTACGTGACACGTGGACGTGGTGGCCGCTGTTTGCCCACCGTCTCGAGCGTAAACACTGGTTTTCAGTTTGGATTTGAGTGGATTAGTTATTTGGTGAGTAGGCCCATCGGCCCAATGCAGATGGCGAATCTCTGGTAGTGAGCTCGAGCAGAGCTACGAGAACTTGGGGTTGGCCCAAAAAGCAATACCAAAACAGCCCACTCAAAACTACTCCCTCCGTTAAAATCTCATATCTTAGTTATTAATCTTAGCTACTACTTATACTTATTTTAAGTTGTACTTCTATACTTATAAAAAAATTATAGAATTTATTAAACTTTTTTTATTTCCAGAATTCGCAAATACATTTTTCTTTCATAGGATAGAATTGATTCCATTTTCTATAATGGAACTGGATTTCAGATATTTTCAATTTAATATGTCTCAGACGAATAATCTAACACATAGAAAGAATAATATATATATATATACATAATATAATAAAGTAGATGAATTTATTATAATAAAGTAGATGTCAAAAATAACATGTACTCCCTCCATCCAAAAATAAGTGTCTCAATTATGTCAAAATAAAGATGTATCTAGACTTGTACATGCCTAGATACTCCCTCGGTCCAAAAAAAGTTTGTCAAAAAAAAAAGATGTCCCATGTCTAGATACATCTTCTTTTCGACAAACTTGAGATACTTTTTTTGGACGGAGGGAGTACTACTCTCAAACTTTCAAGCTCTTTTGACAAATGCAAGTAATCTAATTTGTAACAGAGTGTAAAGGCCCTCCTTATTATAAGTTAGCGACCTCATGTATATAGTGCTAGCCCCTGTATCGACTTGGTAGCACACACAGTTTAAGATGAAATACCATAACATTGCATCAATATTCATTACTCGATGATCCAAAAATAAAATGGGTTCGATACAAGGTGCATAGCTCATGGCTAGCTCAAACCGAAATAAACACACAACGGATAGCAAATGGATAAGTGAGCTCCATCTTCATCATGTGCCACAGGCAAGGCATGTTGGTTGGAGACTCGCGACCCTAACAATCCTTACTCCTCGTCTAAGGGTCCTGCAATGGTGAGTTGCAGCCCAAACTATATTGGGTTAGCACAATTGAATTGTGGTGGCAAGATGACACTTTGTAATTAAAATTACTAAGACTATATCTACATGCATATTTGGCTCGGTGGAGTTTCAGGCTGATTTGCATAAAGCCAGTTTTGTCCTATCATTTATAAAACAACTTTTCATCTTAGACAAAGAGTATCACTGATAGAAAACAGTGAACACCTTTGACAACAAAGAGTACCACCGATAGAAAACGGTGAACAACTTTGAAAACTACTCACAACGAGCACCACCGATAGAAAGCGGTGAGCTCTCCCAAACCCTTGTTCACCCATCAATTTTTATTATAGAAATTGGGATGAGGAGATCTTCAACATCTGCCCTGTCTAGTTGCTCAAATGTCCATAACCGGGGACACGGCTAAGTATACTTAGTTTTTACTCTCGAGAGGGTGTGCACTTTCACCACAAGACCCAATCATTCCCTCGTCCATGTCAACCAGTTATGAAATGGAAAAGATAAGACCGAGACGAGACCTTTCCGAAGTAATTCCCCGAGTCACAACGCGTGACCCGAACCAACCTATCATCCCCCTACATTTGCTGGTCACGACGGATCGGGGTCTCACAACATGTATGGTCAAGACAGAGCCCATTTGACAAGTGGTTGCACTAGAAGCCACTAAACAAGGTGCATCTACAATCTCTTTAAGCCTGGGTGACTTTCCACATTTGTGCGCTTCCACCAAGGGTAATTACCATAGACATGAACCATAGACATGGACCCCCTGAGTAGCCACCCAACATGGTTCTCCAACCAGCACCCAGATAGTTCATTAATTAATTTCATTAATTTTTCAACTAACCAACTAATCAAAACATTTCTTCATTGCTTGGCTAAGCATCCTACTAAGTGTTCTTACTTCTAAGCTCAGGGTGGGGGATAGCTATACACTACATAGGAGCATAGCATAATATAGAACTGCACACAACTCCTAACATGCATACTACATAAAAACACTGCTATGCATATAGTGAAAATATAGGTGGTTTATGAGCGTTACTTGCCCTTTGATAGTTTGTCGTTTCTCACACTCTCTTCAACGAAGAACGTTTCACTTCGTTCAATCTATACGATGAAAGAAGAAAACAATAAAGAAACAATTTGACAAGCACATAACACATAAAAGCAAACATCACAATAATGTGTTCATCAATAGTTGTTTTAGTTCATTTATGTTATGGTCAAATCTTATCGCATAATTCAATTTACAAAAAGAATTAATATGATAGGACTTAGGGTTTACCATTTTGGTCAATGTATGGTCTAATTCAATTTTGAACATTTCAAATCCAAATAGGTAGAGGTGGTGAAAAAATGGTTTAATGGTACTGGTCTTGATTAAAAGATCACACATGTATTTGGTCAGGAGGGTTTAATGTATTCTAATATTTAAAGTTTACCATTCCAAAATATCTGACAGGTTTTAAACACACCTCTATAAGTTTATATTTCAAAAATGGTTGAGTAGGCTTAGTTTTGTAACTTCTGGTCAAAAGAAAATACTTGTGTCATTTTTGTAAAAGAAAACAATTTAATAAGGTTAATTGGATTTAAACTATGTTAAAAACATATAAATAGGGTTTCTGATTTTTAAATGGGAATGACATTGCTTAAAAATAATTTTAACAATTCAACATTATTAGTCAGATCCTAAGGTTTCTAAAAATATTTTATTTTCAATTTTTGGACTTAATGGATTTGAACTAGGTCAAATTTACTCAAATCTTCCATTTGAAATTTAAATGAATTTAAACTAGTCAAATTTGAATTTGAACAATTCTAACAGATTCTACATGTCAAGTGCTTTTCAAAAATACAAAGTTTGTAAAATTTGGCCAAACCATAAAAGAGTTATGACAGATCTAAGATTCAGGGGCTTTTCTGCTAAATTGCCATTTAATTTAATTCAGAAATTAATCCAGAAATACTTCGGTGACGTGGCAGCTACTGATTGGCCGTGGTCGGTTGGTTAAGTGGTTTGATGCCAACCGTTGGATCTAGATCTGAGGATCGAGGGCAGATGATACCTCTTCGCTGGATTTTCTAATCGTGGCCGTCCATGATGGATCGGACGGCAGCTGATGCTTTGACCAAAATCCGGCGGCGCTCCTCGCCGGAAACGGTGGAGACAGCGGCGGACGGCTCGGGCGTGGGCGTTCTCGTCGCTCCAGTGGCCCTCGGGCTCGGGGGGGGGGGGGGGGGGGGGGTTGAAGGAAAGGCGCGACGCAACACGGCGGTGAAGATGGAGATTAGGACGTCGAGCAGTTCGTCCCGGATCGGAGGCGAGACGCGACCGGAGGCACAACTTCTCCGGCGACCTTCGGTCGAGCTCGAATCCGAGGTTTGGCTGCGGGAAAAATTCAAATAAGGGCATCAGGGGGTGCGCGATGGAGAGAGGATGAGGAGGGGCATTAACTCGGGCTAGGGAACGCACTCACCTCGCCGGAGAGGACGAATTGCGCCGTCGGCACGGATGAACTCCGGTGAGCAATTTGGGAGCCTGGGGGCACGAATCGGGGGTGACGGAGAGGGGAAAAGGGGAGGGTGCGGTTTACTATTAGTAGGGGGGTCTCGAGTGAGGCGGGGGAAGTGGAGGTCGTGGGCGCGGTGCTCCGGTCATGGGCAGTTGCTGGAGGTAGGAGATGACGGGTGGGGCCCACACGTCAGTGAGGGGGAGAGCGAGAGAGGCTGAGGCGGGCTGGTCCTGGGCCGGTGCTGGGCCACTCCGTGTCGCCCGGCGTGGAAGGAAAGGTTGGGCCGGCTCGGGCTGGCCCGGCTAATCTCTTTTTTTTTGTTTCTTTTCCTTTTCATTTTCCTTTTCTGTTTTACTTATTTCTTTTATATATTTTGTTTTATTTATCCAAATTACCTCAACCAATTCTTTAAAACTTGTAAAAACCATGTCTTTCTTTTAAAACATTCCAACACATATTTTCAACACATTTCAAATTATAAATTTTCAAATGACATGATTTGACACTTTTTGTAGAATTTAAAATAGAGTCACAATTATGAAATTTGTGTCTTAATAAAAATTAAGTAAAATTTCACAAATGCATTGTTTAAAATAAATCTTTCCATACCCATTTTAAAAATCAAACACTTGATTCAAAACTATATTTTAAGGATAGAGGATGTTCTAAATAGTTTTGTGACTATAAATATTTATCTAGGGTTTAACTAGAACCCAGAATATTGTTTTGAAATTAAATAACTTATACAAAACATTTTGAAATAGGCATACCAAAATAATTTCAGTTACTTTACAAATATGGTGTTTGGTTTAATAAGTATTTAGAATATTTATTTTTAGCTTATCAACTCAAGTTTGAAAATAAGGTTTATTTATTTCAAATAAATTATTAATTTTTTTGTATAATTCAATATATTCCTTTTTGTTTAGCTTTCTTGACATTTGATGATTTTACCATAATAAGAAATAAAAAGTTTTAATTTTTTGTGGTTTTTAAACATTCCAAAATTTTGGGATGTTACACAGAGGGAGTACTACTCTCAAGCTTGAAAGATAGGGCTGCCTATACAGCGTCTTTTGATCCTTTTCTTTACTTCTTCCAAATTAAAGAAAAATATTTATAAATTTTAAAAGGTTCATAAATTTAATAAATGTTCATTTTTTTAATGTGAACTTCAATATGAAACATTTTTAAAATTGGAACCATTAATAAAAATGAACATTTTTAAAATATGATAATTTCTAAATAATGAACATTTTTTAAACGAATCATTTTCTACATTTTGAACCATATTTCTTAAATGAACCATTTGAAGAATATGGTTTTTTAAAGAGTATAAACAATTTTTTAAAGTGAACCATTTTTAATAATTTGAACCATTTCTAGAGTATGAACATTTTTTAAAAGTGAACCATTTTAAAATATGAACTTTTTTGAAAAAATAGTATTTGAAATCATAAAAAGAAATTGAAACAGAAGATTCTAGAATCTTCCAATAATCAAAATACTCAGGCAGAAAAAGAATTAGTCGGCCCAATAGTCACCGAGGGATGGAGTACAATAGGTGGAGGGGTATGCACGGCGTCGGTTAGGAAAGGTCGAAAGGATTGGAAGAAATAACAGGACCAACTTGTCCTATTTATATTCAAATATATTTATAAAAAATTGGACTAAAAATTGTATTAGACATATAGTATAAGATGTATGATGGATGATAAGTGGGTCAAATGGGGCTGTTTCGTGTCCTCGTGAAAAAAGTTCATGTCGTCAAAAACAAAACTGTCAAGTTCGATCTAAACAAATCTGCCATGAACAATTGCATACATTGTCACCTGTCAAGCTCTCATGAAAAAATGTTCCCCCACGGTGATGTCGCCCAGTCAAGAAAAAGTCGACTGACGTTGAAGAGAGAAATCAGCTCCAAACTACTCACAGAGCTCTCACGAAAAATGACTCGCAGGTCGATCACTAACATCCCACTCGGCAACCACTCTTCTTTGAGCTGTCTCGCCGGTTACTCCAGGAAACATCTGGTCAGTTCTTAATTAAAGTGGGTCAAGTCTGGTCATTGCCCAATGGAAACTCGTGAGAAATTAAGGCAAAATGTACTACGCTGCTTTTGAGATCGGAACGTACCTCCGATGCTTTTCATTTGATTTGAATTGTCTCCATCGTTCAAGTAGTTATGAAAGAGCTACATTTATTAATAATCAATCGTTTTCCACCTGAATACCGTGGAAACTCAAACACTCAAAACCGCGGTGAAGCGACTCACCGACCAGTTACTCGCCGTGTCGGAGACGACGAGCTTCTTCCGTGTCGTTGTTGCCGTCCGAGCGAGCTGCTCCCGCGCCCGCTTGACTCCCTCTTCAGCTACAGTACGGCGCGGTGGTGTCGAATCTGTATTTGGTGACGGTGGATTAATTGTCGGTAACGGCTGAGTGTTCTAGGAGGATCGCACGTCGTCGGCGGGGGGTGAGACACGGGTTGTGAACTCAATGCACAACCCAGTGTGATATAAACTGGGATTGTGCGGTGGGATTCTCAGGCCACCGTAAACATTTTATATGTTACGCCGTTTTTACGGGTTCTGATCTAGCGCAAAAATATGGCCTGAGCCCGTCTGCTGGAAATTTTCTGTACCGTGTGGTTTTGAGTCTGTGCTAAAAATACTCTTAGCTTCGCTAGTTCTTCTCTTTGGCTTATCTTTTTTCACTAGAGCAAAACAGGCCACTGGTCCCGGGCTGGGAGGGCTTTTTGTCCCGGTCACGCGCCCGGGACAGCGTGTTCGGGACAAATAGCCTCCCCTATTTGTCCCGGGCACGCCACGGCCCGGGACCAGTAGGGGGGTCACGTGGCCAAACCAGACAGGCTCTGGCTCCCACTCATTTGTCCCGGTTCGTAATATGAACCGGGACAGTATATATGATTTTTTGTTTTCTTTTTTTATTTCTTTTGTTTTGTTTCCTTTTTTCTATTTTTGTTTCTGTTTTCTATTTATGTTACTGATTCTTTTGTGTTTGAGTTTTTTCATTTATGTTTCATTTCAAACAAGATCTAGTTGCATATTATACGTTACTATGTAATATATATCATGAATACACGATTTTTTCCTCGGGATATAGTCATGAATACTACTAGTACACGAGTTCTCCCAAACAAATATTTACAACCGGAAGATCATGTCTAAATATTTACAAACAGAGATCATTACATGACAGAGAAGCATTAGACCCTATTTTTTCCTCGGGATGGTCTTTTTTGGCGGCCGGATTATACTGCATTCTGCGTCTGGCTGTATGACATAGTCAAGCAGAAAGCCCGCAATTTCCTCCGCGATTGGTAGTAGGCGATCTTTTGCATCAAGCCTGTTCCGGATCGTCTCAAACTAAAAAGGAGAGATCAACACCAATATATCAACCATTATGAAAATAATTCAATTTGAAAAGTGAACAAGTTTGAATGAATTGTTAACGTACCCTATTCCAGTCTACACCCTCATTGAAGTGAATTCGGATGAACTCGCAGACATAGAATCCACACAAATTGGTGCCTTGTTGCTGCTTTGCGCACTTTATGATAGAATAAGATAAGAAATTAATAAAAAATAATCAAAATGTTGAAAAAATGGTATTGTGAGACTGAAATTAAGAATATGCGTATGTGGAACCTAGCTAGTACGTCTTACCTCTCGCCATTTAAAAGTGAGGTTCTTAGCTATACCGACATCCTTGTGGAAACCGGTGAACTTGTCTCAAACCCTGAAGTTTACGGTATGAAAAATTAGTAAAGAAGTTAACTAATTACTATATATTATTAGAAAAGACGAGGTCGATTGTGATAATGAACGAAATTACCTCTGGAGCATCTGTTTCGTGTCGTCGAACTTTTCTTCAGGTTTCGATATTGGGTCCAAGACATCAACGATTGCCTTTTCAACATCAATCTCAAATAATACCCAGTGAAATCTGACATATGTTTATATTTGTTAATAACTAAATCAGCAATTACATATACTTAATTAACATCGAGTATGTATAAGAAAGTAAACAACTCACTCGAAGTTGAACGGGAAAATTATGGTGCTTTTGTAATGTTGCGCCATCAAATAAGTAAGCAAAAGCTCCTCCGTTTCATCTGGGTAATGTAACAAACCATGATGATGAACTCGATTAGGGTCAATGAATCCAATCTTGTGATTGAGTCCCAGCTTTCGAGATTGTATAATTTTCAGCCTGCATAATAGAGTACAAAAGTAATATAGTGATAAGGATAATTACAAGCAATGAAAAATAAGTAGAGCTAGAGAATTACTGACATATATACATAATTTAATTACTTACATGCAAAAGGCACTGATGATAGATTTGTCGAGCGCGTCAAAATTGAATAACTGCCATAATTCGCAATACTCGATTTGAACCTCATCATCACCTGGGCCAAAAAAATCCTTTGGAATTTTCCCATAGAGCCAGTCTCCGTCTTGACTTTTCGTGGTACGCAAGTACCATGCATTTAGTTGGTGCAACCTAGCTGGTAGAGTGCGCACCATTGCAGGGTCGACAAGATCTTCTCCTCTCACATATGTCCGCACCACCTCATGTATGGTGACACTCTCGCCAGCTTGCAATGCCTTAAGCTCTGCCAGAGTTATACTCATATCTCTAGCTTGCTGCGAAAGTACATCATCGACCGGGTTCCGGTTGTAAGGCGCCAATATGAGTGGAGGGGCCGATTGTCCCGCCTGCATTCCGAGTTGTGGAACATCTCTCTTCTGGGTAGCAGCAGATTTTTGTTCTTCCCGCACTCTCCTAGATGTACGCACCAGAACGTGTGTGTAGTCATCGTCCATATTTAGTTCATATTGCGACGGATGCGTAAGAAATTCTATGGCCCACCGTATCGCTTCCGAAGAATAAACCGGAACAGGCAAAGACATCTTTTTTGCCTTCTTTCTCTGGGAAGTATGGATCTCCTCGACCCATGTATCGACATCTTTGCGAGAGTTCACAAAGCGAGACTTCCCGGCCGTTTCGCTTTTCTGAGTACTAGTCGACGCAGCGGTGCACTTCCGCTTCTTTTACGGAGGCGATGGAGTCCGTTGACGCGGCGGAGTACGCTCACGCGGCGGAGTACGCTCACGCGACGGCGGAGATGGACTAGCGCCTTGGTTGTCGTTGTGGGGGGTGTCTGGACTAGCGCATTGGTTGTCGTTGTTGTAGTTATGTGGACTGGCTTGTGGACTGGGAGGGCGATTTAGCTGCATGTGTGGGAACACGATGTATTCTTTTTTCCATAAGCAGGTACTCTTGAGGGCAAATCTCAACTCAACCTCGTCTTCACCCGTAGGGAAGTCCAGCTTAATTCCCTCATATGTCTTGATAACCTCATCAACCCCGACAACAGCATAGCCATCTGGAATAGGGCGACAATGGTAAGTTCCATTTGGGCTAGGCGGTAGGGCAAAGTCGTGCGCCACCTTCACGGTTATGTTCAAGCATGGCACATGTAGGTCGCAAAGTTCCCGCTGCACGATATTATCCACGGGGTGACGAGGACCCGGCATATCATTGTGGCGATCGAGCTCCGTCGAAGCCACGCTGCTTCTCCGCATTGATTTTGGATCAGGAGAAGGATCTTCGGGCGTCTCAGATTCGCAGGGCATCCGTCGAGTCTGCGCTGCCTTCAGCTCTGCTATCTCCTTCTCATGCTGTAGTAATTTATTTTCCATCCACTGGGCCCGGTCGGCAATCTCTTTCTTCTTTCTCGATCGGCTTCTATAAGTGCCAACATCTTTGGGAAACCCAAGTATCCACGGTACAGAGCCGACGGTTCCTCTTGTTCGTCCACTGTGTTCAGGATTCTTAAGGGCTCGCGATAGCTCGTCCTTCTCTCTGTTAGGGTGGAACCTGCCTTCCGTGACCTCCTTCCATACCTCTCTGAGAGCTTTAATAGGGTCAGGTCCGTGCTCCTTGGTAAAAAGACAGTCACCTGTTTCAGGGTCTAACTTTCCACCATGCCCATAGAACCAAGCCTTAAGCCGGTATGGCCAGTCAAATGTCTCGATCTGTATACCTTTAGCCAAAAACTCTTCCTCCATTTTCAGAAACTTAGGCAGGGCCGTCAGGTAGCCACCTGACCGCATGTTATGGTGATATATCTTTTTGTCTGCATTTTTCTTATTTCTCTCTGACATGGCCTTAGCGGCTTCCGATTGCTTGTACGCCTTAAATTCGGGCCACTCATCTTTTATCTTTTCATAGAATCCGACAAATTCTGGAGTTTTACCTTCTTTTATGAACTTGTTAAACCTTTTCTTCCAGCTGCGGAACAATTCACCCATCTCAATAGAAGTCCAGGCCTTGCATCGATTCTCTATAACCGGCTCCTCTACATCCTCCTCTTCCGGTAAAGTGAAATTTTGCATGAGCTCGTCCCAAAGGAGTTGTTTGTCTGCATTCGAGACATAAATAACCCCCTCTTTTGGCACCTTTGGCTTATACCATTCTTGACCCCTGATGGACAGTCTGTCCCGAACGATGACTCCGCACTGAGCTACAAATTTCCTTGCGTGGTTAGCGGGAGCAATCGGTTTTCCTTTTTCATTGATCTCCTCGATGTGGTACTTCTGTTTCCCTTGGAGCTTTTTGGTCCCGGTCCGTGGCCCGCCTCGTTTCACCGCTGCTTTTTTGCTTGGTCCCAGTTCATGGCCCGCCGACGGCGAAACACAAGAAAAAGTGATAGTTAATATATGTATACACACAAATCTTTTCAACGGAGACAAAAACCTGAGGGCATATATCTACCTCGGCGGCCGACTTTCCAACAGTAGAGTCGGTGAACTGTCGGTGAGCTGAACTGTCGGTGACGTCTATTCCGTCTGAATGCCCCTCCAGTCCATCACCGGACTCGTTCATAAATTGCCCGGTGAAATCTTCTACATGTTCCTCTTCTTGTTGGTCCAATCCATCACTTTGGCGGATGATGTCGAACATGTCCTCTTCTTGTTCAAGGTTTCTACCGGTGTCCATAGTTTCTGCAAGGGATTTCAGTCCATTTACATTTGCAATAGTAATGTGTTAAATCAGAGAACCTGGGACGATATTCAAACTTATTCAAACACACAAAATAATGGCACAACAACATCCGTAAAACATTACAATATTGAGTATCATATTGCTAATGAACTAAAAAGAAAATGGGACGATGACGTCATCGTGGAGTCATCGTGGAGTCATCAATGGAGGCTACGGGGATGGGGATGGCCGGAGGCGCGGGGATGGGGATGGCCGGAGGCGCGGCGAGCTATACCTCGGAGGCGGCGGGGATGGCGGGGATGGAAGCGGCCGGCGCGGGGAGGACGGAGGCTCGGCCGTGCGCGCGACGGGGATCGACAGAGGCGCGGGGTGGTGGCTCAGCGGACGGCGGCGTAGAGACGACGGGGAGGATACGAAGACGACGGGGAGGATACGGAGACGACGTTGAGGAGACAGAAACGACGGGGACGTGCGTGCATTACGTGTTGTGCGTTTCTTTTTTAGACTTACGTGTTGTAAAATTTGTCTCGAACTATTCATCGTATTTGAATCTTTGAAATATATTTGCATAATACCATAAGTATTTAGGTTTATTTTTTGTCATCATTTTGATGTATTTTCCATATTTTTTGGATGAATAGATTTAAAAATATTGATTTTCCAGTTTTAATCATTTTCTGGAAAAAAAAATCTGGAAAAAAACTCAACAGACCCGGCCGCAACGTCACCGTGACGTCATCGGCGGAGGAGATCAGCCGCGGCGGCGACCACGATGCCGGCGTCGATTTACGACGAGCCCAGCCGCGCGCGTATGCGCGTCCGATGCACACGGACGTGGTCTACCTGGGAGTGGCGGCGCCGCCACTGCTTGGTCATCGGAGGCGCGGCGGCGGAGTCGGGTCGAGGAGGAAGGTGCGACGCTAGGATGGGCGGCAGCGTCGGGGTCTTGGTCGTCGGAGGCGCGGCGGCGTGACGCCGTAGCTAGCCGGAGTCGGGGTCGTCGGGGGGGGGGGGGGGGGGGGCGGGGGGCGGCAACGTCGGGGTGGCTGTGGGCGGAGCTAGCCGGAGTCGAGGAACATCAACGCGCGCATGGTGGCGCAAAGAGAGTGAAGAGAGGGCTCACCTAGTCGCCGGAGTTGAGGAGGAAGGCAGCGACGCTCGAGGATGGAGCGAGGCCCGGCCGGAGTCGAGGAAGGAGGCGGCGGCGCGAAAATTGGGCAGCCTGACGGCGTCGATCTGGTTTTGCTCCGGGTGGTGGCTGGAACCGTGGCTAAGTGTTGGTTATATAGGGGAGAGGCTATCTGTCCCGGGTGGAGGCTCAGCCCGGGACAAATAGGGGTCATCTGTCCCGGGTTGAACCACCACCCGGGATAGATAGCACCCCATCTGTCCCGGGCTGAGCCACCACCCGGGATAGATGGGGTTTTTTCTTTTTCTTTTTCTTTTTCTTTTCTTTTTCTGTTTTCTGTTTTCTGTTTTCTGTTTTAAATAACTTCGGAATTTGAAACAACTTTCAATATGAAAAGTGTTTAAGTTTAACTAACTAATACAAAAACATTTTCTCTTTTCTATAACCATTTTTTTAATAAGTTTAAAACTATTTTGAATGTAAATTTGTATAACTTTTGCAAACTTTGGAATTTGAAAAAACTTTCAATATGAAAAGTGTTTGAATTTGACTAACTAATACAAAAACATTTTCTCTTTTCTATAACCATTATTTTAATAAGTTTAAAACTATTTTGAATGTGAATTTGTATAACTTTTGCAAACTTTGGAATTTGAAAAAACTTTCAATATGAAAAGTGTTTGAATTTGACTAACTAATACAAAAACATTTTCTCTTTTCTATAACCATTATTTTAATAAGTTTAAAACTATTTGAATGTGAATTTGTATAACTTTTGCAAACTTTGTAATTCTGAGTTGTTCGATCAACACTTTAACTTCCAAACCGGGACTAAAGAAGCACACGGATCGTGTGTTTGTTTCAAGCACTTGTAAGCCGTTTGATCAGGTGTGTGTTTCTTTTGATTGCTTCTGAGCTGTTCGATTAACGCTTTCAGTTTCAAACCGGGACTAAAGAAGCACACAGATCGTGTGTTTCTTTGAAACACTTGTTAGCCGTTGGATCAGGGGTGTGCTTCTTTTGAGCACTTGAGAGCTGTTGGATCAACACTATCAGTACCACTGGTTGAGCCCGTGACCCTATATATAGCCCCCTCTAGGACGAGGCGAGCACTCAATGTTTCCTCCTTCTAGTGCCTAGCCGGGTGGTGTGTGGTATACAAATCACTCGGATTCCCTGCATACGCCCCACGGTGCATTTGATATGCAGGCACTCAGGAGCCACCGTGGGGCTGTATGCAGGTGAAATCGTGTGTTTTGTTCTATCAAAAGAATAGTTCAATTCATCTACTGAGGAATATATACAAATTACTCGGATTCCCTACATACGCCCCACGGTGCATTTGATATGCAGGCACTCATCAAGAGCCACCGTGGGGCTGTATGCAGGTGAAATCGTGTGTTTTGTTCTATCAACGCCGATGGATCCATTTGATATGCAGGTAAAAATGGAGCATCTTCTTCATATCAAAAGTTTAATATATTAATTATTACATATCGCACGAACATCTCCATCACACCGCCAGTTCTTCTGCGTCGGAACCATGGAGCATCTTCTTCAATCAACTTGATGATTGGGTCAATGTTCACTACGAAAGGCGGAATTTCATCAAAATTATTATAATCATCTGACATGTCTGTCTTGTCCTCCACTCCCACGATGTTTCTTTTTCCTGAAAGAACTATGTGACGCCTAGGCTCCTCCACTCCCAGGATGTTTCTTTTTTTGGGTCTGCTAGACATGTCTTTCACATAGAAAACCTGAGCCACATCATTGGCTAGCACGAATGGTTCGTCTCTGTACGCAAGATTGTTTAGATCCACTGTTGTCATTCCGTACATCTTTTCTACCTCAACCCCGCCTTTCAGATTGACCCATTTGCACCGAAACAAAGGGATCTTAAAAGAAGGTCCGTAGTCAAGTTCCCATATCTCCTCTATGCAACCATAATATGTGTTCTTCTGCCCATTGTTGTTTGTTGCATCAATGCGAACACCACTGTTTTGGTTCGTGCTCTTTTTATCTTGGACACTCGTGTAAAATGTATTTCCATTTATCTCGTACCCTTGGAAAGTACATATAGTTTTAGATGGTGCCCTGGCCAACAAGTGTAACTCTTCATCAACCTTGTCTTTATTTTCAAGATGTGCTCGCAACCAACCGCCGAACGTGGCCATGTGTGTACGTACAATCCAGTTGTCAGACTTCCCCGCGTGTAGAGAGCGTACAAAATTCTTGTGTTCATCGATATACGGGGCCACCAAGGTAGAACTTTGTAGAACTGTATAGTGTGCTTCAGTGAAAGAATGTCCATCCATACAAATTTTTGTTTTCTTTCCTAGTGTGCCTTTTCCACTAAGTCTACCCTCATGTCGTGATTGTGGAACACCTATCGGCTTAAGGTCATGAATAAAGTCAACACAGAACTCAATGACCTCCTCGTTACCGTAGCCGTTGGAGATGCTTCCTTCTGGCCTAGCACGGTTATGCACATATTTCTTTAAGACTGCCATGAACCTCTCAAATGGGAACATATTGTGCAGAAATACAGGACCGAGAACTTGAATCTCTTCGACTAGGTGAACCAGGAGATGCGTCATAACATCTAAGAAGGATGGAGGGAACACCAACTCAAAACTGACAAGACACTGGACCACATCATTTTGCAACCCTGGTAGAATCGCCGGATCGATTACCTTTTGAGATATTGCATTGAGGAATGCACAAAGCTTCACAATGGGTACTCGAACATTTTCCGGTAGTAGCCCCCTCAGTGCAATCGGAAGCAATTGCGTCATAATCACGTGGCAATCATGAGACTTTAGGTTCTGAAATTTTTGGAGTCTCACATTTACTATCCTCTTTATATTCGACGAGAACCCAGCCGTGACCTTGATACTGCTCAGGCATTCAAATAATATTACTTTCTCTTGTTTGGTAAGAGCGTAGCTGGCAGGACCTTCGTAGTGTTTGGGACTTAGGCCGTCTCGTTCTTTCACACGTTTCTGGTCCTCCCGTGCTTCCTCTGTATCTTTTTTCTTCCCGTACACGCCCAAGTAGCCTAGCAGGTTCACGCAAACATTCTTCGTCACGTGCATCACGTCGATAGCAGATCTAACCTCTAGGACCTTCCAATATGGTAGCTCCCAAAATATAGATTTTTTCTTCCACATGGGTGCGTGCCCGTTAGCGTCTTTCGGAACCTGTTGTCCTCCAGGACCCTTTCCAAAGATTACTTTTAGATCCTTGACCATATCAAATATTTCTTCACCAGTACGGTTGACAGGCCTCCTACTGTGATCAGCCTCACCTTTAAAATGCTTGCCTTTCTTCCTTGCGGTATGCCTGATCGGAAGAAATCGACGATGCCCCAGATACACACACTTCTTACATTTATCCAAATATAAACATTCAGTCTCACCCAAACAGTGTGTGCATGCATTGTACCCCTTGGTCGACTGCCCTGAGAGGTTAGCAAGAGCAGGCCAATCGTTAATTGTTACAAAAAGCAGAGCTCGTAGGTCAAATTCCTCATGTTTGTGCTCATCCCACACCCGTACACCTTCTTCCCGCCACAACTGTAAAAGTTCTTCAAATAATGGCCTGCAAGGTCGTCGCCGGGTTGCTTCGGGCCTTGGATGAGCAATGGCATCATAATGAACTTTCGCTTCATGCACAACCAAGGAAGAAGGTTATAAATACATAGAGTCACAGGCCATGTGCTATGACTGCTGCTCTGCTCCCCAAACGGATTGAAACCGTCTGTAGTTAGACCAAACCTTAAGTTCCTTGCGTCATCTTCAAATTCCGGGAACTCTCTCTCAATTTTTCTCCACTGCGACCCATCAGCGGGGTGTCTACACATTGCGTCTTTCTTACGGTCCTCTTTGTGCCATCGCAACAACTTGGCATGCTCTTTATTCGCGAACAGGCGTTTCAACCGTGGTATTATAGGAGCATACCACATCACCTTGGCAGGAACCCTCTTCCGGGGACGCTCACCCTCAACTTCACCAGGGTCATCTCGTCTGATCTTATACCGCAATGCAGTGCATACTGGACATGCATCCAAATTCTCATACTCACCGCGGTAGAGGATGCAGTCATTAGGGCAGGCATGTATCTTATGCACGTCTAATCCTAGAGGGCACACAACCTTCTTTGCTTCGTACGTGCTGTCGGGCAACTCGTTGACCTTTGGAAGCATCTTCCTAATTATCTGCAGCAACTTTCCAAATCCCTTGTCAGTCACACCACACTCTGCCTTCCACTGCAGTAATTCCAGTGTGGTACCCAGCTTTTTCTGACCATCTTCGCAACTTGGATACAACAATTTCTTGTGATCCTCTAACATCTGGTCGAACTTCAACCTCTCCTTTTCAGTTCTGCACTCTCTCTTTGCATCAGCAATGGCCCTACCAAGATCGTCAGTGGGCTCATCTGGTGCCTCTTCAGCTTCAGCTTCCCCCGTTGCAGAATCTCCGTACTCCGGGAACATAGGATAGTTGTCATCATCTTCCTCTTCTTCCTTGTCTTCCATCATAACACCTTTTTCTCCGCGCTTCGTCCAACAATTATAGCTGGGCATGAAACCATGCCGAATAAGATAACTTTGAAGGGTTCTCACGTTTGGGTGATCTGTCTTATTCTGACAGTTGACACATGGACAACACATGAAACCATTGGTACTGTGGGCCTGGGCTTTCTCTAGAAATTTCCTCAAACCTGTCATGTACTCGGCAGTGCGTCGGTCACCATACATCCATTGTCGGTCCATCTGCATTATATAATGAACTACATCAATAACCATTACAGAACATCGACAAATAAACACTGAACATGCACGGTATCAATTAATTACAAATGAAATGAGAGAAAAATTAACCTTGACCGAAAAGAAGAATAAACTTCTTTAAGTGTACATCAAATCAATTCGTGAACTCTCTCGGGCATTTCATCAAACACCTTGCATGCATACAAAAAAAACAGACTAGCACACACCCCCTCCTTCCATTTCAAAAAAAAATGTCTCCAATGGTTTTGGGAGGGGGCTGCTGATCAGTATATATAAGCACCCCCCCCCATTTGTCCCGGTTTCAGTCACAAACCGGGACAACAAGGAGGCCATTTGTCCCGGTTTGTGACTGAAACCGGGACAGATGGAGATTTTTTCATTTTTTTTATTTTCTTTTTCTGTTTTCTGTTTTAAATAACTTTTGCAAACTTTGGATTTTGGAAAAACTATGAATATGAAAAATGTTTGAATTTGACTAACTAATACAAAACCATTTTCTGTTCTCTGTTTTAAATAACTTTTGCAAACTTTGGAATTTGAAAACACTTTTGTAAACTTTAGATATATTTCGGTCAATACAAGAGAACACGCGCACACAGAATATTTGCGTAACGGAATACATAGATAGTCTACTCATCAACGACATTAAGATGATCATTGTCCGTATTATAGCCGCGTAGACTATCCCACTTCCGTGCAATCTCGAAGCCAAGGCGAGCGTCTAAAGCAGCATATACGACTTGATCGTAGCTCAATGGAACGTTGCCCCATCCGAAAATTAGGTCTTTTTGTAACGTGTCTTCCTTGTCGTCGTCCGTGTACTTCCTCTTCTTGTATTTCTTCTTCTTCTCAAGATTTGTCCCAATGACCGCATTAGAGAGAGCATATAGACTAGGAGTAAAATTGCCGGTAGGGTTTCGGCGATCCCTCTGCAGGTCGACCGCGGACCGAATAATAATTCCGTAGTAGGCTAGCATCTTCATGTCATTATGGATTGCCACGCCGTAGAATTTGATTGTCTCGTCACCTAAGAAATCCACGAGGACCAGTGGCACCCGATCAGCTTTGCAAATTTGGAAGACAAGAGTCTCGGTCGCCACCGAGAGTTGAAGGACGGCGGCGCACTGCGGAGTATCCTTCCGTCGAGGGTCGGTGAACTCGCAATCGAGTCCAACGGCTTTGATCGGAGCGGCGTCGAGGAAGTTGTTCTTCACGTCGCCGATCCACTTCTCCACGCGCCATGCACGAAGGGTGACCCACAACTTGAACCGCATGTCTTCCTTCTCGTAGTCGTAAAACTCATCGGACCGAGGCACGAGTGGCTCCATAGGGACGTAGAAAAGAGAGGAGAGATGGCCGGAGAAATGGTGTGTGGAGGAGTCGTACTGTACAGTGCATTTTATAGCGCCGGGGAGGAAATTGAATCGCCGGCGGAGAGCAGAGGAATTAATCGCCAGAGGGCAGAGGAATCGCCGGCGGCGCCGTATTTCCGCTCGTCTTCCGTGCGCATCGAAAAAACGCGGCGGTGGCTCGGGCGCGTAACTGAAACCATGATATTTGTCCCGGTTCGTGACTGGAACCGGGACAAATGGGTGTCGCCTGAACTGCTCGGCGGGTGCTACCTCATTTGTCCCGGTTCCAGCCACGAACCGGGACAAATGAGTGTCGCCTGAACTGCTCGGCGCGTTTTATGCTCCATCTGTCCCGGTTTGCAGTACGACCGGGACAAATGGGGTTTAGGAGTTTGGTCCTTTAGCCTGTTTTCTACTAGTGTTTGTCAAGATGCATGACTACTTGGCTGGTGTTTAAACCATGAACTCATTTTTTTTTTCAATAATTAGAGCTGGTGTTCAACCATGCATATCATAGCTAGGTTAATTAGGAGAGCCAAATAGCTATATTGAAAAACTCTCAAAGTGGAGTTAGAATGTAAGGTGACAACCCGTTCCTAAATCTCGGCGGGAATGATGGACGGTGATGTAGATAGATCAAAAGCTCGATGCCATGAGATTCTCAGCGCCTTGTGAGCATGAAATAAATATTTATACACTTGTTGTAGGTATATACACTTTATAAGTCCCTCCATATATATAAGAAACCTACTGTATATAACCCCATTACCCCAGTGTTCTATCGCCATGCAACCTAGGAAATTCACCGGTGTTTGCCCAACGTGCTTGGTTACCCCGGGTGTTCTTTTTTGTTCGTCAGACATCAGGATCAGATATTTTGAACGTTTGTATATTATATTACACCTTGCCAGAAGCTGGTATATACTGTAGTGCACACGCCCTCTCCGGAGGTTCTCCCAAAGCCCCAAGTGTAGTTGACTCGATCAGTTCCTGTGTACGGGAAGTAGGGCTTCTAGGGACCACGGGAAGTCCATGCCAGCAGACCAGTTGGTCGGCGGCGAGTCAGAAGAAGAAAACACGGCGGCGGCATCAGCAGCACCCGGCACCGCAGAAGCCGCCGAGACGTCGCACGAATCCGCGGCCACATGCTGCACGGCGTCATGGGACTGGGAGCGTTCCTTTTGACGCCGCTGCAGCTTGTTGCCTCCTTGTACCTCTTCGTCGGACGTTCCATTGGATGATGACCGTATGCTGCAACCAAATTCGAACCCTTCGTCGGCGGCGCCGTGGTAGCCTTGGGATGCCGGCGGCGAGGGCCTGCGGGTCTTCTTCTTCGCCACGGCCTCAGAGACAACGTCGTCGCCCGCCGCACCGGGTACTAGGGCCGTGTCTGCCGGGGGCTGCACAAGGCGCCGGAGCAGCAGCTGCGGGCCGTGGAGGTGTGACCCCTCATAGGTGACGATGAGCATCTCCGGGTCGTCGGTGGACTTCTCCACGTGCTTCTTGGCGCTACAGTTGGAACTCGTGCACTTGTAGTAGCTCCTGCATGCATAATTGCATATGCAAATGAAAGTCAATACGACGTATACTCCCTCCATCCATAAATTGTCTCAACTCTATCTAAATTTACATACATCTACATATAAACTATGTTAAATACATATAAATTTAAATAAAGTTAAAACATTCTTTTATGGACGAAGAGAGTATGAAACATAAGTGGCAATAGTTCGATGAAGTGCACTTGGAGGCCGGTGATCTTTTGTCAATAGTTATTTATTTATTTTAGAAAAGGAGGGTGTGATTCCCCGTCCACTGTATCAAGTGATGCACGTAGCCATTCGCATAATGGATGAGAACAAAATGTAATCGATAAGGTTCAATAAACCATTCTGGTCTAATTTTGTGAACATCCACGGCAAGCCTTGGGTACATACGTAGTCCCTCCCTTTTAAAATATAAATGTGCCTTGGGTATATACGTAGTCCCTCCGTTTTAAAATATAAATGTTTTCGCTAATTTTGCCACACTTCCTGTATACTGATGCATTTAGATATATACGTTTTAGTTTTTATATTTAATCATCTTATTAACGCCCTGGGTTGTAGTTTAACTATTTACGACTGATTTAAGACGAACCAATTGTGGCTAATAGCTGTCTACGGGGGTGTCTCTACATAATGTGAGACAGACTCACCCTGAGTTCATGGAGGATCTGTCTAATAAGTGTAAATTGCAAACAAACAAAAAACCACCACAATTAGATTGGGGGTAAAGTTGACAACCGTGTAGAAAAACATCACAAATCGTATGAAATGGCAGACGTTTGACAACTTTGCCCTAATTTTTTTTTGGAATCCTCTCGTTGTGTGAAAACGAGCTTTCTCGGCAACTAGCAGCAGCAGTAGTATAGAATTCGATCTATTGCCTGTGTTTTTCCAAGAATTGAAGCTTGAAGGTCTCCACGCTTCTCAACCGTAAGTTCAGCCCATCATGGAGGTAATTAATTTATCAATCATCTTCGTGAGTTTCTTTTAGTATTTGGATCGACTGAATGCTCAGCTGGGAGCCGCACACGATGGATGATCGAGCCAGCTGCCGGGGCCCGGGGTAGTGCATGCATGTATGATCGGCTCGGTAAGTGCGAGGAAGAGAGGTAGGGTCTCGATCATGAGAAAAACATTGGCAAAGAACAGGATGCACTCTGTGATATCGCTATCATAGACGCTATCGATCGACGAGTAATTGATGCTAGCTAAGCTGTTCTCTCCGGTTACTATTCAGTGGACCCCGGTATCTTATCAGTTGGTTAACTGCTTCTTAATTATATGCAGTAGGCTTAATTAAAGGCTTACTGTGTGGGTTTGCATAATTAGTTGAGTTGGATTTAGGCTGCCAGCTTGCACTTCCCGTAGCTCGCATCGGCGCAGCAGGGGCTGCCTGCTAGAAAGCTCTTCGAAAGCCCCCAAAGGCCAAAGCTAGCTCGTTCACGTAACATCATGGCCGACAACCGCCCGGCTTGGCGCGCAGCCATAGCCCCACCCCATGAACACATGGACTGTGAGAGCAGCGACTTTGCTCTCCAGCTGCTAACTACCCCAGCCCAGCTCTCGTTTCATGGTACCAAGAATGGGACCGATCGACCCGCGCCCAACACCTTCTTCTTTAGATACATGCATGCCAATCCATTTGCGGACTTGCAATACCACACGGCATCGTTGAATACCTTGGATGACAGAGGGTTGACCATGTCTAGCTCACCCTAGTTGGTACTCCCTCCGTTTCTAGATGTGAGATATTTTTATGTGTTTTACATGAAGTGAACATGTTCTAAAATATGTCTAGATACATTTATACACATGTGAATGTGGACAAATGTTAACACCTTATATTGTGAAGCAGAGGGAGAATACATGTACACTTTGAGTCGTAAACTGAACTACGGAGAATCATCCTTCTGCAAATTACTTGAGCAAGATATATCTAGGCGCCCTGGCCGGTGCATGCATGCATTCATGAAGAGCAGAAAACGATCATCAAAGTACAACTTCAGAAGTTCAAGCTATAGCTAGCAACATGTATCAATCAACTGTGTGCACCTGGGATGGGGGTTGTTCTTGATGGACTTCTGCCCGTACTTCCTCCACTTGTACCCGTCCGCCGGCGTCTTGCCGCCGCAGCTCCTCACCTTGGCCGTGTGCTTTCTCTCCGGCGCCGGCGCTCCGTACCTGCGGCTTCCCACCATACACAGATTACTCGTCTCATTTCATCAGCAGCGATCAGTGGCAGAATATTCACGGATCGACACTGCGTGCACCTACAAATACAGCGAGCTGTAGCGGCGGCTGGAGGGGTATGGCCGAGACCATAGCGCCTTCTGGATATCCTTGATCGTAGGGCCGGAGTACACCGAACACGGAGCCTTGCCGGACACTGACGCCGGCGGCAATCGCTCGTGCTCGGCTGCTGTGCTGCTGCCGCCGCCGCTGTCGCACGGAGCAGCAGCTGCCCCTCCCGAGCTGCAAGAGTGGTCGTCGGCCGTCACCAGGGCGCCAAGGAGGCTGTCGTCGGTAAGGAGCTCGCTTATGAGCTGCTCGTCGAGCTCGCCCGGCCAGAGGCCAACCTCGTCCTCGGCTGCGACGGCCCGAGCCCTCATCAGCGTGTCTTCCATCTCTTATTCGTGGATAGTAAGGAGCCCACGCATGTGAAGGGATTAACCATATGTTGCCCGCGGCTCAAAAGGCTTTTATATAGACATGATCACATGGTCATGGAGTCTATGTGGATGGAATGGACTTGGCATCGAATTTCAGCTGAAATGACAACCCCACAGATGAAGACTTTTCAGCAGCAACCGGGTGATCGCTTGTGAGTCGGTTGATCGTTGGTTCTACTGCGGCAACAGACAGAGCAGGTTTACTTAGATGAAATGTATTGTCCCTGGGTTTAAATTAATATAAAACCCCAGGCAGCCCAAAGAAGTGTCTGATACAGAGAAAGCAGGTAAGAGCATCTGTAGCAAACCCATTATCCCACGGGCATTTGAAGTCGACAAAGGGTGTGAAAAGTGTGTTTTGAGGGCTCGCGCGGGTTGTGGCCGAACAGAACCGCCGCCATGAAATCTTGGCACATCATGGCATCTACCCGTCGCCGCTCCACGATCTCCTTCATTGACATATCATGCCACCGTTTGGTAAGCTCGTCCATGTCACCTCAGTTCATCATCGTCTTGTTCTCCTCTTGAAGGAGCTTAACCATGGACTTTCTCTCCTCGGCAACGTATCTTCTTTCTTCAATAGCGTCCCTACGCAACCTCTCTTCCCGGAGTAATTTCCATATTTCTTACTTCTCTTGGGCCTTCCTCTCATTGCATAGAATTTGAATTTTAGTTGTCTTGATTTTCTTGTATATTGCATAAATTTGAAAAGTACAAAAAATGTTATCTTGCCATTGTTAGTGAACATGTTGGTACAACTCAATCGTGTGTATTAACTAATGTGTCTAATGCTAGTTTACTGACAAATCTATTGCCTCTCCTAGCAAAAGATTACCATTGAAACTTTTAAAATATCCCCAAAGCTACTCATATCCTAGTATCATCAAGAATTTTTCCATTCTTGAGAGATAAATTGCTATGGATTGTTCCTGCCTTTCCTGTTGATGATCTGCAGATTAGTTTTTCTTTTTTGCGAAACACAGTGCAACGCAAGCGCTTATAAATACGCGCGTACACTCACACCTATGAATGCACGCACACCTTACCCCTATGTGCACGTTCGAAAAACTGAGCCGGTGGGTTAGGTTTTGAGATTAATAAAGTCACCACAGGTGACTCGTTGTTGATGTGAACAGAGCCTCGTACTGAAGAATATTTTTATCTAAATTTGAAACACCAACGCCAAACCTGAGTTTTGAACTCTGGTGAGCTGAGATTACAACCACCTGATAACCATCTATTCTCACAGATTAAATTATTAAGATCCACATAATTAAAATAATTAAAAGGGACTTTGCTCCTTCTCGGTGGGAAGATGCTATAAATGCTCCATGTGAATAATTATATTGTTTCAGATCCGCTAATATAAGATGAAAATTTATCATGTGAGAAAACAACAATACATAATTTCTTTTGAGCGGTAACACAATTTTCTGAGACATCATTAATATCACACTTGAGGCCCGATCAATTCCCCGTACGCCGACAAGTACTCAGTAGCAGCAGTGACGATCAACCGCAATTAAGGATGGCAATGGGTAAGGTATGGGGCGGGTAGAGCAATACCATACCCATACCCGTGTAGTCAATGGGTACAAAACTCTACCCATACCCATACCCATGGGTATGAAACTTTACCCATACCCGACGGGTACCTATACCCGTTACGTACCCAACGGTAGATCAAATAATGCACATGCTACATGTAATTTTACATTGATCAATAACATATTGATAAAAAAAATATGTATCTCAACTCATTATATTATATTTAAATACATGATAATTATATCATCTCAAATTGATAATTGATGAAAATTTAATCATAGTTTTATAAACTCATGAGAATAAACATTATATCTTCATGGGTAAGATATATAAATGGGTAGGGTATGGATATACCTGTGCCCTACCCATTAATTAATGGGTAGGATACGGTTACTACCCACTAAAATTATACCCATAGCCTACCCATACGGGTACGATACCCGCAAATAGCCGTACCCATGAATAAAATTGCCATCCTTAACCGCAATGTTCTCGTGGATTCATTGCACCTCTGCCGGCACCGGCGGCCATCTCCGGAGCGGTACGTCCATCATTACAGCTCTAGCTTGTCGTCGGTTTAATGGCGATCGGCCGTGGTTATCCTCACAGGCCGGAGCTATTCACTCGCTCGGCTACTGGCCTGGAGCTCAGCTAACCCAGCAGAGAGGACTCAACGTCTCCACGTGTGTGCCGGGACGACAGTAATCACTTCCGTTGCAACGGAACTGAAACATCGCGCGATCAAGCTTCATGGCATGACACATCGAAGAATTCATGGTTTCTTTCGTCGTCGCCGGCTCCTCCAATTCAGTAGTACTTGTTGAAATGGTCAGCCGATGAGCGCGACATGTAGGCCGGCTTGGGTCATCTCACGGACTCACTCATCGGTGTTCGCCGTACAACCATTAAGGCGCGATAGTATCCGGCTGCTGATATGTTAGAGCATCGAATGACCTTCTAAATCTCCTAAGGGCACCTCCAACGGGTTAGCGCAAACGGACACCCCAATGTGTCATTTTTGATCCGTTTGGGGGCGGACCGCGGACATGATTTACGTTTGGGGTGGAGATGCCCCCAATGATATGGCGTAAAGACAAACGGACACGGCAAAAAAAAAATACTATACATAATAGATAAGTCCGGTAGCAGGGCCCACGGGCCAGTGACTCAAACACACAAAAAAACCTATCTAAAGGGTTCGGGGGAGGGGTTGGTTGCCGGAGTTGGCGCCGCCGCGGTTAGGGGCTCGATGTGGCCTTCTAGTGCTCGTCATCCGAGAGGATGACGTAGGCAGGCACCTCGTAGAGGTGAGCCGGTGGCCCTGCAGGCGCTGCCGGAGGCGTAGGCGGCGCCTAGGGCTCTTGCGGCCACGCCGGAGCCGGGCGCCAGTGCGCCACACCTGTTGGCGACGCCACGGCGACCACGACGCTTGGCCGAGCCCGTGCTCCTCCTGCTGCCGGCGGTTGTAGGCGTCCGCCTCGTCTTGGCGACGTCAGGCCTCCGCCTCCTCGTATAGGGCCCAGCCCTCGGCCTCCCGCTGCTGCCGCTCCTACGCCGCCTCCGCGGACGCACGGAGCGCCACCTCCAGGTCAGGCCACTGGCCCAACTCGTGAAGCTCGGACGCCTGTAGGGCCTCACCGTCGTCGGCGGCCTCCATCGGGGCGGGCGCGGCCTCCATCGGCGACGGGACCTCCGACAGGTCCAGCTCGTTGCCGCTCCACTCGTCCTCGGAGGAGCCGTAGCCGTCTAAGTTGACGGGATCCGGCCTCGGCTCCACCTGGGGCGCGTAGCCGGCAAATCCCTGCCGGCGGCGGGCGTCGTGCTCGACCTCAAACCACCGGTCCCACAACAGGGAATGGATGGCGTAGGCGGGGTCGTTGACGAGCTCTGGCGGCAGGAAACTGCGCCGCCAGAGGATCTCGTCCGTCCGCGCCCTGTCGTCGTGAGGCACGGCGAGCACGGGCATGCGACGCGGCCCGAGATACCAGCCGTCGGGGAGATGGACATCTCCCCACGGCAGCGGGGCCTTGAGCTCCCAGTACATGGCCGCGACCTCTTTGGAGACGCGGCCGCGCCCGGCACGGCGACAGGCGTTGTGAGCGCCCTAAGCTGCATCCGCCGTTCAGCCGCACGGCGGGTCGCGTCCGATGGTGGAGGTCCGTGGGATCTGGAGGCCTCGCCGTTGTTGCGGTCAAACCCCTTCATGGCTGGCTTCCGGCGGCGGTCGGTGATGGCTAGGGTTTGGGAGAGGAGAGGAGAGGTCGAGTGGGGACTGGGGACTTTGGATCGATGGGGACGGTGGCGGTAGGTGTCCCCATTTAAGAAGGGCCGTCGGTGGGACGTCGCTGCCACGTGGGCCAGGGGCGGACACGGAGAGACACGGAGAGGACATGGCGCGTGTCCGCTTCTCCCCAAAGCTGGCCCAAAAATGGGCCGCGTTTGGGTCGATTTGGCCTGTCCGGGCGGACACCAGTCCATATGCGCTAGCCCGTTCGAGCCACTCACATGTCCGTTCGGAAAAAAGAGGACTAGGCTGGTCCGTATACGCCAGCTCGTTGGAGGTGCCCTAAGCGGTACCTCCTAATTCTCTGTCTAAGCCATTTCGTGTCCAGCACCTTCGATAGGTCTTCAAATTATGCAGCCCTTTTCGATGCCGGACACTGCTCAGATAGGGCCTCTCTGACAGGCCGGACCCACCCCTCATACAATAAACCGCATAGACGGTTAATGGCGAGTGCAGGAAGCTGTTCGACTGGCATAATGACGAGTCGAGTCGTTTCCGCAGGTGACGATGGTGCGTCTGTCGCACACGTCGCAGTTATGCCGGTACTGCACATCGGCCAATTGTGAGTTCCAAGTGTCGCCTACGCAGTAGAGATGTGTCGCCGCCATTAACTCCTACGCGACGCGTGCTCACACACCCGATAGTCCCGCCCAGCGTCGACCCTCATCCGCCCCGGCTATAAAAAGGAACCCCGCCATCGACACAACATACGATCGTAGCCCACACCACCAACCGCACTAGGCCTCGCCACCTCATGATCCACCCTCACCCAGGCTGCATGCCGGGCTAACCCTCTATTGGCTGAGCACGAGAAGCCAACCCCTCCACCGGCTGAGCACGAGGAGCTAGCCCTCCATAGGCTGAGTACGAGGAACTCTTTAATTGGGTGGAGGTGCCCGAGTGGAGGAGCAGGAAGAAGAGGAGCCGCCGCCCGGAGGTCCCTTACCCCGGTCAGGAACCACCTTCGGAGCAGGAGCAAGAGCCGAAGTAAGAGCATGAGACAAAGTTGTTGTGGCCTCACCAAGTGGTTGTCGCCAACTCGATCGTCGGCTAGCACAACGAGGAGGACCACCATCAGGTCATGGGTGTGGAGGCCGCCATTATCCAGGCATCAATCGAGAGCATCAAGCGGGACAAGCGTTGCCACTACACTTCATGGCCGGGTCTATGTTCAAGCAGCTCAACGCCCAGCGGCGTCGCCCAAGCAGCAGGTAGCCAACGTTTAGATTAGAGTTTAATTTATATTTAGTTAATTTATTATACTGCCGTTCTAGTTTAAGTTTAAAGCAAATTTCTATTTCACCCACAAGTATTCGACCAATTTCCGACTGTTTGGAGCAGACCTTTAGAATGCGCTGCTGTGCACACTTCTCAAATATTGAGTGGATATCTATCCGACGCCCTCAAATTAGTACTCAGTTGAGATGTCCAACGCGAAGTTTTCCACGGCTTCTCAACGGCGAAGTGCATCGCGCCATCGCCACCATGGTATTGGTAGCACACGTTTTGGTGGCAGCAGGTAGTACATCGGCATTGTGCCAAGATCATGGGGGCCAGATACTTAAAAGAATCTTGGCCATCCTAAGTACGACCTACCACTGCCAGATGGGTGCATCGTACTTGGTATCAGATTATGAATCAAATTATAATTTTTGGAAACGTGACCTAAACTGATTAATAAGATTGTCGTGGTGGTGTCACGGCAGATGCCATAGGATGACTAATGTGTGGGGCCGATGGACGTTGTTGGATCCGGGGAGGGATAGCGAGCTGAATAGCCCACGCGAGGAGGATCCCGGTATAACTGAGATCTCCCTAGAACGAGAAACAAGATCAAAGTGCGAGGGGATGATCTAACAAACACGAACAAATGCACGAAGGCACACAACACGCACACGATATATCCAGGTTCAGGGCCCTCGTGAGAAGGTAACACCCCTACTCCTGCCTTTCCTCTCTATATAAGTGTGGTACAAGAGCTACAACTTGCTGCTAGATCTTTCAAAGGGAGGAGTACAAAGAACTAGATGAACTCAAGGTATGAGGAAGTAAAAGCTCTAGGAGTAAATACAACTATCACTTTGGCTCCCAAGTTGGTCCTCTCTCCACAGAAGCAGTTATGTCGCCTTTTATAGAGTTCCGGCCAGGAGGGCCGGAAACCCTAAATCGGCTTGGCCCCACCGGACAGGCCTAACCGGCATGTCGTCACCAGCTAGCGCGAGCTAGTCGCCGCGCTATCCGGCATAGCCCCTGCGTCATCATCTTGATAAGGACAGCAGGTGCCGTCCTGAACCATCATTGTCCCCCTGCCAGAGACAAGACATGTCTTGGCCCATCCCGAATAGCCTTTTCCGGATTGCCGGGCTAGGCATGTTAGGTCTTGTCGTACCGCGGTCGTACCGGCTGACGCGCTCCCGTGTCAGGCGGGAGATGACCATGCTTCCGTGTCAGGCGGGAGGTGACCGTGCTTCCGTGCCAGGCGGAATGGTACTTCCCCCCGCAACAGACGGGAAAGCCTGCTATAGACCGTTGACGGCCTACCGGGGTCCCTCTGCGGACTTCTCCGGCATGGGTGAAGAAGGTATCCGGGGATGCTGGGATGGATTGGAGACCACCCAGGAGGACTTGGACTGGCTGTATCGGACCCACCCGATTCCTCCGCAAGTTGAGAGCCGTCTCCCGGAGGACGAGGTTCAACCAGAACCCCAACCCGGGGAATACGTTGTATTCCTCACGCACTTCGAGCGTGGGTTTGGGCTTCCGGCTAGCCCCTTCTTCGGCGACTTCCTCGACACTTACAGCCTCCAACCCCATCATCTCCCCACCAACGCCATTATGATGCTTTCGGTCTTCACCACCTACGCGGAAGCATATCTCGGCGTATGGCCATTTCTGGATCTTTGGGCCAAGTACTTCATCCTTCGTCGTCAAGCCATCCTCAACCCGGATCAGAAGATAAAAGACTTGGTTGACTGCGGAGCTGCCACCATTATCCCCCGCGCTGACTCCGGATTCCCAATAGTCAAAGGACTAGAGTCCTGCCGGAAGTGGCAGCGCAGCTTCTTTTATGTGAAGAACCGGGAAAGCTCGGGGGACGCTCCGGGATCCTCGAATCCGGACTTCATCAATCTGCCGGAGTTCGCCATTGGTCCTCCGCGTGAATTCAGCCTCTGGAAACGGCTTCCCGACACCGAGGAAGTCAGGTGCATGCACGACGTTCTGAACGTGTTGAACGACACGATGACCGGCGATGATCTCCTGCGTTGCTTCATCATTCGCCGCGTCTGCCCCCTCCAAACCCGAGTGCACAAGATGTGCCATATGGCCGGGAATTTAGACCCTACCCGGACCAGTATCTTTGGGCTAGATCACGCTGCGGTCGTCCGCCGCGTTCGAGCTATTGCTCGGACGAAGATGACGGATGACTACTCTTGGGGTGCCATCGGGGGATCCCGGAAAAAACCCCTGAAACAGGTGCTCATATCTGCCTTTCGTAAACTTGCCTTCGCTCCCGGGTTCTGTTGGAAACCGACATGGGTATCATGTGGTGATTTATTTGCGTAGTTATTTGAGCGGCAGATCGAGGAAGACGCTATCCACGCCAACGGGAATTTTGCGCCGAACCTTCCAACACCGGAAGAGATGCCGAGGGAAGATCCTGATGGTGAGGAGCACCTCACCGTTCCTCTGGTGAAAGCTGCCGCCCCGGGTAACCCTTCAACCTCAGTGGCAGTTTCCATTTCTTCGGATGATGAGGATGAGATTGACTGCCAAATTCTCGATGTGATTGACGCTCTCCCTCTCAACTGGGCCTCAGCAGTGGTTCCGAAGTCGACGGCCGGGACCAAACGCGCCGAGAGCCGGAAGCGCGCGGCTTCCGACACGGAGGCTGCCGATAACTCCGGCAACCCCCCCAAGAGGAGCAAGACGAATAAACAAACGGCCGAGAAGCCTCCTCGGCGCCGGCAAAGGGGCCCTCCCACTGTGGACTCCGGGTAAATTTACTTGGCCTTATGCTACATGATTGTCTTGCCCATAAATTATTACTGAGATATTCTCTTTCAGGGATGCACTCGACCTCCCGTCACCCGCTGTTCCTCCTCCTCCCGGAACTCGGACTCCCAGCCCGGCTCGGGCTTCCCCTTCTCCTCCTCGCCCTTCTACTCGAGGAAGCGAGCCTGCTGCCTCCGGTGCCGCACCGTCTACCGTTGTGACTCCGGACACACGCCCGGTGACCGACGAGATTCCGGTGCCGGCCACGACCACCTCGGGAGACATTCTTCTTCCGGAAAGTCCTCGCCGAGTACCCGGACTTGAGGCAGAGATTCTGAGCCCTCGCCGGCAGCTCGCGCCAAGCGGTCCCTCCCAGCAAGCCACGACCAAGACCGCCCGGAGAAACGTCCCACAACCTCCTCCCGGCCAGTTGATCAACCTGCCGCGAAGTCGCGCCCCAAGGTTGCCGGGCAGAAAACAACTTCGGCCAAACCTGCCGCTGCCCCGACATCCTCGGCCCAAGACTTGGTGCTGCGCACGGGTACGTTTTCACCGTTACCACCGCCTCCTGCCGAGATCCCTACTGCCGCCCTGCGGATGTTGCGAGCAACCGTAAGCTCCTTTGTGCCTCCAGGATCTCGGGACGTTGCTGCTATTCGCGCGCCCGGCGGCTCCGGCATACGCGTTGTTGATGAATACAACCAGGCCTGGCTTGCCGCCGACGCCTCCGAGACCGCGGGAGACTTGCACGCTGCGGGCCCAAGCCGCAACGCTCAAGCCTTGCACGCTCTCCAGGTGGCCGCGCTTGATGTTACTCGGGTGACCGAGGTAAGCTTGTTTCCTTTCTTTTTCCCATAAACATATGTTCCTTCCCCACTAGTCCCCGAGATTGGTGCTTAGTGCTCTAGATTCCACCGAATAGCAGATCACTAGGCTCCAATCTTAGAGAAACTTTCAGGACTCGGCACCGAGTCCCCGAGATCCTCCCCACCGGGCAACTTGTTTCAAAATTTGCTCCATCACCACTAGTCCCCGAGATTGGTGCTTAGTGCTCTAGATTCCACCGAATAGCAGACCACTAGGCTCCAATCTTAGAGAAACTTTCAGGACTCGGGCACCGAGTCCCCGAGATCCTCCCCACCGGGTAACTTGTTTCAAAATTTGCTGCATCACCACTAGTCCCCGAGATTGGTGCTTAGTGCTCTAGATTCCACCGAATAGCAGACCACTAGGTTCCAATCTTAGAGAAAACTTTCAGGACTCGGGCACCGAGTCCCCGAGATCCTCCCCACCGGGTAACTTGTTTCAAAATTTGCTCCATCACCACTAGATCCTCCCACCCGGTTAGGCATTACTTGCTACTGATCTTGTAATTTTCCGAATTGGTCTCATTCTTCTTTGTGTGATTTCAGGAGTGCAACAAGAAACGATGCAGCATCTTCAACCGAGTTCTTGCTGACCTCGGTCAGTCCAAGAAGTGTGAGGGGCGCCTCCGGGAGGAGCGGGATGCTGCACGCAAGGTCTCGATAGATCAGAAGGCCGCACTTGCTACCACGCAAGCCGAGATCGCGCGACTCAACGGCGAGCTCGAAAAGGCCAAGGCTGCGGCGACCGAGATGAAGACGCGCTTCATTGAGGCGACGAAGAAGCAGAGGGAAACCTTGGATCAGTCCGAGGAGCGCGCGCATCTCGCGGAGACCGGGCTGGCTATTCTCCGGTCACGGTCCGATAGCTGGCTCTCCGAGCTAACCGTACTGAACCGGGACCTTAACAGTAAGTGGACCGACATCCCCCATGCATTCCTTGCTCTCTTTTTTTGTTGTAGTTCTTCTTATGCTCTAGTCGCTTGACAGCTCTTCTTTTTAAAGGGGAATTTGAGCACTCCCGGGAAGCTGCTGTTCTTGCTGTTGCTGCTGCTCGAGAGAAGCGTGCCGGGAAGGGTGCTGTCTCGGACGCCTGGGATATTGAGGACCACCTCACCGCGCTGAAGGCCCGGATAGTGCCTCTCCGGTCTATCGGGACGGAACTGCTCAGCGCTGCGATCCACGTTCACGGCGCGCTGCGGCCGAGTATCCGCGCGACGCTCTCGGTCTCCGAACTCGCGAGCGCGCTCCGGTGTGCCGGGAGGCGCATCCACGCTTGGAAGCGTTCCGGTGCACGTGCTGGTGCCGACCAGGTCTTGACCCAAGTACTTAGCTGGAACGAAGGTCTCGACCTGGACGCGATCCAGCGCCTGCGGACGATCTCGCCGTGGCTGAGCGACCCGGCTAAGGTCCAGCGGCAACAAGAGGTGGTGCACCGCATCGCCTCGTGGTCCAGCATCCGCTCCTTCACCGCCAGCGTCATTCCTTCCGACTCCAAATCTGACTATGAGGATGACGAAGAAACCGTTGCGACCGGTGACGCGGATGATGAGATTCCGGAGGAAGACGACGCTGCCTCTGGCGCTGCTGCCGAGACCGCGGTTCCCCGGGAAGTTGCCACTTCTCCGACACCCGAGGTCTCTCAGGCCGAGGTGCGCCCTGATGCCCCGAGTACCGTCGTCGGAACCGAAGCCACTGCTGCTCCTGCTGCTGCTCCTGCTGCTGCTGCTCCCGAGGTCGCTGCTTCTGCTGATGTCTCCGTCGAGAAGCCGACTTCTCCTATCACTTAGAAATACTTAAGAGTATATTTGTTAAATCCCCGGGATGCCGGGTGCAAGATGTAACATACACTTATATTATTTTCGTTTCGTACTGAGCTACCTATCAGAACAACTTATGTCAATTTATTCTGTTATGAGTCCCCGAGTTGCTTTTCATGTTTACCGTACTTAGGCAATTTCTGCTCTTGTCTACCATTTCGGCGTTCGACAGTCGAGTCACAAAACTCCACATACGACATACATTACTTAAAACAATCCGAGTTCTGGCTAACCGAACTCCTGACATAAAAAATAACTGAGTTAGTAAAAAAAAAGGTATGCCGGATAAGTTCCTGCTCCGAGTCCCCGAGACCATTTTCGTGTTTCCCACCTTCCCTCTCTTTGCTCTTGACTACCATTTCGGCGTGCGTCAGTCGAGTCACAAGATGATTTCACATGACATACATTACTATGACTTTGAGAATCGAACTCGGAACTTTCCCGACATACAAATAAAACATAAGATAGTTATCCGGCAGTCCCCGGGTTCCTTCCCGAGATGCCGGTAAAAAACAGCAAATGAACTTGACCAAACTAAAAGCAAAATATGCACATAACCAGGCAGTCCCCGGGTTCCTCCCGGGGTGCCTTACTTTCATTAATACTGAAAACTGAGATACAACATACACTGAGCCCTTTATGTGTAAAAGGGGCGAAGTAGTGCTACATTCCATGGACGCTTGGTTTCCTCACCGTATTTGTCCATTACACCTTTCATAGCCTCCTGTGCATCTACAAGGTAATAAGAGTCATTGTGCAATGCCCTGCTTATCACAAAAGGTCCCTCCCATGGAGGTGACAATGTATGCATTCCGGCCGTGCGTTGGATGAGCCTAAGCACAAGATCCCCTTCTCGGAACACCCTCGGGTGTACTTTCCGGCTATGATAGCGACGGAGATTCTGTTGATAAATTGCAGATCGAGATAGTGCCAATTCTCTTGCCTCTTCGAGTAAATCTACATCATCTTCTCGGGCCTCCTTTGCCTCGGTCTCGGTGAACATTGTCACTCTCGGGGAATCATACTGTATGTTAGTCGGGAGTACTGCCTCAGCACCGTATACCATAAAAAATGGTGTGTACCCGGTAGATCTATTCGATGTAGTCCGGAGACCCGATAACACCGCCGGTAACTCCTCTATCCAGCATCCCGGAGTTCTCAACAGTGGTTCGATCAAACGAGCTTTGATGCCGGCTAAGACTAAGGCATTTGCTCTTTCGACTTGCCCATTTGCTTCCGGGTGTGCGACTGATGCTACATCCAGCCGGATTCCCTTCTCAGCACAAAATCGAGCGAATTCCCCCACAGCAAAGTTGGTGCCATTATCCGTGATAATGTTGTGCGGGTCCCGTATCTCAAGATGATGTCTTTCAGGAATTGCACAGCGGTGTGTCCATCGCACTTCCTGATTGGCTTGACCTCTATCCACTTGGTGAATTTGTCCACCATAACCAGTATATGTGTCATATTGCCTCTTGCCGGCTTGAACTGCCCGACCATATCTAAACACCACACTGCAAATGGCCAAGTGATAGGGATTGTCTTCAGTGCTGACGTCGGCATATGTATCCGGTGAGCAAACCTCTGGCATCCCCCACACTTCCGGACAATATCTTCTGCTTGCTGTAATGCAGTGGGCCAATAGAACCCATGCCGGAACACTTTCGCCACGAGGGCCCGGGATGATGCATGATGCCCACACTCCCCCTGATGTATTTCTAGGAGCATATCTTGTCCTTCTGCCGGTTCTACACACCTCTGGAGTACCTCAGTGACACTCCTCTTGTACAATTCTTGATTGATGACGGTGTATGCTTTTGACCTTCGCATTATCTGCCGGGCTTCCACTTCATTCTCCGGGAGGACTCCTTCCAAGATATAAGCCATAATGGGTTGTGCCCATTCCGGAACAGGTCGAACCGGGAACACGGGAGCGTCTATGTCCATTGGCTCTGCCGACATCACCTCCATCATCATCTTTCTTTGCCTCTCTGAGCACTCTGATGCAGTTTCCGGGTTCGATGTGTTGCTCCCGACATCTACTTCCATGGGTACTGCACCTGCACAAGGCTCCTTGGGGATGAAGATAGAATCCGACTCGGGTGAGGGTTGAATAGATGGCTTCCTCAAATGTTCCAGAGCTATCCCGGGTGGGATGGCATCCCGAGACGATCCTAGCTTGGACAAGACGTCTGCTGCCTCGTTTTCTCCTCTGGGTATGTGCTTGAACTCGCATCCTTCGAAAAAACCGGATATTTTCTGCACATGAAACCTGTATAAGGCCATGTTTGCATCAAGGGCATCCCAATTCCCCGACACCTGCTGCACCACGAGGTCGGAGTCACCGAAACACTCTATCCGGCGGATGCCGATCTCCTTTGCAACGTTCAGTCCATGAACCAAGGCCTCATATTCCACGACATTGTTAGATGCCCGAAAATGGATTTGCAGCACATACTTCAGTATATCTTGTTTCGGGGAAGTGAGTACCACTCCGGCACCCAATCCGATCTTAGCCTTCGAGCCATCGAAATGCATCCTCCAGAAATTGTAATCCGACATCGGAGGTTCATACTGCATCTCGGCCCAGTCTACCAAAAAGTCCGGCAGCGCCTGCGACTTGATGGCATCTCGTCTCTCATACGCCGGAGCGTATGGAGAAAACTGGATGGCCCATTTGGCTACCCGGCCGCTAGCGTCCTTGCAACCGATGATCTCGGCCAGAGGAGCTTCGCATACCACTGTGATCGGGTGATCCTGAAAGTAGTGCTTGAGCTTGGTTACTGCCATGTACACGCCATACGCCATTTTCTGGTAGTGCGGGTAGTTCTGTTTAGATTCCGAGATCACCTCACTGAGGTAATACACCGGCCTTTGTATCAGCTTGCCCCCTTCTTCCCTTTCTACCACCATTGCCACACTGACTACCCGGTTGGTTGCAGCGATGTATAGCAACATCGGTTCCTTGGGTAACGGTGATGCCAACACTGGTGCTGTTGAGAGCATCCTCTTCAAATCGTTGAACGCCGCGTCAGCTTGCGGGGTCCAAACAAATGTTTCGCTTTTCTTCATCAATTGGTACAGGGGCAAGGCCTTCTCCCCAAGTCGACTCACAAACCAACTTAGGGACGCAAGACAACCAGTGAACTTCTGTACATCTTTGAGACGCACGGGCAACTTCATGCTCTCGATAGCACGAATTTTACCCGGGTTGACCTCGATTCCCCGGCTTGAGATGAGGAAACCGAGTAATTTCCCCGCCGGAACCCCAAATGTGCACTTATCCGGGTTCAATTTCATCCGGAATCTTCTTAAGTTCTTAAATGTTTCCCTCAGATCATCTATTAGTGAGGCTTTTTCTTTTGTCTTTATGACTATGTCATCGACATAGACCTCGGCATTCCTGCCTATCTGGTCATGCAAACATTTCTGCATGCACCTCTGGTATGTAGCACCAGCATTTCTCAAACCGAAAGTCATGACACGATAGCAATAAGCCCCATAAGGGGTAATAAAAGCAGTTTTCAATTGATCATCCGGATTTAAAGGTATCTGGTGAAAACCCGAATATGCATCTAAAAACGTCAAAAGCTCACTCCCGGCCGTGGAATCTATCACTTGATCTATCCGGGGCAGTGGAAAGGGGTCCTTCGGGCATGCCTTATTGACGTTGGTGAAGTCGATGCACATGCGCCACACCTTAAGCAGGAGGGGATCATCCTTCTTCTTCTCTACCAAGACCGGATTCGATATCCAATCCGGGTGCAACACCTCCATTATGAATCCCGCAGCCAGTAGTATAGCCAGATGCTCCATGACCGCAGCCCTTCTTTCATCCGAGAGGCGCCTAGTTGGTTGCTTCACCAGCTTCGCATCCGGTCGAACAAACAGAGAGTGCTCAGCCAACTCCCTCGGGACACCTTGCAGATCGTCACTCGACCACGCAAAAGCATCCCGATTCTCACGGAGGAAGTCGACGAGCTCGCCTTCCTATTTGCTGTCCAGGTTGCTGCCAATGATCACTTGACGCTCCGGGCTGCTGGGGTCCACACCCACCTTCTTGGTCTCTTTGGGGGGCTGAAATGACGCACCCTGCTCCGGGTTCACCATCCCGGGCATTCCGAGTTGGGATGTCTTGGCCATTGCCACCACCTGCTGGATTCTCTTCTTCTCTTCCGCGATCACCAGAGACTCAGCTAAGCATGACCCCGCCAAGGCACACTCCATGGAGCGCTTGTGGTCTCCCGAGATGGTGATCACGCCGTTAGGTCCCGGCATCTTCATCTTCAGGTAGCCCATGTGAGTTGAGATCATGAACTTGGCCAGGGCCGGTCTGCCGATCAGCGCGTGATACGGGCTCTCGAGGTCCACGACCTCGAACTCCAAGCTCTCGGTTCGGCAGTTCTCCCGAGTTCCGAATAGCACCTCAACCCAGATTTTTTCCATGGGTGAGCAAGAGACTCCGGGCACAATGCCGTGGAAGGTTGTCTCGGTAGGCAGCAAGGTGTTCATGGACACCCCCAGCTCCAGCATCGTGTCCTTGTACATGATGTTAATGGCACTGTCATTGTCGATCAGAACCCGGCTGAAGCGGACATTGAGGTTGGGTCCGACAAAAGTTGGGTCCACCACCAAGGCATACGCCCCTGGCTTAGGCATAACCCTGGGATGATCCTTACGGCTCCACGTGATCTCCATCTCGGACCAGTGCAAGAACTTGGGCACCGCCGGGATCACAACATTCACCTCCAGGGCACGCTGCCGCACACTTCTCCGGTCAGTGGGCTCGGTTACGAAAACCACATAACTTTGATGTGCCTCCCGGTAGTTGCCCTGCTGCTGTCCGGCTTGGTTACTGGGGCCTGCACCGTTGTCATTCCGGGTGTGCACCGTATTTACTGGCCGAGGCGGGGGTCCTCGCGGAGGTGGGTTGATCCGGATAGCATTGGCCCCCGACATCGGAGGAGGGGGTCTCGGAATGTTGGGCCGAGATGCCGGAGCACTCGGTCGAACAGCTCCCGAGTTGCCTTCCTGCAAGGTGCGCTGGTACCAACTGCATTGCCGAGTAGAGTGGTTTGCTGGCTTGTTGGCCTCCAGAGTATGGTAGCAGCATGGCTTGTTCAGCATCTCTTCGTATGTCAGGGGCTTCTTTTTTTCCACCCAGGTCTTCTGCACCTCCTGACTCTGACCCCAAGTCGGGCCACTCGTCTTTTGACGTTGGCTGTTGCCGGCATCCTCCTGCTCCCGGGTCACTGCTGCGATGTGTTGTGCGGCATGGTGATACTCGGGCTGATTCCTTTTATGGCCAAAATCTTGGCGATCATGGCTCCGACTCGGTCCTGAACGCTGAGGTCCCGCATTCCTCCTGTTGGAGTCACCGACATCCACCAGGGGTTGCATGGGATCTCCAAGCGTGTAGGTATCGGCGATGTGCATGGTCTCTGCTAGGGTCGTTGGCATCTTTCTTTGCAACTTCTGCCACAACATTGAGCCATGTCGGCATCCTTGTGCAAACCAGGAGATGGCCTGCGCCTCTACCACCCCTTCGCACGAATTGCGAATATTGCTCCATCGGGTAAGATACTCCCGGTCAGTCTCGTTGCTCCTTTGCCTACAGATGGCGAGCTGCTGAGGCATGTTTGGCCTTTTGTACGTGCTAGTAAAGTTGCTGATAAATGCCTCCTCGAAATCTAACCAGCAGTCTATGCTGCCAGTTCTCAGGTTGTTCAACCAGATTCGGGTTGGTCCTTCCAACATCTGTGGTACGTAACGTACCGCCCATCGTCTGTTTCCACCGGCTATGCTTACTGCAGTTACATAGTCGGTTAGCCAGTCCTCCGGCTTCTTGCTGCCGTCATAGGTCTTGGCACCCCTGTTGAGCTGAAAATTCCAAACAGGTGGCTCCCGCATGATCCGGGGTCCAAAGCATGCAGGTCCCGGAGGCCCTTGCTCTTCCACCATCTCGGATTGATGAATCCGATCGAGCCGGAATCTGGCGTCTGCCGGATTCAGCTGTCTGGTTCCTATCCGAGATCCCAAAGGGTTCTAGTCTGGCTGATATCCGAGCTGCTGCAGTCTCGAGTTGCCATCGTTGAGCCTGTTCTGCACCGGGATCATGGCCTGCTGGGGAACTGAGGCGACCTCCCTTTGTGGGTTTTCCTGAATATGAGGGGGGTTCCGGGGTGGATTACCACGGCCGACCGGGTTATTGTTTCCTACACCCAGGTTACCACCCTCACGGGTACTTCCCGCCTGCCCCGAGTTACGCTGCCCGGCTTGCCCGGCTTGCTGGATACCGGCGAAGGCCGGATCATAAGTCTGTAGCTGTTTGTTCTTCCCGGAACCTCGGCTCCGGCTCCGGCTCTTGCTCTTGCTCTTGCTTCTGCTCGGATGCGGGGAAGAGGCCTCCCCGTCCGACTTCTGGCTATTGGGTCTAGTTGAGTGCACCTGGGATCCTGCCCCGGGGTTCTTCTTCTTGAAGGCCTGATTCTGACGGTTGGCCTCAATCACCAACTCGTTTACCCGCTCCTGCTGCTTGCAGAGGGCCTCACCGGATAACCCCACCAACTCGGCCATGGCGGCTTCGGCGGCCCTAAGAGTTTTTGCCGGGGAGCTGTACACCGGCTTCCCCGCTGAAATCCGGCTTCCCGTGTGACTGGTAGTGGCTCCACCTGCCAGCTCCTCATTCACTATTCTTCCTTTCTTCCACAGATCCGCGATGCGCTTGTCCCGGGAGTCTATCTTAAGGAATCCGTGAGCTGCATTGTACTCCCGGAGACTAGCATTGAGCTCGCGACGGATCTCGGCGATCTCATGCGCTTCAGCGAGTAGCAACCTCCGCTGCTCCTTCAAGTCAGCCGAGGTGGCCTGGGTATCCGCTTCAGCAGCCATAGGTACAGTCAACTTGGCCACCAGCCCTGAGAGGGGATCCGGGCGACGTCGCGGCTGGGACGGTTGTGGATCGCCATCCCGGGCCGCATCCCTTTCATGAGGAGGCTTGGCCAACCGGATGTGGCCGCTGCCGGTGTCGCCGTCAGCGTCCTGGTATTCCTCCTCGGTTGCCCCGACCATCATCACCGCGACGGAACTCGGGGGGCGACTGGCACGCAGACCCCGAGCAGCGCAGAGCATGGGAGGATCCTCAGCTTCCAGGATCACGCTCGGGTAGGTACATACGACCTCGGTGGCGACGTAGGTGGTGAAACCACCAAAGTCAATGAGACATCCGTTCACCGGAAAAGGCCTGCTCCGGAAGCATCCTGCGTTGTCGCTGACGAAGTCCATCTCCCCTAGCCTTACAACCAGGCCAGAGAGAACCCGAATGTCGAAATGAGCGGAGGAACCCGTCCGGATGTGTACACCAGCCAACGCATCCGTCGGCCCCACGGTGGGCGCCAACTGTCGTGGTGGTGTCACGGCAGATGCCATAGGATGGCTAATGTGTGGGGCCGATGGACGTTGGTGGATCCGGGGAGGGATAGCGCGCTGAATAGCCCACGCGAGGAGGATCCCGGTATAACCGAGATCTCCCTAGAACGAGAAACAAGATCAAAGTGCGAGGGGGAAGATCTAACAAACACGAACAAATGCACGAAGGCACACAACACGCACACGATATACCCAGGTTCAGGGCCCTCGTGAGGAGGTAACACCCCTACTCCTGCCTTTCCTCTCTATATAAGTGTGGTACAAGAGCTACAACTTGCTGCTAGATCTTTCAAAGGGAGGAGTACAAAGAACTAGATGAACTCAAGGTATGAGGAAGTAAAAGCTCTAGGAGTAAATACAACTATCACTTTGGCTCCCAACTTGGTCATCTCTCCACAGAAGCAATTATGGCGCCTTTTATAGAGTTCCGGCCAGGAGGGCCGGAAACCCTAAATCGGCTTGGCCCCACCGGACAGGCCTAACCGGCATGTCGTCACCGGCTAGCGCGAGCTAGTCGCCGCGCTATCCGGCATAGCCCCTGCGTCATCATCTTGATAAGGACAGCAGGCGCCGTCCTGAACCATCATTGTCCCCCTGCCAGAGACAAGACATGTCTTGGCCCATCCCGAATAGCCTTTTCCGGATTGCCAGGCTAGGCATGTTAGGTCTTGTCGTACCGCGGTCGTACCGGCTGACGCGCTCCCGTGTCAGGCGGGAGATGACCATGCTACCGTGTCAGGCGGGAGGTGACCGTGCTTCCGTGCCAGGCGGAATGGTACTTCCCCCCGCAACAGACGGGAAAGCCTGCTATAGACCGTTGACGGCCTACCGGGGTCCCTCGTGCCGGCTACCTCCTCGCTTGCCACCGTGAGCCTCTCCTACATAAGATCAAGACCGAGACATATACTCCGGTTAGCTCTTACCCGGATTGCCTATCCGGCTAAACCGAATACACCTCCCTCCGGGAGTCTCCTCGGAGCCCGAGATCCGAGATCCTTTCCGGTAACATCCGAGTTCGTCTCAGGATGAGTATCTCTAGGCCTAGCCTCCCGAAGATGTCTTATCCTATCAGCAAAGACATCTTCGAGAAGCTAGTTCTTAGAGGAACCACCCGCTGATGCTTGTGCTGCCATTGTGAAGGCCGGGGGTGTCTATTTATAGTTGCTAGAGCTGACCCTTGCGCCTGCCAGGAGGCACTTTGCACTCTACCAATGCTCAAGGGTCAAGTTGCCCTTTCAGCACACCAGGAGGTGTCCCTGGCTCTCGCCAAATGTCAAGTACTGTTGGCACCTTACTGAATTATTCCGGGATCTGCCCCTACCCGGGGGACAGCCCCCCGACAAAGATGGACTTGTCCAATTAATTATGAAATTGACAAAATACGATTGTATAAAACGATCACACATGGATGGACCCACAGATGCAAGTGCCTGCACGTAGAATTAGTACGTGGACTAAAATACTGGTAATTACATAAAGTATACCTGCAGTATCAAGAGCGTACATGGTCACACTGTCAAATTTAAAGTACCTCGTACATGTCTCAGTAGCGGCTATACGATTCTGCCCTCCGCCATAGTTCTACACTCACCATGTACGACGTTAACAAATCAAACACAAAAGTTTTAAGTAAAAATTCTTTTAAATTCTAATATAGATAGTTTGGTATTTTTTAACGAAAAATCCCTTGCAAAATGAATCATCTGAGTATTTTTAGAAAATCAGGAAAAATCGAAGAATTTCAACCAAAACTTGTAGATCTGTATGAAAATATGATATACAAATATCTGGTACAACCAAATCACAAGAATCTTGATGGGTTGTTTATGCAAGTTTATTGTGCCTGCAAAGCTGCAACCAACCATCGAGTTGACGATATCAGCAACCAAGTGAAAAGCCACGTGATTTTCGAGTTTGAGGAGTCGGTAGTCGTGATCAAGATCATGTGGAGCTAACAGTCGGAGACATATACATCGTGGGGTTCAACTTAGAATTATTAGGATGTGGATATGTGGTTCAATTGTGGGTTTGATATTGCTTACTTCTTTGTCCTTTTGACTGTTGGAACAAAAGTATGGCACATCTTCATTAGATCCACCAATGAAGTTCCCCACAACAAGATCCTCTGTGTACGTGTGTCGTGTGTGCACATGGCTTGAATTCATATTCTTATCCGTACAATATCCATTGCGACTCGTTCTCGTTCTACAATTGTATTACTCCACCATTCTGGTTCTACAATTGTATAATTTGTACGACCTTTAGGATTTGAAGGTAGCTCCTCTCGAAGCATGTTTGCCTTCTACAAAAGTTGTAGCATGGACTCAAGCAGATCCCATGCATGCGTTTTTCACCGGATTTACTACCCTCAATGCATATAGCCATATAAAATTTGACACTTCCAAATGGGATAGCTCACTCTTCATCTACAAATCTTGAAGGGCCTACCGACAAAATCATTCACACCACTACTTTAGTTGTGTTTCTTTAAGATATAACCAACACACTTATCGACCATGTCCTATTGAAGTCCTCTTTATCACTTTCTTGGCATCTTGGTCTCACCCTACTCTAAGGTATATACCATTCATTTCAGTTCTCGTATGTCAGCTCACATCTATAGTATTGGAAAATGCATCACCCACTTTGTCAAGGGATCGGTCAGTCATGAAAATCATTTCATTTTATAGTTTTTCACTCCAGTTGCCTATTTGGACAAGGAATGGGCAGTTGTGGAAAGCCGAGTATTGCATGTTCCATTAATCCAAGCCTCGCTCATCCTTTTTTTTACAAGAGAAAAGGCTTTTCTACGTAAATTTCCATTTGTCGTTCTTTACGTTGCGTTGCAAGAGGAATGCACCGCATTGGGTCGACCCATTTCGCCCTTTTAACCTTTTAGGTTATTTGGTTATCTTTTTATGTTTTATATTTTTCCCTTTTTTATATATTAGTTTTGTAATTTCCTTTTTTGCTTTAAAAATATAGAAAAAATGTTCAAATTTGAAAAAGATTTAGATTTTGAAGGTCTCCAGATTTAAATGTTCAATTTTGGAAATATCATTTATGAAAAAATTCAGATTATATAAGATTATTCAAATTGAAGATTGTTCAATTTGGACGGATAATCTGATTTTCAAAAACTCAGATAAAAAATATTTAGATTTTAAAATATACGGGTTGAAAATATACTTTTAATATATATAAACAGGAAAGAACAAAGAAGTAAAAGGAAACCATTTTTTTGATAGGCAATGAAATCTAATCTGGTAATGGGACACCGAATGCGAACGAAATTATTTTTGTGTGTAAGCGGGCACGGAGCTGCTCAGCTGCAGCGCTGGACAAATAGTGCTGGGCTGCTCCTACGGCTATATAGCAAACAACAGGCCACGGCACAGAAAAAAGCCCGTGGGCAGCACAGGGCCCACCCGGGCAGAAACCATCTTCAACAGTCAACGCGCAGAGGCAGAGCAGAGCTGCCGTTTCACACGAGACCGTCCGGTGCGGGGCCCACGTGCCCCCGGAATCCGAGGCGGAAGGGATCATTCCAACAGTCGGAAAGAAATCCGATCGATCCCGCGCACCTGGTCCACGGGCTCCTCCTGGACCACTTGACGAGCTGTGCCGCTTTGCGCGCGGCGCACCGAAGACCCCGACCACGTCATGCGCGAGACGGACAGAGCCCTGGGTGGGCCCACCGCGTTCGCCGAACCCATCACTCCCCCGTACCACCTGGCGACCCCACACCCGCTCGCCGTAACGCAGTGGAATCGGAATCCAATGTGCGGTGCGGCTGTCGTCATTCGTATCACTACGGAATTTCTGCAGCAGCCCCCCTGTACCGAGCACTATTCGCGTCCAGCCCATCCCAGTAGGTATTCGGAGTTTTAAAAAAAATCCAGCACGATAACGCTAATATAGGCATATATCATAAGAAGAAAATAACTATATAACATGTGTTCATAGTGGTGAAAGCATATCCGATAATTGATTAAGTTACGTTGCAAGGACGAGGAAAACAGTTCAAGGTACTGTGACGATATAAATCATAACTCAAAGAGAGTACGTGTCTTCTTCTTACTGCGGCGACGATTACGAACTGCTTCTCTGCAGGTTGGTGTTGTGCAGCTCTGCCACAACCGTTCCTAATTCTAGATCAATCTTGCGTGGCATCGCCGCTGCCTGCACAGAGTGATGTGAGATAAGGCCGTGAGGCGACGGACAGCGAAGCAGGGAGACATAGTACGGGAAAATTGCTTGCTTTGCTAGTGCGATGAGGCAGGGCGCCAGAGAGAGCGAGTGTGGATACGGGTGGCGGCACAACACGTCGGCCAGCAGCGGCCGGTGATGTGATCGATCGAGTTGAGACTGTGACGGCGATGAGAAATACAAACGGTATCGCCTCTATGTCAATTGGATGCTCTCGTTTGTTTTCTTAGCAGAATATTTTGTCGTTACTGCCGGCCAAGCTAACATGGTCGGTGGAAAGGAGTCCAACCAAAGCCATGATTCGGTATTTCACCCAGGTTATAACGGCCGAATTCAGAAGGGCTCCTCTTTTTTGATTCTTGCGAGTTAGACACAGACGAAGAAATGCTAATATTTTTACCTATTCACATTTAATCTTACATGCTGAATATTTTGTACAAAAAATATTGGGTATTCACTCACTGCATACCATAAATAGTTCTAGCTCCATCCCCCGTGGTCCACCAAGGGCTTTTACGTGAAAGCGGGAAACACCCAGGTCCTCCGCAGCAAGATTTTTAAAATCCAACAGTGGCCTGAGGCTTTTCCCGCCCGCCCCCGCGCGCGCCTTTTTTCCCGCTTAAAATTTCCCGCCGCCGTGCATCCGAGGGCGAGGAGCCGCCCACGTCACCGATCCCGCCCCCACCTTGCCCTGCACGGAGCCGCCCGGCGCCGTCCGTTGGAAGCCAGGGATCATTCCTTCCCGCCAGGCCGCCCGCGCCCATTATAAGCCACCCCAAGCCCACCACGCTTTCCCTCCCAAAATCCCCTTTCAAACACAAGGAAAGCCAAATCTTCTCCTCCTTCAGAAAAAGCATCCAATGGAGAGCGGCGGCGGCGCAGAGGCGGCGGCGGTGGCAGGCGCAGCCGGGTACAACGGCTGCTGCGGCGGGTGGGAGACGCCGAAGCGGGAGGAGTGCCGCATCCCGGCGACGCTGCCCTGCCCCGCGGCGCCCAGGAAGGCCCCGGCCGACTTCGGCACGCCACGCGGCCCGCCCAAGAACGGGTACTTCCAGCCGCCGGACCTCGAGGCCCTCTTCGCGCTAGCTCCCCGTCGGCAGGCCTCGTCCTGCGCGTGATCTCTACGTCCTGCAGCTGCGGCGGCGAGCTCTGTTTTGGATTGATTTTGGGAACTGTAGATACTTAGCCGGTTTCTCCTCTGTTGTACTCTAGAGTGTTAGCGGTAGCGGATTAGGGGCGTTCTTGGGAGGAGTAGTAGCAGCATGTAGCTAGGTTTAGGCGGAGGAGGACTGATATGAGCTGGGAGCTGATAGGCATGTTTCATGGTTTTGTATTCGGTTGAAATGATAAATCCTTTCTTATTTGTTTCTTGGCACTCACTGCTGCCTGTAACTCTGCTTGCTCGTTGAGCAATTTTGTACCAGCTTTCTCCGCTGATATCATTCATTTTAGACTAAATAAATCTGAAGTGATTCCTGTTGATGTTGTTACGACGTCTCGTCCATTGCTGTTGATTAAAACAGGGCATCCAAGGTCAATAATGGCGGCTTGTGGGTGGCCACTGTAATCTGAATGCGGCGGCTCACCCTGCGCGGTCTGCTCCTGATACAGGGTGACGTCGCGGTGTCCGGTTCCCAGTGATCACTTCTTTGCGCGGCATCTGACTGGTTACGGCAGTGATCATAGTTCACCAATCAAGTTGTTGCTTCAAGTTTTGAAATGCCTCCTGCCGAAGCTATGCATCCCCACCGCTGAAACAGAGTACCCACTCGCACACTGTAGTGTGAGTGTGTGACTAGTGCTCTGTTTAGTGCTTGCTGTAGCTGCTGATAAGATGGAGTACTAGCAGCACTAACACTTGCAACTTGCAATCTGTGGTTGACTGTCGATACTGTAGACCTGTTTTGTTTTGTTTTGTTTTGCTTTGCCAAGGAATCAATACAGAAGACATGAAGCTGTGGTTGAGTGTGTGTACTCCTGAATCTCGATTTCTGAATGCAGTTAATGTGGGCTGTGGGAGCTCGGCCGGCAGCATGATGTGGCTTTCTGAAGCCCTCGTATGGTGGTACTCTGTACGTGTATTGCAATCTGTGTGTGGCTTCAAATTCAGAAGCACTCTGTGGTCCTGAAAGAAAGGATGCGGGATCAGGGTGACGCCGACAGTTTCCAGATCCTATGAACGAATGACGAGGCGACATGACAGATCAAGCTCGCCGCGAGAACGGCGCTCATGTGCGGTGGACGCCGCCGGCCGACGGGCTGTAGTGTCCCGTGAGAAAGACATGGCCCACGGGCTGTAGGAGTGTAGGGTCATACTTCGAGCTCTCTTTTTAAGTTATTTTTGTGCGGGCAAACAAAGCATCTCTTTGTCGGGAAAACAATCTGATGCTTCAGCTAGAAGTAGTCACCATTCTAAAAAAACATATAAAAATATTCTGTTTTTGTAGATGTACATCTGGACGTTCTATGTCCGCACATGAAGTTTCATGAAAAAAGACATTTTTAGTGGCCTCTATAAAAAGATAATTTTACATTCTCCAAAATCTTATAAGACATTTATTTTATCTTCTTGCAGAAGCCACATTAAAAAATCATAAAACGAGTATGGAAACATTAAATGTCTAGATGTATACCCCAAATTTTTCTGACTGTTTGAAATTTCTAATTCCATTTTTCATAACGGTGCATTTAGACCTACGAGGCAAAACATCATGTCATTCACAATTGGAAATTTAACTTTGTTATTGTGTCCTGCGTTCAACGCCTTCAATTAACAGAGGCAGCTAGCACCATGGTATCCTCATTTTCCTTCTCTCGATCAAACTGTGAGAGGAGTGATCACAACAAGAAGACATTGGGCAAACTTCTCTCTCGTCCTCCCCTTCTGAGAGTTGCCAGCTGGCACGATAACTTCTATTCTTCCCGATGTGGAGGTTCATATTCTCTTCCTTGTTGTTGGGGTGACAGGAAGGGAAGTGGGCATCAGAATTGATCTGATATACCTAAATATAAAGTTCCTTGGGGTACATGTGACTGTGAAGTTGCATTGGATATTCCAAGCTCAACCTAACAACACGAAGATGACCGTCGATGTCAAGCAGTTGTGATTATAGGAGACAGGGCAGCCCCTTAAGGCTCAAGTCAGAGGCCTTTTTTCTACAACGTGACTTCCACCACCTGCTTCGCTTGAAGTGGCGACGTTTTGACAGTAGCATGGATGGCCGAGTTTTGCCGTGGAAGATTGAAGGAGAAGAGTCAAATTGAGCGTTTATCTTCAATATTGATCTTCTTTTGAAATTTGAAGACTAGCGTATTTTCTCTTTTTCGGGTTCTCGTTTTAATTTGTAATTGAATCATTGAATGGCTATGGTTTAATATAGCTTTTGGGTCCTTGGAGGGCCTACCGTGTTAGAAAAATTATTAATGCTTTGCTCTCTATTGTTTCACTTTTTCAGTTTTCTTTTTCTCCGAGGATTATGGCTTTCCTCGAGGCAGTATGCTGGTTAGTACTACATGATGTCGTGAGAAAAGTACAGCACGAGTGCTCCAACCAGTCCATCACGCTGAATTACACGAGACATTGGGGAGCCTTGAGTCATATCCTTCACCTCCAAGCCAGATATGATTCGATTGTAGCATCACATCTAACTAACAATAGAAAAGAATTCCCCATTTTATCCCATTTTAGCAGACATTAAGTCGTCCTAATCTTGCACCCGCAGCCATGTTAAGGCACACGTGTGGAAATGGGAAGTTCAGAATTCCTGTCAAAAGGATATACATAGCACTGTAGTACGGATACAACTCCACACAAACGGTACCCTACACATGACCTTCATGGGGTTAGGGATGTCTTTTTTTTTAGAAAAGAGAATTTTATTACTCCCAGCCTCTGCATCGAGAGATGCACACAGCCACTTATTACATAGTTTTCAGTATCAAGTAGTTAAAAGTTACATGACCGCAAATCATAAAAGATTGAGTCTCAACTCTAAGGTATAGAAATAGACACAAGCCGAACTACAAAAGTCGACTAGTAGACTGCCACGTATGTTGGGAGAAAAACTCCTGCACATCCAGCCACCATAAGGTCTCGCTGGTCCGAAGGTAGCAAGAAAGCCCATAGCTGAATCCAGTGTGCCGTCATATTGATAACCTGTAAGACATGAAAAGTTTCTTTCCTGTTAAAAACCAGATTGTTCCTGCAATTCCAAATAGACCAACAAGAAACGCCGATACAAATCCCTATCCTTGGTCTTTTTATCCATCCCATTCAACCAATTCCCAAACATATTATTTACATTGGTAGGAGGAGGAATATTGTAAGTACAAAAAACAACACGCCAAAATAATTGTGCAAAAGGGCAGGAAATGAATAGATGTTCAACCGATTCACTATTCCCACAAAAAGAACAGTGAGAGTCTCCTTTCCAAATTTTGTTTTGCCAAGTTATCCTTAGTCAACATAACTTTTTTATGAAGGAACCACATGAACACCTTAATCTTGAGAGGAATTTTCAGTTTCCATAGGTATGTTTGCAAAAACCTAGTATATCCATTCATCAAATCCTCATACATAGATTTAACTGTAAATATACCATTTTGTGTCAAATTCCAGTGAAACCTATCTGGAACATCGGTAAGAGTAATATCCATTAACCTAATACATAAATGAGATCACATGTCCCATTTGTTTCCCACTAGTGCCCTACGAAAGCCAATGTTTAAAGGGGGAGCATTGTGAAACACATCATGAACCGAAACATTTTGTTGTTGCACAATGTTATAAAGCAATGGATATTGATCTTTTAACGGAGTATTCCCAAGCCAAGTATCTTCCCAGAACCTGGTTGTTGCCCCGTTGCCAACTCGGAAAGATCCTCTACTAAAGAAATCTTCCTTCACTCACATGAGACCTTTCCAGAATGGAGAGTCAGTTGGTTGTGCTTCCACTTGAGCCAATGTTTTATTATGAAGATATTTGTTTTGCAGCAATTCCTGCCAAACCCCCTCTTCATTTAAAAGTTTAAACAACCACTTACTGAGTAAACATTTGTTCTTTTGCTCTAGCACTTCAACCCCTAAACCACTGACGTGGGGCTGCCTTACGGGTAGCCCACGATGATGCTACCTGGGCCGCGCCAAGGATGGAAAGGCACACAGAAGGCCCACTCGGGGTACCTCGTATCCTAGACCAACTCGGTTAGGTCTTGTAACCTACCGTATCTGTACCAACCACCCGAGACCTGGCTACCTATAAAGCCAGGAGGGTTGCCCGTCCTAGCGGACACGCTGATAACCACTACGACAAACCCTAGCGAGATCGCAATCTCGCCATTGTAATCGCTACTCGCATCAATAACCAGACAAGCAGGAGTAGGGTGTTATCCTCCGGGAGTCTGAACCTGGGTAAACCTCGCTTGTCAGCCGTTGTGATCACCTTGCACTCATCTCTCTCCCCATCAATCAACCCGGGGTGCACAACCCTGGGACTTGTCGAGTTAACACCTCGTCAATTGGCGCCGTCTGTGGGAACTTCAACAAGTGCTAGGATCATGGTCGCACCGGCTCCATCCGCAATGAAGATCGACGCATCCGTCATCAGGGAGTCGATCCGATTCGGCTCCTTCGAGTACGTCATCCACTCGCCGGCTCATCAGTCGGTGTACGCCGATCTGGACAAAGGTATACACATCACCTTTGGCTCCATATTCTGCTGCATAGATAGTCGTGGCATACTCAGGTCTACGACTACTGCGCTACGCGCGACGGCGTCACCAAAATCGCCGACCATCGCGCCCGCTGGACCCGCGGAGATCGCATCTGCCGCACCCGCGGAGATCGCATCTACCGTACCCGTGGAGATCGCAACCGCTGGACCCGCAGAGATCGCATCTGCCGCACCCGCGGAGATCGCGACCGCCGAACCCGCAAAGATCGCATCTGTCGCACCCACAGGGGTCGCGCCAGCTGCACCCGCGAAGAGGACATCTACATCGACAAGCTCGGCAACGGCCGCGCGAACCGAATCTGCTACCCCAACCTCGGTCGTGCGGTCGATCAAGTCAAGATCCACCTACACCGTCGCACCCGCACGGGAGACCAGTGGCCCGCGTCCGACAGCTATGTCACGCGCACCCTCGTCTTCGTGGAGATCTCAAGTCTACCCCAAGCCAATCGCACTCGCCCCGGCGAGTGTGAGCACACGGACAATCGCGAAGAGACGCGACAGCGGGTGCGCCGCGCGCCACGTTGCAGCAATTTTCGACCCCGAGCAAGAAGCGGGCGACAGAAGCAGCAGTGGCAGCACCAACTCTCCAATTCATGCCTACCCCAAGCAAGTCTTCATGGCCGGCACAACACCGCATGACGACGAAGACGAACCCGCATACCCACTGGAGGTGGACATGCCGGACCAGACGAAACTTGTCATCACGCGGGACATGGCAATCCAAGCCATGAAACACGTGGACGAAGGCACGTTCCCGCCACCAAACGCACCTCGAGAAGACCACCTGGCGGTCCAGTACTTGCTACGCAAGGAAGGCGAACGAATTCGCGCCGAAAAAGCCGAACTTCTCAGGCGCAAAAGGGACGCGGATGCATCGAGTGCCAGGCGAGCCGCCCTCTCCTTCACATCCTCCACAGAGGTGAACCAGGGAGCACGGCGAACCAGAGCCCGTGTCCCCCACATGGCAGAAGCTGATCGAACAAGGCTCACCCGCAACCTCGACTCGTCCTTCGTTACCGAAGATGAAAACGGGATACCCGTCCCAAAGACGGCGAATGCCGCCCTGATATCAGTCGAGACATACCTCCGGCTCACACAGCCACCGGAGGGAGACGCGCGCTCCCTTCTCCACAAGCAGCAAATTGCCTCCATAAGGGCAATCAAAGAAGCTCTGGCGGCCAAGGGGCCAAACAACCGAGCGAATGAACCAACGACATCGGACATCCCAGCGGCGCAGCGACAGCCAGTCAAGGACCTCCGTGATGTCCTGACACAGAAGACGGTGGACCGCAGCCGCAAGGAGCGTTCGGCTAGCGTGGCACACGCGAACGACAATGCCGACCGTGACTTCGAGCCGTGCGGCGCAGCATGCTTTAGCTTCAACATCCGTGACACCCGCATGCCGAAAGGCTTCAAGTTGACGGCTGGCACACCAAAGTACGACGGGAAGCAAGACCCAAAGCTATGGCTCGAGGACTACCTCATCGCTTGCACCTGTCAAGGCGGAACGTCGACTACAACAATGCAGTACATCCAGCTCATGCTGACAGATTCGGCACGCGGGTGGCTCACCAGTCAACCCAAAGACTCTTTCCGGACATGGGAGGAATTCCAGGACAACTTCATCAAGAGTTTCTCAGGAACATTCGCCAGGCCGACGACCTACATCGAGTTGCAGGCCTGCAAGCAAGGGAAGGATGAGTCGCTCCGCTCTTACATCCAGAGGTGGACACTCCTCCACAATACCATGGAACCCGTATCAGAGGATCGAGTGATGGACGCCTTCATGCATGGCGTCGCTCGCCGCGACCTCCGGGAGGAATTCGGTAGGCTCCAGCCGAAAACCACAATAGAACTCATGAAGACAGCCAACCAGTGGGCCGAAGGAGAGGACTATGTCCGCGAAACTTCTCCCAAAAAGGAAGGCGAAACAAGCAACTGGCGCGAAGCACGTCAAAAGAAGAAGGCACGTTACACCCACGATTCAATCGAATTAGTAGCGGCGGGTTATGAAACCCCCCGTGAGGACAAGCGTGACAGCAGTCGAGAATACGACCAAAGTCGACAACCCAGCTCGAGTCAGTACAACCGTGGCAGCAGCAGCATCGACCATAATGATGGAAGTCAAAAGCGCGAGTGGAAGCGCCCGCTGACCCCAGCAGAGGAACTGATGCAACCCTGTAAGCATCACTCGTTCCGCAACCCCGCAACAGGAAAGTGGGGTTCAAACCACCTGTTGAAGGATTGCCGCAAAGTAAGAAAGATCTACCATGCCATGCAGCAAATCATCGCCCCGGTGCAGGCCATACAAGCGGCACCACAGCTAGCCATCCAGGCAGCACCCGCAAACAACAATCAAGTGCAGGCGGCAGGAGCGTTCCCCCAGCCGCAGCAGCAGCTAATGATCCGAGCACCCGAAGAAACCGTTTGAGTGGCAACACAGTAAGCTCGAGCAGCCGAATCCATCCAACAAGTAAGCCAAAACAGGCTGAGTAGAAGCAAGCTTCACAAGAAGATGAAGGTAAAGTAATTCGACTGCACAGATTACTCCCATCGGGAGTGGCTGGTTCGACTGAAGAAATTCGAGTTCAAGCTCAAGATCAAGCAATCCAACGGCGCGTCCAGGAGGAAGGAGTCCTTTGTCCGACTCTACGCTTCGACCAAGCACTCGGGGGCTACTGACGTGGGGCTGCCTTACGGGTAGCCCACGATGATGCTACCTGGGCCGCGCCAAAGATGGAAAGGCCCACAGAAGGCCCACTCGGGGTACCTCGTATCCTAGACCAACTCGGTTAGGTCTTGTAACCTACCGTATCTATACCAACCACCCGATACCTGGCTACCTATAAAGCCAGGAGGGTTGCCCGTCCTAGCGGACACGCTGATAACCACTACGACAAACCCTAGCGAGATCGCAATCTCGCCATTGTAATCGCTACTCGCATCAATAACCAGACAAGCAGGAGTAGGGTGTTATCCTCCGGGAGCCTTAACCTGGGTAAACCTCGCTTGTCAGCCGTTGTGATCACCTTGCACTCATCTCTCTCCCCATCAATCAACCCGGGGTGCACAACCCTGGGACTTGTCGAGTTAACACCTCGTCAATTGGCGCCGTCTGTGGGAACTTCAACAAGTGCTAGGATCATGGTCGCACCGGCTCCATCCGCAATGAAGATCGACGCATCCGTCATCAGGGAGTCGATCCGATTCGGCTCCTTCGAGTACGTCATCCACTCGCCGGCTCATCAGTCGGCGTACGCCGATCTGGACAAAGGTATACACATCACCTTCGGCTCCATATTCTGCTGCATAGATAGTCGTGGCATACTCAGGTCTACGACTACTGCGCTACGCGCGACGGCGTCACCAAAATCGCCGACCATCGCGCCCGCTGGACCCGCGGAGATCGCATCTGCCGCACCCGCGGAGATCGCATCTACCGTACCCGTGGAGATCGCAACCGCTGGACCCGCAGAGATCGCATCTGCCGCACCCGCGGAGATCGCGACCGTCGAACCCGCAAAGATCGCATCTGTCGCACCCACAGGGGTCGCGCCAGCTGCACCCGCGAAGAGGACATCTACATCGACAAGCTCGGCAACGGCCGCGCGAACCGAATCTGCTACCCCAACCTCGGTCGTGCGGTCGATCAAGTCAAGATCCACCTACACCGTCGCACCCGCACGGGAGACCAGTGGCCCGCGTCCGATAGCTATGTCACGCGCACCCTCGTCTTCGTGGAGATCTCAAGTCTACCCCAAGCCAATCGCACTCGCCCCGGCGAGTGTGAGCACACGGACAATCGCGAAGAGACGCGACAGCGGGTGCGCCGCGCGCCACGTTGCAGCAATTTTCGACCCCGAGCAAGAAGCGGGCGACAGAAGCAGCAGTGGCAGCACCAACTCTCCAATTCATGCCTACCCCAAGCAAGTCTTCATGGCCGGCACAACACCGCATGACGACGAAGACGAACCCGCATACCCACTGGAGGTGGACATGCCGGACCAGACGAAACTTGTCATCACGCGGGACATGGCAATCCAAGCCATGAAACACGTGGACGAAGGCACGTTCCCGCCACCAAACGCACCTCGAGAAGACCACCTGGCGGTCCAGTACTTGCTACGCAAGGAAGGCGAACGAATTCGTGCCGAAAAAGCCGAACTTCTCAGGCGCAAAAGGGACGCGGATGCATCGAGTGCCAGGCGAGCCGCCCTCTCCTTCACATCCTCCACAGAGGTGAACCAGGGAGCACGGCGAACCAGAGCCCGTGTCCCCCACATGGCAGAAGCTGATCGAACAAGGCTCACCCGCAACCTCGACTCGTCCTTCGTTACCGAAGATGAAAACGGGATACCCGTCCCAAAGACGGCGAATGCCGCCCTGATATCAGTCGAGACATACCTCCGGCTCACACAGCCACCGGAGGGAGACGCGCGCTCCCTTCTCCACAAGCAGCAAATTGCCTCCATAAGGGCAATCGAAGAAGCTCTGGCGGCCAAGGGGCCAAACAACCGAGCGAATGAACCAACGACATCGGGCATCCCAGCGGCGCAGCGACAACCAGTCAAGGACCTCCGTGATGTCCTGACACAGAAGACGGTGGACCGCAGCCGCAAGGAGCGTTCGGCTAGCGTGGCACACGCGAACGACAATGCCGACCGCGACTTCGAGCCGTGCGGCGCAGCATGCTTTAGCTTCAACATCCGTGACACCCGCATGCCTAAAGGCTTCAAGTTGACGGCTGGCACACCAAAGTACGACGGGAAGCAAGACCCAAAGCTATGGCTCGAGGACTACCTCATCGCTTGCACCTGTCAAGGCGGAACGTCGACTACAGCAATGCAGTACATCCAGCTCATGCTGACAGATTCGGCACGCGGGTGGCTCACCAGTCAACCCAAAGACTCTTTCCGGACATGGGAGGAATTCCAGGACAACTTCATCAAGAGTTTCTCAGGAACATTCGCCAGGCCGACGACCTACATCGAGTTGCAGGCCTACAAGCAAGGGAAGGATGAGTCGCTCCGCTCTTACATCCAGAGGTGGACACTCCTCCGCAATACCATGGAACCCGTATCAGAGGATCGAGTGATGGACGCCTTCATGCATGGCGTCGCTCGCCGCGACCTCCGGGAGGAATTCGGTAGGCTCCAGCCGAAAACCACAATAGAACTCATGAAGACAGCCAACCAGTGGGCCGAAGGAGAGGACTATGTCCGCAAAACTTCTCCCAAAAAGGAAGGCGAAACAAGCAACTGGCGCGAAGCACGTCAAAAGAAGAAGGCACGTTACACCCACGATTCAATCGAATTAGTAGCGGCGGGTTATGAAACCCCCCGTGAGGACAAGCGTGACAGCAGTCGACAATACGACCAAAGTCGACAGCCCAGCTCGAGTCAGTACAACCGTGGCAGCAGCAGCATCGACCATAATGATGGAAGTCAAAAGCGCGAGTGGAAGTGCCCGCTGACCCCAGCAGAGGAACTGATGCAACCCTGTAAGCATCACTCGTTCCGCAACCCCGCAACAGGAAAGTGGGGTTCAAACCACCTGTTGAAGGATTGCCGCAAAGTAAGAAAGATCTACCATGCCATGCAGCAAATCATCGCCCCGGTGCAGGCCATACAAGCGGCACCACAGCTAGCCATCCAGGCAGCACCCGCAAACAACAATCAAGTGCAGGCGGCAGGAGCGTTCCCCCAGCCGCAGCAGCAGCTAATGATCCGAGCACCCGAAGAAACCGTTTGAGTGGCAACACAGTAAGCTCGAGCAGCCGAATCCATCCAACAAGTAAGCCAAAACAGGCTGAGTAGAAGCAAGCTTCACAAGAAGATGAAGGCAAAGTAATTCGACTGCACAGATTACTCCCATCGGGAGTGGCTGGTTCGACTGAAGAAATTCGAGTTCAAGCTCAAGATCAAGCTCAAGATCAAGCAATCCAACGGCGCGTCCAGGAGGAAGGAGTCCTTTGTCCGACTCTACGCTTCGACCAAGCACTCGGGGGCTACTGACGTGGGGCTGCCTTACGGGTAGCCCACGATGATGCTACCTGGGCCGCGCCAAGGACGGAAAGGCCCACAGAAGGCCCACTCGGGGTACCTCGTATCCTAGACCAACTCGGTTAGGTCTTGTAACCTACCGTATCTGTACCAACCACCCGAGACCTGGCTACCTATAAAGCCAGGAGGGTTGCCCGTCCTAGCGGACACGCTGATAACCACTACGACAAACCCTAGCGAGATCGCAATCTCGCCATTGTAATCGCTACTCGCATCAATAACCAGACAAGCAGGAGTAGGGTGTTATCCTCCGGGAGCCTGAACCTGGGTAAACCTCGCTTGTCAGCCGTTGTGATCACCTTGCACTCATCTCTCTCCCCATCAATCAACCCGGGGTGCACAACCCTGGGACTTGTCGAGTTAACACCTCGTCAACCACCCTGGTCCTTAGGTCTACAAATGATGTTCCATTTTGTTAGTCTATATTTCTTTTTGTTCTCATCACTCTGCCAAAAAAGCGAGATCTATAAAAATCAAGACTTTTACGTACCCCTTTTGGTATCTCTAAAAAAGACAACATGAACATCGGCAAACTTGTTAAAACCGAATTAACAAGAACTAACCGGTCCCCATAGGATAACATCTTACCCTTCCAACAACCAAGCTTGCCTTCGAAACGGCTCTCCACCGGATACCATTCAGAATTCCGAAGCTTCCTATAATGAATCAGTACCGCAAGGTACTTAAAAGGTAGAGAACTAGACTCACATCCGAAGATCTATTTATATTGGTTTTCTTCCTCTTTTGCCTTCCCAAAACAGAAAATCTCGCTCTTGTGAAAGTTTATTTTAAGCCCCGATGGTTGTTAAAAAATGCATAAAATAAGTTTCATATTGACCGCTTTGTCTAGATCATGTTCCATGAATAATATAGTGTCATCGGCATATTGCAAAATAGATAGACCCCCTTCTACTAAATGGGGAATGAGACCACCTATTTGACCATCTTCCTTCGCCCTCACGATAAGAATGGCTAGCATATCTGCCACTATATTAAACAACATTGGCGAAAGTGGATCTCCCTGTCTGAGTCCTTTCTTTTGTCTAAAAATAATGACCGATGTCATCATTGACCCGTATTCCTACACTACCTCCCTGAATGAATTGTGTAATCCAATTGCACCATTCCTGCGCAGAACCTTTCATACGCATAGCCTGTTGGAGGAAAGGCCATTTAACTTTATCGTATGCTTTCTTAAAGTTGATTTTAAAAATAACACCATCCATTTTCTTCCTTTGAAGCTCATGGATAGTTTCATGCAAAACCACCACCCCTTCGAGTATGTGACGGCCCGGCATAAACGCCGACTGCGTCGCTCTAATAATCTTTTGAGCAATTTCAGTAATGCAATTAGTACCTACTTTTGTGAAAATTTTAAAACTGACATTGAGCAGACAAATTGGTCTGTATTGCTGAATCTGTACCGCATTATCTTTCTTGGGCAACAAAGTAATAACCCCAAAGTTCAGTTGAACAAAGAAAAATTTCCTTGTTTTAGCTGAACAAATAAAGCCATGAGGTCATCTCTAATAACCTCCCAAAAGCTCTTATAAAACTCCGCCGAAAATCCATGAGGCCCCGGAGCCTTGTTCGTCTCCATTTGAAAAATAGCATCATACACTTCTTTCACTAAGAAATCAGATGTAAGAATATTATTTTCTTCTGGAGATAACTGCGGTATATCGTTGTTTACATTTTCCTCCATAGTGACATCACTTGGCAAATAAGAACCAAACAATTTTATGTAGTACTCCGAAATATAAGTTTTCAAATTTTCCTGCCCTATAATCGTTCCTTCCTCTTGCTCTAACTGAAATATTTTCTTCTTCCTATGTTTACCATTTGCAATGAGATGGAAGTTCTTAGTATTACTTCCACCTTCTTGAATATGTTTAACTTTTGCCCTTTGTGCCCATTTAGTTTCCTCATCTCTCCTAAGGCAACACAACCTATCGTTCGCCTTTCTTAAATTATCTCTCTCCGCCACCGAAAGCGGATTAGTCTCAGCTTTAATATCTAGTTCATCAATAATCTTTAGCAATCTCTCTTTTTCCATTCTGTATTTCCCACTTTGATTTTTAGCCCACCCTTTAAGAAAACATCTAAGATGTCTTATTTTATTTTACCATACCTCAATTGGTGTACAGCCTTGAGCCGGCTTATTCCACTCGACTGCAACCAAAAAAGCCTTCCTCTCTCAACCATGAAAGTTTGAAAGAGAAACTTGCTTTATTCCCAACATGAGCATTAACCCCTGAGTCGACTAACAACGGAGTATGATCTGATCCCACCCTAGTTAAAGCTTGTACCGTAACTAGGGGGTGTTTCTATTCTCATTCAGTAGACGTAAGAATCCTATCTAACTTTTCAAAAGTTGGATTTTCACGCCTACTAGCCCATGTGTATTGCCTACCTGAGAGCTCTAACTCTCTTAATGCTATGTGAATAATTGCATTGAACATGATTGGCCACCTCGGATTGTAATTATCGTTGCTCTTTTCATCAGGCTTTCTAATTATGTTAAAATCCCCACCCACCATCATTGGTAATGGTTCGTTTTCACATACTCGAACTGAAGGGGTTACGTTGCAGAAAACAATAATTTTCTAGCGAATGAAACCCTAACTTAGCCAGGATCTATCTATCTAGTACATGTGATAACGGTGGCGGAACGGGTTACATTACCTCCATGTAGACCGATAGCGGGGATTACGCTCCCGCACAAGCGTTGACGATGAAGTCGTACGTAGCCGACCTCGAGGTCGCGAAGAACTTGCCGCGATGATGTAGACGATGACGCCGGGGTGTCGACGATGACCTGCGTCGACGGGCGTCGGGCGGAAGATGGCGAGACGCCGACGACAAGGGGGGTGCGCCAGCGGCAGGCGGGGAGGCGGCGCGGCGGCTGCAGGGGGCGAGACGACGTCGCCTAGGCTCCTCAAAAGAGTTGCCTCCGAGCACTCGCAAACATACGGAGCTTAACGACAACCCCGGTCATTCAGATCCAGCTGAAATCGCAGGGGTAGATCTTATCTGGAATCCCGCAGGGCAACGACGCCCGGCGGTATAGCTTAGGTGGAGAGAGGGGGCAAAACGGGCGGAGAAACAGCTCAGCCGGCCTGCTATACAATTAACTGTATTTTTCTGTAATTAATCCAATTAATATGCCTTGCTATATAAAGGGGGGAGGGGGTGTGCAAACACCTTGCCTCCCCCATGTGGGACTAAAGGAATACGAGGGGGAGGGGGGTTCGGCCGAACCCCCTATTCCGAGTTGGACTAGGGGCCCAAGCCCCATCCCCCCATGGTGGTGCGGCTCCCCCTCTTGGGCCCCCTTAGGGCCCATGTAGGTGGGAGCCCCCCTTTTCCATTATTTAATTAATATTAAACTAATATACAATATAATTTATTCATAATTAATATATTTAAATACTATTTAATATCCCGTGACTCTGAAACATTTTCCGAACCACCCGAGCAACTTTTGGACATCCGTGGAACCATTCCAGACCTTCCCGGAACTCCTTCCGGACCACCGGAACTCTTTCCGGATCATTTCTCTCTCTCCAACAAAATCCTATATAATTCCAGAACCTATCTCCTGGTGTCGTTAAGACCTTAAGTTTGTTACGCTACGGTTCGAGAACACTCCAGACATGGTCGAGACACTCCGCTCACCAATGACCGTCAGGGATACCTGGATGTATATGACGGCCCCTGTGCATTCTACGAATATCGTGGTTGAACCATAAATATAATATTTATTCCCTTTGTTTCTGCGATACTACCTTGTCCGATATATGATCATAGACATACCGATGTCTTTGTTGTATCTCGTTACCGACAAAGGTTATTAACTCGTATGCGATATTACATCTCCATGACCTAGTGATAAGCTGCGCAGCTATATAGATGTAATCTCACCGAGTGGGCCCAGAGTATCTTTCCATTACAAGAATGAACAAATCCCGCTCTTGATCCTTACGTCTCGATGCTCTTTCAGAATATCCAAGATGGACACCGTTATTGTCATGCTATATAAGACACAACGTTTGATACTCTCAAAGCACCCCTACGAAGCATCAATAAGTACGGTCTCACGGTTTAAGGAATAAGCTATCATATTCTTATCTATTGCAAATGACAAACATCGTAATATGATCTTATTGCAATACTTTGCGTATGTCCATCATCTTATTCAACTAACAAGATGACCCCACTGTCAACCGACGTCATTGTCCTTGATCGGAAATCTCGATCAACTATTGCCCAATGAACTAGCTCATATAGAGGCTTACTAGGGACCTGGTTGTCTATGTATCACACGTGTATTAATAATTCCGATTAATACAGTTATAGCATAATACACAAACCTATTATAAACTTATGAGATAATGCAATAAATACTACTTATATATTTGCCTCTAGGGCATATCTCTTTCAGTCTCCCACTTGCACTAGAGTACAAATAAACTAGCTGCATTTTACTTTATCAAAATCCCTTATCAAATAAGAATCATTTGATAATGCTTGCTTGTGGAAGAGTGTTATTCTGACAATCTACACAATATATGATTGTGTATACTTTTGTGATTCATTGATATCAACTTGCTTGATATCACCATGTTATCCGATAACATACATGCAAATACCGTAACTAAGTGAGACTTTTGTTTCCCAGCGCTTACTCTGATTATACCAACCAGATAACTGCCTAGAAAAACACACTCAGTCACAATGAGCCCCTTGTAACAATTACAAACTCGCGATATCTACATACTTTCACACCAATGTAGAAAACTTGACATTCTAATGTCAATCCATCAACTTACGCACTTCTACTTCCAGTAAATTCTAAATTTACTTTTATAACTGCTCTTCTTCTAAGAACATCGGTTATATTTCATCGAGCAGATAATATGGTTTCTGTATGATGTCTAATATTACCTAATAGACCAACATGTCATACAACCATTACTACCTTGTATCATTACTCTTAATGATCAATTGGATTTCCAAGGACCATCCTTTTGATTATATTCTGACTTCTCAGATATAATCCAAAACAACTCGACTAACTATTAAAAATTCCCGTTCTATTCCAAATAGACACTAATTTCCAAATAGTTTCACAACTTCATCCTTCTCATCTATTCTACTGGTACAGTTTCACAATGTGTCATTTACACAAGATGAATTCGGCTCCCACTCAAATTATGTCTCCACATATTTGAGAACACGAGCTCCCACTCAAAAACGTGTCATCCACATATTTGAGTTCCTAAGCTCCCACTCAAAAATATGTTCTTCACATATTTCACCTGAGTGAACTAACTTTGACTCCCACTTAAATCGACATTTTGGTCAAACCAAAATCATTGATCTATTATCTATTCGAATTCAATACAAACTAAAGTATTACATTAATATAAATCCTTCAGACTTCAAGCATGTCTACATAAATGCAGTCAACAAATTTGATCTTTTCCAAGACACATTTCTTGACAAGACATGCTTCCACGTCTTTCTTATAGTCACATTTCTCATATAACACTTTATATGATGATTAAACAATCCTATTCCTCGAATAAGAATTGTAGCAACAATTACTATTTTAATCCTTTCAAATGTAACTTGGATTTCCAGGCTGATATAGCCTTTGTTCGTATTTTGATATTTTCTCAACTTTCTTTGTATTTACAAAAGTGCACCTTGATCTGTCAACAAGATCTGAAACACTTAATATCGTGTTGTGACTTGACATCAATATTAAATATAACAACACTTTATTCAGAAGCTTCTTTCATGAAAATACTATGATCTTTATGAAGAGGATTGCAAGCAGAAAACAATTTTCTAGTCTCCCTCACTCTTAATCATCAAATTTTCTTCTGTAGAAATATACTCTCTGGAACACCTTCCAACATTCTACTTTTATGAATATAGGTCTGACACCTTATTTCAAGCTTCTAATTCCAATCCATAAACCATAATTCGAAAAATCATATTTTCCTCGGAATTACATAGACAACAAACAAAGTTTTGTTTCTATTTGGTTTTGGAATACACTCCCATCCAATGCGAGCAATCTACAAAGAACTATTCATGTATATTCCGAATTATCATATAATCATATACATGTCGACACTACTGTCGATCCCACGAATTCTCGTTGAGAAAAATATCTATTTTCTAAAGTGGACATCGACTATAATGTTTCGAACATATTAGGAGATTCTAAGACAGATTCTGACATACCACACTTTATTTGAAATAGAGTATGATTATAATACCCCATATATCACCATATATGACATTATAATATTGTGAAACACATTTACACAAGTCTTTTGTGTTGAAACCATAATTCAAAAATATTGTCCTTTGATCGAATCTTTTGAATACAATATTCACTAATCTTTCTTCTGAAAAACCCCATTTGATCTCTTATCAAATTAATTTCAGACTTATGATTTATCAGGCAAATACTCCTATTCACCAGTAATCATAGAAGAATTCAGATCAAGCAAAAACACCATTAATTAATCATTAAAAAATGACACTCAATTAATTTCCTCTTGTATTGCTACTTCAATACTCCATTTCAAACTTAATCAATTCGGCACTCGAAATACTTAAATGGACCAAAATTATCCATTACTTCTTTCATTGCCTTTATGACTAAATTCGATGGTGTTTGTTCTTTGGACACATAATTTTATCATTCCCGCTATTATAAATGTATATCATAGGCATAATGTAATTGAGATGTGATGCAAATTACTCATAATATGAAACAACTGCTTTGTTTCATAACATAAAACAATTGATTTGTTCTATATGAATAATTATGTCTTGTAACATTCAAGACACCAAACTAGATCACACTCTCACTATTACAAATGTCTTATAAAAAACTATTGATGATAACTAATATGATATCTCGAGGGTGTGAGCACTACTGGCCATGAACTTGTCATCACTTGTGCACTGTCACGTCACCCTTTGCCGCATACTTGTGATAATCAGGGACTGTTTCATAAACAGAACAAGTATCAAATACTTTTCATCAAGTATGAGAAGAATACATTTATATCTTCGTATATCAAATATGCCCGTAGCGACGAAGAACTCTTCTTCGATGGAGTCAACTTTTAGAGATTAAAACTTGTTCACGAACGTGAAGAAGCTCATCGTGTCTCTATAGCATATTCACGCACATGCTATTCACAGCTAGGAGGCAAAGCGCAATCTCTATTGCACTGGAGTTCGCTATCTAGAAATCGTAGATATTCGTAAGCCTGAAGTAGATGTCATACAACTTCTTCAATTGAGTCTCCAGACAGGTATGCTCCCCATGTGAATGGTCCGGAACTTTCCTAGCTGTCTGAACTGCTCAAGACTCAATTCATCTTTGAAGTGACCTTTGATCGCATCAATCACGACATATGGCTCCATGTGTTGAAACAACTTTCAACTCTGGTGCTAGGCATACGCTCATGACGACCTTCACTTCCATGAAAATATCATGATGCTTACGGAACTCATCATCTTCTTTCTTGCTAGCAGAATCATCTGGTCTAACTCCTAACTAATGTTCTAGGACATATAGGATGTTTGTTATGTTTGGAGAATATTTCTAAAACCAATGTACCAGCTGATGAAGTTGGACCCGTCGGCTTCTAAGGTAGAATCCGGGCTCTTGAGTAAGTAACCGAAGTATAGTTGCGTAGTCTACAGATGTGATCGCAAAAGAGGTTAAGTAAAGTTTATAATATATAGGTGAGTTTTAGTTTATAATCATATTATCAAAACACACCACACCAAAATTATTATCCCCAAAAAATAATGATGGCGATTACACGACCCTCATCCACCACACCACACCCGATCATCACGGCCGGCAGCACAGCTTCAAAGGTGGACATAAAATGTCGATCACAACAACTCTGTGACTCGTGCTCGATCTTTCGATCTTCCCGTGTTCCGAGGCCTTATTTCTGAATATGCTAGGCTCGCCAATTAAACCTCGAAGACCCTGCGCGTGCAACATGGCTTACACCCACTGTATGCGAACGACGAGATGTCTGACACCCGATTATCACGGCCTGCCTCATAACGTAGAACTTTCTTGGTGGTGCGCAACGAGCGAGAACACAATTTTGGTATTTGTTAGGGATCATCCTATTCATGATGCAACCGTTGTATATCTAGCATATAAGCAATCAATAGGATGCACACACAACAGCACACAATAATGCTGCAATGAAGTGCGATGTGACATGGTCGATGCGCCTGGACCTTCATGGCGCCATGTGCCTGGCCCCCGGCGCCCCGACATGGCTCCGAGTCTACGGAGCCCTCCATTGCCTCCGACAGTACGAATAATATCAAACTTACCGTAACCATGTCACATAAAATAACGCCTCTGCAAAACAAAGTTAGACGCCTCTAGCTTTATTTAGTTTTGCAAGTTTTACGTGGCATATAGGCTTATTCGTAAGAGAATCGCTTCCCTACCTACGAACTTTGTACCACAACGTCGATCGTATAATTGCATGTTTAAGCATCCCTTTCGGGCCCTCCATTGAAAATGCTTTGCCGACTAGAGAGAGAGAAACAGACACCCGCCAGCCACAGATACTGTGCAAGACGTATGTCAGTAGTGGAACCAGTCTCGCGTAAGCGTACGCGTAAAGTCGGTCCGGGCCGCTTCATCATCTCAATACCGAAGGCATCGCAAGTGCACGCTAGAGGGTAGCAAATATAAGAAAGACGTCCTCATTCAACATGAGTTCTAACCGTACCAGCAGTACTACGCATATATCGGCTCTGATACCACTGAAGGGGTTACGTTGCAGAAAACAATAATTTTCTAGCGAATGAAACCCTAACTTAGCCAGGATCTATCTATCTAGTACATGTGATAACGGTGGCCGAACGGGTTACATTACCTCCATGTAGACCGATAGCGGGGATTACGCTCCCGCACAAGCGTTGACGATAAAGTCGTACGTAGCCGACATCGAGGTCGCGGAGAACTTGCCGCGATGATGTAGACGATGACGCCGGGGTGTCGACGATGACCTGCGTCGACGGGCATCGGGCGGAAGATGGCGAGACGCCGGCGGCAAGGGGGGTGCGCCAGCGGCAGGTAGGGAGTCGGCGCGGCGGCTGCAGGGGGCGAGACGACGTCGCCTAGGCTCGTCAAAAGAGTTGCCTCCGAGCACTCGCAAACATACGGAGCTTAACGACAACCCCCGGTCATTTAGATCCAGCTGAAATCGCAGGGGTAGATCTTATCTGGAATCCCGCAGGGCAACGGCGCCCGGCGGTATAGCTTAGGTGGAGAGAGGGGGCAAAACGGGCGGAGAAACAGCTCGGCCGGCCTGCTATACAATTAATTGTATTTTCTGTAATTAATCCAATTAATATGCCTTGCTATATAAAGGGGGGAGGGGGTGTGCAAACACCTTGCCTCCCCCATGTGGGACTAAAGGAATACGAGGGGGAGGGCGGTTCGGCCGAACCCCCTAGTCCGAGTTGGACTAGGGGCCCAAGCCCGTTCCCCCCATGGTGGTGCGGCTCCCCCTCTTGGGCCCCCTTAGGGCCCATGTAGGTGGGAGCCCCCCTTTTCCTTTTTTAATTAATATTAAATTAATATAAATATAATTAATATATTTAAATACTATTTAATATCCCGTGACTCCGAAACATTTTCCGAACCACCCGAAAAACTTTCGGACATCCCTGGAACCATTCCAGACCTTCCCGGAACTCCTTCCGGACCACCGGAACTCTTTCCGGATCATTTCTCTCTCTGAAAGAGCATTTTCCCTCATGTGTGGTTTTGGTAATTGAATGACAATCTCTATGGACTAATGTATACTTTGAGATATCATTATAGATCATGTCCATGGAATTGTGGAGTTCATGTGTTGGACTCTTGAAACTTATGTGTTGAGTGAAGCTTATTGCAAGAATGTCTTGAAGATTCAAGACATCATCTTAGTGAAGAAAAGATGAGTTGTGCAAGACCAAGAGAAGCTTTCTCGAAAAGATCCTATGCTTGGTGCTTGCAATGGATACATGAAGATGAAGATAAGCGAGACTCTCCCATTGTGAGCATGGGGGAGTATTTGGAGAAGTCTTCATCAAGCAAGTGATTGGACGCGCAATCAAGAAAGATGACCCATTTGAAAAGATCAAGATAGTCATCATCTAACTCAAGTGGAATGCTCAAGGCAAAGGTATGATCTTGATAGGGCTATAGGATAGATAGGCGTACTATCAAGAGGGGCTCTCAAGTTAGTAACTTGATCGCATTCTTGTGGAGAGCTCAAACCTTTGCATACTTGGCATATCATGTTTCTTGGTTCTTATTTGACTTTTATGTTGGTGAGGAATTAGAGCTTGGTTCATCTCCATGTCAAGCTCTAGTTCATCGAAATCGGTTTTACTTTGGACAACTTGTTGCGTTTTCGGTGGCGGAAATATTGCCGGTTCTACCTTGAGGAAAGTCCCACACCTTGCCATGTGTGGAGATTTTACTCTATTTATGGGATGCAATATTTCCAACAAAATTGGTCTCACCTCATTTGGAGTTCATTTGCAAAAGTTATAGCAGTTTTCGTTTCGGTATTTTGCTGATTCGGATTATTGGGGCCGGATATTCCGCTCTACTGGAATTTCTGGTTCCCCCAGCTTATCCAAGAAAACGGCTAAGGAAAGGAGAAAAAGGGTTCTGACTCTAGTCGGAAATTGTGCTCGGAAATTTCCGTCTACCGGAATTTCCGAGTGCCCCTAGAAAAGTCCTCCAGAAACGGCTAAGGAAAAGTTTGGTTTTTCTTCTGACTCCAGCCGGAATTTCAGCTTGGAAATTTCATGGACTCGGAATTTCTGGGTGACCGGAATTTCCGAGTCTCTCTTAGACCGGAATTTCCGGGTGACCGGAATTTCCGAGTCTCACTTATACCGGAATTTCCGAGTATCGAAACAGCCAACGGCTATATTTCCTGGAGGGGTATAAATACCCCTCCCCTTCTTCTTCCCCAGCCAATCCAAGGCAGCACGACTTTCCCCTCTTTCCTACTCCATTGTTGACCTTGGAAAGCTCACTTCCCTCTCAATCCCTCCATTGAATCTTCCATATTCTTTAGGGAAAGTTGAGAGGAGATCTAGATCTACAATCCTACCAATCCATCTCTCCTCTAAGTGAGGGGAACTTAGTGGATCTAGTTCTTGGAGTTCCTTTGTGGTTCTTCTTCTTTGTTCTTCCTCTCTTCTCCCCCCATAAGCATTAGTTGCTTTTGGTGGGATTTGGGAGTGAAGGATTTGACTCCTTTCTGGTTTCCTTTGTTCTTTCTCTCTTATTCCCCCATAAACATTTGTTGTTGTGTTGGAATTTGAGAGTGAAGGACTTGAGCACTTCGTGCTCTTGCCACTGCATTTGCATCGGTTTGAGCCCTCCACGAGGATTCGTGGTGGTGATACTTGTGAGCTTGTTACTCTTGGGTCTTTGGACCCTAGACGCCTTTTGTGGCCGGCCTTTTGTGGCCAAGACCTTTTGTGGTCACTTGAGAGCCCCCAATTAAGTTGTGGGTGTGTGCCTCAAGACTTGGGAGCCCCCAATTAAGTTGTGGGTGTGTGCCTCAAGAGTTGTACGGGATTCGATCTCCGCCCCAAAGGAGATCAATAGTGGAAGGTGAACTCGAACCTTTTGTGGTTGAGTTCATCAGGAGAAGAAGGTGAGCCTTTGTGGCGTTGCGGCTAACCTGTTGTGGTTGCGCACACCTCTCCAAACGAGACGTACACCTTTGGGTGGAACTCGGGAATACATCCTCGTCTCCGCGTGCCTCGGTTATTTCTATACCCGAGCTCTTTACTTATGCACTTTACATTGTGATAGCCTTCGTGCTTGAAGTCATATATCTTGCTATCATCTTGTTACTTGTATTGCTTAGCTTAAGTTGTTGGTGCACATAGGTGAGCCTAGTTTATAAATCTAGGTTGTATGCTTGTTAAAGTAAACCTCTAGTTTTATTCCGCCTTTATCAAGCATACCGGAATTTCCGGGTCACTCTTGGACCGGATATTCCGGCTCCTCGGAATTTCCGGGTCATTCTTGGACCGGATATTCCGGCTCCTCGGAAAAAGTTTTAAATCGCCTATTCACCCCCCCTCTAGGCGACGTCTATCCATTCACTCTCTCCAACAAAATCCTATATAATTCCAGAACCTATCTCCTGGTGTCGTTAAGACCTTAAGTTTGTTACGCTACGGTTCGAGAACACTCCAGACATGGTCGAGACACTCCGCTCACCAATGACCGTCAGGGATATCTGGATGTATATGACGGCCCCTGCGCATTCTACGAATATCGTCGTTGAACCATAAATATGATATTTATTCCCTTTGTTTCTGCGATCCTACCTTGTCCGAGATATGATCGTAGACATACCGATGTCTTTGTTGTATCTCGTTACCGACAAAGGTTATTAACTCGTCTGCAATATTACATCTATATGACCTAGTCATAAGCTGCGAAGCTATATAGATGTAATCTCACCGACTGGGCCCAGAGTATCTTTCCATTACAAGAATGAACAAAACCTGCTCTTGATCCTTACGTCTCGATGCTCTTTCGGAATACCCAAGATGGACACCGTTATTGTCATGCTATATAAGACACAACGTTTGATGCTCTCAAAGCACCCCTACGAAGCATCAATAAGTACGGTCTCACGGTCTAAGGAACAAGCTATCATATTCTTATCTATTGCAAATGACAAACATCGTAATACGATCTTATTGCAATACTTTGTGTATGTCCATCATCTTATTCAACTAACAAGATGAACCCACTGTCAACCGACGTCATTGTCCTTGATCGGGAATCTCGATCAACTGTTGCCCAATGGACTAGCTCATATAGAGCCTTACTAGGGACCTGGTTGTCTATGTATCACACATGTATTAATAATTCCGATTAATACAGTTATAGCATAATACACAAACATATTATAAACTTATGAGATAATGCAATAAATACTACTTATTTATTTGCCTCTAGGGCATATCTCCTTCACGAACTAACTCTGATAATAACTGAGGTTTGTACTCGTCTTGGGCTGCTCCATAGACAGACACAAGAAGCCACTGAAATCTGTCACCTTTAGACTTTAGGTACAACTTGACACAAAAATCTCCTACCTCAGCATTAGTTACTTGAAGCGTGGCTACATTAACCCCTAAAAGCATTCCCCCAGACCTGCCTCTAGGTGGTAAACAGTACCAACTAAAGTCTTGACCAACAGCTAAATGATTCAAAAACGGGGTAGCAAAATTTGATCTTCCCGTTTCCGACAACGCTAGAAAATTTAATTTTCTCTCCCGTATGGATTCTTGAACAAATAGATGTTTTCCAGGGTCACGAAAACCCTCACTATTCCAAAACAAACCTTTTAAGTTATGCATTCTTACGTTTATTTTGAATTTTAATTCTAGCACTCCGACGTTTTTGCGAACAAGAATAATCTCTCCTTGTCCTGGTTCTCTTGACCGTCTCACTTAGGACTGAAAAATCCGATTGATCTTCCAACGTCCTCTCTATCTCATTATCCTCTAAATCTTCGGTTAAAGCTGAAGCTTTGTTTAGAACTAAACTAAATGGTTGCTCAGCTTCCTTATTCTTTAAATTGTTTTCCAAAATATAAATTGACCTATTTAGTTCAGACTGCTTTATTGACATTACCGAGTTAATAATTTGTTTATCCGTCTCTCCTAGTGAAACCCCCAAATTAACAGCCCTATCAAAAATTTGCTTATTGGAAAAAGCTAAAATGGAATGGGATGAGTGTTTAGTACCTTGCAGTACGTCTCGCTGATCCGCCAACGCCATGGCCCGCTCCATCTGAGTGGCATCGGCATTGTGCTGCGCCCGAATGCGCCCACTTGACCGAAGCCCCAGCTCTTCAGCGTCCATGATGCCGCCAAAATCAATGATGCTCCGCTTAGACACCTCCTTTTTGACACCACCGAAGTGGTTTATCAGAAAATAAGGCATCGTGGGTGTGTAGATCGGCGCCCTCGCTCGCGCCGACTTAACGTCGCTCGAACCTACACCCCCACCTGGGGTGCTCGTAGAGACGATAACTGGCGTTGTGGGGCTCGCTGCAGCACCACCTCCCATAGTGCATGAAGCACTCGCCATGGATCACGAAGCCCCATCGTCAGGGAAAAGAAGCGCCAAGCTCGATCCCGCCCCACCTCCTGTGGTGTGAGGAGAGCTTGCCACAGAAGCGGAAAATGGAGCCTGCGACACCGGCGAAGATGGCACCACCACCCGCTCCCGCTATGGACCCTCTGGCACCGAAACCAGACCAGCAACATTATCAACAATCTCTGCCCCTACTCCTATAATAGGCTCAGCTGCTAGAGTTTCCACCTGAACCTCTTTACAAACACGCTGACAACCCAAATTCATTTTCTCCTCAATATTTTGCACGCCGCTAGACTGTTGGTGAGGGGTTGATGTTATGAATACCAATTCCTTTCTTGCATCATCAAAAGCACGACGTACCGACGGCGAGAAAACCACCCCAACTTTTACCGCAACGGTCGGTGGTGGAGTCGAAACACCTTGCTGGTTTGTGGCTGAATTATCCGTTGTTTCCGTTGCCTTCTTTGCCGACATGTTAGGATAGTATTTCGCCACTGCATTCCGGAAATCCTCACCGAGTTCATCATCATAATTATCATGCCCATCCCTATCCAGATCCTCCAGGTCCACATCCCCATCAGTCGGGGGTGCAACTCCCTCCACCACAAAGGTGAGATCAAAAAAGTCAGTTTTGATGAACATGGGAAAGTATCTAGGAATTTTGGCCGGATCAACACAGCTAGTTCTGATCCTGAGAACACCATGCTGCCTTGTGTATGCCATATCTATCTCCAGAGTCTTACCAAACATATCTCCAACTGCCCACAGAGCTAGGAAATCCCCAATATGAGGCCTTGGGATCCCGGAAACTCGCAGCCAAACCTCCGGTAAACTGCTTGAAGGTTCCGGGTTATGAGCCCAACTGTCGAAAGTAAGCTCACAAGGACTATTCGGCACCCGGCATAAGCCAAAGACCTGTAACCTCTCTAGATCATTCCTATCTGGAAATTGCATCTGAAAGAGATTGTGCCCCATTTGACGAACATCCCAAACAAAGTTCTCTGCATTTACCAAACGCTGCAGCTGCAATACGATGTCTGGTACGGTCATCACTCCTCCGGTCACAACCATGGAAGCAAGATGAACGTTCTCCATCCTTGGTCTGTATGATTCGGTACAAGGGTACTAAAAAAGTATGAGTTCTTCATGAGCATAACCGTAGACCCGAATCTGAGGTTTAGGCGCTGTCAACAAATGGCATTGCCTCTCCCCATGCCCTGGTCCCTCACAAAAGACACAAACCTCCATTGTGCAATCAGATGACCGGTGCCCGGCAACTCCGCAACGATAACGCCTCTTCCCCTTCTTTGGACCCGCCGCCGCCAATGCGTCAGACAATTGTTCTTGCGACACTCCCACATCTACAACCGCATGCGCATTCACATGAGTCTGAATCGCTGCTGCCTGCTGTGGTAGTACTGGCACTACTTGGTGCGCTGGGTGCTGCGGCACAACAGCAGCCTGTTGCACCACCGGAGCCTGTTTCACCGCGAGAGGCGCAGCCACGACCTGGACAGGAGTAGGCACCACCGCTTGAACCTGCCCGGTGCCCCTGCCACCATGAGCGCCATAACCTCCGTCGCCAAAACGGCCTCGCACGCCACGATCAGCGCGCCCTCGACCAGAACCATAGCCGCTACCATAGCCATATCCTAGCCCATATCCATACGCATCACCACAGCCCCTGCCACCAAAACCAGCATGCTGTCCTCTCCCGTTGTAGAAACGGCGACCTCGGCCACCTTCAGCATGGTATCCACCCTGATAGCTACGCGGGGCAAAACCCGTGCCGGCATGGAAACCACCGTAGTACCCCGGCGCTCCAGCAGCGGCTTGACCTTGCGCTCTATAACATGGCGAAGTTCCACTCGATCCTCCCACCTCGAAAGTGGAAGGCCGATCCCCATGCGCAGCTCCCCGGCCCGGCGGCGCTCCTCCGCCCTGGCCGTAGTCGCCTGCACCTCTTCCGCCTCCGCCCCCAGTGCTCGCCATGACAAGATCGAGAGCAGAAGTAGGAGGCGTTTTTTTTTTCCAGAAAATAACTAACATGCGGCGGAGACCAACTCCGACACTTTTAGGGTATTCCTTTTTTTTGTTTTCTGTTTTTTCGCGTGTAGACTGACCCATAGGGAGCGGGCATTCATGCAGGCTGGGCTTGGCCGGGCCGACACCCACCGTACCCAGCCTCCGAATTCGAATTTGTGGATATTGAATCCGCGATCCATGATCAGCGGACGAACTCACCTGCGTTGTGCTGGAAGGTCGTCGCCGGCATCCGATCACAAGGATCCAGTCACCAAGACTCCGATCGTCGACGGCAACAGATGGTTCCATCACCGGCAACTTCGGGACGCGAAAACGACGACAACTTATTTCCTTTTTCTCTGAGCCTGCATCCATGGCGCAAGGTGAGGTAAAGGACAACGAGGCTAACCTGCCCACGCCTCTTGGTCATCCTCTTGATCTCCCGTGATGTCGCCTCCGATCTTAAGCGCCCTGAGTCCGACGTCGGCGTTCGGCATAACTCGAGATAGTCTGCTGAAGCTCCGTCGTCCACCACGACCGGATCCGTTTCCGGCTCCGTTTGTCCATCTTCCTCCTCCAAGAGTGCCCAGAACCGACCTCCGATAGCAGCCTGTGCTTTGGAAACCACGGTCGAATGCTCACTGGTGGTGAACGGTGAGCACGGCGAGGCCGCGACCGACACCACGGTCGCCTCCGCGATCGCCCCGTCCAACGGCTCTTTCATCGCATGCAGTCAGATGGAACCCTCCAAACCAAAGGATATCTAGTAGAATGAAAACTGTTTCTTTTCTTCCATGCTAAGAAAAGGATATTTCAGCATTTAATTTTATCCAGAGTACTCACATCCTTGTTTGGAAAATAAAAATCAGGGGCAACCTCTTTGTTCAGGCAATCGTGCAATACATGGAGGAAAATTCAGAGCAAAGATCCCCTCACAGATGAAGTAGACAAATTCGTTTGGCGGCTGACAGTTAACATACGCTACCTGAGATAAATGGGGTGGATTTAGAGAAAAATTGGGTGGATTTTGGGGAGAAATGAAATGGGAGAGTGTATATACTCCTTTCCCTCGCTGTCCAGCGGGACCAGACCGAAAAATCTAGTGTGGCGGGCGTTGCTGGTAGGACCACCAGCCCCTGGTTGCTGGGGACGGAGAGGGGTTGCCAAACGAATTGGTGGGTGGTCCAATTTGTCGGCAGTGTTTGAAAGACGCTGATGCAGACTGTTTTTTCACCTTAGCCCCCAAAGAGGAAGTGCATGGCGACGCAAGCTGTTTCCCCGATCGCCGCTCCCCTTGACGGTGCTGCTTTGGCCGTCGCCGTCGACATGCCAACACCTGCTGCCCGGAAGAAAAGGCGTCGGTCGACAGGAAGAAGAAGCCCGACACTTGCCCTACTATGATACTCCACACCATGACTAGCCTTATTTTGATTAAGTTTACTTTACCCATATCCGATTGGTCCCCTAATACGACATAAGAGTATTTTTTTAATCTGTTTTCTTGAACTGGAAGCATGAGTTGCTTTGATTTTTTTTCTGTATAAGAAAATCAATTATTCAGGTTTGCTCGATTATATTGTCTCCTAAGGTTCTTCTTAATTATTACTCGCTCCGTTCTAAATTAATTGACTCAGTTTTAGTACAAATTAAACTAAATTTGAGTCAATTAATTTAGAACGGAGGGAGTACTATCCTTGTAACCTTCCCTTTGTGTACCAGGCAAACACAATTTGCAACCACTTGGGTCCCAACTAAATTAAGTCGGTACAAGCACGTCCGTGTAAAACCGTTCCCAGGAACCAACACACTTATTTAGACAGTGAGTTATCTAATTAGATGATTGAATCATTGAATGGATGGAGGATCTATAGAAAAAAGAGCAAATATACTGAATATATAGATAAAAAAAGGGGGGAGAGCATGCTCCAGTGCTCTACTTCAACGACCACTGCCTGTCGAGCGCGCATGGGCGCCCTTCTATCGTGGTCTCCGGCAATATGTCGCTGCCTCTGCATGCCACCTCCTTACCTTCGCCGTCCTTTTCGTGTTGCCGGGCCTCGCCGCCGGCATTGCGTACCCGGCACGAAGAGCATCCCGACAGTGAACGGGTAGTTCCCGGGGCCGAAGCAGGTGGCGACGGAAGGCGAAACCGCCTCGTGGTCAAGGTCCACAACCACATGAACCACAACGTCTCCTTGCACTTGGTAAGATCGAATGAATATACAACATCGTCGCCGTACCGAACGTACGTACTCCTGCGTCGCACGATGCTGTCTAAAAGTATGATGATGTTCTGTAATAACGCCAGTGCTGTTCAGGCACGGGATTCGGCAGCTGCTGAACGGGTGGGCGGACGGGTCGTCGTACATCAAGCAGTGCCCCATCGGCCATCGATACACGGCGGACAGAGCTACGTGTACGACTCCACCGTCGCCGGGCAGCGCGGCACGCTGTGGTGTGGCACGCCCACTTCTCATGCCTCCGGGTGCACCTCTACAGGAAGCTGCTCATCCTCCTCCAGACGCTCATAGTAATAGGGCTACCCCTTCCCGCCATGGATGTGGCAGGCGAGTGGTTCAGAGCGGACACGGAGGCGGTGATCAGCCAGGTTCCTTCAGACCGGCGCGGGCCCAAACGTCTCCGCCGCCTACACTTTCAACAGACTACCTGGCCCATGTGACAACTGCTCGGGCCGAGATATGTCTATCCTCCACTAGGCAAGCCTTGAGGCCCACGGCGAGTTTTTTTACAAAGCAATTCGCCGTCTTCACTGAAAAAAATGCACGCCACACAGGCACGTACTCTGTACAAGATGAAGGTGCGCCCTGGGAGTGGGAGGACGTACATGCTCCGACTCATCAACGCCGCGCTTAACAGCGAGCTCTTCTTCGGCATTGCCAAGTGCCAACCACACGCTCACCGTCGTCAGCAGCGTCTAGCTCTTCACCTAAGGCGGGAACCAGGTTAATTAATTCGACGGATCGCTGTGTAAATTAACGCACCTGCTCCAGGGACGGACCCATGTACAAAGCTTGTGGGTAGTGGTGTAAACGGATCGGATCGGATCGGATTTTACCTTTACCATATCCTAAATCATAATTTTTCATCGGATTCAGAGCAGATCGGATAATGACCGGATGCGGATGCGGATGTGGATATCCGTGGTGGCGGATTCGGAGGCGGAAACAGAGCGAATTCGAACCGGTAACAAAATTAATCGGATAGATACGTGTACAATTAAATTTTTAAACCATACATATAAAAATAATTGTTCGATAACTTAATAAGTAACCAACTTGTAATTCATAGTCGTTACAATGACTATTTAAGTGAGATGTTGTTCGACTAACGAATTCGACAACTTACTAGATTCAAATTATGCTATATTAGACTAGACAATTTGGTAGAAAATCGGATTATTCGGATTCAAAACATCGGATAATCCTATTTAAATTTCAGATAATCCATATTTTATGCTATTTTACATACCATATCCTATACCATATCCGGGTGTCAACTTCGAAATCGGATATCCTTATCCGGCGAATTACTTAAAACCGGATATGGATTGTTGAAAACGGTTTTGAAATCGGATATGGTGCGGAATTATCCTATCCGTTTACACCCCTACTTGTGGGGGCCAAGGCCCCCACTAAAAAATTGCAACTTCAATAGTATTTGTTCAAATTTTAGAGGGTTTTGTTTAAATTATGTGAAGTTTATACAGAAAATGCCCCCGCTCACATCATGTGCCCCCTCTCAGTTTCTTGTCTGGATCCGTATTTTTGTCCTATCCATTTACAGAGAAAAACTGCTCTCACATGGTTTAGCTGGTTTTGTACGAATTTACAGGACCAGCACGAGATTAACGGTTTGAAGCGGTGTGGTTTAGATGGTATAGGTGTTTTTGATGGTTTCAAACTGGTGGCCACCCTGTGTTGTGCGTCGCGTCGTCATTAGCTCCTTCTAGCCGTATTAGTCCCTGTTTCCGACGACGTTGAACACGGCGCCGCGCCGCAGGTCCCACTGGAACACTGAGAGCGTGGTCCTCAAAATCCACGACCTCACCACTAGAAAAGGCCATCTGTCAGAATGCACGCCAATCTCGAGCACTATGCCCTGACAACACCACCAAGCTCCACAGGTAAACCTCCCCGTCCCGGCCTCCCTGCGACACCAGCTCTGTAGCCAGCTTCTCAAGCAACGTTTCCTACTTTATTAGACTTCTATTGTTATTTTTTTTACTGCAACTACCATATCATTGTTGATGCTAATAAGTTGTATCGAGAAAATATAATTTCATGTATGATTGAATTGACAACTCAGTTCCTAACACTTATAAATTTTGTTTGACTCCCCTTATGTCGAATCAGTAAATTTGAGTTTTATTTCTGTTAAAAACTGTTGCGATCCGCTACACTTGTGGGTCGTCAATAACCACACATGTATTATGTTTCCATGATACAATTTTAGCATTCAGAATAAACATTTGTCATAAAGATGGAGATATCATAATAATGATAATTGATTACCTCTAAGGCATATGTTCAACACATTTTTTAATATGCACTGTCATGATTTTCATTTGTGTAGCTGGTATCAAGGCGGCGAAGGATATCACTTTATCCAATGCGCAGTTGCCCATTGACCGTGTGCTCAGTGGACACCTCCTCCTCGCTGACGGTGGCACATACTACTAGCAGTAGATCAGGTGCCACTTTTGTCGCTACAGTGCCGAGGAGCCAGGCGATGCCATCCCTGATGGTTGCACCGAGTTCAATGAAGCGCCGATAGGTTTGCTGAGCATAACAAAGATGATCTTTGAAGAACAAAAAATTATTGGACAATTCACATTTCACCCTTGATTGTGTTACCATTATGAACACAAATCAGTAGAAGCAAATTAACATGCACTATCCATGGGCCATTCAGAGCATCTCTAACAGTAGCCATATTTTAGCCTCCGTGCACACAACTCTAAATTTTGATACTCTCCCCCGAGCGCGGCCCGTATCCTTTGTTTTTCAGCACACGAACCACCAACCCCCACGCTTAAACCTTTCAGTCTCCAACCCACCATTCCTGCCGACCGCCGCCGCCACTCCTTCCCCAATAGCCCCCACCGACTGCCAGGGGTTCTCCGCCGCCGATTCCCACCGGCGCCGGTCCTCTCCCGCGCTGCCGTACACCCGCGCTGCATCGTCACCGATGTTGAATCGTGCGACGCGTTCCCAATCAGAAATTCGCATCTCCGGGCGCCTGCTGTAGCTCCGAGGCGCGCACCGTCGTGCCGCGGACCGGCCGGCGACCACGTGGGAGAGCTTGGCGTCGCGGAGCCTGCGAGGGCGTTCGGGTTCCCGTCGCCTCTCCTCCACAAGCGGCGGCCCTCTGTGCACGCCCATGCGAGCTCTGTAGGGAGAGCTTGGCAGAGTGAGTGAGACGATGCGCGGCCGAGAGAGGAGAGGTAGGGATGCGTGGAGTGCTTGCGTGCATGCGGCCGCCATCCTGGCCTTCTGTCTGTACACGGCGGCGCGACCGGCCGGCTGATTGGCTCGGAGTGCTTGCGTGCGTGTGTGCGGCCGCCATTCTGGCCTTGGCTCGGATGCGTGGAGTGCTCTGATTTCCAATTCTGGTTGATTGTCAAATTGGGGATCATGTACAGAAGACATCGCATCAGTGTCAAGTTTTCATTCGATCGATTACGGCCGTTTTTCACAGTGGAGCCTAGGTGATTAGTGTCAAGACAATTTTATCCAAGCAAACATACATCACCAGGTGATTAGTTGTTGCTGCTTGTTTATTAGCTAACGAAACATTTCCTTTGAATTCATTTCATCATACGCTGAACGGAATAATTTTATGTTGTGTGCTCATTTGTGTGCTATTTGATTAGCCATTTGATGACGAGTATACGGATTGAACTAAATTCAAATGTGCTATTTTTTTCATGTTCAAAAATTATATTTGTGTGCATATATCTATTTTTGTCTCTCAAATATAGAATAGACATGTCATTTGATATAGGATAGGACATCTAAAATAGTAGAAAAGTACTCGATGCACTATATGTGATAAAACATCATATATGATAGGACAACTGTTAGAGATGCTCTTAGCATGGTGAGTACATTGAGCAGCAGGGAAGAGTTTACTGTAAGTAAGGGGTAACTGGAATAGTAGAAAAATACTCGGTGCACTATACGTGATAAAACACCATATATGATAGGGCAGTTGTTAGAGATGCTCTTAGCATGGTAGGGATGAGTTTAGCGTAAGTAAGGGGCCATGCTCCCCCCCTATTTTTATGGCTTAAATAAGAAAATTAGTAGTTCACCACCAATATGCTAATATAATCGACTGACCGCTCTACGCATCATCGTGATTTTCATGTGTGTAGCCGCAGGCGACGAAGGACGTCAAAGGATTCCCATCAGTGCGGTGCATTGGTTGAAAATTTACACTTACAGAAAAAACTAGTGTTTATGATTTGTTTGGATTTACTTGTAGAGATCAAAACAAAAAAAATACTCCTTTGCCAATTTAAGGACTGTGATATGTTTACAAAAGATTAATTCTGCTAACCACGAACTTAATCTGCATTTATTTTTAAAACTGTCTATGCTTTTCCATATGACAACGGCATATTTGAAACATTTAAAATGGTGTACTACTTCCCCGTCCCTTTGTTACAAAGTGTCATTGTTTAGCGTGATCTAAATTTGACCACCATAATTTGGCCAGTTATAAATAAGAATTGCTTTACAAAAACGGTGTCACTACAATATTTTTTTTCAACGGATGTAACGGTAAAAATTGCATAGCCTATGTTTTTCAAATTGATGATTATAGTTGAAACTCAAAATACCCGTGAGCCATATAAATAAGGGGGAGGGAGAAGTAACATAAAATTGAATTTTGTGCTACTGAATGTGTGCTGGCGTTTTCTTCCATGTTTGCTTAATCGACTGATTTTGTTTTAATTTATGGACCGTTCAATTTGTTTGTGAAATCTGGGTCGAGTGATCAGCAGTCGGACTATCTCTACCCTTGAAGGATGCATATGCAAGGTCTTCTTCAATCTGCGCCGATGGATTTGCACGCTTCATCGAGCGATAGCTGAACTTAGAAGTGGCAGGGAGAAAAGTAACGGCTCGATCGAACTGTTAACACTCCTACGAGTCAAACCACTAATGGACAAAATGGAAGAATTAGCTACACACCAAATTAAGGGGCTTCGTTAGTTTACGGGCGTGCACACGCACGGTTACCGACCAACGTAAAGATTTGAGAGGAGGAAGATGAGCTCAGTCACATTGTCACAGTTGACTTAACTGCCTCCCCCCCCCCCCCCCCCCCACACGTGCCCGGCTGCGGTACAGCGACCGTCTCGCCGCACAACTCTCACCCCCTTCGGTCCGTCACCGTCTCAGCTATCCCTCTGGATGGAAAGAGGAGAACGTGGCCCAGTTCTTTTGGAGCTTCTTTACAACTTTAAGGTGAAAAAAAGTTGAGCTCAAAAGAAATCGATTTTAATCAGCTTCCTCCAATCCTTCACAGTGGGGAGAAGCTACCATACCCCAACTTTCCGAGACCGCCTGTGGCTTCCCGCAAGTCCACCAAACAGTTTTTGTGTGTTGCCCCTATGTGTCATCATATTTACGTCTTATTGCCAACGCGTGGAATCGAGACAACCAACCAATTGTTCCTTTTCCTCTCCTTCCTCATAAGCGTTCCAAGCAAGCTGCTAGGGTTCTTTGCTACCACCACCGCCAGAGTCGACGCGTACCATCGCTGTTGCCGCTGCTCCCAGTCCGCCGGTGTTGTCGTTGATCCCGAGCCGCAGTCGCCAGGAGCAACTCCATGCTCCGCCGCCAATAGCCGTCCCCACCGCCCCCCTCTTCCTCTGCTCCCGGTCCGCCGGTGCTGTCGCTGGCGGTTGGTCCCGAGCTGCAGTCGCCAGGAGAAACTCCGGCTCCGCCGCCGCCCGTCGCCTTCACCACCGCTCCAGCCAAGAGCAACTCCCATGGAGGAGCGAGATCGCGTAAATGCCTTAACCTCATCAGCCCAAATCGATTTGTGTCGGTCATCTGCTACTGATTCCACCAACTTCGTTAACTACGGGCTTGATGCACACAGTGGTGTGTTGTTGCGAAACCCCAAGAGGAATGTGTGAAGTAGTGCATCAACAAGTTTCTCTCAGTTATGAAACCAAGGTTATCGAACCAGTAGGAAATGAGAATTCCCTCGAGGTGTCAATGGCGCCAGAAAAGTGCTTGGTGTGTAGTTGACGTGGAGCCTGCACACAACACAATCAAGATACTTTGCCCCAACTTAACGGTGAGGTTGTCAATCTCACTGGCTTGCTGTAACAAAGGATTAAACGTATGTGTGGAAAAATGAGTTTGTTTGTAGATAATGAAAGTAACCGGTTTGTAGTAGGTGGTTTATCAGATTAAAGAGAAGGACCGGGGTCCACAGTTCACTAGTGGTGTCTCTCCATAAATAATAAATAACATTCATGCGGGTAAACAAATTACAGCTGAGCAACTGAAAGAATAATGAAATGCATAACAATGCATATACTAATGTCATGATGTCTAGTGTGAAATTCATTTGGGAATTACAACAATATACATAGACCGTTCCAACCGTATCTATGACTAATAATCCACCTTCCGGTTAGCGTCCTGACGAGAGATGTCCCCATCAATACCCATGGTTACTAGCCTAGGGTAAGAGTTATGAGGTAGAGAATGCCTGGTGTTGGTAGATTCGTCGGCTGACAAGCGGGAATTACCCAGGTTCGGGGCTCTCGAGTGAGGTAAAACCCTTACTCCTGCTTGTCTGTTATTGATTGTGTATATGCGATGAGTACAAGGGTCTAGCAAGATATCGATCTTGCTAGGGTTTTTGTGATTCTAGTTGGGTGTGTCCCTAGTCGCCCACCCTCCTATCCTTTATATAGGGGTATAGGTCTCGGGTCGTAACCGACTAGGACTACATGAATGGAAAGTATTACCGACTATGCTATCTATAGCAACATATCTTCGACTTGGGCTTCGCTAGATAGGCTTCCTCATCCTGTTGACAATTGGGTTTTAGTCATTACGTGCACTAGGTACCCACACGAAGGGGTACCCGTTTGGTATAACCTTGTCATTAGCCCCCGAGTGCTTGGCTAATTCGGAGAATCGGTCATGGACTCACTACATAGTTCACGTCTCATGTTTTATGCTTTTGACATGATATTTCTATCTTTTGGATTTTATGGATTTGACAAAGGATTTCGATTGAGTAGGCCTGGATTTTACTCGATGAGTCGAAACCAGTTAACTACACTTGGGCAAAACCTTACTAGCCTTCAGTCAGGTTTCGAGTCCTTGGGCTCGACCCGGGAACATACTGGACAAACACACCTCAGGCCAGTCGATGGTCTTACTGATATTGTTCTGCAGTTTTAATTTGTTACCCAGCGCGTCCGCATGATTTTCATCGTATCTGTTGATACATAAATGTCTAGGATTAAAACACTGATGGAGTGATCCTCGGCCCTTTCGACTAATCGATGGGTCTTACCTTTGTATTTCTTGCATACAACATCCGAGGTACTCTATCGACTGATTTTCACTCGCGAATTTTTATGTTTACAATGAATTTTGATTCTATCGGGCGCACGACAGTGATCTGGATGGGAGTAGACCCCGAGATTGTGCTTTTTTGCTTGCAGTAGAGGACAATCTCAATTTTCGTTTTGTTAGTCGAATGGTTTTTGCCTGCTCCCGATGGGAGTTTCCCACTCGAATACTTTTGACCTTTATTTTTACGACCGTGTTTTGCCAGGAGCTTGCCCATCGTGGTATGACGCCTGTTGTATTTGATCTTCTGAAATGATGTCATGCGTGACATCCTTGGCGTGCGAGTAGCACTATGACGGGACATGACCTAGTGGGTCCCATTCTTTGACCGTTGTGGACGCTGGTTCAGTTCTGATTTCGCCTGACGTGGCGAGATTTTGGCAGCCGTGATGATGTCCACCTCGTTTTGCGCGCGTAGTGGGCGGCGTGGTCTGCGACGATTGCCCTGCGATTACGCCACGCGTCGCCGTGTTTTTTGTTCGGACGGCTATGATGAAGCTCTGGTTTTGCCATAAGTTTAGGTTTCTCCGTTATTTTTATTTTACCCTGCCATTTTTCTTTGTGTTCCTCTGCTTTGTGTTCCTCCTCGCCGTCACTCTGATTTTGCACAGTCGCACCATCTTTTTTCTGCAATCACCACCCACCATGGCTCCTAAAAAGAGCTCTTCCGCCACCACTGCTGCTACTGCCGGTCAGAAGAGGAAGAACGCGAGTGGCGCCACCGTTCCTCGCGTACTGCAGAAGAAGCTGACGCTGCTTCGCAATGAGGGCATGCTCCCTCCTACGACAGTGCTCGCCGTCCGTGCTCCGAGTAAGGAGAACTCTCCCGCGCCACTCCTTGGTGAGCGGGTTTGCTTTGCCGAGTTTCTCCCCCACGGTTTTGGTTTTCTGCTGCATGATTTTGTGTGCGGCCTTCTTTTTGCCTATGGGATTCAGATTCATGATCTGGTTCCCAATTGTGTTCTACACATTGCCTACTTCATGGTAATGTGCGAGTGTTTCTTGGGGGTATCCCCTTCCTGTCCTCTTTGGAGTCCATCTTCCAGGTGCGCCATATGGCCCACAACAATCGGGTGAACCCAGTCGGAGGGGTTGGCTTCCAGGTCAAGAGTGGCTGCAAGTACTTCGCTTTGAAGGCAGTCGACTCCGCTCAGGGATGGAGGACCAGGTGGTTCTACGTCCATGTGGGCTAGGATGTTAAGCCTGCCTTTTCGACTAGAGATGCTCCCGAGAAGACGAAAGCCTGGGAGCATGCTCTTACTCCAGCTGAAGAGCGCGAGGCCGCCCCGCTGCTGGAGAAGGTCGACAGGTTGCTGAACACCGGTGACTGGTGTTCAGTTGATTTATACCTTCTTGAAGTGTCGAGTGTGTCCCCTTCAACATCGTGCGCACCCGATGTGGGCGTATGAGGGAACACACGACGCCACTCGAATTAGCGCTGTGGAGCTGTCGGCGAACGAGCTTGATACACTCGTGAAGTCGGTGACCAGCTACAAAGCTGAGGCCACCGTCAACTATGTGTTTTCCATAGATCCCTTCAGTTTGGAGAATCCCCTTCCCGAGGATAGTTCCTTTTTGCTTATACTTTTGCATTCTTTGCTTTTGTCGTGTAGATTTCTGCTATCTGCTTCTCTTCTGATCTTTCCCCTTTTCTTTTGTCTCGTGTAGGGGCACTCGACTAGGTCGTCACTTCCTCCCCTTCCTACAGCCGGGCCTGTCGAGGAGTCAACTGTGCTGAAGGAAAATGAGAAGTCAGTCGACTCCCTTCCTGAAGCCGAAACCTCCTCTGCTCTGAAATCTGGAGTGCACGGAAAAGGTGTAGGGCAAGCCGAGGTTGTGACGACTACAGAACGTGCTCTCAAGCGGCACCGTTCAATGTGCATAGGTGAAGATGAGGAGATGGCGGACTCAAGTGCCTCTTCGCCTGTGCGAGATGTGTCGCCTCTGGCTTAGTGCTCGCCGCCACCTTCCACTTGAGACTCTGGTTTTGGTGGACCTCGGTTCGATGGCGACTTGTCTTCTGATGAGGATGAAAGAAGGTATCTTTCCTTGTCCTATGACCGTGTATATATGCTTCGGACTGTTTACTCTGTTTGTTGATTGGTTTTGAACATCCTTCTATTGTCTCTTGGGTATTCTAGCGATGACCGGGCCGCCAGTCCTTTGGTTGCCCATGCGGTGACTGTTACCTCCTCTCCTGCTGCGGAAGTGATAGTCACCCCTTCGCCTCCTTCTGCTCCTTCGCCTGACACCATGGCGCCTCCCGTGGTTGCTTCGACTACCGCACCGTCATCTTCCTCCCCACTTTCCTGGCTGAACCATGTCAGGTTCTTTCCTTGTGGCACTGTAGTATTTATGTTTTTGACATTCGTGTGTAATATATACACTGTGTTTGCAGCCGACCATGAGTGGTCTTGCTTCTTTTAGCGAGGCCTTTGCGAAGTCGGAGGAAGAGCGGGGTGTTCTTCGCTCTCAACTGGACCAACTCAACCTAAGTCTTTATTCTTTTCTGCATGCACTGTTTTCCCTTTTCCTTTTATGCCACTGGAGCGTTTTCCCTTTTGTTTTTAGGGGAGAAAGGTACTTTGGAGTCCCGTTTGGACGAAATAGAGAAGACCCTCTCCCAGCAGTTGGCCGCCCAGTAGGAGCTGGATACTCTTCGTGCTTCTGAGGGGGAGCGCGTCAAATGACTGCTTGGTTATGCACACTCTCTTGCAAGTGAGGATATTATGCGTCCCGTTCGAGAATTTGCTTTTTTCCTTCTTCAACTTTCTTGATGTGAACATCCCTTTTTGCTATGCAGGTCCTTCTTCCAGCTCCGGTGGTGCAACGAGTGATGCCTTATCACTCGACCAAGCCATTGATCAGGTTGGGGCGACCATAAAGCACGCCAAGAAGTCTCTGGAGACATCCGTCCAGACTCTTGGTGCTGTCTTCAAGGAGGTGTTTCCTAAAGATGAGGTCCCGTTGACCATCGCGGGGTTTGCTGCGTGACTGGGCCCTAAGTCGAAGACTTTGAAGTCCTACATGCAGGAGCTGATGGTACATGGCTCATACTCCACCTTCAAGCTTCTTCTTAGACGTGGCGTGGATGCTGATTACGAGTCCCTCGTGTCTGACTGACGAGGGTGTAACTCGACAAATCCCAGGGTTGTGCACCTTGGGTTGATTGAGGGGGAGAGAGAGGAGCGTTGGTGATCACGACGGCTGACAAGCGGGGATTTTACCCAGGTTCAGGCTCCCGGAGGATAACACCCTACTCCTGCTTGTCTGTTATTGATGGCGAGTTGTGATTACAATGGCGGCGAGATTGCGATCTCGCTAGGGTTTGTGGTGGTGGCTATTGGCGTGTCCTCTGGGACGAGCAACCCTCCTGGCTTTATAGGTAGCCAGGTCTCGGGTGGTCGGTATCGATGGTAATTACAGATATGGCAGGTTATGAGACCTAACCGACTTGGACTAGGTTACACGGTACCCCGAGTGGGCCTTCCGTGGGCCTTCTCCACCTTGGCGCGGCCTAGGTAGCCTCATCGTGGGCTAGTCGAAAGGTAGCCCCACGTCAGTAGCCCCCGAGTGCTTGGTCGAATCGTAGAGTCGGGCAAAGGACTTCTTTCTCCTGGACGCGCCACCGGATTGCTTGTTCTTGAGTTCACACTCGTTTTCTTCAGTCGAACAGGACACTCCCGATGGGAGTAATCTTCTGTAGTCGAATTACTTCTCCTTGGCCTTTGTGTGAAGATTGCTTCTATTCGACCCGTAGGCTTACTTCCAGATGGATTCGGCTGTTTGAGCTTACTCAATTTTCTCTGCCACCCGAATGAGTGTTTCGGGTTCTCGGATCAGAAGTCTGTCCTACTTGGTTGTTTTCAGCTGTGAAGCTTACTACTCGAATCGCTCAGTCGAGTTGTCGTGCTGTTTCACTTGTTCGGAGCCGTTGGCTTGATGACGTCACTGATGACTCTCCATTGCACGCCTCTGCGCCTGATGGGACGTGACGTAGCGGGGCCCACTGGTAGAGCTGACCGCGGTCAGCAGTTGTCACGTCTCCGAACTGGGCGCGAAATTTTCGTGGCACGATGATGACGCCTTGATTCCCGTGCGTAGTGGACGAAGTGGGCGGCGGCGGTTGGTGTCTCCGTGCGACACGTGGACGGCTGGATGTAGCTGCTCGGAACCGTTGCTCTGTGGACGGCTGAGATGAATTTATTCGAGGCATAAGTACTGCGCTGCAGCGCAAGGGTGCTCTCTACCATTCTCGCACCATCCGAGCTCTGGGCTTTTTGTCCTCCCACCTGCTGCTGTCCTTCGGAGCCATGGGCAAGCCGAAGACCGCCGCTGGCACCTCCGCCGCCGCCACAGAAGCCGGGCTGATGAAGAAGCCCGACGGTGACTGGCAAAGGTCGTCGGTGAAGAAGGCGGAGCTTGAGCTCATCCGCGCGTAGGGCCTCCTACCACCATCGTACCAGGCACAGGTACGCGCTCCCAGCAAAGAGGTGTACCCCGCACCCCATGAGGGGGAACGCGTATGCTTCGTGGATTTCCTTCCGCGGGGCTTCGGGTTCCCTCTCCACGATTTTGTTCGCGGTCTCCTGTACGCCTATGGGGTTCAGATCCACGATCTGACCCCCAATGGCGTTTTGAGCATCGCGAGCTTTATTGTGCTCTGCGAGTGCTTCCTGGGGATCGCACCCCACTGGGCGCTATGGAAGTCGCTCTTCCTCGTTCGCAAGAATATCGGGAAGAGCGGGTTGATATACCCCGTGGGCGGCTTCGGAATCCAGGTGCGCGGTGATACCGCATACTTTCAGATGAAGAAGTCTGACTCCGTCTAGGGGTGGCGGAAGAAGTGGTTCTACATCAAGTGGAACCAAGACGGCCTAGCGCAATTCGACGGCGAGCGCAGGCTGCTGAAGACTCGCGCCTGGTCGCATCCCCTCGCCGAGGAGGAGAAGGAGTCCCCAAGGCCGCTGCTTAGCCTGCTGCGCAACCTCACCAAGACCCTGGGGTGCGAGACGGGTGACGTCTTCCTGATGGCCACCTTCTTCCGGCTTCGCGTTCAACCACTCGCTGCTCGGCTTCACCCGATGTGGGCGGTTGACGACGCCGGCAACCAGCCACTAGACGACGAGGAGGTGGAGACCAAGGTGAGGGGCATCACCAACCTCCGAGCCGCCGACCTCTGCAACGTCAAATGCCCAGTCGCTGCGTACGGAGCAACGAACCCTGTTCCCGAGGTAAGTTCTTGACTTGTTCTTCTTCGTTGCTTCGTTTCTTGATTTCCTCCTTCTTGATTCGACTTGTGTCTACTTGCTTCAGGGTCGATCTTTGCTGGTCAGCCTTCCTCCTCTCCCTGAGAACGGCCCCGACGACGAGTCGAAGATTGTGGAGGAGGAGGATGACGACGACGAACTCCCGTCTGCTATCTCTCCCAACGAAGGGGTGGAAGATGACGACGAGGAGGAGGAACCCGCACGGAAGAGGCAGAAGCGTCGAAGTGGCGGTGACTCTGCGACAGCTTCGTCTCCCGCGAGGGGTGCGGATCCTGATCTAGAGGAAGTCGTCGCGACGTCTTCGGTGTGCCGTCTCCGTGCGACTGGGACGAGCCACTGGTCGCTCCTCCTGTTAGCTCTGCGCCACCTGGCAAGTTCGCTCGGATGCCGTCTCTCTCCCTGGGGAGCGACGACGAATTTGAGACCATCAGGTGAGTTTCTTTCCGTATTGTTTTTCCGAGTTGCACTTTGCAATTCCATTCTTCGAGTTGATCATTGTATTGTTTTTGTTCCAGCCGTCGTTCTGGCGATGTCAGCTCCCCTCGTCGTGACGTGGAGCACACATCCGCCCCTCCGACGGAGCTGGTGACTCGGGTGGCGATCGAGGAGCGCGTGCAGCCTGCTGGCCTCGCGTCGTCCAGTCGTGCTCCTCCTTCAGCTTCGGAAGATGTCGACCTCCTGGACCACGTAAGTCCTTTTTACTTATACTTGTAGTCTTGCAATTTCATCGGGTGCGCGATCAGCGCTCCCGATGGGAGTAGCCCCCGAAGGTGTGGGTGACTAGTATAGTCGCCCGCAACTTTATTAATTTCTTGCTTGTGTTTCAGCCGTACTACCGCCAGCAGCTTGACGCAGCCGCGGCTTATGTTCGCCTGGAGAAGGAGAGGGACCAGCTGCGTGCTTCTCTGGACCATGCTACTAGGCGGGTTGCTGAGTTGGAGCTGAAGCTCCAGGCTCAGGCTGAGCTTGAGAAATCCCTGCACGAGACCCAGGAGCACGAGCGAGTGCGGGCCACCCAGGAGAAGACTCAAGTTGACCGCCTTCTCGCACTCGCCGGTACCCTTGGAGGTTAGTTTTCGGCTTTGGCGCCTACTTGTACTTACTTTTTTCCTTGCTGACAGTTTGTATTTTTGCGCAGAGAGATGCGGTGGCGCTCCTCCGGAAGGTTCGTCGAGTGACGAAGTTGATTTGGCGACCGTTGTCGGCTTCCTCGACCGCGTCTGCGCATATGCGTCTAATGCGCTGCAGAAGTCGACGGCCGCGCTGAAGAAGTCGACAGGGGCGCTCGCAACGGTGCACCGCAGCATCTTCCCGAGTGGTGCGCCACCGGCTGCCGTTGATGCTCTTGCCGCTCCGTTTGAGGACAACGTGACCACCATCGCGGACTTCACTCGGGCGCAGACGGTACGCGGCTCCGAGCTCACCTTCCAGCTTCTCCTAGGCCATCAGGTTGCTGGCGACTTCGAGAAGGTTGTCAGCGGCTTCCCTCGAAGACCTGACGGGCGGACGGCATCCTTGAGCGGGGTGAAGGTTCAGGCCACACAGCTAGCTGTGAAGCTTGTGGCCACCTTTGAGAGGGCACTCGCCAAGGCGACTGGAACGGCTGCTGCTCGGAAGAGTCGCTCCCAGTCGGAGTCCATGGCTTAGGGGTCTTGTAGTTTAGATTTCCAGTAATCACGCGGCCTGTACTTTTGTCTTTTCATGTAATGACTAATAGTCTGTCGGGTCTGCTGGCCTTGAACAGTATTTTGTTTATGACTGGATTAATTATTTCTTCCCACTATATTTGTTTGTGCTGAGAAGTCACACATCTGTATTGACTCTGCACATTCATGGCAGACTAACGTGCGCGGCGACACTTCTTCTGCTGCTGGGCCAAGTGGCGAGGGATCTTCTTCGGGTGCTCGCCATCGTCGAGCGACGCCAGCTCCTCCACGAAGCACGAACGACCAGCGGATAATCACGTACTTGAAGAATAAGGTGGCTGAGCTTGAGGCGACTCTGAAGAATACCGAGCTGTTGTTGCATCACTCTAGGTCGCATCCTACTGCAGAGTTCTCCCAGTGTGAGGATTTTTTTCTCGGGGAGATCGATCTGATCAGTCGACAGCTTCAAGGTTGGTATCCTTTGCGGCTGCGTTCTCTGTTAAGACTTGCTGGTTCTGACTTCCAGCTTGTTTATGGAGATGTGAATCCGGATTGGCAGGCTGAGCGGGATCGCGTTGAGGAGCGCGTTACCCGGGAGGCATCTGGCGACTCCTATGAAGCTCGCCAATTCTGGGTGAATAAGTCGAGAGGGCGTACTTTTGCTTTTATGCTTGATCGGACTTGTCGCGCGGCCTTTCTTCTGGAGAATTGCCGGAAGACCCTGTGTCACATCCACCGTGTGTACTTCCCGCACAATGGGCAGCCGCACGGGCTGGCCGCCTTGCTGGAGAGGTTCCGCGAGGGTGACGCGCTGAAGGAGATCGTCAATGCTGTTGGGGATATACCAACTAGGGGTATCTCTAACATGGATCAATCCGGCTAGTCCAGGGTGGCCCAAGGGTGGTAAGGCTGATGCCTGCCGGGCGGCCCAGATAGCTGACGTACAAGGAAGTAGGCGGACGGACCAAGGAAGGCAGAAGACTGAAGCCCATCAAGCCACCAAGCCCAAGATGGAAGGCGGCAACCAAAGCCGACTACAGCTAGGACTCTGTTTACTTGCCGGCCAAGTACTTACCTTGTAACCCGGGGTCTGGCCGCCTATATAAGCCGGCCACCGGGAGGCCTTTAGGGCCAAGCTCAACCAAGCTCAACCAAGCTCAGAGACAATCTCATAGGCATCATACTCATTGTAACCTGTTCACGGCTATTGCCTCATAGTGAATTATAGCAGCACGTAGGATCCCGCCACCGCTGTGGGATCCGAAGCTGGGTAAACTCGCCGTGTTCAATCTCGACCTCGACGACTCCAACCTTCTTCCCCACAATCCATACGTAGGCTAGAGGACCCCCGTCTTCTATCAATTATGCCGATACCACGACAGTTGGCGCCCACCGGCATAAGGTTTCTGGCGTCACGTTCCAGGCGGGAACAATATTGGCTGTCCGCAGCCGGCGATTCCGATCGCATCTTCATCTACCGCGACCTAATCACATCTAGCCGTATACTCTGCTCCGGCAGGCCGGCATGATCAAACGTCGTAAAGTTTCTAGCCGTGTACTCTGCCCTGGCAGGCCGGCTCGATCAAACATCTTCATACGCGACCATCACGACCAGATCGCATCTGGCCGACTAATCTGCTTCGGTAGACCGGCGCCAATGCCGGCAACAACGTCTTTGGCGAACATATCAATTTGGACGGCTCGTCTGCTTTGCCGGTACACGCGGCATCCTTCATCGTCGAGCAAATCGATCCGACCGCCTCATCCGTGTTGGCGCGATCGAGTTCGACAAAAACAGCTTGCTGTACTAGTCGGCCGGTTTCCAAACCGATCCCGGCGGAATTAGCGGCATACAGCTAGCAAACTAATTTTGGCATGTTTCGTTCGATTCAAGATTGGTTTGATCCGCGAGGTTCACGAACTTGCCAGCATAACTGGTCGATCACGTGCTTCAGGTGACAAGGAAAAAAGAAGTCCATCAGCTGGATCGATTTCCAAGGAGCAACCAAGTACGTGAGACTCGATTACATGCATGGATTTTCCGGTGAGAAGTACTAATTTACGTACACTGCCGGACAGCATCGCTCCGCGCGATTCAGTTAGGCCGTGTCAGAAGCATGACCGACTTCAAGTCGTCAACTTTACAGTGACTGCGATGACATGCGGGACGCCGCCATCATCGAGCCTGATTTAGGCGAATTCATCGTCAGCGAATTTGTCGCCATCTATGCCATGTTCGGTTTCGTTCCGACGTCCGGCTTAGGCGGATTCGTCAACACCTTCATCGTCGCGTTCCGACGCGACATGCCGCTGTTCGGCATATTTATCGTCGCGTTCCGACGTGACATGCCGCCTATCCAATATATTTATCGTCGCGTTTCGACATGACATGCCGCTCGTCCGGCATATTTATTGTCGTGTTTCGGCTTAATTGCTAACGCGGCAGAGTCAATGCGCCTTTTTAGCAAACTCGTCATCGCCTACTCGTCAAGCACGGAGCCACCGACAAGCTGTGACGTGCAGCATAAGAGGAGAACTCAGAAGCCACCGCCTTGCTGTAATCAGCCCGGGGGCTACCGCCTACATCCCGGGAGCTGCCGTCTACATCCTTGGGCTGTATTCTTCATTCCGGGGCTGACGCCTACGTACTGGGACTGTTTTCTTCAGCCTGGGGCTGGCGTTTTCCATCACGCCCACCTCCTCGACATCAACGTCAAAAAGCTAAGTTTATATACACTTAACATTTAATTATATGTATGGTCATGAAATAAAAGCCTGTGGATTGCTCATTATGCTCTGAGATCATGCCATCTTTTGTCTTTTCATCTGATCATATCCCTCTTAGTATCAAAGTTACCTGATATTTGCTCTGCGCTGCATGGTTCAAACTTTTAGATACTTGTCGCCTCCGGGCCAAATTAAGCAATCAGTTTGCACCGCCTAATACCGTTATTTGATTGTTTATATGTGGGTTACCTAGTAGTATGTCATTAGCACCAACATGCCGGCTTTAATTTGTCTCTGATTCTAAACTATTTGGTACTAGCCCTGGTTGTCTCAGCTAAAGTTCCCGGCTGAGGTTCTGCTAACATATGAAAAGTTAAACATATAAACCAGATAAATATTAAGGCGGGCCACATAAAATTTACAACCCATAAGTGTTTGTTAAAATCTACCGGCTCAGTCCTTCAAATTATTCAGCTTTCATTAAAAGTACATCTTAATGCAGCTATGTGTACTATGCAGGATACTTACACCTGGGGGCTGCAATCGCAGCATTTTCATCATGTCTCAAGCCGTCTTTCAGTCAAGCCGGCACGAGCCTCCGGGACTGCAATCATCGACTTACAACGCCACAAGTTCTTCCAAGCGTCAAGACGACTTCCGAGTACACCGACTCGACGCTTGGGGGCTGGAGATAGGCGGATCAAGAAAAACTCCGACACTCGGGGGCTCGACATCGATATTTGCCCTCGTTCGATACTTGGGGGCTGCACGATATGCAGCCCTATTGTCAACAAGAAGGCCACATTGGTGGCATGACCGTCTTGTCGTCAGCGACACGGTCACCTCCATAGCTTGGCCGACTTATCGTCAGCGACACAGTCGCCTCCGTGGCATGACTGTCTTGTTGTCAACGACATAACCGCCTGCATGGCACAATCACCTTGTCGTCAGCGACATGGTTGCCTCCGTGGCAAAGGCCGCCTCCGTGGTATGGCCGACAATGCACGTTTTCGTTCCGTTTGGTTTCAAACTGTCGTGGACCAAATGACGTCATCTATCAGACATTGATTTGACCTGTCAATAAAGATGCGGCTCCCCCGAGAAGCCATCCGACAACCTAAGCTAGCCGTCTTTCCCATGTAGGATAAAGGCGGCCGCGCGCTGGTGATCAAGACGACACGCGACCCCCTATATTCAGAATGGTTCAAGCCCTGCAGCCGCCAACATTCAAGACTGAAGATAGAGAAGACGAAGAAGCAGGCGCCTGGAGAACTTCAACCTTTCTGGGGATATACCAACTAGGGGTATCTCTAACATGGATCAATCCGGCTAGTCCAGGGTGGCCCAAGGGTGGTAAGGCTGATGCCTGCCGGGCGGCCCAGATAGCTGACGTACAAGGAAGTAGGCGGACGGACCAAGGAAGGCAGCAGACTGAAGCCCATCAAGCCACCAAGCCCAAGATGGAAGGCGGCAACCAAAGCCGACTACATCTAGGACTCTGTTTACTTGCCGGCCAAGTACTTACCTTGTAACCCGGGGTCTGGCCGCCTATATAAGCCGGCCACCGGGAGGCCTTTAGGGCCAAGCTCAACCAAGCTCAACCAAGCTCAGAGACAATCTCATAGGCATCATACTCATTGTAACCTGTTCACGGCTATTGCCTCATAGTGAATTATAGCAGCACGTAGGATCCCGCCACCGCTGTGGGATCCGAAGCTGGGTAAACTCGCCGTGTTCAATCTCGACCTCGACGACTCCAACCTTCTTCCCCACAATCCATACGTAGGCTAGAGGACCCCCGTCTTCTATCAATTATGCCGATACCACGACACATGCCCAGCTCGTCGCCGGGGCAAATGTGGCGCTGGCGTACGTCCGGCTGCACCGGCCGAACCTTCCGGTGGAAAGGTTCATGGGTGGGCTACCTAACGACGCCGACTATGTCGATACCTTGGCGGCTGCGCACCAGATGATCGAGCAGGTGTAAAAGCTGAGTGAGCGCCTTGTAGGCCCACTCGACGCGCCGAAGGACGAGCCTGCAGATTAAGAGTAGCCTTCTTCTGATGTACAGGGTTAGCTATAGGTGGCGAATGTGCCAATGTAAATGACAATGTATGAGGTCAAAGGAGGTCTCGAGTAATGAGTTAAATTATTTGCATTGCTGTGCGAGTATCTGCTTCGGTTTTGACTTGTGTGACGCAGCCCCCGAGTACCTTGGGTGACAGCCTAAGTCTGCGTTGTGAACCTGTGTGGCGCAGCCCCCGAGTTCTTCGAGTGGCGTCCTAGGAATTTTCAAGTGAGACCTGTATATCGCAGTCTCCGAGTGTATCGGGTGGGGACTTAGGGTTTAGAACTTGACCTGTATGGCGCAGCCCCTCGAGCAGCACGAGTGGCGGCCTAGGATTTTTTTTTCAATGAAACCTGTATGGCGCAGCCCCTGAGTAATTCGAGTGGCGGCCTAGGGATTTTCAAGTGTGACCTGTGAGGTTTAGCCCCCGAGTGCGTCGGGTGGCGACCTAGGATTTTTGACTTGACCTGCGCGGCGCAACTCCCGAGTAGGTCAGATAGAGGCCTAGAATTTTTTGAGTTGTGCCTGTGCGGCGCAGCCCCCGAGTGGTTCGAGAGGCGGCATAGGCTTTTTCAAGTGTGACCTGTGAGGTGTAGCCCCCGAGTGCGTCGGGTGGCGACCTAGGATTTCTTACTTGACCTGTGCGGCGCAACTCCCGAGTAGATCGAGTAGAGGCCTAGGATTTTGCGAGTTGTGCCTGTATGGCGCAGCCCCCGAGTTATTCGAGTAGCGGCCTAGGCTTTTCTTTCAACCTGTGTGGCGCAGCCCCCGAGTTCTTCGAGTGACGGCCTAGGATTTTTGTTTGCCTTGACTGAGAAGGTAAAGTGGACAATATTTTCTTCAAATAACTTTATTGATTGTTGCGAACAGGCCACCTCATTAAAACCCTTCCAGTCCCCTTAGGTACCCTGGTAAGGGAAATAGTGCGTCTGAAACCTGTCGCGTTGACATGCTATCCTTGGTACAAAGATTGAGTCGACTAAGCATAGAACCGCCGGAGTTGTGCGACGTTCCATGGATTGCTGCAGACTGCTCCTGTCTTCGAGTCCTTTAGGCGATAAGCTCCGTTGCCAATTGCCTCTGTCACAATGTATGGGCCTTCCCATGGGGAGGCGAGCTTGTGAACCTTCTTCTGTTTGAGGCGGAGGACCAGGTCGCCTGTGATGAAAGCTCTTGGTCGTAACCTCCGTATGTGGTAGTTGCGCAGGTCTTGCTGGTATACGGCTGATCGCGCCAGGGCGATGTCGCGTGCTTCATCCAAGACGTCCATGCTATCTTCGAGTGCCTCTTCTACATCTGACTCGTCATAGGCGACCACCCGCGGTGCGTCAAACTTGATGTCGCAGGGTAGCACCGCTTCTGCACCGTACACCATGAAGAATGGAGTGTACTGGGTGGACCTGTTAGGCGTCGTCCGCAAGCTCCATAGGACTGATGGTAGTTCTTCCACCCATGCGCCTGCCGCACGTCTCAGCGGTACCCGCAGGCGCTTCTTGATGCCGTTGCAGACTAGGCCGTTGGCTTTCTCTACTTGCCCATTGGATTGCGGGTGCAAAACAGACGCACAGTTTAGCTTGATTCCTTGTTCTGAGCAGAAGTCTTTGAATTCCTCGACTGTGAAGTTCGAGCCGTTGTCCGTGATTATCCCGTTCGGCACTCCAAATCTGAAGATGATGGACCTAATGAAGTTGACTGCTGATGATGCAGTCGAACTTGTGATGGGCGCGGCCTCAATCCACTTGGTGAACTTATCGACTGCAACCAGGAGGTGAGTGTGTCCTCCGGGTGAGGATTTCTTCAGCGGGCCCACCATTTCCAGTCCCCATTGGGCGAAGGGCCAGTCTAGCGGTATTGTCTTCAACTCGGACGCCGGCGCGTGCGGCTTGTTGGCGAACTCCTGGCACCCGATACATTTCCTTACTATATCTTCTGCGTCTTGCATAGCTGTTGGCCAGTAGAACTCAGCTCTCAGCGCTTTGGCCACCAGTGCTCAACTGAAAGCGTGATGCCCGAAGATACCCGCGTGGATGTCGAGTAGGAGAGCTTGGCCGTCGACTGGATCTATGCACCTTTGTAGGATTCCTGAGATGCTTCTCTTGTAGAGTTCCCCGCTGATGACGGTAAAACCTTTGGAGCGCCTAATGATGCGCTTTGCTTCGACTGGGTCTGCTGGCAGCCTCTGGTGCAGTATGTATGTCAGGTACGGCCCTGTCCAGGTAGCTTCGACAAGCATTACTTCGATGGGCTCCTTTTCTTGGCTTGGCGGGTTCGCGGTGCTTGTTGCCGGTGTGGAAGGTTTCACTGCGGGTCGAGTCTTGATGGACCTTTGCGTAATGCGCTCGAGGAAGACGCCCGGTGGTACCGGTACCCTATCTGATCCCATGTTGGCGAGGATGTCGCCTTCCTCGTTGCTGTCGCGGCCGATGTGTCGCAGCTCGCAGCCGTCGAAGGTGCCCTCTAGCTTGTTGTATAGGTCTCTGTAGGCGACCATGTTGTCGGCGATGGCGTCGCATAACTTCATGGTTTGCTGCACAACCAGGTAGGAGTCGCCGTAGATCATGAGGTGTGTGGCGCCGCAGTTCTTGGCCATACGCATGCCGTGGATCAGGGCTTCGTATTCGGCTTCGTTGTTGGAGGGTGTTGGGAAATCCATCTGCAGGACGTACTTCAACTTGTCGCCTTTGGGGGAGATGAGCACAACTCCTGCCCCAGCCGCCTTAAATTTCTTGGAGCCGTCGAAGTACATCGTCCATGCATTGGATAAGTCAGGGATGTTTGGTAGCTGAGCTTCTATCCACTCGGTAGTGAATTCTGGGAGGACTTGGGCCTTGATAGACTTCAGGTGAGCATATTTCAACCCCAGGGTCCTAGCTCGACAACCCACTTGGCGACTCGTCCTGTCGCGCACTGATTTGTGAGGATGTCTGCTAGGCCGGAGGAGCTTACCACCATGATCGGGTGGTCGGAGAAGTAGTCGACAACCTTCCTTGAAGTCATGAAGACCCCGTACGCCAGCTTCTGGTAGTGCGGGTAGTTTTGCTTGGACAGTGTTAGAACTTTGCTGAGGTAGTAGACTGGCCTCTGGACAGGATGAGTATGCCCTTCTTCTTCTCGCTCAACTACGAGTACCGTGCTCACCACCTTGTTTGTCGCTGAGACGTATAGGTTTAGCGGCTCGTTCTCCAATGGTGCCACCAAGACTGGGGAAGTCGTCAGGGTCTTTTTGAGCTGTTCGAAGGCCTCTTGCGCTTCTTCTGTCCACTCGAACTTGTCTGTTTTCTTCATCAGTTGGTAGAAAGGCAGGGCCTTCTCACCCAACTTACTTATGAACCGGCTAAGAGCTGCGACCCGGCCGGCTAATCGTTGCACTTCCCGGAGTTTGGTGGGTGCTGGCATCGTGAGTATATTCTGCACCTTCTCAGGATTTGCTTCGATTCCTCTTGCGGAGACAAGGTATCCCAGTAACTCTCCGGCTGGCACGCCGAATACACACTTTTCTGGGTTGAGCTTGATCTGATATGCGTCGAGTGCTACGAAGACCTTGCGGAGGTCGTCGACTAGGGTGTCTTCTTTCCGGGTCGTGACAACGATGTCATCAACGTAGACTTGGACAATTTGCCTGATGAGCCCTTTGAGGCATGCCTGCATGGTGCGCTGATATGTGGCGCCAGCGTTCTTCAACCCGAAGGGCATCGTCTGGTAGCAAAAGACACCGTCGGGTGTGATGAATATCGTTTTCACTTCGTCTTTGACTTTCAGCCTGATCTGCTGGTAACCTGAGTAGGCGTCTAGGAAAGATAGGCGCTCGCAGCCTGCTGTCGAGTCGACGATTTGGTCTATCCGCGGGAGCGGGAAGTAATCTTTTGGACAACATTTGTTGACTGCGGTAAAGTCTACACACATGCACAGTTTCTTTGTCTTCTTCTTTTCCACCAGGACAGGGTTGGAGACCCAGTCTGAGTCCTTGATTTCTCAGATGAATTTGGCGTGCAGCAGCCGGTCAATTTCTACGGTGATTGCGTCCCGTTTGGGACCTGAGAAGCGTCGCATGGCTTGTTTGATTGGTCTTGCGTCCTTGTGGACTTTTAAAGAGTGCTCGGCGAGTTCCCTGGGTATTCCTGGCATGTCAGAGGGTTGCCATGCAAAGATTTTCCAGTTCTCACGCAGGAACTCGACGAGCGCGTACTTTGACCGTCTAGCTACTGTCAGTCGGATGGACTTGGTGGGTGACGGTGTCGTCATTTGTGTTGAAGGCGGCGTCCTTGGCTGGCTTCTTGCGAGGTGGAAAGATGGTCTTGTCGTTGTCGGCTGATATGGGCTTGAAGTGCTCTTCGACCCCGAAGAATTCAGAGATCTTGTTGAACTCTCGGTCGCAGCTGTTGGAGCGGTCGAAGTCGCTGCGCACAGTGATTACTCCTTTGCGTCCAGGCAACTTGATCATCAGGTAGGCTTAATGAGGTACTGCCATGAACCTGGGAAAAGTTGGGCGCCCAAGTATGGCGTGGTACTGCGATTTCCAGTCGACAACTTTGAAGTCGATCGACTCTTTCCTAAGCTCGGGTGTGCCGAGGATGACGTCGAGTGTGATTGTTCCCATGGGCGTGATTGCTTGCCCTGGTACTATGTCGTGGAAGGTGGTCTCCGACTCTGGCAACTTCTCTGTCAACTTGTTCATTCTTCTCAGGGCATCGGCGAATACGATGTTGATGCCGCTGCCTCCGTCCATGAATACTTTCTTCAGGCTGTAGTCGCCAATTAGGGCTTCGATAACCAGAGCGGCGTGACCGGGTCGCGGCACCTCCGGCGGGTGGTCTGCCCTGGAGAATGTGATTGGTGTCTCTGACCCTCTCAGGAAGTCTGGTACTGCGCGCGGGCTAGTGGTAGCCTGGAGTACTTGGCGGGTGATAAGCTTTTGGGTCATGTTCGAAGTGCGTCCTTTTTAGATCATGTTGATCTGTCCTCGCGCAGTCGGGTATGCGTCTGTAGCGTACCTGCACTTTAAATAAGGCAGATACCTGTGTATAGTGCAAATCCCTGCATCGATTCGTTTGCACACACAGTTTACGATGTAATATCACAACGCAGTATCAATTTTATTACATCGATGATCCAGACTTACAAAATATTCATTACAAGTTGCATAGCATAAAGCTAGCATTGAAAAAGTACACAGCGGAAATACAATAGCAGTGGGTCTCTAACAACTTCATGTTGCCACAGGCGAAAACATGTTGGTTGCAGACTCGAAATCCCTTAACGAAACCTCACTCGTCATTTGAATAACCTGTAACAAATAAAATTTTGCAACAGAGTGGGTATGATTCCATTAAAAATGGAGTCTGGCAAGTGACACTATGGTGGACACTTAATGGAATAACTCTAAAGCCTATATGCATATTTGGCTGGTGGAGTTCAAGGCTAATTTGCATAAAGCTAATTTTTCCTACTCTTTTGAAAACACTTTTCTTGAAATACAGATGAGTATGGCATGAAAACCATAAATCTCATCTTCCCTTGTTCACCCATCAAGTTTTATTTCTGAAGTTGGAATGATGGAATCCTCCGTTGACGTCCTTGATCAGCTGCTCAAAATTGTCCGTAACCGGGGACACGGCTAAGTACTTAGTTTTACACTCTGCAGAGGTTGTGCACGTTCACCATTGTACCCATTCAACCCAAGGTATCCTTTACACACCATTTGTGATAAGGAAAGGAGAGAATGAGACGAGATCTTTCAGAAGCATTTTCCCTCCCACTCTGGCTTGACCCGTTCCACCTAACATCCCCCTACATCTGCTTGTCAAGCCGGAGAGAGTCCATGTAACATAATTGATCAAGCCAGAGCCCATATGGCAATGGCTGCATTGGAAGCAATCGTCACTCGGAGTTCTTCAGATTCCTCGGTTCCTGGGTGGCCATTCACAAGTGTACATACTCCAGGAACCATAGACATGGGCCTGAGTAGCCACTCAACATAAACCATGCAACCACTTACCACCCAGGTGTTTCATTCTTAACATAGTAGAATTTAGATTTTCACGAAACAACATTTGCATAGCATCAATAATTCTACTAAGTATTGCATAGGAACCTAGACACAGGAATAAGGGAATTCTACAAAGGTTTAGCATAGCAATACTATCTTACTCATGCATATAAAATACACTAAGTAATGCATATAGAAATAGGAAGTTTATGAGGTGTGCCACTTGCCTTTGAATGTTGTCGTTGTTCACAACTCTTTTCAACGATACTCGGGACTCTCCGTTCAATCTAACAGTATAGACAAGCAACAATACACAATCAACAGCAAGCACAACTCCACTATGCATACAAACACATACTAGATGAATAAATAAGTTTTATAAAACTTTCTAAGGAAAATATGTTTATGCATGAAGTGCAAAATATTCCTAAGGGCTAGAAATACTTTTTCATGCCCTGAAATTCTTTTAAGTTAATGCAAGGCAAATAGGTGGGTCAAGAATGACTAAGGACTAAGGTCTTAAGTTGGATAAACATACTTTGTTTTATATCTTCTTGAAACAAGCACTCTAATGGCTTAGCCATGATGTGCAAAATACTTAGAGAAAAATACTAAGTCATTTGTTCAAGATGATCAACAATTTTTATCAACTCTTTGTAAATTGGACATTCACTATAGTGAGAGAGACAGACACCCGGCCAGCCACTTAAATTGTGGAACAGGTCTCATGTACGTGGACATGTAAGGTTTGTTTCCAGGCCGCTTCATCCCACTATGCTGCTAGGATCCAACAACTTCAAGATGATAACATCATGATCAAATTTGTTTAAGTCAAATGTGAAAGACAAGATTAGGAAAGAGGGAAAAGATAGAAGAAGGATGTTGTTGTCCTCCAGGCTCCATCTCCAGACTTGTAATATTCTCCTTGATGATGTCTTGATTGAAGTTCTTGGTAGTCTTGATGAATCTTCAGACTTGATGGTTCTTGTATTCCTCGAGGCTGGTCTTGGATTTACTTAGTCTTCATGAAGTCTCAGAGGAGAAGAAAAGACAGAGAGAAAGACTTAGGGAATAAAAGGGTGATTGGCCTTCTTGAACTTCTTCTCACTTTTCTTCTAAGTGCTTGACATCCTGAGGATGCTTCCAGAGTCTGTTTTCTTCTAAGTCCTTCATGAACTTCTTCTTGATTTTCTTCTAAGTGCTTCTTCTCCTTGAAGATACTTCTGAAGTCTTGTTTTTGGCTAAGTCTTTCATTGGTCTTCCAGCTCCATGTTGAAAATCCTAAGTGTCTAGTGCATAGCACTTTTCCCAAAATACTAAGTTTGAAAATAATCCTAACTTAGAGAAAACTAATGAAGAGGGGTTTTCCTATGAGAATAAAATATGCTATGAATGAAATGAAATTTTTAAATCACAAGAAACATAAAAATAACTTTTGTGATTTCTTTATAAATATGCATGAATTTATAAATGCAATTTAATTAATTTCTGATTTTGGAAAATATAATAAAAGGAATAATTATAGATTAAAGTTTCCTATGACTAAATTTTTATAACAAAATTTTATAATTAGTGTTAATAGACAGAGAGCATTTAATTAAATCTATTGCAATTGGATTTAATCAAAAATAATGTTTCTATTAAAAGTTATTCCAAAATTAGTCAAACTATTCAATCTAAACACACAACTATGAAATCATTCAAAAATTACTCAAAAATATTTTATAGCAGTAGCATTGATTTACAAATATTCTAAAGTTTCTAAAACATATTTATTTGCAATTTTTGGATTTATAGATTTAAAGTTATTACAAATATACTCAAATTCCCCATTTGAATTTTGAATATTTTATACTAAGTCAAATTTGAATTTTGTCAGATCCAAAATATTCTACATGTCAAGAGCTTTCCAAATATATAAAAATTATTAAATTTGGAGTTGTGGTTAAAAAGTTGTGACAGATCTAAGTGGCAGGGGTGTTTCTGTAAAACTGCCAATTATATTTAATTAAGAAAATCGTTTTCCACATGGCAGCTGACTGGGCAGTGACGTGGCGCTGACGTGGCTGCCACGCGGCGCTGACTGGATAAGTTAACAGATCTGGGCCGTCAGATCTGGATCTGGCGGTCCAGATCTGCCCGTACCCGTTCGCTAGCAGGATCTAATCTAGGCCACAGAAAAACAATCGGACGGCTTACAGCGATGGACACGAGCTGGCGGCGCGGGGCTGCCGGCGACGAAGGAGACGGCGGCGCGGCCTCGGGCGTGGACCGATTCGTCGCTCCGGCGATCCCCCCGGCTCAGGAAAACGACGGCGACGCGCGGGGCGAGGTGGGGAACTCAATGGAGACAGTGGCGTGGTCGCGTTCGTCCTGGGGAGGGAGAGCTGCTCGGTCGAATTCACGGCGACTCCGGCCACCTTCGGGTGTGCACGAACTCCTCGCTGCGGTTGCAAAGAAAATCGGGGAAAATGTCAAGAGGGTGCGGTTCCGCGAGGGGAGGAAGAGGGGGTGAGTCTCGGACTCGGGGGCGTTCTACCTTGGCCGAAAACGAAGGAATACGGCGACGGCGCTGGGGCTTCTCCGGCGAGCTATGGGGACGGCCTAGCGGCGCGGTTAGGTTTGGAGCGAGAGGGGAAATGCGGAGGAGGGGGAGGGCTACTTGTAGACGCACCCGGGAGCAACAACCCGCGCACGGATCGCTCGGATTTGGAACGAATCGGAGACGAAATTCTCGGGAGAAAATCCCGGACGGAGGTTAGAGACGATGACATCATCGCTGACGTCATCCCGTTATTTTCTTTTTGTTTTATTCCAATTTATTCATATCTTTTGATTTATTTGTCCAAATGATGTCAAATTAATTTCTAAAAATTTGTAAAAATAATCTCTTGCTGTTAAACCAGTTGTGGGTATGTTTTGAGAACTTTTTAAAATTAATAAATTTGAAATGTTGGTTTAATACAAAATTGATACTTAATATCAATTTTGAATTTATAACTTAATTAAATTTTATTTTTGCTAAATAAAATTTGTAAAATACCCACATTCAAATATGTTTGAAATAGAGTTATTAAAACTCATTTTACTGTAATTATGCATCTTTATTTTGGCATAAGAGTAGAATAACATAATATAAATATTTTTAAAGTAATAGAAATTATAATGGATTCAAGTTTTAATTCAATTTTATTTTGTGCACCATTAAGTTTTACATTATGATAAATCATTTGAAAACTTCATAACATCTTTGGAAAGGTTTTTAGATTTAATTCATTTCCTTATATAGAATATATTAATCATTTCATGCTTTGAAAATAAATGAATTACAACATTGAAATTTTAATACCATGTTTTGAACTTAGTTGAGAGAATGAAAACCATTTGGTAACTAACACCATTTTTAAATAATTTGTGAATTTATGAATTAATATGACTAAGTGGTTGAATTCAATTTCTTATAGGTAAACTATTTACTTAAAATAAAATGGATTGTAGTTTGTAAAATATTTGTCAATTTACATTTTAAAGTCTTTTGAAATACAGGGGATAATATAATGTTTTAAACTGTGACATTTGAAATATTAAACATTGAAGTCTTTTATAGTTGGTTTCCTTATGCATTTAATATTTTATTTTAATAAAAAGAAAAGTTTTAAATTTTAGTGATTTTTGAACATTATAAAATGTTGGGATGTTACAGCGTCGTGCGCCGCCATCTGGACGTCATGCTGCGGCTGCTGCTGGGGGAAAGTTCCAGCCGCTTGTATTGTGTTGTTGTTTGCGGGTGCTGCCTGAATAGAGAGCCGCGGAGTTGCTGTCAGTGCTTGTACAGGAGTGATAATCTGCTGCATAGCCTGGTAAATCTTGCGCGCTTTGCGGCAGTCCTTCAACAGGTGGTTGGTGCCCCATTTGCCTGTCTCCGGGTTGCGGAACGAGTCATGCTTGCATGGTTGCATCAGTTCTTTGGCTGGGGGTCAGCGGAGGCTTCCACTCGCGTTTCTGGCTTCCGTCGTTGTGGTTAATGCTACCGCTGCTGTGGTTGTACTGCCCCGAGCTGGACTGTCGACTCTGATCATATTGTCGACTGTTATCTCGTGTATCATCACGGGGGGTTTGATATCCCGCCGCTACTAGCTCGATGGTGTCTGAATTGGTGAAACGTTGCTTCTTCTTCTGGCGCCCGTCCCGCCAGTTACTTGTTTCAGCTTCCTTCTTTGGGGAGGTGTCGCGGACGTAATCCTCTCCTTCGGCCCACTGGTTGGCTACCTTCATGAGCTCGATCGTAGTGTTCGGCTGGAGCCTACCAAATTCCTCACGGAGGTCGCGGCGAGCGACGCCGTGCATGTAAGCATCCATCACCCGGTCTTCTGAGACGGGTTCCATGGTATTCCGGAGAAGTGTCCACTGCTGGATGTATGCGCGGAGCGACTCGTCTCTTCCTTGTTTGCAAGCTTGCAACTTGATGTAGGTAGTCGGCCTTGCGTATGTTCCAGAGAAACTTTTTATGAAAGTATCTTGGAATTCTTCCCAGGTTTTGAAGGAGTCCTTGGGCTGGCTGGTGAGCCACCAGCGCGCTGAGTCCGTAAGCATGAGCTGGATGTATTGCATTGCCGTAGTCGATGTCCCGCCTTGGCAGGTGCAGGCGATGAGGTAATCTTCGAGCCACAGGCGCGGGTCTTGCTTTCCGTCGTACTTGGGAGTTCCCGCTGTCAGCTTTAAACCCTTAGGCATGCGAGTGTCGCGGATGTTGAATCTGAAGCATGCGGCGCCGCATGGCTCGAAGTTGCGATCGGCCGGATCGTCCAGGTTCATCGCGTCGGTCGAACGCTGGCTGCGGCTACGGTCTACCGTCCTTTGTGTGATGACGTTGCGAAGATCTTCGCCTGGTTGGGCTTGTCTCAGTGGCTGCACTGCCGGGGCCCCTGATGTTGCTGGCTCGCGGGTTTGGTGCTCTCGTTCTTCACGTGCCCGGTTGTTTGGTGCTCCAGTCGCCAAAGCTTCCTCGATTGCCTTCATGGACATGATCTGCTGCTTGTTGAGAAGGGCACGTGGATCTCCCTCCGGCGGCTGCGTGAGCCGAAGATATGTCTCGACTGACATGATGGCGGCGTTTTCCATTTTGGGGACAGGTATCCCGTTCTCGTCCTCGGTGACGAAGGACGAGTCGAGGTTGCGGGTGACCCTAGCCCAATCAGCGTCTGTCATGTGGGGAACACGAGCTCTGTGTCGCCGTCCTCCTTGGTTAACTTCTGTGGAGGAAGTGAACGAGATGGCGGCCCGCCTGGCACTCGACGCATCCTGCATCCCTCTTGCGCCTGAGCAGCTCGGCCTTTTCGGCACGAAGTCGCTCGCCTTCCTTGCGTAGCAAGTACTGGACCGCCAGGTGGTCCTCTCTAGGTGCGTCGGGTGCAGGGAAAGTGTAACGGGAATCCGGCACCTAGAGGGGGGGGGGTGAATAGGTGCTATTATAAATTTTAGGTCTTTTCAAATTTAGGCTCAACACAAAGGTAAATTCTCTAGATATGCAACTACGGTGAATTTACCTAAATGAAAATCTAAGCAATAACAAGATAAACAAGCTAACAAGACAAGCAAGTAAGGGAGCAATGATAAAGGGAACCGAGTGAAGCACGCGGAGACGAAGATGTAATCCCGAGTTCCACCCAAGGGTGTACGTCTCGTTTGGAGAGGTGTGCGCTACCACAACAGGTTAGCCGCAACGCCACAAAGGCTCACCTTCTTCTCCGATGAATTCAACCACAAAGGTTGCGCGTTCACCTTCCACTATTGATCCCCTTTTAGGGCGGAGATCGAATCCCTTACAAACGCTTGAGGCACGCACCCACAACTTAATTGGGGTCTCTCAAGATGACCACAACAGGTCAAGGACCACAAAAGGTCAAGGCAACACCAAGATTACAACAATGGTGAACTAGGTTTTCCCACCGGAAACCCTAGCCACGTAATCCCCAAGTGAATGGGGAGGAAATGCAAATCCCTTCGGTGATGTAGATCCGGGCCTTCTCCTCCAATCCTCCAAATATCAACGAATTTGGGTGGAGCGATTGGAGATCTTGATGATTTGAGCTTTCAAGAATAGTAGGAGAGAGAAAATCTGAGAGCTAGCTGTTCTTGAGTGAGTGAGGGGGTATTTATACCCCCTTCCAAAATCTGGACGTTGACTGCCTCGAGGACCCGGAAATTCCGGTATAAGTGACACCCGGAAATTCCGGGTCACTCGGAATATCCGAGTCTGTGAAATATCCGAGTTGAATTTCCGGTTGAGATTAGAACGTCTTCGACATCTTGACTTAGCCAAATTTCTGAGGGTGACTCGGAAATTCCGAGTCAGTGAAATTTCCGAGCTGAATTTCCGGTTGAGATAGAACGTCTTCGTCATCTTGAATTAGCCAAATTTCTGAGGGTGACTCGGAAATTCCGAGTCAGTGAAATTTCTGAGCTGAATTTCCGGTTGAAGTCAGAACCACTTTCTCTTCTTTCCTTAGCCAAATTCTGGAGGGGTTTTCTGGGTGACCCGGAAATTCCGAGTCAGTGAAATTTCCGAGTTGAATTTCCGGTTGAAGTCAGAACCACTTTCTCTTCTTTCCTTAGCCATTTTTCTGTTAGATATAGGAGACCCGGAATTTCCGATCCTAGAAATTTCCGGTTCCAATATTCTCATTCTGGGAAGAATTCCAGAAACTCTTTTTCTCTACATTTTGGCTTTGGGATATGTGATATGCAACTCACACAAACTGAAATACTTAGCAATAGGATTAGTACATCATTGGTATTGTTAACTAACACTCAAAACACTAGGGATTAAGAAATGTTCTTTCAATCTCCCCCTTTTTGGTGTTAGATGACAATACCAAGATTTGCAAAGAAACAAAATGTAATATCATGTTTTTGACAGAAAATAGCTCTCCCTAAACAAGTGCATGTATGAAACACAATAAGACAAAGGATAGGAGCAATTTTATAATAACAAACACAAGATATCACAAAGGAGTAAGGAGACAAAATGTAAGGTTATGGTAGCATTTGAGACTAGATAGATTTTCATACCTTGTGTATATAGGATATGAAGAGAATACCAACACAATAAATTTGAAGTCTCAACCATATGATAATGATAGCATAACATAGTCTCAATACACATAGTCAACACACATAGATAATAAAAGAGTTCAACAAATAACCACAAATAAGATAAATGGACACAAGCCCAAAGAAATGGTAAACGCATATGCTTGTGCCCGAACCCCTGCAAATCCTCGAAGTCCTACTAGAGCAACTTGTCCCCCTTTGGCATCTAAACGCCAAAAAGGAAGAGGAGCGATGCTACGTCCCGTGAAGGTCTTCAGTCCGAGGGGGTCTCCTCATCATCATCAACATCATCATCATCCTCATCATCACCATCAGCCTCATCATCATCATACTCCGCCTCCTCCTCATCATCATCATCATAAACATGCATGTCCAGTGGTGTACGAGCTGCCGCCAAGGTCATGGTCAATCTGAGTCCAAGGAGCCAAAGAACCCTGGTTCCACTGAGCAAAGGTCAAGGGATCAGAGAGATCTGCAGGAGCAGGAGAGCCAAACACATGATGAAGGATCAAGTCTTATTTGTAGGCCAGCTGACGACGATCCTTGTAGGCGGTGTATTGCTCCTTGCGGATGTCCACATTCATGCACAGGATCTTGCGTTGGAACCAATTCAGCTTCTTCACCTTCGCATGAGTGGCTAGGACATAAGTAGGAGCAGCAGCCCTCCTAGCATCACCCATAAAAGATCCACCCTGAGCTGAGCTAGAAGAAGGCACAGGAGGAGGCTTGACCATTGTCTTCTTCTCATATAGTTTCTTGAAGTCATGCGCCTCCAACTCATCATTACTGAAGTTACGGTCAGGAAACTTGAACTTGATGAGTTTCATGATGTAAGGAGCATAGGGAATAGTGACCCTGGTGGTCATGGCTTCATACATCTCATTGTGGATGTAATCCATAACATCCACACTCCAATCTGCATCAGGGTTAGGGTCCTCCACAATGCGGTGGGCATGAAGGAGCAAGTTGCACAGAGGGGTTACCACATTGTCATTTTTGCCACCACTTGGTGCAATGTTCTCACGGAGGATGCGCACAAGGACATCATAAAGAGAAAGCAAGTCTCGAGAATTGCTAGGTGTGGCTACCTCACCATATAAGTGCACGGTCTACTTCTTGTTGATCTTGTAAGGGTGGTGCATGTGATAGCCTTGAGGATTGTCACCATCAAACTTGTAGCCAAAAACCTTGGCAAACTCCTCAACGTTGGACTCATAGAAGGATTCTCCAGTCATCCACTTAATTGTCTTCTTTGAGTCACCCTTGATTACTAGAGTGGCAAAGAACTACATCACAAGCTGAGAGTTGTAAGGGCAACGAGTGAGCACTAGCCTCTCCAAGCCCATAGTCTTGACAAGATGTATAGCTTCAACAAAAGAGGCTTTCTTCTGTAGAGTTGCAAGGTCAAACAGATGCATAGGCCGAATGGGCTTCGACAGAGAGTAGTAGAGGTCCACGAGTATGTGCTCTTGCTCTTGACACCAAAAGCTGCGGTCATCCAAAGTGTTGTCCCTTGGCCTAAGGTACCAATCCCCTTGTCGGAGCTGAGAGTATTCAACAGAATTCATCTTTGTATAGTTCAGACGTTGAGGAGCAGGAGCATTCTTCCTTTTCTTGGACGGTGGCTTGCTAGCAACAGCTTTCTTCCTCCTTTGAACAGGTGGGTTGCTTGAGGAGGCAGGACCCTTGCCCTTGTCAACAGGGGTCTTGCGAACAGGTGCTCTTGAGGTGTTCCTTGATGCCCCAGCGGACGGACTCCCACTAGAACCTGTGAATTTGAGCATAGTGGGTAGCATAAGGTAAGTGCACACAAGTCAGGAGATGATACTCACATTAGGTAGGCATTTGATGAATCATATATAGTTAAACATGAGTTAATCTTAAAACTGCAGTGTTCAGCTCGGAAATTCCGATTCAAACATAACCGGAAATTCCGGGGGACCGGAAATTCCGAGTCAGGCTGAGTCGGAAATTCCGACCCAAATAGAAACAGTGCAGATCTGAGATTGACTCGGTCTAAAACTAGATCGATCCAACACAATGCAAAACTAATGTATGTAGATGGCAGGGAATGATGCTAGGAACAATCTCTACCAAGCAATCTTGAAACAAATAACTCCACATCAAGATCCTAGTGCAAGCAAAAAAGGAAGAGGAAAAGTGAAGTTACCCTCATCCATTGAGGCCATTGCTTGGAGGACTGAGTTCCCGGGGCGGAGGAGGAGCAGATCCGGCCGAGAAAGAGGTTCCCCGGCGGTCGGAGTGCTCCGGAGGGATCTTGGAGCAGCAGGGGCGGCGGTTGGAGGAGAGAGAGGTCGGGGGTGGAAGAAGGGCACGAATGAGCCCTTCACCCCGAGCCTGCCCTTATATTTTTGGACAAACCGCCCGATCGGAATTTCCGGGTGTAACTTACACCGGAAATTCCGAGTTACCGGATATTCCGATTCATAAATGAACCGGATATTCCGATTCATAAATGAACCGGATATTCCGACCTGCTGAACTAAAATCCCAGTTTTCAAATGGATGACTTGTGTGCAATAGAGAGAAATGTTTTCAGGGGGAAGTAGGCTTGGGATAGATTTCCAAACTGTCATTGGTACACCATACTCAACTCACAACTACCAAAACGAAACATAAAGCGCCAAGTTGAGTAGGGTTCCCACATGCATGAAAAAGGAGGATAAATAGCAATAATAAGCTCCAAATAAAATCAACTCTTCAAAGAGAAGAGGTCGGTGGCCGAGGCCACCATGTAGGAGTGTATGGCATGTCACCGTGAAGATGTATCTTGGGTACATAACCAATACTCGTCGTTTTAGCTCATTAGTCACAGGAATGAATATAGAGATAAAAGAACACTTGCTATCGGCATAATGGGGGGAGGGATGGTCCAATGTATTAGGACCGCACTCCCCCTATTTCCATGCCTACATCTAAACAAGATAAGATGCAATTACGCCCTAGGTGAGTGTGCAAGCGATCAAGCTAAGGACCTCGAATCAATGATACTTAGCTCATTCCTCAAAAAGCAAAACCGTCCTTCCTCAAGGGGCTTCGTGAAGATATCCGCCAATTGATCCCTTGTGCCCACATATGATAAGTCAATGTCTCCTCGGGCCACATGATCTCTTATGAAATGATGGCGGATCTCAATATGCTTGGTTCTTGAATGTTGCACCGGGTTGTAAGCAATCTTGATGGCACTTTCGTTGTCACATAGAAGAGGCACTTTGTCGCAATCGACTCTGTACTCCTTTAAAGTTTGCCTCATCCATAGCAACTGAGTGCAACAACTTGCGGCGGCAACATACTCGGCTTCGGCGGTGGAGAGAGATATACAATTTTGCTTCTTAGAAGACCAACTTACCAAGGACCTCCCAATAAATTGACAAGCGCCGGAGGTTGACTTCCTATCATCTTGATCTCCCGCGCAATCGGAATCCGTGTACCCACATAATGAGAAATTTGCATCCTTGGGGTACCACAATCTAAAGGTTGGGGTATAAGCCAAATATCTAAAGATCCTCTTGACCGCCATATCATGGCTTTCTTTAGGAGCCGCCTGATATCTTGCACACACTCCTACGGCTAGCACTATATCCGGTCTAGATGCACAAAGGTACAGAAGAGATCCAATCATGGAGCGGTATACCTTTTGATCCACATCCTTATGAAGGGGATCGTGTGCAGAAAAACAAAAAATTTCCTAGCAACGATATCCTTAAACAAGCCAAGATCTATTCTATGCAGATATAGTAGTACGAACGGAGATCGGAATACGTATCCTTGTAGACCGAAAGCGGGGATTACGTTCCCGCACAAACGTTGTCGATGAAGACCGACATAGCCGACCTCAAGGTCGTGTAGAGGAAGCAGGCCTCCGAGTACCGCTAGCGCAGCACCTCGCAGGGAGTCGCACACGTACGGTGGAGACGACGCCTCCGAAGCTCCAGTCCAGGACGAGCAGCGGAAGACTTGGACCGGAACACCAGCAGCGCGGCAGCGGGCTATGGTGGAGGAGATCCCCGACTCCTCTTGCTCGGCGCGGCTCCAACTTGGGAACCACGAGATCGAGAGAGAAATCAGGAATTAATTGGTGAATTAAAAGGCTGGGGGTGCCCCTTCTTATATAGGCTCCCAAGGGGAGCCAACCTTGCCAGCCAGGCAATGTGGGACTAACCCCCCACAGCCTGGTTCGGCCAAGGGGGTGCGCCGGCCCCCTGGTGGGCCCCTTGTGGCCCACCTAGGCCGGCCCCTAGGCTCCCACCGAATTCCCCAAGGGGGTTCCCCCCCTCTTGGGCCTTCTTTCGTCCGGAAGGCCCATTTAGGGAAATCTGCCTTAATAAATTCGAAAATAAATATATAAAATCATATTTGCATATTAATAACACTAATTAATATCAAACATAATATATATAATATTTCCTAGCTCCGAAAACTCTTTCGGCGCTGCCCGATCTCCATCGGACCTCTCCCGGGACGTTCCCGGTGATCTCCTTCCTTTCCGGTTGTCTTGTCGAAACCCCTTAAGTGTGTTACCCTAGCGGTTCGATATAATATCAGGTATGATCAAGACTCCTCAATGATCAACGACTAATCCGTAGGCCTGGACCCCCTGAATTAATCCCTGAGATATAACGAATGACTTTCATCTATCAAACCTGAACGTGAAGTCTTAGACCTTTTGCCATAGCGATACTTAGCACGTCCGAGCGTCGCTCCATAGATATCTCCATACCTAATCCCGACCTCGTTACCGACAACGCTATCTTCTACTCGTTCATGATCTCATGTCTCCGTGACCTAGTCACATGCTTGCAAGCTCATTAGACATGATCTCACCGAGTGGGCCCGAGAGTATCTATCCTGCTATGCGGACTGGCAAATCCCGCTCTTGACCCCTCGTCTCAACACTCCTTTCCAATATCCAAAAGTATCACCGTTATCGTCATACTAAATAAGATACGACGTTTGGTGCAATCAAAGTATCTTCGGGGAATATCAATAAGAGTTGATCTCACGGTCAAAGGTGTAACGACTATGTTCTCCAAATCTGGGTATGTCCATCACATCACTCTCCAGCGATATGACTCTCATTGCCGACCGGCGCCATGCCCCATGACCGGGAAACCTCGATCATCAATCGCACAACGAAACTAGTCTTAGTAGAGGCTACTAGGGACCTGGTTGTTTACGTATCACACCCGCATTAATGTTTCCGCTTAATACGGTTCTAGCATGACACAAAAACCTATTATGAACAAACGAGATATGATAAAGAATACACTTTATTAATTGCCTCTAGGGCATATCTCCTTCAGTCTCCCACTTGCACTAGAGTACAATTTAATCTAGATTACAACTTGGTAAAAGCCTAACACCCATAGCTAACTGGTGCTGTTCATGCTTATCAAGCGGAAGAGGCTTCGTCAGCGGATCTGCCTTCTTGTACGTACTGACGTATCACGTGGAAGCGTCGGAGAATGTGTTTGGCGGTGGAGTGAGACCTTGGCTCCTTGGCGTTCGCAATGGCACCTGTATTGTCGCACAAGAGGACCACGGGGTCTTGCACGCTCGGGAACACTCCAAGTTCGATGACGAACTTCCTCAGCCACACAGCTTCATTCGCGGCCTCGCAGGCAGCAATGTACTCCGACTCCATTGTAGATTGTGCGACGATGGGTTGCTTCCCACTTCTCCAGCACACGGCGCCTCCATTCACCTTGAACACGTAACCTGTCTGTGACTTACTGTCATCGGGGTCTGAGCAGAAACTTGCATCTACGTAATCCGTTACGCCAAGTTCCTCATCGCAGCCACCATACACAAGGAACATTTCCTTTGTCTTATTGAGATACTTAAGAATGCTCTTAACAGCTACCCAATGCGGCATTCCAGGATTACTCTGGAACCGGCTTGTCAAACTTAGAGCTAATGCCACATCTGGTCTAGTACTCAACATTGCATACATGATCGATCCTATGGCTGAAGCATAAGGATGTTTCGTCATTTCGGCCTTATCCAGTTCCGTCACCGGACACTGCGCCTTACGCAATATCTTATTCTTGATAACCGGCAGAGAACCCTTCTTTGCCTTCTCCATATGAAAACGCTTCAATATTTTATCAAGATAAGTACTCTGATTTAGTGCTAATAGGCGCCTTGATCTATCACGGTAGATTTTTATGCCTAAAACATACGCAGCTTCTCCTAAGTCCTTCATGGAAAACTTGCTGTTTAAATATTCCTTCACGCTATTCAGAAGTTCCACATCATTCCCTATTAGCAATATGTCGTCAACATACAGTGCTAAGAACACAACCGAGCTCCCACTCATTTTCTTGTAAATACAGGTCTCTTCCACATTCTGGATAAATGCAAAACCTTTGATTACCTCATCAAAGCGAAGATTCCAGCTCCGAGATGCCTGCTTCAATCCATAGATGGATCGCTAAAGCTTGCACACCTTGTTAGCACTTCCTGGATCGACAAAACCTTCCGGCTGTACCATGTACAACTCTTCCTCAATGTTTCCATTCAGGAAGGCCGTTTTGACGTCCATCTGCCAGATTTCATAATCATAGTAGGCAGCTACCGCTAACAAAATCCGAATAGACTTAAGCATCGCTACCGGTGAAAAAGTTTCATCGTAGTCAATTCCATGAACTTGTCGGAAACCTTTTGCGACAAGCCGAGCTTTATAGACGGTCACATTACCATCAGCATCAGTCTTCTTCTTAAAGATCCACTTATTCTCGACGGCCTTGCGCCCTTCGGGAATATCCACCAAGGTCCACACTTGGTTATCATACATGGATCCTATTTCCGATTTCATGGCTTCAAGCCATTTCTCGGACTCTAGACTCTCCATCGCCTCCTTGTAGTTCGTAGGTTCGTCCTGCTCGACTAGCATGACGGTGCAAACCATATTGCCATACCATTCTGGTGCGATCCGAGATCTACCAGACCTACGAGGTAGAACATCTTCCTCGACAGTTTCTCCCACTCCTTCCACGGAGGACGTTTCCGGAATTGCTTCCGTTGCGCCACTCGGAATCTCGAGTTCAGGATCAACGATTTCATCGAGGTCTACCTTCCTCCCACTTACTCCTTTCGCGAGAAACTCCTTCTCTAGAAAGGTACCGGTCTTCGCGACAAAATTTTTGCCCTCAGCTTGGTTGTAGAAGGTGTACCCAACGGTTTCCCGCGGATATCCTACAAAGACGACTTTCTCCGACTTCGGTTCGAGTTTGTCGGGCTGTAGTTTCTTAACGTACGCCTCACAACCCCAAACCTTCAGAAACGATAACTTAGGCTTGTGGCCATACCATAATTCATACGGCGTCGTTTCAACGGACTTGGACGGAGCCCTATTTAAAATGAATGCGGCTGTTTCTAACGCATAACCCCAGAAGGACACTGGCAGATCGGTAAGAGACATGATCGGGCACTATCAAGTAGAGTACGATTACGTCGCTCGGACACACCGTTACGTTGCGGCGCTCCGGCGGGCGTAAGTTGGGGCACTATGCCACAACTCTTCAGATGTGTGCCAAACTCAAAACTCAAGTACTCTCCACCGCGATCGGACCGGAGATGCTTGATTTTTCTATTAAGCTGATTCTCAACTTCACTCTGGAATTCTTTGAACTTTTCAAACGTTTCAGACTTGTGTTTCATCAGGTAGATATAACCGTATCTACTCAAGTCATCAGTGAAGGTGACGAAGTAACGATAACCATTGCGTGTCGAAACGCTCATTGGTCCACATACGTCTGTATGTATGATCCCCAACAAATCCGACGCCCGTTCAACGAAACCTTTGAACGGTGTCCTGGCCACCGGGAATGTCAGCAGGACCGGATATTCCGGGTTCAGTATGGACCGGAAATTCCGAATCACCGGAATTTCCGACTCCAGTTTGAACCGGATTTTCCGGCCCTCCGGAAATTCCAGGAGCAGCTGGAGAATCTTGTGCTTCTTCTTGGCTGGGCGTGTTGGGCACGGTGTTGTCGATGGGTGTTTCTTGTGTTGGGGTAGCCACCACTTGTGAAGAACTTGATCCTTGTTGAGCAACCTCATAGTAGACTTCAACGGGGCGGTGGACTCCCAACCCCATTCTTCGGATAGCATCTTGAGGTTGATCATCACCTACAACGGAAACATCACTTTGCTCGACAAGGGAGCCGTCATTCTCCTCGAACACCACACTACAAGTTTCTATGATAATGCGCGAGGCCTTATCATAGACTCTATAAGTGTGGGATTCGGACCCGTAGCCCACAAATGTCCCTTCAAGAGACTTAGATTCAAACTTGCCCAAACGAACACCTTTGATGAGATAGAAACACTTACAACCAAAAACTCGGAAGTAAGAGATATTGGGCTTGTTCCCGGTAAGCACTTCATAAGGTGTCTTCATGAGTCCTTTGCGAAAGAAGAGCCGGTTGGATGAATGGCAAGCGGTGTTGACGGCTTCGGCCCAAAAGTTGTGAGGGTACTTGAACTCGGCCATCATCGACCTTGCCATCTCAATAAGAGTGCGATTCTTCCTTTCGGCTACACCATTTTGTTGGGGAGTATAAGCGGCGGAATATTGATGACGAATCCCTTCTTCACTAAGGAACTCGTTTAAGGTGTAGTTCTTGAACTCGGACCCGTTGTCACTTCTTATCACCAAGATAGGGACATTGTGTTGACGTTGAGCTTCATTGTTGAAGTCGATGATAGTTTGTTGAGACTCCATCTTCGACTTGAAGAAGAAAATCCATGTGTATCTCGAATAGTCATCAACAATCACCAAGCAATATTTCTTGCCACCAAGACTAGCTTCCGGAATGGGACCAAAGAGGTCAACATGAAGAAGCTCCAAAACCCTTTTTGAAGAAATGATGGTCTTGCTTGGATGGTGAATGTCATGCATTTTTCCTTCAACACAAGCCCTACACAATCGATCCTTCGAGAAAGAAACATAGTCTTTTAGTCCTAGGATATGGCCACCCTTGTGGAGACTTTGCAAAGTCCTCATGTTAACATGGGCTAGTCGGCGATGCCATAGCCAACCCAAGTCCGCCTTAGCGAATAGGCACATTGTATGGGAAGTGTTGACTCCGGAGAAGTCAACCACATAGAGCCCATTCTCAATGTACCCAACAAAAGACACATTGAGACTTGCTCCGCATGAGGATAATCATCTCCTTTTCGAAAACAACGGTATAACCCAAACAAGTTAAAGAATGGACGGAGATCAAGTTGAAACCTAGGGACTCGACAAGCAAAACATTCACAAGTGTGATGTCCGGTGCCACTACCACCTTGCCGAGCCCTATTACCTTAGACTTTGAATTTTCACCATATGTAACGGTCATTTGATCATCATTGGGCTTCAACTCCGTTACTATTTCCTCGCTTCCGGTCATATGACTAGTGCACCCACTATCAATTATCCATTTCAATCCTCCGGAAGCAAGTCCCTACACACAATCAATTCCTTGGTTTAGGTACCCATTTTGCAATGGGTGCCTTTTGGTTAGCAACAAGGGTCTTTGGGACCCAAATAGCATATTCAATGTAACCATCAAAAGGACCAATGTATGTAGCATAGAAATCCCCATAATAACCAACATATAAAGCATAATTGGGGTTAGATATGCCCGCAAAGTCATCACGAGTGGGAGTGCCCCTTGTGGCATTTCCACTTGCTATATCGTCTTTCTTGGCTTGTGCGGGCTTGGTCTTCTTCTTGATCATCTTCTTCTTTTTCTTAGCAACATAACCTAGACCTTCCTTACCCTTGTGGGGCACTCGCTCATGAATAGGAGTAGTGAGTGTCCCCTTGCCTTTATCAAGGGAGGTCTTGGGCTCGGTTGCCATGGAGGGAACAAACAAGACCCTAGCTTTATCCTTGACAACATTTGCATTAGTATTCAAAGGAGTAGAAGTACTAGGTTTCTCAAGAATAGATATCCGAGTTTGGAGTTGATCACGAGACTTGAGGAGACGCTCGTGATCACTTGTCAATACCTTGTGAGTATTTTCAAGTGACTCGAATTCTTCGCAAAGTCTAGCATGAGCAACTGCACAATTTTACATTTATCAAAGTAAAGATCACGATCCTTAGTGATCTTAGCAAGTTGCTCCTTGAGGAGAGCATGAGCTTCTTGTTCATCTTCGAGAGAGGATTGGAGGGACACCTTAGCGTGTGCATCCTCTCTCTCAATATCACATTTTAATTCAAGCTCATCCTCAAGCTCACCTATACGACTCATAATTGAGCCAAAGTGTTTCTTTCCTTCTCCTTGCAAGTTAGTCATGAATTTATCAAAAGCAATAATTTCTTCCTTGACTTCTAGGATCATACCATCATCAATGTCATGGGATATGGAGGTGGGGGACAAATTTACCTCGGATGTCTTTGCCATAAGACATCTTGCATTCTTGATGATGGGGCTCTCGTTTGGTGAGGAGAAGAGTGACGGAGGTGTAGAAGAAATGGCTAGTGCGGCCACTTGCGTTGGAGTATCCTCCTTGTCACTATCTTCATCATCGCTGGGATATTGCTCTTGAGTTACCAAGACAATCTTTTGGTTCTTCTTAAAGTAAGGCTTCTTCATGGGCATGGGCCCCTTGCCCTTCGTCTTGGCCACGAGCCTCCCACCATGATCCTCTCTTCTCTCCCATGGGCAATCTGCAACAAAGTGGCTTTTGTCATCACAATTATATCAAAGCCTCACCTTGTTGAATGGCTTTCCTCCATTGGGGGGAAACTTCTTATCAATCCTCGCTTTGGCTCTTCCGGGGTTCTTCCAAAACGTTCTTGCCGCAAGACCCATGTGTTGAGTGAGAGTACCTGAGAGAGTCTCACTAGATAGCTCGACTTGATCATCATACTCCTCTTCATCCTCTTCTTCAATGGTGGCCTTCAAGGCAATTGAGGCATGCTTGTGCATCCCTATGACTCTAGCTCTTGCGTCTTGTGCAATCTTGGAGGCCACCTTGTATGCGGTCATCTCTTGCATGACTTCATTGGATGTCATCTTTGCGAAGTCATGTCTCCCTTGGAGTGTCTTCAAATCCGTTTCCTCAAAGGGCAAGAGAGCGGTCACGAACTTCCTCTTGATCCAAGCGTCATCAATGTAGACCGCCCCCAGGTTCTTGAAGGAGTTAGCAACTAACACCAACCTCCGGTACATGTCCTCGTGGCTTTCTCCATCCAACTTGTAGAACCCTTCCACCTCATTGCATAGGGCATCATACCGGTTCTTCTTCATGCTCTCATTCCCGACAAAGATGTCGGAACGAGCATTCCAAACTTCTTTGGCGGTGGAGAATTGTTGAATGAGCGCTATGTCCTTCTCTCCAACGGCCATTTGGAGTTGATGAAGAGCGGTGGCGTTGAGTTGGCTATCAACCACCTCTCTTCTTGTCAAGTTGGTTGGATCATGAGGCTTGAATCCTTCTTCAATGATGCGCCATAGCTCAATGGAGGCACTACATAGATGAGACTTCATTAGGAATTGCCATTGAGAGAAATGAGTAGGTTTGAGCTTAGGAGGATCACTTCTAAAGTTTACATGAGGGTGAGGGATAGGAGGGTTAGGAGAGTAATTATGGTTGACATTATGAAATTCCTCTCCTTTGGGGGTGTTAGAGGAGCTAGGTGATTCATCCTTTTCCGCCTTCCGGAGGGAAACACTTGGAGGAACATCTTTGGACCCATCCGAAGATGACTCCATAGAGTTCTCACCATGCTCCTTAGGAGGAGGAGAGGGAGAAGTAGCCTCGGGCTCCTTAGACTTCAAGAGTGCCATGAGCATCTCATTCATCTTGAGGAGTTGGGCCTCCAAGGACGATCTCATATCAATAAGATCGGCCATGGTTGCCCCTTTGGCTAACGCCTCCTTCTCCGCCTCTAATTTCTCACGGGCGGCCCTCTCTGCATCGGATTCCGTCATCGTTGCACTTAGGCGGTTAAGCCCTTAAAAGTGAACAAAGCTCTGATACCAATTGAACGGGAATCCAGCACCTAGAGGGGGGGGGGAGAATAGGTGCTATTACAAATTTTAGGTCTTTTCAAATTTAGGCTCAACACAAAGGTAAATTCTCTAGATATGCAACTACGGTGAATTTACCTAAATGACAATCTAAGCAATAACAAGATAAACAAGCTAACAAGACAAGCAAGTAAGGGAGCAATGATAAAGGGAACTGAGTGAAGCACGCGGAGACGAAGATGTAATCCCGAGTTTCACCCAAGGGTGTACGTCTCGTTTGGAGTGGTGTGCGCTACCACAACAGGTTAGCCGCAACGCCACAAAGGCTCACCTTCTTCTCCGATGAACTCAACCACAAAGGTTGCGAGTTCACCTTCCACTATTGATCCCCTTTTAGGGCGGAGATCGAATCCCTTACAAACGCTTGAGGCACGCACCCACAACTTAATTGGGGGCTCTCAAGATGACCACAACAGGTCAAGGACCACAAAAGGTCAAGGCAACACCAAGATTACAACAATGGTGAACTAGGTTTTCCCACCGGAAACCCTAGCCACGAAATCCCCAAGTGAATGGGGAGGAAATGCAAATCCCTTTGGTGAAGATGTAGATCCGGGCCTTCTCCTCCAATCCTCCAAAGATCAACGAATTTGGGTGGAGGGATTGGGAGATCTTGATGATTTGAGCTTTCAAGAATAGTAGGAGAGAGAAAATCTGAGAGCTACCTGTTCTTGAGTGAGTGAGCGTGTATTTATACCCCCTCCCAAAATCTGGCCGTTGGCTGCCTCGAGGACCCGGAAATTCCGGTATAAGTGACACGGATCCGAGTCTGTGAAATATCCGAGTTGAATTTCCGGTTGAGATCAGAACGTCTTCGACATCTTGACTTAGCCAAATTTCTGAGGGTGACTCGGAAATTCCGAGTCAGTGAAATTTCCGAGCTGAATTTCCAGTTGAGATCAGAACGTCTTCGTCATCTTGACTTAGCCAAATTTCTGAGGGTGACTCGGAAATTCCGAGTCAGTGAAATTTCCGAGCTGAATTTCCGGTTGAAGTCAGAACCACTTTCTCTTCTTTCCTTAGCCAAATTCTGGAGTGGTTTTCTGGGTGACACGGAAATTCCGAGTCAGTGAAATTTCCGAGTTGAATTTCCGGTTGAAGTCAGAACCACTTTCTATTCTTTCCTTAGCCATTTTTCTGTTAGATATAGGAGACCCGGAATTTCCGATCCTGGAAATTTCCGGTTCCAATATTCCGATTCTGGGAAGAATTCCAGAAACTCTTTTTCTCTACATTTTGGCTGTGGGATATGTGATATGCAACTCAAACAAACTGAAATACTTAGCAATAGGATTAGTACATCATATGTATTGTTAACTAACACTCAAAACACTAGGGATTAAGAAATGTTCTTTCAAAAGTGCCATCATCGACATGCTTCATGGCTCTGATTCCTATGTCGCGCGTGATGGTCAGTCGTGTTTGGTCAGGCATGACCACCTCCAGTGGGTATGCGGGTTCCTTGTTGCCTTCTGGGGGCTCTGTGCCGGCCATGAAGACTTGCTGGGGGTAAACCTGGGTAGGAGTGTTTACAATGCCGCTGCTGCTTCCTTGATCTGAATCTTGCTCGGGATCAAAAATTGCTGCTACGTGGTGGGCAGCGCATTCGCCGTTGCGTCTTCTCAGGATCGTCACCATGGTCGCGGAAGAAGATTCCTCAGTCGCAGGGGCGAGTGCAATTGGCTTGGGGTAGACTTGATGGTCCCACGAAGATGCGTGCGATGCGGCTGTCGACAGCATGCCCTTGGTCGCACGCGCGGGTGCAGTCGTAGTTGAGGTAGACCTTGGCCTTGTCGGCGGTGCGACCGAGATGGTTGGAGTAGACTCGATCTGCACGGCCGTTGCCGAGGTTACCGATGTAGTCGATGCGGGTACGGTCTTCGTGGATGCGGCAGATGCGGCTCCCGTGGCGGGTGACGACGACTGTGGCGTGTGGGTGACCGATGCGGGTGTCGCCGCCGCGCGTGGCGCGGTTGTCGTAGACTTGAATATGCCGCAACTGTCGATGAAATAGTATATGGAGCCGAAGGTGATGTGTATACCTTTGTGCAGATCGGCGTACACCGAGCGGTGGGCCGGCGGAAGCGTACTCGAAGGAGCCGAAGCGGACGGGCTCCCAGGTGGTGCAGACCTCGATCTACATTGCGGATGGAGCCGGTGCGACCATGATTCCAACGCTTGATAATCTTTCCCACAGACGGCGCCAATTGACAAGGGTGTAACTCGACAAATCCCAGGGTTGTGCACCCCGGGTTGATTGAGGGGGAGAGACAGGAGCGTTGGTGATCACGACGGCTTACAAGCGGGGATTTTACCCAGGTTCAGGCTCCCGGAGGATTACACCCTACTCCTGCTTGTCTGTTATTGATGGCGAGTTGTGATTACAATGGCGGCGAGATTGCGATCTCGCTAGGGTTTGTGGTGGTGGCTATTGGCGTGTCCTCTGGGACGAGCAACCCTCGTGGCTTTATAGGTAGCCAGGTCTCGGGTGGTCGGTATCGATGGTAATTACAGATATGGCAGGTTATGAGACCTAACCGACTTGGACTAGGTTACACGGTACCCCGAGTGGGCCTTCCGTGGGCCTTCTCCAGCTTGGCGCGGCCCAGGTAGCCTCATCGTGGGCTAGTCGAAAGGTAGCCCCACGTCACTGACTTCCATAAGAAGTCAGATGGAAGGCCTTTGAGTCTGGGGAAATACAGCGCCCGTGTCTCCAGCGTTGCTAAATCTAGCATGGCGACTATGGAGCTTCGCTCGGCAGCCGTTGATGCTGCCCGCAATCCTGAGTCTGAGTCTGCTGTTCAGTCGTAGGCAACTTTGGTTTATTCCTTTTGCTTTGTGCTGTAATTTGTGATGTACATTATGCCACCTAATGCTGATATTTTGAAATATATATCTTTTGTTGATCGTTGCATGCTTGCCTTGTGTCTCCTTTTGCTTCAATTTGTTTCTTGCCTGAAGTGTTTATGATTGTGTTGCAGTCGAGTTGCTCGACCACTTCGGGTGAAGTTTGAGTGGGAGGGGATCGGCGCTCGACTGCGCAACTGGCGAATGATGCCCGCGTACTCGAGTATGCGAAGAAGAAGGTTGTTCAACTGGAGCAGCAACTCAAGTCCGCCTTAACTGACCTTAAAATTCTTCGCGGGAAACCTTCTCTTTCCACTGAGAGGGAGAGGTTTGTTCTCTATGAGGTGGAGGACTCAAACAGGCAACTCGAAGGTATATGTCTGTGAAGATCTAGCGTCTTGCCTGTGAGCTTTTATGCCGGAAATCTTGTCTTTTTGTTTTTATCTGTAGTTTTTTGTTGACAATCCCCAGGTTGAAGCTGCTCGTGTGGCAGAACGTCTAGCAGAGGCTACTCGGAACCCTGTCACCGGTCCCCAACACTTTTGGCTCGACGCATATCATGCTAAAATTCTTGCTACCCTGAAGGACCGCGCGTGGCGTGGTGCCATTCTGCTGGAGCGTTGTCGGGTGACGCTTATGCGGGCAAATCACTACTTGTTTCCTGAGGGTCCCCAACCACGAAGGATTCATACCTTAGTGGAGATATTTCATACTCATGAGCCAATTCACGAGGCTGTGACTCGTCGGGTTGTGCTTAGAGCCAACGTTGCATTTGCCTACATCAAGCGCGAAGATTCCTCGCATCCGTCTTCATCTTCATCCCGGTCGAAGATCCGACTGTCTAGCGAAGAAATGGAACAAACTCTCGCTCTCGCTGAGAGGCTGATAAGCCGAGCGCGGGAGCAGTTGATCGACTCCAATCTGCCGCTGAAGGATGAAGATGCTTAGCTTATGTACTTACAAGTTTTGTACTTGTAAATATAACACAGAGATTTAGCCCCCGAGTATAGCAAGTGGGGTTTTGTTGTTTATGCCATAGAAATCCATTTGTCTGTCTGTATTGGATGCTCTCAAGTGTTTTTGAGTTTGTTTGTGGTTTTGTTTTTTGACACAGACGCAACCCTCAAGTACGTCGAGTGGCTACTTTATGCACAGCCCCCGAGCACGTCAGGTGGCTGTTTTATGAATTACTCCGAGCACACCGAGTGTTTGCTTTATGCACAGCCACCGAGCTCGTAGAGTGGCTGCTTTATGCGTAGCCTCCGAGCACGTCGAATGGCTACTTTATGCGCAGCCCCCGAGCACATCGGGTGGATGTTTTATGCATTACTCTGAGCATACCGAGTGTTTGCTTTATGCGCAGCCCCCGAGCTCGTCGAGTGGTTGTTTTATGCGCGTCTCCCGGGGGTCTCCTAGAGAGCGATCCTGGGCCCAGTTTCTTGAAGTTGTCTTTAGGGTTGATTCCGAAGACGTCTTCGAGAAACTGGTTCTCAGAAGAACTCCCTGTAATTGCTTTTGTTCCTCCTGTAAATCCAATGTACTTCTAGAAAGTAACCCTAGGCTCAGCCGCTCGAAGATGTCTTAGCTTATGCCGTCGCCTAAGACATCTTCGAGAAGCTGGTGCTTAGGAGAACTCCCTGCTGTTGCCTGAGTGGGAGTGAAGGGCTGTGAGTCTGTTTATAGTGCCTATCCCTGCCTCTTGCCTTCTTCAAAGGGTAGTTCCAATTAGTTCTCCAAAGGTCACCTTTTGCTCTGCCCAAAGGCCAACTTACTGCAACTTGAAGGGTCAGGTGGCTCTTGACGCTAGTCAAAAGGGTCAATCTGACAGCCATGGGGGCCGACTTGTCCGGACTTTTTGATTTTTGACATATGTGCAGCCCCCGAGATTGTCGAGTGGCTGCTTTTTGATTTTTGACGTATGTGCAGCCCCCGAGCATATCGAGTGTCTGTCCTTTCGTTGTGACGAATAATTAAGCCGGGAAGATATGAATAATGTCTTTTCTTTATAAATGTGACCAGCAAGCCGCCTCATTAAAAACCTTCCAGTCCCCTTAGGTACACTGGTAAGGAAAAGAGCGCGTATGAAACCTGCTGGCCCTTTGATACATGGGACTTTTGCTACATCGACTGGATGCTTTTGCTACGTGACGATGACCCTAAATTGCCGTACTTTCCGAGTTGTGTGCTTCCTCTTGGTGTTGTGGCATCTGGAGCTTGTATCTCCTTTTGTATGACCTTTTTGGCTTTTGCAGCCGCAATATTAGGGGTTCCCTTTGGAACACGTCTTTCCCTGGTGGTGTGATGTGCATAGCTGTAAAAGCTTCGAGTGGCGTTGCTCCCGCTGCGTCTTGTTTACTCATTTTGCGACTGTCACTTATGATAACACAGTTTGGCACTCCTTGGATGAAAATTGTAGAGATGTGGCTTGAGCTCATCATTCTGTTTGTGCTTGACCGTGACTGATCAGTTATGACTTGTCTTTTTTTGCTTGGGAGATCCTCTTGATCTGGCTTTTGCCTGAAGACTTGTACTTCGCGAGTGGTCTGTGGGTGCCACCTTCTGATTGATCTGTGGTTTATGTGCTTGAAAAGGACACCTGGCGATACCTGCGCCTTCGATGCTCCCATGTTTGCTAGCATGTTGGCTTGTTTGTTGCGCGTGGGCGGTATGTGTTGTAGCTCGCTGTTGTGAAATCTTCTTTGCCACATATCGAAGTAACCTTGATATCTAGCCAGCTTGTCCATGTTCATTCTGCTTGCACCTGCCAAGTTTTGCGTGATTGTACACGAGCTCCCTCGGATGATTATGTTTTGTGCCCCTGAAGCTCTTGCTAGTCGCATGTCTTGGAACATGCCTTCGTAGTCGATTTTGACTTTTGATGGTGCCGGGAAGTTTATCTGCAATACATACCGTACTTGCTCCTTTTTGGGGTTTATGAGTGTCATACCTACGCATGTGCCTATGCTTTTTTTAGTCCCTTCGATGTGTATTGTCCACCGTTTGGCTGGAGTGCTTTCTTCTTCTTCCGTGGGCTCAACTGTCCATATGGCGTTTACTTCATGTACTGCAACCATGGTTGCTCTCTTCTTGCGTTCTGGCTCTGTCGTTACCTCCCTTGCATATCATGTCTTGTCTGAGGTTTCTTCGACTCCGTATTTCTGTGAGATCCTACAAAAGTCTCTGTCGCAGTCGTCTGACTTCTGGAAGTTTTCGTTGACTGTGATGACTCCTTTTGGACCTGGCATTTTGAGCTTGAGTTATGCGTAGTGGGGTACTGCCATGAATCTTGTAAATTCTGGTCGTCCCAATATGCGTGGTATTGTGATTTCCAGTCGACGACGTCGAAGTCGATGAGCTCGCTTTTGAAGTGGGTTGCATCTCCGAATGTGACGTCGAGTTGGAGTTTCCCTTCCGTGGAAGGTGTTTGTAGATTTCGGGAGATTCTCGACTAACCTGTTCATCCTCCGAAGTGTGTCTGTGAATATTATGTTGATACCACTGCCTCCGTCCATGAATATTTTGGTCATAGTGTAGCCTCCAATCTTCCCTTCGAGTACTAGGGCAGCGTGTCCTAGTCGATAGATGGTTGGCGGGTGATCCTCCTGATCAAAAGCGATTGTTATGTCTGATCCTTGCAAAAAAATTGTTACCGGGGGTGGAGCTAATACTGCCATATCGACGTTTCTGGTGTGGCACTTTTGCCTTCTGTTGGAGGTGCATCCTTTCTGTATCATGTACATTTGCCCTTTTCGCTGCGGATATTGGACGTCCATGTTATGCGGAATGTGATATATGGCGCCTGCCATCTGGTTATTCTCCTCGTATTGTGGTGGAGGCGGTAATGCTGCCACGATTTGTGGAGGTGCAACGTCTGCCACCGGTATAGCTTGTGGTTGTTCTCTCTTTATCTGTTTTATGTAATCCATCGCCATTTGCCGGATTCGCGACAGCTTCCCATTGTGTGATGTGATGTTAACCTTCCAGTCGCCAGGTCTTTGAACATATGGAGTCTGCATTCGTCATCCATCTTTTCTTGGAATGATTTCTCGACTCTTGAATCTACGCGCTTCTACCAATCTTGTCTTCTATAGCTTCCGCGCTGGTCTTGACCTCGGTCATCGCGTCTGTCGACTGGCCTATCTTGTCTGTAGTTATCACTTCGTGTGACCCGGCGATCGTCTTGTCGGCTACTTTGCCGGTCACTTTGCTTTCGATCATCGTGATTTCGGTCATCATGCGAGAATCCGGCTGCGACAAATTTGACCTTGTCTTTGCCGCGATGATCATAGTCGCGCCTTCTTTGTTTGTCTTCTCTATTCCGTCGATCTCGGTTGTCGCGGTGTCGTTGCGGTGAGTGTGGGGTTTTGCTCTGGACAACATATTTGCCATCCGCCCACTCGGTTGCTAGCTTCATGAGCTCCACCATGTTTTTTTGGTTTTTGCCGTCCGAGTGCCTCTCTGAAGTCTTTTCTGTAGACCACATTTGTTAAGGCGTCCATCGCTCTGTCTTCTAATAATGCACCCACAGAGTTCCTGATGGAGGCCCATCGTCTGATGTAAGACCTAAGCTTCTCGTCTGTCTTTTTACGGCATGCTCTTAACTCTTCAAATGTTTTCGACCTTTCGCAGAGAGGATCGAAATATTTTATGAAGTCTTCCTTGAAGTGATCCCAAGAATCGTAGGCTCCTTCGGGTAAAGACTTGAGCCAGTCGCGGGCCGTGCCTTCTAGCATCAACTGTATGTATTGTAGTGTTGTTGTTGGTGTTCCTCGTTGGCATATGACTGCCAGTTTGTAATCTTCCAGCCATCCCGAGGGTTCTTGTTTTGAGTTGAATTTTTGCATGGTTGGTATGCCAAACTTCTTTGGGAGTTTTGTTTCATGAATCCGTCGAGTGAAGCATTGTGCTCCGCATGGTCCTGCGTTGCGATTGTCAGGTGATTCTCGACCGTCTGATCCTCTGGACCTGCTTCTTGATCGGCTTCTTGATCTGCGACGGCTTGAACTTTTCCTGCCGCTGCTTCGCTGAGGGCTGCGACTAGAACGTTCTCTCGAGCGGCTTCTGCTACGTCTTCTCCTTCCTCCATCGATCAGTTCTTTTGCTGCGATTTTCAAGGCCTTCATTTGTTGCAGGTATCTTACCTCAGCCAGATCACCTTCGAACGGTTTTTCTGCTTGGAGGTATGCTCCTATGGATATGAGGGCCCCTTCTGCTGTTTTCGGTTGGATTATGCCATCAGAGTCGACGGTTAAGAACGAGTTATTCAGGTTTCGAGTGACGTCTGCCCTTTCGTGCTCGGGGATTCTGTCGACTCTGGATCGGCGTCGTGCTTCAGTTGCTCCTGTTAAACTCATGGATAGTTGTCGTCTGCGTGCGCTTGATATGCTTGCTTGCCTTTTTCGCTCTTCGAGGGTTGCCCTGTACTGCTTTGGGCGTTGTGTTTCCTGCCAGTTGAAGTAGTTGTATGTTGCTAACTCGTTTGGAGATGCATCTGCTGGCATCATTATGCCTTCTTCAATGAATTTTTTTATTTTCGTTGCTGTCTCTGCTGACATGTCTAGAGTGGTTGTGTCGTCCGGTAGAGTGACTGTGCATGGGTACTCGACGGGCTGTCGATTGGCCGTGTTTTCTGATGTTTCTGCTGCCGTTGCTACGTAAACTTGTTGTGGTATGTGGTAGGTGTATGTGTAGTCTGATTGATCTTCCTCTATTGCTTCGACATTGCTATCCCGTTCTATGCTTTTGCTGTTTTCGCCATGTTCTACTTGCTGCGCATGTGCATCGTAGTTGGTGGTAACATGATGTGGAGATTGGATCTTTGCGCCAGTGAAGTCGGCTAGACATATGTTGTCTTCTGTAGACTCATCATACTCTGGTAGGTGAAAGCTTTCTTCTGGAGCGTCGATCTGCATATGGTCTTCGGTTGGGTTGATATAGAAGGTCGACTGCACTTCTTCTTCCATTTCGTTTTGTTTTATGAATTCGTTGAATTCCTTTGTGGACATGGATCCTGCTATGGACGAGATCGGATCGATCTGTGATGTTGGCGCTCCAGTGCTTCCAGCCAAAGCCGTTGATATGACCATGTCGTCGACCGAGGTAGTCGACAGCTCTTCCTCTTCAGGGAACTCATCCGCCATGAATTGGTTGAATTCTTCGGATGTCATTGAATCTGTTGGAGATTGTGGCGGCGGGATCAGGTCGATCTGCAACGGGGTATCTTCTTTGTCTGTTGTAGATGCGATCTCAGTCGATCTCTTCTGAAGTGGCTGAGTTGCAATCCGTTCGACTAAATCGTGCACACCACGCTGATCAATAAATAAATTACGTTCCCCAATAGTTGGATTAAAACCTGAATCGAGATTGGAGTAGATCTCCTAAGCTTCGGGTGAGTATGGCCTGATCCTTGCTGGCGATGCTGCCTTTGGCGAGTGGTCGCATGTGATCTGGATATGAGCTGCTGTTGCTGATGTGTATCCTTTTGAAGTAGTCGGCGGATCGACGTTTGAAATTTGAACCGAAAAATCCATGGATCCAACACCACATATTCCCACAGATGGCGCCAATTGACGAGGGATGTCCCCATCAATATCCATGGTTACTAGCCTAGGGTAAGAGTTATGAGGTAGAGTACGCTTGGTGTTGGTAGATTCGTCGGCTGACAAGCGGGAATCACCCAGGTTCGGGGCCCTCGAGTGAAGTAAAACCTTACTCCTGCTTGTCTGTTATTGATTGTGTATATGCGGTGAGTACAAGGGTCTAACAAGATATCGATCTTGCTAGGGTTTTGTGATTCTGGTTGGCCGTGTTCCTAGTCGGCCACCCTCCTGTCCTTTATATAGGGGTACAGGTCTCGGGTCGTAACCGACTAGGACTACATGTATGTAAAGTGTTACCAACTCCCAAAGAAAGTAAATGAAAACAGCGGTGAATTGACGAAACACTGCTGGCTCCCAATCATTGCACCTTCCGACTTTGCTCCACCACGCTCCAAGCACCCTGAAGCGCTCCGTGCAAGGCAACACCTTCAAGAAGGAAGCACCGCCACCGGCGTTGTTGCCCGGACCATCGGTCCTAGGGTTTTCCCGGGCACGCATAGTATAGTTGACAGGGAATTCCCGCAACGCCCTTCAGGAAGGCAAGGTGCCACGCGAAGGCGGCACCGCATCAGGTCATACAAGCCGACGGGGATTTCTCCTGGCCCGTCCACAATCCCTGGCGCAACGGAGCACCACCACCTACCTTCATCCCCCACTAGCATGCGCCACACGATTTTGAAGTCACAGTTATTTGTCACTTCGTGAACACCAAAGAGTGTCCTACAAGGCAGCAGCAGACAACAACGTCGTGACAAGGGACAACAGCCTCGCAACCGTGCGGGATGGATCCACCTCCACTGCCCTCCACTCTGGAAGGCAGTAATCGGCCCGAAAGAGAAGTGACACGTATACATAATTTCTTATGTTCCATTCTATGTTATATAATGTTATTACAAGTTTTATATGCATTTTATATAGTTTATGCATTTTCTGAGACTAACCTATTAACAAGATGCCAAAGTGCCAGTTCTTGTTTTCTGCTGTTTTTGGTTTCAGAAAAGTACTTAAGGAAATATTCTCAGAATTGGAAATAAAAGATCCTGGAATTATTTTTGGAATATTTGTGTCACGAGGAACCGAAGACGAGACGGAGAAGAGCCACGAGGCGCCCACACCACCTCGTGGCGCGGGCCCCATGTTGGCCGCGCCAGGAGGTGATGTGGGGCCCTCGGGCGCCCACCGACACAGCTCTTTTGCCCATAAATAGCCCCGACCCAAAAATGATCGAACGATATTTACTTTTTACTCCACGGGTCCCGAGCCGCCGCCATCGTCAACACCACTTCGGGGGAGATTAGAACTACTCCCCGGCACCCTGCCGGGAGGGGGAATCGTCCCCGGAGGCCTCTACGTCGCCATGACCGCCTCCGGACTGATGCGTGAGTAGTCTACCCTTGGAGTACGGGTCCATAGCAGTAGCTAGATGGTTGTCTTGTCCTCTTGTGCTATCATGTTTAGATCTTGTGAGCTGCCTATCATGATCAAGATCATCTTTATGTAATTCTCCATGTTGTCTTTGTTGGGATCCGATGAATATTGAGTACTAAAGTTATTGCTTCATAATATATCATGTGTGTGCTATTTAATGGTCTTGCATGCTCTCCTTTACTTGTGTGTGCTTTGGCGAAGTAGATGCTTGTAACTCCAAGAGTGGTTATTTATGCTCGATAGCGGGTCCATGTCTCTATTAAATCTGGGGCAGTGAAAAAAAGTTCTAAGGTTGTAGATGTACTGTTGCTACTAGCGATAAAACAGTAGTACTTTGTCTAATGATGATTTTACTTTACTTACTTTACACACAGTGCTTAAGGCGCTAATCTGTTGCATGCAACTTAATACTGAAAGGGGTGCGGACGCTAACCGAAGGTGGATTATTATTCATAGATGCGGTTGGAACGGTCTATGTATATTGTTGTAATGCCCGAATGAATCTCACACTAGACAACATAACGTTAGTATATGCATTGGGTTGCTCATCATTACTCTCTCAATTGCCTAGCTGTAATTTGTTTACTACGCACGGATAAATTTTATTATTATTTATGAAGAGACACCACTAGTGAATTGTGGACCCCGGTCCTTCTCATTAATCTGATAAAACCACAACTGCAAACCTGTTACTTTCTGTAAACAAATATCTTTCTTTCACACATATGTTTAATCTTTTGTTACAGCTAGCCGGTGAGATTGAAAACCTCACTGTTAAGTTGAGGCAAAGTATCTTGATTGTTTGTGTGCATGCTCCACGTCAACCAGCAGGAAGCATATTTCTGGCGCTGTTGATACCTCGGGGGAATTCTTCATCTCCTAATGGTTCGATAACCTTGGTTTCATACTGAGGGAAACTTGCTACTCCACTACTTCACACCTTCCTCTTGGGGTCTCCCAACAACACAACCACCATGTGCATAAAGAATTTTTCTGGAGCCGTTGTCGAGCATTTGAAGGTTCCACTGCGAGGGGAGTTTTCGCACTTCCAATCTTTTTATTTTGTTATTGTCTTGCTTAGTTTATTTTTGTTACTTTCTTGTTTTCTTAATATCAAAAATATAAAAAAAAAAAGTTACTTGCATTACTTTTTATATTTTGGTTTGCACTTTTATTTTCAGTTTTGTTGCTTTAGTTAATTTCGGTTTAGCATTATTTTCTTTAATATTGTTATTTTGGTTTGTTATTTAAATTTCAAAAATTAGTTCCGTTGAAAACACTAAGTTGTGTGACTTTACAAGCACCAACAATAATGATTTTATATGCACACCTATTGCTCCACCTGCATCTAGAACTGAGTTCTTTGAAATTAAACCTGCTTTATTGAACCTTGTTTTGAGAGAGCAATTCTCTGGTGTTAGTTCTGATGATGCTGCTGCCAACCTAAATAACTTTGTGGAATTATCTGAAACACAAAAATATAAAGACATAGATGGTGATATCATAAAACTTAAATTATTTCCTTTCTCCTTGAGAGGAAAAGCTAAGAAATGGTTGCTTTCATTGCCTAGGAATAGTATTGATTCTTGGATAAAATGCAAAGATGCTTTTATAGGAAAATACTATCCTCCTGCTAAGATTATTTCTCCAAGAAGTAGCATCATGAATTTTAAACAACTAGATAACGAACATGTTGCTCAAGCTTGGGAATTGCCCTACCCATGGACTGACTGATTGGATGATCATCCAAACCTTTTATGTAGGACTGGATTTTTCTTCAAGAAACTTATTGGATTCAGCTGCTGGAGGCACCTTTATGTCCATCACTTTGGGGGCTGCAACAAAACTCTTGGATGATATGATGGTAAATTATTCTGAATGGCATACGAAGAGGACACCTCAAGGTAAGAAGGTAAATTCTGTTGAAGAAACCTCCTATTTGAGTGAAAAGATTGATATTATCATGTCTATGCTTGCTAGTGGTAAATCTTATATTGATCCCAATAATTTTCTTTTAACTTCTATAGTTGCACAAGAAGAGCATGTTGATGTAAACTTTATTAAAAGAAACAATTTTAACAACAATGCCTATACGAACAACTATGGTAATAACAACTGTAAGCCATATCCTCCTAATAATGGTAACTCCTATGGTAATTCTTACAACAATAATAGGACTACCACCTCTGAACTTGAAACCATGATAAAAGATTTTATCACTACACAAACTTTGTTTAATAAAACTGTTGAGGAAAAGCTTGGAAAATTGATATTCTTGCATCTAAAGTTGATAGTCTTGACCTTGATGCTGATCTTTTAAAATCTAAAATCATGCCTACTTAAACTAAAGATAGTAATTACTTTACTAAAATTAATTCCATCCAAGTTCAAATTGATGAAAATGTTAGGATGATGGCTCAATTACGTGCTAGATGGGAAAGAGAGGGAGAATTAGAGAAAGAGGCTAATAGTGTTAAAGTTCTTACTACTAATACCTCTGAAAATAATGGTGTTTCACATGTTAGTAAGCCTCCTACTATCAATGGTAACATATTTGGTGTTGGAAAAATCTCCTCTACTTCCTCCAAAAATTTAAAATCAACCAAAACTGCTGAAACTATTGTTGACAAAAGTGTTGAAATTTTTAAAAACATGAGAGAAAGTGGTTCGCTTTGCTTTGATGATAATAATTTTGATTTTGATAATTGTAATATCTCTGAAGTTATTAAGTTCTTGCAAAAATTGCCCACAAGTCGTAATGCTAGCTCTCTTAATTTGGCTTTTACTACTCATATTACAAATGCTCTCATCAAACCTAGGGAAGATAAACTAAGACTTGAAGCTTCTATCCCTAAGAAGTTAGAAGATGGTTGGGAGCCTATCATCAAGATGAAAGCTGATAAATTTGATTGCAATTCTTTGTGTGACCTTGGTGTAAGTATTTCTGTTATGCCTAAAAAGCTCTATGATATGTTTGATTTGTCACCATTGGAACATTGTTATTTGGATGTTTTTCTTGCTGATAATGCTTTGAAAAAACCATTGGGGAGGATCAATGATATTCCTATTATGGTTAATAATAACCTGGTCCCCGTTGATTTTATTGTCTTGGATACTGAATGCAATCCATCTTGTCCAATTGTGTTGGGAAGACCTTTCCTTAGAACTGTGGGTGCAATTACTGATATGAAAGAAGATACCATCAAATACCAATCCCCACTCAAGAAAGGTATGGAACACTTCCCTAGGAAAAGAACGAAGCTACCTATTGCTATTGTTCGTTCAAATTATGGTGTTGATGCTTCATCTCTTGATAATACTTGAGTTTTATCTTTGTGCCTAGCTCAAAGGCGTTAAACAAACGCGTTTATGGGAGACAATCCACTTTTATTTTCTGTTATTTTAATTTATTTTGCTTGTGTCAAGAACTTGTCCTACCTCTGTAGTGAAGGGGTTACGGTGCAGAAAACAATAATTTTTCTAGCGTACGAAAGCCTAACTAGCCAGGATCTATCTATCTAGTACATGTGATAACGGTGGCGGAACGGGTTACATTACCTCCATGTAGACCGATAGCGGGGATTACGCTCCCGCACAAGCGTTGACGATGAAGTCGTACGTAGCCGACCTCGAGGTCGCGGAGAACTTGCCGCGATGACGAAGACGATGACGTCGGGGTGTCGACGATGATCTGCGTCGATGGGCGTCGGGCGGAAGAAGGCGGGGCGCCGGCACCAGGGGTGGTGCGCCGGCGGCAGAGGGGGAGGCGGCGCGGCGGCTGCAAAGGGGGGGAGGGAGACGACGTCGCCCAGGCTCCTCAAAAGAGTTACCTCCGAGCACTCACAAACATACGGAGCTTAGCGACAACCCCCGGTCATTCAGATCCAGCTGAAATCGCAGGGGTAGATCTTATCTGGAATCCCGCAGGGCAACGGTGCCCGGCGGTATAGATTAGGTGGAGAGAGGGGGCAAAACGGGCGGAGAAACAGCTCGGCCGGCCTGCAATACAATTAATTGTATTTTCCAATGAATTAATCCAATTAATATGCCTTGCTATATAAAGGGGGAAGGGGGTGTGCAAACCCCCTGGCTCCCCCATGTGGGACTAAAGGAGGAGAGGGGGGAGGCCGGCGCACCCTCCTAGTCCAACTCGGACTAGGGGCCCAAGCCCCCCTTCCTTTCTTGGTGCGGCTCCCCCTCTTGGGCCCTCTTAGGGCCCATGTAGGTGGGAGCCCCCCTTTTCCTTTATTTAATTAATATTAAATTAATATAAAAATCCCATTAATTCATAATTAATATATTTATATATAATTCAATATCCCATGACTCCGAAACAATTTCGGAACCACCCGAACAACTTTCGGACATCCCTGGAACCATTCCAGACCTACCCGGAACTCCTTCCGGACCACCGGAACTCTTTCCGGATCATTTCTCTCTCTCCAACAAATTCCTATAATATTCCAGAACCTATCTCCCGGTGTCGTTAAGACCTTAAGTTTGTTACGCTACGGTTCGAGAACACTCACGACATGGTCGAGACACTCCGCTCACCAATGACCGTCAGGGATAACTGGATGTATATGACAGCCCCTGTGCATTCTACGAATATCGTCGTTGAACCATAAACATGATATTCATTCCCTTTGTTTCTGCGATACTACTTTGTCCGAGATATGATCGTAGACATACCGATGTCTTTGTTGTATCTCGTCACCGACGAAGGTTATTAACTCGTCTGTGATATTACATCTCCATGACCTAGTCACAAGCTGCGCAGCTATATAGATGTAACCTCACCGAGTGGGCCCAGAGTATCTTTCCATTACAAGAATGAACAAATCCCGCTCTTGATCCTTACGTCTCGATGCTCTTTCGGAATACCCAAGATGGACACCGTTATTGTCATGCTATATAAGACACAACGTTTGATGCTCTCAAAGCACCCCTACGAAGCATCAATAAGTACGGTCTCACGGTCTAAGGAATAAGCTATCATATTCTTATCTATTGCAAATGACAAACATCGTAATACGATCTTATTGCAATACTTTGCGTATGTCCATCACCTTATTCAACTAACAAGATGACCGCACTGTCAACCGACGTCATTGTCCTTGATCGGGAATCTCGATCAACTGTTGCCCAATGGACTAGCTCATATAGAGGCTCGCTAGGGACCTGGTTATCTATGTATCACACGTGTATCAATAATTCCGATTAATACAGTTATAGCATAATACACAAACCTATTATAAACTTATGAGATAACGCAATAAATATTACTTATTTATTTGCCTCTAGGGCATATCTCCTTCAGTCTCCCACTTGCACTAGAGTACAAATAAACTAGCTGCATTCTACTTTATCAAAATCCCTTATGAAATAAGAATCATTTGATAATGCTTGCTAGTAGAAGAGTGTTACTCTGACAATCTACACAATCCATGATTGTACATACTTTTGCGATTCATTGATATCATCTTGCTTGATATCACCATGTTATTCTAATAACATATATGCAAATACCGTAACTAACTGAGACTTCTGTTTGCCAACGCTTACTCTGATTATATTAACTAGATAGTTGTCCTGAAAAACACACTCAGTCATACAGAGCCCCTTGTAACAATTACAAACTCGCGATATCTACATACTCTCACACCAATATAGAAAACTTGACATTCCAATGTCAATCCATTAACTAACACACTTCTACTTTCCGTAAATTCCAAATTTGCTTTTATAACTGCTCTTCTTCTTAGAACATCGGTTATATTTTATCAAGCAGATAATATGGTTTCTGTATGATGTCTAATATTGCATAATAGACCAACACGTCATACAACCGTTACTACCTTGTATCATTACTCTTAATGATCAATTGGATTTCAAAGGACCATCCTTTTGACTCTATTCTGACTCCTCAGAAATAATCCAAAAACAACTCGACTAACTATTTAAAATTCCCGCTCTATTCCAAATAGACACTAACTTTCAAATAGTTTCACAACTTCATCCTTCTCATCTATTCTACTGGTACAATTTCACAATGTGTCATTTACACAAGATGAATTCGACTCCTACTCAAAACATATTTCCACATATTTGAGAACACGAGCTCCCACTCAAAAATATGTTATCCACATATTTGAGTTCCTAAGCTCCCACTCAAAAATATGTTCTTCACATATTTCACCTGAGTGAACTAACTATGACTCCCACTTAAATCGACATTTTGGTCAAACCAAAATCATTGATCTACTATCAATTCGAATTTAATACAAACTATAGTATTACATTAATACAAATCCTTCAGACTTCAAGCATGTCTACATAAATGCAGTCAACAAATTTGATCTTGTTCAAGACACCTTTCTTGACAAGACATGCCTCCACGTCTTTCTTATAGTCACATTTCTCATATAACGCTTTATATGATGATTAAACAATCTTATTTCTTTAATAAGAATTGCAGCAACAATTACTCTTTTAATCCTTTCATTGTAACTTGGATTTCCAGGCTGAAAAAGCCTTCGTTCATATTCTGATATTTTCTCAACTTTCTTTGTATTCATAAAGTGCACCTTGATGCGTCGACAAGATCTGAAACATTTAATACAGTGATGTGACCTGACAACAATATTAAATATAACAACACTTTATTTAGAAGTTTCTTTCATGAAAATATTATAATGTTTATGAAGAGGATTGCAAGCAGAAAACAATTTTCTAGTCTCCCTCACTCTTAATCACCAAATTTTCATTAGCAGACATATACTCTTTGGAACACCTTCCAACATAGGTCTGACACTTTTTTTCAAGCTTCTAATTCCAATCCATAAACCATAATTCGAAAAATCATATTTTCCTCAGAATTACATAGACAACAAACTAAGTTTTGTTTCTATTTGGTTTTGGAATACACTCTCATCCAATGCGAGTAATCTACAAAGAACTACTCATTTATATTCCGAATTATCGTATAATCATATACAAGTCGACACTACTGTCGATCCTACGAATTCTCGTTGAGGAAAATATCCATTTTCTAAATTGGACATCGACTATAATGTCTCGAACATATTAGGAGATTTTAAGACAGATTCTGACAGACCACACTTTATATAAAATAGAGCATGATTATAATTCCCCACATATCACTATATATGACATTATAATATTGTGAAACAAATTTCCACACGTCTTTTGTGTTGAAACCATAATTCAAAAATATTGTCCTTTGATCGAATTTTGTGAATACAATATTCACTAATCTTTCTTCTGAAAAAACCCATTTGATCTATTATCAAATTAATTTCAGACTCCATAATTTATCGGGCAAATACTCCTACTTACCAAAATCATGGAAGAATTCGGATCATGCAATAACACCATTGATTAATCATTAAAAATGACTCTCAGTCAATTTCCTCTAGTATTGCAACTTCAATACTGCATTTCAAACTTAATCAATTTTGGCACTCGAAATACTTAAATGGACCAAAATTATCCATTACTTCTTTCATTGCCTTTATGACTAAATTCGATGGTGTTTGTTCTTTTAACACATAATTTTATCATTCCCGCTATTATAAATGTATATCATACGCATAATGTAATTGAGATGTGATGCAAATTACTCATAACATGAAACAACTGCTTTGTTTCATAACATAAAACAACTGATTTGTTCTACATGAATAATTATGTCTTGCAACATTCAAGACACCAAACTAGATCACACTCTCACTATTACAAAATGTCTTATCAAAAACTATTGATGATAACTAATATGATATCTCGAGGGCGTGAGCACTACTGGCCATGAACTTGCCATCACTTGTGCACTATCACGTCACCCTTCGCCGCATACTTGTTATAATCAGGTACTGTTTCATAAACAGAACAAGTATTAAATACTTTTCACCAAGTATGAGAAGAATACATTTATATCTTCGTATATCAAATAAACCCGTAGCGTCGAAGAACTCTTCTTCGATGGAATCAACTTTTAGAGATTTGAACTTGTTCACAAATGTGAAGAAGCTCATCAAGTCTCTATAGCATGTTCACGCACATGCTATTCACAGCTAGGAGGTAAAGCACAATCTCTATTGCACTGGAGTTCGCTATCTAGAAATCGTAGATATTCGTAAGCCTGAAGTAGATGTCACACAACTTCTTCAACTAAGTCTCCAGACAGGTATGCTCCCCATGTGAATGGTCTGGAACTTTCTAAGCTGTCTGAACTGCTCAATTCATCTTTGAAGTGACCTCTGATCGCATCAATCACGACATATGGCTCCATGTGTTGAAACAACTTTCAACTTAGGTGCTAGGCATACGCTCATGACGACCTTTACTTCCATGAAAATATCATGATGCTTACGGAACTCATCATCTTGCTCCTTGCTATCAGAATCATCTGGTCTAACTCCTAACTAATGTTCTAGGACATATAGGATGTTTGTTGTGTTTGGAGAATGTTTCTAAAACCAATGTACCAGCTGATGAAGTTGGACCCGTCGGCTTCTAAGGTAGAATCCGAGCTCTTGAGGAAGCAACCGAAGTGTAGTTCCGTAGTCTACAGATGTGATCGCAAAAGAGGCAAGGTAAAGTTTATAATATATAGGTGAGTTTTAGTTCTATAATCTCATTACCAAAAACACACCCCACCAAGATTATTATCCCTAATAATAATAATGGCGATTACACGATCCTCATCCACCACACTACCCCCGATCATCACGGTCGGCAGCACAGCTTCAAAGGTGGACATAAAATGTCGATCACAACAACTCTGTGACTCGTGCTCGATCTTTCGATCTTCCCGTGTTCCGAGGCCATATTTATGGATATGCTAGGCTCACCAATTAAACCTCGAAGACCCTGCGCGTGCAACATGGCTTACACCCACTGTATGCGAACGACAAGATGTGTGACATCCGATCATCACGGCCTGCCTCATAACGTAGAACTTTCTTGGTGGTGTGCAACGAGGGAGAACACAGTTTTGGTATTTTGTTAGGGATCATCCTATTTATGATGCTACCGTTGTATATCTAGCATATAAGCAATCAATAGGATGCACACACAACAGCACACAATAATGATGCAATGAAGTGCGATGTGACATGGTCGATGCGCCTGGACCTTCATGGCGCCATGTGCCTGGCCCCCGGCGCCCCGGCATGGCTTCGAGTCTACGGAGCCCTCCATTGCCTCCGACAGTACGAGTAATATCAAAACTTACCGTAACCATGTCACATAAAATAACGCCTCTGCAAAACAAAGTTAGACGCCTCTAGCTTTATTTAGTGTTGCAAGTTTTACGTGGCATATAGGCTTATTCGTAAGAGAATCGCTTCCCTACCTACGAACTTTGTACCACAACGTCGATCGTATAATTGCATGTTTAAGCATCCCTTTCGGGCCCTCCATTGAAAATGCTTTGCCGACTAGAGAGAGAGAGAAACAGACACCCGCCAGCCACAGATACGGTGCAAGCCGTATGTCAGTAGTGGAACCAGTCTCGCGTAAGCGTACGCGTAAAGTCGGTCCGGGCCGCTTCGTCAACTCAATACCGAAGGCATCGCAAGTGCACGCTAGAGGGTAGCAAATATAAGAAAGACGCCCTCATTCAACATGAGTTCTAACCGTACCAGCAGTACTACGCATAGATCGGCTCTGATACCACTGAAGGGGTTACGGTGCAGAAAACAATAATTTTTCTAGCGTACGAAACCCTAACTAGCCAGGATCTATCTATCTAGTACATGTGATAACGGTGGCGGAACGGGTTACATTACCTCCATGTAGACCGATAGCGGGGATTACGCTCCCGCACAAGCGTTGACGATGAAGTCGTACGTAGCCGACCTCGAGGTCGCGGAGAACTTGCCGCGATGACGAAGACGATGACGCCGGGGTGTCGACGATGATCTGCGTCGACGGGCGTCGGGCGGAAGAAGGCGGGGCGCCGGCACCAGGGGTGGTGCGCCGGCGGCAGAGGGGAAGGCAGCGCGGCGGCTGCAAAGGGGGGGAGGGAGACGACGTCGCCCAGGCTCCTCAAAAGAGTTACCTCCGAGCACTCACAAACATACGGAGCTTAGTGACAACCCCCGGTCATTCAGATTCAGCTGAAATCGCAGGGGTAGATCTTATCTGGAATCCCGCAGGGCAACGGTGCCCGGCGGTATAGCTTAGGTGGAGAGAGGAGGCAAAACGGGCGGAGAAACAGCTCGGCCGGCCTGCAATACAATTAATTGTATTTTCTAATAAATTAATCCAATTAATATGCCTTGCTATATAAAGGGGGAAGGGGGTGTGCAAACCCCCTGGCTCCCCCATGTGGGACTAAAGGAGGAGAGGGGGGAGGCCGGCGCACCCTCCTAGTCCAACTCGGACTAGGGGCCCAAGCCCCCCCCCCCCCCTTCCTTTCTTGGTGCGGCTCCCCCTCTTGGGCCCTCTTAGGGCCCATGTAGATGGAAGCCCCCTTTTTCCTTTATTTATTTAATATTAAATTAATATAAATATCCCATTAATTCATAATTAATATATTTATATATAATTCAATATCCCATGACTCCGAAACAATTTCGGAACCACCCGAACAACTTTCGGACATCCCTGGAACCATTCCAGACCTACCTGGAACTCCTTCCGGACCACCGGAACTCTTTCCGGATCATTTCTCTCTCTCCAACAAATTCCTATAATATTCCAGAACCTATCTCCCGGTGTCGTTAAGACCTTAAGTTTGTTATGCTACGGTTCGAGAACACTCCAGACATGGTCGAGACACTCCGCTCACCAATGACCGTCAGAGATACCTGGATGTATATGACAGCCCCTGTGCATTCTACAAATATCGTCGTTGAACCATAAACATGATATTCATTCCCTTTGTTTCTGCGATACTACCTTGTCCGAGATATGATCGTAGACATACCGATGTCTTTGTTGTATCTTGTCACCGACGAAGGTTATTAACTCGTCTGTGATATTACATCTCCATGACCTAGTCACAAGCTGCGCAGCTATATAGATGTAACCTCACCGAGTGGGCCCAGAGTATCTTTCCATTACAAGAATGAACAAATCCCGCTCTTGATCCTTACGTCTCGATGCTCTTTCGGAATACCCAAGATGGACACCGTTATTGTCATGCTATATAAGACACAACGTTTGATGCTCTCAAAGCACCCCTACGAAGCATCAATAAGTACGGTCTCACGGTCTAAGGAATAAGCTATCATATTCTTATCTATTGCAAATGACAAACATCGTAATACGATCTTATTGCAATACTTTGCGTATGTCCATCACCTTATTCAACTAACAAGATGATCCCACTGTCAACCGACGTCATTGTCCTTGATCGGGAATCTCGATCAACTGTTGCCCAATGGACTAGCTCATATAGAGGCTCGCTAGGGATCTGGTTATCTATGTATCACACGTGTATCAATAATTCCGATTAATACAGTTATAGCATAATATACAAACCTATTATAAACTTATGAGATAACGCAATAAATACTACTTATTTATTTGCCTCTAGGGCATATCTCCTTCATGTAGCAATTCATTTGTATTTTTATTTTATTGCAATGTTGTGTCAAGTTAAGGCTCTAGTTGAAAGTTGATGCTAAATTTTAATTCCTGCACATAAATAGATTTCTACTGTTCACCGTTAAATTCATATCAATTCACTGGAACGTCGGAAACATCTGCCCTTTTTTGTGCATAATCCATAAATGTATACGCAACTTTAATTAGTTTTGAGTATTCTTATCTGAGCAAGTTAAGTGCCTCGAAACAATTCGTCTTACGGACTGTTCTGTTTTTGATATATTCTGTCATTTATTTTGCAATGCCTCTTTTACTATTTTGAGTGTCGGTGGCTGTATCTAATGTCCAGTAGATAATTGTGTTCCTACAGAACATCATAGTTTTTTGTGCACTAACCCTCTAATAAAGTTTACTCCAAGTTTGGTGTGGAGAAAGTTTTCAAGGATCAAGAGAGAAGGATGATATAATGTGATCAAGAGGATAGTAATGCCAAAGCTTGGGGATGCCCCGGTGGTTCACCCCAATATAATTCAAGAATACTCAAGCGTCAAAGCTTGGGGATGCCCAATGCATCCCCTTCTTCATCGACAAACTATTAGGTCCTTTCTAGTGAAACTATATTTTAGTTTTGTCACATCTTATGTATTTGCTTGAAGCGTCTGTTTTTTTTTATTTTTTTCATTCTCTGAATAAATTGGATCCTAGCATTCTTTTGTGTGGGAGAGAGACACGCTCTGCTTTTTCATATGAATACTCGTATTCTTCACTTATATTCGCTGAGTATTCTTTTCATGCTATTGTTTGCTCTCTAGCTCCTGTTTTTCATGCATCTCTTGCTAGAGTTGTTATCTTTGTTTTATCATACTCTCATATCTCATTGTTTAAATAGTTGGAGAGTTTATCTTTTAAATAAGTTGATTGGTGATTGGTTGAGAACAGAAAATGCTAAATGTGGTAGATGGTATAATTAAATGATACATAATCTTGTAGATCATTAAATTGTGTCACTTGAATCATTGATGTTGTTTTGAGATATTAATTTGCTTAATGGTAAACATGATGGTCTAGTCAAGTGGAATGATTAATGCGTAATGGTACATGAATTCTATATGCCTAAAGCAACCGTAATGACTTTATGTTATGTGCTACGGTCGGGGAAGCCAACAGTGACTTTGTAATTCGTCACGATCCTTCTAGGAGTAATTTTCATTATGCCTTACATGATCATATTTTTATTTGAAATATTTTTACTTGTGAGTTCTAAAACCGCGGTTTTCATGGCACTTCCACAACCGTATTGCTAGCCTCTTCGGTACTTTGCATTTGCCCTTCCTCACATTGAGAGTTGGTGCATTTTTCGCGGGTACATCCAAACTCGTGGGAGATCTTCATCTTGTTCTCCTACACATAAGCCAAATATCTTTCTCAAAACATTCACCATACCTACCTACTACAGCATTTCCATAGCTGTTCCGAGCTATATTGCCATGCAACATCCATCTTACATTACATGACTTGTTTTCATTCATTACTTATTTATTGCTTTGCGTGATTCTATAAATCTGATGTGTGGTTTTACCCATGTTACGCTAGATCATTGCATAACCTGCTACACTGGCAGAGGCACCGTTGTCATATGCATTCTTATGGCACATTCATATTAGTTACTTGTATCATTAGTATGTTGTCTTATCATCATTAGTGTGTTGTCATACATCATATATTATATTAGGATGCTTGCCCCTAAAAGTGAAAAGAGCCATGGAGGCCATCGAAAAGAGAAACAAAAAAGGAAAAAAGAAAAAAAAAAAAAAAAAAAAGGCGGCAGCATTAATATTCTTTATCACACACTTGTGCTCATTTTATAGCACCATATCATTTATAGTCATCACTTGCTCATGTTATAGCACAACATCATTTATGATCATCATTTGTGCTCATGTTTAGCACCTTTACTCCATATGAGAAAGTTTTCATGTCTTAGTTGCATAACTATGTGGGAAACTTTGCACTATAGAACTTGGCTTGTATATTCCAATGATGAGCCTCCTCAAAAGTGCTCTAGATCTTCGTGAGCAAGCAAGTTGGATGCACGCCCACTAGTTCCATTGGAGAGCTTTCATATACCTATAGCTCATTGTGCATCCGTTGTGTGAAAATCACTACTCCTTACATAGTTTCGATTGTAAGACTTTCTCTTGTCTAATGATCATCTACAACTTTGTGAGTCTTTTTTCCGTTGGCCTTCCAAAGCTCTGTTAACATTCTCTTAGCCATAACATCCTGGTGCTACGAACCAACGTTCAACGCTTGCTTGTTTCTTTTGAATAAATAAAGTATTGATCTTCTACGTGCATATTGATATTGCTTGACTTGATCCTTTCATTAAGTTGTCATGTTTGTTGGGAGCATTAGATGATTATACTGTTGTGCTTGAAGCTTAAATCATCTTTAATATCTTCTTTGCACAGTTGATTGCTATCTAGTACTATATCATTGAAAGTTTTGCTTGCTTTACCTACTTGTTTATTTATTACTCATTTGATATCAATATAAACTACAACCCTTATTCATTTGATCTCAGTTTACATGTCTTACATTATTACGTGATCAAGATTGTGTTTAAGCATGTCACTTTAGAAATTATTCTTCTTTTATCGTTCTTACCTACTCAGGACGAGTAGAACTAAGCTTGGGGATGTTGATACGTCTCCAACGTATCCATAATTTCTTATGTTCCATGCTATGTTATATCATATTATTATAGTCTTATGCATTTTCTGGCACTAAACTATTAACTGATAAAACCACAACTGCAAACCTGTTACTTTCTACAAACAAACATCTTTCTTTCAAACATACGTTTAATTCTTTGTTACAGCAAGCCGGTGAGATTGACAACCTCATTGTTAAATTGGGGCAAAGTATCTTAATTGTTTGTGTGCAGGCTCCACGTCAACCACCAAGAAGGATATTTCTGGCGCCGTTGATACCTCGGGGGAATTCTTCATCTCCTACTGTTTCGATAACCTTGGTTTCATACTGAGGGAAACTTGATGCTGCACTACTTCACACCTTCCTCTTGGGGTCTCCCAACAACACACCCACCGTGTGCATCAAACAGACATAGCACACCAAGCCCACACTGGCCCGTCGGGCCCAGACGGGCCAGTAAACCTCCGGTCGGCCGCACTGCTGCAATGGGAAGGCGCACCGCCGCTGTCCTCAGCCTGGACCTGTCATCATCACCCCCTTCAGAAGCTCCACAGCTGTAGAACCCCGTCTCGCCCGAGCCCATATAGAGCCCGCACGAGGCCATCTGAGACCCGGGGTGCCCAGATCTTGCGCTCAGAACCGCCAGCGAGCTTGCAGCCATGGGGCCGGCCGAGCCCAGCACCGATCATGCCCAACACCACCACCAGCGCCACCCAGCCGCACCGGACCGAAGCTTCCCAGAGAGCACCGCCACAGAGGAAGAGGAGGCCCCGACCACCATCCACCGCGCAGGTAAAGGAAGGTCGCCGCTGTCGGCATCGTGCGGGTGGGGCGCCGGTGAGCTCTGCCGGCGGCGGCGGCGACGGGGGGAGGGTGGGGGAGGGAGGAGGTTGCGACTGAGGGGGAGCGCCCCTTCGCCATCGGGGGGGGGGGGGGGGGGGGGGGGTGGCGTGGGCTGGCTGGCGACGGCTAGGGTTGGAGAAGGAAGGAGGCGCGGGAGCCGGTGGCGTATCTCGGAAGCGGTCCTCAAAATGTCTCCGGACAGCTCTTCTCAGGGTGGCTTATGCATAAGCCGAAGCTCAAAAGAATTGTGCCTACGTACTGTCAATGGCGGAGGACGAAAAAAGTTTGAGTTAGGGCAAACACTTCTTTGCCTGAAAAATTTGGTAGAGCATGGAAAATTATTGGTCATGTCGTGGTGTCATGCTATCAGCCAATCTTCCCGGCCTGGAGAATTTGGGCTTTACCCATTCCAGTTACCACCGAATTTGGCCCATGACCTGTCTCTCCATCCCCTACCTCTAATCTCACGTACGTGTTCAGGATATGAACAGAAAAGCTTTGCCTTTCTTCCATGGCGCTCCGCAACCAAACTCTCTCAAGCAGGAGATGGAGGATGGAATACCCTGCTCGTCCCTGTGACAGCGCCACCCGGCGTTACATCCTCTTTCTCCCATTTCCTACTTTCTCCAATCACTCATAGATGCTTACGAACAGATAATTGATCGACACAATGTTAGGGTGCATACATATACGGATATTTTGGTCAAAAACCAAGGTAGGGCGTCCGCCCTGCTCGTCCCTACTAACAGTATTATGTACGTGATCGCTCGTGCATATGCGTGTCCAATTGTGTCCACAATGTCGACTTTAAAAAACACACACGAACGGCAATTGTGGCAGACAAAGATTTGTTGCCCGTCACCTTTCCGCCTATATTTTACAGTAAGAAATACGGGTGGCTTCACGCGGTCATGGACGTTCGTACTAGGTGGAACTATTCGGTACGGACGTGGCCTTTCGTCCAAACAGTGCCCGCTACTGCCGCGAAACACCGCCACATCGCTCGTCAGTGTTCTCCATAAAACTATCCGGCAGGTGCTCAAACAATTTTGGCTACACTAGACACTCATGTCGACGGACGTGCACGCTGTCACGCACCGATCGAGCATTCATGGTGGACTGACTGGTGACGCGAAACAAGCAAATAATGCATGCAAGCACTACTGTCGCAAGTTTGAACAGATGCATTCGCGTATGTATATATGCGTGCCAGTATCGTCTCTATTCTCTGACCGGGATCACATGCTGCAGCAGCAATGTCCGATCGTGCACGTACGGACGACTATGCCATCGTCGGTCCTGGTATCTTTGCCATATCGGAGGCCTGCCGCGATGCAAGAAAGGGCCGTGTGGGTGTCGCCGGTAGTCCATGGCTGCCGTGCCGCAGCTGGTCAGTGCGTGTGATGAGGCAAGTACAGTGCGTCCGTACGGAGAACGCAGATGAGCGAGCGAGGCGGCAGAGCCACTCGCCGTCCACCTCCGCGAACGCCGCTGCGCCTCCATCAGAGACAGACGTGCCTTCAGGGCGCCCGCCCGTACGTGCACTAGCTAGTCAAAGATGCAGTCAGAAGCAGCACTGGAGCGGCATGAATGCAGGCTGAGGCAAACCTAGAACTTGCCTACATCGAGTCTCGCGGCGGGCTGGGCAGCTTCATCTTTTGACCGCCGGCGCCATCGTATTCCTATCCGTCTCTCGCCGATCTATCTTTAATCATTGGTGCTCGGCGACGGTGCTGATGGAAGAAACGACCAGGGTGACCGCGAGCTACTACTAGCTAGCCCAAACTCACATGGCGGACAGCGTCGTGTCGAGTCGCGAATCTAGCGTAGCAGCCTAGCAGGTCTCTTCTTCTTGGAATGACCGCCGATGGGACTAGCGGTACTGCTGCAACGACGTGGAGTGGAGGTGCAGCTAGCCGGGTCAGGCAGTGGATCAACGTCGACGAAGAAACAAAGGCTGGAGCTGGCCGGGAGGCTTGAGGCAGTACAAGTACGCTGTTGTATTTGACCGGGCCATACAGATGTGCAGGCACAGTGCATGGCGTGGCGGGAGGGAGGAGGAGAGGAGAGGAGAGGGCCCATGCATCTGGCTGGGCAGCGAGCGAGCGGGCTGTGGACTGCACAGACAGGGTGGCCGACCGCCCGTCCATCGCCACCTTCCCGAGGAGGAGGACGCGCCGACGCCGGGAGAGCCCCCCTGCCGGTCCACGGCCGCGCGCCAGACTGCTCCGCCCGGTCCACCGCTACTACAGTCTAAACCCTAAAGCTCATGCCATGGCTCGCGAGCTGGACCCTCGCCGCAAGGCCATGACACTTGCCCGCCCACCGCTCCGGCCCCCTCGCCTCTTCCTCCGTACGTACGACGCGTACGGCTTCTAGCTTTGCACCAAGCTAGCTAGCTCCATCAGTCCATCGACGGGCGTGGCGTGGCGTGTTTATCCACTCGTCCACCGTCGCTAGCTGCTAGCTCGCTACGTAGCAGGAGCAGCGCAACTATACTGCATGCGTTTCTATATGTACGCTGGGAAAACTGGCACTGTTAAGCCGTTTCGAGCTAAAGTTTTCGAGCAGCTCGAGCTTAATTCTGACCTCGCATGCATAACCTCTGCCGCAAAGCCCCTGTCGCTGCGTCTACTTGCGGCTGCACGCGGGTGGGGATGGCTAATTCGTGTCTGGAGACTACCCAAGGTTTGAATCTTTTTCATCACAGCGCGCTCTAGCTGTTCATTACCCTTCTTCTTCTTCGCAATAACATGCATGGTGTGTGTGCGATGCATTCAGTGGTCAAATGTTACTATTTCATCGTGATGATGAGTGGATGGTTTCTGTCTCAAGCTTTTTATTAGTTAGTCAAGAAAATGTTATGGGTGAACGTATTAACTCGCACGGGCGGCTGTCATGTCTCAACCACTTCGCTGTCTCTCTCACACTCTCAAAAAAGTCCACAGGTGCTGAAGAAAGTGTAAAATATGTAGCGTGTTGGCCCCCATCCCTGACACGTTCTTGTTCTTGCACGAGGGTATACGTTCCATTTCCTAGCAGAGGCTAGAAAAAAAAGGAAAGCAACATGTGGGGTAGCTAGTACTCTAGGAGATTAGAAACAGCAAAAACCCTGCATACGTGTAGAAAAAACACGAATAGGTCCTTCTGGGGTCGTCATGCGTAGTCCCACCACCTAGCACGCACCCAGCTGAGCTCCGTTATATAATCAGCCACTAGTAGATGCTCTTCCCGAATAGACCTCCCCACTTCAGTCACTCTCCCCCTCGATCCTCCTCCCTAGCTTCATTCCATCCCCTTCGCGCAGCAGCTCAAGAGCTCAGCGGAGATCGATCGATCAGGAAGAAGCTCGTCGGCCAAGTGTTGTTCATGGAGCTGATCTACGGCGCCGAGGAGGGGAAGCAGCCGTGCAGGCTGTCGCCGTCCAAGAAGAGGAGCGGCGGGGGCAAGAGGAGTGGCGGCAAGAGTGGGCGGCCGTCCTTCTCCGGCCGGTGCGCGCGGCTGGTCAAGGAGCAGCGCGCCCGGTGCTACATCATGCGCCGCTGCGTCACCATGCTCGTCTGCTGGCGCGACTACGCCTGACTGATCCTGAGGCAATGCCGGCCGAGACGCGTGCAGGGTCGATCGAGGAGAGGAGGAGCAGGAGCAAGCAGAAGCTCCTTTCGTCAGGAACAGAGAGCAAGAACTTGTCAGTCACTTGTGTATGTAAAGAGTAGTAGATTTTATTTTCTCTAGTGGTTATTTTTTCCATTTTCATGCTTAGCTCTGAGTAGAGCGATGCGGCGTCGCTGCGCTGCGCTGCGCGCATTTTGTTGCGTTCTGAACTCTGATATATCATTTGAGCATCTAATATAGAGGAACTACTGATCGTTCTTGGATTTAGTTCCTGCTGGTGTCACTGTGCGTCTTTGACTCCTCGGTGTGCGTAGCTGTGAGTCATAGAGTGCGAAGAGAGATACTCTTTCAGATGATCGACAAGCTGCTCTTCCGTGAGGACGTTCGATCCTCTCTTTCTTTACTACTCGTGGAAATGACCAAGAACTTTCCCACAACCAATTCAGACGGGCGTGGCATGAACCGCTAGCTCATGAGCAATACCACCATTTGGTGTAGCTAGCGGCAACCGACGAAGGGGAACGTAGTAGGAGGAGTAGGAGCCAAAGAAAGGAAGACCGTTGGTAGCGTTTTGAGCAAGAACGAGGCTATGGGCTTCCCGAGGCGAGGCCCAGCTGTGGTGACGAACTGCACTGACTAATTTACTCCCAAAACGACACCTCCGTATCTGAGCGTCGCTGTGCCCCTGCGGGTTGCACGCCATCGCACGTAAAAATGCCCTTGGACCAGCGGAGCCAGTGCAGCGTAGTGGAGAGGAGTACTTGGGAAGTCGGAACCCTGCCTGCCCGGGTGGTGGTGCCGCCGTGCCGGCCAATAGCTACGCCTGCACCTCTACGACGTCCACCCAGTTAGCAGTACATCAGTCGAACAACATCTATCCATTGTTCGACGTGGACATGATCGAGTGGATCAAGAGTTTGTGCTGCGTAAAATTTGCTGGTTTTCAACACATCCGATCTACAGAAGCAGCCCATGAACAAGCTCAGGAGCTGACCTGTTATTCAGCGAACTTAACTGAAAACTAAACACGACAGCGCTCAACTGAAACTGTCGAGTACTGACTAAAACTGTTTGTCAGTTTTGCAGTTCAGCATCCATCCTTCACGACAGATCATGGGTTAACATGTTCACTTGCCAGCAGAGGAAATTTTGAATGGAAGTGTATCTATACTATCTATGTACGTGTCTACCCATGTTTTTTTTACTGTATCTACCCATGTATGTTGGAGGTGTCGGGGATCCATGCTTGTTCCCGTGCTATGTACGAACGTGCTCTCTCCGTTTTTTAATATAAGATGTTTTAGCTATTGCACAAATTGGCTAGATACACATGAAAATGAGTGAATATGGACACTAAAATGTTATACAAGATAGCAAGAAACGACGAAAAGCGGAACGATCAAACCAACGGGGACACGAGATTTTAACGTCGAAAACCCCTCCACACAAAGGAGAGGAAAAAACCACGGGCGTCAGCCAGCAATACTTCACTATATCGGTGTGAAGTTACAAACGTCAGGTGTTTACAATGTGTGGCTTACCCCAACAGGCGACTTTTATAAAGTGCAAAAATCCTAAGTCGGTTACCATCCGACTCGGACACGATCAGTACCGTACCGCGGGGGCGGTCGCCCCCGCATCCCCCACGAGCGCAGAATATGCCAAACTCTTCTAGATTAATCATCAATAATAGTAAGCATATAACGAGCACCACCATATGAGGGCTTACGTGATGGCCCCCAAACATCAGCATGTACATAATCAAGTGTAACTTAACTCTCATGTGATCACCAAATATGCAGTGTTCACAGAATTGCATCTTAACCAAACTGCAGTCATGCATCAACTCTCTCTTGATCAATTCTGCTATACCAAGTTCGCTCATGTCTCCAAGACGCTTATGCCAGAGGTTAGTTTTATTTGCGTCATCATGAGAAACAGTATCAACAGTATAAAACGCTGCCTCTAAGAACATATAACTTAGCAGAACTCATATCACCAACCATAGTAATGAGATAAGCTTTTGATACCTTCAGGAGTCTGTTCCCGCCGGTATACTTGTACCCGTCACAATCAAGGGTACTGAGCGAAATCAAATTTCTCGCCATGGTTGGTATGTGCTTCACGTCCGTCAACGTACGTGCATGCCATCATGGGTCTTGATCTGAACTGATCCAACGTCAGCAATGGTGCATTGCTGGTCGTTCAAATTTCTCGCCATGGTTAGTATGTGCTTCACGTTGATGTCATGCCATCATGGGTCTTGATCTGAACTGATCCAACGCCAGCAATGGTGCATTGCTGGTCGTTCCCCACACGCGCAAAGTCTCCAGTCTGCACTAACTCATAAGAACTGAACCAATCTTTGTTACAGCAAACATGAAAATAACATGCAGAATCTAGAATCCATTCATCCTGACGTGAAACACATGCAGCTAAAACAGCAAGGCATTCGCCATCAGAACTACCATCAACAACAGCAGCCTCACTGGTATCATTACCTTCATTATTTTTCTGTTGGTAAGTACCTTTTCTTTTCTCCTTGTTTTGCAGCTTTCAACAGTCATCAATGATGTGTTTCGTCTTCTTACAATACCTGCAGAACTTATCACGGCCTTTAGACTTTGAGCGACCTCTGTCGCCCTTGCTCTTGTCTCTGTTGTTGTTGTAGTTGTTGTTGTCTCGCTGTTGAGGCCTTCCACGGACCTACAAAGCATCACCCTTCGAAGAGGATGACTCATCCTTCTATACCATACCCTTCATCTTTTCACCCGTCATGAGGGTCTCATAAAATTCAGAGGTGGTTAGTTCATCACGACAAAGCAGTATGGTATCACGGAAATTTGCACAGGAATTTGGCAGCGAAACTAGGAGTAAGAGGGCTAGATCTTCATCCTCATATTTTACCTCCATCGACACTAGGTCGGAAACGATCTCCTTGAAGATCGATATGTGATTCATAACAGAACCACCTTTTTGCAACTTGTGCGAGAACAACTTCATCTTCACATGCATCTTGTTGGTAAGATCTTTGGACATGCAGATCGACTCCAGTTTAGCCCACAGCGCAGTTGCGGTTTTCTCCTGTAGAACTTCTTGCAGGATATCATTAGACAGATGCAGTTGAATAAGAGATGTAGCCTTACGGTCTTTTCTCTTCTCATCGGCGGACCACTCGGCCGCCGCCTTATCGCCGAATTTCTCCAGCGCTTCGTTAAGATCATTGGACTATGCGAGGATCGCACGCATCTTGACCTGCCATAACGAAAACCTCGTCTTGTAGTCCAGCAACGGTAGATCAAACTTCATCGATGCCATCCAAAACCCTAATCTGAAAACATATCTGAAACAGGGGCTCTCATACCACTTGTTATACAAGATAGTAAGAAACGACGAAGAGCGGAACGATCAAACCAACGGGGACATGAGATTTTAACGTGGAAAACCCCTCCAAACAAAGGAGAGGAAAAAACCACGTGCACCAGCCAGCAATACTTCACTATATCGGGGTGAGGTTACAAACACCGTGGGTTTACAATGTGTGGCTTACCCCAATGGGCGACTTAAAAGATGTATTTATAGGGTGCAGAAATCCTAAGTCGGTTGCGATCTGACTCAGACACGATCCATACCATACCGCGGGGGCTACCGCCCCTGCACCCCCGCGAGCGCAGAATAGGCCGGTGGGCTAAGCCTCCGTCGACGGGACTCCGCTTCGCTCCGAAGTTAGCCGCTCACTTCACATCGTCATATGAATTTGGATCACCATAAAACAACATAAAACATGTCGAGGACATTGTCGAGTCGTCAGTAGTCGGGGAGGATTGCTTCTTTGGTTGTTTCTCTCCTCAGACTCCTTGTTGAAAAATTGTTTTCCCTTTATAGAACAAATTTTATTTCTTGAATGTGGCTTTCCCTTTCAAAAGACACTCAGGCTAAACTCTACTAAGTTAGTAGTGTCCGGCAGTACAAATATGGTGCAGAGCATAGATGAATTACACTAGCGTCACGATCTGATCTTCTAACCTTCCTGCAGTTCATTACGAAGGGACACTTGCTGAAACTGGCGAAGTGTTCCACACTACTCACGAAAACCACTCTGTGTTCTCGTTTAAAATTGGAGAAAGAGTCTGTCATTAGGGCAAATGGTCTGGCTGTGAAAACTATGAATGTGAATGGTTTGCCTAATCGCTTGCACCTTGTGATCATCTCTTGAGGCATCTTGGTGATGATTATGTTGTTTTCTTGTTCTGTTAGGAAACTGAATATGGGAGAGGTTGCGAAGATCACATGCAAGCCGGAATGTGCCTATGAAGCTGCAGGTTCGCCACCGGAGTATATCTGCTGCTACTCTTTTTTTCGCTTGTCAATATTAACATCTTTGTCTCACAAGGGAGGGTAAGAGAAGCAGCTATGTTTTTTTGCACTCAATACTCATATTTTAGGTTCAGTTAGAGCATACAGGCCGAGGAAAGGGTCGAGCGTTGGGAGCGTGTCCGAAGAGAAAACTAGGCTTGAGTATGACCACTAAACTTTTTCCATTCAGCACGTGTTAATTTAGTCTGCATATTCTGAGTATCTGATGGAACTTCCCAAAACGGAAGATGTTTCATTCTTACGGAAAGGTTAAATTTAATAGGAATTGACGTATTGTATGTTAAACTGAGTAACCAAGATTTACATCTTAGTTTGGTAGTCGATTAACAAGTGTTCTGCTGGCAAATATTGATGTTACAGGGACCTAAGGAGGCAGCGGGAGACAGTTGCTGGGGCCAAAGTTGAAGGGTGGAAGCGAAAGCAACATCAGGTTTCAGAATACAGGTCATGAACCTGTCGACAGCGCTTCCTCATTAGATGTGCATCTTTGGTGCTGCAGTAATCCAGGTAAGGCACTACTAAGATAAATAAACTATACAGATGAGTTTATGTCTTCTGTTTCAGTGATCATAGCAGCTTTGCAGCCAAAACAGCTACTCGACAACACTTTCAGATGTGTCACAGCATGCTCTTGAGAGGTTTCACAGATAATGATCCACATGGACGTGTGCATTAGCCATCGGATCTGACTGTCTTGTGAAAAGCATGCCCAGCACGTATATGCATTCACATATTTGCAGACAGAATAAGACGCCCATTTCAGAACAATTCTATACAAATTTGAGTATTTCTGTTGTCCCTATGACCTGACAACACGATACATGAACTTCCCAAGAAGAAAAAACAGTACAGGCATTTACATTACAGGAGATCAGTCTTTTAGTCTTCAGTTCTGGCTTTTGTGTAGACCACTCCAGATTTACAGAGTCATCGGTTACTTTGGTCATCAGGTATGTCAAAAATAGAAAGGAACAACTAAACTAAGTTATGTTTTTCTAACTTGAGTATATCCTTCGAGCCTGGAGGGAATACTCTTGAAGCTCCTCCACATGTATCTTACACTCACACATTTGGTCCCCCATTACTCAATGCAAAACTTTTCAAGCCATTGACAAATGCTCAGCTGTTTTGAATGGTGCTGTGGACAGTGGAATATCATATGATGTGCGGAATCGAATGCCATTGCCTATGTTCCTTGATATAGGGCAGAGCCAGCACAAGATATTGGGGCCCAGCACCTGTTATAGGGGGAATGCCAAGAAACAAATAGTCACTTATGTTACATGGCTCCTATTATACTTTATTTTACAAATTAAGAAGCATACTAAAGTACGAAAACCGGGTGCAGATTTTTGGCACATTCAGGCATATGCACCGATTATCAACTACTTGCACTTGGAACATTTCGAAAAAGATTGTAATATTCACAATTTGGATTGTATGAGCACTAGCAAAAAACTGTGGCAAAATATGAACTCGTGCTAACATGTGTATATTGATATTCCATGAAAAAATCCTCTAGCCAAAAGGCGCTGAGCGGAGCAAAACTCCTAGTGGTCAACTGCACTCATCGCTTTAATCCTTCAGAAAAGAGAAAAACGGTGGTACGCTCAATTAGCGCCTAACGCTTAATTAAACCTTCGAGATAGCAAGAATCAGTGGTGGTCTGAATTTTGCTTCAAGCAATATGCAGACATCAATGGTACTCCAGTTTTTTTTCATTTTCTTTTTGTTCTAAAATACTCCTTCTGAATGGACAAATAGAAAACACCGTTAGGGACTCATGGTCTTAGAGAGGGTAGCACCAAATTTATTTTTGTGTGCTTGTTCTCAGTGGGGGAAAGGTGAACTACAGTGCTATAAAGATTTTTTTTTCTCAAAAGGCACTTACATCATTGCATGGGAACATACCACAATGCTAAAGTCTTCGCGGCACAGGTAAAAGAGAAATGATGGAAATAACTCTTACCGCAATAATATTATGATAGACTCCAAGATCATATGGATGATGGTAAAGATTTCCAGCCTTTTCTGCCAACCACATTGCCCTAACTCCTTCATGGTACTGCAAACCACCAACATAGCTAGCATTATAGATATACATACAATGAAGTCCTCAAAAGACAAGGGATCCTATTTTTCAAACCTCGATAGTAGTTTTATTATGCAAGATGAGGTAAACATGCCAACCCAAAAGAATTGTCGTGGACAATGCTATTGGAGTTAGAATGACACCGCAAATAATCTGCAGTTTTGTAACATTCTTGTGTTAGTTATTCAGAAGGAATAATTTAGTCGCCATTTTATATGCTCGTAACTGGAATAACTATCTCAAGCTACTTACTATTGATGACCTTGGGGATTCACTGCCTGATTGTTCATCTTTAGGCGCACTATGCACAACACCCCCAATTATGAGAGCCTGATACAAATTTGAATCTTCTCAAAACAAATCTCCAAGCATAGTCGCTAAACTAAATCAAGGATATCAAATTACCATGGAATAGAGGCTTGCGGTTGCAACATACATCACAAAGACTACGAAAATCTTGTAATTCTCGTGTCCAACACAATTGTTAATCCAAATGCAGTGATGATCCTGCATCAAAAAAGTAGGATAAATGTGCATAAGAATCACAAAGTAGAAATAGGGCCTCAAAATATTAGTACCAATCAGCACCATTCTTAGAATGCATCTCTTGCAGACACGACAATGATGCGCACGAGGAGGTTTATAATGAGAACACTTCTGGCAATATCTCAAATCACCACCCTGCAATGATGCACACGAAAAGGTTTATAACAAGATCTCGTTGAACAAATTAAGTCGGGAAGCAAAATCAAGTTTATTCTATTGTACATTACTAACTTTGTTATGGGGAAGAAGGCATATATATTTTGTCCGAAGTCAAATAATGTAAAGTACATTCACAATCTATCTTAAAAGAAGTGGTTTGGCATTATAGATGTTGATAGTTTTTTTATAAACTTGATCAAACTTTACATTGCTTAAATTTGGACAATTTATACGCTATCTTTTAAGGAATGGGGGGAGTAGCAAACAATCGCATGGCCTTCAATAGTGAATGAAGTGGAGTATCCACCTAGTCCTATTTCAGTATCATAGATTGGACATATTTACCATATTTTCAGAAAAAGGTACACTAGTTAAGTATGCTACCTACCTTTATCTGAAATCCTAGCGGAATTTCTAAGAAGATATGATCCCAACAACCGAGGGTTTTTGTTGTTTGCAACACTTGAGGTTATTTTAGAGCTTCGGGGTTCCAAAATTTTCAGAATCTAAATAAACCTTGTGGTCCGAAAAGAAGTAGTATCAATATAATTGTAGCCACTGAATCATGGCAACAGACAAAAGCAAAACACAGATATGCAATATCTTTTCTTGACATGAGTAAATCCACGACTAAAAACAAAGCAACGCCTCCTATTCAATGGATGTGAGTGCTTAGGCAAGGCCCAGTACACGATAATAATACACTCAGTGAAAAATCTATTACAATTAATTATGTTTGGCATTTGATTCAGTGCTATTTTGAAGTTTACCAGATCCAGTAAGCTAAGGTTGCCAAACCCATTGCATATGATATATATGCAGATACAAATCCCACCATTTACAAAGCACTCTGCATGCAAGAAAGACCTACATTTTGTGCTCAGGCAGAGATTATTTATAAATAACAACAGTGCTCAATACAAGATCCTACACTATTTCTTATCCCACCTTCACTTGAAAATGACTACATTTATTCACATGATCATACTAATAAGTACAGCCAGGGGCCGATCCACGTTGGGTCAGGGTATACGCACAAGTTTTGGCAAAAGATAAGTAATTAAACAGCTGCATTTAGTATATAATAAATACTACAGATACACAAAAAATATATATAAACAGTTTGCTGTTACACCAGTCTGTAATGTCCCCGCCATACAGATCCCAAGATACAGAGGCAAGAACAACATGATATAGATGAAGAGGAAAATTGAGATGGGAAGAGAGAGCAGTTGAGAGAAGATTCAGGTTTCTCTTTCCATTTCATGAGAGCTAAAACAAAGGGATTATATGTTTATTACTTTTCCATTGGTTCTTTGGTATGTTGTGGCCCATTGTCCTCTTCTTTAAGACAAATCAACTTCAATAACTTTCCGACGCCCTTTGGAAAAAATTGGGGTGGCCCCGTGCTGGTATGATGTGTTTCAAAGTGGCGAGGAGCAACGCGCTTCTTCAAATAGTGCTAACTCTAATTGCTTCTATAGCTTTATTGCCAGAGTTTTACTAAACTATATGAAAAATAAGCAGAAAAGTGGGGCATGGGGTTAATAATTTAATGACTGTTGTGTTGCAGCAGTTGAGTTTGAATTAATTGTTCATGTTCGGACCGGTTAGTGGTGACACCATTCATGGGGAGTATCTAGGTTCAAACGCATGGAAATTCTTCCTTTTAATATACTTATATGTACTGTTTAATAATTATTATTCTGACATGTATTGTTTTAAAATTAATCTGACATTTGTCGACAGTTTGGACTGTGCTATTCATTGTTTCCTGGATTTCGATGTTTTATCTAAAAACACAACGTGGAAGACCCATGCTGAAAATCCTGGGCCCGCCGCTGAGTATCAAGACTGCGCTAAAAATGGTAAAGAAGCGTTCCGCTCTAGTTCCAAACCGCACTGACAGAATCAATGACTCACTAGATCTTGCTAGCAGGCAATGCTCTAAATCCAAATCCAGTACCCCACTTTCGTTGCTCAATTCTGCAAACCAGTCACACCAAAGATCCAATCTTTGCAGCGAGATCTGGTGGGGGCGTACCAGGTGCAGGAAGGGGCGTACCTTACGCTTGATCTCGTGGACGGGGGTCTCCGCGTCCTCAACGTCGGGCACGAAGGCCGGCGGCACGCGTCCCGGGTCGCGCGTGATGGCGACGGCGTAGGTGGCGACGCAGGCGAGCGAGAGCGCGGTGTACGCCGCGGCGTTGGCGACCCCCGCCGCCGTGGCGAGCCCGAGCCACGCGGGGATCGCGAGGAACACCGTGGTGTAGTAGACGTAGGCGATCGCGGCGAGCACCGAGATTATCGGCAGCGTGACGTACCCCTGCTGCTGCCCCGCCATCGGTCCGTCCGGCCGCCTACCGCCGCCGCGCCTCTTCCGCCCGGCCGCGCGGGAAGGGCATTCCGGGGGCAGGGGAGGGGCGAGAGCCGCGGCGAGCTGAACTGGAGCAGCAGCTCAGCTCGCTGGCGTTTGACAGGGAAAAGAGCTTGCCGGTCCGGTTCGGTGTGGGTGCGATGCGATGGCCGGCAGGCGGCGGCAGGCAGGAGCGAGTTGGAGTTGGTAGGCAGTGGACGTCCGGAGCGTGGCGTGGTGCGTCCATGTGGTTGCCGGAGACACGTCGGGATCTGGCTTTTGCGTAGCCGTGCCGTCAGGGCTGCAGGTGTTGAACAAGGTTTGAGTCCAAAATCATTTCGTCACACTACTGCTCCGTGCCCGTGCTCTGAACGGCCTGTGAGTGTCTAGAGTTTATTAATCCCCATCCACTAAGAAAAGATGGCAGATAACACCAAACTTTGTGGCACTTGTTACACATGACACAGAAATAAAACCTCTTTTACAGCAGGCTATACATTTTTGTCTAATTAGTTGCAGTCAGCCCAAAAAATGATTAAACTTAGTCAGCCCAAAAAATGATTAAACTTGATTTTGGATCAATTATTTGCAGCTAACACGAGATTTTGTGACACTTGTCCATGTAACAAAATAAAATTGCTTTTGTGCAACATGGCATATATTTTTCTCTAATAAGTTACACATAAGTCAAATAAAAATAAAACGATTAATCTCGGTATTTGGATAATTACTTGCAGCTGATCCCATGAGTTGTGTCAGATATTGTACTCCTTTCGATTCATAAAAAGCGTCGCCCATCTAGTACAAAGTTATTACAACCTTAGTACAAAATGGGCGACACTTTTACGAATCGGAGGGAGTATCAACACACACATATATATGTATATATATATATAAGCTTTTTCAAGAAATTCATGTTTTGTCTAATTAATTACACCTAACCCAAATCAATCGATTAACCTTGTTAAGGCACTCCAGCTCTCTCGGCGGCACGCCACATCACAACAACTCCTGATGTACCATAAAATATGGTGCCTTGTAAAGAGAATTGAAAATTTATTTCCATGATTAGTGTAACAACTGACATAAAGGCTGGTGTTACTTACAAAAATTAACACAAAACAAGATTGATCGGTATATTTGGGCTACATGCAACTAATTAGACAAAAACATGTGGTTTGCTGTAAAAAAGATTTTGTTTATGTGTTTTATGCAACGAGTGCTATAGAGGGTGGTGTTTGCTGCAATTTTCTTCATCCACTAAGGAGGGGTATTGTTTTGTGTATTGAAGAAAATAAATAAACTAGAGTTTGAAGAATTATGAGAAAGAGTGGGGATAAAACAGATTAAATGCAATAGAACCCGTCCCCACCCACGAGTGGATCTCGTCACCGGCCACACCCCTAGCCCTACCGCCAAATCACGTCTCGACAGAGCCTTCTACACTGCAGCTTCGCAACGGTGTCTCGGGGAAGGATGGGGTGCGGAGCCGTCATGCGGTTTTCCGACTGCTAAAAGATAAGGCGCATGAGGAAGAAGATGAGCATGTCCCTGCCGCAACCGCTAGCCAACCCAGCTCCACCATCATTACCAACGGCCAAACGCCCTCGTCTTACTCAAACACTCATTTTGAGACTTTACAATGAACCCGGTGCTGACGAGGTCAGATGTTTCGTACCAAAGACTTAAAAGGCTTTGGAATATTATATGCCACTTTGATCTCTTCGATATCATGAGAAATATTTCAGGTTTTAATGCGACGACCATTAGCGCAGTTTAATCAGAGGTGTGCTATGGAATTATCCAGCAGATGTAATTAACCGGGTGGTCTTCCGAGGCTGCGGAAACTTGCAACTACGCGGTCGTTGATTCAAGTCAGATGTTTATCAAAGGCGCAATATTTGTAATTGTGGGAAACGGCCAGTGTAATTATGCAAGAGACTGTTAATTAAATTCAGAGTTCCCTGATGATGTGTTGTGTACTTTCATTTATTTTATATACTTATGTATAATGGCACACCCGGAATAGTTTTATTCACCTACACATCTCTTCTCATCCATGACAAGAATGTTGGTAAGCACCCGGAAACCCAAGAATATGATGAAATTTTATAGATCATGCGATGGCATGGAGTTAGATTTGAGGCTAAATGCGGTTACTGCAAATACAGTAGCTTTGATTTTGGTACAGATTGACGACTTGTTGATGGTTTAGTTTACCTTCGCAAGTATCCATGGTGATCTATTTTTTGATCTACTTGATGATGTGTAGGTTGCATCAGTCGGATCATGTATATGGTGTTTGTCAATTGCCATTGATGTCGATGATTAAGCAGGATTCGTGCTCATGACTCATGCTGATAGGCGTGGCTAGAGTACGCCTTGCTGACTCGTTGCTTCACCCATATAACTTGCAAATTAGATTTTGCCGTGAAAATCAAGTGAACAATTAGTGTCAATGCTAAAAATGTATGTTGTACAAGTTTCTACATATATGATTACCTAGTAGTGTAAACTAGAAACCACTATTAAGATTTCTTATATCCTACACTTTAGTGATCTCAACCACTGTTTAAAATATCGGTCAATATCAAGATTTATCGCTTATCAGTGTCTGACCGATAAGATAAATTGACCAATAAGTCGACCGAATACCGATAAATCGGCCGATATGCCGATAAATCGGCCGATTTAACCCTTATCCTTATCATAGGTCGACCGATAAGTTTTCGATAAGCGATATCCCAACATTGATCTCAACTATGGTAATTAAGAATATTAAGATACACACACAGAACCACACGCGCACAACAATATACACAATCAACACTATATAGTTTGTGTAATCATCAAAAACAATTCAAGAATTAATCTTAGAAAAAATGTAGATTAGATTTTTTTCACAAAACTATTGTATAATACAATGAAATACATTACAACGGTATAATAGAAACATATACTAAAATGAAGTAACAACATTGTGTTGCTAATTGTGCAAAATATGTGAATTAACTATTAAAATATATAAGTTATAAATGTATAAATGTTTAGTGTAAAATTAATTTAAGTTTCCTGTGGTTGGCAATCTTCACGGCAACTCCGCAACAACGTCTCGGGGAAGGGTGGGGTCCGGAGTCATCACGTGGTTTTTCTGACTACTAACGATAAGGCACCGGAGGAGGATGGGCACGTCCCTGCCGCCACTGCCAGCTAAATTGTATAGCTCCGCCTGAAACTACGCAATAGTCGATTCAGGTCAGATGTTTATCAGAGGAGCAATATTTACAATTGTGAGAACCAATCAGTGTAATACCACAAGAGAATATTAATGAAATTCATAGTTCCCTGATAATGTGGTGTGTCCTTTCATTTATTTTGTATACTTGTGTATAGTGGCATACCCGGAATAGTTTTATTCACCTACACTTCCCTTCTCATACATGACAAAAATGCTGGTAAGCACTTGGAAGCTCAAGAATAGGATGGAATTTATAGATCATGTGACGACATAAGTAGAAGTCCCATTATTCATGCATTAGGATGACATGGAGTTAGACTTGATGCTAAATGCGGTTGCTGCAAATATATTAGCTTTGATTTTGGTACAGATTGACGACTTGTTGATGGTTTAGTTTACCTTCGCAAGTATCCATGGTGATCTATTTTTTGATCTACTTGATGATGTGTAGGTTGCATCAGTCGGATCATGTATATGTTGTTTGTCAATTCCCATTGATGTCGATGATTAAGCAGGATTCGTTTGATATTACCAGCAAACACCCTAAGAGCATCTCTAACAGAGACCTCAAACCCGTGGAAAACCTTAATGCCTTGTTTGGATGCACGAATTGGGGCTTGGAATTGAAATGGAGTGGGAATACCAAAACCAAGATGGAAATGAAATGGCCTCCGATTTCAATTATGTTGTTTGGGTATGCATTATATTTGCCCTTAAAATCAAAGGGTGACACCCAATTCCATTTCCAGTTTGGATGTATAAACCACAGAATTGAATGTTATTTTGATTTTGAACAGTATAAACTTATCTGCGTGTGTACGCTCATGTGCTAAGTGCAACCAGATCAAAATTATGCATGCGTGTTTATACATAGAAGACCAAATCAATCATGGGTATGTGTTTACATATGAGCACGTAACAACATTAGAATTATCCAAATATTGTTGAAAATACAGTATGTAGATAATTTTCAAGTACGAACATCAAACATGCATGATAATTTTGTTCTTGAACACCTCAAACAAATTTATGGATAATAATTTTGTCTCTAACAAAAATAGCTCAAAGCGGGTAGTCCTCGGCATAGTAGTTCATAACACAACCATACTGATAGCAACCATCAAGGCAATGTCAAGAGCCATGGCTTCCTGAAGTTCTCAGGGAGTGTCATGAGTGCTTCAAACAAGCGCTCATTGACGATAAGCTTCCCATAAACCCTCAGCATCTCACAATCCTCCAAATCTGGTATCTTCTTTAGTGCATCAAGGATTTCTGTTGGAGGAGTCACCTTTGGCATAGGAAGTGGCTCGGCTGACTTCAAAGCATCATCAAAATAAGTACTCATCTGCCCCATAATGCACAAGATAGCATCTGAAGTGTGTTGCCTCTTCTGAGGCACCTCAGGAGTGTCTTCGGATGCCGGTGTGTCTTGTTCTTGAATGCCTCGAGCACACTCCCCTGCTGACTTGGCACCTCCACCATTTGCGTGGTCTTTTGAATATATAGTCTTAATCTCTTCCCAGTTCCTCACTACCTTGTTCTTGTAGCAACCCGCTTCCTTGTTAGCCTACATAATAAGCTTTTATATGTGAGAGATGATAGTAAAGTTGTATCAGTAAGCATAACATAGTTTTACTTTTAAATACCTCCACATATCGAGACCACGCTTCATCACTTTCAACCGACACCATGTTATTTTCCCAATCCCATCCAAAGCCACTCTGAGCAAGCATCTTGCTAATGATCTCATAATGCTTGTCAAACGTTTTAATTCTTGTTGTTATCTTGTCCTTGTTGATGACAACATCACATGTCTCCTTCACATGCTTAATGCATGCATTATACACATGTGGCTTCCAACCATTCTGGCAATGGTCACCATTGTTGTGATGCTCAACAAGAACAGCCAACAATGCTGAATCCATTTCAGGAGTCCATGTAAGGTACACCCTACTATATTTCTTTGCTTTTGGGCCAGCCGCCATTCTACAAATAAAGTACATAGATGTGTATAACATGAAGGACATAAGAGCATGGTATAACATATATATTAGTTTGCAGATCTACAATATGCTTTCACACAAAATCCAGCCTAAACACGCCAACAATCTACTCAATTGCTAGTTCTCTACTCCATCAATAGTTCTGCGTGCGTCACTAGGTATTCAGCAAACATTTCATCAGCAAATTGCTGCCTAAAATTGGACCATGCAGTAGTTTGTTGGACACTTCTAATTAACGTAGCATCATCTTGTTCAGAACCCATAGCTGCTAGTTCAGCGTCGATTTCCGTCATCAACAGATCATCCCGCATGTGTTGCCTATCCCTTGCATAGTTGTGTAAAACACACCATGCATCAATAATCTGAATCTGTAAATATTTAATTAATAGTCAGCTGATGTGGTTTATTATAAACGATGTTAAAACCATATGGACTCTTGTTACCTGGTCCTCTATGCCAAAGAAAGAACATGAACGCAGGATGGCTCATTTTTTCTTTAACAAACCAAAAGTTCTCTCCACGACATTTCTTGCACGAGCATGGCGCAAGTTATACAACTCTTTTTCATTTTGTGGCCTTTGTTGGCTTGCAACCCACTCTTTCAAGTGGTACCGAGTGGATCTAAATGGAGATAGAAATCCAGGTCCATTGGTATAGCCAGCATCGACTAGGTAGTACTTCCATATTTGTCAAATAAATAAGTTAGCTAACAAATAATTATGAGAAAAATAAAACCAAGAGAAAGAGCCGTACCCTATGGTACAACAAATGCATCTTGGTGGTCATTTCTCATAGCATCTTTTAGCACTCGCGAATCTGATGCCGAGCCCTCCCAACCAGGTAGAACATAGAGAAATTTCATGTTCCAGTCAACCACACCTAGCATGTTAGTGGTGATATCTTGTTTTCTGTTCCTATACCTTCCTTTGTCAGTAGCATTAACAAACACAGCAATATGGCACCCATCTAGTGCTCCAAGTGCATCACCAAACCACTGCCACTTGTAATCATTGGGAGGGTTGACAGAAGGATCGGGAAGCTTGATAAACTCCCCGGATAGAGATAGGATGGCTGATAACACAGTTGAGAAGTGCCTACTGAGAGTCTCTAAAGATCGTTGGTAAGTGCCACCCAACATTCTCAATTTAATTTCATGTCCAACAACTTGTAAGAACATAGCAACATTCTCTTGTACTGTCACATATATGCTATCTTTCAGACCGCACTTCTCACGTAACATAGCGCAAAGATCATGAAAGTTTCTTTTAGTTAGGCGAAACTTATCGTAGCAAGTTACATCGGACCCATCATATGTGTTTTTCAAGATGTACATCCTAAATGCAACCTTCTCCTCATCATCAGCTACAGCAATACATGACAACTCGAAATATTTCTTTGTCAACAATATCCGTTTTCTTTTTCTTCTTCTGTTCTCTTCAGTGATGCTAGCAACCAACTCTAGTTGAGACATGATTAAGCTACATACACACCATTTACAAAATGAATTATCCAAACCACATGCATAGATATTCAATTAAAACTATATGAACAAATACGTATGCAAAATCACTTAGCACATATGTACGCAAATAATATATGAGTCAACAAAATTTAGCTCTTTACCTCCAAACTGTCTCACAACGTACTACTTGCACGATCAATCTGCAATGAAAACAAGGCATAAAATAAGCCACAAAAAATATTGATCATACACAGTACCGTAGCAAGGATATCTCCAAGTCCCGGGCCAACACTCTCGCTACGCTGCAAAGCAGTCAACGAAGCAAGTAGCAGCCACGCCCCAGGCCATGGTCATGGTAGCCTGGGTCTGGCTACGCCTCTGATCATAATCAGATGAGCACGATCTAGGGTTTATGGTAGAGGGAGCTCGTGAGGGGGCCGGGGCGCCTACCTCTGGGCAGGGCCAGAAACGAGGGACGGGATGCCAGAGGGAGCCGAGGCTACAAAAGAGATGGGAGATACTCTGTAGTACCTTGCGCCGCCGGCGGACGCCCTGGGAGTCGGCCTCGCTCTGCTCGCGATCAAGTTTCTCGGGAGGGCGGCGACGAAGACTCGAACTCGAGGCGAAGCGAAGGGGTACGGGGGTGGAGGCCTCGCTCGCTTCCCCTAGTCTCACGAGGCGCGGAGGTCGGCGTGGAATTGGAGTCTGTTTCCACGCCAGAATACAAAGACCAGCCAAACAGTGGAATTCGGGATTGCCAATTCCAAATAGCCAATTCAGAGCCCCAATTCATACGTCCAAACAAGCTGTAAAACTCCGACGAGTTTGAGGGTGTTGCCATTTTTTGGCCCATAGCAGAGCCCGTGAACGCGAACCGGACCTGAAACGCGATAAGGGTGACCGTAGATTTCCTCCGCCAGTCGGTATACATGCTGGGATCGTCGTTATTCCCATTTCGCAAACCCTATCAGCCGCCGCCGCCAACGACGAGCAATCCCCCCCTCCTGCCCCACCTTAATCTCCGGCGAGCAATATGCGACCGGAGACGTTGACGAGGGTGTAACTCGACAAATCTCAGGGTTGTGCACCCCGGGTTGATTGAGGGGGAGAGAGAAGAGCGTTGGTGATCACGACGGCTGACAAGCGGGGAATTTACCCAGGTTCAGGCTCCCGGAGGATAACACCCTACTCCTGCTTGTCTGTTATTGATGGCGAGTTGCGATTACAATGGCGGCGAGATTACGATCTCGCTAGGGTTTGTGGTGGTAGCTATTGGTGTGTCCTCTGGGACGAGTAACCCTCCTGGCTTTATAGGTAGCCAGGTCTCGGGTGGTCGGTATCGATGGTAATTACAGATATGGCAGGTTATGAGACCTAATCGACTTGGACTGGGTTACACGGTACCCCGAGTGGGCCTTCCATGGGCCTTCTCCATCTTGGCGCGGCCCAAGTAGCCTCATCGTGGGCTTGTCGAAAGGTAGCCCCACGTCAGTAGCCCCCGAGTGCTTGGTCGAATCGTAGAGTCGGCCAAAGGACTTCTTCCTCCTGGGCGCGACACCGGATTGCTTGTTCTTGAGTTCGCACTCGTTTTCTTCAGTCGAACAGGACACTCCCGATGGGAGTAATCTTCTGCAGTTGAATTACTTCTCCTTGGCCTTCGTGTGAAGCTTGCTTCTATTCGACCCGTGGGCTTACTTCCAGATGGATTCGGCTGTTTGAGCTTACTCGATTTTTTGTGCCACCCGAATGATTGTTTCGGGTTCTCGGATCAGCAGTATGTCCTACTTGGTTATTTTCAGCTGTGAAGCTTACTACTCGAATCGCTCAGTCGAGTTGTCGTGCTGTTTCACTTGTTCGGAGCCGTTGGCTTGATGACGTCACTGATGACGCTCCATTGCACGCCTCTGCGCCCGATGGGACGTGACGTAGCGGGGCCCACTGGCAGAGCTGACCGCGGTCAGCAGTTGTCACGTCTCCGAACTGGGCGCAAAATTTTCGCGGCACGATGATGACGCCTTGATTCCCTTGCGTAGTGGACGAAGTGGGCGGCGACGGTTGGTTTCTCCGTGTGACACGTGGACGGTTGGATGTAGCTGCTCGGAACCGTTGCTCTGTGGACGGCTGAGATGAATTTATTCGAGGCATAAGTACTGCGCTGCAGCGCAAGGGCATCATCTTCTCCAATCGTTCGCGCCTCCTTTCCTCTGCTCTCTACCATTCTTGCCACCATCCGAGCTCTGTGCTCTTTGTCCTCTCAACTGCTGCTGCCCTCCGGAGCCATGGGCAAGCCGAAGACCGCCGCTGGCACCTCCGCCGCTGCCGCCGAAGCCGGGCCGATGAAGAATCCCAACGGCGACTAGCAAAGGTCGTCTGTGAAGAAGGCGGAGCTTGAGCTCCTCCGCGCGCAGGGCCTCCTGCCACCATCGGACCAGGCCCAGGTACGCGCTCCCGGCAAAGAGGTGTACCCCGCACCCCGTGAGGGGGAACGTGTATGCTTCGTGGATTTCCTTCCGCGGGGCTTCGGGTTCCCTCTCCACGATTTTGTTCGCGGTCTCCTGTACGCCTATGGGGTTCAGATCCACGATCTGACCCCCAATGGCGTTTTGAGCATCGCGAGGTTTATTGTGCTCTGCGAGTGCTTCCTGGGATCGCACCCCACTGGGCGCTATGGAAGTCGCTCTTCCTCGTTCGCAAGAATGTCGGGAAGAGCGGGTTGACATACCCCGTGGGCGGCTTCGGAATCCAGGTGCGTGGTGATACCGCGTACTTTCAGATGAAGAAGTCTGACTCCGTCCAGGGGTGGCGGAAGAAGTGGTTCTACATCCAGTGGAACTAGGGCGGCTTGGCGCAATTCGACGGCGAGCGCGGGCTGCTGAAGACTCGCGCTTATACGCACCCGCTCGCCGAGGAGGAGAAGGAGTCCGCAAGGCCGCTGCTGAGCCTGCTGCGCAACCTCACCAAGACCCTAGGACGCGAGACGGGTGGCGTCTTCCTGATGTCCACCTTCTTCCGGCTTCGCGTTCAACCACTTGCTGCTCGGCCTCACCAGATGTGGGCGGTCGATGGCGTCGGCAACCAGCCACTCGACGACGAGGAGGTGGAAACCAAGGTGAGGGGCATCACCAACCTCCGAGCCGCGGACCTCTGCAACGTCAAATGTCCAGTCGCGGCTTACGGAGCAGCGAACCCTGTTCCTGAGGTAAGTTCTTGACTTGTTCTCTTCGTTGCTTTGTTTCTTGATTTCCTGCTTCTTGATTCGACTTGTGTCTACTTGTTTCAGGGTCGATCTCTGCTGGTCAGCCTTCCTCCTCTCCCTGAAAACGGACCCGCTGACGAGTCGAAGATTGTGGAGGAGGAGGATGACGACGACGACCTCCCGTCTGCTATCTCTCCCAACGAAGAGGTGGAAGATGATGACGACGAGGAGAAACCCGCACGGAAGAGGCAGAAGCGTCGAAGCGGCGGTGACTCTGCGACTGCTTCGTCGCCCGCTAGGGGTGCGAAAGCTGATCTAGAGGAAGCCGTCGCGACGTCTTCGGGTGTGCGGTCTCCGGGTGACTGGAACGAGCCACTGGCCCTCCTCCTGTTAGCTCTGCGCCACCACGCGAGTTCGTTCGGATGCCGTCTCTCTCCCTGGGGAGCGACGACGAATTCGAGACCATCAGGTGAGTTTCTTTCCGTCTTGTTTTTCTGATTTGCACTTTGTAGTTCCAGTCTTCGAGTTGATCATTGTATTGTTTTTGTTCCAACTGTCGTTCTGGCGATGTCAACTCTCCTCGTCGTGAAGTGGAGCACACATCCGTTCCTTCGACAAAGCTGGTGACTCGGGTGGCGATCGAGGAGCGCGCGCAGCCTGCTGGCCTTGCGTCGTCGAGTCGTGCTCCTCCTTCGGCTTCGGAAGATGTCGACCTCCTGGACCACGTAAGTCCTTTATGCTTGTACTTGTAGTCTTGCAATTTCATCAGGTGCGCGATCAGCGCTCCCGATGGGAGTAGCCCCCGAAGGTGTGGGTGACTAGTATAGTCGCCCGCAACTTTATAAATTTCTTGCTTGTGTTTCAGCCGTACTACCGCCAGCAGCTTGACGCAGCCGCGGCTTATGTTCGCCTGGAGAAGGAGAGAGACCAACTGTGTGTTTCTCTGGACCAGGCTACTAGGCGGGTTGCTGAGTTGGAGCTGAAGCTCCAGGCTCAGGCTGAGCTTGAGAGAGCCCTGCACGAGTCCCAGGAGCACGAGCGAGTGCGGGCCGCCCAGGAGAAGACTCAAGTCGACCGCCTTCTCGCGCTCGCCGGTACCCTTGGAGGTTAATTTTCGGCTTTGGCGCCTACTTGTACTTACTTTTTTCCTTGCTGACAGTTTGTATTTTGCGCAGAGAGATGCGGTGGCGCTCCTCTGGAAGGTGAAGGAGATATGCCCTAGAGGCAATTAATAAAGTGTATTCTTTATCATATCTCGTTTGTTCATAATAGTTTTTTGTGTCATGCTAGAACCGTATTAAGCGGAAACATTAATGCGGGTGTGATACGTAAACAACAAGGTCCCTAGTAGCCTCTACTAAGACTAGTTTCGTTGCGCGATTGATGATCGAGGTTTCCCGGTCATGGGGCATGGCGCCGGTCGGCAATGAGAGTCATATCGCTAGAGAGCGATGTGATGGACATACCCAGATTTGGAGAATGTAGTCGTTACGCCTTTGACCGTGAGATCAACTCTTATTGTTATTCCCGGAAGATACTTTGATTGCACCAAACGTCGTATCTTATTTAGTATGACAATAACGGTGATACTTTTGGGTATCGGAAAGGAGTAGTTGAGACGAGGGGTCAAGAGCGGGATTTGCCAGTCCGCATAGCAGGATAGATACTCTCGGGCCCACTCGGTGAGATCATGTCTAATGAGTTTGCAAGCATGTGACTAGGTCACGGAGACATGAGATCATGAACGAGTAGAAGATAGCGTCGTCGATAACGAGGTCGGGATTAGGTATGGAGATATCTATGGAACGACGCTCGGACGTGCTAAGTATCGCTATGGCAAAAGGTCTAAGACTTTACGTTCAGGTTTGATAGATGAAAGTCATTCGTTATATCTCAGGGATTAATTCATGGGGTCCAGGCCTACGAGTTAGTCGTTGATCATTGAGGAGTCTTGATCATACCTGATATTATATCGAACCGCTAGGGTAACACACTTAAGGGGTTTCGACAAGACAACCGGAAAGGAAGGAGATCACCGGGAGCGTCCCGGGAGGGGTCCGATGGAGATCGGGCAGCGCCGAAAGAGCTAGGAAAAATTATATATATTACGTTTGATATTATTTAGTGTTATTAATATGCAAATATGATTTTATATATTTATTTTCGAATTTATTTAGGCAGATTTCCCTAAATGGGTCTTCCGGACGAAAGAAGACCCAAGAGGGGGGGAACCCCCTTGGGAATTCGGTGGGGGCATGGAGGCCGGCCTAGGTGGGCCAGATGGGGCCCACCAGGGGGCCGGCGCACCCTCCTTGGCCGAACCAGGCTGTGGGATAGTCCTACATTGCCTGGCTGGCAAGGTAGGCTCCCCCTGGGAGCCTATATAAAAAGGGGCACCCCCAGCCTTTTAATTCACCAATTAATTCCCGATTTCTCTCTCGATCTCGTGGTTCCCAAGTTGGAGCCGCGCCGAGCAGAGCAAGGGGATCTCCTCCACCATAGCCCGCTGCCGCGCTGCTGGTGTTCCGGTCCAAGTCTTCCGCTGCTCGTCCTGGACTGGAGCTTCGGAGGCCGTCGTCTCCATCGTACGTGTGCGACTCCCTGCGAGGTGATGCGCTAGCAGTACTCGGAGGCCTGCTTCCTCTACATGACCTTGAGGTCGGCTTCGTCGGTCTACATCGACAACGTTTGTGCGGGAACGTAATCCCCGCTTTCGGTCTACAAGGGTACGTATTCCGATCTCCGTTCGTACTACTATATCTGCATAGAATAGATCTTGGCATGCTTTTAGGATAACGTCGGTAGGAAATTTTTTGTTTTCTGCACACGATCCCCTTCAGTGGTATCAGAGCCGATCTATCGTAGATATAGCTGTACGCTGTTAGAACCCGTGCTCTGCACGGGGGCACCGTTCCTGTTATTTGCTACCCTCTAGCGTGCACTTGTGTATTCCAGCGGCATTAAGTTGATGAAGCGGCCCGGACCGACTTTACGCGTACGCTTACGCGAGACTGGTTCCACTACTGACATACGGCTTGTACCGTATATGTGGCTGACGGGTGTCAGTTTCTCTCTCTTTAGTTGGTCTTCGCATTTTCAGTGGAGGGCCCGAAAGGGATGCTTAAACATGCAATTATTGGATCGTTGTTGTGGTCATAAGATTCGTAGGTTTGAAGCGGTTCTATTTACGAAAGCCCCAAGCCACGTAAAATATGCAAAAGATAAAGTAGAAGCGTCTAACTTTTTTTTGCAGGGGCTATGTGATATGGTCAAGGTAGGTTTATTAAATTGTTTATAAACTGCGGGAGCCAAGAAGACCATGGCGCAATGGACTATATCACATTGCATTACATTTGATGTTTTGTGTGCATCTTATTTTGTGTGATTGTGTGTATAGTATACATTAGTTACACGGCGGTAGCTGAATAAGATGATCCCTTCAAAATACCACTAGTGTTCTCCCTCCAACGCGCACCACCAAGAAAGATCTACGTTATGAGGCAGGCCGTGATGATCGGGTGTCAGACATATCTTCGTTCGCATACGGTGGGTGTAAGCCATGTTGCACAAGCGTCAGCGTGGAGGTCTTTGGTGGCGAGCCTAGCATACTCAGAGGTATGGCCTCGGAACAGGAAGACCGAAAGGTCGAGCACGAGTCACAAAATTGGTGTGGCGGACGATTTTGTCTACTCTTGAAGTTGTGCCGCCGGCTTTGATGATGAGGGGTGGTGCAATGGATGGGGGTCGTGTAATCGCTTAAACGACCAGGAGGGATGTTCGTTTGAGTGGGAGTTATGTTAGTTATTTTCTTAAATACTATAACTCAAAATTATTATGAACAAAGTCTTATGTTGTTGCAAATTCCATTGTAGATGTCTCACCCCTCCTTTAACCTAAACCCGTTCATTGAAAAAGAGAAGCTTAAGACCGATGGGTCTAACTTTGTGTCCTGGTTCCGCGATCTGAAGTCCATCCTTGAAACCCACAAGGTGGCTTACATCCTTGATGCTGAAGGGGATCGTGTGCAGAAAACAAAAAAAATTCTAGCAACGATATCCTTAAACTAGCCAAGATCTACACTATGCAGATATAGTAGTACGGCGGAGATCACAATACATACCCTCGTAGACCGAATAGCGGGGATTACGCTCCCGCACAAGCGTTGACGATGAAGACGCCGTAGCCGACCTCTAGGTCGCGGAGAACTCGGCGCGACGGAGACGACGAAGATGACCCCGAGGTCGGGTGGAGGAAGTAGGCCTCCGAGTACCGCTAGCGCAGCACCTCGCGGGGATTCGCACACATACGGTGGAGACGACGTCCTCCGAAGCTCCAGTCCAGGACGAGCAGCGGAAGACTTGGACCGGAACACCAGCAGCGCGGTAGCGGGCTATGGTGGAAGAGATCCCCCTCCTCTACTCGGCGCGGCTCCGTCAAGGGAACCACGAGATCGAGAGAGAAATTGGGAATTAATTGGTGAATTAAAAGGCCAGGGGTGCCCCTTCTTATATAGGCTCCCGGGGGGAGCCAACCTTGCCAGCCAGGCAATGTGGGACTATCCCACAGCTTGGTTCGGCCAAGGCATGGTGCGCCGGCCCTAGGTGGGCCCCATTTGGCCCACCTAGGCCGGCCAAGCCTCCCCCACAAAATTCCCTTGAGGGTTTTCCCCCCCCCATGGGCCTTCTTTCGACCAGAAGGCTCATTTAGGGAAATCAGCCTAGATAAATTCGAAAATAAATATATAAAATCATATTTGCATATTAATTACACTAATTAATATCAAACATAATATATATAATTTTTCCTAGCTCCGAAAACTCTTTCGGCGCTGCCCGATCTCCATCGGACCCCTCCCGGGACGTTCCCGGTGATCTCTTTCCTTTCCGGTTGTCTTGTCGAAACCCCTTAAGTGTGTTACCCTAGCGGTTTGATATAATATCAGGTATGATCAAGACTCCTCAATGATCAACGACTAACTCGTAGGCCTGGACCCCATGAATTAACCCCTGAGATATAACGAATGACTTTCATCTATCAAACCTGGACGTATAGTCTTAAACCCTTTGTCATGGCGATACTTAGCGTGTCCGAGCACCATTCTCAGATATCTCCATACCTAGCATGATCTCGTTACCGACATCGCTATCTTCTACTCGTCTATGATATTATGTCAGCTGGTGACCTAGTCACATGTTTGCAAACTCATTTGACATAATCTCACCGAGTGGGCCCTAGAGTATCTATCCGGCAATGCGGACTGACAAATCCCGTTGTTGACCCCTCGTCTCAACTACCCCTTTCCGATACCCAAAAGTATCACCGTTATTGTCATACTAAATAAGATACGACGTTTGGTGCGATCAAAGTATCTTCCAGGAATAACAATAAGAGTTGGTCTCACGGTCTTAAGGCGTAATGACTATGTCCTATAAATACTGGGTATATTCATCACATCGTTACACCTAACGATATGACTTCCATTGCCGACCGGCGCCATGCCCTATGATCGGAAAACCTCGATCATCAATCGTGCAACAAAACTAGTCTTAGTAGAGGCTACTAGGGACCTGGTTGTTTATCTACCACACCTGTATTAATGTTTTCGCTTAATACAGTTATAGCATGGTGTAAAACATATAATGAACGATTGGGATATTGCCAATAAACTATGTTTATTAAGTGCCTCTAGGGCATATTCCCTTCAGTCTCCCACTTGCACTAGAGTAACACTTAATCTAGTTTACAACCTGGTAAAAGCTCAACACCCATAGCATCTTGGTGCCTGCTCGCCTCGTGGAAGAGGAATACAGTCAATAGACCTCACACATTGAGACCTATATGTGATTTGCAACACTTCTATGTCACCTAGTTTGACATCAACCCGTATCTTACGATGACGGTGAAATATATCCCAGTGGATGGAGTGAGACTCGAGCATTCGCGTAGCATGCGCCTTAAAAGTCTGAAAGATCTATTAAGGGACCACCTACGCTCGGAAAACTGCTCAGTCCAATCACACTTGCTACTTCTAAAGTCGCGATATATTTCTATACCTATGTAGATTATGCGACAGTGCATACATATGCGACTTCGCAAACTAACCATGTCTATCTTCAAAATAAAGGACATCTCCTATATGAGATTTCTAGTCGTATGGGTCAGTGCAATAACTTGCATCATCGTAACCGCTTTACGGCAAGTTGCCATTCCACTCTTACCCGTTACTAGAAAACCTATCTTCAGTTCTCATAGACACTGAAGAATAAACTTAACGTTTGTTCATTGATCCACACAAGGATCACTCTAGAACCTGTTCTTTAACCAAGAACTCGGGTCACACTAAGTCGAGCTTTCAGCCTGATAGACTCTATGTGTGATACATAGAGAATGTCGAACATCATTTTCTATCACTGAAAAAGCCAAGATAAACTTAATATTTTACCTAGTCATACAAGTAAGAACCTCTTTCTTCACTTGTCCTATTCTGAAACACTTCAGAATCCTGACGTAGGAAATACTCCGACTTAATGTTATTAAGCCCCCTTTGATCTATACCATTATAAATCGGATGCCTAATACTCCTAACTTCATTTCATAGAAAATGTAATCACTTAAATAATCCTTTATACTATACTAGAGGATCTGTGTCATTCAATATGTCGTTACATACAGAATCACAAATGACACCTAGCTCCCACTCAAATATGCCTTCCGCATATAAGATCAAGGAAAAGCTACTTAGCTCCCACTCAAATATGCCTTCCGCATATAAGATCAAGGAAAGCTACTTTGCTCCCACTCACTTCTTTGCAAATGTAGGTTTCTTCAACTATTTTGGACAACTCCAAAATCCTTTGATCACATTATCGAAGTGAAGATTCCAGCTCCGATATGCTTACTTCTGCCCATGAATGGACAACCGAAGTTTGCATACATGTTTAGCATCCTCAGGATTACAAACCATTCTTAATTACACTATTAAGAACCATGGTTTTCTCATCCATCTATCAATTTCTCATTCGAAATTATAGTAATTGCTAAACGACCCAGAATAGATTTAGGCTTCGCCACTTGAGACAAACTCTCATGTGGTCTGTCGGAACTGTTTCACGACAAATCGAATTTGCTTAATATCTACTCTCTCATAAAACTCCCTATACTATCAACATCCTAGATGCCATCAAGAAGATCTCCCAAGTCATTACCTGGTAATCGTCTATGGATTTTATTTCGGATCATAAATGACTCATAGCCATTTCTCGGACTTAGGTCCACCATCTCTTCTTCGTAGTTCGTAGGTCTATCATATTCCATTAATATGACCTTCATAACAAGATTGTCGTAACACACAGTGTGGAACACAACCTCGTATGCCTACGCTCTTAGTACGAGCTCAGAACATCATGATTTTGAATCATCAGCTTTTTCAAGATGTGGAGCCTGACACCGAAAACACTTTCGATTGCGCCACTCTGATGTTTGGAGAGGAAGTTCACCAACTTCGTCTTGCTCTACTTTCTTTCTCACTTATACCCTCGGACAAGAAACTATTTCTTTCGCAAGGTATATCCCGGCAAAGATTTTGCCTATGTCGTGAGACATGTACCCAATTAACTCTTTAGGTAGGGTATACTACAAAGATTAATCCATTTTAGGTTCGATTACATCGAAACACTAAATTGCTGAAACGACAATCCAGGCTAAAAGCCACACCATTACTCATATGGCATTGTCTCCATGGATTCAAATGGTTTACCTATTTGCTAACGTGAGTGTTTACGTTTCTACCATATGACTCTAATGATCACAATAATTCGGTAAGAGATTTATTTACCACACACTATCCGATAGGGTGCGATTACGACGCCCTAACACACCATAACACTATGGTGTTCCATGCGACGTAATTTGTGGAACTCTTCTCACAAGTCTTCCAATGATGTGCCAACATTATAACTCAAATCTTCATTCCTCGATATGCATCGCGGGAATTTGATTTTCTTGTTAAGTTTATTTCCTACTTCATTCTGAACTTCGTTTGATCGAATCAAAAATTCAGACTAACATTCCCCGGAGTGGATATCCATATATCTACTCGGAATATTCATGAAGTCTATGAAATAAAGACTTCCACTACACGTTAAAGTACTTCATTGATTCACATACACCCATATGCATGATTCTCAACAAGCTATACTCAAAACGTTCAGTGAAGTTCACGAAATAAAGATCTCCACTACCCGTCAATTACTTCATTGAACCACATACATCTCCATGTATGACTATCAATAAGTTATATGCCCGTTTTCCGAAAACGGTGTCACAGTTATTTTGCAAGTGTCAAAAGATCAAATCTTAGGACTTGTAGGTCCATCCAGTGTGGAGCTAATGCATATAACATTGACATGACTAAACGGTAGTGCCACACATATGTGGTGTCTTTATTAAGTTTGTATCCTTTGGCATTAATATTATGAATGTGGGAGCTTCTACCATCTAAATTCAAATCGGCATATGATCATTACTCCATAAATATAGGACACAAATTTGTCACTATCATGTATGAACAAGTGTCTCCCTAGAGGAGACACACTCGTAACGATCATACCAACACCCGATCATAAAGAATTTATTCAAATGATAGATCTAGAGGGAGAGTGTCTATGGCCGTCACAACAACTTGACTGCCGTTATCAACACGCAATGTCGCCTCATCCTTTCAAGCTACTCAAGCAGTAAACCTGGTTTTTCACAAAACATGACTAGTTCAAGACTTAGTCACTACTGCGAGCACTTGCTTAGCTAAAACATTCATAACATGTATATCATATATACACCATCATCATTGATGACTTCCGGCGATCTGTTTCATCTTCTTGATACTTCCACCGTAATCAAGAACCATGAAGGTGAACGATTCCCCTTGCATGACATAGTCTATGACAGAGGATTTGCACTTGGCAACGATGTCTGTCATCCAGTGATTGAGCTGAGCGAGGCGTCTCAATGTTCATTAATCATGAACATATGTCATTAAGTATGACCGCCACGTGCTCCCTCAATGTGTGCATTCTCTTCCATCTTGGTTGAGAAGACAATCAGTCAACGTACTGATAAACTTCATCAACCCAACTATAGAGGTACCCCGAGTTTAGCGACCAAATGTTCGCGATCTAAAAACTCGTACCCACCGTTGGTTCTTTATGGCAGAGATCATAGCATACACTGGACTATGATGATATCATCCGCACAAAATCCGATAATGAAAATTATCTTTTGTTAGCGGAATCTCCGGGTTATCTCCTAGCGGGTATTGTAACACAAAGAGCTAACGGTTTAAACAAGGAGTATCCTCAAGCTAAAGTATAAAACTATGAAGTTTGGACCCAACCTTTTAAGTTTCTCAATCGCAGGAATGCGCCTAATTTGAAAAGATGCTATCACAATGGTTAATATCTACAAAGGTTTGCAAAACAGACTCTGTTCATTATATTCTGAGTTCTAGTATTTTAGAAAATAACTATCCGAACTCCCACTCAAACGAACATCCCTCGTGGTCGTTTAAGCGATTACACGACCCCCATCCATTGCACCACCCCTCATCATCAGAGCCGGCGGCACAACTTCAAGAGTAGACAAAATCGTCCGCCACACCAATTTTGTGACTCGTGCTCGACCTTTCGGTCTTCCTGTTCTGAGGCCATATTTCTGAATATGCTAGGCTCGCCACCAAAGACCTCGACGCTGACGCTTGTGCAACATGGCTTACACCCACTGTATGCGAACGACGAGATGTCTGACACCCGATCATCACGGCCTGCCTCATAACGTAGAACTTTCTTGGTGGTGCGCGTTGGAGGGAGAACACTAGTGGTATTTTGAAGGGATCATCTTATATAGCTACCACCGTGTAACTAATGTATACTATACACACAATCACACAATATAAGATGCACACATAACATCAAATGTAATGCAATGTGATATAGTCCATTGCGCCATGGTCTTCTTGGCGCCCGCAGTTTATAAACAATTTAATAAACCTATCTTGACCATATCACATAGCCCCTGCAAAATAAAGTTAGACGCTTCTACTTTATCTTTTGCATATTTTACGTGGCTTGGGGCTTTCGTAAATAGAACCGCTTCATACCTACGAACCTTATGACCACAATAACGATCCAATAATTGCATGTTTAAGCATCCCTTTCGGGCCCTCCATTGAAAATGCAAAGCCAACTAAAGAGAGAGAAACTGACACCCGCCAGCCACAGATACTGTACAAGCCGTATGTCAGTAGTGGAACCAGTCTCGCGTAAGCGTACGCGTAAAGTCGGTCTGGGCCGCTTCATCAACTCGATGCCGCTGGAATCACAAGTGCACGCTAGAGGGTAGAAAATAACAGGAACGGTGCCCCCGTGCAGAACACGGGTTCTAACAGCGTACAGCTATATCTACGATAGATCGGCTCTGATACCACTGAAGGGGATCGTGTGCAGAAAACAAAAAAATTCCTAGCAACGATATCCTTAAACTAGCCAAGATCTACACTATGCAGATATAGTAGTACGGCGGAGATCAGAATACATACCCTCGTAGACCGAATAGCGGGGATTACGCTCCCGCACAAGCGTTGACGATGAAGACGCTGTAGCCGACCTCTAGGTCACGGAGAACTCGGCGCGACGGAGACGACGAAGATGACCCCGAGGTCGGGTGGAGGAAGTAGGCCTCCGAGTACCGCTAGCGCAGCACCTCGCAGGGAGTCGCACACATACGGTGGAGACGACGGCCTCCGAAGCTCCAGTCCAGGACGAGCAGCGGAAGACTTGGACCGGAACACCAGCAGCGCGGTAGCGGGCTATGGTGGAAGAGATCCCCCTCCTCTACTCGGCGCGGCTCCGTCAAGGGAACCACGAGATTGAGAGAGAAATTGGGAATTAATTGGTGAATTAAAAGGCCAGGGGTGCCCCTTCTTATATAGGCTCCCGGGGGGAGCCAACCTTGCCAGCCAGGCAATGTGGGACTATCCCACAGCCTGGTTCGGCCAAGGCATGGTGCGCCGGCCCTAGGTGGGCCCCATTTGGCCCACCTAGGCCGGCCAATCCTCCCCCACAAAATTCCCTTGAGGGTTTTTGAAAGAGCATTTTCCCTCATGTGTGGTTTTGGTAATTGAATGACAATCTCTATGGACTAATGTTTGCATTGAGATATCATTATAGATCATGTCCATGGAATTGTGGAGTTCATGTGTTGGACTCTTGAAGCTTATGTGTTGAGTGAAGCTTATTGCAAGAATGTCTTGAAGATTCAAGACATCATCTTAGTTAAGAAAAGATGAGTTGTGCAAGACCAAGAGAAGCTTTCTCGAAAAGATCCTATGCTTGGTGCTTGCAATGGATACATGAAGACGAAGCTTAGCGAGTCTCTCCAATTGTGAGCATGGGGGAGTATTTGGAGAAGTCTTCATCAAGCAAGTGTTTGGACGCACAATCAAGAAAGATGATCCACTTGAAGAAATCAAGATAGTCATCATCCAACTCAAGTGGAATGCTCAAGGCAAAGGTATGATCTTGATAGGGCTATAGGATAGATAGGCGTACTATCAAGAGGGGCTCTCAAGTTAGTAACTTGATCGCATTCTTGTGGAGAGCTCAAACCTTTGCATACTTGGCATATCATATTTCTTGGTTCTTATTTGGCTTTTATGGTGGTGAGGAGTTAGAGCTTGGTTCATCTCCATGTCAAGCTCTTGTTCATCGAAATCGGTTTTACTTTGGACAACTTGTTGCGTTTTCGGTGGCGGAAATATTGTCGGTTCTTCCGTGAGGAAAGTCCCACACCTTGCCATGTGTGGTGATTTTACTCTATTTATGGGATGCAATATTTCCAACAAAATATTGCCGGTACTCATCGTCGCTATCTTTCCAACAAAATTGGTCTCACCTCTTTTGGAGTTCATTTGCGAAAGTTATAGCAGTTTTCGTTTCGGTGTTTTGCTGATTCGGATTATTGGGGCCGGATATTCCGCCCTACCGGAATTTCCGGTTCCCCAGCTCATCCAAGAAAACGGCTAAGGAAAGGAGAAAAAGGGTTCTGACTCCAGTCGGAAATTGTGCTCGGAAATTTCCGTCTACCGGAATTTCCGAGTGCCCCCAGAAAAGTCCTCCAGAAATGGCTAAGGAAAAGTTTGGTTTTGCTTCTGACTCCAGCCGGAATTTCCGAGCTCTCTTAGACCGGAATTTCCGGGTGAACGGAATTTCCGGGTCTCTCTAGACCGGAATTTCCGGATGACCGGAATTTCCGAGTCTAACTTATACCGGAATTTCCGAGTGTCGTAACTGCCAACGGCTATATTTCCTAGAGGGGTATAAATACCCCTCCCCTTCTTCCTCCTCAGCTAATTCAAGGCAGCACGTTTTTCCCCTCTCTCCTACTCCATTGTTGACCTTGGAAAGCTCACTTCCCTCTCAATCCCTCCATTGAATCTTCCATATTCTTTAGGGAAAGTTGAGAGGAGATCTAGATCTACAATCCTTCCAATCAATCTCTCCTCTAAGTGAGGGGAACTTAGTGGATCTAGTTCTTGGAGTTCCTTTGTGGTTCTTCTTCTTTGTTCTTCCTCTCTTCTCCCCCCATAAGCATTAGTTGCTTTTGGTGGGATTTGGGAGTGAAGGATTTGACTCCTTTGTGGTTTCCTTTGTTCTTCCTCTCTTATTCCCCCATAAACATTTGTTGTTGTGTTGGAATTTGAGAGTGAAGGACTTGAGCACTTCATGTGCTCTTGCCATTGCATTTGCATCGGTTTGAGCCCTCCACGAGGATTCGTGGTGGTGATACTTGTGAGCTTGTTACTCTTGGGTCTTTGGACCCTAGACGCCTTTTGTGGCCGGCCTTTTGTGGCCAAGACCTTTTGTGGTCAAGACCTTTTGTGGTCACTTGAGAGCCCCCAATTAAATTGTGGGTGTGTGCCTCAAGACTTGGGAGCCCCCAATTAAGTTGTGGGTGTGTGCCTCAAGAGTTGTACGGGATTCGATCTCCGCCCCAAAGGAGATCAATAGTGGAAGGTGAACTCGAACCTTTTGTGGTTGAGTTCATCAGGAGAAGAAGGTGAGCCTTTGTGGTGTTGCGGCTAACCTGTTGTGGTTGCGCACACCTCTCCAAACGAGACGTACACCTTTGGGTGGAACTCGGGAATACATCCTCGTCTCCGCGTGCCTCGGTTATTTCTATACCCGAGCTCTTTACTTATGCACTTTACATTGTGATAGCCTTCGTGCTTGAAGTCATATATCTTGCTATCATCTTGTTACTAGTATTGCTTAGCTTAAGTTGTTGGTGCACATAGGTGAGCCTAGTTTATATATCTAGGTTGTATGCTTGTTAAAGTAAACCTCTAGTTTTATTCCGCCTTTATCAAGCATACCGGAATTTCCGGGTCATTTGTGTACCGGATATTCCGGCCACTCGGAATTTCCGGTCACTCTTGGACCGGATATTCCGGCTCCTCGAAAAAGTTTTAAATCGCCTATTCACCCCCCCCCCCCTCTAGGCGACGTCTATCCGTTCAGTTTTCCCCCCCATGGGCCTTCTTTCGACCAGAAGGCCCATTTAGGGAAATCAGCCTAAATAAATTCGAAAATAAATATATAAAATCATATTTGCATATTAATTACACTAATTAATATCAAACATAATATATATAATTTTTCCTAGCTCCGAAAACTCTTTCGGCGCTGCCCGATCTCCATCGGTCCCCTCCCGGGACGTTCCCGGTGATCTCTTTCCTTTCCGGTTGTCTTGTCGAAACCCCTTAAGTGTGTTACCCTAGCGGTTCGATATAATATCAGGTATGATCAAGACTCCTCAATGATCAACGACTAACTCGTAGGCCTGGACCCCATGAATTAACCCCTGAGATATAACGAATGACTTTCATCTATCAAACCTGGACGTATAGTCTTAAACCCTTTGTCATGGCGATACTTAGCGTGTCCGAGCACCATTCTCAGATATCTCCATACCTAGCATGATCTCGTTACCGACATCGCTATCTTCTACTCGTCTATGATATTATGTCAGCTGGTGACAAAGTCACATGTTTGCAAACTCATTTGACATAATCTCACCGAGTGGGCCCTAGAGTATCTATCCGGCTATGCGGACTGACAAATCCCGCTGTTGACCCCTCGTCTCAACTACCCCTTTCCGATACCCAAAAGTATCACCGTTATTGTCATACTAAATAAGATACGACGTTTGGTGCGATCAAAGTATCTTCCAGGAATAACAATAAGAGTTGGTCTCACGGTCTTAAGGCGTAATGACTATGTCCTATAAATACTGGGTATATCCATCACATCGTTACACCTAACGATATGACTTCCATTGCCGACCGGCGCCATGCCCTATGATCGGAAAACCTCGATCATCAATCGTGCAACGAAACTAGTCTTAGTAGAGGCTACTAGGGACCTGGTTGTTTATCTACCACACCTGTATTAATGTTTTCGCTTAATACAGTTATAGCATGGTGTAAAACATATAATTAACGATTGGGATATTGCCAATAAACTATGTTTATTAAGTGCCTCTAGGGCATATTCCCTTCAGATGCCCCCTTAGGTGATCTTCCAAACACCGCTCCGGAAATTTCTTCTTATGTCCAGAGTGGCATGCTCTTTGCCATGGAGGCTGACCTGCAAAACCGCTTCATGAACAAGGGTGCTTATGATATAATCACTGAACTCATGGTTGTTTTTGCACGACAAGTCAATGCTGAGAGGTACGAGGCATCTGTGCTTTTCTTCTCAGCCCAGATGGAAGAGCACGGCAATATCAGTGAGCACTTGGCCAAGTTGTTTGGCTGCGCTCGACTTCGGAGTAATCTGGGAAGTGTGATCCCAGAGGAGGTGGTTATTGATAGGGCGCTGATTTCTCTGCCCCCTAGCTATAAGAACGCCATCGTGGACTACGGCATGAAAGGGACATCAAAATCCCTGCCGGAAATCCTGAAGATGCTCGAAGTGGCCGAATTAGAAATCAAGCTGAAAAAGATGGTGGTGACCATCGGATCACCTGAGCGCAACTGCCCCAAGTATCTGGAGGATAAGAAGTCTGGCAAGACGGTCGACAAAGAGCAAGGTATATTTGATATACATGTTATAGATGTGTACCTTACATCCGCCCGGAGCAATACGTGGGTATTTGATACTGGTTCTGTTGCTCATATATGTAACTCTCAGGAGGAGTTACGGAATAGAAGGCGGCTGGCGAAGGATGAGGTGACGATGCGCGTCGGCAACGGATCGAGAGTCGACGTGGTGGCTGTCGGCACGCTCCCTCTACATCTACCATCGGGATTAGTTTTGGTTTTAAATGAATGTTATTTTGTGCCATCCTTGAGTGTAAACATTATAAGTGGGTCTTGCCTGTTACAAGACGGTTATTCATTTAAATCAGTGTCAAGCAATTGTGCTATTTATATGAATGATATCTTTTATGTTGATGCTCCCGAGAATAACAGTTTATTCTTGTTGAATCTCGATCGTAGTACTCACATCCATAACATAGAAGCCAAACGAATTAAGTGTAGTGACAATACCGCCATGTTTTTGTGGCATTGCCGTCTTGGTCATATTGGTATAAAGCGCATGAAGCGACTCCACTCCGATGGACTCTTGGACTCGTTGGATTTCGGATCCCTCGATACATGCGAACCATGCCTTATGAGCAAAATGACCAGGACACCGTTCAAAGGTTTCGTTGAACGGGCGTCGGATTTGTTGGGGATCATACATACAGATGTGTGTGGACCGATGAGCGTTTCGACACGCAATGGTTATCGTTACTTCGTCACCTTCACTGATGACTTGAGTAGATACGGTTATATCTATTTGATGAAACACAAGTCTGAAACGTTTGAAAAGTTCAAAGAATTCCAGAGTGAAGTTGAGAATCAGCTTAATAGGAAAATCAAGCATCTCCGATCTGATCGCGGTGGAGAGTACTTGAGTTTTGAGTTTGGCACACATCTGAAGAGTTGTGGCATAGTAACCCAACTTACGCCAGCCGGAACGCCGCAGCGTAACGGTGTGTCCGAGCGACGTAATCGTACTCTACTGGATAGTGTCCGATCTATGATGTCTCTTACCGATCTGCCAGTGTCCTTCTGAGGTTATGCGTTAGAAACAGCCGCATTCATTTTAAATAGGGCTCCGTCCAAGTCCGTTGAAACGACGCCGTATGAATTATGGTATGGCCTAAAGCCTAAGTTATCGTTTCTGAAGGTTTGGGGTTGTGAGGCGTACGTGAAGAAACTACAGCCCGACAAACTCGAACCGAAGTCGGAGAAAGTCGTCTTTGTAGGATATCCGCGGGAAACCGTTGGGTACACCTTCTACAACCAAGCTGAGGGCAAAACTTTTGTCGCGAAGACCGGTACCTTTCTAGAGAAGGAGTTTCTCGCGAAAGGAGTAAGTGGGAGGAAGGTAGACCTCGATGAAATCGTTGATCCTGAACTCGAGATTCCGAGTGGCGCAACGGAAGCAATTCCGAAAACGTCCTCCGTGGAAGGAGTGGGAGAAACTGTCGAGGAAGATGTTCTACCTCGTAGGTCTGGTAGATCTCGGATCGCACCAGAATGGTATGGCAACATGGTTTGCATCGTCATGCTAGTCGAGCAAGACAAACCTACGAACTACAAGGAGGCGATGGAGAGTCTAGAGTCCGAGAAATGGCTTGACGCCATGAAATCCGAAATAGGATCCATGTACGATAACAAAGCGTGGACTTTGGTGGATATTCCCGAAGGGCGCAAGGCCGTCGAGAATAAGTGGATCTTTAAGAAGAAGACTGATGCTGATGGTAATGTGACCGTCTATAAAGCTCGGCTTGTCGCAAAGGGTTTCCGACAAGTTCATGGAATTGACTACGATGAAACTTTTTCACCGGTAGCGATGCTTAAGTCTATTAGGATTTTGTTAGCGGTAGCTGCCTACTATGATTATGAAATCTGGCAGATGGACGTCAAAACGGCCTTCCTGAATGGAAACATTGAGGAAGAGTTGTACATGGTACAGCCGGAAGGTTTTGTCGATCCAGTAAATGGTAACAAGGTGTGCAAGCTTCAGCGATCCATCTATGGATTGAAGCAGGCATCTCGGAGCTGGAATCTTCGCTTTGATGAGGTAATCAAAGGTTTTGGATTTATCCAGAATGTGGAAGAGACCTGTATTTACAAGAAAATGAGTGGGAGCTCGGTTGTGTTCTTAGCACTGTATGTTGACGACATATTGCTAATAGGGAATGATGTGGAACTTCTGAATAGCGTGAAGGAATATTTAAACAGTAAGTTTTCCATGAAGGACTTAGGAGAAGCTGCGTATGTTTTAGGCATAAAAATCTATCGCGATAGATCAAGGCGCCTATTAGCACTAAGTCAGAGTACTTATCTTGATAAAATACTGAAGCGTTTCCGTATGGAGAAGGCAAAGAAGGGTTCTCTGCCGGTTATCAAGAATAAGATATTGCGTAAGGCGCAGTGTCCGGTGACGGAACTGGGTAAGGCCGAAATAACGAAACATCCTTATGCTTCAGCCATAGGATCGATCATGTATGCAATGTTGAGTACTAGACCGGATGTGGCATTAGCTCTAAGTTTGACAAGTCGGTTCTAGAGTAATCTTGGAATGCCGCATTGGGTAGCTGTTAAGAGCATTCTTAAGTATCTCAATAAGACAAAGGAAATGTTCCTTGTGTATGGTGGCTGCGATGAAGAACTTGGCGTAACGGGTTACGTAGACGCAAGTTTCTGCTCAGACCCCGATGACTGTAAGTCACAGACAGGTTACGTGTTCAAGGTAAATGGAGGCGCCGTGTGCTGGAGAAGTGGGAAGCAACCCATAGTCGCACAATCTACAATGGAGTCGGAGTACATTGTTGCCTGCGAGGCCGCGAATGAAGCTGTGTGGCTAAGGAAGTTTGTCATCGAACTTGGAGTGTTCCCAAGCGTGCAAGACCCCGTGATCCTCTTCTGCGACAATACGGGTGCCATTGCAAACGCCAAGGAGCCAAGGTCTCACTCCACCGCCAAACACATTCTCCGACGCTTCCATGTGATACGTCAGTACGTACAAGGAGGCGATGTGAAGATTTGCAAAGTGCATACGGATCTGAATGTGGCAGATCCGCTGACGAAGCCTCTCCCGCTTGATAAGCATGAACAGCACCAGTTAGGTATGGGTGTTAAGCTTTTACCAAGTTGTAATCTAGATTAAGTTGTACTCTAGTGCAAGTGGGAGACTGAAGGAGATATGCCCTAGAGGCAATTAATAAAGTGTATTCTTTATCATATCTCGTTTGTTCATAATAGGTTTTTGTGTCATGCTAGAACCGTATTAAGCGGAAACATTAATGCGGGTGTGATACGTAAACAACCAGGTCCCTAGTAGCCTCTACTAAGACTAGTTTTGTTGCGCGATTGATGATCGAGGTTTCCCGGTCATGGGGCATGGCGCCGGTCGGCAATGAGAGTCATATCGCTAGAGAGCGTTGTGATGGACATACCCAGATTTGGAGAACGTAGTCGTTACGCCTTTCACCGTGAGATCAACTCTTATTGTTATTCCCGGAAGATACTTTGATTGCACCAAACGTCGTATCTTATTTAGTATGACAATAACGGTGATACTTTTGGGTATCGGAAAGGAGTAGTTGAGACGAGGGGTCAAGAGCGGGATTTGCCAGTCCGCATAGCAAGATAGATACTCTCGGCCCCACTCGGTGAGATCATTTCTAATGAGCTTGCAAGCATGTGACTAGGTCACGGAGACATGAGATCATGAATGAGTAGAAGATAGCGTCGTCGGTAACGAGGTCGGGATTAGGTATGGAGATATCTATGGAACGACGCTCGGACGTGCTAAGTATCGCTATGGCAAAAGGTCTAAGACTTTACGTTCAGGTTTGATAGATGAAAGTCATTCGTTATATCTCAGGGATTAATTCATGGGGTCCAGGCCTACGAGTTAGTCGTTGATCATTGAGGAGTCTTGATCATACCTGATATTATATCGAACCGCTAGGGTAACACACTTAAGGGGTTTCGACAAGACAACCGGAAAGGAAAGAGATCACCGGGAGCGTCCCGGGAGGGGTCCGATGGAGATCGGGCAGCGCCGAAAGAGTTTTCGGAGCTAGGAAAAAATATATATATTATGTTTGATATTAATTAGTGTTATTAATATGCAAATATGATTTTATATATTTATTTTCGAATTTATTTAGGCAGATTTCCCTAAATGGGCCTTCCGGACGAAAGAAGGCCCAAGAGGGGGGGGGCCCTTGGGAATTCGGTGGGGGCATGGAGGCCGGCCTAGGTGGGCCAGAAGGGGCCCACCAGGGGGCCGGCGCACCCTCCTTGGCCGAACCAGGCTGTGGGATAGTCCCACATTGCCAGGCTGGCAAGGTAGGCTCCCCCTGGGAGCCTATATAAGAAGGGGCACCCCCAGCCTTTTAATTCACCAATTAATTCCCGATTTCTCTCTCGATCTCGTGGTTCCCAAGTTGGAGCCGCGCCGAGCAGAGCAAGGAGATCTCCTCCACCATAGCCCGCTGCCGCGCTGCTGGTGTTCCGGTCCAAGTCTTCCGCTGCTCGTCCTGGACTGGAGCTTCGGAGGCCGTCGTCTCCACCGTACGTGTGCGACTCCCTGCGAGGTGCTGCGCTAGCGGTACTCGGAGGCCTGCTTCCTCTACACGACCTTGAGGTCGGCTTCGTCGGTCTGCATCGACAACGTTTGTGCGGGAACGTAATCCCCGCTTTCGGTCTACAAGGGTACGTATTCCGATCTCCGTTCGTACTACTATATCTGCATAGAATAGATCTTGGCATGCTTTTAGGATATCGTCGGTAGGAAAATTTTTGTTTTCTGCACACGATCCCCTTCAGAAGGTTCGTCGAGTGACGAAGTTGACTTGGCGACCGCTGTTGGCTTCCTCGACCGCGTCTGCGCGTATGCGTCTGATGCGCTATAGAAGTCGACGGCCGTGCGCTATAGGGGCGCTCGCGACGGTGCACCGCAGCATCTTCCCGAGTGATGTGCCACCGGCTGCCGTTGATGCTCTTGCCGCTCCGTTTGAGGACGACGCGACCACCCTCGCGGACTTCACTCGGGCGCAGACGGTACGCGGCTCCGAGCTCACCTTCCAGCTTCTCCTAGGCCATCAGGTTGCTGGCGACTTCGAGAAGGTTGTCAGCGGCTCCCTCGAAGGCCTGATGGGCGGACGGCATCCTTGAGCGGGGTGAAGGTGCAGGCCACACAGCTAGCTGTGAAGCTTGTGGCCACCTTTGAGAGGGCACTCGCCAAGGCGACTGAGGCGGCTGCTGCTTGGAAGAGCCGCTCCCGGTCGGAGTCCATGGCTTAGGGGTCTTGTAGTTTAGGTTTCCAGTAGTCATGCGACCTGTACTTTTGTCTTTTGCCTGTAATGACTAATATTCTGTCGGGTCTGCTGGCCTTGAACAGTATTTTGTTTATGACTGGATTGATTGTTTATTCCCACTATCTTTGTTTGTGCTGAGCAGTCGCATATCTGTATTGACTCTGCACATTCATGGCAGACTAACGTGCGCGGCGGCACTTCTTCTGCTTCTGCGGCTGGGCCGAGTGGCGAGGGATCTTCTTCGGGTGCTCGCCGTCGTCGAGCGACGCCAGCTCCTCCACGAAGCACGAACGACCAACGGATAATCACGTACTTAAAGAATAAGGTGGCTGAGCTTGAGGCGACTCTGAAGAATACCGAGCTGTTGTTGCATCGCTCCAGGTCGCATCCTACTGCAGAGTTCTCCCAGCGTGAGGATTTTTTGCTCGGGGAGGTCGACCTGATCAGTCGACAGCTTCAAGGTTGGTATCCTTTGCGGCTGCTTTCTTTGTTAAAACTTGTTGGTTCTGACTTCTAGCTTGTGTATGCTGATGTGAACCCGGATTGGCAGGCTGAGCGGGATCGCGTTGAGGAGCGTGTTACCCGGGAGGCATCTGGCGACTCCTATGAAGCTCGCCAATTCTGGGTGAATAAGTCGAGAGGGCGTATTCTTGCTCTTATGCTTGATCGGACTTGGCGTGCGGCCTTTCTTCTGGAGATTTGCCGGAAGACCCTCTGGCACATCCACCGTGTGTACTTCCCGCACAATGGGCAGCCGCACGGGCTGGCCGCCTTGCTGGAGAGGTTCCGCGAGGGTGATGCGCTGAAGGAGATCGTCCATGCCTAGCTCGTCGTCGGGGAAAATGTGGCGCTGGCGTACGTCCGGATGCACCGGCCGAACCTTCCGCTGGAGAGGTTGATGGGTGTACTGCCTAGCGACACCGACTACGCCGATACCTTGGCGGCTGCACGCCAGATGATCGAGCAGGTGCAGAAGCTGAGTGAGCGCCTTGTAGGTCCACTCGACGCGCCGAAGGACGAGCCTGCAGATTAAGAGTAGCCTTCTTCTGCTGTACAGGGTTAGCTATAGGTGGCGAATATGCCAATGTAAATGACAATGTATGAGGTTAAAGGAGTTCTCGAGTAATGAGTGAAATTATTTGCATTACTGTGCGAGTATGTGCTTCGGCTTTGACTTGTGTGGCGCAGCCCCCGAGTACCTTGGGTGACAGCCTAAGTCTGCGTTGTGAACCTGTGTGGCACAGCCCCCGAATTCTTCGAGTGACGTCCTAGGATTTTTCAAGTTAGACCTATATATCGCAGTCTCCGAGTGTATCGGGTGGCGACTTAGGGTTTAGGACATGACCTGTATGGCGCAGCCCCCGAGCAGCTCGGGTGGCGGCCTAGGATTTTTTCAGTGAAGCCTGTATGGCGCAGCTCCCGAGTAGTTCGAGTGGCGGCCTAGGGATTTTCAAGTGTGACCTGTGAGGTGCAGCCCCCGAGTGCGTCGGGTGGCGACCTAGGATTTTTGACTTGACCTGTGCGGCGCAACTCCCGAGTAGGTCAGGTAGAGGCCTAGGATTTTTTGAGTTGTGCATATGCGCCGCAACCCCCGAGTGGTTCGAGTGGCGGCCTAGGCTTTTTCAAGTGTGACGTGTCAGGTGCAGCCCCCGAGTGCGTCGGGTGGCGACCTAGGATTTCTGATTTGACCTGTGCGGCGCAACTCCCGAGTAGATTGAGTAGAGGCCTAGGATTTTGCGAGTTGTGCCTGTATGGCGCAGCTCCCGAGTGATTCGAGTAGCGGCCTAGGCTTTTCTTTCAACCTGTGTGGCGCAGCCCCCGAGTGATTCGAGTGACGGCCTAAGATTTTTGTTTGCCTTGACTGAGAAGGTAAAGTGGACATCATTTTCTTCAAATCACTTTATTCATTGTTGCGAACAGGCCGCCTCATTAAAACCCTTTCAGTCCCCTTAGGTACCCTGGTAAGGGAAAGAGTGCGTCCGAAACCTGTCGCGTTGACATGCTATCCTTGGTACAATGATTGAGTCGACTAAGAATAGAACCGCCGGAGTTGTGCGACTTTCCATGGGTTGCTGCAGACTGCTCCTGTCTTCGAGTCCTTTAGGCGATAAGCTCGTTGCCAATTGCCTCTGTCACAATGTATGGGCCTTCCCATGGGGAGGCGAGCTTGTGCACCTTCTTCTGCTTGAGGCGGAGGACTAGGTCGCCTGCGACGAAAGCTCTTGGTCGTAACCTCCGTCTGTGGTAGTTTCGCAGGTCTTGCTGGTATACGGCTGATCGTGCCAGGGAGATGTCGTGTGCTTCATCCAAGATGTCCATGCTGTCTTTGAGTGCCTCTTCTGCATCTGACTCGTCGTAGGCGACCACCCGCGGTGCGTCAAACTTGATGTCGCAGGGTAGCACCGCTTCTACACCGTACACCATGAAGAATGGAGTGTACTGGGTGGGTCTGTTAGGCGTGGTCCACAAGCTCCATAGGACTGCTGTTAGTTCTTCCACCCATGCGCCTGTTGCGCGTCTCAGCGGTACCCGCAGGCGCTTCTTGATGCCGTTGCAGACTAGGCCGTTGGCTTTCTCGACTTGCCCTTCGGATTCCTTGTTCTGAGCAGAAGTCTTTGAATTTCTCGGCTGTGAAGTTTGAGCCGTTGTCCGTGATGATCCCGTTCGGCACTCCAAATCTGAAGATAATGGACCTGATGAAGTTGACCGCTGATGATGCAGTCGAACTTGTGATGGCCGCGGCCTCAATCCACTTGGTGAACTTATCGACTGCAACCAGGAGGTGAGTGTGTCCTCCAGGTGAGGATTTCTTCAGCGGGCCCACCATGTCCAGTCCCCATTGGGCGAAGGGCCAGGCTAGCGGTATTGTCTTCAACTCGGACACCGGCGCGTGCGGCTTGTTGGCGAACTCCTGGCACCCGGTACATTTCTTTACTAGATCTTCTGTGTCTTGCATAGCTGTTGGCCAGTAGAAACCAGCTCTCAGCGCTTTGGCCACCAGTGCTCGACTGCTGGCGTGATGCCCGCAGATACCCGCGTGGATGTCGAGTAGGAGAGCTTGGCCGTCGACTGGATCTATGCACCTTTTGACGGTAAAACTTTTGGAGCGCCTGATGATGCGCTTTGCTAAGACTGGGTCTGTTGGCAGCCTCTGGTGCAGTATGTATGTCAGGTACGGCCCTGTCCAGGTAGTTTCGACTAGCATGACTTCCATGGGCTCCTTTTCTTGGCTTGGCGGGTTCGCGGTGCTTGTTTTCGGTGTGGAAGGTTCTGCTGCGGGTCGAGTCTTGATGGACCTTTGCGTGATGCGCTCGAGGAAGACGCCAGGTGGTAGCGGTACCCTATCTGATCCCATGTTGGCGAGGATGTCGGCTTCCTCGTTGCTGTCGCGGCCGATGTGTCGTAGCTCGCAGCCGTCGAAGGTGCCCTCTAGCTGGTTGTACAGGTCTCTGTAGGCGATCATGTTGTCGGCGATGGCGTCGCAGGACTTCATGGTTTGCTGCACAACCAGGTAGGAGTCGCCGTAGATCATGAGGTGCGTGGCGCCGCAGTTCTTGGCCATCCGCATGCCATGGATCAGGGCTTCGTATTCGGCTTCGTTGTTGGAGGGTGTTGGGAAATCCATCAGCGGGACATACTTCAACTTGTCGCCTTTGGGGGAGATGAGCACAACTCCTGCCCCAGCCGCCTTGAATTTCTTGGAGCCGTCGAAGTACATCGTCCATGCATTGGATAAGTCGGGGACGTTTGGTAGCTGAGCTTCTATCCACTCGGTAGTGAATTCTGGAAGGACTTGGGCCTTGATATACTTCGGGTGAGCATATTTCAGCCCCCAGGGTCCTAGCTCGACAATCCACTTGGCGACTCGTCCTGTCGCGCACTGATTTTTGAGGATGTCTGCTAGGCCGGAGGAGCTTACCACCGTGATCGGGTGCTCGGAGAAGTAGTGGACAACCTTCCTTGAAGTCATGAAGACCCCGTACGCCAGCTTCTGGTAGTCGGGTAGTTTTGCTTGGACAGTGTTAGAACTTCGCTGAGGTAGTAGACTGGCCTCTGGACAGGGTGACCGTGCCCTTCTTCTTCTCGCTCGACTACGAGTACCGTGCTCACCACCCTGTTTGTCACTGAGCCGTATAGGTATAGTGGCTCATTTTCTAGTGGTGCCACCAGGATTGGGGAAGTCGTCAGGGTCTTTTTGAGCTGGTCGAACGCCTCTTGCGCCTCCTGTGTCCACTCGAATTTGTCCGTCTTCTTCATCAGTTGGTAGAAAGGCAGGGCCTTCTCACCCAACTTACTTATGAACCGGCTGAGAGCTGCGACTCGGCCGGCTAATCGTTGCACTTCCCGGAGTTTGGTGGGTGCTGACATCGTGAGTATGTTCTGCACCTTCTCAGGATTTGCTTTGATTCCTCTTGCGGAGACAAGGTACCCCAGTAACTCTCCGGCTGGCACGCCGAATACACACTTTTCTGGGTTGAGCTTGATCTGATATGCGTCGAGTGCTGCGAAGACCTTGCGGAGGTCGTCGACTAGGGTGTCTTCTTTCCGGGTCGTGACAACGATGTCATCAACGTAGACTTGGACAATTTGCCTGATGAGCCCTTTGAGGCATGCCTGCATGGTGCGCTGATATGTGGCGCCAGCGTTCTTCAACCCGAAGGGCATCGTCTGGTAGCAAAAGACACCGTCGGGTGTGATGAATATCGTTTTCTCTTCGTCTTTGACTTTCAGCCTGATCTGCTGGTAACCTGAGTAGGCGTCTAGGAAAGATAGGCGCTCGCAGCCTGCTGTCGAGTCGACGATCTGGTCTATCCGCGGGAGTGGGAAGTAATCTTTTGGACAACATTTGTTGACTGCGGTAAAGTCTACACACATGCACAGTTTCTTTGTCTTCTTCTTTTCCACCGGGACAGGGTTGGAGACCCAGTCTGAGTCCTTGATTTCTCAGATGAATTTGGCGTGCAGCAGCCGGTCAATTTCTACGGTGATTGCGTCCCGTTTGGGACCTGAGAAGCGTCGCATGGCTTGTTTGATTGGTCTTGCGTCCTTGTGGACTTTTAAAGAGTGCTCGGCGAGTTCCCTGGGTATTCCTGGCATGTCAGAGGGTTGCCATGCAAAGATTTTCCAGTTCTCACGCAGGAACTCGACGAGCGCGTACTTTGACCGTCTAGCTACTGTCAGTCGGATGGACTTGGTGGGTGACGGTGTCGTCATTTGTGTTGAAGGCGGCGTCCTTGGCTGGCTTCTTGCGAGGTGGAAAGATGGTCTTGTCGTTGTCGGCTGATATGGGCTTGAAGTGCTCTTCGACCCCGAAGAATTCAGAGATCTTGTTGAACTCTCGGTCGCAGCTGTTGGAGCGGTCGAAGTCGCCGCGCACAGTGATTACTCCTTTGGGTCCAAGCAACTTGATCATCAGGTAGGCTTAATGAGGTACTGCCATGAACCTGGGAAAAGTTGGGCGCCCAAGTATGGCGTGGTACTGCGATTTCCAGTCGACAACTTTGAAGTCGATCGACTCTTTCCTGAGCTCGGGTGTGCCGAGGATGACGTCGAGTGTGATTGTTCACATGGGCGTGATTGCTTGCCCTGGTACTATGTCGTGGAAGGTGGTCTCCGACTCTGGCAACTTCTCTGTCAACTTGTTCATTCTTCTCAGGGTATCGGCGAATACGATGTTGATGCCGCTGCCTCCGTCCATGAATACTTTCTTCAGGCTGTAGTCGCCAATTAGGGCTTCGATAACCAGACTTGGACAATTTTCCCGATGAGCCCTTTGAGGCATGCCTGCATGGTGCGCTGATATGGTGCGCCAGCGTTCTTCAACCCGAAGGGCATCGTCTGGTAGCAAAAGACACCGTCGGGTGTGATGAATGCCGTTTTCTCTTCGTCTTCGACTTTCAGCCTGATCTGCTGGTAACCTGAGTAGGCGTCCAGGAAAGATAGGCGCTCGTAGCTTGCTGTCGAGTCGACGATCTGGTCTATCAGCGGGAGCGGAAAGTGATCCTTTGGACAACATTTGTTGACTGTGGTAAAGTCTACACACATGCGCAGTTTCTTCGTCTTCTTCTTTTCCACCAGGACAGGGTTGGCGACCCAGTCCGAGTCCTTGATTTCTCGGATGAACTTGGTGTGCAGCAGCCGATCGATTTCTGCGGTGATTGCGTCCCGTTTGGGACCTGAGAAGCGTCGCATGGCTTGTTTGACTGGTCTTGCGTCCTTGTGGACTTTCAAAGAGTGCTCGACGAGTTCCCTTGGTATTCCTGGCATGTCAGAGGGTTGCCATGCAAAGATTTTCCAGTTTTCCCCCAGGAACTCGACGAGCGCGCTTTCCTATGCAGGGGTCAAGCTTGACGATACTTTAACCGTCTTGCTACTGTCAGTCGGATGGACTTGGTGGGTGACGGTGTCGTCGTTTGTGTTGAAGGCGACGTCCTTGGATGGCTTCTTGCGAGGTGGAAAGATGGTCTTGTCGTTGTCGGCCGATATGGCCTTGAAGTACTTTTCGACCCCGAAGAACTCAGAGATCCTGCTGAACTCTTGGTCGCAGCTGGTTGAGCGGTCGAAGTCGCCGCGCACAGTGATTACTCCTTTGGGTCCAGGCAACTTGATCATCAGGTAGGCGTAATGAGGTATTGCCATGAACCTGGCAAAAGTTGGGCGCCCAAGTATGGCGTGGTACTGTGATTTCCAGTCGACAACTTCGAAGACGATCGACTCTTTCCTGAAGTGCTCGGGTGTGCCGAGGATGACGTCGAGTGTGATTGTTCCCATGGGCTTGATTGCTTGCCCTGGTACTATGCCGTGGAAGGTGGTCTCCGACTCTGGCAACTTCTATGTCGATTTGTTCAGTCTTCTCAGGGTATCGGCGAATATGATGTTGATGTCGCTGCCTCCGTCCATGAATACTTTCTTCAGGCTGTAGTCGCCAATTAGGGCTTCGATAACCAGGGCGGCGTGATCGGGTCGCGGCACCTCCGACGGGTGGTCTGCCCTGGAGAATGTGATTGATGTCTCTGACCCTCTCAGGTAGTCTGGTATTGCGCGCGGGCAGGTGGTAGCCTGGAGTACTTGGCGGGTGATGAGCTTCTGGGTCCTGTTCGAAGGGCGTCCTTTTTGGATCATGTGTATCTGTCCTCGCGCAGTCGGGTATGCGTCGTGCGCCGTCATCTGGACGTCATGCTGCGGCTGCTGCTGGGGGAAAGTTCCAGTTGCTTGTGTTGTGTTGTTGTTTGCGGGTGCTGCCTGAATAGCGAGCTGCGGAGTTGCCGTCAGTGCGTGCACAGGAGTGATGATCTGCTGCATAGCCTGGTAAATCTTGCGCGCTTTGCGGCAGTCCTTCAACAGGTGGTTGGCGCTGAACGGGAATCCGGCACCTAGAGGGGGGGGTGAATAGGTGCTATTACAAATTTTAGGTCTTTTCAAATTTAGGCTCAACACAAAGGTAAATTCTCTAGATATGCAACTAAGGTGAATTTACCTAAATGATAATCTAAGCAATAACAAGATAAGCAAATAAGGGAGCAAAGGTAAAGGGAACCAAGTGAAGCACGTGGAGACAAAGATGTAATCCCGAGTTCCACCCAAGGGTGTACGTCTCGTTTGGAGATGTGTGCGCTACCACAACAGGTTAGCCGCAACGCCACAAAGGCTCACCTTCTTCTCCGATGAACTCAACCACAAAGGTTTCGAGTCCACCTTCCACTATTGATCCCCTTTTAGGGCGGAGATCGAATCTCTTACAAACGCTTGAGGCACACACCCACAACTGAATTGGGGGCTCCCAAGAAGACCACAAAAGGTCAAGGACCACAAAAGGTCAAGGTAACACCAAGAGTACAACAATGGTGAACTAGGTTTTCCCACCGGAAACCCTAGCCACGAAGTTCCCAAGTGAATGGGGGAGAAATGCAAATCCCTTCGGTGAGGATGTAGATCCGGGCCTTCTCCTCCAATCCTCCAAAGATCAATGAATTTGGGTGGGGGGATTGGGAGATCTTGATGATTTGAGCTTTCAAGAATGGTAGGAGAGAGAAAATCTGAGAGCTAGTTGTTCTTGAGTGAGTGAGGGGGTATTTATACTCCCCCTCAAAATCTGGCCGTTGGCTGTCTTGGGCACCCGGAAATTCCGGTTTAAGTAACACCGGAAATTCCGGTCACCCGGAATATCCGGGTCTTTGAAAATATCCGAGCTGAATTTCCGGTTGAGATCAGAACCAATTCTGAACTTGACTTAGCCGATTTTCTGAGGTTGACTCGGAATATCCGAGTCCTTGAAATTTCCGAGCTGAATTTCCGATTGGAGTCAGTACCACTTCTGAATCTTGACTTAGCCAATTTTCCTGGGGTTGACTCGGAATATCCGGGTTGGTGAACCGGAATATCCGGGTCCTTGAAATTTCCGAGCTGATTTTCCGATTGGAGCCAGTACCACTTCTGAATCTTGACTTAGCCAATTTTCCTGGGGTTGACTCGGAATATCCGGGTTGGGAACCGGAATATCCGAGTCCTTGAAATTTCCGAACTGATTTTCCGATTGAAGTCAGTAGTACTTCTGAACTTGACTTAGCCAATTTTCTGGGGTTGACTCGGAATATCCGGGTTGGGGAACCGGAATATCCGAGTCTGGGAAGAATTCCAGAAACTCTTTTTCTCTACAATTTGGCTTTAGGATTTGTGATATGAGTTTCACCCAAACTGAAATACTTAGCAATAGGATTAGTATAGCATTGGTATTGTTAACTAACACACAAAACACTAGGGATTAAGAAATGTTCTTTCAGGCGCCCCATTTGCCTGTCTCCGGGTTGCGGAATGAGTGATGCTTGCAAGGTTGCATCAGTTCTTCGGCTGGGGTCAGCTTACGCTTCCACTCGCGTTTCTGGCTTCCGTCGTTGTGGCTAATGCTGCCGCTGCTGTGGTTGTACTGCCCCGAGCTGGACTGTCGACTCTGATCATATTGTCGACTGTTATCTCGTGTGTCATCACGGGGGGTTTGATATCCCGCCGCTACTAGCTCGATGGTGTCTGAATTGGTGAAACGTTGCTTCTTCTTCTGGCGCTTGTCCCGCCAGTTACTTGTTTCGGCTTCCTTCTTTGGGGAGGTGTCGCGGACGTAATCCTCTCCTTCGGCCCACTGGTTGGCTACCTCCATGAGCTCGATCGTAGTTTTCGGCTGGAGCCTACCAAATTCCTCGCGGAGGTCGCGGCGAGCGACGCCGTGCATGAAAGCATCCATCACCCGGTCTTCTGAGACGGGTTCCATGGTATTCCGGAGAAGTGTCCACCGCTGGATGTATGCGCGGAGCAACTCGTCTCTTCCTTGTTTGCAGGCTTGCAACTCGATGTAGGTAGTCGGCCTTGCGTATGTTCCAGAGAAACTTTTTATGAAAGTATCTTGGAATTCTTCCCAGGTTTTGAAGGAGTCCTTGGGCTGGCTGGTGAGCCACCCGTGCGCTGAGTCCGTGAGCATGAGCTGGATGTATTGCATTGCCGTAGTCGATGTCCCGCCTTGGCAGGTACAGGCGATGAGGTAGTCTTCGAGCCACAGGCGCGGGTCTTGCTTTCCGTCGTACTTGGGGGTTCCTGCTGTCAGCTTGAAACCCTTAGGCATGCGGGTGTCACGGATGTTGAAGCTGAAGCATGCGGCGCCGCATGGCTCGAAGTTGCGATCGGCCGGATCGTCCAGGTTCATCGCGTCGGCCGAACGCTGGCTGCGGTGACGGTACACCGTCCTTTGTGTGATGACGTTGCAAAGATCTTCGCCTGGTTGGGCTTGTCTCAGTGGCTGCACTGCCGGGGGCCCTGATGTTGCTGGCTCGCGGGTTTGGTGCTCTCGTTCTTCACGTGCCCGGTTGTTTGGTGCTCCAGTCGCCAGAGCTTTCTCGATTGCCTTCATGGACATGATCTGCTTCTTGTGGAGAAGGGCGCGTGGATCTCCCTCCGGTGGCTGCGTGAGCCGAAGATATGTCTCGACTGACATGATGGCGGCGTTCGCCGTTTTGGGGACAGGTATCCCGTTCTCGTCCTCGGTGACGAAGGACGAGTCGAGGTTGTGGGTGACCCTTGCTCGATCAGCGTCTGTCATGTGGGGAACACGAGCTCTGTGTCGCCGTCCTCCTTGGTTAACTTCTGTGGAGGAAGTGAACGTGATGGCAGCCCGTCTGGCACTCGACGCATCTGCATCCCTCTTGCGCCTGAGCAGCTCGGTCTTTTCGGCACGAAGTCGCTCGCCTTCCTTGCGTAGCAAGTACTGGACCGCCAGGTGGTCCTCTCTAGGCGTGTCGGGTGCAGGGAAAGTGCCATCGTCGACATGCTTCATGGCTCTGATCCCTATGTCACGCGTGATGGTGAGTCGTGTCTGGTCAGGCATGACCACCTCCAATGGGTATGCAGGTTCCTCGTTGCCTTCTGGGGGCTCTGTGTCAGCCATGAAGACTTGCGCGCGGTAGACCTGGGTAGGAGTGTTGACGCTGTCGCTGCTGCTTCCTTGATCCGAATCTTGCTCGGGATCAAAAATTGCTGCTACGTGGTGGGCAGCGCAGTCGCCGTTGCGTCTTCTCAGGATCGTCACCGTGGTCACGGTAGGAGGTTTCGCAGTCGTAGGAGCGAGTGCGATTGGCTTGGGGTAGACTTGATGGTCCCACGAATATGTGTGCGACGCGGCTGTCGACAGCACGCCCTTGGTCGCACGCGCGGGTGCAGTCGTAGTTGAGGTAGACCTTGACCTTGTCGGCCGTGCGACCGAGATGGTTGGAGTAGACTCGATCTGCGCGGCCGTTGCCGAGGTTGCCGATGTAGTGGATGCAGGTACAAACTTCGTGGGTGTGGCAGATGCGGCTCCCGCGGCGGGTGACGGCGACTGTGCCGCCTGGGTGACCGATGTGGGTGCCGCCACCGCGCGTGGCGTGGTTGTCGTAGACCTGAATATGTCGCGATTGTCGACGAAATAGTATATGGAGCCGAAAGTGATGTGTATACCTTTGTGCAGATCGGCGTACACCGAGCGGTGGGCCGGCGGGTGGAAGACGTACTCGAAGGAGCCGAAGCGGATGGGCTCCCGGGTGGTGCAGACCTCGATCTTCATTGCGGATGGAGCCGGTGCGACCATGATTCCAACGCTTGATTTCTTTCCCACAGACGGCGCCAATTGACGAGGGTGTAACTCGACAAATCCCAGGGTTGTGCACCCCGGGTTGATTGAGGGGGAGAGAGAAGAGCGTTGGTGATCACGACGGCTGACAAGCGGGGGATTTACCCAGGTTCAGGCTCCCGGAGGATAACACCCTACTCCTGCTTGTCTGTTATTGATGGCGAGTTGCGATTACAATGGCGGCGAGATTATGATCTCGCTAGGGTTTGTGGTGGTAGCTATTGGTGTGTCCTCTGGGACGAGCAACCCTCCTGGCTTTATAGGTAGCCATGTCTCGGGTGGTCGGTATCGTTGGTAATTACAGATATGGCAGGTTATGAGACCTAACCGACTTGGACTGGGTTACACGGTACCCCGAGTGGGCCTTCCGTGGGCCTTCTCCAGCTTGGCGCGGCCCAGGTAGGCTCATCGTGGGCTTGTCGAAAGGTAGCCCCACGTCAGACGTAGTTTAGGCCGCCGCCGTGTGATGGCACCTAAGAGGCCGCGCTCGAATCTGCGGGGGCGCGGCAACTGATTCGGGGACTTCTCCGACGCGAATCGGAATGTTCTCATCCGCGCCGACGCCGGTCGCAAGCGGCTCATCAATAAGTTCAAGCAAAAGGGTGAGGCCGTCCCGTGGGCGTGTTATGGGTGCGAGGTGAGTGAGTTCGACCGTGAGAAGCCGCGCCTCGGCATTCCGGAGAGCTCGACCGCGCCGCCGCGCGCCTCGAACGGGAGAAGAAGAGCCGCCGCCTGTGGGAGAGCGACAGCACCGCCGCCGCGCGCCTCGACCTGCTCGACCGGACGCTCGATCTACTGCAACCGGACGCCCTCGACCTTCTTGACTCGATCCCCCTCGAGATGGTGGGCTGCATCCTCTCCCTCGTCCTGCTACGGAAGGAGAAGAAGAAGGCAGAGCACCGTCACGACAAGGACTGAAGCTCGGCGTCGAACTCGTCGCCGCCGCACCTGAGGCTCCGGTGAGCCATGTTTTGGCAGTACGGTAGGACGGCGACGAGGTAGGAGTAGATTTACTTTTGGATTATATGTACATTATGTGAATTGGTGATAAACTCCTCAGTGGAGTGAACTGACGAAGAAATCGAATTCTTTCGCGCCCAAATTAGCCATTTTGCAGATCCGTTTGAGGTTTCTGCTATCATGCGCGAGCAGTTGCGACGAGATTCGATAAAAGCATCGAATTGTAAACTTATTTTGAGGTTTCCAGTTTGAGGCTACTGCTAGAGATGCTCTACCGACTCATGTTGATAGGAGTGGCTAGAGTAAGCATCGGTTCTATATGTCCTCGTGATTGCCTTTGTATGAGGACTAAGTTGAATTGAATTGCCTGTTGACCAACGATTAAAGTGGGATGTGGTGTGTTGGAGAGCCCTAGTGGTTGCATTACATGCTTCTCGGTTATAATTGGCTCTTCTCACAACGCAATGCACTCAATGAGAAACAATGTATGAAGACCAACAATGGATGTCCTTGGTGGGTAAAGATCATGGGTCTCAACGATAGCAAGGTGGCGATGGATGACAGATGGCTTATCTATGTTATTGCATATTTAATTACGAAAGTTAGTATAGGGGCCTAGATGCCCATATAACTTGCAAATCGGATTTTACCGGTAATTAAGAATATTAAGATACACACACAACCACACACGCACAACAATATAAACAATCAACACTCTATAGTTTGCGTAATTATCGAAAATGATTGAAGGGGTAATCTTAGAAAAAATATAAATTAGAATTTTGCACAAAACTATTGTATAATACAATGATGTACCTTACAACGGTATAATGCAAAACATATACTAAAATGAAGTAACAACATTATGTTGCTAATTGTGCTAAATATTTGAATTAACTATTAAAATGTATAAGTTATAAATGTATAAATGTTTAGTATAAATTTAGTCTAATTTAATCTTCGTTCGGTTGTTAGTCTGATTTCTAGGCTTATAAACCGTAAACCCACTAAAATTTACAGTCTGCTGACTTACTCACCGGTAAAGCCGCACGAAAATGAGTGTCTCGGGCGAAGCACACCACAAGTTGTTGTTCAGGTGTTACATTCACGTTGAAGACCAATAAACGATGTTCATGTTGCGTCAAGATAAGGGGCCAGAACGATGGTAAGGTTGTAAGGCAAGACAGATCGCGTAGCTTGGTCATTGCATATGAGTTGAAAAACGGCCACTTCATTTGAGTAAAAAAGGTTTATGTGAGAGTGTCATTTATGGCATAAAGATATATCTCTTCGATTTAAAGACAAAAAATTAGGCTAAGCCTCATCCCCAATATGAATGAACCAAAAAACAAACTTCGACTAGGTTTTTTGTTTTGTTTATTTGAACTTCTTTTCATCGCTAAGGCCAAGAAAACTGTCTAGAGTTGCGCAGGAAACTATCTCCACGTTGTCAATTGTTATACATTTCAGTTTTACTATTTGGCCGAACGAACTAATCATGTGTTGCCACCAAGAATCGTCCAATCAAGCCTGAAGATATTTATGACTGTAAAAACGTCAAGAATAGTACCCGCAAAAAAGACAAGAATATATGTGAATAACTAGTGGATTGATGAGAAGCAGCTAATTCTGGATCATTGCACTCCCCCTATCTTTCCATATCAGACAATAAAGTGATGCGATTTGAATGATCTCCTCCTTTAACCCCATGGGATAGCACGACTCAATGTTCGAAACTTACATTTTACTGCTCGCATTTTCACATTAGCACGCTATACCTTTGCCCCCATAGCCCATAAGCCGCACGAGCGGTAAACTGCATGGCAGGATGTCCTAAACTTACAATTCACTGCTCGTGCACTTTCAGAATCGAGCCCATATTCAATTACTAGCGTAGAACAAAGCGTTTTGTTTTGTGACGCTCGATGCAACTTTGCGCAATTTTGTAGGAAAAGTTCATATATACAGTCATAATATACAAAACCAAATACGACTAGTGTGAAACCTTCTTGTGCTAGGTGCATTATCATAATCGGCGCGACAAACTCGTGTCGGCCCACTTCTTTATCACGTGTGTCGGCAGACCACGACGCTAGCTCTCCACTCTCCTGAACATTCTGCTTCTGTGCTGCCACCGTGACCGCTAATTCGGACCTAAAGCTTCTCGAGCGCAGGCGAGGTGGCGCCATCGTCACGTGCATTTTGGCCGAGGACGAGATCGAGAGTATTGTCAGTTTGTCACCTTCGTCAGTGTTGCTTCATTCGTGTCTCCAGCACACGCGCACAAACCGATGGCGTCTGAATCTAAGGTTGCAGAAGGGAGCAGAGGCGAGCACATCCGCCGTGCACGATCCATCCATGTCAGTACTGGTATTTAGCCGACGGCGACAGGTTGAATTGGATTACGGTTAACGTCATTCGATGTTGATGCTGCACCAGAACTTACCCAAGATGCCAAGATCGTTGAAAAGGGAAGGCAGGAGGCTTCCCGGTAGATAATCTACATATATTCACACGCAAATCCTACTGCAAGCTTGCTTCGATCTGTCTAAGAACGAACAGATGTTACTACGTACTACACTAATTTACACTGGATGGACGGTTAAGCTGAGTCTCGCGGCGGCGGCGCCGGCGCCGGCGCCGGCGGGATCATCAGAGCATGAGGCCGAGGCGCTCGCTGGCTACGTCGCAGCGGACGGGCGCGAGTCCGACGCGGCCGCGCTCCAGGTCGTACTCCACCCACAGGTTCATCTGGTGGTGGTGCCCGATCACGTACGCCGTGATGGGCACCATGTCCGCGTTCCCGAACGTCAGGCACCACACGCCGTCGCCGCCGCGCCGCTCCCCGGGGACCTTGTACAGCAGCCTGTCCCCGCCCACGGCCATCTCCGCGCCGTTGAACAGCAGCGTCACGCTCGGGAGCCGCGCCTCCGGCGGCGACCGCCCGTGGGGCACGCGGAAGCAGGTGTCGAACGCCTCCTGGAACGCGAAGCCCGGGTCGTCCAGCGCCGGGAGGAGCGGCCTGGTCTGTCGCAAGAACTCGGCTTTGAGCGCCGAGTACGCGTCGCCGAGCAGGAAGGTGAACTGCGTGCCGGAGTCCACCATGGTCTGCCCTGCGCCCGTGTGGTCCGGCGCCAGCACCGACGCCGGGATGGGCAGGCGCTTGGCGCCCACGCGGATGCCCAGGAGCTGCACGGAGTAGGCGACGCGGTCGAAGTAGGGCAGCGGCAGCGCCGGCTGGTAGAGGGGCGTGTAGTTGAGCGGCAGTAGGAAGAGGGGCAGGTCGCTGTGGCCGAGGAGCAGCACGCCGGCGTCGTCGCGGTCGGAGATGCAGTACGAGAAGCGCCGGGTGCTGGCCTGCGACACGAAGGAGAGGGCGCCGCGGTTCATGCCCAGCAGCCCCGCGGTGGCGACGCCGTCCGGGGAGGAGTCGAACGCGGAGGACATGCAGCCGAACGCCGCGCGGAGCGGCGGCTGCGCCCCGCCGCCGACGGCGAAGACGTCGGTCGCGAGCGCGCCGTCCGAGGACGACCCGTCCGCGTAGGAGAGCGACACGGCGCACCGGCGCGAGGCCCCGTCGCACGCCGGCGGCGACGGCAGGTCCCGCGAGCGGCACTGCGCGGAGGCGCAGGGCACGGCGGCGAAGCTGGCCGAGGCCCTCGGGCGGAAGGACGTCGACGTCGCGTTGCGCCTGGCGCTGGCGCCGCAGAGGAGCCAGGACAGCTCGCTGCCGGTGTCGAGCACCATGGTGACGTTCTGCGGCGGCGTGCCGACCGCGAGCGAGACGGTGAGGCTGACGTTGTGGTGGAACCGCAGCTTGCTCGGCTGCCGCGGCAGCGTCCTCACCGGCATCTGCCGCGTCCGCAGAGCGAGCAGCAGCGGCTTCGCCCCCGCCGCCGCCTGCGACGACCATGGCACGGCGAGCAAGACGCAGAGGAGGCAAAGGACCAGCTGCGGGGGAAGCATGGCGGTGGTTGGGACTGGGAGCAGGAATGAACCGGGACCTACGCGCGCATGTGAATGGAGAGTTTGGGTGCTGGTGTTGGATTTCGGCATGGGTTTTTGGTTCGGTGGCGGATTTTATGGGGTGGCGCCGCGAGCGAGAGCGCAGTGGGAGTGACGAGTGGGGAGTGAAGCAGCTAGCCCGGTTCTTGCACCTGTCGTCTTCTATCTTTAGAACCGCGGAAACGCCAGCTGGCTTGACAGTACTGTGTTTTTACTGCTCTAGTAAAGTAGTAATGCTGGTATAACTACGTTGTCCAAAATAAGTTTTAGCGCAAACGTGCAATCCAATTGCCCAGAAACATAGACACGATTTCTTTCCGCAAAAGAGAATTGTGTCATTGTGCTAGGTAGGACAAGGAGCACCTCTTTGATTTAAAAAAAACAGTATATGTCAAGGAAAAGTGGCAGAAAAATTAGCTTAACAAATTTCTCTTGTGAGTTGTGTGATCCATAGTGCTAGAAGTATCACACTACTAATTTGGGAGAACTATTTGTCTTACTTGCGCGAGTAGCTAGTTTTATTCCTAGTGCTAGAATTTTTAACGTGCCACCAATGCTAAGATTGGTGTTGCTTTATCTTTTAGAGAACTCTGGCATTTTATTGATCATGAAACATCTAAACACATACTTTGTTGGATGAATAGAAAGGGAAACACAAGGAATTACAACATGCTCACTAGACCTAGCAAAAAATGTGTGTCACGTCGTTGAGAAAACGCTTGACATGGACGAAGAACATAAAAGAAAACCCTCTCCATTTTGATTTGATATCAGCAACTACCATGCCAACTTCAGCTCGTTCCTGGAATTACAAGTTTAAGCGTTGCGCCAGGGACAAAAAATTTGATCCATAGGGCTAGAAGTTTCATTGCAGCAATCCTAATGTGGTGGTTACTGAATTGTGTTTACTACGTATTATTGAAAATTTGCCATACAATTCCTTTAAGTGGGTCAGACAAACATCAAAAGTGAAAATGGTTGGGCACATCACATGGGATCATCATAAACCGCCACAATGCCAAACACAACCCAAAGATTCAATATGTTTGTACCAACATGTTTTTTTTGGAAAATTAGGCACATGAACTCTTCCTATCCTTATAAATGGAGATAAATTATAGATAAAAGAGTATTATGGGTGTGTTATCTTGGGAGCTCGGGTGTCATGTTTCTTCTTCACCTAACATAGATGGCTCGTGCGTGTGGTTTTGTTTTTTGGTGGTTTTGTTTTTTGCTGAGTTAACTGGTGCATGTTTTCTTTGTCTTTGTGGTGGTTGTGCCGCTGCTACAAAAATTGTAACTCTGTAGCGAGCCTTTTTTATTTCTTTTTCTTATTGTTTATCGGTTGTGTGCATCCGTAATACCATTGGTTATTACGTTGTTACAGAGGTTGGGTGTAATTGGTATCTTCGCGATGTTAATATATACTCTTTATCTAAAAAAACTGGTGCGTGTCTTGGGTGTTGTAGTTGAATAATGTTTCCTAGAAAGATGACACATTCATGTGTTTTCTTTATTCACACATTTCACAAATCTTACAAATCAATGAGTCCATTAAGACATGATATGCATACTAATAAAAATTATTATTTCGGGTACAAGGATACCTAATAATGTTGAAAATATTTCTATAAATGCTCCTGATATGGGTGTGAATCTAAAGTGTGGATGGAAGAAACCTTCTTTAACGTTGTCGATATATACATATTACATAATTGTGTTGCATGCTCCTATTTAGAACACAAGGTTTCAAATTTTATTTATGGTAAAGCTCTCGAGAATGTGGATGGAACTCCTTGGATATTATGTATTTTTAGAAACAACATCTGATTTGGGCGTCACTCGGAAAGATAGAATTGGGCATGGGAGAAACGGTAACTCGGACAAAGAGAATTATTATGCGTTTCACATGATATATCGCTAGCTACTGTATAACGGCCCCAATTTCGATATATAAGAAAAAATCGGCGAGAATAGTAGCACCTCGTGTGAGCCTTAACGAATTTCTCCTAACTTGTTTGTACTTGTGCGTGTGTGTGTGGTGGTGGTGGTGGGGGGGTGAACATCAAACTTTTTTATGATACGATAACACTCGTTGCGCTACCCCGCTCAATCTTTTCTATAACTTCGTATGACGTCTTGGTGGCACATTTTGCCTTTTTGTTTCTGTTTGGGAGAGCATCAATACATATGTGCCCATGTATATAGTATATCGATATAATGTGAAATGTAGGCATGTTTGTCTGACATTAGAAAATTTCTCATCGGATACGGCGAAACGCATGGTGAGTTTGCCCATCAAACCTCGAAGTCCTCTCCATGGCAAAACGTCCATTTGCCTAGGTATGGCGGAAGGCAATCGTATCCTATGCATCCTAATCTTTTGTTTACTCGTGCATCCGTCCATCATATAATGAATGATGTCGTACGTGATGTCCTGTGTATATTCGTGTTTGTGCAAATTAACGAGGCTAATGATGTCGTACGTGAGATTTAAATCAGAGGACTAAGAATGGACTGATGCACGAGTACACAAAAGCTTAGGATGCATAGGATACTTGCCATGGCGGAAGATGATAACGTTGACGGTTGGCACCAAAATGGGGGTCCCTTCTATACATTCCTCCGGGCCTTATATGGAATGGCAGTTATTCCGGTTACTTTTTTATCTTTCGATAGGCTTTACCTACAAATTTCAGTAAAATTTAGTGCCTTATCCAAAACAGAATAAATCCAGTTGGACGAAAGAGATGGGCACGGCTACTCTACTTGTAGCAGGCGACTTGTAGCCTCTTACTGATGGTGTATTATGTTTACTCGGAGTTGTTACGATCTCAACACTACCTTCTGTATCAAAGAACGACAAGGTGAGGAAATTAAGCTGATCTGAACCGTACGTTACTGTGTAGTAGTACGTACACCGAAAGTTGCTGTGAATGCGAGGCCTGCTAGCTCGCCTTCCGTTCCAAGAGGCCGGACCGGAACGGAGGACGGAGGTGTGGCAACAACGCATTGAAGGCGTAGCTGATGATTCAACGCATTACGTACAGTACATTAGTAAGTAAAACTTATCACTGCAAACATAAAGGGCAGGCCCATTCATTCAATCCTCCGCGTTTTAGGATTCAGAGCATTCATTAGCAAGACGTACGTGGAGGCGTAGCTGATGATTTCTATCCTGTGGCTGGCCGGCGCTGCACCTGCATGATGGCCAGGTCGGTCGACCGATCGAGCCACCACAAAGAAGCCGGCGAGGCTGGCATCGGGCGGCCGCCGTCCTAGCCGGTTAGCTAGACGTGTTGGGTGGTGTGTGTTTAGAGGTACGTAGCTTTGTTGGTGACAGTACTCATGGTACCAGTACGAGGCTTTGCACTTTCATCCTTGCCCAATACATAAATACTCCAAGCTATACCGTTTGAATTCTTGCAGAATACTCTAGCTAAGCACCAGGCTCAGGGTACGTATAGTACTGCCATGGCGGTTTCATTAACCTAGTGCTGCTGCATTTGGACCTACCGACCTAGTAGTACTTATTGTCTTATGCGCGGGAAAATATTCAAAGTTTGAAACACTTTGCTGATGGAGATCTCAAGTAATAGTACACAAACACCACGTACGGTTTGGGACTTTGGGTTGCAGTCTGCGGAGCACCTCGAAGGTTTGCTTTGCTGTCCCCCGCTAGAGGCATTGGTCACGGTAAACAAGCATAGTACTTGTGGTACGTGCGTGCGGGCAAACCGCACGGTTACAAGCACGAACGGCCTCGGACAAGCACGATCTTCGTAAGAAACGCCGCTGTGATCACGGGGCACACACACCGCCCAACTCCTTGTCGTCGGCTCGCCGTCGCCCTGCATGAGCTCTTTTACTGTACTCAGGGAGAAATACAGACGGTACGATCGGGGAGCCCATCTGTGGATCCAAGAGCCCATACGAATCCATACTGGTAGAGTTTGAGTCGTATTTCCCGAGCAGTATAGGCCTACACCGCTCTTTAATCCTGCTCTCAGTATTGTCAGGAGGGCAATTTCGGTAGATTAGCTCGTCTGTTTTCCACGATCCACCGAAAACCAAATCCCTCCCAAGACGGCCACGCATCAGTCACCACCCACCCCCGATCCCCTTCTCTACTACTCCATCGCCGGCCACCCCGATCCCCTTCTCCACCCCTCCTCATTCCCCTCCCTTCCTGCCTTGTGCCTCCGCGTCTCCACAACGGAAGAAAGTTCTGGGGGTGCGGAACGGCGGCGGCGGCGGCAGCCTCCGGGACGGCTTCTTAGCGGCGGCGGCGGCGGCGGCCTCCGGGACGGCTTCTCAGCGGCGGCAGCCCGGCGGAGCACGCGGTTCAAGGAGGAGAAGGAGTACGTGGAGGTCGTGGAGGAGCATGGGCACAACGCCGGATCGACGGGATGCAGCGGCAGGCCGCCGCTGGGCCATGGGGATGCATCGGAGGAGCTGAGGAGCCCGGCGACGACGGCCTCGTGGCTCTTGGCGGCGCCTACGCACCCCTGTCCCTCCGCGCTAATCTGGCTGAGATAAGACGCCCCGCCGCATCGAGCTCCGCCGCCCACACCAGCGCCCGCCGTGCCGGCGACGTGCCTCTTCCCGTCCAGCTCGCATCTGTTCGGTCTGACAGCTATGTAATCAAGTTCTTTACAGAATTACACATACAACTCTTTTCAATTTATGTGCAGTGGCATACTCCCAGTACTCTTCCTAAGAAAAGAAAACACCATCTGGCAAAGCTCTGAACTTGTCCTCTTTGACTAGATACAAACAGAGCACAATCTGAAGTTTGGTACACACTACAGCGCATTTGTTTCCCCACAACACAGAAAAGCAACTGAAATCTGAGAGTCTAAGACGCATTCTAGTTCTGTATGTCCCCTGAATACCCAAACTGAAAAATAGAGAAACTGGAAAATCCAGGATAGCTTGAAACGAGAACTAAACCACTTATACAGTGATCCAAAGATATCAACATTGAAATAGTGTTCCAAAATACTGTAAAAACAACTTTAAAATTACAACATGATTTGGAACCATTATTCATGTTTCAGTGCTTTGGTTGTAAGAGTTGAACCATCTGGATTTGAAGCTTTGGGATGCAAATATTTGCATGTTATTCCCTTGACTTAGCAAATTATATATTGTTTGTTATATATACATCATTTGGTGATAAAAGATGTTCTGCTGGATCTAGAGATCGCATCCTACTATTGTTGGTGTCTATGATCAATTTAGGCATATCCTCTTTTAAGCATATTGCCTCCATTCTTCTCTAACATTACTATGAGTTTTTTTGTGTGGAATTGTCAAGTCATTCCTCATGTGAACATTTTCTTGAGCAGACACAAGAATGATAATTACAACGAAGAAGCTTCATCATGTGCTTTTCTTTCAAGGAAAAGATCTCTGAAACATCCCAGGTTTTATGCGGTTCAGGCAACGACGGATGTACACATTATACATTTTCCTGCTACTTAAAGGTACTCAGCATGATTTTTGTCACATTTGTGCTACTCACCTATAACTTGAGTGTCATGATTTACTATTGGTAATATGTGGTTCTTCTTGAGCATCATAGCTGTAACATTACTATTGGTAGTAAGTGTGTAGCCGTGTGTGCTGTACCTTTTCCATCTCGTTTTGCTTGGTCTTTGGGATCCAGCAATTAGGAGTGAGCATATATGTGGTGGTTTAGTCCCAAATAGAGCCCCCAACACATAAGCCAAACAACGCATCAATGCTCATATGGGCAAATTTCATGGTCAGTCACTGAGAACGCCATTGTAAAATCAAATGGATTTCTCAAATATATGAATGCTCAGTACTAGATATCACAAGCAGTGAAAAACATGATATGTCTCGAAGTAAAAAGTTTCGAACTAATCGTTGGCAGAACAACCAACTAAAAGAACAACCAACCGTAGAGAAAAAAGTTTATAAGTAAACGTTGGCCGAACAACCAACTAAAAGAACAAGCAAACAATTGTCGAACACCCACAAGGCAGCAACATCTGTAGACCAACATCAGGATGCCCTTCTCTTCTAATCTTCATTTTGTGCTTCTCGTGGAGCTTCATTCATTGGAGAATCTATTAATAGAGCTGGGATTTCTTTCCTAAACTTGTCGATGTCAGACTGCATAATACGGTTGAGTTAGTGTAATAGTTGTAGCACTTGAAAAATCATTTGGTTTAAATAATTGGGTAGTCGTACCTGTGTAAAACCTTCTGATAGCTTGTGACCTATCCAGTTCGCCATGTTCTTCAGTGCATAGAGGCCGCATGACATTCTACAAATGCATGTAGATCATAATGCATATTTGTAGTAGCATTCTAATTTTGTGGAAATAAATTTAATTGCACTGTACCTGTCTTTTTGTTGTGGCACATTCTTTTCAATGCTAACCGGCCAACTATTCACGGCATAATCAGGCCAGCTACTTCTTTTCTCGCATTCGTGCCGAGATGTTACATCCAGATGTGCTTCCATTCCTTTGAGCTGTAAGTATGAAAATATAAGATTAATTTCCTTAGCACAAATGTTTGTAACAGTGGTCTTACGGACTAACCATGTGCTCCAGTTCTGGGTGGGATTTCTTGAAATTCTTTGTATTCTTACGCATAGAGTCAAGAACTTGTATTCGCCTATTTTTAGGATCCACATTGACCACTAACCAATGTAAGTTACAATGATTGAGCGGAAGAAAAATCTGTAGCAAAACATAATTAGCACCTGGGAATGCTTAAAATGACTATTCTTATGGTACTGGTACTTACCATGTCATGTGAAATGTACATTTTCCCCTTGGTAGTACCATATTTGTTTCTTCTCACGTCGCTGTTACATGTGGCAACACTGCCGTCTCTTACTAGAATGTCCGTGTTAGATGCCCTCTCCATATAGACTGTGCCACCAGCCCTCATGTCCGGCTGTGGGCGCATGTGGCGCATCCATGTTATGACAGCATCCATGAGCTGAATGGTAGCAGTAGAACAAGTTAGCAGTAATGAGGGAAAATATAAACTGACTAAATCATAGTAAGCACTTACGTATGTGTGCAACCATCCTTCAGTTGGTGTGCGAACTACCGGAGTGGTCAGACATCTCAGTTCCTCTCTATATAGCACCAGATCATCTATTTTAACTAGTATATTCTTTTCCGGTGATGTGTTGACATAGTCAATGACCTCACCTTGCACATCCTCATCTGTTTTTTGAGTACTCACATTCATACCCTTGGATTTATTAACTGCCTTTGGGTCGTCAAAGTACAGGAAATCGTTGTCCTTCTGTGTGGATGTCCTTTTCCTTTGTTCCCTTTTCTTTGCTCCAATGGTGTCGTCCTGTAACTTGACCTGCTTTCTGGGCGATGAGTCGACATTGTCACTTGGCCTTTTATTGTGTTTCTTGTTCGTGTCAGCACTCTGTAGGAAGGATGTAGGAGGTCATGAAATTTTCTGTTTTTAGTAAATAGTACTTATTTACACACTTACTTCGAATGTTTGGTCCAAATTCCGGACATGCAGGGGGGAAATTCCGTCCTTGGTGAAGTCCTTGTATGTCATGTATTCGATCGTCGATGGTCCAGGCTCATCATTCTGCATACATGCATAGGTGTTGCTCCTTTTCATATATGTGAAAAACTTAATAGTGCACTGTAATAGGTTATAGTCTTACATAGGTTTGTCGGGCGAGCAAGGTATCTAGCTTATCTTCAATTCTGAATAAGTGTTCACGTTCCATCGCTATGTCTTTGCGGGTCCCTATATTATCTAGCATCACGTCTGATCTCATCTTCGAGAACGACTTGGACAGCTGTATCATCATCTGTAGAACGGAGAAATGATTAGATTATTATTGCAGGAAGGGAAAGTATAAATAGATGATAACATATACAGAGTACCTTCGAATCTGCTGGCAGCAAATCGTCAACCCACGTAGGTAATGGTGATGATGGGGTAGGGGGTTCCCAAGGCCAATTTAGATCATGTACTAGCTGAAAAAAGAACAATTGGCATTGGTTTTGTTTTACATTGAAATTATTGAAAATTCAGTGCAATGTCTCTATACCTCTCCAGCTTCACGGCCATGCTCATTAAAAACGGCAGAGACCTTTGATGCCTTTTTCTCGTCCCAATACTGGAGGAGTGGTGCGTCACGTCCTTTGTAGTCGATTGAAGCATCAAATCTGTCCACGCGGAATTTCTCCCAGAACCAAAACTGCAACAGAGGAAGATTCCCCTCAAGGTTTACAACCCCCCTGCGGAGGCCTCTTTCCGGATCATTCATTGCAGCATTATACTGGTTTATTGATTTGAATAGATGATCAAGTGATAGTTTAACCAGGTTTGTCTCCACAATAGCTTCAGGGGTTGCAACATACTGTATGTATTCTGCACTGACATAACGCTGGGTAGTTGGGCATAGAATGCACCCAATTGTGTACAGAATAAATGCCTGAAGGAAGGGCAGCTCATCACTTTTTGATTGAATCCCTTTATTTATTATTTTCTGCAACTCTACTAAAGGTATTCGCTTCTTATCTTTGATATACTGCGACGTGGTGGACCCTTCTATTTCTGCAAGTATACCAACCATGACTCTATGTGCAGGGAAACCAAACAAGTGCTGAAAGTCGTGTCGTGTGAGCTGCACGACGTAGTCACCAATCTGAAAAGCTTCGACGCCCGGTTTATATTGCTCGGCTATCCACCTACACAGGTTTCGGCGGATTTTAACTGAGCATAATCGCAGGAGCGATTCAAGACCAACAGACTTGATTAAATTTCTCTCTGCTTCTCCTAGAGCATTGATTATTTTTAAATATGCTACTAGGGAACATACTTGTGTCTCCTGATTGTATTGAGTAAACGTTAGTATGGCATAATTGAGGCTGTAAATTAAAAACAATATCAAATTATACGTACATTGTTCCTCTCCACTTTTGGAGACTCGTCCTTTTTATTCACCGACCGTTTGGTTGTTGAGTTTGACTTCGCCTTTTTCTGTGAAGTCGCAAGCAACCCAGATGTTAGACGTTAAGACTTATATGACAAAAAGCAATTCTAATTTTATTTTACGAAGATGTACTGTTGCTTCCCCTTGGCAAATAAGAGATTGGTGCGGCTCTAATCAACCACGGCGATGATGCAGTGCGAATGCCTAATACCTGAACCGTAGCCATGGACGATCTACATCTAATGCTAACAAAAACAATGCAAATAGTCTGCAACGAATACACTTACAGGGGTCGACGACGAGTTGATCACATCCGGTGGATGGAAATTTGGAAGATCCATTTGATGTCAGCCGCCGCGCGTATGAACAGAAAAGGAAGCGGTAGATGAGATGTATATGGCGACGCAGACGCACCTGCCTATATATACGATCGCATGGATAGCTCTTGTCACGGGATTGGTTCCCAGAAATAGGAATACAGTTACGGGATTGATTCCCCCAGAAATAGGTATACAGCTACGGGATTTAGTTAGGACTAACGGATTGGTTATATCCATAAAATATAGAGTAGCAGATCTAATATTTAAATGAGCTTAACAATTAAAAAAACATAAAAACCTGTGAAATTAGGTAGAAATTAAGAAAATTCCTAATACTTGGGTATTATTCATAAAATGTCCACCATGACTATTCATCGAAAAAAGTAATATTTTCAAACATCATCGATGTTTCTGTGATATAAACAGTTATACCTCTTGGTTGTCCGTACCTCAACCGTCTTCTTCAAACCAGAAGAGGAACCGTAGCCTGAAGTGGACTTGCTCTCTTTGCCGTTTTGGTGATAAAGGAGTCAATAAAGTTGCGCCGCCTGTGCCAGGACAGCCAGGACCTTCCTCTCTGGCGATAAAGCAGCTGGACGGTGCAACCCTCCAAGAAGATCGTCATCGTGGGCTCCACCTCAAAAACCGCAACCCCTACGAGCCGTTCTGCGCGGTCTGCAGCCTGTCGGCTACCGCGCCCAACTTTATCGACGATGGACCGCGTCCATGAAGGATTCCGCCGCGATGGACTCCAACTCCTCCACGCCGCTGCCGTGTGGGAGTCCACCTTGGACGCCAAGCGCAAGGAAGATGCCTGCGGCGACTATAAAAGGAGCAAGACCTCCACCGTAGAGAGGGGTCGGCCAATTGCTTGGAGAACACTTGTAAACCCTAGCTCAGCCAATTAGACTAGCCTTTGGCTGTAGGAGGAAGAAGACCATTACTTCCCTCCCCAGGCACGAACCACCTCAAGTGTGCCTTCGTCAAGCTCAGTTGTACTGTAATACTCCACAGCTCAATACAGACAAGCAGAAGTAGCGGTTTTACCTCCTCCTGAGAGCAGTGAACCTGGGTACGGGCTGGTTTCCATCTCTGTCATGGGTGCTCCTCTCCAGGCCCGGCGAGCACCGTCGTTGTGCCTCTCGAGGGTCTTGACCTCCGTGTTAAATCCCCTTCACGAACTACTCTTCAAGGAATACCCGTGCGTTGCAACGGTTAAATCCCCTTCTTTTCTCTTTGTGGAAGGAGATGCGATCGTGCATGCGCCTGTGGCTGCCTCTACGCCGGACGTTTTTGAGTTTGTTGTATGGGCATTTGGTTTGTGACACCATTTGGATTGTGACACCATACCACGCATTTTGATTTAATGTCCGTGCCCTGACGTTGAAATTATTTTCGAAACATCGAAATATCTACTGAGGAGTCTATCCCAGAAATAACCGAACAAGAACGTATGTTCGCATGCATACAGCTAGTATGTTGGCATGCATTTGTTTAATTTGTTTTTGCAATGTGAAGTCGCCTATAAATTTAGTTTAACCGAAAATTTGGACCCAAACCATCTTTCTCGCCTCAAACAGATAATCATCCATTTCGTGAGTCACAAGTTCAAACCTACGTGTTCGATATAAAAGGAATGTACAAAAACTGAGATTACAAATCATCAACCAGTATAAATAAAAGACGCAACTTCATAAGATTGTATGCGTGAAAGACCTTAATGACATTCCACAAGTCTGGTATAAAGACTTATAAAAGAAATATGTACAGCATAGCTATGTTGTAACAAGTTGTATAGCCTACTTCTGATTGTTATTCACTTTCCACAACTCGTGCATTGGTTTCCACCTCTGATTGTTCTTGGATGGACCTCCTTTAGGTATAATTTTTATTGGATCTAACACATTCCCGGTGGAAGTTTGGTTCGACCCTGAAAAGTATGAAGGAAAAGGACCAAGTGAAGCCGCCTCATTTGGCCCTTCGTTCTGGCTGCTACCATCCGCCGTAAGAGTCTTGAGAAAATCAATAACCTTCTGTGATATATCAGCGTTGCTTGAAGCTTTGAATAAATAGAGATTTGAATTATTGCGGAGATCATGGTAACGCTCCATCCGTTCAGACCAGTCATGCCTATTAGCATTCCTATCTGACTCAAATGCAGGCTTGGCTAGCATTGTCCATCTTCTAGAAATACAACAGCTAGGAATGCTAATTAATCCAAGGTATTTCAGAATCGAGAATATGTGTGAGCACGGGATCTCTTCCGACTCCATCTTTCGGCACTGACAGTTAACACTCTGAAGCTTTGGGCCAGCCATGAAAAGGTTAACATTATACATCACATCCTTTATCTCTTTGTGAGCAACTGCATACACCACGACAGCATCATGCTTGGTCACGTTTGCTACCTCCCATTTTGGTAACTGAACAATCTGGTGCTTCACCTTTTTAAACATTACTGGAGTATAAATACGTGCAGCACTCTTCTCAAGTGGCTCGGCATTTAGTTCAGTAAAAGGCACCGTCTGTGTCGCTGCAGCATCCAACTGGGCCTCATTCTTCCGTATACGCCATAAAGAGTGATCTGTATGCTCCAACAAATCAACAAGTGACATTCGCCTGTCCAAATTCTTATGTATCCTGGAGTTTAGACTTTCACTACGTTGATTGCTCTGCATGCCAAGAAAATATCTACCTTTGGTGTAGGCCCTAGACCACTTCTTCCTCAGCTCGTACATCATTTTAAACCATTTATCTTTATCTGAGATTTCATACTCCTCCAAAAAATCCGCCCACCGACTCTCAAACTCTTCAATTCCCCTATAGTAATATATAAATTTTCTAAAGTCGCTGAGTTTTGTTTTACGGAGGTGGCGTATCATGTTTTGCTCGATGTGCCAACTACACAACCGGTGATCTGCTTTGGGAAATACCTGCGATATTGCCTTCGCCATTGCGAGATCACCATCAGTGATTACTGACCTAGGATGGTTCTGCTGCACCGACTCCAAAAATGTTTGAAGCAACCAAACATAAGAAACAACTGTCTCATCTGACACAATACCGCAACCAAACACAGTCGTGCTGCGATGGTGATTCACTCCAATGAAGGGGACAAACGGCAGGTTGTATTTGTTCACACGGTATGTACTATCAAATACCAGAACACCACCAAATGCATCGTAGTTCATACGAGATTGTGCGTCTGCCCAAAATAGGTTTTGCAGATGCCCTTCACTATCAGTGCAGTACTTGTAAAAGAACTCCGGATCTCTCTCTTCTCTTGCTGCCATATAATTCAGCACAAATTCAGCATCACGTCCTTCAATCCTCTCTTTTTTGTACTTGGCAAAAAAATTATAAAGGTCCTGAGGTATAAAACCACACTTCCCGAAACCACCATGCTGCTGCTCCATTACTTCCATAATCTCATATGTTCGAAGGCCACCAATCCCATACTCAATGGCGTCAGCCTTTTGAGCATCATTCAATCCACGGTGAGACCTTATGAAAGCTGCCTGATCACCCTTAGCTAGTGTATGGTTATGTTCAGCCACAAAATTTTTCACAAACCATTCACCACTTTCCATACACATCTCGATCTCCATCCGAGCCTCACATCCACAACGCGACAACGGCCTAGGTGTCCTTACTCGCTTAGTTTTTTCAAAGTGCTTCTTCGCCCGGTATCCTTCTTTAGAGCACACATAAAGGCGCCGAAAAACTATGTTTGTGCCCAGCTTCTTAGTCAGTTCTTCCTTTCTAACACCGAATCCCTTCAATCTAGCATATGCATTGTAGAAATTGTATCCTTCTTCCTCGCTACTAAAAGTTTCATTGACCACCATATCATAGTCTTCGTTGTCCTCCATGTCCTCCATGCCGTACACTGCAATGAAGAATCAAAACTAAATTATTACAAATGCGATTGTTAAACTAACTAACACATTTGCTTATTGCAATATCGTCACCATTCGGTTCTTAAAACTATTAACTTCAAGATTACAATACCGCTAACCATGCTTGAGAATGATGTCCTTCACGAAATATTAAAAACTGTTCACAATCTCAGTTAATAACTTTCCTACATGCTGCTAACACCTTTCCTATCATAAATGGCCATGTACTTTTCAGGGACAACACCCGTAGGTTCCCAAAAGCAAGTTCTAAAGGGAAATTTTTGTGATTTTACTTACCGTTGTCCTCCATGCCGTACACTACAACGAGGTTTCGCGGATGGTGCACGCTGCAACTAGTTCGGCGACGACCAGACCGGCTATGGAGGCGAGCTCGGCGAGGAGTGCCAGGCAACACCGGCTATGCCGTGGCCAGGGAGCGGGGCGGCTGACGGGAAGTGGAGTGAGCGGGGCGGCGACCTGTGGTACGAGCGGGGCGGCGGCGGCCAGGGAGCGAGGCGGCGGCCGGGAAGTGGAGTGAGCGGGGCGGCGGCAAGGTTGCGGGGCGGCGACCTGGAGGTGGTACGAGCAGGGCGGCGAGTGGGGCGGCGGCGAGGTTGCGGGGCGGCGATCCGTAGTAGTTGGCAAGGCCCAGGTCGCCGATCTTGAGCACGCCGCGCCGGTCGATGAGCAGGTTCGAGCCCTTGATGTCCCTGTGCGGGGCGGCGGCTAGGGAGCAGGAGGAAAGGGAAAGTACGGACCTGTTAGTTTACCCTTAATCTGTGTATGTAAAAAGTCTAAATTACCCACAGAGATGAACGGCCAGATGATTGCCATACTGTTACCTTCTTTCTGGAGTATCTGGTACCGTAAAAAAGCTCCCCTGCATGCATATGCAGATCGCCCCGTTTCAGGGACCGAGCCAGCGCTAGGTTTGGTTTTTCCTTGTCCCGCACAGTGCTCCAGTACTCACGCACGCATCAGTAGCTGGAGACAGCAAGGGAGCGATGCGTCAGCTGCTTTCCTCCGACGCGTTTGTCCTGCGACCTGGAAGGAGACGCCTCCGCGCATCAATCATGCTATTGCTACTCACTCGTCGCTCTACCCTACTGCAGATAAAGTTGGCGAAATCATGCATTCAAATTGACACATGGATGGACGACACGGCTACCTGACACGGTTAATTTGGTTGTCGAGTAAGTACGTCCAAGTTGCGCTGCCAAATTTCTTCCTGTAATCTCGCCCCACCACGCCATGGCCCATGGCGACGCTGTTTAACCCTTGGTAGGTAGGCACAGTACGTATAGTGCTCTTGCTCGTGCTAGCACCCATGTCCATCTTGGATGGGCGGCCGGGCAGCGGCACAGTACAGGATTGGCCGGTGTGTCCATATCTAGCTACACAGTTGGGGGTCGTTCAGGCCATCACTCTGCGCGCACTCATGAATCCCGTTCGTCACCCCGGCTAGAGTTGAGATAGATCATCTGAATTGCTGTCAGCTGTAGACCTTTCGCCGCTGTTGCTCCAGCAGCCGACGCATTTTGACACCAAATCATTTGATTTGATCCGTTTGCGTTGGGTTGCGGATGTCAAATATCTGTTTGGGTCGTGCCTCACCCCAGCGGTCCGACGTAAAAGTTTTTCAATTTTTTAATATTAGTATAGATAGATTACATTTAGGACGCGAAAATAAATACAAAAATGTAAAAACAGAATTTAAAAAAGAAACCCTAACTCGGGCTTTCTTGACCGCCACCGCGGCGACTACTTCTCGCCATCGTTGAGGTTGTAGAACTCCGACGGGTTCCAGGGAAAGGACTACGCCGCCGTTGGCACTGGGGCTGGGGCAGGAGGCGGCGGTGCAGCATTGGAGGAGGAGGAAGTGGCAGGCCACGGAGACCACGGCTCCGATGCCTGCTCCGGTTGCCGCTCCTGCTTCACTGGCAGCAGTGCTGGGCTGCGGCTGCTGGACGTGCCGTCACGCTCGAGGACGGAGGCAAGCATTGTGCGGAGGCCATGCCACCGCCCGAGCTCCTCCTGCTCGCTCTCAGTCATGGCCTCTTGGAGAGCCTCGTCCTCCATGAGCCCCCGCGGCTGGAATTCCGCCAGCGGGAGCTGCTCCTCCATCACGGCTGGTGCATCCTCCTCCAACTCCTCCTCCTCGGGCTCCCACTCCGGCGGCGGCGGAGGCATCCACACCTCGGTGGCGTGGTAGTTGAAGTCGCGATCGCCGAGGAGGCCGGCGCGCCTCCTGGCGTCGCGTTCGAAGCCCAACCGATCCCACCACCGGGAGTCGAGGTGGAATTGGTCGTCGTCGCGAAGGTCGACGGGGAGGAGGTGGCGGCGGCGGATCTCCAACATCCGCTCCTCGCCGGCCCGTGGCACCGGCGGTATTGGCACCCTCCTCGAACTGAGGTGCCACTCGTTCGGGAGGTGCACGTCCTCGACGGCACCGCATGATTGCCCTGGAACAGGGTGTACGCCATGTCGTCGATGAAAGGAATATGCCCGAGAGGCAATAATAAAGTGTTTATTATCTTATTCCATTTTTATGATAAATGTTTATTTCTCATGTTATAATTGTATTAATCGGAAACATTAATGCATGTGTGACTAATGAACAAATTAGAGTTCCTAGTAACGCCTCTCATTTAACTAGCTCGTTGATTAACTGATGATCCAGGTTTGCTCATCATGAACATTGGATGTTGTTAATAACGGGATCACGTCATTAGGAGAATAATATGATGAACACACCCAAATTAAGTATAGCAATACGATCAAGTCATTAAGTTTATATTGTTATACTGAGCATACGAAGTAACCCTAATCCTTAGACCATGAGATCATGTCAATCACTAACACCGGAAGAATGCTTTGATGACATCAAACGTCACATTGTAACAACGTGACTATAAAGGTGGCGTTGGGTATTGCGAAAGTATTAGTTGAGGCTCATGGATCAAGAAGTGGGATTTGTCCATCCAGGTGACGGAGAGATATACTTTGGGCCCTCTCGATGATATCACATCAACACCGCTTGCAAGCACGTGACTAGGTCACAAGGATGTCATATCACAGAACGAGTAAAGAGTACTTGTCGGGAACGAGATCGAACAAGGTATAGATGATACCAATGATCGGATCTCGGACAAGTAAAATATCGTGAGACAAAAGGAATTGGTTATGACGTTTTTGGTTCACACGATCATAAGATTCATCGTCGAATATGCAGGAGTCATTACGGATCTCCAGATCCCGCTGTTGACTATTGATCGGAGAGGTGTCTCGATCATGTCTACATTATTCACGAACCGTAGGGTGACACACTTAAGGTTTGTCGACGCTTTTGGGTAAACACGGAATTTTCTGAGAAAAAGTTTGGACAGCACCAAAATTGTTTTGGGTAATATTGAAATAGTTCAAGGGGTTAATTGTCAATGATTGACAATGGTTGTTAATAGAATTAACAAATGAACCAAGGGGGTAAGTGTTAATGTTTGTTAATACAATTAACAAATATTAAAAAGAAATGAAATTGTTTTATTTAATAAAGAAAAATCCTTGGGATTTTTTGAGTGGAGTTTTAAAGAGAGTGAGTGGGCATGAGTGGATGCTCCACTCACATGAAGAGGAAGGGGGTGGGGGCTCTTGAGTCACACCACCCCCTTGGGCTGCCTCCTTCTTCTATATAAGGAGAGGTAGAGCTCCCTCTTATGCACACACTTGATCCTCTCTCCCTCCTCCCGCTGCTCCACCTCTCGGCCATCCGCTTGTCAAAACCATGGCCGTTTAGTTCTCCTCCACACCACGCCGTCGTGCTGTTGGAGTTACTTGGTGGTTCTACTACTTCCGCTGCCCCGCTGGATCGAGGGAACGGAGGTCGTCATCAAGTTGTACGTGTGACCGAGTACGGAGGCGATGCCCGTTGCAGCGCACATCTTCACGATCTTGAGATCGGCGAGTGAACGACTACATCATCCACGAGAATTATACTCGAAACGCTTATGGTCTTCGAGGGTGAGTTTCTCTTGGAATATGTTCCACTCGTTACGAGCATCTCCTAGATTAGATCTTGACTTGTTGGGTTGTTCTCACCGTAGGAAATTTTTTGTTTTCTATGCTACGAACCCATCCGTGGTATCAGAGCCGTGTCTATGTGTAGATGCTTTGTACGGGTAGAACACATATGTGTATTTGGGCGTTGATGATCATGTTATTGCTTCCTTTGTATATTTTGTATCTTAGTGGCATAGTAGGATGAAGCGGCCCAGACTAACCTTACATGTCCACGCACATGAGACTTGTTCCACGACTGACATGCAACTTGTTTTGCATAAGTGGCTTTGCGGGTGTCTGTCTCTCCTACTATAGTTAAGATATAAAATAGAACATGTTGCTAATAATATTTTCATCACTGTTGTGGTTTCATGTTTGTAGGTAAGAACGGTTCTATCTTCGAAAGCCCTAAGCCACGTAAAATATGCAAATATAAATTAGAGGACGTCTAACTTGTTTTTGCAAGGCATGTGATGTGATATGGTCAAAGTTACAAATTTGATGTATGAGATGATACCTTTTGTAAATTATGACAAACCGGCAGGAGCCACATGGTTGTCTTTTTAATTTATGGCCTGCGTGCTAAATATCATATATATATGATATGTTGTAAATTTGGAGGACAATCAAGAAGGAGGCGCCATGGACCTTGGTGCCACGCCGGTGGAATGATGGAGATCATGCCAAGATGCACAAGATGGAGATCAAGTGCAAGAAGGACCATATCATATCACATTATCCATGCATGTGATGTTAATCCTTTTATGCATCTTATTTTGCTTAGATCTTTGCTTAGATCGCGACGGTAGCATTATAAGATGATCCCTCTCACAGTTAATATCAAGATAATAATGTGTTCTTCCTTAGTATGCACCGTTAAGAAAGTTCGTCGTTTCGAAGCACCGCGTGATGATCGGGTGTGATAGACACAACGTTCGCATACAACGGGTGTAAGCCAGATTTACACACGCAAATACTACGGTTCTACTTGGCGAGCCTAGCATGTACAGACATGGTCTCGGAACACGTAACCGAAAGGTAAAGCATGAGTCATATAGATGATATGATGAACATGTCGATGTTCGCCTTTGCAGCTGCACCATCTCTCGTGATGATCGGTCATTGGTGTAGTGAATTTGGTTCGTGTAATCACTGAAACGACTAGAGGGATGTTGTTTTTGAGTGGGAGTTCACGTAATAATTTTGAATTAACTTGAACTTAATTTATCATAATCTTAGTCTAAATAGTCTTTGCAAATATGTTGTAGATCATGGCACCACCTGCTTTCAATTTCAATATGTTCATGGAGAAAGAGAAACTAGCAAACAATGGAAGCAACTTCACCAATTGGGCACTTAACCCGAGGATTCTCCTCACAGCTTGTCAAAAGCTCTATGTGCTTGATGCACCGCTAGGTGCCCCACCCGCTGATGACGCTCCCGATGATGTGAAAAATGTGTTCCTGACTCAGAAGGAGGACCACAGTGTAGTTCACTGCGGCATTCTGTATGGTTTAAAGCCGGAGCTGCGAAAACGTTTCGAGAACAACACCGCTTTTGATACAATGGGAGAATTGAAAATGATTTTCGATACCCATGTTGCCGTAGAAAGTTATGATGCTTATATAAAAGTTCTTTAGCTGCATGATGGAAGAAAACAGCTCCGTTAGCGAGCACGTACTCAAAATGTCTGGGTACGCCGATAAGCTCATAGCCCTGGGTATATCGATCCCCAATGAGTTAGGAATTCATCGTGTTCTCCAATCACTCACACCAAGTTACAAGAACTTTGTGATGAACTACAGTATGCAAGGCATGAAGAAGACTCTCCCCGAGCTTCTATCAATGCTCAAAACTGCTGAAGTGGAGATCAAAAAGGACCATCAAGTGTTGATGATCAATAAAACCACTAGTTTCAAGAAAGGCAAGAAAGGCAAGCCGAAGGGTAATTTCAAGAAGGGCGTCAAAATTGTTGCCGCGCCTGAGAAAAAGACCAAGGCTGGCCATAAGCCTGACACTAAGTGCTTTTACTGCAAGGGTACTGGGCACTGGAAGCGTAATTGCCCCAAATATCTGGCGGATAAGAAGTCCGGCAAAGTGAACAAAGGTATATGTGATATACACGTTATTGATGTGTACCTTACTAGTACTCGTAGTAGCGCCTGGGTATTTTATACTGGTTCGGTTGCTAACATATGTAACTCGAAACAGGAACTACGGAATAGACAACAACTAGCAAAGGATGAGGTGACGATGTGCGTCGGCAATGGATCAAAGGTTGATGTGATTGCTGTCGGGACGCTACCTCTTCGTCTACCATCAGGATTAGTGATGAACCTTAATAATTGTTATTTGGTGCCTGCGTTGAGCATGAACATTATATCTGGGTCTTGTTTGATGCAAAACGGTTATTCATTTAAGTCTGAGAACAATGGATGTTCGATTTATGTGAATGATATCTTTTATGGTCATGCACCTATGAAGAATGGTTTATTCTTTTGAATCTTGATAGTAATGATAAACACATTCATAATGTGAATGCCAAAAGAATCAAGTTGAATGATGATATTGCTACGTACATGTGGCATTGCCGCTTAGGTCATATTGGTGTTAAGCGCATGAAGAAGCTCCATTCTGATGGGCTCCTAGAATCACTTGATTATGAATCATTTGAGACATGTGAACCATGCCTTATGGGCAAGATGACTAGAATCCCATTTTCCGACACGATGGAACGGGCGACGGATTTATTGGAAATCATACATACCGATGTGTGTGGTCCAATGAGTGTGTCGGCGCTCGGTGGATATCGTTATTTTGTTACCTTCACGGATGATTTAAGTAGATATGGGTATATTTACTTAATGAAACACAAGTCTAAGACGTTCGAAAAGTTCAAAAATTTCAGAGTGAAGTGGAAAACCATCGTAACAGAAAGATCAAATTTCTGCGATCCGATCGTGGAGGTGAGTATTTGAGTTACGAGTTTGGCACACATATGAAAGAATGTGGAATAGTTTCACAACTCACTCCTGCCGGAACACCACAGCGTAATGGTGTATCCGAACGTCGTAATCGTACTTTATTGGATATGGTTCGGTCTATGATGTCTCTAACAGATTTGCCACTATCATTTTGGGGTCATGCACTAGAGACAACTACATTCACTTTAAATAGGCCTCCATCTAAATCCGTTGAAACGACACCGTATGAACTATGGTTTGGAAACAAACCTAAGCTATCATTTCTAAAAGTTTGGGGATGCGATGTTTATGTGAAGAAACTTCAACCTGATAAACTCGAACCCAAAGCGGAAAAATGCGTCTTCATAGGATACCCTAAAGAAACAATTGGGTACACCTTCTATCACAGATCTGAAGGCAAAAATTTTGTTGCCAAGAATGGATCCTTTTTAGAGAAGCAGTTTCTCTCAAAAGGTGTGAGTGGTAGGAAGGTAGAACTCGACGAGGTTATTGAACCTTCTCTTCTTGGAATGGCGAGTAGCGCAGCGCCGGAAATTGTTTCGGAGTTTACTTCACCAGATGAAGAGGGAACTAATGATAATCAAGATCATGAAACTCCGAAAGAGGATACTACCGTACTTCGCATGTCAACAAGGACGCGTACAGCTCCTGAACTGTACGGCAACCCCGTCATGAATGTCATGGTAGTTGATAATGATGATCCTACGACGTATGATGAAGCGATAATGAGCTCAGATTCCAACAAATGGCTAGAAGCCATGAAATCCGAAATGGAATCCATGTACGAAAACCAAGTATGGACTTTGGTGGACTTACCCAATGACCGCAAGGCCGTTGAGAACAAATGGATTTTTAAGAAGAAAACTGACGTTGATGGTAATGTGACCGTCTATAAGGCTCGACTTGTCGAAAAAGGTTTCCGACAAGTTCAAGGAATTGACTACGAGGAGACGTTCTCTCCTGTAGCGATGCTGAAGTCTGTTAGGATTATGTTAGCAATTGCTGCATTTTTCGATTACGAAATCTGGCAAATGGATGTCAAAACTGCGTTCCTTAATGGTCACATTGAGTAAGAGTTGTACATGGTGCAACCCAAAGGTTTTGTCGATCCTAAGGATGCTGACAAGGTATGCAAACTTCAGCGATCCATTTATGGACTGAAGCAAGCATCCCGAAGTTGGAACCTCCGCTTTGATGAAGTGATCAAAGGGTTTGGATTTGTCCAAACTTATGGAGAAGCTTGTATCTACAAGAAAGTGAGTGGGAGCTCTGTAGCATTTCTAGTACTATATGTGGATGACATATTGTTGATTGGAAATGATATACAATTTTTGAATAGTATAAAAGGTTATTTGAACAATAGTTTTTCGATGAAGGACCTCGGTGAAGCATCGTATATATTAGGCATCAAAATCTATAGAGATAGATCAAGGCGCTTGATTGGACTTTCGCAAAGTACATACCTTGACAAGATTCTGAAGAAGTTCAGAATGGATGAAAGTAAGAAAGGGCTCTTACCAATGTTACAAGGAAAGACATTGAGTCAGAGTCAAAGTCCAGCTACATCAGAAGATAGAGAAATGATGAACAAGATCCCCTATGCCTCAGCCATAGGCTCTATCATGTATGCTATGTTATGTACAAGACCGGATGTGGCACATGCTATTAGCTTGACTAGCAGGTACCAATCTGATCCAGGTTTGGAACACTGGATGGCGGTAAAGAATATCCTAAAGTACTTAAGAAGGACTAAGGATATGTTTCTCGTGTATGGCGGTGAAGAAGAGATCGTCGCAAGATGTTACGTCGATGCTAGATTTGACACCGATCCGGATGACTCTAAGTCACAATCTGGGTATGTATTTCTTATGAATGGAGGAGCAGTAAGCTGGAGGAGTTCCAAGCAACCCGTGGTGGTGGGATCATCGACATAAGCGGAATATGTTGCTGCATCGGAGGCAGCGCAGGAAGGAGTTTGGATGAAGGTGTTCATATCCGAACTAGATGTGGTTCCAAGTGCGTTGGATCCGATGGTTATCTATTGTGACAACAATGGTGCCATAGCCAATGCTAAAGAACCAAGGTCTCACAAGAATTCCAAACTTTTCAAGCGCCATTTTCACTCCATCCGTGAACATGTCAAGGATGGTGATATAAAGATTTGCAAAGTACATACGGATCTGAATGTGGCAGACCCTTTGACTAAACAACTCGCAAGGGCAAAACATGATCAACACCGGAACTCCATGGGTGTTAGGGTCATTACAATGTAATACAGATTATTGCCCCTAGTGCAAGTGGGAGACTGAAAGGAATATGCCCGAGAGGCAATAATAAAGTGGTTATTATCTTATTCCATGTTTATGATAAAAGTTTATTTCTCATGCTATAATTGTATTAATCGGAAACATTAATGCATGTGTGACTAATGAACAAATTAGAGTTCCTAGTAACGCCTCTCGTTTAACTAGCTCGTTGATTAATTGATGATCAAGGTTTCCTGATCATGAACATTGGATGTTGTTAATAACGGGATCACGTCATTAGGAGAATGATATGATGAACACACCCAAATTAAGTATAGCAATACGATCAAGTCATTAAGTTTATATTGTTGTACTGAGCATACGAAGTAACCCTAATCCTTAGACCATGAGATCATGTCAATCACTAACACCGGAAGAATGCTTTGATGACATCAAGCGTCACACTGTAACATCGTGACTATAAAGGTGGCGTTGGGTATTGCGAAAGTATTAGTTGAGGCTCATGGATCAAGAAGTGGGATTTTTCCATCCAGGTGACGGAGAGATATACTCTGGGCCCTCTCGGTGATATCACATCGACACCGCTTGCAAGCACGTGACTAGGTCACAAGGATGTCATATCACAGAACGAGTAAAGAGTACTTGTCGGGAACGAGATCGAACAAGGTATAGATGATACCAATGATCGGATCTCGGACAAGTAAAATATCGCGAGACAAAAGGAATTGGTTATGACGTTTTTGGTTCACACGATCACAAGATTCATCGTCGAATATGTAGGAGTCATTACGGATCTCCAGACCCCGCTGTTGACTATTGATCGGAGAGGTGTCTCGATCATGTCTACATTATTCACGAACCGTAGGGTGACACACTTAAGGTTTGTCGACGCTTTTGGGTAGACACGGAATTTTCAGAGAAAAAGTTTGGACAGCACCGAAATTGTTTCGGGTAATATTGAAATAGTTCAAGGGGTTAATTGTCAATGATTGACAATGGTTGTTAATAGAATTAACAAATGAACCAAGGGGGTAAGTGTTAATGTTTGTTAATACAATTAACAAATATTAAAAAGAAATGAAATTGTTTTATTTAATAAAGAAAAACCCTTGAGATTTTTTGAGTGGAGTTTTAAAGAGAGTGAGTGTGCATGAGTGGATGCTCCACTCACATGAAGAGGAAGGGGTGGGGGCTCTTGAGCCGCACCACCCCTTGGGCTACCTCCTTCTTCTATATAAGGAGAGGTAGAGCTCCCTCTTATGCACACACTTGATCCTTTCTCCCTCCTCCCGCTGCTCCACCTCTCGGCCATCCGCTTGTCGAAACCATGGCCGTTTAGTTCTCCTCCACACCATGCCGTCGTGATGTTGGAGTTCCTTGGTGGTTCTACTACTTCCGCTGCCCCGCTGGATCGAGGGAACGGAGGTCGTCATCAAGCTGTACGTGTGACCGAGTACGGAGGCGCTGCCCGTTGCAGCGCACATCTTCACGATCTTGAGATCGGCGAGTGAACGACTACATCATCCACGAGAATTATTCTCGAAACGCTTACGGTCTTCGAGGGTGAGTTTCTCTTGGAATATGTTCCACTCGTTACGAGCATCTCCTAAATTAGATCTTGGCTTGTTGGTTTGTTCTCACCGTAGGAAAATTTTTGTTTTCTATGCTACGAACCCATCAGTCGACACCCACATATGGGCGAGACCTGGGCTTCTTTTGTGGCGGTGATGGATGGCGCGACGAGGACGCGCCGCTGGAGGACTCCTTCTTCACCTTCTTGAATGATCACGGTCCGGTCATGGTGGCCGTGGAGATGGGGGGAGGTTGGAGGTGGGAAGTGGTCTGACGGTGGAGGTGGCCGCGATGCCCTTTTAACGGCGGCCGAGGACGCGTTCCACGCGGTCACAGTAATGGCGATGGGAGTGGGGGAGGTGTCCGACAGTCGAGGCGTCTCCATTCATGGCGGCGCAGACGCTGGGGTGGCGGCGCGATAGCCTTTACTCGAGTCGTCGCGACCTCGGGAGACAAAGCCAGTGTCACGGTCGCTGACTCGCGGAGCCCAGTAAAAGGGGCACGGAGACACGCTGACCGATTGTGGTGACGCAAACCGTCCGGACAAAATGCGTCAGGCTGTTGGGCTTTGTTTTTCTCGTTCACGGTCAAAAATAGACAATAACGGACCAAGGACGTCCGTTTGCCTCTGGCCGTTCTGCCATTGATCGACAATCATGGTTAGGGCTGCGGGGGAGTCATCCTGTGGTTGCAGATCAAGTGCAAGCTGCTCTTCTTAATCTTCTGTTACACGCGAATTACTGAATAATGGTCCTGCTGGACCTGTTTGCGCATACAGCGGCTGGTTCACGGCCTATCAAACATCTCCCCCGCCACAAGTGCCAACGTACGTAGTATCAAATTCTTCTACTGTAGTCTGTAGTACATCGTCGATCTAATATATACTCGGTGTCACCGAAACCTTTTGACATTTTGTCCCACAGTTCGGAAAAAAAAATACTCGGTGTCAAAGTCACAGTATATTGCATTGTATGCAGCAGGCATGACAACACACGGTAAGGAAAAGACCTTCCAGCCCCCGGTAAACCAAATATTCTGATTGGGCATACAATCCATCTTTTTTTTTGAAAGTAAACCAAATATATTAAGCTAGCAAGCCGCCTCATTAAAAACCTTCCAGCCCCCGGTAAGGAAAAGAGCGCATCTGAAACTTGCTGCTGCAATCAAACAATCGTTACATCGTTTACAATTTGCTCAAGAAGGAAGCTAGGGGGCTCATCGACCCAAATACAATTAGATTTAGAAAGAAAGCTATTCCTAGCTAATTCATGAGCTGACATATTAGCCTCACGAGGACAATGGTTAAACTCAATTTTACCAATAGTTGTAGCAAGGACGAGACAGTCTGCATAAACTGCAGTTGCTTCATTCCAAAACACATCTTGACCAGAGCAAAGATTTATCACCTCCAACGAATCAGACTCCACCTCTAGTGCATTGCAAGTAATTGTATTTGCTAGCTCCAATCCTATCTTCAGCGCCGTTGCTTCAGCTATAGATGCACTAGCCACATGAGGTATAAAAATACTAGAGGCTACGACAAAATTCCCCAAGTGACCACGAATGATAGCTCCAGCTGCACCTGATCTATTTTCAAGATTGAACATCCACATTTAGCTTTTTAACATGTTGTCTGGGCTTAACCCATCCGTGCCGCTTAGATGACATAACTTGAAGAGAGACTCGTGCATGATTTGCAGCCATCGCACGGATGGACATGGCACACCTTATAATTGATGGAACCTCTTCATCATGCGATTTCTTTCTTCTAACCCACCAAATCGTACCAAGCAGTCATTGCAATTAGTTCATGTATATTAACCTCCGGCATATATGGCACAGCTTCCTGAGGGGAGCGAAGCAGAAGCTCCAAAATCATAGAACCCGATCTGTTACCAACTGCAGTATCCTCCACTTTTGATTGAAGGCCTAGATAAGCCCAGAGCCCCTTTGCCCAGTTACACATAAATATCATATGTTTCACGTCTTCCGGCCATAGACCACAAATAGGATACTGAGGATAAATCGGAATATGCCTATTAGCCAAAATAGCCTTAAGAGGAAGGATACCATGCAAAGCTCTCCAACAGTAAATTTTGACTTTAGCCGGCACCTTTAATTTCCATAGAATTGACCAAATAGGATTTTCTGCTGCCGTTCCTTGAACTAGAGCTCGGCAAACCGTACCACTATATTGGTGTTTCCATTCAATATGATAAGCAGACTTCACTTCACTGAAAAGACACCAATTTTTGTTCCCTGCCATGCAACAAAATCATCAAAAGCATTCAGATTTAATGGGATTTCGAGAATACGCTGCACGTCAATATGGCTAAATAAAAACCGGATTAGGTCTTCATCCCATTGGCCCGATATTGGGTCAATTAGCTCACAGACCCTTGAGAGAACCGTAGCACCTCTTGGAGTAATAACTTTTCGATCAGGACTAGACGGTATCCAGGGATCTTGCCAAATATCAATTCCTTCTCCATTGCCAACCCGCCATATAAACCCTCTTTTAAACGTTTGAATTCCAGCTACAATACTAAGTATCTTGTCAACTAAGTATGTTTTTCCCCTGTGTAATTCAGTGGTTGAAAATCAAGCACATTGAAATTTTTGAAACGACAAGAAAAAGAACGTGGCCGTGGCGGTCACAGCTCACAGGGCGGGCACTATCGATCTATCTCGAGCGCGGTTGGCCTGACCCTGACGCACTTACCGGCCGCCGGCGGTACACTGCCCTGAACAAGCGGAGGCCGCGGCGCGCTCGGTACGGCCGCGGGCTGCAGTGTTCCATGGGCTCGCCGTCCACGTTAAGGACCACGACGTCGCGGACCAGCCCCGCGACGCGCCGGCCGAGGACTAACTGGCCGGCCGTCCGCATGTCGCCGATGATGAGACCGTCCGGGGAGCCGCCGACCGCCGCCTCCTCCGTGGACCTCCCGCGGCAGACCGGGCAGGTGCCCTTGGCCTCGAGCCACGGCGCGAGGCAGGCCGGGTGGTACGCGTGCTTGCACGGCGTCTCGGCCGCGCTGGCGCCGGGCTCCAGCTCGTCCAGGCAGATCGGGCAGGTGAGCTCCGCGGCGAGGACCGTGACGAGCTCGGCCGATAAGCGGGCGCGGGCGGGCGGCGACGCCGCCGCCTGGCGGCAGCCGTGGACGAACGTGCTGCTGTCCATGACGTCCACGATGCTCTCGGACTCGGACGATGCTAAGCAGACGGGGCAGGCGGCGACTGCTTCGGCGGCGCGGGCGCCGTGGAGGCGGCTGCATGCGTGGCACCAGAACAGCGCTTCTTCCTCCATGATGTCGCCGGCCATCGGTGCAGTTGATGATCTGTTGACGCTGGCCATCGGTGAAGTATATATCCGCGATCGAACAACTGTTTTTCGTGGAGGTGGATCGAAAGTGTCGATGGATTATATGGGCTGCACTGCACGTCTGTTTGTTCTCCGAAGAGTGTCGTGTCCACGTTCAGGTCGGAGTCGGATCCCTTTTCCGGTGAAGATTCATGATCCGTCACACGCGAATTGCTCGGTATCGGATCAACGAATCGGAATGGTTTTTCAACCTAGAAACAACGCACGTGTTCGCAGCGTGGGCCTCATTTGATGTTCTTGGGCCTGTCATAGCGACCACGCGCAATGCTCCATTCAAGCCCACGGTTCCTAGCTATAGTTTTTCACTTTGTCGGTTCTTCCTTCTACTCCCTCGGATCTGAAATTAGTGTCGCTACAAACTATTTGTTCATGCACAAATTATACCTATCGGCTACGAAATTTTTCTGATACAGGATAAAAATCATCTTTTGAGGGATGCACATATGATGAAAATTTATTGTTTTGCAAAGATTTTTATTTTTACCAAGTGTGTTGTGCACCACCTAGCCAAGATGTAGATCGGCCTGTGGCCCTAGTTGCATTCCCTGCCGCGCTTGATAAGAGTCGAGTGATCGTGGCCGTCGGTTCATCAACACACATTACCTAGCATTGTGTCCATCAAACTAAGTTCTCCGCTGCCCCGACTTCTAACATATGATGTCATGCGGTCGTGCCTCTCCTTTGTTGCTAAGTCTCCTCGGAGACAATACCGCGACGGTGCACTTCCCTCCCTCTTATTTTTTTACATGGTTGGATTCCATGGCTGATGGTGGCTGATTGTATCTTTTTATTCCGTCAGGTCCGATCGACACCCTTCCCTTTTCTCTTATGAACTATTGGGGAACCCGAGGTGCTCCGTCATTGGCATATTGTTGGCTATAACAATTCAAACTGTCCTTCTTCTATGGATTTTCAGTACTTTGGTGTTGGTAGCGATTCACACGTAGTTATCGACTATGTGAAATCCAACGGTTCTCTTTTGATTTTATTTCTAGTCATGTGTTGCCAAAGTCCGTGAGGTTGAGGGTTAATGGGTTGGTTGATACTCCCTATTTTTCATAATATAAAATGTTTTAAGTGTAACACATGTTAATTAAATTCGGATTAAAATAAGTGCACGTGCACGCAGTGGCAAAGGACAATTTTTTTTTGAGGCCGAGCAAACTTTCAAGCTTGAAAAGAAATGCAACAAAAAGATCACTAATTTACAATGAGCACGACATAAAAAGATCAGCAATTTGCATGAACACACCGTAGTGAATTTGATAATTCCTCTTGCACATTACCGTAGCAAATTCTACCTGATTTCCACTCTTACTCTAATCCAGATCCTGTTAACAAATGCGAACATCACATGATCCCTACTAAGAAAATAACATGACCTCTTCTTGACCTATCCAGCAATGGAAAGCACGTCGTCACTAGTTTTTCTTCAAAGTTTATCCACAAAGGGTCACCGTCCCCAACTGCTCCAACCCGCCCCGTCCATGGGGTTGCACGAGCCAATCTAGGGGCTGACACCGCCACGTGTCTCACACCTGCACGTGCTCGGGGCCCACTTTCTGCTATATTTAACGACGTGGACCCTAATCCCAAATAAAGAGAAATCTAAGGACTACTCCACCTACGAAACCCGGTCCTCAAGAAAATATTATCACTGCGAAAATAGCATAGTTTACACCTCAACCTCCCTCGTAAATTACAGGCGAGTCCCTGGTACGGGCCCGCGGGTCAGAGAGGAGTAACTCCTGCGCCAGCGGCCAGGACAAAATAAAAAAAGTCATAAAACCCTAGAGGGTTCTTGGGGCGCGGAGGATCCTGTCCGCCCGTTTCTCGATCGGACGGCTGGGCCTCGCCGGCGGGTCTCGTGCTTATCATTCCGCCGTCTCCTTCCTCGGGCTCCGTGCTGCTGCTTTACTCTGTGCTCCTCCAATCCCCTTCTCGTCACGAAAGCTTTCGGGGAATGGCAAAATCCCCGGCCGCCGATCGGAGCCCATTGTGAGCCCGGTCACTCCGCAATAGCGCCTCGCTGCCCCGATCTCCCGAATCCTCAGAAGCGTCAGACTGTCCGAGTTGAGGATGGCCGCCGCTGCCCCCGATCGGGCTCGCGACGCGCGATTCGGTGGTGGGCGGTCGTGAGGACTGCAGGTTCTTGTTGCTGAGCGTGGCTGCTCTAGCTGCCTTGTGCGGGCCTTGCTCTGGCGGCGCCCCCTTTTCACGACCAAGGGTAATCGGCGGCGGCGCGTCTACTCTTTCATACTACCAGCTTTCCATTACGGTTTTTACGGTGTGATTTATCTTGCCTGATTCGGCAGGCTTTGTTCTAGGGTTGGCGGGATGCTCAGCGAGAGCTCTGTGGCGATGCGTCAGGAGATGAGGGAGGATGCCGAGTTTGAGGCGCTGCTCCGTGCCGGCGGCGGCGCCGTGCGGCGGCGAGGTGAGGAGGCTGGCCAGAGGGAGCGGGGGCCCAGCATGTTCCGAAGCGGGTCTGCGCCGCCGACGATAGAGGGTTCGCTGAACGCCATCAACGGCCTCCTCCGCAGCGGCGGCGGCGGCGAGGCGGCCCGGGCTACCGCCCCCGTTCCTGATGCCGAGGAGTCGAACGGGCACGGTGGACTCCTATCGGAGGAGGAGCTCCGGGCTGACCCGGCGTACCTGTCGTACTACTACTCGCACGGCAATCTTAACCCGAGGCTGCCGCCGCCGGTACTGACGAAGGAGGACTGGAGGTCAACACAGCGGCTGAAGGCAGGGGTGGTCGGTGGGATTGGGGATCGGAGGAAGGCAGCGCAAGAGGAGGCTGGACAGGGGATGTCGCTGTTCCCGCAGAATCCTGGGTTTGATCGGGAAGACGATGCGAGGAAGGGCGCTGGAGATTGGGTGGATAGAGGAGGTGATGGGCTCATTGGGTTATCACTGGGACGGCAACGCAGCTTTGCTGATATGCTTCAGGTTTGTCACAGTGGGCGCTGCCAAGGTTGCTTATTCTTGTGCTAATGTATTCACAGTTGAGGTTTATCTAGTGGTTTATCATGTCATAATTCTGTATGTGGTTTGCTTACTGTATATCGTAAGCTGTTGGGATTTAGATCCCCTCCCTTTGTTCCAATTGGTAAGCCCTAGCCATTCCTAGCACTCTATCCAGTCAGAGGCCTGCTCAAGTTTGGGCACCTTCATGTGAAGGCATGTGTGGGATGAACAGGACATGTCAGGTGGTACAAATCCCATAACAGAAAGCCGTTTGGGTTACATAGTTTGCACAATCCTGTCTAATTTGTTTCATGTACTGTAGTATGGTATGTCTTACAAGTTCTATAACAACTGTCTCAGGACACTCTGTACCTGGTAGAATGTCATCGTTGATATGTGTGCACTTAACTAGTGACATTTCTCTGTGAATCAGCTGTCAAGAAAGTTTCATATCTGGTATTGACATATTTCCTTTTTGCATGACCAATGAGTAGGTGTTCAGTTTCTTTTCTGCTTTGCTTGAACTTTAACAAACTTCCATATTTATATAGAAATGCATTTTCTTTGAAAAAAACTTGCACTGAATAAGTTTTAATAGTTGCAACTTAAAGACAACTGTGATTCATTTCCATTTTCTGCTGTAAGCGAGATCTTATTTCTGTTTGGTAGTTGATACTCCAGCAGTGTAATTTATCCTTATAACATCAATAACATTTTTTCTCCATATTATAGTACCTTAATATACCTATTTCTTGTGATGTTCTTTGTTTCCTTGGACACCTGATTTAGTTTAATTTGCATTTTCAGGACAACCTTGGTCACAGAACACCTACTTCGGAGCATCCCTCTCGTGCAACGAGTCGCAATTCATTGCTTGACAACCAGGAGCCACTTAATTATTCTGAGAACCAATACTCTATGCATAATGAAACTTTGGACGCACGTCACTCTCATGGAAATGCGCAAAGTGTCAGTGGTCTTTCCAACATTAATGCATCCGCATCGCAAACTTTTGCTTCTGTTCTGGGTTCATCGGCTTCAAGGAAGGCTACACCAGATCCTCATTATGTCCCTAGGGTTCCTAGCCCTGGCCTTCCACCTGTTGGTGTTAGGGTTGGTTCTAATGAGAAGAGACTAAATTCATCATCAGCATCATTCAACACAGTTTCCTCAAAAGCACTTGAGCCTGATGATATTTTAAGTGCACTATCTAGCATGAACTTGTCTAAAGGTGCTACTTTGAACGACAATAACAACATTGGTCAATCAACGTTTCAGAAAGAGATAAGCGACCACCATAGTTTGTCTTTTGCCCCGCAAGCTGCTCAAGCCAACAATAGGCAGCATTCTGTGATGTTGGAATCGGGTGCTGAATATATGGGTATACCATCGATGTCACAACCATCAAATTCTTCATTTGCCGATGTTAATATTAATGCCACTAATCTAGCAGACTTAAGAAATTCCACCGACACACGGTTTGATGGACATAGGGAGGGACAAAGGTCTTCTACTCTTTCCGACCGTTCATATCAGAAGTCACCACCATCTTATAATGCAACTCCTGGTGGTTCTCCTGCTCAACATCAGAATCTTGAATTTTTGAACTATGGGCTTGGTGGATATCCACTCAATCCGGGTTTCAACTCTCCGATGATGAATTATATGGGTTCAGGTAGCATGTCTCCTATGTTTGAAAGTGCTGCTGCTGCATCCTCTATAGGGTCACTCGGATCAGATTCAAGAAACTTTGGTAGCAATATTTTGTCACCGCCGACCTTAAGTCTATCTGATCTGCATAACCTTGGTAGATCGAGTAATCAAACTGCCACTGGTCTTCAGTCGCCTCTTTCTGATCCGTTTTATGCTCAATACTTGAAGGCAGCCCAATATACAGCGCAAGGAGCAGTCAACTGCAGCGATTCTTCCTTGGGAAGAGGTTTCATGGGTAGTTCATATGCTGATTTAACACCAGTTCAGAAAGCCTATGTTGAAGCTTTGCTTCAGCAGAAGCAATATGGAATGCCAGCTATTGGTAAATCAGCAGCCTCAAATCAGGGTTATTATGGCAATTTGGCTTATGGCATGGGCATGGCATATCCTGGAAGCCCTTTGGGAAGTCCTGTTGCTTCCCCATCAGGTCCCGGTAGTCCATTCACGCTCGGTGAGCGGAATCTGAAGTTTCCTAGTAACACGAGAAGCTTGAGTGGTTGGAACGCTGATCCAAGTGGCTACATGAATGAAAACTTCCCATCTTCACTTTTGGATGAATTCAAAAGCAATAAGGCCAGAAGTTTTGACCTTGCTGAGATTGTGGGGAATGTGGTAGAGTTCAGGTATACTTTGTCATTTCATACTTCTGCAATACTGATGTTTGCTTTAATCGATAGATAATAGGCACTGACACCTCTGTTCCCAGATATAAACATTTTTTAGCCTTTTCCCGACTCTTTCGTACCTAGACGTATTTAAGTGTTTTGATTCACTCATTTCAGTCTGTATTTAGTCCATATTGAAGTTGTCAAAACATCTTATGATTTGGAACAGAGGGAGTATTATATGGCGTCTATAAAGTACTCCCTCCGTTCACATTTATAAGATGTTTTAGGTCTTTTTCAGATTCATCCATTTTAGTTTGTATCTAGTCTACTTTTAGTAGGTAGGTTCATCAACATGCACATGCATGTACACCTAGATAGTAATAGCTAAAACGTCTTATAATAATAAAAGGAGGAAGTATCATTTTACAAAATACCCTCTCCCATCGTATTACCATGATTTGCCACTTAGTTTCTTTTGCAAGTTATATCTTACCCTCTTAAAAAATCTGAGTGTTTGTCCCCTCTAATCTCAAAACGTGCCCACATGGCAACATGGTTTGGCCTATCCTTCCATTGCTCTTAAATTTCTCTTTCCTCTAACCTCTTCTCGTCACCCTTGACCGTGGAGAGTGACCACAGGTGGTTTGCTGTGCGCTTACACTTGCGCACCATGACGTAGCATCGGTGTGGATCCTTTGGTCCCAAATGCACGTGGGAGAGGGAATTGCTTGGTGGCATCGGCATGGACCGGGCTACACCATTCTCATGAGATCATTCATGGAAGGAGCCTACGGGTCTCGGTGAAGGGAATCTTGGGCTGTGGAAAGGGTTGGGGAAATATATGCAAGCCTGGTGTCATCTCTCTTTGTTGTCACCTCTCAACACTCAAATATTTGAAAGATTTTAAATATATACCCTAGCACACCAAGTAGAGCTTCAAATTGTGGATTAGAAATGGAAGGAGCGTTGTTCCTCTAGTGCCATTCTTAGAGGAGCTTGCGATGGATAGTCCGCAAATAGCACGGTCTTTCAAAGCAGTCTGCCACATTATTCTCTGCACAAGTTGACATGTTAAGGAAAAAACTGAAATTATAATGCGATGCACCTCGTGTGTTTCCACAGTTTTGTGTTCAGTTGTAATGCACTGAACTAGTTCATAATCCATCTAACATCCTGTTTGTGCGCCAATCCTTCACAGGATTGATGGTGCTTCGCTTACTATTTTTTTTAGTTAGTGACACATAGACATTCTCATCTGATGTTTTTTTTGATAATTAATGCAGCGCTGACCAGTATGGAAGCCGTTTCATACAGCAAAAACTTGAAACCGCGACAGTTGAGGAAAAGAACATGGTTTTTGAGGAGATCATGCCTCATGCTCTCTCATTGATGACTGATGTCTTTGGGAACTATGTAGTGCAGAAGGTATTCATTACTAAGACCCTGGTGCTGCTCACTTGAGATTGGGGACACTAAATTATTTCTTCAATTTGTAGCATCTTCTAAATTTTAATTCGTAATGATGCCATGACTTTTCTATTCAGTTTTTTGAGCATGGGAGCTCTGCACAACGCAGGGAGTTGGCTGATCAACTATTTGGACATGTACTAGCTCTCAGCCTTCAGATGTATGGCTGTCGAGTTATCCAAAAGGTAATACATATTTCATATTTTTCTCCCGTTCCACACATTCATTATTATGAAGAGAAAAAATCTTTTAGGATTGCTGACTTGGCCTGTGCATATGACATCACTGCAGGCAATAGAGGTGGTTGACCTGGACCAGAAAACAAAAATGGTTACTGAGCTTGATGGTCATATCATGAGATGTGTGCGTGATCAAAATGGAAACCATGTTATCCAGAAATGTATTGAATGTATACCGGAAGATTCGGTTCAGTTTATTATCTCGACATTCTATAATCAAGTTGTTCCATTGTCCACTCACCCCTATGGCTGCAGAGTCATACAGGTTGTTCTTTGAATTGCAATTCTTCTAACCTTATGAGATAATTGTTATACTCATGATTTTTGTTGTACTCATGATTTTTTTCTTTACTCAGAGAGTGCTGGAGCATTGCACTAATCCAAAAACACAGCAACTTGTTATGGATGAAATATTACAATCTGTATGCATGTTGGCACAAGACCAATATGGAAATTATGTTGTCCAGGTTTGTTACATCTTATGAATTTTCGAACTGATATTAGGCTTGACGTGACATTCTGAATTTTTTCCAGCAGCTTTGTTTAGCAACATTGACCTTCTATGAATTTGGATTCATTTATGTATCACTGCTACGATAATTGACCATAGGTTAGCTCTGAACCATACGTAAGATCCATAGTATGATTTGATGCCAGAATGTGGAAAGTGCAAATTCAACCACTGACTTCTCCTGGACTTAAAGATAATGAAATATTAAGTGCAGTCGAGGCATGCCATTAAAGAATGTTCCAATTAATCTTGCCTAAATTGACTTGTAAAATAAAAAATACCTGGTGTATGCTGTCCGAAAAACGATTTCTTGTCTGTCATAAAATTCCTGTCTAACTAAATTGGACATCTTAGCCGTTGCATATGCTGACAATTTGACTGATACCTGATGATGAGCGGCTTTTTACCACATTTTCTTGTAAAGCAGGATCTTGATCTAGTCGTGCATGTAGATCCATACATGTGATACAACTGTTCGTGCTGGACCATGCCCCTGATTTTACATTTGTGTCTGATCTGCTGATTATGTTAATGTAATGTTCTGAAATACATAATTCGAGTGGACTTGTGATATTTATACCTAATACTACCTTTTGATGATTAGTGAAGTGCTGATATTCAGGATCTCATGTGATGAGGGAAAAAGCACGTATGCACTAATCCACCCTGTTGGACTGAAATATGATATGATATCTCGCTAATTTGGGAAGAACAAAGTTCACCATTGTTTCTGTTTGTGCTTTAACTAAAGCACATAGAATGTTATGAGTTGGAATCAATTATAAACTAAAGTGAATGACTTAATAATTAATATGACAAACTCGGCCAAGTAGTTCATTAATTATGATGTCTCCTAAACGTCAATCAACTGATATACACTGAAAATATGATGTGCAACTCCAGCCTAAGATCTTGAGTATTCTGTATTTACTTTGCAATTCTTTTAACACAGATGATATTTGGTTATTTTTGTGCAGCATGTTATGCAGCATGGGAAGCCCCATGAGCGATCTTTCATTATTGAAAAACTAGCTGGGCAGATCATTCAGATGAGCCAACAGAAATTTGCCTCAAATGTTATTGAGAAGTGCTTAACTTTCGGAGGCCCTTCAGAGCGGGAAGTTATAATAAACGAAATGCTTGGAACTACCGATGAAAATGAGCCTCTCCAGGTTTTCCTTATGATCTTTTTGTTCCATCGTCGTTCAATAGCTTTATGCATTAGAGTTTCAAACGATTTTATGTAGTGTCCCCTTTTTAAATAGGAGCAAAGGGGAAATTAATGTTTATTTGAAGTTAATGCATTACTTTAGCACATATAAACAAGTTTGGCCACACCCTTGTAGAGTGATGTGATTAACACAGCAGCTGTCACCTGGTTTCATGGGCCGAATTTATTATTGCCAGTAGTTTTCAAGATTTTATCTGAGTGGTCACCACAAAAATCCAGCCTTTTAAAGAAATGCATTGTATATATTCCTTTTGAACATGCGAAGCTTATTAAAGCAATAAAATAATGTTTTTGAAACAGAAATCCTATTAGGATCAAACAATGTAATTTTTCTATTCTACTAATGACTTAACATCACCTCTAAATTCGAAAATGAGTATTATTAAAGGTTTTATTATGAGTTTTTGAGTTTGTGAAGAATTCCATGGATTGTTCTAGTATTAAAATCTGTGGGATTATATTTTATGAATTTCCAGGGATCAACTCAGTAGCTCTGTTTTTTAATCAAATCTGGTGATTTGCACTCTGAAAGAGGTTGCAACGGATTTTGAGATCGGTTTAGAAAGATAACACATTGTAATTTAATTGTAGACATACTTTGAGCTTAGGATATATACATATTTTGGGGGTTGATTTGGAACTATGGACTTTCCTTGATAGGTATAACGGATTTGCCTCGATATAGGTGAATTTTACATGCATATTGACATAAATGTTGCATAGGTTTTGTATATTTCTTTGTTTGCTACTCCCTCCGTTTTTTAATATAAGATGTTCTAGTTGTTCCACATATTGTCTAGATGCATACTAAAATGTGTGAATATACACACTAAAACGTGTCTAGATACAATTGTATGCATGTGAATGTGGATAAATGCTAAAACATCTTATATTTAAAAACGGAGGAGTATATGCAAGAGCTTTGTCTCGTATTTTATATTGAAGAGCCGTTCCCGAACATCTGTCTAGCTTCTTTACGTTACTTAATATAAGTAATGGAACAGTTAATTTAGAGTAAAAAAACTGCAAATGCAAACATGTCATAGGTATACAGAAGTATACTGCAACATATAGTAAGAAACACTTTCATGGCCAAATAGAAGGTAATTGCATTTTACAAGCTTTGAAAAAACCAAAATATCTTACATGTATATGTGAACATACTGTGAATCTGCAAGTTCCATGAGAATGCTTCCTTTATGGGCTGCGTAAGGATAAACTGTGATATAATGAATAAGAATATGACACAATATTATCGAGTCATAGTGTATTACATTTTTTTTACTGTGATTTGCACTTTTGAGTTCTGCAAAATGTATAATGTACTCCCTGAATCGTGTTATCATGAAGAGCTGTTCAACTATCTGAGTCCTCTACCTTGAACCTGTGCAGGCCATGATGAAGGATCAGTTTGGTAACTACGTTGTACAGAAAGTACTAGAGACTTGTGATGATCAGCAGAGAGAGTTGATTCTTTCACGAATAAAGGTTCACCTAAATGCGCTGAAGAAATATACATATGGGAAGCACATCGTTGCTCGAGTAGAAAAACTAGTTGCTGCTGGTGGTAAGCTTCAATGTTCAACTTTTGTTCCATCACTGAATAGATAAGTTCGTGTACCTTTTTTTAACAGTTTTTTGTATATACTTTACATCCAGAGAGGAGGATTGGACTTCAGTCACAATATCCTTCGTAATGGCATAGAAATGACCATGTACAGCTAACCATGGCTACCCAGATCTACCTTCCGCTGCTTGCTTTGGCTGCTGCAAGCCAAGTTGAAAACTAAATAAACATGTTGTACTCAGAACTTTGTACATTTTGTAGTGAGCTTATAGTCGTGTCAGGGTTTGGCTCCGAGAGTTTGTTCATTTACCTCGTGCCTCTGCAGAGAAGATAGGCGTCCTGTACAAGTTGTTTAGGTGTAAAAAAGGAGGAAAAACTATTTTGCGAGACTGTACAAATCTGCGATCCTGAGAAATCTACCGATGTTTAGGGCAAAGCTCTTATTGCTGTAACGTGTGTTTATCACTGAAGGATGCTGTCACAACTGGTGTCTGATGATGTAATGGTTCCAGCTTATCAAGTTAGCTGCCGTTCTTTGTTTCTCTCTTGGATATCTATACTGCTTGCTGGTTCAACATCCTGGTTGTTTCATTGTGATCAAAGTGATTTACCCTTCTGAATGCATGATTGACTTGGCTTCTCGTGTCATGTGCATGGGCATAGAACAGTCTTTATCTTGAGCAAAGAAATGTACTCCCTCCGTCCACAAATAGAGTCTCAACTTTATAAAAAAGAAGATATATCTTGATATGATTTGGTCTAAATACATCTTTTTGATAAACTTGACACTTATTTTTGGATGGAGGGAGTAGCACTGTTGGAGGGGGTGATTGTTGGAGGGGGTGATGGGAAGTTGTTGGGCCTTGATCTGCCATCTCATGTGGTAACTGGGGTTCACGTGTTGTGCGTTTCTGGCACGAGTGCGTGACGTGCTGCACACATCCAACAACCGTGGCCAACCGGTCTCCCGTCAAAGCCCTGGCGTTTGTTGTGTGACCACTCTGGCGTATCCGCTTATGTATCGCCACACCTTTCTCGGTCCAACTGAAGTTTAGAACGTGTATTACTTACAGGGCCATCTGACTAATTCAGGTTCTGAACTGTGGTTGGAAACAACAGTTTATTTGTTTGAACTAAATTGGGTCGGAGGTACGGTGGCAAAGGGAGATTTTTGGCTAAACTTTGATAAATCATATTTGCGAGTTTAAAAAATAATTAAAAAAATCCGGATGTAGCTGATAGGGTATATCCAACAAACATATAAATATCAATTTGTTACACACAAATGAAAAAAAAGTGTGGATCTAAATATAAAAATTCTCAAATTTCTATTTTTAAATTTCACATTTTTGCGTAGCCCATAATATGAATAATTTTACATTGCGATTTTCGTACTTGTAGAACATATCGTTGGCCTTCACCATGAAAAGTTTTTTTATATTTTTTTAAACTTGTAAATATAATCTTAAATATTTTAAAACGAAGAGAGCACCAGTGCTCGAGAGTCGACGACACTTTTCGGGACGGTGACCCTCTTCCATCTAATATAGTACTCCTATCGTTTCAAATTAGATACATCCACATGTAGACAAATGCTACATGTTAGTGTTTGATTGGGTTTGGGTGTACCATTCCGTCGCAGATGGATTCATGCATAGTCATGAGAGCACCAAATTCAGCTGACACCTAAGTGACTGACCATCAAAAGCTCATCATCGCTATTCATCTAGTAAGAACGAACATCTAAATCAAACACACGAACATCCTATGATTTTCACCGGCGGCCAAAGTTTGCATAATTTTTACCTTGGTAAAACGCCGAACATGTTGTGTGCGCGAGGAGAATGGAAGGTTCACGACGAGTTGGCTGCACCGCCTAGTCTTGAGGGCAGTCCCAGAGACAACCCCGCCGCCGGTGGCACTCCCGGGGTGCTAACTAGGGCGCCTTCCTACCGGTGCAGTCGCAGACCGTCCCGAAAAACCCGTCCACGACAGCTCCGAATCCACGGAGATACAACGGCTGCAACAGGTCGAGAGGATTCCAGAGATGGACGACGCGATATGGGGGAGAAACTGGACGGAGGCGGTCGGCTGCAGCTGAGAGATGGCCGACGGTGACAACAGGATCCAAAACAGGGGCGGTGCGGGGTGGTGGGCTAGGAGGAATAAAGGCCTATAATAACTCCAAAAGGCCCTTACCTTTATTGGAATAGGGAGTTTCCATAGCTTCTTCCAATAACCATTTGCTCCAACACTTGATGTGGATGGTGACATAAAATTCTGCGATCAAGGATTTCCAAACTGTGTTAGTCCAAGTGTCCAACACTGGCACACCTGGAGGGAGTAGGACAAACTCGTGAGTCGTGACGTCCCGTTCTTCGGTACCACAGCATTCGCGGCCCGACGGACTCGCTCCACGTCCTGAGTCTGAGTGGAACAGCCCAGCCACTCACACTCCCCGCGCTGCGCGCCCACGGATCAGAAATCCAATCCCTTTTCGAGCTAAATCCCGGGCTCGGGCTCACCCCGTCCCGCCGGGGGAAAGAGCAGATGCCATGCTATCCCCTCGCATCGTCCGGCCCCAGCCGCACCACGGCACCGGCACGCCCTCCGCCGGCTCCTCCTCGTCGCGCAGCCACATGGTGGACGCCCGCGTGCCCGACTGGGAGCGCGGCCTCCCTTCCTCCGCCGAGCTCATCCCGCCCTCGCACCCGCTCATCCCGCCGGCGCTCGCCGCGGCCTTCGGGATCGGCCCCGTCCCCTCCCCCTTCGACTCCCCCACCTCCCACCTCTCCTCCCGGCTCTTCCACGACGACGAGGAGGAGGGGGTGGGGGAGACCGAGGACTGCGGCGGCGGGAAGAAGGCGAGGATGGTGTGGACGCCGTCGCTGCACCACCGCTTCGTCGAGGCCGTCGAGCGACTCGGCGACAAGGGCGCCGTGCCCAAGGCCATCGTCCGCCTCATGAACGTCGACGGCCTCACGCGCGAGAACGTCGCCAGCCACCTCCAGAAGTACCGACTCTACCTCAAGCGCGCGCGCACCACCACCACCGCGCAGCCCCAGGTGCCGCCGCCGCAGTTCTTTCCGGGCCTCCGCGCGCAGGCGCTGCCTCCTCGTCAGGACGCCGCGAACCACTACTGTCCAGTTGTTTCTTACGACAAACTCGGATGCGATTAAGCAATGATCTGCGGTCTTTCCGCATTCGAAATACCATTGATTTTTTATTTTACCTACCTGTAGAAAAGAAATAAGGGTGATAACTGCTTTACTTTAATACTAGATTCAAAAGTTTGAACAACACATCCTCTATTTTAGTTTTTTTTGGAATTCTCAATACATGTGCCGTCAGAAGGCATATGGTGGGAAACATATTTCAGGCACGGGTAACAATTCAGTTTCATAGACCACCAAGTCACTCAAGATGGGATTTGGTTAACCGTTTTTGTTCGGTACCCTAACCTGTTGAACCATTTCGTGTGAATGATCAAAACGGTTAACCATAGGGTTAGAAATGGTTAACCGCTGGTAACTAAGGTTCGAGTATGCGACCATGAAAAAATACTCGCAAAGCTCAGCTTTCTAGAATCAAACACCTGGTCATCAATATTGATGGCACATCATATACCAATTATAAACAACATTTTTTGAATATCAATGAAGCTTCACCGAGTGTACAAAAATGCAAAGTATTGTATTTTTTCTTCCCAAATACAAAGTGCTGATCACCTCACATGTGGCACCAACAGCGGTACACATAGCGGCCGTCGGCTGCCTCGTGCTCCTCGCCGCGTTCGTCGTTCATGCGTGTGTCGTCGGACGGCTGCTCGCCTTGCGTGGGGCATCGATGCACCAGACGACTCTTGGACACATCTTCTTGACCTTCGGCGCAAGCGCTGTCCACACGCGCGCCGCTAGGCTGCGGCTCGCCTCATGTGTAGTACCAACAAAGGTGCACCGAGTTGTCACCAGCTGCCTCATGCTCCTCTCGGCGTTCGTCGTTCCCGCGTAGGCCCGGATATCTGCTGACCACTCTCCTTGTAGCTGATCGGAGCTCGAGGAAATACTGCACGGCAGAGGCGGAGCTACGTTGAGGTGTGTGTGGGGGGGGGGGGGGGGGGGGGGGGGGGGGGGGGGGGAGCCCATGTGCATTTTGGGATCAATCTTTTTTTTTTTAACTGAATGATAAATCGCTTTGTGAAGCTGTCAATCCTTGCTGACGAATTAATTTGCTCTTTATAGTGGTACACACTTTCACTGAATCAAGAATGCATAGACTGTGGTTTGGGGTTATGAATAAATTTAATCTGTTGCTGATATTTTCCACATTAATGGTGGTAGGGAAGGCACGATATCTTACCTTATTTGTTCTCCAGAAAAACAGTACTTAACCTTTTGCCCTGATTTTTGTTGCTACTTAGCTGCAGGCTACCGGATGAAAATGCAGAGCAGTAAATTAAGGCACATAACTACGGATAAAATGCATCTTTTGTCATGAAAATAGAAGCAGTGTTCTTCAAACTCTCCCTAGCATCAATTCACATGGTTTTCATGGATTGTTTCTCATGGAAGGCGCTTGTCTATGACGTTGCAAAACACAACATATAAACTATGACAATGCGGCATTCACCAAAGAATCGCTTGGGTTGCCGTGATAAAGTTCTCGTGGAAAGTTCCTGACATTTAAAAAGTGTTTTCTGACGGTAATAAATATGCTTTTAGGAAAATGGTAGCAACTATCAAGTAAAGTGTGTAACAACAGAGCTGTAAATTCTTCTCCGGGAGTTAACTTCAGATTACTTGACGCAACTTATTTGGTTGCACACTTCGCCGATTTTTGGCATGCTCTACTATAGGCTGCTACTCAATCTGGCTAATCTATTGAAATTTCCTTCATGTTAGTGGGGTGTGGCTAGTTCAGACTTCGAACAGGTATCATCCTCTGAAAATTAAGTGAGGTAAGGTAGACTAGTTGACATACTGGACCGTTTGCAGCCCTGAAAGTCTGGTGATTGGAAACGGAATATTATGACGGGACATTAAGAAACAAATAAGAGTCAAGATGAACGTGAGGAAGATAAGCTATCTAAAATATAGGCATATGTGGAAGAGTACAACTAGTACCAGCTGTCTAACAGATCAGTCAAGTGCAATCTACATTAGTCAAGACAAATATGAGGAGCAATTGAAGTTATAGGACAAGAAAGGGTGTTACTGATGACGACTTTCAGTTCATGTACGTACAGATTGCTCAAGGTGAGGTGGTTGTAAAATGTAAAGTATAACGATGCTGCTTACAGTTCATGTACGTACAGTTTGCTCAAGTTAAATGCTTCAGCAAAAGAGTCGTAAATTAGTCTCCGAGAGTGAACTTGAGATTAGTAGTTGACGCAGCATGTTCAGTTGAAGACAGAACGTGAGGAAGATAAGTTGTCTGAAATTAAGGCTTACGTTGAAGATTACAACTAGTTGCAGTTGGCCAACAGATTAGTAGGAGTAGAAGCTACATTAGTCAAGACGAATGTAAGGAGCAACTGAATGTTTGGGACACGGAAATGTGTTGCTGATGACGACTTTCAGTTCATATACAAGTTGTTCAAGGTGTGCTGTATGCACACATCATATATCTACGAGAATGCAAAATTGGTAGGACATGGTTCTCTATTTGCCAATCTCTACGTGCATGCTTGAAACACTGACATGTTACCCAATTATTTTTCCATGGTGGTCGCGGCGAAGTACACATTTCCTTACGCGTGAAGACTATAGAGCCCAACCTCGTTTTTTTGTAGGCAAACTTTGTATCAAACTATCAACTACTACGTAGTACTTCGAATTAAAAGTCGAGATTGCATGTGATCTTATCTCAGCCAGATGCTTGCTGAGTTGACTTGACATCAGCCTCTCTTAAAAAAAGGTGATAGACTCATCATCATCAGTGGAGGGAGTCCATTTTTTGTAATCACCATTGATTTATCTTTGTCGAGAAAAAACTCATTGATTTCCACCGCATCTTCTCGTCGTTACTCTCTTATTAGACCGACTCTGTCATAAACTGCGGGCGGAGTTGAGGGCGTTAGCCGGCATACTCATGCTAAGCCAAATGTATGTACAGTATTTCCATTTAATAATCTTTTAAGAAGAGCTATCAATCGGTGATTTGCGTGTTCCTTTCGAGTTTAATTCTCCACCGTAATTCGGTGCCGACTCTGTTCCGGCGTCCTATTCGCCTCAGCACATTACACACACACAGCTGGTCAACTCGGCACATTACACGCAGAAATGCTTCACAAATCACAGCGCAGCGAGAGAAAAGAAAACAGAAGCTAACAAACATTTCTTGTGCCAACGTATGAGAATGATTGGCGACGCGCATATCTGCATCTGCCGCTGAAGCTCGCTCGCTCGCTCGTCAACTGCATGCAATGGCTGCATGCTATGGCAATGCAGGCCCTGTGGCGGCGGCGGTAGAGTTGAATAGTGGCCGCGCTGCTGGCGTCCGATGGCCAGCCACAGCCAGGAAACGCGGGCGAGCGAAAGGTGCCGTCTTGACGACGAGCGCACTAGTTTTTGTAAGCGCGGGAAACAGGCGGTGGTGCGCATTGACCAGACTACTGAGAGCGGCCGGTGGTGAGGACGACGACGATGGCTTGCCGCAGAAAGCTACAGCTTTGAATATATGCATATAAATATATATATATATTTATCTTAGTCTCACAGGATTAGTAGTAGCTATTAGGATTAGCCTTAGGGATCGTGCATGTTCCTGGCTGACCTCACAGCGTAGTACTACTGGCAGGCACGGGTTCTTGCTTCCTTTGACTGGCAACTTAATTCTTTCGACTAAATTAGTCTCGAGCCATGTGAGTTAGAACGCTTCCGTTGAGTAGGTTTTCCCTTTTTCGTTGCAGGTTCATTAACATATAAAAACATACATAAATGTTTAGCTTGCTTTGCTAATCAATTCAGCTAACCAATTTGTTTATGGCCTCTTAGCTAAGCTACTGCTACCGAACTGCATGCGGCGCTTAAGATAAAGCGCGTTCGGGGAACCACTGTATAGATGGATTCAGCCAATTCTGAATGTCATTCTGTATTCTAGGGTTCCCCAAGATTCTAGTCTCAATACATTCACATCTACCAGTATTTTTACTGATGATCGGTGCAGTATTTTATATTCGTGAAGTGATTTTTTTCTCTCTCTCTCGAACAGGCTAGATTTTTTCTATCGCGACCGACAATTTCACTTTTTTCATTCATTTTCACCAATCTGACTTATTCAATGTTAAAACCAAAGCATTTTTCAGCTTTATGCGGCGTTGTTTTTGACTTATCGTGCACATCGCGGTCCAATTTGGCCCACCCCTCAGTTTATTCTTTGCTTCATTATGAACTTGTATATTTGGTGAAATAAAGCTCGCCACCACGGATGCGGCTCCTCTGTCGTTGCTTCAACAAGTGAGGGAGTTGCAATCACATGTGTTGTACATGAGCCATTGGATCATTAATGAAAGGATGAGATATATCTGGATTCTAGCTCGGGTATTCTAGCGAAGTGCGACACTATGCCGTGGAGCATACATGTATTATGTACTAGTAATTGTAACATCAAATCTGAGCCGACTTTATCAGATTATTTGGCGAAACACCATCGACCCAGATCGAGTCGACAAAGTCGCACCTGAGCCGTTGGGAGCAAGAAAACCCTAGTCATCACACTGGCAGGAAATATGTGGTAGCCGCTCTTGGCCTGCATCAGTTGAATCTCAGTTGAATCTTAATGAATCAAGTATTTACGGGTAGTATTTTCGCTGCTTTTATCCATATTTTTTTCATTGTTGCGCACTCCTAAATAGCACGCGTGACACATTCACTGTGTGGAGATAGATACCAAAGGCATTCAACGTTGGTAGCTGAGCGCCTAAGACTTTGCCTACCATCTGGCACACGAGAAGAGAACAAATTTGCTGCTTGCTTGAACAATTCCCCCACAATTTCCAAAGAATAAATAATGTATTATACAATCTGAATTTACAGGGGACGCTGTCACCAGCGGGAGACCGACACGGGGGCCCGGCATGCCAGTCTCAAACCACTAACAGTAACCACCAATGGACCTACTGGGTTTTTCTCCCTCCAAATTTCAAACTATTACCGCTACAAAAGTCTACAACTACAACCAGTCACTAGCGCGTTGAACACACTAACCTGAGCTCCCAAAAAATCAACTCTTCAAATCAATGCTTTGACAAACGAACCGAAGAATTTTAAAGAAAAAAAAAACAATTCATGCATCGTCGTTGAACGGTTCAATGGATCGACGGGATCCTGAGGGAGCCGCGCCGCCGTTCTTCGTACCAGCAGATGCAGCTGAGCGCGACGAGCACCTCCACGATGGCCGCCTCGGCCTTCTCCTTGTCCGCCCACCGCAGCGTCTGCAGCGCGTACACGCGCGTGCCGCCGTCGAACCGCCGCGTCCGGTCCATGGTCCGCTCCGCCTGCCACTGCACGGTGTCGCGCGCCATCGGCCCCAGCCACGCCATGATCCGCTCCACCGCCTCCTTCCACCCCTCCGCCAGCCCGGCGTCCAGCGGGCCCGGGTCCCGCCACCAGTCCCGCAGCTTCGACCGGACCGCCGCCCGGAGCTTCCCGGGCAGCATCTCGTACATCTCCGCGCGCTCCGCGTTGGCTTCCTCCTGCCGCCCCTCGGCCTCCATCTGCAGCAGCTCCTCCGCGGACACGATCACGTTCGCGTACTGCTGGTCCAGCCCGGAGCCGCCGAGGGTGGTGGGCGGCGCGTCCAGGAGCTTGCGCCAGTCCACGCCGGGCTTCTTCCCCGTGAGCGGCCTGAGGCCGATGATCGGGCACGAGTTGCTTAGCTGCATCGGTGGGTGGACTCGGGACGGCGCCGCGTCATGACGCTCCCGCCGCGTGATCGGCCCCGACGACGCCCTCGCCTTCCCCGCCCGCGGGCTCATTATTAGCAGCTTGGACAGCCTGGCGTGGACGCTGTCGCTGGCGGCGCACGGCAGCGGCGGAGGGAGGCCGGGGACGAACTGGCCGAAGACGGTGCATATGCGGGCGAAGACGGCGCAGGCGGCGCGCGCCATGAGGCCGACGGCCTTCTCGTAGCTCTGGCTCCACAGGGACTCCTCCTTGAGCCGGCGCACCTTGAGCAGCTGCGTCTTGATCTCCTGCCGGAGCGAGTCGGCGCCGAACGTGTCGGCGCCTCCTCCTCCACCGGACATGAGCGGCGGTTCTGTGAGCTTGGCCGGGATGGGCCCGCTGTGTCGGATCCATCCCCGGGAGGTGAGCTTCCGCTCGTCGGCCTCCAGCTCGCCGAGCGCCTCCATCTCGTGGCACAGCCTGGACGTTGCGGCGACGAGGCGCTCCATCTTCTTGGCCTTGACCTTGAGCCCCTTGGCGAGTAGCGGGTCGATCCTCGCGTCGTGCGCGCCGGCCTTGATGCTGGCGTAGACGCCGCCGAAGTCGATCCCGCAGCGCAGGCCGAGGCGCGCGACGGATGCGGCGGCGGCGTCGAGCGAGAGGAGGAGCTCGGCGCAGGCGAGGCGGAGGAGGAAGGCCTGGTCGGTGGAGTTGAGGTAGGCGACCCCGGAGGAGCGCATGGCGTCGGAGCGCAGCCTGGAGACCTCCTGCTCCGACAGCGAGCGGTGCAGCGAGAGCAGCTTGGACATGGCGGCCGCCGCCTCGAAGGACAGGATCCCCAGCGCCGCCTGCGGCACCGCGGGCAGCCGGAAGTCCACGGGCAGCCATGAGGCCGCCGCCTTCTGCGCAACCATCTATATACTCTTGCTGTAGCTCGATCGATCGGCCGGTCGAGGATGTGTTTGTCGTGAACGTGGTGAAGCTAAGGAGGCGCCTTGGATTGCTTTCGATCACTTCTTATATGATTATGAGCAGCAAGCAAGCAAGCAATCAGGCCATGGAATGATTCGCGAGCTTGGTCGCCGATGTAAGCGCCGGCCTGGTAGCACCTACCAGCCCGTCGATCGACGCGGTTACGGCGGGTACAGGTTTGGTTGGGTTGGTTGGTATGGTCGTCACAAACTCTCTTATATATATATACTGGTTCGTCGCGGTTGCCGGTAATAAGTAGAGGAGCTCGGCGCGGGTAATCTGAACAGGGATGGCGATTGTGCGAGAGAGGATTAAGTAGCAGGTCGTGGGGAAGAAGAGAGAAGAGAAGACAGGGTCGCCTCGCCCCCGTGGGAAAGCACAGCTGAAATGGTAGGCGCTCGCTAGCTAGAAGCTAGCTTGCCGGACGACGGAACGAACGCTTGTTTCTTCTTTGTCTATTCCCGGGTCGGGTCGGGTCGGGGCACGATCGCCTCGTGTGTTATTTTATGCCTCTCTGGCTCGGTCCGAGGTTACGGCCGGAACTCACCGATTAATTGGACTCGCCATCTTGTTTAATAATGGATTAATCTCTACAGTTCCTGGGAGTGGGAATGGATCCCTTCCTGCGAAATTACATACCCAGACATTTTCCAAGCAGGATCGGTTCTAACTTCTAACTAGGATGCCATGCCATTTTGTGTTTCTGATTTTACTATACTATTCTGATTCAGCCTGCAGGCCGGATTCGTGCTTATCATCGTGCTTTCGTCCTTCGTCGTCGATGAAGCAAGGTTTACGACATGGCTGTGTAATGCGGTAGTATTCAGACAATACTGCCCATATCCTTTATGCAAAGACGACCGAAACATGGATCGGGCACATGGCTGAGTGAGCATTCAGTGGCGTATGTACAACACTACAAGGCAGCAACATGCATGCATGTGTACGTGTTACTTACGAACTAAGATACTGTTGTGAATTACTACTCCACAGAAATGGACAACTCAACACCCCCTGTATTCGGTCAGTATATATTTACTTATAGAGACTATCAGATACTGAAATAATGTACTTTTCAGTTTGGCTGAAAAAACAAGCGCATACACACTCGTGTAATATAATTTAACCAAGTCTACTGTTTTTCATTTTCAGAGACGATTTCATGTTCTCTGAAATCCGAATTATAATACAGGCACTCAATATGTGTTTTTTTCTTTCAGACATGCACTCAATATGTGCTATTACCCCGACCAAGCATCAAAATGGCTACTCTAATACTAGTAGGATGGCAGTGGTTTACACTCTAATTAGTTCAGGTGGGATACAGCTGGCCCATAGTTTGCTATACACTACTTGTTTTTTCAGCTACAAAAGTCAGAGTTCGAGTTATTAACATCAGGAGCACATGGAGCGATAAGATTGGATAGGGTAGAATTTAACTCCCGAGTCGTCGACAGTGTCGATCAACCGCGCCTGAGACTAGTCATAATGAGTAGTAACATCGTAGTAACATAAGTGTCATATAGGTAAAAAAGATGACGTGACATGTAATTAATGAGTAGAGAGGCAAATGGAGTAACATATCTAGTTATCATCACATTACAGTTTTTAAGACAAAATGTGTGTATAGAGTAATAAATGAGACTATATATGACACTATTTTTACTCCCTCCATACCGGTTTATAGGATGCAATTTCAAAACCAGGTATTCCCAAAATATAGGATGCAATTTAGCAATTAATACCCATTTTAATTACGCATGTTGCTTCCCTCCACCAATCATTTTTTATTTTATTTAAAACTCCAATTAATTAGGCTAATGCATGTGCTAGTCATTGGTCATTTGTACAATAAATATTGTATTTAAGAAATTTTCTCACCCAATAGACTCATGCCTTGGTTATAGAGAATTGCTAATTACATCCTATAAACCGGTATGGAGGGAGTATGTTACTTTGCATAGTGAGCGTAGTAACATAGTCTAAAAACATGTGTATGTTACTAGTTGAAGTTACTTTTCATTGTGACTAGTCTGACGCTGACGCTATCGCTCTGATATATCCTCCCCCTAACATTTATTGATGGACGAGTGGACGACGATGAGTACCAGTCGGAAGCTTCAACTCCAAACTGTCTCATTTGTAGCACGAATTAGGATTCGTTGAATGATGCGAAATTGGACGGCCGACCGATACACATTATGTCACGTTCTGCACTTGCAGGTGTACACCTGTCGTTACACATGGCTGCTTCAGAATTGTTGAACAAACTGTTAAGAGTGTAATGAACACTTGCAGACTAGGTTTAATCAAGATTAATATCATGACGAGTGTGCTGACAAACTAACTATATAAGAATCTAAAAAAAAAACTATATAAGAGAAAGTAGACATATTTTCTGAGAGTATCCCATTGGCATACCTTTTTTTTTCTTTTTACAAGGGAGCAAACAATTTACAAGATTCTAAAACCATATATAGCATAACACTACCTCTGTGTAGCTCTAGCCGATGTTGCTTAACTAATTTAATGGCTGCGTGCGTGCATAAAATTTTGGCATTGCGGGTCAAAATTAAAAGGGGAGAATCATCAGTAGTTTCACAGGTTTATGGTTTGGTGTTCTTGTCGTTTTTCTACGACTTACTTCAGAAAAGTATAAGATTGTGTCATGAAAAAAGAAAGGGCTTGAAGATCTCATAGATTTGTTTGTTTCTTCTAGTTTTGTTTTTGTAATCGATGTATCGTGTGCTATTTGTTGGTTTAATATACGTGAAAATTTCAAAAAAATAGTCTCCTTACTGAAGCCATCATCGAGGTGAAGTATCTGTCTCTCCGCACGTGTGCACTATGCCGAAGGGACCACCGGAAGGTTTGGCGACTAATTTTACGAGGTCATGGTGTTGATCAACTTTCTGAAAATGGGTTAGTGGAAGAGGGCGGCAACGACTAAAGCATGTCCATCGGTGTGTGTTGAGTGTTTTATTGAACTGGTACTTCGGTTTTAGACGATGTGCGTAGGTGTGAGATTATAGGCATCAGCTCGATCTTAATCACCATATTATAGTGGTAGCGACCCTTGTTGTCGAGAGATTAACTTCAATTTATTTTTAATAATGTACTTTATAAATAAATCTGGCTTGATTAATAAGTGTGAATGGTTGTGTGATCACTTGATGCAGAGGCCGAGGACTCACACCCTCTTTTTCTTAAAAAAAACATGTAGCAGTCGTTTAAAGAAGAGGTAGTAAATGCAGCTAATTTTTTTTAAATAATACTTTTTTTATTGAAATTTCGGGAAATATTGCGCAGATTTAGGATATTTTAAAAATAATACGGTCTCGGCCTGGAGGAGGCCGACTGGAGCTCGTCGGCCCGGAGGAGGCCGACTGGGGCTCGTCGGCCCAGAGCTGGCCGACCAGGCTCGTCGGCCGCATCCCCGCCTGCACGGATCTGGCATTAACCTGGTCGGCCCAGAGCAGGCCGATTGGTCCCTGTCGGCCCAGGGAAAGCCGAGGCCTGCATGCAGGCATTTCTCCCCCACCTATTTCTCCCGCCCATTTCTCCCGCAAGCCGTTCCCGCCTATTTCTCCCGCCAACGTTTCGCCCATTTCTCCCGCAAGCCGTTCCCGCCTATTCCTCCCGCCACCGTTTCCCGCCTGTTTCTCCCGCCACTGTTTCCCGCCTGTTCCTCCCGCCACCATTGTCCGGTGGACGATGTGTGGTTAAGAAATGGAGGTACCGGTGGACGATGTCTGGTAGAGGCGCATCAGTAGGCGGGGGGACCGACATCTGACGCAGACCGAACTGCCTCATAACACGCTGCTGGGCCATCTCCTCAACGCTGACGTCGAAGATAATCTTCGACTTCGTCATCCAGTATGCTTCATCTCGCGTGCACATGATAGAAATTCCTCCAGGGAATTTCGACGCGATCGCGTCAGGCGAGTATGGCTCCCAAATAATTGAAGCCGCGGAGAGAACGTCGAACTGCTCGTTGAATGCCGGGTAGCAGTTTCGAACCTGATCTCGAGCGAATCGTCTCTGCAAAACAAAGACGTAAATTGTATAAGTAAACAGGAAGATACTCATTCACAAGCATAATTAGTAAACTATTATTGAACATACCTTGCGATGTGTCCAAAGTGTGCCTAAAGTAGGGTCGTGTATGTGCTCCGGGTCGAAATAATGGTTGAGCGGCCACGGGTCGGCAGCCGAAATATCGGGTCGTCCGATGGGGAACCTCTCCCACGACCACAGCTGCAACAGCATAGGGCATCCAAGAATTGTTGACTTTGTCGCCGTAAGAAAGCACGCGTTGCACATACCTCGGTACGTGGCCGCTAAGACTGCAGAACCCCAGCTACGACTAGTGATGTGGTACGGCTGTGTCGCACTTGCAATCTCCAATGCGATGGGGATGTATCGCGCACTGATAGTGGTGACATGGTTCTCTGTGAACATCACTTTTCCTAGCAGCCACATAAGGTACGCCTCGAGGCTCCTAGTAATCTGGGCCTCGGACATCTGGATCGTGCCAAAATTCTGTATCTGCACCGAAAACAATAATTGTACAAGTTAGGTAAAGGTTAGCTGAAGTGATGGATGAAACAAGACAATGACATAGTACTAACCTGGAACTTAAGCAACCAATCAAGCTTGGGTCTGTGATCCTCATGCAGAAACACAGTTGCGTTGGGATTTATATGTTGGAATCGGTCTGCCATATCCTCAGACCACATATCAGGGGCCTGCAACGGACCTATGGGCTCACCAGCTATAGGAAGGCCCAGTAGGTAGGAGACATCCTGTAGAGTAGGAGCCATCTCGCCCCAGCGAAAGTGAAACGTGTGCGTCTCCGGTATCCATCGGTCCACCAAGCAGGTGAGCAAACAGTGGTCCATCGCAAGCCGACCAGTCACATCTGACGCCTCAACAAGGCGAGCAAAGGGTAGGAGCCCAGCCCACGTCAAACTGCATGTATCATAAAATTGTTAACTATTTGACCAGTACATGTTATGAGCAAAATAAAAATAAAACTTACCGATCGATCCAAGCTGGGTGTATCTGCCAATTATCCTTCTGACCACGAGTGATAAGAGGTTGGAGAACATTATCCTGCATTAGCTTAGCACGATGCTTGTTGTCCACCACCGGGTTAAGCAACGCCATCCCCGCCATCTCTGTAAGGACAGATTAAAATGATAATATGGGTCATCCACCACCGGGTCAGGAATGTATCTCCTCTCACTTGGCTCAACGGTGTTGAAATTACCAATGGCTCGGAATCCTTGCATCTCACCTGTCCATGTGTTCAAGACAGCTTCACGACTGAAGTACGGTGAGACAAACGAGATTGCTTCCAAACCAAGCTGCCCACAAGCAGCAAGTACATGCGAGCATGGAAGGTGAAACAATTTCGGTTTGTTGCATGTGCATTCACAGGTTGGCCATGCTTCATTTCCAATCTTCACCTCATGCGTTCTCAACACATTGCCACAACCGAACTTGTCGGTAGGTAAGCGGACCTCGAACCTCCTTTCCTGATTTCCGATGGCAACCACGTGGAAAGTTCGTGCCTTCTCCATCTTAGCATCCATGTACTTCGTAATCTTTTCACACCAGGGTGAGTTTGGAGTGCGAAGTATATGCATTTCGGCTTGCTGGCGTTTGACTCTGAAGTAATTAACCGTGCCTTGGAAAATTCCCTCCACAAGGGCAGTTAATGGCAAGACTCTGTTCCCTCGGAGGACAAAATTGTATGTTTCGGCAAGGTTTGTAGTCATGACGCCATATATGGCTCCGTATGAGTCGTGCAACAATGACCACCTCTCCACGGGCTCATGCTCAATCCACTGCTGGAAATTCTTAATCAACCGTCCACCCTTTCTCCTCGTGCCCGGTGGGTCAAAGCCTGGCAGATCACACAGACCGATCGGTTCTTCTTCTTGCGGTGCAGGCCCTGTAGCTGCTTGTGCCGCTACTTGGGCTACATGAAACGCCACTGCCGCAGTACGTGCAGCTTTCCTCTCCCGAACATGTTTGTTCGTGAACTCATCAAGCTTGCCACGGAGAAAATTGTACTTCCATTCCTGGTTCTGCTTGCAGAGTTTTTTGAACAGATTCATGTGACTCTTATTTCTGAACCGTGAGAAGAAGTTAGCACCTAGATGGCGCACGCACCAACGACTCTGAAGATCCACCCACGGTGTTTCTTCATCTGGTCCAGGGTTTGTTAATGCCTTTATTGCGTTGAGTATACCCGCATGTCTGTCATGTAGAACGCAAACATTATGCTTATCCTTGACAACTGTTTTTTCAACTGCCTAAAGAACCACGTCCAACTATCCGTGTTCTCGCTCTCAACAAAAGCGAAAGCAAGGGGCAACAATTGGTTATTTCCGTCTTGGCCAATAGCAGTCAATATCTGACCCTTGTACTTGCCGGTCAAAAATGTGTCATCGACACATAACACTGGTCGGCAGTGGCTGAAGGCTTCGATGCATACACCAAAAGAGAAGAACAAACGGTGCAACACCCTAACTGTAGGGAACTCTGGCATGTAGAAGTCTTGAAGATCAACATATGTGCCAGGATTCCTCGCCTGAAGCGTGTGGAGCAAACGGACAACAGAATCATATGAGTCAAAGAATGACCCAAATCTCTGCTCCAGCGCGCTCTGCTTAGCCCTCCAGGCCTTGCCATAAGAAATGTTGAAATTGAATCTCGTGAAGACTTTGTTCCTTATTGCCTTCACTTCCATCGCCTTGCTCTCCACTATCTCCGTGTAAAACAAACGAGCAATAAGCGTGGATGATAGATTACGGTGATCCTGAAGGATGCTGGGAATACGACATGTATGCATTACCATGTCACTCACAACCCAGTTTGTATCAAACTTGGGGACATATGCGTGCACCCTACCCGGACAATCTATCCTCGAGCATTCCATGGTCAGATATTTCTTACTCGACACAGTTGTCTTGAAAACCCTTGATGTCGACATTGCCCACTGTATGATTGCTTCCTGCAGATGTTGCTTGTTAGCGTACATTGCTCCCACAGCCATGTTGCTTTGGTGATATTGCCAGGAAGAATCATGACCATCGTCCAGAGTCATGCCAGATGATATGTCCTGAGTCCATGAAGCTGGATAAGGCACCTCCGGCTCGTACTCTGCGTCATTCGATGAATCGGAATCACTGCCATCACCGCAATGACCCTCAATATCTTCATCTTCCATCTCGTCCTGCATTCGGCCATCTTCCTCATCCCCATCTGCCTCCACATTTTCACCGTCATCATGCCCTCCAGCCATACTACTCTGCCCTGATTCATAAGCACTGCCTCCATCATAACCATGGTTGTCATCATGTTCAATTTCCATGGTTGCTGCACTGCTCTGCCCTGGATCGTGCCCACCCTCGCCTTCAGGAGGATTGACATTTACCTCCTTAACGACAGGAAGCAACAAGGCAACTGGGTGGCTTCCCCTGTTTTCGCAACCTTGCAACCAGTTCACCCACTGAGAATCCCGATCAATCGGCCTCAGAGTGTACCAAAATTTTTTACTGGACCTGGACCATAACGCGTGCACCCCGACAGTGTGTGTTTCTGCATTTAATCCCAAACACTGTGCCAACCAATCTTTTAACTGACTAACAGACCAATTTTCAGGGCCAGTCAGATCCAACTCGACGTGCTCAAACTCACTCAGGTCCATCCCATACTCATTTTGCTTTACTGAACCGACACCGTAGTAGAAAACAAACTTTACTATATTCGACATAATTGCTCACCTAAAAAATATTATAACGCATTAAATATTAATGTCACATCGTACCTAAAATTCTACCGAAACTACTACATAATTATAATACATGGAATTAATTATACCAGATTACGTATACAAAATCTAACACTAATGCATGAAATTATGCGGACGGTAACTACACACTAGTCTGCATTTATCAACTACCAGTACTACCATACTAACTACAAATCCATCCGGACTAACTACACCCTACCTGCAAACTAAATCCTAACCCTAATATAGAAAAAAACACAAACCCTAACCCTAACCCTAAATCCTAAATCCTAATTTACATATAACACAAACCCTAACCCTAATATATGAAAAAGTCTTACCCTTGAAGCGTGGGCGGGCGTCACCTGCGGCGTCCGCGGCACCGTCGTGGGGCTCGACGTGTCCGGCCTCAACCTCTCCAGCGCGCTCCCGCCCGCGCTCTCCCGCCTGCGCGGCCTCCTCCGCCTCGACGCCGCCGCCAACGCCCTCTCGGGCCCCGTCCCGGCCTCGCTCGGCCACCTCCGCTCCCTCACCCACCTCAACCTCTCCAACAACGCCTTCAACGGCTCCCTCCCGCCCGCGCTCGCCCGCCTCCGCGCCCTCCACGTCCTCGACCTCTACAACAAAAACCTCACCAGCCCGCTCCCCGTCGAGGTCGTCAGCATGCCGCTGCTCCGCTTCTCGTGGCTAGATGCAAGAAATCGCGTGCTTATTTTTCGGGTTTGGAAGAAGGAGAGAGAGAGAGGAGAGAGCCGGCAGCGCATCGCGAGGAAGAGGAAGCCGCGCGGGTCTTTGAAGGGTCCTGGTCGGCCAAGAGGTGGCCGACGAGCTCCTCGGCCGTGACGTGGCCGAAGCCTGGCCGCTCGGTGCCGATCAGGCACTCGGCCGGCCCGTGGCCTCTCTCCACAACTGGTCGGCCAGCTCTGGGCCGACGAGCCCCGGTCGGCTTCCTCCGGGCCGACGCGGCCTTTTCGGCCTCCTCCAGGCCGAGGCCGTAATATTTTTAAAATTTGCTAAAACTACGCAATATTTCCCGAATTTCTAATAAAAAAAGTATTATTTTAAAAAAATAGTCGTAAATGCAGAAGTCCATCAATGCACGGTCAAAAACAATGCCTCGTACTTTTTCGCGGCTGTAGTTAATTGGCCCTAAATTGAGTGATGGTGAAAATCTCTGGTAAAGTAAAATACTCATCAAAGTCGGCACGTTGCCAAGTATTCTAGTAGAAGACACACGACAAAGAGTGTCGCCATGTATCTCTGCTAATTTCCATTGTCATCCATGTATATCGGGTGTTCTTTGCAGGACAGTCGGCAAAATATACACCAACTAGTGTCGACCGAGTGTTTTATAAAGGTGCTTGTCAAATTATTGTTTGTAAGTTTTCTCTATTTGAATGTAATTTTTAATAGAATCCATCAATTTCTGAGTGGAGTTGGTCCGGCAAGGTTATTGACGTGGAAAATGAGGTTACCGAAAGTTGTTCAAAGAAGACCACCTATGTGAGTAGTGATGAGGATGAAGGTTCAAGTTACACGTGTCTTGTTCATTTCCCTCACCCACATGATGAACCAGGCTAAGAAAACATGCCTAGATACTAAACATACAACTCAACCAAAAATATCTAATGTGTTGTAGTTTCAACTTTGAAACAGTATCTTTCACCGAACTTATAAGTAACATAAATAGCAAGATGGCATAAACCACATCATATGTCATGTATAAAATTAAGCACAACTGTTTTCAGTAGAAACTCCATTGAATATGTATCAAAACTATTATTAGACAATAAACAAATCATGCAAATAATGGGATGAGATGAAGCATCACTGCGTATACCCACACACACAATTTGTACAAGTAGCAATGCACTAAAACAAAGCAAGATATGCATAATATTATACTGATCCACCGGTACCCGATGTTTGCTTCATTGCTGAGTCGTCAGATCTTTCATAAAAATGTTTTGTGGGGGGATTTATTTGGAAGAGAGTGGTGCGGAACCAAATAAATATTAAAATAACAAAAATGACCATAACTTCAGCCGTACAAATTGATGCTCCAAAATATCAGGAAGTCAAAAAAATCAAAATAATGGCGGTAGCACACCCGCAAGAGGAACCAGTTGTCACATGTTTATACTCAATATTTTTAATTCTATATATATTAACACTATGGTAAATATATATGGTTTTTATACAACCGTCAACATGTAATCTTAAGTAGTCATATTTATTATGTTTATAAACTTAAAAATTTAAATTTCCAACTTCATTGTTATCATTTTTATACAGATACGCTAATTTTGAAGTAAAAATGTATTGGATCTTGAGAACTGTGTTATGTTTACAAATTTTAATTTGGCAAGTTTTATTGAACTCAATTACATATAAATTAAAGCAAATTATAAAAAGGATAGAAAAGGCACATTCATCAACTGATATTTCATGCCACCATATGTTATATAATGTGTTTATATCGATTGTAGTATGTTTACATATCTCGTCATTAGAAGTACAACGTATAAACTTTGTGGTCCTAATGGAAGCTTAGTATGACGGGTGAGCTTTTTTTTACTATAGGATTTTTTATTTCCAACCGACAGAAAATTATATAGTGTGTGACGTCTCAAGAAAATATTTTGTGCTTGTGACTTCTTCGGATTATGGACTTTTTCTAACTACTCCATCCGTTCTAAATTAATTGACTCAGAGACTGAGTCAATTAATTCAAAATGGAGGGAGTAATTACTATTTCTCATTTCGAAATTCCCTCATATTAGTTGACTTGGGTTTATCCAAATACGATTGTGTCTATATCTTTTATATCTAAATAAGAGCACTCCACTAATTGATTTCTCTCAACATTCTGAAGGGAACATACCCTAGAGGCACTTAATAAACATAATTTATTGGCAATATCCCAATTGTTCATTATATGTTTTATACCATGCTATAACTATATTAAGCGGAAACATTAATACAGGTGTGTTAGATAAACAACCAGGTACCTAGTTGTCTCTACTAAGACTAGTTTCGTTGCGTGATTGATGATCGAGGTTTTCCGATCATAGGGCATGGCGCCGGTTGGCAATGAAAGTCATATCGTTGGTGTAACGATGTGATGAACATACCTGTATTTATAGGACATAGTCATTACGCCTTAAAACCGTGAGACCAACTCTTATTGTTATTCCTGGAAGTTACTTTGATTGCACCAAACGTCGTATCTTATTTAGTATGATAATAACGGTGATACTTTTGGGTATCGAAAGGGGGTAGTAGAGACGAGGGGTCAACAACGGGATTTGTCAGTCCGTATAGCCGGATAGATACTCTAGGGCCCACTCGGTGAGATTATGTCAAATGAGTTTGCAAACATGTGACTAGGTCACCAGCATACATAATATCACAGACGAGTAGAAGATGGCAATGTCGGTAACGAGATCATGCTAGGTATGGAGATATCTATGAACGATGCTCGGACACACTAAGTATCGCTATGATAAAGGGTTTAACACAAGACGTACAGGTTTGATAGATGAAAGTTATTCGTATATCACAGGGATTGATTCATGGGGTCCAGGCCTACGAGTTAGTCATTGATCGGAGAGGAGTCTCGATCATGTCTGTTATTATATCGAACCGTTAGGGTAACACACTTAAGGGGTTTCGACAAGACAACCGGAAAGGAAAGAGATCACCGGGAACGTCTCGGGAATGGTCCGATGGAGATCGGGCAGCGTCAAAATAGTTTTCGGAGCTAGAATAAATTATATATAATATGTTTGATATTGTAATTCATGATTAAATATGATTTTATATATTTATTTTCGAATTTTTAAAACCTGGTTTCCCTAAATGGGCCTTCTGGAGGAAAGAAGACCCATGAGGGGGGGAAAGTCCCCCCAGGGCTTCGGATTGAGGGAGGGCCGGCCTAGGTGGGTCAAATGGGGCCCACCTAGGGTCGGTGCATGCTCCCTAGCCGCACCAAGGCATGTGGGATAGTCCCATATTGCCTGGCTAGGGAGGTTGGCTCCCCCCGGGAGCCTATATAAGAAGGGGCACCCTGGCCTTTTAATTCCAACAATTAATTCTCGATTTCTCCTCGATCTCGTGATTCCCTTTGTCGGAGTTGCACCGAGGAGGATAAGAGGATCTCTCCACCATAGCCCGCTGCCACGCTGCTGGTGTTCCGGTCCAAGTCTTCCACTGCTCGTCCTGGACTGAAGCTTTGGAGCCGTCGTCTCCACCGTATATGTGTAACGCCCTGCGAGGTGCTGCACTAGCGGTGCTCGGAGGCCTACTTCCTCCACCCGAACTCGAGGTCATCTTCGTCGTCTTCATCGCGCCGAGTTCTTCGCGACCTAGAGGTCGGCTACGTCGTCAACGCTTGTGCGGGAGCGTAATCCCCGCTATTCGGTCTACGAGGGTATGTATTCCGATCTCCGCCGTACTTCTATATCTGCATAGTGTAGATCTTGGCTAGTTTAAGGATATCGTTGCTAGGAATTTTTTTGTTTTCTGCATGCGATCCCCTTTAGTGGTATCAGAGCCGATCTATCGTAGATATAGTTGTACGCTGTTAGAACCCGTGTTCTACACGGGGGCACCGTTCTTGTTATTTGCTACCCTCTAGCGTGCACTTGTGATTCCAGCGGCATCGAGTTGGTGAAGCAGCCCGGACCGACTTTACGCGTACGCTTACGCGAGTTGTTCCACTAGTGACATATGGTTTGTACCGTATCTGTGGCTGGCGGGTGTCGGTCTCTCTCTCTCTTTAGTTGGTTTTGCATTATCAACGGAGGGCCCGAAAGGGATGCTTAAATATGCAATTATTATATCGGTGTTGTGGTCATAAGGTTCGTAGGTATGAAACGGTTCTATTTACGACAGCCCCAAGCCACGTAAAATATGCAAAAGAGAAAGTAGAAGCATCTAACTTTATTTTGCAGGGGCTATGTGATATGGTCATGGTAGGTTTATTAAATTGTTTAGGAACTGCTGGCGTCAAGAAGACCATGGCACGATGGACTATATCACATTGCATTACATTTGATGTTTTGTGTGCATCTTATATTGTGTGATTATATATATTAGTATATATTAGTTACGCGGCGGTAATTATATAAGATGATTCCTACAAAAATACCACTAGTGTTCTTTCTCCAACGAGCACTACCAAGAAAGTTCTACGTTATGAGGCAGACCGTGACGCTCGGGTGTCAGACATATCGTCGTTCACATACGGTGGGTGTAAGCCATGTTGCACAAGCGTCAGCGTGGAGGCTATGGTGGCGAGCCTAGCATATGCAGATATGACCTCGGAACACGGGGGCCGAAAGGTCGAGCATGACTAACAAAGTTGTTGTGATTGACAATTGTCTACACTTGAAGTTGTGTTGCCGGCTCTGACGATGAGGGGTTGTGCAATGGATGGGGGTCGTGTAATCGCTTAAACGACCAGGAGGGATGTTCGTTTGAGTGGGAGTTCGGATAGTTATTTTCTAAAATACTAGAACTCAAAATATAATGAACAAAGACTGTTTTGCAAACCTTTGTAGATAATAACCAATGTAATAGCATCTTTTTAAAAATTAGGCGTATTCCTGTGATTGAGAAACTTAAAAAGTTGGGTCCAAACTTCATAGTTTTATACTTTAGCTTGAGTATACTCCTTGTTTAAACCGTTAGCACTTTGTAATACAATGCCCGCTAGGAGATAAACCCGGAGATTCCGCTAACAAAAGATAATTTGGATTGTCGGGTTTTGTGCGGATGATATCATCATAGTCCAGTGCATGCTATGACCTCTCGCATAGAGAACCAACGGTGGGTACGAGTTATTAGACCGTGAACATATGAGATGGTCGCTAAACTCGGGGTATCCCTAAAGTTGGGTTGATGAAGTTTATCAGTACGTTGACTGATTGTCTTCTCAACCAAGATGGAAGAGAATACACACATTGAGGGAGCACGTGGCAGTCATACTTGATGACATATGGTCATACTTGATGAACATTGAGACGCCTCGCTCAGCTCGATCACTGGATGACAGACGTCGTTGCCAAGTGCAAATGCTATGTCATAGACTATGTCATGCAAGGGGAATCGTTCACCTTCATGGTTCTTGATAATGTTGGAAGTATCAAGAAGATGAAACAGATCGCCGGAAGTCATCAGTGATGATGGTGTATATATGATATACATGCTATGAATGTTTTACCTAAGCAAGTACTCGTAGTAGTGACTAAGTTCTTGATACTAGTCATGTTTTATGAAAACCAGGTTTCCTGCTTGAGTAGCTTGAAAGGATGAGTCGACATTGCGTGTTGATAATGGCAGACAAACTGTTGTGCTGGCCATAGACACTATCCCTCTAGATCTACCATTTAAATAAATTCTTTATGATCGCCTGTTAGTATGATTATTATAAGTGTGTCTCCTCTAGCGAGACACTTGTTCATATATGTTAGTGACAAATTTGTTGTCCTATATTTATGAAGTAATGATCATATGCCAATTTGAATTAGGATACAAACTTAATAAATACACCACATATGTGTGGCACTACCGTTTAATTCATGTCAATGTTATAGTCAATGCATTAGCTCCATACCGGATGAATCTACATGTCTTTAGATTTGATCTTTTGACACTTGCAAAATAACTATGACACCGTTTTCGGAAAACGGACATACAACTTATTGATAGTCATGCATATAGATGTTTGTGGTTCAATGAAGTAATTGACGGGTAGTGGAGACCTTTATTTCGTAAACTTCACTGAATGTTTTGAGTATAGCTTGTTGAGAATCGTGCATATGGGTGTATGTGAATCAATGAAGTACTTTAACGTGTAGTGGAAATATTTATTTCATAAACTTCATGAATATTCAAGTAGATATATGGATATCAACTCAGGGAATGTTGGTCTGGAAATTTTGATTCTATCAAACAAGTTCAGAATGAATTAGGAAATAAACTTAACAAGAAAATCAAATTCCCACGATATAGATCTAGGAAATAAAGATTTGATTTATAATGTTGGCACATCATTGGAAGACTTGTGAGAAGAGTTCCACAAATTACGTCGCATGGAACGCCATAGTGTTATGGTATGTTTGGACGTCATAATTGCACCCTATCGGATAGTGTGTGGTAAATAAATTTCTTACCAAATTATTGTGATCGTTAGAGTTATATGGTAGAAACGCAACATTCACGTTAGATAATAGGGAAACCATTTGAATCCATGGAGACAATACCATATGAGTCATGGCATGGCTTTTAGCCTGAATTGTCGTTTCAGCAATTTAGTGTTTCGATGTGATCAAACCTAAAATGGATTTGTAGTGTATCGTACCTAAAGAGTTAGTTGGGTACATGTCTCACGACATAGGCAAAATCGTTGTCGGGATATACCTTGCGAAAGAAATAGTTTCTTGTCCAAGGATATAAGTGAGAAAGAAAGTAGAGTAAGACAAAGTTGATGAACTTTCTTTCCAGACATCAGAGTGGCAAAACCGAAAGTGTATTCGGTGTCATGCTCCACAGCTTGAAAAAGATGATGATAAAAGATCATGATACTCTTAGCTCATACTAAGAACGTAGGCGTACGAGGTTGTGTTCCACACTGTGTGTTACGACAATCTTGTTATGAAGGTCATATTAATAGAATATGACAGACCTACGAACAACGAAGAAGAGTTGGTAGACCTAAGTCCGAGAAATGGCTATGAGTCATATATGATCCGAAATAAAATCCATGTACGATTACCAGGTAATGACTTGGGAGATATTCTTGATGGCATCTAGGATGTTAACAGAATATGGAATTTTACGCGAGAGTAGACATTGAAAAGGATCGGTTTGTCGTGAAATAGTTCCGACAGATTCAAAAGTTGACCACATGAGAGTTTGTCTCAAGTGGCGAAGCCTAAGTCTACTCTGGGTCGTTTAGCAATCACTATAATTTCGAATGAGAAATTGATAGATGGATAAGGAAACCATGTTTCTTAATATTGTCATTAAAAAAGAGTTGGTGATCCTGAGGATGCTAAACATGTATGCGAACTTCAGTTGTCCATTCTGAAGGGGATCGTGTGCAGAAAACAAAAAAATTCCTACCGACGATATCCTAAAAGCATGTCAAGATCTATTCTATGCAGATATAGTAGTACGAACGGAGATCAGAATAGGTACCCTTGTAGACCGAAAGCGGGGATTACGTTCCCGCACAAACGTTGTCGATGCAGACCGACGAAGCCGACCTCAAGGTCGTGTAGAGGAAGCAGGCCTCTGAGTACCGCTAGCGCAGCACCTCGCAAGGAGTCATACACGTACGGTGGAGACGACGGCCTCTGAAGCTCCAGTCCAGGACGAGCAGCGGAAGACTTGGACCGGAACACCAGCAGCGCGGCAGCGGGCTATGGTGGAGGAGATTCCCTTGCTCTGCTCGGCGCGGCTCCAACTTGGGAACCACGAGATCGAGAGAGAAATCGGGAATTAATTTGTGAATTAAAAGGCTGGGGGTGCCCTTTCTTATATAGGCTCCCAGGGGGAGCCAACCTTGCCAGCCAGGCAATGTGGGACTATCCCACACAGCCTGGTTCGGCCAAGGGAGTGCGCCGGCCCCCTGGTGGGCCCCATCTGGCCCACCTAGGCCGGCCTCCAAGCCCCCACCGAATTCCCAAGGGGGTTCCCCCCCTCTTGGGCCTTCTTTCGTCCGGAAGGCCCATTTAGGGAAATCTGCCTTAATAAATTCGAAAATAAATATATAAAATCATATTTGCATATTAATAACACTATTAATATCAAACATAATATATATAATTTTTCCTAACTCCGAAAACTCTTTCGGCGCTGCCCGATCTCCATCGGACCCCTCCCGGGACGCTCCCGGTGATCTCCTTCCTTTCCGGTTGTCTTGTCGAAACCCCTTAAGTGTGTTACCCTAGCGGTTCGATATAATATCAGGTATGATCAAGACTCCTCAATGATCAACGACTAACTCGTAGGCCTGGACCCCATGAATTAATCCCTGAGATATAACGAATGACTTTCATCTATCAAACCTGAACGTAAAGTCTTAGACCTTTTGCCATAGCGATACTTAGCACGTCCGAGCGTCGTTCCATAGATATCTCCATACCTAATCCCGACCTCGTTATCGACGACGCTATCTTCTACTCGTTCATGATCTCATGTCTCTGTGACCTAGTCACATGCTTGCAAGCTCATTAGACATGATCTCACCGAGTGGGCCCGAGAGTATCTATCCTGCTATGCGGACTGGCAAATCCCGCTCTTGACCTCTCGTCTCAACTACTCCTTTCCGACACCCAAAAGTATCACCGTTATTGTCATACTAAATAAGATACGACGTTTGGTGCAATCAAAGTATCTTCCGGGAATATCAATAAGAGTTGATCTCACGGTCAAAGGCGTAACGACTACGTTCTCCAAATCTGGGTATGTCCATCACATCGTTCTCCAGCGATATGACTCTCATTGCCAACCGGCGCCATGCCCCATGATCGGGAAACCTCGATCATCAATCGCGCAACGAAACTAGTCTTAGTAGAGGCTACTAGGGACCTGGCTGTTTACGTATCACACCCACATTAATGTTTCCGCTTAATACGGTTCTAGCATGACACAAAAACCTATTATGAACAAACGAGATATGATAAAGAATACACTTTATTAATTGCCTCTAGGGCATATCTCCTTCAGTCTCCCACTTGCACTAGAGTACAACTTAATCTAGATTACAACTTGGTAAAAGCTTAACACCCATAGCTAACTGGTGCTGTTCATGCTTATCAACCGGAAGAGGCTTCCTCAGCGGATCTGCCACATTCAGATCCGTATGCACTTTGCAAATCTTCACATCGCCTCCTTGTACGTACTGACGTATCACATGGAAGCGTCGGAGAATGTGTTTGGCGGTGGAGTGAGACCTTGGCTCCTTGGCGTTTGCAATGGCACCCGTATTGTCGCAGAAGAGGATCACTGGGTCTTGCACGCTCGGGAACACTCCAAGTTCGATGACGAACTTCCTCAGCCACACAGCTTCATTCGCGGCCTCGCAGGCAGCAATGTACTCCAACTCCATTGTAGATTGTGCGACTATGGGTTGCTTCCCACTTCTCCAGCACACGGCGCCTCCATTCACCTTGAACACGTAACCTGTCTGTGACTTACAGTCATCGGGGTCTGAGCAGAAACTTGCATCTACGTAACCCGTTACGCCAAGTTCTTCATCGCAGCCACCATACACAAGGAACATTTCCTTTGTCTTATTGAGATACTTAAGAATGCTCTTTATAGCTACCCAATGCGGCATTCCAGGATTACTCTGGAACCGGCTTGTCAAACTTAGAGCTAATGCCACATCCGGTCTAGTACTCAACATTGCATACATGATCGATCCTATGGCTGAAGCATAAGGATGTTTCGTCATTTCGGCCTTACCCAGTTCCGTCACCGGTCACTGCGCCTTACGCAATATCTTATTCTTGATAACCGGCAGAGAACCCTTCTTTGCCTTCTCCATATGAAAACGCTTCAGTATTTTATCAAGATAAGTACTCTGACTTAGTGCTAATAGGCGCCTTGAACTATCACGATAGATTTTTATGCCTAAAACATACGCAGCTTCTCCTAAGTCCTTCATGGAAAACTTACTGTTTAAATATTCCTTCACGCTATTCAGAAGTTCCACATCATTCCCTATTAGCAATATGTCGTCAACATACAGTGCTAAGAACACAACCGAGCTCCCACTCATTTTCTTGTAAATACAGGTCTCTTCCACATTCTGGATAAATCCAAAACCTTTGATTACCTTATCAAAGCGCAGATTCCAGCTCCGAGATGCCTGCTTCAATCCATAGATGGATCGCTGAAGCTTGCACACCTTGTTAGCATTTCCTGGATCGACAAAACCTTCCGGCTGTACCATGTAGAACTCTTCCTCAATGTTTCCATTCAGGAAGGCCGTTTTGACGTCCATCTGCCAGATTTCATAATCATAGTAGGCAGCTACCGCTAACAAAATCCGAATAGACTTAAGCATCGCTACCGGTGAAAAAGTTTCATCGTAGTCAATTCCATGAACTTGTCGGAAACCCTTTGCGACAAGCCGAGCTTTATAGACGGTCACATTACCATCAGCATCAGTCTTCTTCTTAAAGATCCACTTATTCTCGACGGCCTTGCGCCCTTCGGGAATATCCACCAAAGTCCACACTTTGTTATCGTACATGGATCCTATTTCGGATTTCATGGCTTCAAGCCATTTCTCGGACTCTAGACTCTCCATCGCCTCCTTGTAGTTCGTAGGTTCGTCTTGCTCGACTAGCATGACGGTGCAAACCATGTTGCCATACCATTCTGGTGGGATCCGAGATCTACCAGAGCTACGAGGTAGAACATCTTCCTCGACAGTTTCTCCCACTCCTTCCACGGAGGACGTTTCCGGAATTGCTTCCGTTGCGCCACTCGGAATCTCGAGTTCAGGATCAACGATTTCATCGAGGTCTACCTTCCTCCCACTTACTCCTTTCGCGAGAAACTCCTTCTCTAGAAAGGTACCGGTCTTCGCGACAAAAGTTTTGCCCTCAGCTTGGTTGTAGAAGGTGTACCCAACGGTTTCCCGTGGATATCCTACAAAGACGACTTTCTCCGACTTCGGTTCGAGTTTGTCGGGCTGTAGTTTCTTAACGTACGCCTCACAACCCCAAACCTTCAGAAACGATAACTTAGGCTTATGGCCATACCATAATTCATACGGCGTCGTTTCAACGGACTTGGATGGAGCCCTATTTAAAATGAATGCGGTTGTTTCTAACGCATAACCCCAGAAGGACACTGGCAGATCGGTAAGAGACATCATAGATCGGACACTATCCAGTAGAGTACGATTACGTCGCTCGGACACACCGTTACGCTGCGGCGTTCCGGCGGGCGTAAGTTGGGGCACTATGCCACAACTCTTCAGATGTGTGCCAAACTCAAAACTCAAGTACTCTCCACCGCGATCGGACCAGAGATGCTTGATTTTCCTATTAAGCTGATTCTCAACTTCACTCTGGAATTCTTTGAACTTTTCAAATGTTTCAGACTTGTGTTTCATCCAATAGATATAACCGTATCTACTCAAGTCATCAGTAAAGGTGACGAAGTAACGATAACCATTGCGTGTCGAAACGCTCATCGGTCCACACACATCTGTATGTATGATCCCCAACAAATCCGACGCCCGTTCAACGAAACCTTTGAACGGTGTCCTGGTCATTTTGCCCATGAGGCATGGTTCGCATGTATCGAGGGATCCGAAATCCAACGAGTCCAAGAGTCCATCGGAGTGGAGTCGCTTCATGCGCTTTATACCAATATGACCAAGACGGCAATGCCACAAAAACATGGCGGTATCGTCACTACACTTAATTCGTTTGGCTTCTATGTTATGGATATGAGTACTACGATCGAGATTCAATAAGAATAAACCGTTATTCTCGGGAGCATCAACATAAAAGATATCATTCATATAAATAGCACAATTGCTTGACACTGATTTAAATGAATAACCGTCTTGTAACAGGCAAGACCCACTTATAATGTTTACACTCAAGGATGGCACAAAATAACATTTAGTTAAAACCAAAACTAATCCCGATGGTAGATGCAGAGGGAGCGTGCCGACAACCACCACGTCGACTCTCGATCCGTTGCCGACGCGCATCGTCACCTCATCCTTCGCCAGCCGCCTTCTATTCTGTAACTCCTCCTGAGAGTTACATATATGAGCAACAGAACCAGTATCAAATACCCACGTATTGCTCCGGGCGGATGTAAGGTACACATCTATAACATGTATATCAAATATACCTTGCTCTTTGTCGACCGTCTTGCCAGACTTCTTATCCTCCAGATACTTGGGGCAGTTGCGCTTCCAGTGACCCTTCCCCTTGCAGTAGAAACACTCCACGCTAGCTCTGGGACCAGACCTGTTAGTCCTGGGCTTGGCAGCCAACTTTGCCTCCCTCCGGGACTTCCAGCTCTGCTTTCCCTTGCCACCGGACTTCTTGAAATCAACGGTCTTGTTGACCATCAACAGTGTGTGCTCCTTCTTAATCTCTACCTCAGCAGTCTTGAGCATCACGAACACTTCACCCAGGGACTTAGCCATGCCCTGCATGTTGTAGTTCATGACGAAGCCTTTGTAGCTTGGCGGCAACGATTGCAACACCCTGTCAATCGCCAGCTCATCGGGAATCTTGCACTCCAGAGCATTCAGGCGTTGAACGTAGCCAGAAATCTTGACTACATGCTCGCTCACACTGCTATGCTCTTCCATCTTGGCTGAGAAGAAAAGCTCAGAAGCCTCATATCTCTCAGCCTTAGCCTGCGGCGCAAAGACAGCCTTAAGATCCGAGATGATCTCAAAGGCGCTCATCTTCTCAAAGCGCTTCTGCAGGTCGGCTTCCATGGCGTAGAGCATGCCACTCTGGACCAAGGCAGAATCCTCCGATCGGGTCTGGAAGACCTTCTTCTCATCCTCAGAGGCATCATCTGCAGGAGGGTCACCTATGGCGGCCTCAATGACGTAGGCCACCCTATGGGGAGTGAGGAGGATCCTCAGGTTGCGGAACCACGCCATGAAGTTTGACCTATTGGTCTTAAGCTTTTCTTTCTCAAGGAACAGACCTAGGTTAAACGAGGGGCGAGACATCTACAATGGAATTTGCAACAACATAAGACTTTGTTCATAATAATTTTGAGTTATAGTATTTTAGAAAATAACTAACATAACTCCCACTCAAATGAACATCCCTCCTGGTCGTTTTAAGCGATTACACGACCCCCATCCATTGCACCACCCCTCATCATCAAAGCCGGCGGCACAACTTCAAGAGTAGACAAAATCGTCCGCCACACCAATTTTGTGACTCGTGCTCGACCTTTCGGTCTTCCTATTCCGAGGCCATACCTCTGAGTATGCTAGGCTCGCCACCAAAGACCTCCACGCTGACGCTTGTGCAACATGGCTTACACCCACCGTATGCGAACGAAGATATGTCTGACACCCGATCATCACGGCCTGCTGTTGCGGATATATCAACTAGGGGTATAACCAGCATGGATCAATCCGGCTAGTCCAGGGTGGCCCAAGGGTGGTAAGGCCAAGGCCTGCCGGGCGGCCCAGATAGCTGACGTGCAAGGAAGTAGGCGGACGGTCCAAGGAAGGCGGAAGGCCTAAGCCCATCAAGCCACCGAGCCCAAGACGGAAGGCGGCAACTAAGCCGGCTAGGTCTAGGACTCTGATTACTTGCCGGACAAGTACTTGCCTTGTATCCTGGGGTCTGGCCGCCTATATAAGCCGGCCACCAGGAAGCCTTTAGGGCACGCTTGGATACGCATCAAACATATTGTAACCTGTTCACGGCTATTGCCTCATAGTGAATTATAGCAGCACGTAGGATCCCGCCACCGCTGTGGGATCCGAAGCTGGGTAAACTCGCCGTGTACAATCCCGACCTCGACGACACCGACCTTCTTCCCCACAATCCATACGTAGTCTAGAGGACCCCCGTATCCTATCAATTATGCCGATACAACGACAGTTGGCGCCCACCGTGGGGCATAAGGTTCCTGGCGTCACGTTCCAGGCGGGAACAGTTGGCGGCGTGGGCAAGCAGATCGCCGTCGGTCGCGTCACAAGGTGTGACGGCCACAGCTACGTCAACTCGGATGAGTCCTGGATCCCGGCGGACGACTACCTTATCGGATGCGCAATCGTGCCGATCGCAGAGATCGACGTCTTCATCGGGTACACGCCAGAGGCGTACGGCCTACCGCGTTTCTACAACCCCACCCACCAACCCTTCGACCAAGCAGTCGACCGGCAAGATGGATATGAATCCGCCTTCTCCCAGGAGTCGGCCGAATCTGATTTCCACTTCGTCGGAGTTGTCGGACTGGGATCCGACTCCCAGCCGGAAAACAACGATCCTGAGTCGATCCTCCCTGCTCTGCAGGAGGATGCGATGTCAGATGCCGGATCCAGATCTACCGTTCAAGTCATCATAGACTCTGACTCCGATGATGATGCTAGTCTCTTCGAAGAGAAGATCAAAACCCGCTTTTCCAGTGGAAATCCGGCTCCCTCAGAGGGTACAGCGGATACAGACATGCCTGACAAGCTGGCTATGATGGTTGTTGTCGGTCACGAGACAACCCCAGTTACTTCGGAAGCGCAAATCAAGCCGGAGACACCACTGCCGGCCAACTCATTGAAAGTTCCGACAAGGTGTGCGCAAAGAAGAAAACTGGCCTCGAGAAAGGCGACAGCAGCAAACCCACGGATTTGCTCTCCGTCATCAAAGAAGTAGACGATATCATGAATACTCCGGTGAACAAAAACACCCCACTCGACGAAGTGGAAGAACTTAGGCTTAACATGCTTAAGCACTCTGACTTCCTACGAAAAAGAGAGGAGCACGTTGAGAGCATTGCGAAGAAGATCAAGAAAGAGCAGGAGAAGATGTCGGCCAAAACAAACCGGCAACTCTTCGAGGAGAAAAGGTCATCAAAAAACCGCCGTGGAAAAGAGCCGCCTACGCAAGCAACGACAGCGGCCCAAGACCTAGGGTTCGATTGGCGTACGGCACCACAGCGAGTGGATAGAAGGGGGGATGTTGTCTTCTGCACCCCTATCCTCAACGCGGCTGCCGCGCTAGATACTCTGGATGACAACAATTACACGGCGGAAGAGAAGTTGGAAAACGCAAGACACTTCGTAAGCAAGGCCCTAGAACAACAAGCTCGCGCTGATTCCTACGGCCACATGACGGATGCCCGCGGGGGAGACCTAGAGTCTAAGTCAGGCAAGTGCAAAGCTGCACCAGGTGCCGACCCCGAAGGCCCGTCTGGCTCCAGTAGCCATGGCGACAAAAGGAAGGCAACGCCACCTCCAAAGAAGGCACCACCGCCAAAACAAAGGCGGGACGAGAATTCAAGGACGGGAAGCAGAGGAGACCTACCACCTCCACCTCAGCCAAGACGCGACAATGGTGGTAGCCGGAACAACAGGCAGCCGCCTAGAAAAGATGCCGGCAACGACCCTCCAAGGAGAGGCCGCAGCCGGTCTCCGCAGCATAGCATTGTCAGCAAGAGGAGAGAGGAGGCAGAAGGGCCCAAGCGCAGCATAAGCCGGGCGGCGCAGGACGAGCCGGACGCAAACAGAGGCGCACGGCAGCTCGATCCAAAAGACGCACGACACCGCCTACAAGACATAGCAAGAGGAAAGGAGCCGCTATACTCTGGACCAAAGTGCTTCGGTGACGCCATCCGCAAAGAGTCATTCCCCAAGGACATGACATCAGTGTCAAAAAACTGTTCTAGGTACAACGGCCTTGTTAAGCCGGACTCATGGCTTTCCGACTACGCCATGGCCATAGAGATTGCCGGCGGGAGCAGCCATATTGCCGTCCGCTACATACCTCTCATGTTGGAAGGCACGACAAGAGCTTGGATTGACAACCTCCCTGAAAAGTCCATCCATAGCTGGTACGACATGGAAAAGGTTTTCTCCCAGCACTTCCAAGGAACATACAAGCGTCCAAATACCTACACGGATTTGCAGCGCTGTATCCAAAAGCCGGACGAAACCATGACAGATTTTGTCAGCCGCTGGATATCCGAAAAGGCCAACTGTCATGGTGTTTCGGACGCACAGGCTATCCATGCCTTCTACACGGGCCTACAGAAGAAGTCTTTGCTCCGTCATAGGCTCGTCCGCGAGCAAATCACGGACCTTGGTGAGATGCTCAACCTAGCCGCCCAATACGCGGCGGCGGATGACGACGCCCGGGACGATGACCCAGACGTCAACATCATACCAAAGAGGAACAACAAGCGCAAACAGGCGGCGGATGACAAAGCCGGTCCTTCCAATGAGGTAGCCGTAGCGTTCCAAGGAAACGCCGGCAAAAAGAAGTGAAAAAATAAGAAAGATAATCGCGAAGCCGGCTCAGGGCCTAAGGCGGCACGAATCACTTACGAACAGGCAAAGCTCTTGCCGTGTCCCATCCACGCCTCATTGGGCAAGGTCAACCACATGCTTGGAGAGTGCCGTTTCATGGACGACTTCAAAAAGGATCCCACAGTCGGCTGGAAGTCAAAGAAGTCAAAGAAGAACGACAAGAAAGACAGCAAGGAGGACGAGGACGACGACGACATGTCTATCTCAAGCGAAGAGGACGCAACCGCCAAGAAAAAGAAGCCGTATCCGAAGGTCAAAGAATCTCTTGTGTGCTTTGTCGGCACACCTTCGGCTAAAGCGGACAAGGCGGAGATGCGCGAACTCAACGCGACAATGCCGGACGTCCCTCAGTACTTGAACTGGTCGGAGGCAACAATCACTTGGGACCGGTCCGACCACCCTGATCACGTCCCTCACCCAGGCAAGTACGCCCTTGTCGTCGACCCCATTGTCGACAACTTCAGACTCACAAAGGTACTCATGGATGGCGGCAGCAGCCTCAACATCCTGTACTACGACACACTAAGCCGCATGAACCTGTCAGAGGATCAGCTGGATCACAGCAACCTCACATTTCATGGCATAGTGCCCGGCAGGCAAGCAAAGTCAATGGGAAGCATCAGGCTGAAGGTAACTTTCGGACCAAAAGAGAACTACCGCTCAGAGTTCTTCCGGTTCGAAGTCGTCCCCTTCAAAAGCGCCTATCATGCAATCTTCGGACGACCGGCTTTCGCCAAGTTCATGGCAAGGCTGTGCTACATATACAGCAAGCTTAAAATGCCGGGGGAAAACGGAACCATCACGGTTTCCGGCAACTTCAAGAAAGCCAAGGAGTGCGAGCGTGGCATGGCCGCCTTCGCAGAAGCCGTCATCCACAAGGAAGAACTCGCGCTGCTCGGGGCGGATTCAGACAACTCCATGCCAAAGCCAAAGATGGATGTCAAGAAGACTTTCGAAGCTTCAGAAGACACCAAAAAGGCGGACCTCATCCCAGGTGACAAGTCTAAGCAAGTTGTCATCGGCTCCAACCTTGACATCAAATAGGAAGGCGCGCTCGTCGAGTTCCTCCGTGAGAATCGTGACATATTTGCATGGTCGCCTTCCGACATGCCTGGTGTACCGAGGGAACTTGCCGAGCACTCGCTCAACGTCATAAAAGGATCCAAGCCGGTGAAGCAAGCCACAAGACGCTTTGGAGATGAAAGACGCAAGGCTATAGGGAAGGAGATAAATAGGCTGAAGGCCGCCAATTTCATAAAAGAAGTTGTACACACCGATTGGGTGGCAAATCCTGTACTTGTCCCAAAGAAGAATAAAGAGCTGAGGATGTGTATCGACTATACTGGTGTTAACAAGTGCTGCCCAAAGGATCCCTTTGCGCTGCCTAGGATTGACCAAGTCGTAGACTCCACAGCAAGCTCCGAGATGCTTTGTTTTCTGGACGCCTACTCAGGATACCACCAAATCAAGATGAGAGAGTCAGATCAACTGAAAACATCTTTCACAACTCCATATGGGACTTTCTGCTACATTACCATGCCTTTTGGCCTGAAGAATGCAGGGGCAACATACCAGCGCTGTATGCAAAATTGCCTGCACGAACAGATCGGTCGCAATGTTCACGTCTATGTAGACGACATCGCGGTAATGTCAAAAAAGAAGGCAGATCTCCTAGAGGACTTGGAAGAAACTTTTCAGAACCTCCGGAGGTATCAGATGAAGCTCAATCCCGCCAAGTGCGTTTTCGGCGTCCCAGCCGGCAAACTCCTCGGGTTCATCGTCTCAGAACGAGGGATTGAGGTTAACCCGGAGAAGATCAAGGCCATACAAAACATATCCAGACCTACTTGTCTGAAGGACGTGCAGCGCCTAGCCGGATCGGCGGCAGCCGTCAGTCGTTTCATAAGCCGCCTAGGGGAAAAGGCAATGCCTCTCTACCGGCTACTGAAGAAATCCGACAACTTCGAGTGGACAACAGAGTCAGACGCCGCCTTGCAACAACTTAAGGAGGCCCTCATATCCGCTCCGATATTGGCAGCACCTCGATCACAGGAACCAATGCTGCTGTACATCGCGGCAACAGGAGCTGTTGTCAGCGTTGTCTTGGCTGTGGAAAGAAAGGAGAGCGAAGCCGCGGTGTGTGAGCAGCGACCGGTCTACTTCATAAGTGAAGTGTTCTCCGCCTCCAAGCAGAGGTATCCGCATTACCAAAAGCTGGCTTATGGTGTATTCTTCGCCGCCAGAAAGCTTAGGCATTACTTCCAAGAACACACAGTGACAGTAGTCAGCAAGGCACCGTTGGGAGACATAATCAACAATGCAGAGGCAACAGGTCGAGTCGCCAAATGGGGCATCGAACTTGCCGCTTTTGATATAGTCTATAAACCACGGACCGCCATCAAATCTCAAGCACTTGCAGACTTTGTCGCCGACTGGACAGAGGCTATGGAGGAAACAGCACTCCCCGAGTCAGAAAATTGGGTCATGCACTTTGACGGATCAAAGATGCTCAAAGGCTCGGGGGCTGGAGTCGTTCTACGTACGCCTAAAGGTGACAAGCTTAGCTACGTGTTACAAATCCACTTCACAGCAACCAACAATGTTGCCGAGTACGAAGCTTTGCTTCATGGGTTACACGTGGCAAACGACCTAGGCGTCAAAATAATCCTCTGTTACGGCGACTCAGATTTGGTCGCACAGCAAGTAAGCGGAACATGGGATGCGAAAAGCGCAACAATGGCGGCTTACAGAGCCAAAGTTGACGAATTTGCAAAAAACTTCGTAGGCTACGAAGTCCGACATGTTCCAAGAGCTGAGAATGAGGCGGCAGACACACTTGCAAGACTGGGATCGGAACGCAAAAAGGTACCAAAAGATGTCTTCCTGGAGCAATTGCACAAGCCATCCATTAAAGGCGCCGATTTGATGGACCCCGACTCAGAAGAACCAGTAGAAGCGGCAAGTCTCGCTGTCTACTTAACATTGCCGGATTGGACAGTCCCATATCTCGATTTTCTAATCGACCAAAAGTTGCCGGAGGACGATGAGGTGCTAAAAAGGCAGATCATAAGGCGAGCCAAAGCATTCACGATAATAAAAGGCGAGCTATACAAGCGAAGCACATGTGGCATCTATCAGCGGTGCTTACAGCCGGAGGAAGGCCGGGAAATTCTGAAGGACATACATATTGGCGCCTGCGGGCATCATGCTTCCGCTAGGTCCATTGTATCCAAAGCTTTCCGCCAAGGTTTCTACTGGCTCACCGCCAAAGAAGATGCCGAGAACATCGTCAAAACATGCAAAGGTTGCCAGTTGTACGCCCGTCAACCTCACTTGCCGGCACAGGAGCTAAGGACGATCCCAATCACCTGGCCGTTCGCGGTCTGGGGCTTAGACATGGTGGGTCCCTTCAAAAAGGCGTGCGGTGGGTACACTCACCTATTGGTCGCTGTCGACAAGTTCACCAAATGGGTCGAGGCCAAACCGATCAGCAAACTTGACGCACGAACAGCCACCAACTTTCTCTGGGGAATTATCTCTCGGTTTGGAGTTCCACACAGCATTATCACCGATAATGGCAGCAATTTGTCTCAAGGCGATATAGAAGAATACTGCAATGATCTGTGCATCCGGCTTGATTTGGCATCCGTGTCACACCCTCAATCCAATGGGCAAGTAGAGCGTACAAACGGCCTAGTCCTATCAGGACTTAAGCCCCGTCTCGAAGCTCCATTACATAGGGCAGCCGGCGCTTGGGCAGATGAGTTACAGTCGGTATTATGGAGTTTGCGCACAACGCCAAACAGATCCACCGCCTACACTCCTTTCTTCTTAGTATATGGCGCAGAGGCAGTGCTACCTACCGACATGAAGTACGATTCCCCAAGAGTTCAAGCCTACATCGAGCAAGACGTAGAAGGTGCAAGACAGGATAGCCTAGACCTGCTAGACGAGGAAAGAGACGTCGCTCTCCATCGCTCCGCCTTGTACCAGCAACAACTCCGCCGCTATAATAACCGTAGAGTGCGGAAGCGAAGCTTCAGAACAGGTGACCTGGTTCTCCGCCTAATTCAAGATAGAAAAGGCTTGCACAAGTTATCCCCGCCATGGGAAGGACCGTTTATAGTCACAAAGGCGCTGCTCAATGGTTCCTACTACCTAGCCGACATCCGCGACGAAGAAGAAAAGAAAATGCGCAAGAAGGCGGCAGGAAAAAGGGGAACCAAGCGCAAGAGAGGCATTGACGATCCGTTCGAGCAAACAAGACGGCCTTGGAATATTGAGCAGCTACGTCCTTTCTACACTTAGCAATTTATAATTGTAATAAGTTAAATATGATTATGAAATAAAAGTCTATGGTTCCTCATCTGTGTTGAGATGCATGCCATCTTTTGTCTTTTCTTGCAATCATATTTCCCCTATGTATCTAAGTTACCTATTTTCTAGCTCCGTGCAAAGGTTCAAACTGGTAGATACTTGCAGCTTTCGAGCCAACCCAAAGCAAAAACAAACTTTTTGCGCCGCCTAATTCCTTTGCCTCTGATTACTTATATGTGGTTCGCCTAGTAGTATGTCTTTGACACCAACATGTTGGCTTTGGTCTCTGATTCTAAACAAATGGTCTAGCCCTGGTTGTTTCAGCTAAAGTTACCGGTTGAGGTTTCGTCAACATACAAAAAGTCAAGCATATAAGTCAGGGTAAAATTAAGGCGGGCCATATAAATAAAGACAAAGTAAAACTTGTCAGCTAGTTTCCGCCTAACAAGTCAACAGCAAAAGTATATACAAATATTGCATTGTTTCAGGGGCCGACAAAATAAGGCTGGTGGAAGGCAAGGACAGAAAAAAGATATGGCTCGGGGGAGCGTCTACATCAGGCTTGGGGGCTGACAACTTCAGCCCCGGAACTATCACTCCCCTCTGCCTCGGCCGCGCCGGCAGCTTCAGCTCCCTCTCCGCCAGGCACAGGATGGCGCCGGTAGAAGATTGAAGTATCCACCATGTCGGCAACCCGCGTGGCGTAGCCGGCAACGCTGTTCAGTACAGCGGCCGGCTCAACCTCGCTACCGTCTTCATACGTTGACGGCATGCCTTCGGTGACGGCTTCTATCTCCGCCTCGGGGTAGTGCGCCATGAACAACCCAAGGGCGGTCTTGGCTCCTCCCCGCGCCGCCGACTTCAGCGAGCTTTTGTGCAATTTGGTCGCCTGCTCCAAGATGGCGGGCACGTCGCTGAACTCGGTCGGCTCCTGGCTGCCAGACAAAGTGAAGAACTTGGCGGCAAACCGCTTGGACGCCGCCAAAGTCTCGGCGATCAGCTCGCCCAGACGCGCAAGGCGATCCAGGCGGGGGCTGACAACCTTGTCATCGCCTAAACCGGTGGGAACTGCATCAAAAATAAAGCCATAAGTTGGGCTCAGGCTAAAGCAACATGGCAGTATCAAAAAAGGAGTAAGAAGTTACCAAGGACCGAGTTATGGAAAGCCGACAACTCAATCATATGAGTTGCCAGCGCGTCCTCTGCAGTTTGGGCGCGAGAAGTCTGCTTGGATATCTCTTCCGCAGCCATCTTCTCCGCCTCCGCCAACTTGTTGCGCAGGCTTTTCAGCTCACCAGTGAGCTGGCTGGATTCCTGCGCAAACTTGAGTTGCTGGGCCTCCATCTCCTTTTGATGAGCCGCCTTCAACTCCAAGTTGGCGGCCGCCAAGTCTGAAGCTTCATTCATAAGAGCTTGCATATCAGTGGACGCCTTCAGGATATCCTGGGCGTGGTCTAGCAGCTCTACAAATATGGATTCGCTAAGCTAAATGATTGACGGAAACATAGGTCAAAAGCATAGTTGGAGAAAGGGATCAACCCTACCTTCATCTTTTTGGCGGGCCGCCTCCAGTTCGGCGATCCGTCTGTCCTTGGCCTCGCACTCCTTCTTCAGGTCGCGGTGGCGCCGGTTTATCTCGACTCGGGAGGAGGCGAGCTCGACGTTGGCGGACACAAGGCCCTGCAACAAAAACCAAAAGCATATAACATATTGTCGAATAACCACTAAGCCGGCAGTCAAAGTTTCTTTTGACTAGCCATCTAAGTGCTCGGGGGAAAGACTATGTATATGCCGGAGGGGTAGAAACTTACAGATAGGTTGCCCTCCAAGTCGTCGAAGGCCTGCGAGGCAAAGGCGGCAAAAGCCAAAGTTGACTCCTTGGCCTCCTTAAAAGTAGACCAAGGGTCTCTGACTTTGCCGCCTCCCGCAGTCGGGGCTGCCCTCCGGGACCCGCCGGCAGTCGACTCCAGCAACCCTTCGTTGGCGGCGCGCGATTGCGCGGCATCATCGGCCGTAGCCTCAGCCAGCAGAAGGGGAGTTTTGGGCGCGCGGTCGGCGGAAGGGGCCCTTGGCGGAGCACCTGAGGCCGGAGCTGGGGGCTGACGTCGAGCGTCGCCCATGAAGCTGCCGGCGTGGAGCTGAGGGGTTGGCGGCACGGTGGCCGGCGAGCCGCCTTGCGGCCGCTTGCCTTTGCCAAGGAGCCTGGTCGTCAACCGGGAGGTTGCGACCCTTTCCCTGTTAACAAAAAGCAAGCACAGTCAATTGGCCAGTATTGAAGAGTTTTGTCGTCTGATAAAGGCAAAGTTGAGTACCTTCGGGGGGATGTTAATCCCCACGTTCTCGCCAATGTTGGCGAGAGTCGGCTCAGTAGCCGACGCGATCCGTTTCTTCCTCTCGGCATTCGCCGTAGAGGAAGCAGCGCCGGACGCCTTGCGCTTCTTCGTCTTCCCGGCTTCCGACTCGTAGAAGTCGGGAGCCAGGTCTTCCTCCCGCAACTCGGAGAGCTGAAAAAGAAGACATGTTAAAGGAACTCAATCCTAGCCGGCAAAGCTGTCAAACAAGGGGAAAAGGAAGAAAATATTCACCTCGAGGGGAGGGTTGTCGTGGGTGTGCATGGGCACGCCCTCGGCCGCCTTCAACGACCCCGCCTTGACAAGGCTGCGGAGCCGGAATGCCAGGTCGGCGACCGGCAATATCTCTTCGCTCACGCGAAGAGAGGCTGTGTCAGTAGGCGAATACTGACACATCTTGTGCGGGCTGTACCGCAGGGGGAGGATTTGCCGGCTGAGCCAGCAAATGACGGTGTCGACCCCATCCAGCTGGGGGGGAGCCATCGTCCTCGTGAGGAACTCAATCCGCCTTTGAATAAGGCGGAGTTCCTCCGTCAACTTGGGCACCGCCTCGTCCCAGCATGGGCGAGGCATGGGTGGCGCGTTGACGAATGCCGGAATGCCGACTTGACGGCCCGGCGCTGCCATGTCTTGGCAGTAGAAGAATGTGGAGGTCCAGCCCTTGACGGACTCAAGGTATGGTATCTTAGGATACCATTGGCGGCCCTGGCGGCAGTTGAAGGTGACACTGCCGCAGGTCGCCAGCCCGCCATCCGGCACCGTCTGTCGCCGGCAACGGAAGCAGTATCTGAAGAAGTCTAAACTAGGCCTAATCCCTAGGTAGCCTTCAAACAGAGCTGTGAAGCCGGCTAAGACTAATATGCTATTGGGTGCGATGTTATGAGGCTGGAGCCCGTAGTGATCCAAGACCTCACTAAAAAAGGCGGAAGGCGGAAGGCGGAAGCGCCATTCCCCTGGCAAGGTGGGAGGTAAGGATTACCCGTTCTCCGGCTTCCGGGGCCGGGATGATGTCTCCCAAGGTGGCCCTCCACCGGCAATCCTCCCGAGTAGGGAGGTAGCCGACAGCCTCCAAGTCTTGGAGGGCGTCTTCGTCGACGATAGAAGGCAGCCAGTAGCGGGACCCAAGGTCCGCCGCTTCTTCTTCCTCATCGCCGGGGGCGTTTGCCGTCGCCATTGCTGTGGTGGTCGGTGGAGGAGCCGAGGAGCCCGCCGCGGGTGCGCGCGCGGAGGAAGTCCGAGGGACGACGGCGGTGACATTGCCCGCCGTCGCCGCCGCCGCGGGACGAGTTATGGCGCCGCCCATAGACGCCGCGAGCGCGGCCTCGGTCGCCGCGCCGCTCGACGCCGTCGAATGGGTTGGACCGGTGGACATTGCCGCGAGAGAAGGTCGCCGGAGGGAAGAAGTTCGCCGGAGCTCGTTCGGAGGCAGGGAGCAAAGAAGTGGAAGAGGCAAGGGCGCACGGAGAGCAAAGGCAGGGTAAAGAAAATGGACCGTTTGGCTTCCTATTTATAGGGCCAGGTGTTGCTCCCTGTGCAACGGCGTTTTTAGTCGGACACGTGTCCAGCATCCGTTGCAGCCCATGATTGCACGATCTCCACGCCTCCTCTTTTCCCGCAATTTGTGATCGTGGCGAGATTCCCGCCTAGGCTGTTTTCAAACTGTCGAGAAGCCGGCTAGGTGGAAACCGCCAAGAAGAATGCTCGGCAAAGATTGCCGAGTAGCCGTCTTTTCCCATGATGGACAAAGGCGGCCGCGTGTCAACATCAAGACACGCGAGCCTCGTTCATTTTCAGAATGGTTCAAGTCCTGCAGCCGCCAACCTTGGCAGATGGAGAATCAAGGAGAAGCCGGCGCCTGGAGAACTTCAACCTTTTTGGGGGCTAATGTTGGGGATATATCAACTAGGGGTATAACCAGCATGGATCAATCCGGCTAGTCCAGGGTGGCCCAAGGGTGGTAAGGCCAAGGCCTGCCGGGCGGCCCAGATAGCTGACGTGCAAGGAAGTAGGCGGACGGTCCAAGGAAGGCGGAAGGCCTAAGCCCATCAAGCCACCGAGCCCAAGACGGAAGGCGGCAACTAAGCCGGCTAGGTCTAGGACTCTGATTACTTGCCGGACAAGTACTTGCCTTGTATCCTGGGGTCTGGCCGCCTATATAAGCCGGCCACCAGGAAGCCTTTAGGGCACGCTTGGATACGCATCAAACATATTGTAACCTGTTCACGGCTATTGCCTCATAGTGAATTATAGCAGCACGTAGGATCCCGCCACCGCTGTGGGATCCGAAGCTGGGTAAACTCGCCGTGTACAATCCCGACCTCGACGACACCGACCTTCTTCCCCACAATCCATACGTAGGCTAGAGGACCCCCGTCTTCTATCAATTATGCCGATACCACGACACCTGCCTCATAACGTAGAACTTTATTGGTGGTGCGTGTTGGAGGGAGAACACTAGTGGTATTTTGAAGGGATCATCTTATTCAGCTACCGCCGTGTAACTAATGTATACTATACACACAATCACACAAAATAAGATGCACACAAAACATCAAATGTAATGCAATGTGATATAGTCCATTGCGCCATGGTCTTCTTGGCGCCCGCAGTTTATAAACAATTTAATAGACCTACCTTGACCATATCACATAGCCCCTGCAAAATAAAGTTAGACGCTTCTACTTTATCTTGTGCATATTTTACGTGGCTTGGGGCTTTCGTAAATAGAACCGCTTCATACCTACGAATCTTATGACCACAACAACGATCCAATAATTGCATGTTTAAGCATCCCTTTCGGGCCCTCCATTGAAAATGCGAAGACCAATTAAACAGAGAGAAACTGACACCCGCCAGCCATATATACGGTACAAGCCGTATGTCAGTAGTGGAACCAGTCTCGCGTAAGTGTACGCGTAAGGTCGGTCCGGGCCGCTTCATCAACTCAATGCCGCTGGAATACACAAGTGCACGCTGGAGGGTAGCAAATAACAGGAACGGTGCCCCCGTGCAGAGCACGGGTTCTAACAGCGTACAGCTATATCTACGATAGATCGGCTCTGATACCACTGAAGGGGATCGTGTGCAGAAAACAAAAAAATTCCTACCGACGATATCCTAAAAGCATGCCAAGATCTATTCTATGCAGATATAGTAGTACGAACGGAGATCGGAATACGTACCCTTGTAGACCGAAAGCGGGGATTACGTTCCCGCACAAACGTTGTCGATGCAGACCGACGAAGCCGACCTCAAGGTCGTGTAGAGGAAGCAGACCTCCGAGTACCGCTAGCGCAGCACCTCGCAGGGAGTCACACACGTACGGTGGAGACGACGGCCTCCGAAGCTCCAGTCCAGGACGAGCAGCGGAAGACTTGGACCGGAACACCAGCAGCGCGGCAGCGGGCTATGGTGGAGAGATCCTCTTATCCTCCTCGGTGCAACTCCGACAAAGGGAATCACGAGATCGAGGAGAAATCGAGAATTAATTGTTGAATTAAAAGGCTGGGGGTGCCCTTTCTTATATAGGCTCCCAGGGGGAGCCAACCTTGCCAGCCAGGCAATGTGGGACTATCCCACACAGCTCGTTCGGCCAAGGGAGTGCGCCTGCCCCCTGGTGGGCCCCATCTGGCCCACCTAGGCCGGCCTCCAAGCCCCCACCGAATTCCCAAGGGGGGTTCCGCCCCCTCTTGGGCCTTCTTTCGTCCGGAAGGCCCATTTAGGGAAATCTGCCTTAATAAATTCGAAAATAAATATATAAAATCATATTTGCATATTAATAACACTAATTAATATCAAACATAATATATATAATTTTTTCTAGCTCCGAAAACTCTTTCGGCGCTGCCCGATCTCCATCGGACCCCTCCCGGGACGCTCCCGGTGATCTCCTTCCTTTCCGGTTGTCTTGTCGAAACCCCTTAAGTGTGTTACCCTAGCGGTTCGATATAATATCAGGTATGATCAAGACTCCTCAATGATCAACGACTAACTCGTAGGCCTGGACCCCATGAATTAATCCCTGAGATATAACGAATGACTTTCATCTATCAAACATGAACGTAAAGTCTTAGACCTTTTGCCATAGCGATACTTAGCACGTCCGAGCGTCGTTCCATAGATATCTCCATACCTAATCCCGACCTCGTTACTGACGACGCTATCTTCTACTCGTTCATGATCTCATGTCTCCGTGACCTAGTCACATGCTTGCAAGCTCATTAGACATGATCTCACCGAGTGGGCCCGAGAGTATCTATCCTGCTATGCGGACTGGCAAATCCCGCTCTTGACCTCTCGTCTCAACTACTCCTTTCCGACACCCAAAAGTATCACCGTTATTGTCATACTAAATAAGATACGACGTTTGGTGCAATCAAAGTATCTTCCGGGAATATCAATAAGAGTTGATCTCACGGTCAAAGGCGTAACGACTACGTTCTCCAAATCTGGGTATGTCCATCACATCGTTCTCCAGCGATATGACTCTCATTGCCGACCGGCGCCATGCCCCATGATCGGGAAACCTCGATCATCAATCGCGCAACGAAACTAGTCTTAGTAGAGGATACTAGGGACCTGGTTGTTTACGTATAACACCCGCATTAATGTTTCCGCTTAATACGGTTCTAGCATGACACAAAAACCTATTATGAACAAACGAGATATGATAAATAATACACTTTATTAATTGCCTCTAGGGCATATCTCCTTCACATTCATGGGCTGAAGCAAGAATATCGGAGCTGGAATCTTCACTTTGATAATGTGATCAAATGATTTTGGAGTTGCCCAAAATAGTTGAAGAAGTCTGCATTTGCAAAGAAGTGAGTGGGAGCAAAGTAGCTTTCCTTGATCTTATATGTGGAAGACATATTTGAGTGGGAGCTAAGTAGCTTTTCCTTGATCTTATATGGGGAAGGCATATTTGAGTGGAGCTAGGTGTCATTCGTGATTTTGTATGTAGAGACATATTGAATGACACAGATCCTCTAGTAGAGTGTAAAGGATTATTTAAGTGATTAAATTTTCTATGAAATGAAGTTAGGAGCATTAGGCATCCGATTTATAATTGTATAGATTGTAAGGGGCTTAATAACATTGGGTAAGAATATATCCTAAGTTAATATTCTGAAGTGTCTCAGAATAGAACAGGCGAAGAAGATTGTTCTTACTTGTATGACTAGGTAAAATATTAAGTTTTTCTTGGCATTTTCAGTGACAGAAAATGATGTTCGATATTCTCTATGTATCAGACATAGATTCTATCAGACTGAAAGCTCGACTTAGTGTGACCCAAGTTCTTGGTTGAAGAACGGGTTCTAGAGTGATCCTTTTGTGGGTCAATAAACAAACGTTAAGTGTATCCTTCAATGTCTTTGAGAACTGAAGATATGTTTTCTAGTAAAGGGTAAGAGTGGAAAGACAACTTGCCATAAAACGGTTACGATGATGCAAGTTATGACACTGACCCATACGACTAGAAATCTCATATAGGAGATGTCCTTTATTTTGAAGAAAGACATGGTTAGCTTGCGAAGTCGCATATGAATGCACTGTCGCATAATCTACATAGGTATAGAAATATATGACAACTTCAGAAGTAGCAAGTTTGATTGGACTGAGCAGTTTTCCGAGCGTATGTGGTCTCCTTAATATATATATTAGACTTTTAAGTCCCATGCTACGCGAATGTTCGAGTCTCACTCCATCCACTAGGATATATTTCACCGTCATTGGAAGATACGGGATGATGTCAAACTAGGTGACATAGAAGTGTTGCAAAGCACATATAATTCTCAATGTGTGAGATATATTGACTGTATTCCTCTTCCACGAGGCGAGCAGGCACCAAGATGCTATGGGTGTTGAGCTTTTACCAAGTTGTAAACTAGATTAAGTGTTACTCTAGTGCAAGTGGGAGACTGAAGGGAATAAGCCCTAGAGGCACTTAATAAACATATTCTATTGGCAATATTCCAATTGTTTATTATATGTTTTATACCATGCTATAACTGTATTAAGCGGAAACATTAATACAGGTGTGGTAGATAAACAACCAGGTCCCTAGTTGCCTCTACTAAGACTAGTTTCGTTGCGCGATTGATGATCGAGTTTTTCCGATCATAGGGCATGGCGCTGGTCGGCAATGAAAGTCATATTGTTGGTGTAACGATGTGATGGACATACTCAGTATTTATAGGATATAGTCATTACGCCTTAAAACTGTGAGACCAACTCTTATTGTAATTCCTGTTAGATACTTTGATTGCACCAAACGTCGTATCTTATTTAGTATGACAATAACGGTGATACTTTTGGGTATCGGAAGGGGGTAGTTGAGACGAGGGGTCAACAGCGGGATTTTTCAGTCCGTATAGCCGGATAGATACTATACGGCCCACTCGGTGAGATTATGTCAAATGAGTTTGTAAACATATGACTAGGTCACCAACTGATATAATATCACAGACGAGTAGAAGATGACGATGTCGGTAACGAGATCATGCTAGGTATGGAGATATCTATGAACGATGCTCGGACATGCTAAGTATCGCTATGACAAAGGGTTTAAGACTAGACTTCCACCTTTGATAGATGAAAGTCATTCGTTATATCGCAGGGATTGATTCATGCGGTCCAGGCCTACGAGTTAGTCATTGATCGGAGAGGAGTCTCTATCATGTCTGTTATTATATCGAACCGCTAAGGTAACACACTTAAGGGGTTTCGACAAGACAACGGAAAGGAAAGAGATCACCGGAAACGTCCCGGGAATGGTCCGATGGAGATCGGGCAGCGTCGAAATTGTTTTCGGAGCTAGAATAAATTATATATAATATGTTTGATATTAATTAGTGTAATTAATGATTAAATACGATTTTATATATTTATTTTCGAATTTTTAAAGGCTCGTTTCCCTAAATGGGCCTTCTGGTGGAAAGAAGGCCCATGAGGGGGGAAAGGCCCCCCAGGGCTTCGGATTGAGGGAGGCCCGGCCTAGGTGGGCCAAATGGGGCCCACCAAGGGACGGCGCATGCTCCCTAGCCGCACCAAGGCATGTGGGATAGTCCCACATTGTCTGGCTAAGGAAGTTGGCTCCCCCCGGGAGCCTATATAAGAAGGGGCACCCCTGGCCTTTTAATTAAACCAATTAATTCTCGATTTCTCCTCGATCTCGTGATTCATTTTGTCGGAGTTGCGCCGAGGAGGATGAGAGGATCTCTCCACCATAGCCCGATGTTGCGCTGCTGGTGTTCTGGTCCAAGTCTTCCGCTGCTCGTCCTGGACTGGAGCTTCGGAGGCCGTCGTCTCCACCGTATGTGTGTAACGCCCTGCGAGGTGCTGCGCTAGCGATGCTCGGAGGCCTACTTCCTCCACCCGACCTCGAGGTCATATTCGTCGTCTTCGTCGCGCCGAGTTCTTCGCGACCTAGAGGTCGGCTACGTCGTCTTCGTCGTCAACGCTTGTGCGGGAGCGTAATCCCCGCTATTTGATCTACGAGGGTATGTATTCCGATCTCCGTCGTACTTCTATATCTGCATAGTGTAGATCTTGACTAGTTTAAGTATATCGTTGATAGGAATTTTTTATTTTCTGCATATGATCCCCTTCACAATCAAGTATGCCACATAATGAAGTCTCTGATTGGTCACCTCATTAAACCATCCACCCTTATCTTTAACCTATAAGTTAGTTTTTTAACAAAGAAATAGAACAACTCAATTCATATTCCTTATGATAGATGATTTTCTAATATATATATATATATATATTGTATATATATGAAATTTTGCAGCAACGTGTGTGGTATTATCTAGTTTGTATAGTGTCTAGATACATTCGTTTTTGAATAAGTGTGTGTCAAGTAAATTAGAATGTAGGGAGTAGTTTAAAACTGAGGAGCATTGTATTATAGCAGGCGTTGAATCGCGTCTTGGCACATTCCCTCGAGTAAAACTTACTACGTCTAAATAAGCCGTTTGAATGTTTGATGGACTGAAGAAAAGCGCATGCCCCGTTTACACATCCGTGGAAGTTAGAACTGCTGCATGCACGGCGCCTGAAAGTGCTGGAACAACAAAGTGAGTACATGACAAATGTCACATCTACTAAGGGGAAATTTTCCTCGACGAATCCACACTCGATCGGTTCCTCGATTTGACCCGACTTTCTGTAGCAAGCTAGCCGTGGTGGCAGAGAGAAGAAGAGGATCGGAGGAAGACTAATGAGAACTGACCAACTGGGGAAGCTGCTGGTGTGTGTGCCCATACCAACTAGTGGTGAGCCCGACGTGCATTTGCATTGCATGGCTGACGGCGACGGCGAGATGGCTCCCGTCGACGACCGGTCGTACGGCTCGGTCTCTATCTCAATCAAACCCAGACTCCGTGTGGGATCCGTGCGGCCGTGTCGATGACGCGATTGATCATAGACGTATTCTATCTCTTCTAGCTTTGGGCTTTCGTGCGTACTTTCGTAGCACAAATTTTATTGGCGAAACTTCACGCACTGGTAGCCTGAATATATATACAGCCACTGCCAAATGCAAGACTGTACAGGGTACAGCTGGTTATAATTCCAAGTATTTTTGTAAGATATCGCTCGCGTACGTACGCATGTGAACACTACCATACTTCATTCAGGCCGTCGTATTTTAATCCTGCCCGTGTACCATGTGCACATTTTGCTATCTTTAGCGCATTTCTATATTTGAGGTCGACATACGTACGTGTGCGAACGCTCTTATTTGCACATTTTGTAATGTGTGTTTGTGTTAGGTATGCCAAGTTGTACATTACTCCTTTAATTCTGAGCTTATCAAAGCTTTTGTCTTGTTTTGAAAAAAACATTCTAAGCTTATCGTCCAAATGAAAAATGATGTCCTTCCAACGAGAAATGACACGTTGCCCGTTTAATAGTCGATTGTGGATGGTGGATGGTCTTGTCGTGATGTCTCCAACTCTCCATGGTGTGCCTCAAATACTCCTCGTGTCCTCAAATTGACGCTTAGGTTGATTTGCTGGCTTTGGTCAATGATTTCTTGGTTAAATTCGTAGATATGTGAAATATATATATGAACTTTTTTTTTTCTCTAAGGGTTTCCACCAGGAGGCGATCATATCTCCCCTCGGCTGTCGCCACCACCGCTAGTTCCCTTGTCCTCCACCTTAGATCGTTTGTCCGGTTCCTAGAGTTTTTGAGTTCCTCATCTCCGGTGAAGGGGTATCGACGGCAATGAGAATAAAGGTCCTTCCGCCCGCCCCTAATCGATTTTATTCCTCGAAGGAATGTCCACATGTTGCAGTTTGGAATCGAATCGTTGGGAATTGGTATGATGTTATAAGGGTTTGTCTATGGAGCTGGAGTTGTGTGGTGAGGATGATGTCGCATTGTATTGGTGTCATCAGGTTCCACCTCCGCCTTGTGAAGCTCATATGGATATGGTTTTTTCAGGGAACTTGCGTATTTATGTCCCGCATCTCTATATGTCCGGCATTGGGATTATCTTCCGGCTCACCTCAGTACTAGCTTGTCCGGAACATCGATCTTTCGAGATGGTCGCGAGCATCTTCTTGTATATGTCGATGACTTCCCAACCGTTGTTTCTGTAAGCGCATGAGTATTTCCAAGCTTTGTCTGACATGAGCTCTGCTACAATGAAGGCCTAAAGGCGGCATCAAGCTTTGCTCACGACGCGCCATCAAGAGATGCAGAAGGAAGATGGCGCCGAACTTTTTTAAGGGATTGCTTGATCTTTGTTTTTCTTTGTTTGAACAACATTATAAAACTCCTGCGAAAATATCCGGTACGAATGGGTGGGATATGCGCGGGAAATTTCAGGCAAAAACGGCCATCATTGGGAGTACGTTAAAGACTTGAGGGGCGGTGTATCAGGTCTCCTGTCTCCAGAGCAAGGGACGCAACAATGTCGGCAGGGCCACGATTCCACAATCGAGACATGCATGCGGCGGCTGCGGCCACTATCACGATTAATTATGGTCCATTGTCAAATCCGTTAATCTGGTCTCAGATACTCCACGACAAAACAGGTAGTAGCTAAGTGGTATACTAAGTTTACGCGTATCGAGCAGATCGAGAAGAAGAACATGCCTTTCTTTTCCCCTTTCCGTCGAAGCAAACACAAGAACACGCAAGAAGTCGGCGGCGGTGATTATAGCTCAGTAGTAAACGGCCGGCGTCGCGGTCGACGAGGAGCACAGTTTCTCAGCAAGCTACCCTACCCGTGACCTAGACGTCGCCAAGCTTGGAGCTTCTGATCGATCTACTGGCAGTGCAAGTCAAAGGATGAGTCCTCGTTCTGACCGACAGGGACGCGAGCAGACACGCATGCTACTACGACGTAGGCGCACATCACGGGACCGGGAAGGAAGCCGCGTGAAGAGTGAGCAGGAGGCTCCTTCGCTCGCGGTGCCAAGCTCGTCTTGTCAAGCCATCCATCCATGGCGATGTCGACTGTCATGTGATCGATGTCGCTTGTTTTTCTGGTGGATTTAGCTGCTTCTGCGTGTAAAATCCAAACGCGGAATGGCGAGAAATCATGCATGCTCGATCCATACGGGCATTTTGTAGACGACTCGTTGAAAATGGTTCTGCGCTGAAACCGTACCGGCCTGATGGCAACGTTCTGTATGTATATGGTACTACTCCCCTCGGTTCTGAATTAATTGATTCAGATTTAGTATGTACTAAATCTGAACCAATTAATTCAGAACGGAGGGAGTACGCGTGTAGACGCCCGCCAGACGACTCGCTAATCCTTCACTGCTTCACTTAACTGAGTCGCGTACGGGAGGACGTAAGCAAAGCTATAGCCACCGATATTTTGCTCAAAGTTGAAATAAGTATCAGTGAACACGCTAATTTCATCCTATGTTGATATTAGTATTTTGTTTCATAGCTTCGTCTGCCCTTTGTTCATAGGGAAGAGAATTCGATCGGTCAACAAGTTCCAAATAGTGTGGCAGCTTATACTAAGCTGGCTTATGCGTTTGTAAGTACATTATCCATTTTCCTAAATAATGGATATCCACTGATACATGCACAGTTGGAACTCGTTAATTGGCTGAATTCAAAATCAATGGATCCACCGGTACAATAATGGACTTGGGCAAAGTTGGAACTCGTTTTCCTAAACAATGGAAGTACCTAGATTCCTCTAAAAATGTTTTTTTAACATATCTAAAAAAACATATATACTAGAATTTAAAATCACCAGGCTACCCTTTTTCAGAATTGAAATCACCGAGGACGGGGCAGGTAGCAAGGGAAGCAGTGTCTAATGCCAGCAACCATGGTTTGATCCTTGTCGAGTACGAATTTGTCGAATTCTCACTAGGAGCGATTCTTCTATAAAAAAAGCCACCAGGCTAGTCATGTCTGGTCTAAAAAAAATCAAAATCACAAATTTTTATTTGAGAAATCAAAATCACCAACTTAGTGCTGCCTGCGGAGATACGCTACACAGGCCCAAGTCGACTATTGTTGTTGGACTCGCAGCCCATGTGGCCCAAGGTCGTAACTAACATTTCAGAGTCTACTATTTCGCTGGCATGCAGAGTAAAACTAGCCAACCTACACATGGGGCTCCATCAGCCTCGACTGCTTGCGCACACAGTTGCTTGATATAATGCAGGCCCATTTCAGGCCCATCTCCACACAAACATGGCCAGTCGATCGTGGCCGGTATTTGTTGGCCATGCACGACAAAAAAATGCAGCTGGGTGCAGAGCCATTAGTTTCTTTTTTCTCTGCATGTTATGTTCGTCTTGAATCAATGATAATTAATTTTGATCAATTCAATGAAATATATCAAAATTTACAATACTAACATATTTGCATGTTGTATTTAGTTGACATTTTAGATATTGATATTTTAATTTAAATTTGGTTATACTTTACAAAGTTTGACTAAAAAACTAATATACTACGTAAAAAGAAACCTAGAGAGTATTATTTGGCTCTTTAGAACTAAAATTATGAAGTATCGTTTATGAAATGTTTCTCATGCCTCGCAAATGATATTTTGTCTTTATTTGCAATTTATTTTACTTGTAGTCTCTAAGATAAAAATATATTAAAAATATTTTACAAAGGAAGAATACAACTCTAGTTTGCTTTTCTAGAATACACATAGCATGTTCATCATCTATTAAAACGAAAACAAAACAGTGACGAGAAAAGCCACACAGAAACACTCGATGTCACACAACATACAGTGCAAACCCGTACCAACTAAACAACGGAAACTCGTATGGCGAGCAAGCGAGGAATAGAGTTCCAGACTGCGTCATGTCACATGCCAAAAACTTTGGTACCATGATTAATGTAGCGCCTACCCAAAACCGCTTAGCAAGTTGGTTAGTGGATTCGATGGCCAAACTAAAACGAGGAAGGAGTAAACAAGGAAGCACTAGGTGAAGGACAATAAAATCTGCACTGCCGGCTTCTCAGGGTGAAATCTGGTGTTGGGGCTGGCATATTTCTCAGTTCATTGTGATACTTGTTTCAATGATGGACCCAAATTTACTCTCACCATGAGGACGTGTTGTTGTACACAAGTTGGTTGTCCACAAGTAAGGATTATGTTAATGAAATAGAAGGACTCAAATTATGGGAATAAATCTACCAGTGCATGGTAAACATTTACATACAATTAGGTGGGACTCCTTATGCTAAAGATGTTTAAGATCCAAATCCCGATGAACCAGTACCTTGCCTGGTGATGTATTCAAATGCAGGATTGAAATTCTATTCGCTTCATTTTATTATTTCCTTCACTTATTGCATTTATTGGGTGATTATGTTATTTGGTAGATGAAATTGAGATAGTGCTATTTACTGACTCTGTTCTCAAGCAGATATAAAATAAATCTATGTAACATCTTACAAGTATATATATATTCATTTAAATAAGTAAAAGTCATGTAATATGAAACAGATTAAGTATGTTAGATCATTGTTGGAACATATCGAAGAGGTGCACACGGTTCCGCAAAATGACACGCAGAAGAGCAAATGTAGTGACAAGTAAGTCCACCATGGCCAACAAAACCAATGGTCCGATTATTTCATTTCAGAGGTTGTGAATACTTTGTGATGCACTTGTTATACATATTGTGATAACTCTGCGTGCATGTTTGCACATATTTGAGATGAAATCACTTGATTTTGCCTCTGGATTGATCTCGCCCTAGTGGTACAGATTCACGGTAGCGGATGCAACCGCCAGTCGACACGTAGTGAGCAGTATGCACTATAGGACGCACAGTGCATCTGCGTTCTGCATCGCGCGAGGTGCGCGCCATAGCTCGTCAGATTCTTCCACGGCGACGTCGCCGAGATCGGTGGTCACGCCCCCACACAGCGGCGGCAGATCTCGGCAGGTTCACCTCCCCTCTCCGCAACGTGGCCACGCCAGCTCCCAACTACCGGCCGCCGTCCTTCCCGCCGGCCCACCGCAGAAAGCCCCTCACTCCACGCGTCCCCTCCTCCCACGACCGACCAACCTCCCACTGATTGCGACAGACCGCCCCTCACCACGTGTCCCTTCTTCCTCCTCCACTCCATCACCACCATTGCTCCTCCTCCGCCCCACTTCCATGCGGGACACACAGCACGCATGCCCCACACGTCCAAGGACACATCGCCGCGCGGCTGCCATGGCTGGAGTAAAATAAACAGAGCATGATAGTATGATATTTCCCGGCGGCCCAGGAGACAGCGTCCATGTGCTGCTGCGGGGCCCGGCCGGCGAGGGCATCAATAAACAAAGCTGTCGAGGCGGACAGGTCCGCTGCGTGGCGCCACGTGTGTGCTGGGCGATGACGCCGGCGTCGTCGCCGTGAACGTCAAACCGCGCACCCCCATACGCGTGTCGTCATCTCCTCGCCGGAAGCCCCCCACGCGTCCTCATCGGGTGGAGACGGACGGTAGTTGGCCGCCATGACGGCGACGGGCACCCACCTTCCCCTCTTCTTCTACCTCCTCGCCCTCCGTTTCTGAGGTTCGTTTCGGCTCGCGCTCACTGCTGCCTAGCTGCTCCTCGAATGAGCGATTGTTTCGCGTGCACGATCTCCGTGGACGACGCCGACGCAAACGTGCGGTGATCGAAGGAAAGAGGAGATCTTTATTCACGAAGGTGATCGATTGATCACTCGCGCTTGCCGCCCATGGCCGAGATCTGCTGCCAGGAAGCCAAGTCGACGCCGGCCACCGTGGCCACGGCCTCCGCGTCGGCCGCCGCCGCGGCCGCGGCCGTGGCCTCCTCGGTCATGGACCGGCGCCGCCGCAGGCTGGAGATGAGGCGCTTCCGCCTCGCCAGCGACCTCGAGGAGTCGGCAGCCGAGTACGCGCGCGCGGGCGGCAAGCGGCAGAGGCTGGCGCGCACGGTGTCCGGCTCGTCGTGTCCGGCAGACGCCGGCGAGGCTACGGCTTCCCGGGAGGATCCGGACCGCTGCCCGAGGTACGGGGTCTCCTCGGTGTGCGGCCGCCGGCGCGAGATGGAGGACGCCGTCTCCGTCAGGCCGGATTTCTTGGCCGGCTCCAGCAACAAGTCCCACTTCTTCGGCGTCTTCGACGGCCACGGCTGCTCTCATGTAGCGACGACGTGCCAGGACTTGATGCACAAGGCCGTAGCGGAGGAGCACGGGAAGGCGGGCTCCGTCGAGGAGGAGGCGGCGGCGTCGTGGAAAGCGGTGATGGAGAGGAGCTTCGCGCGGCTGGACGAGCGGGCCGCCAACTGGGCCACCACACGAAGCCGCGAGGAGCCCGCCTGCCGCTGCGAGCAGAAGATGCCCTCGCGGTGCGACCACGTGGGGTCCACCGCCGTCGTTGCAGTCGTCAGCCCCACCCAGCTCGTCGTCGCCAACGCCGGCGACTCACGTGCCGTCCTTTCCCGCGCTGGTGTCCCCATCGCGCTCTCCGTCGACCACAAGCCTGACCGGCCGGACGAGCTGGAGCGCATCCAGGCGGCGGGCGGCCGTGTCATCTACTGGGACGGCGCCCGGGTACTCGGCGTCCTCGCCATGTCTCGTGCTATAGGTGAGTTCAGTTTTCAAGCTCGCTCTCCTCGTCAGTACTGTACAATAATTCGCTCCACCGCCTCTCGGATCCGATCTAACCTTACCTTACGCGCGCGCAGGTGACGGGTACCTTAAGCCGTACGTGACGGCGGAGCCGGAGGTGACCGTAACAGAGCGCAGCGACGAGGACGAGTGCCTGATCCTGGCCAGCGACGGGCTGTGGGACGTGGTGACCAACGAGATGGCATGCGACGTCGTCAGGGCGTGCTTCCGGAGCAACGGCCCGCCCGAACCGGCCGAGGGAACCTCGTCGCCGTCGGTGAAGGGGGTGAGCAGGGCGGAGTCCGACAAGGCGTGCTCCGACGCGGCCATGCTGCTGGCCAAGCTGGCGCTGGCGCGCCGGAGCTCCGATAACGTGAGCGTCGTCGTCGTGGATCTGCGCCGCGGGTTGTGACAGGACGATTCTTGGAGCGGAATTCGTGCTCCATGATTGCCCTTTCTGGTTGTTTCTTTAATCCAAGCTAATTTCTTATTTTCTTTCTTCATTTTTGGATTTACTCCGCTGTATTGATCTAGGATTACTTAGCTCTAGCGTGTAATGCTGGTCTTTAGTTGCACCGAGTTCATTATGATAGCTCCATCCGTTGTCGCTCAAGCACGCTGAGAACGAAAACTCAGGTGGTCGATCACGTAGACGGTCTAATGATAGTATATGTACTCAGCGAAGATATTGGAATCACAATTAGATATGCAAATCTTTAGCTAATATTCGGTCATAGTAGGTGTCTACATCTTAATCATGGAGAGATTATTAACACCATGATAAGTATGCATTTGGCGGGACCGTCAAACAGAAACGCAGCTGACTGGGAATTGGGAATCTGAAATCACAAGTGTACGCAAATGATCCTTGTTCATCCTAGTAGTAGCTGCCTACGCTCATAGTAGTGGCATGATTAACACGATGATAATTAGGAATTTGGCGTATGATCACGACTGAAACACGGAAAGGAAAGCAGAACATATGCTGATGAGCTATACGTTACGAGGAATGAAACGTGTCGCCGATTTTGTTCAGTGAAACTACAAAAGCTGCCGATAAAGTGGGGGTGGAATGATGCTCCGGGACCTACGTGTCCCTGTGCGTTTCTGTTGGGAGGGAGCTGGAGCTGGACGGACGGAGGAGAAAAGTCTGGAGCGAGCCTAGGCGTACACGTCGCGCGTTAGGCGCCGGAGCACGAACGCATTATTGAGCTCACCGGACGGGCCATCGCCACAACCGTACTGCACGCGTCTAGCTCTACATGTAGTACCTGCAAGGTGGTGTCCATGTTTGGTGCGTGTAACGTGTTTGCTTAGCTGCAAGCCTGCAATCCTATAGATTGCTTTCGGTTTACAAGAAATATTAAGGTTAACAAAATTCTATGAATTAGATTCCTGTGATGTTATCAATTCCATAATTTTTTAACATCCAATTTAAGCTCTTCTTTACACACAAATGCTGAGTTAGATTCCCTCCACTTTAACCTCTTTTTTACACAATACGTAGGATGGAGATATTTTTCCTGCGTCTTATTAAACAAAAAATCCCATATTTTTCCTGTGTTTACAATTCTCTCTTTTACACTTACAAACATGTGTTTTTCACATTCATGTGTTTTTCAACCCTACTATCCAAAAAGGGTCTACATTTGATGTTTTGCTTGTATTGACTTTTTGTCTGCCAAAAATAAGTTTGATTGTATTCCCATAATTCTTGTGCTCTCATCGCTACTACGTGGTGAACTTACCATACACCATCACGAGGAGCGGCGAGCGGTACAACGATGTGGCATTGTGGTGCTTTGCCTGCGGACATCGTGAACTTCGTGGTAGGATGTTACCATGAACATGGCAAAGTTCATGGCTGCTACATGCGGAGGTTTAATACAAACAACAACATAGTTTGAATGCACAAAGCATAATCTAAACGGTGAGCGTGGAGGTTAGAACACGAACACGACGGAGTTCACGAGTCCACTGTTCCTACAGGGCTTGACTGATGAATGGTTTATAATGAAAAAAAGGTTCAAAATGAACCTTAAACATATAGCGAAAAGCTAAATCAAACACTGAACTTGCAATCCCTAAAACTGACAGGCAACCCTAGCCCATCAAGGAGGTCTTCTGGAAGCTCTGCTCGCTGCATTCTCCTAAGCAGTCGTGCAACCTCTCCCCGCGTCGTCCCCAGCTCCTGCTCAACCTCGTGTGTACAACTCAGTGACCATGCGCCGCCAAGGCGCGGTATGGGCTTTCTGCTCCACATGATGGGTGCGCTAGGTTTCCTGCGTCGCGCCGCACCCGTGGGTAGTGGGTCGGAGCTCACTTGTCATGGTAATTGTTGTGACGACGGTCGGCCAGAACTCAAGAGAACTCAAGAGAGACGAAGATGATGCGCTCGATCTTGTTAGTCATGTGCGATTTCTTCAGCGAGCGACTGGAGGACGGCGAACCGAACGTTCCGGACACGACGACGGTGGACTGGACTGTAGCGACGGCTGGGAGAGGAAGAAGAATACGCATTGACCGCACAGAAGATGAAGAAGTTGCGGCAATGGCGTAGGTGCTCTGCTCTCGCGCAACCTTCCATGGTCGAGTCCATTTCTCTCTTCTCGACTACTAGATGGAGATGAACTGGGGATATGAGATGAACATGACACGTGGGCAGTGCTATCAGAGAGAAGCAATTTTCAGCATGGTAAACAGTTTCAAGGTTTAAAAATATCAGGATTGTAAAGTTTAGATTGTCAATTTCAGGGATTATAAGTTTGGGGTTTGGTTTGAACTTTTTCTATCTATATAATTCACGCTATCCAACAACGTGGGTGGCTCTAACTGACCTGACATGGCTGGTGCCGGGTGCTTACAGGAAATCAAACACACGCTTGCTGACTCGTTGCACACTAATTTATTGTTCAGATTCTTGCTGAGTTCACTGTTCACCGGTCGATCCTCCTGCCTTCCTTCCTCATGCGCCACAAAGGAAAAAGTCCAAAACGAACCTTGAACTCGTAGGCCGTGGCGAGATCGAACCCTCAACTCACAATCCCCGTAATTGGCACTCCAAACTCAAAAATCCCGGTCTAATCTGGACCCTGACAGCGTTTTAAGAGGAAAAACGATGACGTGGCAAAGGTCAACCGGGATTCTTCTGACTGTGGGCCTATTTTGACCCCCGAGCTCGGTGAGTGGGACTCGTCTTCCCCATCAAAACAGATCGGAGATTTGGGGGATTTAGGGTGAGGCGGAGGCGACAGCGATTTGTGCGTGCGGTGGACGGAGACGGCGATGTCGTGGGCTTCAGGTGCATCTGTCGCTCCGGGCTGGCGCCGAGCAACCGGGAGGGCCGACACGGAGGCGAGGTCGCCGGTAGCCTACCGGGAGGGAGCAATGGATTACGAGCCCGCAAAGTTTTGCCACTGCAATCCGCCGCGGAAGGCTCCAAGATGGATATCATGGAGCCGTACGAACCCCGACAGGAGGTACTATGCGTGCGTCAACGCAATGGTTAGTCCGAGTTTCTTTTGCGTCATTTATTTTCTGCAAATTTCTTCTGAACCTTGCTCCTATTCATTTCATCTTTGTTTTTCATTGAATAGCATAATGGATGTGGTTTCGTTGAATGGCACGATGAAGCTCTGCCGAAGTTCTTTTCTAATTTAATTGGAGATTTAAGAGATGAAGTCTGGAAGCTAAAGGGAGCGGGAAATGTGCGTGGCAGTGGCACTGCTTATGAAGTGGAAGAACCAACTGACAATGCAGCAGTGGCATTGCTTGAAGAACAGTTGAAACTGAAGAATGCAGAACTCGATGCAACAAAGAACAAATATAAGAGGGTTGTTCTGGTTTTCATTGTCTTTGCCGTAGGTTTGGTGCTAGGAAAAATGACAATGTAGGATCACTGAAGTTGTGTAATGTTAGGTTCTGGTTTGAATTTGTAGCTCTGGTCGACTGTGACTTATGTATGAATTATGTGTTGTGAACCTTCTGTTTGTGCACTTATCTATGAAACTGGGCATGTGTTATGTGATATATCAATGGCAGCAACTATAGTATATCACTGACAACAACATCAGAGTAATAATGCATCAGATAACCTAGGTTCGATAACTTGCAACATTCAGCATTCATAGAGTGCATCCAGCATAAGTTGGTACAGCCAAAATGCTACATATCCAGCTTCCAAAATACTGCATAACTAACATGTATCATGAACTACATATCCAACAGCCAAAATATTACATATCCATCATGAACTAGACATTCCTACCGGCAGTAAAATACTTGTAGCTAGGAATTGCAGAAGCAGGGGTTCTCCTCCTCTTGTTGGTTGCAGTAGATGTAGATGCTCCAGCCTGGGCAGATTTCCTAGGTTGCTTAAACCTAGCATTTGGTGGAGCAGTTTCTGGCTTTGGTCCTGGAGCCTGAGAAGTTGGCTTTGGTGCTGGAGCCTGAGAAGATGGATGTGCTGCTTGAGCCTGAGAAGATTGTCCAGTTTGCTACAAATGCAAGTTTAAATCAAGATAAAGCAATGGAATTAACATAAAACATGTAAATAAAATTTATAAAGGAATGCATTTTCACCTCTGGTTGTTTTTTGCTATTCTTCTTTAGGTGAGCATTATTTTTCTTCCCCCTATCTGGATTCTTCTTGCAGCCAGACCTATTGTGCCCAGTTTCACCACATAATCCACACTTAATGACAGTGCCATGTTTAGTCATTTTGTTGATGGGCTTAGGTTTCTCTTGCTCCTCCCTCTTTCTAGCATTCTTCTTAGGCCTACCTGGCATTCTCACATATCCAGGACATTGAGGCCTTGGTTTTTCAGAGACTGGCCACAATTCTGGACCTTCCACAGGCTCTAAACAATGCTCATATATCTGATTGAACACATCAACATAATAACAAGGAGCTATGAAATCTTCAACAAGCTTACCACACTTGTATATAGCTGTTATAGCATGTGAGCAAGGCAGACCTGACAGCTGAAAGTAACCACATGAGCAAGTCCTCTTCTCAAGACTGACAGTGTATTGTCTTTGTCTTCCACTGAGAAGCTTTATTTCAAAACCATCTTTACCATTCCACAACACCTCCATAAATTGTGTCTTTGCAATGCTAGCTTTCAGTTTCTTGAATATGCTTGGGCATATCTTACCATGAAATTTCTGGCCTTTGCTTCTCTGTTCTTGTATTCTAGCAAATATCTTCTTTCTGATTTTCTCCTGCATTGAGATGATGGGATAAAACCTTGCTTCCACAATGGCATGATTGAAAGACTCACACAAGTTGTTGTCAACTGATTCACAGTTTGAACCAGTGGCAAAAAATGCTCTTGCCCAGTGACCTGGCTCAGTTCTCATGATATCTTGTGCACCTTCTGGAGTTTCTTGAGCAAGCTTAGCTTTGTAGTAATTAAAATCTTGCTTGTTTGCTGCTTTGGCAACTGCCCAAAACTTCTTTTGCCACTCATGTGCCCTGTGCTTCTTCCTCCAGTTGGCATAGATGTGTCTAGCACACATTCTGTGTTCAGCATTAGGCAAATAATCTTTCATTGCATTGATCAATCCTTTTTGCTGATCAGAAATGAAAACCCAGCCTTCTCCATTATTGTTTATGTCCAGATCTTTGATGAGCAATCCAATAAACCACTTCCAAGTTAAATTAGTCTCTTGCTCGACAACTGCCCATGCCACTGGATACATCTGGTTATTTGCATCTCTGGCAATGGCACACAACAGCTCTCCCTTCACAGCTCCTTTGAAAAAACATCCATCTAGCCCTATAACTTTTCTGCATCCAGCTTTGAAACCTAGCTTCAGTGCATTAAAGCAAACATAAAAGCTCTGGAATATATGCTGGTCCCTGTAGGTTGGGTCCAAACACACTGCAACAGTGCTACCAGGATTACTTCTTAGCAATTCTTCTTGGTAGTCAAAAACTCTGTTGTACTCCTCCTTCATTCCAGCTAGCAGTTTGTCCATCACAATCTTTTTTGCATGTTTGCACTTAGAAGTTGACACATCTGCACACATATCCTGAAGCACAGTTGCTTTCATGCTTTCTATTTTCCACATTGGGTTTGCTAGGATAAAGTGCTCATATCTCTGAGCAATAACCTTAGCTGTAACCAATCTGTTGTCTCTGTTGTGTGCACAATGGTGATCATCATTGTAAGTTATAATTTGAAACCTGCTGGTTCTTGAGTTTTTTGCTGCATATATCATCCAAGGACAACTTGGCCAACCACATTTAGCCCTAACCCTATCATGCTCTGATTTGGTGAACTCAATGCTCCTCTTAGTGACAAGCCCATATCTCTTTAAAGCTTTCACTACTTGGTTCTTGCTTCTAAAAACCATGCTCAAACTGAAATGTGGAACTTCAGTGTCATTGTTGTACCTAGGAAACTTGGTCTTCCTCCTAACCATTTTTCCTTCAGAGTCTTCATCATATGAGTAATCCTCATCAGATGAGTCATATGCCCAGTCCTTCTCCTCTGCAGCTATTTGTTCCTCCATATTTGCAAGTAACTCAAGAGGTACAGCAGGTGATGATTTATCTGCAACCCAGCTCTTTGTATCTCTCATCTTCTTCTTAAATTTCCTAGCATGCCTTCTAAGCTCTATTACTTCTGAATTCTCCCCACTGTCATCACTGTGTGGCATATATTCAGGGTCAGACTCTGAATCTTCTGAATCTTCTGCAGCTGGTACTTCCTGTGTTAATGCTGGCACCTGTGATGGATCAACAACCTGAGAAATTGGCTCCTCTGCTGCAATTGGCCTTCTTCTACCTGTAACATGCTTCACTGGACTAGCTAATATCTGAGTTATAACACCACTGTCGTTAGGCACCATGACAGTTTCAGTTAACAATGCACCCTCCTCCTCTGAAACTTGCATTGGCTCTGCAGTTATAACAATGTCTGGTTGGTCATCGTCACTTACAGCAAACAGCTCGTCCAACTCAAAGTCACTACCACTAATACTGTCCTCACTGTCCTCCTCTCCATGATACTCAACAAAAACATCAGCAACACCTCCCACGCAAGTGTACTCTGCCATCTGCAAGCATTTTGTGTCATCATTCAGAAACAGCAGCCCTTCGTGCAGTGCTTTCCCAGGTAGCAGGAAATAATACTTCATGCTTGCCTTCACCTGCATGTGATCTGCCATAAACCCAGACACCTCAGGCAATGATAGTTTGTCCCTCTCTATGAACGACATTGCCTCATCACCACCAACGTACTGCAAATTCGGTCCATTACCCAGAAACTCCCCTCCAAAGTGAAATCTGACAGTCAAAATCTCGGTCGGATCCATGTTGACAACTGAAATACATAGAACGAAATCAATCCGTATGCTTATTTGGACAAATTTCACTGAACAAACACATCTAAATCGCCCAAAAATCCCTGCTTTAGTACCACCAAAAAAATTCAGTCCCGCCCAAACCCTAACCCTAGTGGTGTGGATAGATGCAGACCACGGCGGCCGGAGGAGGAGCACATCAGGAACGTACCTTAACCGTCCCTTCTTGTCGTTCCAGCACGATCGTCACCGAACGCCGCCGATCACCCCCCAGTCGCCATTGTCGTCTGGAGCAGAGAGAAGAGGAACGAATGCCAGGGGACTCCTCACCTCCAGCGGTTTCGAGAGAATAGGCCGCATCGTAATGGGCCGGCTCGGCCCAACTAATACGCACACGAACGGCCTCAATCTCAGCTTCCCAAGCTTTCCCAGCCACGTCGGCAATCCCCTGTTTGGAAACGCTATCAGGGTCCAGATTAGACCGGGATTTTTGAGTTTGGAGTGCCAATTATGGGGATTGTGAGTTGAGGGTTCGATCTCGCCACGGCCTACGAGTTCAAGGTTCGTTTTGGACTTTTTCCCGCCACAAATATCAGCGTTGGCGTGGTGGCACAGCTCAGGCCGGGGAGTGGCGGGTACGATACCTCGGCGTGGTGGAGTTGACACGAAAGCCAGCGCACCGGCGTCACCCGACGGAGAATCGAGAATCTGGCAGTGGAAGGTATCCCAGCATCCATGATCCATCACGAGAGCAAGGTCGCGACCGCGATGCGACGGGGCATTCCAATCGCGAAAGCGGCTATCAGAAACAACAATGGCGTGTTTGGGACGACATGCACCGCTCCAAGAGGCCGTCACGTCAAAGCTGAGTGCTTTTGTTGCTTCACATGGTAACAAGTGATGAACTCTTCTATCTGTTTCAACTTAAATGACTTTTATTTATCTAAAAATAGATTAATTTAGATTTATAACATGTTTAGATACAATCACTTTTAGATAATTTGAAGTTATCTAATTTAAAACAAAGAGGGTATTTTGTAGATCCTATCAATCAAGCTTCACATCATACTCACACCTTGGCGATTGACTTGCTTAGCTATTTACGCGTCAACGTTCATCATCATCAGAAGAAGAAGCAACGCCGAGAAAGCGTACCGGATAATCATCCTTATACCCGTCAACGTTTATCTAGTCCACGTTGTATTTTGCTTCAACAAGAATCTTGCTGCTTTCGTGGGTGCTGGTCACTCTCTTTTCTTTTCTTTCGTGATGGTGCTGGCAGCTCAGCAGGCATCCATAACAAAACTGTTGTATGTACAGTACCATCTTCCGGTGCAAGAGCATCCACATCATTGCGAACCTCCGAGGAGGAATGTTGTTTCACATACCTGTTTATTTTATTCTCTCTGTTTTAAATTAGATGAATTTAATTAATACAAAAGTTGATGTATTTAAACATGATACACCTGTAACACCTCTAAATACATCTATTTTTGGAAAAATGGAAGTCATCTAACAGTAATAGAACATAGAGAGTATGTTCTAATTAACGGCGATGATGCAAAAGAGTGATAGTACAAATTGGTAATATCTCATTTATTTCACGATCCCACTTTATACATCACATATGCGCATAAGGGCCAGGTCTCGGGTTCGAAATCTCACTTCTATCTTAATGACAAAGCCGGGGTGGAGTCCCCCATCCGGTCTTGTTGTTTTTTTACATCGCTAATTTATGGGTAATTGGATGTACCTAAAGTCCTAAACAGATGGTGGAGAGTCCTAAACAGATTGGTTCAAGAGTTTTTGGATCGTATTTGTGCTTCATAAATCATAACCATGTGAAAATTTTATTCTAGCTATTAGCACATGTCCTTAAGTTCTCCTTCCTAAATCCCTCTCCACACAAACTTAATATATCTTTTAAATTTTACATTTCATTTTGTAACTATATTAATATTAATATTAATCCTAACCTTTGTTGAATTCTAATTATCCGCGAAACCACCATTTCAACGATGCTAAGCCCAAGTGTCTGGCATCCCAACAAATTTGCTCAAATCTGATGGGCCACCGATGCATGCTCGTAGAGTTAAGCGCACATGCTGCAATTCCTATATATCGCCCGCATGCGGCATCAGATGGCCGCGCCGCCTAAAGCGCTACGCTATTGGGCCGACTCATTTCGTTTGGTTATAACTTTTGTTATTTCTTTTTCCTGTTATCCTTCTTTTTCTTTTTCATTTTCTTTTCTGTTTAGCTATATCCTTTTCTTTTCCTTTCTATTTTTTTACTTTTTTTATTTTGAAAATGTTAAACTTTAAAATGTTTAACAAAATTTTAATGCGAATAAATTTCTAATTTGATTTTTTCCAATGCAATATCTTTTGCATGTGAACAACTTTCAAATCTGAGCAGTTTTATAAAGTGTACAATTTTCAAATTTGATTTTTACAAAGCTGAACATTCTTAAATTTGAACAAATTTTGAATGAGAACAAGTTTCTAACTTGAACAATTTTCACATGTAAACAACTTTTGAATTTGAACAATTTATAATGTGAACTATTTTGAATTTGAATGTATTAAAATCTGATCAATTTTGAAATATAAACAAATTTTAAATTTGAATATTTTCCAAAATCTGAACATTTTCCAAAATTTGAATATTTGAAAATTGTGTGACATGAATGTAATAATTTTAATGACAAACCTAATTTTTTAATTCAAAACTGTATGTAGGCATGTTTCGTGTGTAAATAAATCCACTTCTTTTGACAAACTTGAGACAATGATTGCATTGGTGATCGGAGGGAGTAGGAATTATGAAATCGGATAGTAGTAGTACGTTTACGCGTCAGCAGCACTACATTAACACCAGCAAAGGTCTTGCCATCGAGTCAGCAAGGTACTACCAAAGGCCCACCACCGATCCAGGATCCAACGATAGCTTCGTCTCGGGGTTTTCTCCACTGCATCTTTACCTGCTCCCGGTCCTCCTGGCTCTGGTGTCTGCCTCGGCTTCTCCGAACCAGACCAGGTCTCCGCTCCCGTTTCAGCTCGGAAACCTCCTCCCCTACCAATGGTCTCTTCCACCTCCTCGCCCCACCCCCACATCGACCTGCCCCGCCTCGACGACGCGCACGCATAAGCCCTAGCCTAGCAACCGCCGACTTCGCGCTCCCGAACAAATCCAGATCCGCCTGCTCTCATCTCCAGGTAACTGAACAAACCCACCCTCGCCGCTTCGAGTCGGCTAGCCCGTGCGTGCGAACTCCGGTGTGAATCGTGGGTTGCGGGATGCGTCGATTCTTGGGTTTCGTTGACCATCGCGGAAGAGGCCCCGCACTTTATTTTTAGATTAAAAAACGCTACTGTACATTGCTTGCTGCTCCTCTTAAGCCCTAGGTGCGTGGGAGTACCAATTGCCGCGCAATCCGCGAAATTTAGCTGCGCTTCGACGCTCCTGGTGTTATCTGTGGTCAATTGCCCAAGCTGCACTGGGTTTTCCCTTGCCATATGCTGCTGCAATGCTGAGAAAATACGCCTCGTATTCGACAGACGTGTAGAATATCAAATCAAAATACTTTTGTGTTCTGAGCTACACACACAGAAAAAGGATCTGAGTATTGAATTAAAATACTCCGTAGAACTGCTATTGAATTTATTGTTTTCTCACTACAAAAAAAAAATGTTTTTTCTTTGTAGTCTCCATAACATTTGTACTTTTAGGACAGTAAAGATATGTCTGGTTCTCTCAGAGCATGTAGGTAGCCCAGTCAAAAACTGCTTGTAGTACTTCATAGATAACATGGCTCCTACATTCAGTTTCGAGGAATCTTGTACCAAAGAAAACTAGGGCAATCATTGTACTCCTATCTTCTACATTGAAACTTAGAATTCTCTCTGGTTACATTTGTTATGTACTGTCTGGCAACGCCAGCAGATGCCCATAGATATAACTTCTTTTCTGTGTTCTTGCTTGAAAATATATTTCTTCTTGGCTTCAGTATTTCAGCATGATTGAACCTTCCCCTGATAATGACGTGCTGGCGAAGTGTACGAAAGACATCCTCTCTATAATTAAGCCGGAGGAGGGTGATCGAAACAAACGAGAATCTGCAATTCATGAGCTGGAAGTTTCCATCCTGTCAGTTGCAACGTTGAGCGGTAACTTACTCCTCTAGCTATCATGGGAGCCTTTTCCATTGTTTGAAAATGATCCTTATAATATTGACAGTGAAGTTTATGCACATAGTCTGCACTCTACTACTGAATGGAACGCCTTTCCTTTTGTGCACGCTGTAACACGGACTTTTGATATAGATTTCTGAAACACTGTGGCAATGGACTTTTAATATAGATTTCTAAATCAAAGTGTTTGTAATCCTGTACAATATGTATACAAAGTTAATTATATCCCAAAAATTTGGTCATAAAGTGTGCTGTATTTGTAAAGAACCTCAGAGTACTTTGTGTTTCAGAATAGCAAAGACTAAGTGAGAAGCTATGATCAAGTCAAACAATACCCGCACTTCATTTGGATAGTAGTTGTATGAAAACACGAGTAATTTAGAAGTCAGAAGTATTTGAAATTCACTCATTCTATAGCGGTTTGGTCTTATTGGGTTAGGAATGGACTTTCAAATGCGAGTGCTTTCGCCTTTTGGTACATGGTAATGGCAACTTATTGACAAGTCCATGAGTCTGCCCTTGTTTAGTTAGTGATCTGTATGTCCTTGGTATAGTTTGTTTTACCTCTTAATCACACTGCACATCATTTACTGGAAAAAACTGTAGTGGCAGTATGTGATTTGTCTTCCTAGAATATGAGCTTCTCAAACGGCACGACAATCTTTATTACAGGAGACAGTTTTTTCTTGTCATGGACTTAGTAAAATACAGGTCAAGGAAGTTTTGTAATGACAACTGGAAGGCGAGGGAAATTTTTCATGGTGCAGTTGTAATGCTGCTTTACCTGATATTGTGAAATTCCCTAACAGGTGCTGCTGTCAAACCTTTTGGATCCTTTCTATCAAATCTTTTCTCAAAGTCAGGAGATTTGGATTTATCAGTTCAGCTCATGAATAATAGCTCAGACGTTCCTATAAACAAGAAAAAGAAGCAAACTGTCTTGAGACAACTAAGGAAAGCTTTGCAAAAAACAGGTATTTTTAAATCTATTCCACAATAGATGAGCATGCGTACTTCACTACTTCGTCACCTGGTAATGACTAGTTTCTAGTATACGTGTTATACTCATAACTTTGGTGGTAAAATAGTCATGATATTTTCTGTTCACCAAGGAATGCAATATCATGTGAGAGGGAGCATCATTATAACTAGTAATATATTTTAGTTGATCTATCTACAATATATTCTTGTTCCATGATTCACAATACCTTTTGTCTTTTATCCATATATAATCATTTTAGCACTCCATACCCATTAAGTATGTCAGTAATTTTGCTGTGTTGCTTTTATTCTATTCAGATGTTGCTACATATATGGAGTTCATTCCTCAGGCAAGAGTCCCAGTTCTTAAGTATGTAAGCAACCGATTTGGCATTTCCTGTGACTTATCCGTTGATAACTACCCTGGTCGAATTAAATCCAGAGTCTTCTACTGGATCAGTAAGTTAGATGAGCGCTTTGGTGACATGGTTTTATTGGTAAACCCTTAACTAAGTTATAGTTTTTTTTGCTTCCACATTTTTACGGTAAGCCCAAGGCTCATCTTCATGTTTACTTGCAGATCAAGGAGTGGGCCAAAGCTCAAAACATAAATGATCCAAAAACTGGAACCTTGAACTCCTATTCACTTTGTTTACTTGTTCTCTTCCATTTTCAGGTATTGCTTCTTACTTTGGAAGTTATGTAGTGTTACTCTTATTTGTGTGTTATTAACCTGTGTGCTTATCTCCCACGCTTAATTTCAAGACGTGTGAGCCAGCAATTCTACCACCTTTGAAGGACATTTACGAATTAAATGTCACAGAAGATTTTGAAGGTTTTGTTAACTTATATTTTCTCTGATGGCTGTCTAGTATACCATTGCCTGCTAATTTACTCATTTAAGTCACATGTAGATATGACGCTTTACAATGAGGAACATCTCGATGAGGTTTGTGCTGCAAATATAGCAAAATTTGAAAGCCAGAACAAGGAACAAAGAAATGAAAGCTCTCTTTGTCATCTCCTTGTGACCTTTTTTGACAAGGTAACTGGAATTATCCCCCCACTACCCTCACGCAGTGAACGTTCTTTCTTACAATCTTCATTGTATGTTCTATAATTTGTACTTCACATCTTGGATTCTTGGTATATACTGCTACTCCCTCTGTTCTGAATTATAAGATGTTTTGGATATTTCAATCACTACTATATCTAAGCTCCCTAGGATTTGAGCTCAAGGTTGAGCCATGTGGGAACATGTTAGAGTAAGTAATGGGCCTGGGCCCATTAGTCTTAAGGGTTTACTTAGGAGTCAAGTAAGTCTTGCTTGGGAGTCAAGGAAACCCCTCTATATAAGGAGGGGAGATGTATCAATCTAATCAAGCAAGAATTCAGAGGAAAACCCTCCCTCTTGCCTGGCCGTGGGACAGGATCCCCGCGGCCGGCGATCCAGCGCGCCCTCAGCTCTCTCTCCCTTCCCCCTCAAACCCTAGCAACCATAACATCTGGTATCAGAGCGCTTTGGTTCGATGACTTCCCTCAGCCTCCCCACCACCACCGCCGCCGCCTATACTGGCGCGGCCACCATCACCTCCCAGCAGCTGCCGCAGGGGCAGCAGCCGCCGGCGTGGGACGCCGCCGCCCACGCACCACTGGCGGCCGTTACGCCGCTCGACCTCTCTCTGATCGAGGCGCTGCAGGCCCTCCGCCTGGAGATCGCGGAGCTGCGAGCGGCCTTGCACCCACCGTCCCCGCCACCGAGGGCCGCGCCGTTTGCCCCACCTCGACATCCAGTCTGGGAGAAGATCGATGCGGTGGCGGCTTGGGCGTCGCAGCACAAGCGGTCGCCGCCGGCGCCGACCCCCGCACAGCCATCGCTGCCGTGCTCGGCCGCGACCACGGCGCCGCCGTCCTCGACTGCTGCCCACCACGTGTCAGCGGCGGTGAGACTGCAGGCTGCTGCGCGCGGCCTCCTAGCGCGTCGGCATGTGCGGGAGATGCGTGATTTCCAGCTGCAGCGCCTCCAAGTTGCGCTTCACGGCGCACGAGACCTCGTTCTCGTCCGTTGTGTGGGAGATCTTGGGCACTCGATTTTCCCCACGGGCGGCGGGCACGTTGTTTTCTCCGCGGGCAGCGACCTCCACGTCTACGACATCGCCAGTCAGCCAGCGGGGAGAAGACATGGTGTCACAGACGGGACCGCACCGCGTAGTGCCACGGCATTCCGCCGCCGGCCGCCGCGAGGGCTCCCTTGGTCCCGATGGCGTCCTTGGGATCCAGGGGGCTGCACACGCACAATTTCGGCGCGCGGAGGATTCTTGCCACATCGTTCGGAGTCAAAAATAAAGAGTCGGAGTCTCATTCGGGTTAGCTTATTTCAGGTCCATCCACTAAGCCGAGATGTAAAAGGCTTAGGTCGATATAAGAGTCGAAGTCTTGTTAGGTTGCAGCTCGAGGAAGAGTTGCGTGTCCAGGTAGGGTGTAGTGTTAGAGTAAGTAATGGGCCTGGGCCCATTAGTCTTAAGGGTTTACTTAGGGGTCAAGTAAGCCTTGCTTGGGAGTCAAGGAAACCCCTCTATATAAGGAGGGGAGATGTATCAATCTAATCAAGCAAGAATTCAGAGGAAAACCCTCCCTCTTGCCCGGCCGTGGGACAGGATCCCCGCGGCCGGCGATCCAGCGCGCCCTCGCAGCTCTCTCTCCCTTTCCCCTCAAACCCTAGCAACCATAACATCTGGTATCAGAGCGCTTTGGTTCGATGACTTCCCTCGGCCTCCCCACTACCACCGCCGCCGCCTATACTGGCGCGGCCACCATCACCTCCCAGCAGCTGCCGCAAGGGCAGCAGCCGCCGGCGTGGGACGCCGCCGCCCACGCACCACTGGCGGCCGTTACACCGCTCGACCTCTCTCTGATCGAGGCGCTGCAGGCCCTCCGCTTGGAGATCACGGAGCTGCGAGCAGCCCTGCACCCACCGTCCCCGCCACCGACGGCCGCGCCGTTTGCCCCACCTCGACATCCAGTCTGGGAGAAGATCGATGCGGTGGCGGCTTGGGCGTCGCAGCACAAGCGGTCGCCGCCTGCGCCGACCCCCGCACAGCCATCGCTGCCGCGCTCGGCCGCGGCCACGGCGCCGGTCACCACGGCGCCGCCTCGACTGCTGCCCACCACGTGTCAGCGGCGGTGAGACTGCAGGCTGCTGCGCGCGGCCTCCTAGCGCGTCGACATGTGCGGGAGATGCGTGATTTCCAGCTGCAGCGCCTCCAAGTTGCGCTTCACGGCGCACGGGACCTCGTTCTCGTCCGCTGTGTGGGAGATCTTGGGCACTCGATTTTCCCCACGGGCGGCGGGCACACTGTTTTCGGCATTCCGCCGCCGGCCGCCGCGAGGGCTCCCTTGGTCCCGATGGCGTCCTTGGGATCCAGGGGGCTGCACACGCACAATTTCGGCGCGCGGAGGATTCTTGCCACATCGTTCGGAGTCAAAAATAAAGAGTCGGAGTCTCATTCGGGTTAGCTTATTTCAGGTCCATCCACTAAGCCGAGATGTAAAAGGCTTAGGTCGATATAAGAGTCGGAGTCTTGTTAGGTTGCAGCTCGAGGACGAGCTGCGTGTCCAGGTGGGGTGTAGTGTTAGAGTAAGTAATGGGTCTGGGCCCATTAGTCTTAAGGGTTTACTTAGGAGTCAAGTAAGTCTTGCTTGGGAGTCAAGGAAACCCCTCTATACAAGGAGGGGAGATGTATTAATCTAATCAAGCAAGAATTCAGAGGAAAACCCTCCCTCTTGCCCGACCGTGGGACAGGATCCCCGCGGCCGGCGATCCAGCGCGCCCTCAGCTCTCTCTCCCTTCCCCCTCAAACCCTAGCAACCATAACAGAACATCTCATTGGTCCTTTCTCTACACATTCGTGTCCAAAATATTGAGGTCAGAGTAATATGATCCGGCTGTCCAGCTGGACATAAAATTTAGTGATTATTTTTCTAAGTTTCGCAACGAATTTACCGGTCGCCCCTCTCTTAGAGAATCTCCCATAGCTACTATTTTTTAAGATATTGGAGGCCAAAAATCTTACTCCAATAGATCTCATTGATGTTAATTTTGTCCAAATTTATTTTGCATAGTCCAAATAATAATACCAAGTGCTAGAAAATACAACATTTAGGTTGTATATATAAAAGGATAACATGGGCACACCAACTGTCAATTGTAAGTTTCATATCGTCCTCCAGCTTCTTCTCCCATTGATTGGCCTAGAACCTGGTACTTGGCTGGTAGCTCTGTCACAACTCTTACTATTCGGCAGCGAGGGCCACCACCACTGTGAGGGCACGAAAGGGATTTGACGTTGAGCGTTGTCTTCACTCTGCTCCCACGCGGCTCCATCATATCTCCCTAACTTTCGTAGCTCCCGCGGGCAAGCTACCCAAGCGGCCCTCCTCGCATACCCTTCCTCAATGTGCCTCCTCCTTTCCTACAAGCATGTGCACGAGTGACGCATGCAATTTTTGTCTCTGGCTACACGTCGACTAGACCCCGCCTCGCAGGGCTCCTCTGCAACCATGCACCAACCGTGGGGCTTGCCTCTTTTGTACATTAACAAAATCAAAGTTGTTACTTTTACATTATATGGTTTATACTGCAAATACTAGACCAATACCTACAATATTTGCATGAAAAAGTTATGAAATTGTATCTGATCATGTATGAGCAACTAATATTAACTCAGACCAGCATGTTATGTACTGATCACCTCAAATCCGCAATAGTGCCCTCGGGCGCAGCAAAGCGCGCCATCTCCTTCTAGTACAGACTAAATACAGACAAAATGAGTGAACCTACACATTGAAACGTGTCTAGAATTATAGATACATGCGATTTAGGAAAAAGTGAAAGCATCTTATATTTCGAAACGGAGGAAGTACTTGTGCTCTTAGGAAATTTTGCATTACCTGGGTTATGACAATATATTTTTCTTGTACTTTATAGGCCAGGGTTGACCTATCTTAAGCTGTCAGACGTGATAAACTCAACATAGGGTGCGAACAATTTGCTTATGTTTGAGCTGAGATAAGAGTTCAGGAGCCCTTGCATGCACCATAGGAGGGTTGATGTGGCTCATGTTTTTCAATATTTGACCAGTCGAGTTTGCCACTGCACTGATTTCGGAATGCACCTTTCATTTTGTTGTATTCGATACTTCAACTAATTGATAGGATATTTCAGCGTGTAACAGAAGCATTGCCAGAATTTCTTGAACTCCCTATAACTAGCTATATTTCACAGGAAAGCTTAATGCAACACATCATCGGCCAGCCGTAAACTTGCAATTTGTTTTAGCTTGGCAATTAGTATTTATTTCAATGGAAGTACATTTCCAATAAAGCGAACAATTCTCTTTGCAGTTCGCCAAATATGCTAATTCTCCAGTCTCACAGTTGATGTTGTTAGATTTAATCTTCGTATGTGGAAGTATTTTTAAACCTATATATCTTCAGTTGCCTATCTGCTGTACATCTATATGCAATGGAACTAGGCATGGACCTCTGATACAAAAAGGGCGCAACTATTCTATCATGAAAAAGAATTTCAGCACTTTCCTAGTCTTAACTGGAGGAACAAGCTTAACTGGTTATCATATTGTTTGCAGTTTTGTCATATCGATGCCCTTTCGAGTGATGTGATATCTACCTACACGGGTAAGATTGAGAAAATCAAGGACAATCCAAGTCAGCGGATGAAGAAATCCTACAGCTTGTTTGTAAGACCATTGTTCCGTGCATTTTGCGGCCATTGCAGCTGATATAATTGAAAATTTTGGCCTATTACTGACAGTGCTTCTGCTTGTTATTCTTATATAGGTCGAAGATCCAGTTGAGAGGCCAGACAATGCCGCTAGGGCAGTTCGTATTCAAGGCCTCGACCAAATTGCTAGTGCCTTCAGCGAAACTCATCTCAAGTTTGTTTCTCTCAAGCATTCTGACCGAGACTTTTTTTCTCTCGAGCATTCTGACCGAGATGACTTATTAGCAATGTTGTGCACACCTGCTGTTTGCTCAAAACTTGGCGGAAGAGTCATAGCTAAGCCTTATACAAGCACCCCGCAAAGGACTCATCAGCATGCCAGACCTATGAGGCAAGTGGGAGCAAAGGTATCCGATAATCAATGTCAACGTCGCCAGGGAGCGAGAGGATCTGCAGGAAGCAGAGCAGTCCACAATCCTACTCAGGTGCATACTGATACTACAGGGCGCCAGACGCCGGGACAAGCCAGAGGATTTACAGGAATCAGACCTGTCCATAATCCTAGTCAGGTGCATACTGATACTACAGGGCGCCAAACGCTGGCACAAGCCAGAGGAGTTACAGGAATCAGACCTGTCCATAATCCTACTCAGGTGCACACTGATACTACAGGGCGCCAAACGCCAGGACAAGCCAGAGTTACAGGAGGCAGACCTGTCCATAATCCTACTCAGGCGCACACCGATACTACAGGGCGCCAAACTCCGGGACAATACCGAAATCAGGATCCTCAGTTTCATACCAACACCACAGGGCACTATTACCAACCACCAAGACAGCCAGAGCCATACCAAAACAATTATTACCCATCGGCGTATACTCCACCATACCAGAATCATAACTATCATCCGGCGTATGCCCCAGGGCAGTATGCAGCAGGGTCATACCCGTATCAGAGTGCGGCTTATACAAACAGCACGCCAGTAGCATACCAGTATCACAGTCAACCCCAGACTTATAGAAACGGGGCCCAAACCTCGTACCCGTATCAGAGTCAACCGCAGGTTCATCCAACCACCTTTGACTATGCGCCAGGAGCGTATCAGAATGGACATTACAATCAGCAGTTGTTTACTGGAGGTACAGGAGCATACCAGAGCCAGCGAGAGAGACAATACACGCCTGATCGTCACAGCAGCAGGAGTACTAATGGGAATGGTGTGGCTACAAGGTACGAGCCTGTTGCTCGAGGGCTCCAGAATGGACCGGCACGGGACTCGCTATCGCAAGCCTCCTCAAGTCGCACATAATGGCAGGGAAGCACCCAGAACATACCTGACCGGAGCTGCTAATTGCAAGATAGCAATTTAAATTTATTGAATCCATTCGTGACATAGTGTATTGGTTTCAGCTCACTTATGCATGTCATGTTATGTAGTAAGACAGTTTGTCTGGCCAGCATCTCTTTCCTTCAGACTTCTGTTCAGTGCCTTCAGATTTCCATTGGAAAGATGCCACGGCCAGTTGAAGATGTTGTGGAGATTAATGATCCCAAAACTAATGGTTCGTTAGTGAAATGTCAAACCATGCGTTTCCATCTTCCTTGACACCGATTAGAGCGGCCTTGCCTTTAGTTGAGCTTTAGGTTACATTAGGCTCCTTTAGGTTTCCTTCTGAATTGCCATATTACTAGTGTTTCGTTGAAACGTAGTCAAAATGGAGATGTTAATTATTCTTTTGCAGAAAATGGTTGCGTTCTTAAGTCCCCTGAATCTAAAATTAAATATTAAATTCCCACGAGAAGCAGAAAGGTACATGTCGGCATATTAAGAGAATTCAATTCTTTGTAATGAGTTATCTAATTGGGCCAATTAGAGACTTGATGATGTGTGTACCTTACATATTGAGAGAATTCTTTGTAGTGGTTCTCCCATTACCCATTTAGATGAGAAGATAACTTCTATTATATTTCTTATAGAAAATGGAGAATTATATTATCCAAATGGGTCCCACCCAAAAGACCGGTGTGGCGGTGTCACTTTCCAAACTCCTGGGCGTGGCTCCGCCTCCACGTCCACGGACCGTGGTCTACCCCAGTTCGATCGGCTCCCCCACAAAGAAACCACTCTGACGCTGCTCTGCCAGTACGCGACGATCTCGCCACTCCTCCACCCTCCGACCCTAGCAAGCCGCAAGCGCATTCCAGCCGCCGCCGCCGCCGCCGGTCCGTCGCCTCGCAGCACTCCCATCCATCCGCAGCTTCATCTAGGTAAAGCCCTGGCCTCTCTCTCTTCAGATAGTTCGTGCGACGGGTTTGCCTCTTAATCCGTGGTGGATTTCTTGATCGGATAGCTAGGGTTTACTCGCCAGCGTCCGCCGTGCCGTAGCTCGACGGCCGAAATAGGGCGTCGTGCTGTTCTTTTTAGCTAAAAATCGCCGAGCTGGTCTGACCAGTTTGCTTCGACTTCGAGTTTCTTTTTATAACGATTTTGGGGCTGTTTGTTTGCTCTGCTCGCCGACCACCCCACGATTTGCGTGTCTTGCTTGGAACTTAGACACGCTCGTGGTACATGTCGCATTGCCAAAACTGTGGAGGGGGGTTTAGTGTGTGTGATTCGCTAGGAGTTTTATTTAATGAGGACTAGCTCCTCCGAAAAAACAAAAAGAAGTGAAATTTGCGGCACGGGATGTGCTATTAAGAATCTTCGATTTGGATTTTATTTTAGGAAGAGGAAAGATATGTTTGATCCCCTCGGGAGCTTTTTTCTTTTTCTTGTCAAGAGCTTCTAATAAACACGAGAATACTTCATTGAGAACATAGCTCCATGTCTTCATTTATGTACAAATGAAAACCTGCGCACCCATCCTCAAGAATGTTCTCAAGTGGTAGATCTGGATACAGCAGTAGGCTCGCTTCTTAATGCCAAGTCCCAACAGCCTCGGTCACCATCCTAACTGAGGGACTGTTTGGGCCTGAGCTGGCATATAGAGATTTCGACCAATAGTGCCCTACAAGGGAACTGCAACGCCAATTCGGACTGTCAGTTGTAGCTGTTGCCTACCCTTAATCTCGTACATAAATCTTTTCGTTCTATCAATCCATCAAGATGCAAGGCTTTTATGCTTGGTTGAGAAAGGAATGTTCTTAAGTTGAATTTGGTTATACATGATTTGTAATGTGTAGGGAATTCTATTTGTACTCGTTCAACTTACTCGTTATATATGTAATTTTTGCAGAAGGGTTTGAACATGATTGATTATGTGCAAAACATTGATCTGCTGGAGTCGTGTATGGAAGATATTCTCTCTGTAATCAAGCCTACGGAGAACGATGAAAAGAAACGACTTGGTGCAATTGAGGAGATTGTGAACTCCATCCATGTAGTTGGTGTCTCGAGAGGTAACTTCTCAATATTTTGTTACCACTTGTGATCCTGATATTTATGAAGGGGCGCAATAATGTGATTGTTTGAAATCAAGCTTGGGTACTGCTTAGCATAGAATGAAAATGTTTTCTCTTCTCAACAGTTTCTCGTAACCTCAAGGAAGCTTTCCTTTTCAGTCGCCTGTACGTTACGGGCAGTGGGTTAGTTGTATTTTATAAAATACCGACAAATGACAAGCTTGTAATCCTAAAATGAACAAGCTCGGTTCTTGAGAAATGACTGGCAATTTGTTCATAGTGCGAGTATTGTAAGTGTGGAAGGCATTAGCTACTCAATGTTTTCCATTACGGAAGCTGTTCAGATGGCATATACACTATTTCGTTTGTTATGCTTTCCTTACTATATGCCTAGTGAGTCAATGCATATGTTAGTTACTAGGGAAATGTTGAGAGGTTATTAGTACCGCAGTTTCTGAGTGTTGGCTTTTTTCTTAACAGATGCTGTCAGACCTTTTGGATCCTTTGCATCAAAACTTTATGCAAAATCAGGTGATTTGGATGTATCAGTTCAGCTGTCAAATGACTCAGGCTTCCCTAATGACAAGAAAAAGAAGGAAATTGCCTTGAAAAAACTAGGGATAGCTTTGCAAACCAAAGGTAACTTCTTTGTGGGTCCATGCAGCTGCGACCATAATGAAAGATTTGTACTCTTATGTATATGTTTGATCAATTTATGAGGGGGTATCATGTTTGTTCTTGGCTCAGGCAATCATGATCCGCGGTTGCTTGATGGAATGCAATACATTTGATATTTTTTGGCTGTGCTCATTTAGATTTTGTGAGATAATTTTATTTGCATAAAATTCTTGTTCATAATCTGTTTTCATACTTTATTCAGGCGTCGCTAGAGATGTGCAGTTCATTCTTACTGCAAGAGTTCCAGTTCTTAAGTATGTGAGCAACCACTTTGGCATTTCCTGTGATATATCCATTGATAACCTCCCTGGTCGAATTAAATCCAGAGTGTTGTACTGGATCAGTACTTTAGATTGCCGCTTTGGTGATATGGTTTTGCTGGTAAGCTATTTGTACCCAAGAGATACTTTTCTGTTTCAACAACTTGGTTAATCCCAAGGCTTAGCACGATATTTTCTTGCAGATCAAGGAATGGGCAAGAGCTCAAAACATTAATGATCCAAAAAATGGAACCCTGAGCTCTTATGCACTTTGCATACTTGTCGCCATTCACTTTCAGGTGTTTATTTTTACTTTGGAATTCGTACATTTCTTATTTATAATTTATAAAGATTGCAGCTTATTTCTCACGCTCATTACCTTGCATTTTGCAGAATTGTAAGCCTGCAATTTTACCACCTCTGAAGGATATTTTTTATGCGAGCATTGCAAAAGGTGAAACGAACTTGGCTTTTTTGTGAGACTAGTAATTGTCTGGTGCACCGTGTATCAATGCTAGTAGTTTACCCATTGCAATCACATGCAATGCAGGGAGTGGGCGTTTTGATGCAAACCATTTTCATCAGATCTGGAAGGAAAATGTAGCGAAACTCCGACACCAGAACATAGGGCAAAGAAATCAGAGCTCTCTGTCCGATCTCCTTGCAACATTTATTGAGCAGGTAATTAAATATATTATCCTTGTATTGACTAGTCCTTGCCTATGTGAAAAGGAATGGTACTAGCATTATCGTAACCTGGGATAAAAAATATTGACATGTGACATTATACTGTTTGCAGAAGTCCACTTATTACACTGGTCAGTTCAAGCAAGCTAAAGTGATGCCCAAATCTTCCTACAAGATTGTAAGTATTTCCATCATAGTGCGTTTCCTGGCTGTGTTCGTGATGTTGAAAAAATTAACTTCAAAGTTGATATCCTGTATGTACACTGTTCCTTTTGGCTAGGTCGAGGATCCATTTGATATATACGATAAAGCAGCTATGATAACAGTTGATGTGCCAGGGCTTCGGCGTATTGCCAGTGCCTTCCAACGTGCTAGTTATATAATCAACTCTTGTGAGCCCGCAGACGGGAGTGAATTACTTCGGCTGCTGTGTACACCTGAAGTTGGTTCAAAACTCGGCTACACAAATCCTGCAATGAGTCCTCAGCAGCACATACACACGAGATCCACAGGAAGCGGACCAGTTCGCAGGACACAGGGGTACAACTCAGGCAGACAATCAGCTGGTTCGTACTGCCGTCAGTAGCGAAGGGACTTTATCAAGCTTCTTTAGGCACATGGCAATGGCCAATGGTAGCCAGCCAACACCATGAACTGAGTAGCAGCAGTTGATCTTCTCAGCTTTTGACTAACAATGTGCACGACTATCTTAAATTAGCTTTTGCCTGACGATTTGCATCTGTTTACTCTTTCTTGCGGGGAGTACATTGATGTCACTTAACGTAGTACTCGGACCGACTGCACATGTATACTTAAGCCTGTGGTTAGGGAATCAATTGGCAGAATCTTTTTGGAAATTTCTTGTCATGAATATGCTGTGAAAGAATGAATTGGAAGTTTCCTCAATCACATAGCTCACTGAAAATGTCAAATTCTGGTTAAGATTAAGGGAGGTTATAATCGTAAAAATAATGGTTTAGGGTGGATGTGTTTCGCGCTCGTTGCTTTGTTTTGTAACAAATATATGGGTGATAAACCTCTATCTTCCATCATAGCTGAGATGAGAGTTTCTCACTTTCAAATTTCATAGAACATCACGAAGACCAGCACGAGCTCTCAGTTTTTTTCTTGTAAAAAAGCTAAAATATATCAGACTCAACACCCAAGTTAGAAACAATCATAGGCTTTCAAAAAAAATTTACACAATCATATTGTATTAAAGCAGATTCACTCAAAACATCAATAAACAGAGTACATGCAATGGACAACAATTGAAGAGCCGGGAAAGATATGGCACATAAATACCTACGATTAAGTCAGTGTTCTTCCTTGGTAACAACTTCACAAAGGAAGAAAGGCACTAGCAAAGTTGTTGCCAAATCGATAGATACATATTGTTGAGAATATAAGCCATTGTTCGATTATATTAATCCAAGTATGAACTAAAATCATGACGTAGATAGTGCTAACGACATACTGAAACTTAATGATGTAACCATGTACTAGATAAGTGATATAAATATCTACATAGATTACTAGTACGACAAGGATGGAAATAAGCAGTATGGGGATGAACATATCATACCCGACAGTTGGCCAACCGGCCGAACCGGAAGCAGCGGCGTCGTCGGTAGCCTTCTTGAGAGCGGCAGCCTTCTTGATCTCGGCGTCGGTAGCCATGGTGATGACGAAGGCGACGCAGACGTAGTTGAAGTAGACGATGTAGTTGAGGTAGACGAACAGGGCGAGCAGTCGCGTAGGAGACGCTCCCCAAAATTCTAATCGCCCCTCTCCCGTACTGGAAACGGAGATGCGGGGTTTCAGAGACTTGCTCTCCCTTCGACCGTGTACGCGGCGGACGAGATGGGATCAACGATGGAAGTAGCAATATGAGGAACAACGGTGGCGGCGCATGGAGCAGATGATTCTTTTCTTTAGTATCATCATAGAGGAGCGACCTCTCCTTTTATGCACAGACGCGGGAAACAAATGGTCCAGCCAAAACGCATGTAATGAATGATCGTTAAGACTGGTACTTAAGAGCATTTAAGACACGACGTTTCAGCTAGCAATCAATTTCCATTACTGCAGAACATTTCATGACCGTTGACATTATATTCCTGGGTGACAAAAAGAATATATCGGCTCGGCGAGATTCCCGCAACCCGCGACGCGTCGTGACGAGGCGAGGCGGGCGGCGGAGTAGCGTCGCGTGTGGTAGATAACTATTCTACTCATACCTCATACCAACTCATACTAGTAGAGAATAGATCAGTAACATCTCACTAAACCAACAGTATGGGACTAAAGTTTCACCACTTGCCATTACAGCATGAGCCTTAGAGATTTTTAGGACTTATTTAATGGGCTAAAAGGTCCATTATTTCAGCACATATGACTGATAGTTTATTACTAACTTTGTTCCATGATTCTTGTAGTGGTTTAGAACTAAAACCACAACAAAAATTATGGAACGAAGGCAAGCCAACACTCATGATAAAAGATAGCAGAATCAGAAAAACGTGACATGCCACACATATATCAAACATTGCCTAATGAGAAGTGTGACATGCCACATATAAAACTATCTTTTAGCCAACTTACACAAAAGATAAATATAGTTCACATGGCATATCACACATATGCGCCACACAATTGTCCAAACCGGAACATAAACTCCATGATTATGATTTCAGCCTACTTAAACAAAAAGATAAATAGCTCACCCGACATACCACAATTCAGCCATTCCAGCCGTTTGGTGCTAGTTTTCATCACCTTCTTCTCTTGCATACATCGTAGGATAGCCCATGATCACATTCAGTTGATACTGAAGGAGATATGTCCTAGAGGCAAATAAATAAGTAGTATTTATTGCGTTATCTCATAAGTTTATAATAGGTTTGTGTATTATGCTATAACTGTATTAATCAGAATTATTGATACACGTGTGATACATAGACAACTAGGTCCCTAGCAAGCCTCTATATGAGCTAGTCCATTGTGCAACAGTTGATCGAGATTCCCGATCAAGGACAATGACGTCGGTTGACAATGGGGTCATCTTGTTAGTTGAATAAGGTGATGGACATACGCAAAATATTGCAATAAGATCGTATTACGATGTTTGTCATTTGCAATAGATGAGAATATGGTAGCTTATTCCTTAGACCGTGAGACCGTACTTATTGATGCTTCGTGGGGGTGCTTTGAGAGCATCAAACGTTGTGTCTTATATAGCATGACAATAACGGTGTCCATCTTGGGTATTCCGAAAGAGCATCGAGACGTAAGGATCAAGAGCGGGATTTGTTCATTCTTGTAATGGAAAGATACTCTGGGCCCACTCGGTGAGATTGCATCTATATAGCTGCGCAGCTTATGACTAGGTCATGGAGATGTAATATCACAGACGAGTTAATAACCTTTGTCGGTAACGAGATACAACAAAGACATCGGCGTGTCTACGATCATATCTCGGACAAAGTAGTATCGCAGAAACAAAGGGAATGAATATCATATTTATGGTTCAACGACGATATTCGTAGAATGCACAGGGGCCGTCATATACATCCAGGTATCCCTGATGGTCATTGGTGAGCGGAGTGTCTCAACCATGTCTGGAGTGTTCTCGAACCGTAGCGTAACAAACTTAAGGTCTTAGCGACACTAGGAGATGAGTTCTGGAATAATATAGGCGTTTGTTGGAGAGAGAGAAATGATCCGGAAAGAGTTCCGGTGGTCCGAAAGGAGTTCCGGGAGGTCTGGAATGGTTCTAGGGATGTCCGAAAGTTGTTCTGGTGGTTCCGAAATTGTTTCGGAGTCATGTGAAATTAAATAATATTTAAATATATTAATGATTAATTAATTATATTTTATAATAATTTAATATTAATTAAATAAAGGAGAAAAAAGGGGCTCCCACCTACATGGGCCCTAAGAGGGCCCAAGAGGGGGTGGCGCACCAAGCAAGGGGGGCTTGAGCCCCCCTAGTCCGAGTTGGACTAGGAGAGGGCAAGGCCCATGGGGGGTTCGGCCGAACCCCCCTCCCCTCTCCTCCTTTAGTCCCACATGGGGGAGCCAAGGGGTTTGCACACCCCCTCCCCCCTTTATATAGCAAGGCATATTAATTTGATTAATTCATTGGAAAATACAATTAATTGTATTGCAGGCCGGCCGAGCTGTTTCTCCGCCCGTTTTGCCCCCTCTCTCCACCTAAGCTATACCGCCGGGCACCGTTGCCCTGCGGGATTCCAGATAAGATCTACCCCTGCGATTTCAGCTGGATCTGAATGACCGGGGGTTGTCGCTAAGGTCCGTATGTTTGCAAGTGCTCGGAGGTAACTCTTTTTGAGGAGCCTGGGCGACGTCGTCTCGCCCCTGCAGCCGCCGCGCCGCCCCCCCTCTGCCGTCGGCGAACCCCCCTTGGTGCCGTCGTCCCGCCTTCTTCCGCCCGACGCCCGTCGACGCAGGTCATCGTCGACACCCCGGCGTCATCGTCTTCGTCATCGCGGCAAGTTCTCCGCGACCTCGAGGTCGGCTACGTACGACTTCATCGTCAACGCTTGTGCGGGAGCGTAATCCCCGCTATCGGTCTACATGGAGGTAATGTAACCCGTTCCGCCACCGTTATCACATGTACTATATAGATAGATCCTGGCTAGTTAGGGCTTCGTACGCTAGAAAAATTATTGTTTTCTGCACCGTAACCCCTTCAGATACATAGGAACACCATTTCTGGAAAGCATAGCATTCTCTTTTCATCAAGCTAAATCAATAAGTGAGAGCTATATAGAACAAAGTAATTGTGGTCCCACAAAACATAAGAGAAAAAAAACTTAGCAACCCAAGGTGGTGTGTGTGTGTGGGGGGGGGGACGCTCCCTACAGTAATCATTAAAGAAAACTTAGGCTCAATTTGGCAGCATACTATTTTCTAAACTGAAGTATCACCAAATCAAAGTATTCCAACGCCAGACAAACTAATACTTTATTTTTCTCTCCTTTCTCAGTTTCAGAAAAAAGAGGGTCCGACCTCTTTCTCCAATACTTCAAAAAAACTACAGTTTTAGGCAATACTTCAGTTTTAAAACCATATTTTTTATTAGATCCAAACAACTTAAAGTATCAATACTTTAGTATTTTCAGAAACCAAAGTATTCTCTATATACTTTAAAAATACGTTGATGCCAAACGGAGACTTAGCAATCCCACGTAATAAAGAAGAAGAAAAGTGTGACATGTTTGAAAAAGGGCTAATATTAATGAATTGCATGCAGCGCTCACGACAATAAAAAATAAATGGTATACTCTAATGCTGAAAACAAAACCTAATACTCATTGCAAATATCGGTGAGATAAATTAACTTTTATAAGAATGACACCATGGCATAAAAACAAGAGAAAGACTTAATTTTGTTGCGAGTAGTCGAATGAATGAATCCAACAACTGCTTTATTCCATCGATGATCAGGATATATATACAAGGGAACCGTCGCCTCTGAAGAGTCGCGTCCGATACGAGGGGTGTGAGGGAGAGTCGCGATGGTTGCCGGAGGCAACCGCTCGAGACGTTTTACAAGCGGAAGATTATCTCTAATTAACTAACTAAATAAATCCTAACACTCCCCCTAATCCTTGCTTGTCCTTTCGACCGATCATCCTTGGAATCATCTCCTCCAAAAACCCTGTGGGAAAAATTGAGAAGACCTATACAATATGCCCTGAAAAACTCCTTCTAAAAACCCCGTGGGAAAAATTAGGAAAAATCGACATATATCGTCCATGCTTGTACTACTATTACCTCATTAGAAACCTTACATGAGAAACCATCAGGAAAACTAACAAAGGAAAAGAGCGTAATACTGAAAATCTTACGATTTTTATCAAGTTATAATTTAGGAGATTTCTCCCCCTGAAATTTGCAAGTCACGAAGCCTCCTCATAACAATTCGCTTCACATATTTATTGAACAAAGAACTTGGTAAGGATTTGGTAAACATATCAGCGAGGTTATCGCATGACTTTGTTTGCAAAATACTTATTTCCCCACTCTTTTGTAATTCATGGGGATAAAATAGTTTAGGAGCAAGATGCTTTGTAATATTGCTCTTAATATAACATGTCTGCATCTGGGCAATACAAGCAGCATTATCCTCGTAGATAATTGTGGGTGATTCGAGCAAACCAATCCCACTTGAACCTTGGACAAAGTTCACCATTCTACGAAGCCATACATATTCCCGTGATGCTTCGTACAAAGCAATTATCTCAGAATGATTAGTGGATGTAGCCACTAGTGTTTGCTTTGTCGACTTCCAAGAGAATGCCGTACCTCCATGTAAGAAGACAAAGCCAGTCTGCGATCTGGCATTATGGGGATCTGACATGTATCCTGAAGGGGATCATGTGCAGAAAACAAAAAATTTCGTACCAACTATATCCTAAAAGCATGCCAAGATCTATTCTATGTAGATATAGTAGTACGAACGGAGATCGGAACACATACCCTTGTAGACCGAAAGTGGGATTACGTTCCCACACAAACGTTGTCAATGAAGACCGACGAAGCCGACCTCAAGGTCGTGTAGAGGAAGCAGACCTCCGAGTACCGCTAGCGCAGCACCTCGCAGGGCGTCACACACGTACGATGGAGACGACGGCCTCCGAAGCTCCAGTCCGGGACGAGCAGCGAAAGACTTGGACCGGAACACCAGCAGCGCGGCAGCGGGCTATGGTGGAAGAGATCCCCCTCCTCTGCTCGGCGCGACTCTGACAAGGGAATCACGAGATCGAGAGAGAAATTGGGAATTAATTGGTGAATTAAAAGGCCAGGGGTGCCCCTTCTTATATAGGCTCCCAGGGGGGAGCCAACTTACTAACCAGGCAATATGGGACTAACCCCCACATGCCTGGTGCGGCATAGGAGGGTGCGCCGGCCCCTTAGTGGGCCCCTTGGCCCACTTGGTCGGCCCCCCTTGCCCCCCACCGAATCCCCTAGAGGATTTTCCCCCTCTTGGGCCTTCTTTCGACCAGAAGGCCCATTTAGGGAAATCAGACTAAATAAATTCGAAAATAAATATATAAAATCATGTTTGCATATTAATTACACTAATTAATATCAAACACAATATATATAATTTATTCTAGCTTCAACTCTTTCGGCGCTGCCCGATCTCCATCGGACCCCTCCCGGGACGTTCCCGGTGATCTCTTTCCTTTCCGGTTGTCTTGTCGAAACCCCTTAAGTGTGTTACCCTAGCGGTTTGATATAATAACAGGTATGACCAAGACTCCTCTATGATCAACGACTAACTCGTAGGCCTGGACCCCATGAATTAATCCCTGTGATATAACGAATGACTTTAATCTATCAAACCTGCACGCAAAGTCTTAAACCTTTTGCCATAGCGATACTTAGCATGTCCGAGCGTCGTTCCATAGATATCTCCATACCTAATCTCGACATCGCTACCGACAACGCTATCTTCTACTCGTCCATGATCTCATGTCTCCGTGACCTAGTCACATGCTTGCAAGCTCATTAGACACGATCTCACCAAGTGGGCCCGAGAGTATCTATCCTGCTATGCGGACCGGCAAATCCCGCTCTTGACCCCTCGTCTCAACTACTCCTTTCCGATACCCAAAAGTATCACCGTTATTTTCATACTATACAAGATACGACGTTTGGTGCGATCAAAGTATCTTCCAGGAATAACAATAAGAGTCGATCTCACGGTCAAATGCGTAACGACTACGTCCTCCAAATCTGGGTATGTCCATCATATCGTTCTCAAACGATATGATGGACATTGCCGACCGACGTCATGCCCCATGACCAGGAAACCTCGATCATCAATCGCGCAACGAAACTAGTATTAGTAGAGGCTACTAGGGACCTGGTTGTTTACGTATCACACCCGTATTAATGTTTCCGCTTAATGCGGTTCTAGCATGACACAAAAACCTATTATGAACAAACGAGATATGATAAAGAATACACTTTATTAATTGCCTCTAGGGCATATCTCCTTTAGTCTTCGACTTGCACTAGAGTACAAATTAATCTAGATTACAACTTGGTAAAAGCTTAACACCATAGCTAACTGGTGTTTTTCATGCTTATCAAGCGGGAGAGGCTTCGTCAGCGGATCTGCCACATTCAGATCCATATGCACTTTGCAAATCTTCACATCGCCTCCTAGTGCGTCGGAGAATGTGTTTGGCGGTGGAGTGAGACCTTGGCTCCTTGGCGTTAGCAATGGCACCCGTATTGTCGCAGAAGAGGATCACAGGGTCTTGCGCGCTCGGGAACACTCCAAGTTTGATGACGAACTTCCTCAGCCACACAACTTCATTCGCGGCTTCGCAAGCAGCAATGTAATCGAGTAAGTGGGAGGAAGGTAGACCTCGAGGAGATCGTTGATCCTGAACTCGAGATTTCGAGTGGCGCAACGGAAGCAATTTCGGAAACGTCCTCCGTGGAAGGAGTGGGACAAACTGTCGAGGAAGGTATTCTACCCCGTAGGTCTGGTAGATCTCGGATCGCACCAGAATGGTATGGCAACATGGTTTGCACCGTCATGTTAGTTGAACAAGACCAACCTACGAACTACAAGGAGGCAATGGCGAGTCTAGAGTCCGAGAAATGGCTTGAAGCCATGAAATCCGAAATAGGATCCATGTATGATAACAAAGTGTGGACTTTGATGGATATTCCCGAAGGGCGCAAGGCCGTCGAGAATAAATGGATCTTTAAGAAGAAGACTGATGCTGATGGTAATGTGACCGTCTATAAAGCTCGGCTTGTCGCAAAGGGTTTCCGACAAGTTCATGGGATTGACTACGATGAAACTTTTTCACCGGTAGCGATGCTTAAGTCTATTCGGATTTTGTTAGCCGTAGCTGCCTATTATGATTATGAAATCTGGCAGATGGACGTCAAAACAACCTTCCTAAATGGAAACATTGAGTAAGAGTTGTACATGGTACAACCGGAAGGTTTTGTCGATCCAGGGAATGCTAACAAGGTGTGCAAGCTTCAGCGATCCATCTATGGATTGAAGCAGGCATCTCGGAGCTGGAATATTGGCTTTGATGAGGTAATCAAAGGTTTTGGATTTATCCAAAATTTGGAAGAGACCTGCATTTACAAGAAAATGAGTGGGAGCTCGGTTGTGTTCTTAGCACTGTATGTAGACGACATATTGCTGATTGGGAATGATGTGGAACTTCTGAATAGCGTGAAGGAATATTTAAACAGTAACTTTTCCATGAAAGACTTAGGAGAAGCTGCGTATGTCTTAGGCATAAAAATCTATCGTGATAGATCAAGGCGCCTATTAGCACTGAGTCAGAGTACTTATCTTGATAAAATACTGAATCGTTTCGGTATGGAGAAGGCAAAGAAGGGTTCTCTGCCGGTTATCAAGAATAAGATATTGCGGAAGGCACAATGTCCGGTAACGGAACTGGATAAGGCCGATATGACTAAACATCCTTATGCTTCAGCCATATGATCGATCATGTATGCAATGTTGAGTACTAGACCGGATGTGGCCTTAGCTCTAAGTTTGACAAGCCGGTTCCAGAGTAATCCTGGAATGCCGCATTGGATAGCTGTTAAGAGCATTCTTAAGTATCTCAATAAGACAAAGGAAATGTTCCTTGTGTATGGTGATTGTGATGAAGAACTTGGAGAAACGGGTTACGTAGATGCAAGTTTCTGCTCAGACCCCGATGACTCTAAGTCACAGACAGATTATGTGTTCAAGGTGAATGGAGGCGCCGTGTGCTGGAGAAGTGGGAAGCAACCCATAGTCGCACAATCTACAATGGAGTCGGAGTATATTGCTTCTTGCGAAGCCGCGAATGAAGCTGTGTGGCTGAGGAAGTTCGTCATCGAACTTGGAGTGTTCCCGAGCGTGCAAGACCCCGTGATCCTCTTCTGCGACAATACGGGTGCCATTGCGAACGACAAGGAGCCAAGGTCTCACTCCACCACCAAACACATTCTCCGACGCTTCCATGTGATACGTCATTACGTACAAGGAGGCGATGTGAAGATTTGCAAAGTGCATACGGATCTGAATGTGGCAGATCCGCTGACGAAGCCTCTCCCGCTTGATAAGCATGAAAAACACTAGTTAGCTATGGGTGTTAAGCTTTTACCAAGTTGTAATCTAGATTAATTTGTACTCTAGTGTAAGTGGGAGACTGAAGGAGATATGCCCTAGAGTCAATTAATAAAGTGTATTTTTTATCATATCTCGTTTGTTCATAATACGTTTTTTGTGTCATGCTAGAACCGTATTAAGCGGAAACATTAATACGGGTGTGATACGTAGACAACCAGGTCCCTAGTAGCCTCTACTAAGACTAGTTTCGTTGCGCGATTGATGATCGAGGTTTCCCGGTCATGGCGCATGGCGCCGGTCGGCAATGAGAGTCATATCGTTGGAGAACGATGTGATGGACATAGCCAGATTTGGAGGACATCGTCGTTACACCTTTAACCGTGAGATCAACGCTTATTGTTATTCCTGGAAGATACTTTGATCGCACCAAACATTGTATCTTATATAGTATGACAATAACGGTGATACTTTTGGGTATCGGAAAGGAGTAGTTGAGACGAGGGGTCAAGAGCGGGATTTGCCAGTCCGCGTAGCAGGATAGATACTCTCGGGCCCACTCGGTGAGATCATGTCTAATGGGTTTGCAAGCATGTGACTAGGTCACGGAGACATGAGATCATGGACGAGTAGAAGACAGCGTTGTCGGTAACGAGGTCGAGATTAGGTATGGAGATATCTATGGAACGACGCCCGGACATGCTAAGTATCGCGATGGCAAAAGGTTTAAGACTTTGCGTTCAGGTTTGATAGATGAAAGTGAAGGGGATCGTGTGCAGAAAACAAAATTTTTACTAGCAACGATATCCTTAAACTAGCCAAGATCTACACTATGCAGATATAGTAGTACAGCGGAGATCGGAATACATACCCTCGTAGACCGAATAGCGGGGATTACGCTCCCGCGCAAGCGTTGACGACGAAGACAACGTAGCCGACCTCTAGGTCCCGGAGAACTCGGTGCAACGAAGACGACGAAGATGACCTCAAGGTCGGGTGGAGGAAGTAGGCCTCCGAGTACCGCTAGCGCAGCACCTCGCAGGGCGTCACACACATACGGTGGAGACGACGGCCTCCGAAGCTCTAGTCCAGGACGAGCAGCAGAAGACTTGGACCGGAACACCAGCATCGCGGCATCAGGCTATGGTGGAAGAGATCCCCTCCTCTGCTCGACGTGACTCTGACAAGGGAATCACGAGATCGAGAGAGAAATTGGGAATTAATTGGTGAAGTAAAAGGCCAGGGGTGCCCCTTCTTATATAGGCTCCCAGGGAAGAGCCAACTTGCTAACTAGGCAATGTGGGACTAACCCCCACATGCCTGGTGCGGCATGGGAGGGTGCGTCGGCCCCCAAGTGGGCCGTTGGCCCACTTGGGTCGGCCCCTCCTGGCCCCCACCGAATCCCCAAGGGGATTCCCCCCTTCTTGAGCCTTCTTTCGACCAGAAGGCCCATTTAGGGAAATCAGCCTAAATAAATTCGAAAATAAATATATAAAATCATATTTGCATATTAATTACACTAATTAATATCAAACATAATATATATAATTTTTCCTACCTCCGAAAACTCTTTCGGCGCTGCCCGATCTCCATCGGACCCCTCCCGGGACATTCCCGGTGATCTCTTTCCTTTCCGGTTGTCTCGTCGAAACCCCTTAAGTGTGTTACCCTAGCGGTTCGATATAATAACAGGTACGATCAAGACTCCTCTATGATCGACGACTAACTCATAGGCCTGGACCCCATGAATTAATCCATGTGATATAACAAATGACTTTCATCTATCAAACCTGGACGTATAGTCTTAAACCCTTTGTCATGGCGATACTTAGCGCGTCCGAGCATCATTCTCAGATATCTCCATACCTAGCATGATCTCGTTACCGACATCGCTATCTTCTACTCGTCTATGATATTATGTCAGCTGGTAACCTAGTCACATGTTTGCAAACTCATTTGACATAATCTCACCGAGTGGGCCCTAGAGTATCTATCCGGCTATGCGGACTGACAAATCCCGCTGTTGACCCCTCGTCTCAACTACTCCTTTCCGATACCCAAAAGTATCACCGTTATTGTCATACTAAATAAGATACGACGTTTGGTGCGATCAAAGTATCTTCCAGGAATAACAATAAGAGTTGGTCTCACGGTCTTAAGGCGTAATGACTATGTCCTATAAATACTGGGTACGTCCATCACATCGTTACTCCTAACGATATGACTTCCATTGCCGACCGGCGCCATGCCCTATGATCGGAAAACCTCGATCATCAATCGCGCAACGAAACTAGTCTTAGTAGAGGCTACTAGGGACCTGGTTGCTTATCTACCACACATGTATTAATGTTTTCGCTTAATACAGTTATAGCATGGTATAAAACATATAATGAACGATTGGGATATTGCCAATAAACTATGTTTATTAAGTGCCTCTAGGGCATATTCCCTTCAGTCTCCCACTTGCACTAGAGTAACACTTAATCTAGTTTACAACCTGGTAAAAGCTCAACACCCATAGCATCTTGGTGCCTGCTCGCCTCGTGGAAGAGGAATACAGTCAATAGATCTCACACATTGAGACCTATATGTGCTTTGCAACACTTCTATGTCACCTAGTTTGACATAATCCCGTATCTTACGATGACGGTGAAATATATCCCAGTGGATGGAATTGTAACAGCCCAACTGTAACTTTCCTTATTTGTGTGCTTTATTAATGGATATCATGTCATCATTCCATATGTGCTTGCTTTTATTTAATTTTGTGCATCAAATTCAATTTACAAATTTAAATTCTTATTTTGAATCCAAATGCTTTCAAAAATAAATTCATTTGAAGTTTCGAATTATTTATAAATAATCAAATAAGATATTAATATGACTAATTTGAAACTTGTAAAAATTGTTCAAAAGTTCTTTTATGCCTTTTCTCTTAATTGCTTTACAAATACAAAAATCAGAAAGTTTGTAAAAGAAAAAGATTTCAGTACAAAAAAAAACGGAGCTTCTGGCCGAGCTGGGCCACCACGGCCCAACTCAACCCAGCTCGGCCCACTCCCCTCTCCTCCTTCCTCGTACGGTCAGGAGACCTCGCTTTCCAGCTCGGCTATGGAGCTCGCCCTCTCTGCAGCTCGCCCCCACGCCGAGCCCCACTGCCACCTCCTCCATCTCTCTCTTTAAATCGACCGGAGCCGCAAACCCTAACCCTAGTTTTCTCCTCCCCCGCCGCCGCTCGCTCCCTAGCTCCCGCCGTCGCCATGGAAACCGAAGTACTCCGTTCGTCGCCGGCGTGACCCCGACCACCGCTCGCCTCCTCCCTCCTCCGTCCTCGACACCGCAACAGCCACGCCCCCTCCTCTCCTACCTCGACACCGCGGAGAGCAAGACAGCCGGCCTCTTCTTCCTCTTCTTCGACGACCGCCGCGGCTCAGCCTCCCCTCCCCGCACCGCCCGCTCAGCCCCGACCGTCTAGAGCTCTTCCACCTCACCAAAGATCTCCCTCGGTGAGCCGCAGTCGAGCCCCCTCCTTTCCCCTTCGTTTTTTTCGCCGCGGCTCGCTGGACTTTCCCATGACGCCGGTGAGCACGCCATGGACAGCACGGGCCCGAGCGTGTCGAGGACGAACATGACTCCTCGCCCCCGTTTTCTCACTTCCGAGCACGGGATTTGAATCCCCACATGCACCGCAACGTGTTGCGCCCGAAAACCGCAGTCACCGCCGTCAAAAAGGTCGCCGGCGTCGATCTGTCGCCGCCGCTGCGCACGGGCTCCTTTTCCGTCAGTTTCGTCAGAGAGCTTTACATCTCACTGTCACTCCTTAAAACGAACCCGCACCTAATCCTAACAATATCACACACTTAGCCTATTGGTTTGCGACCGATTCGAACGATCCGCGCGCGCGAGCTCGATTCCCCTCCGTTGCAGTGGAAAAGCGCATTTTTTTGCGCCGCCCGCTGACAGATGGCCCCCACGGGTCAGCGACCGTGGGAGAGAGGACACCGCGCGCGCCAGCGGGGCACCCGGACCCACCTGGCAGTCGCTGCGTGCGCACCGCGCACGGTGAGAAAACCCCAGGGGCGCTGCGCTTTTGCACCAGAGCCCCTGCTCCTCTGTTTGTTGCACAGAAGTCCTTTCATATGTTTTTCCCATCACGGATAAGTCCTCGGGTTTTACAGAAACACCCCTACACTTATAAAATGCATAACTTTTAATTTATAACTCGAAATTAAATAAACTTTATATGTTTTTATATCAGAAAAATGCAATAAACATTAATATCACATTCTTATGTCATTTTGCATCATTTATTTTAAATACTTAGTTTAAATTAACAAATGCAATTAATTAATTAAATATGGAGTATGAGGGGTAATAATTATATAATACCCTAATTCCATTTAATATGCTCATACCTTTTTATACCATATCTTGCCATGCTAATAAATATTTAATTTGAGTTAAATATAAATAAATTGCAATTAATTCCTAAATGTGGAATGTGTTGGGCAATTAAGTAATTACTGTCTTCTCCATTTTAAATTAATTGGATCACCACTTCTGCTATATTAAGTAACATTTAAATTGTTGGCTACACAAATAACTTGCACCCTAATCTTTTGCCGGGATTTCATCCCCGCTTTAATATGACCTAATCATCTCATACCATATCGCATCATCATTTGTTTGCGCATTCCTCTGTATTGATTATTGTTTCCTATTGTCTGTGTTTGGCTCTCTTTGGGTAGACGACGACGCGTCTGCTGCGAGTACCTACGATACTGAGGTTCCAGCTATCGTGCCAGGCTACGAGCTGCCAGGCAAGCTTCTGCTAACCGGTTACACGATTGTCGGGTTTTCATTCCTGCCTTTTGATCTATGCTATCCTAGTTATCGATTCTTGAATTGCGATCCCATCACATGTTTATCCTGCAGCCTATACAGCTATATCCCCACAACCCATAACCCCTTGCATGTTTATCTGTTGGCCTTTGCGAGTCGTAGTGCATGCTTAGGATTGGTTGAGCGAGTCGTTCCTTTGTCTTTCTCTCATATGCTTAGTATGATATATTTTTTCTACTATAATAAACTGCTGTCTTATTTTGGGGTTCTATAATTAAAAGATAAGGCACCAGGCGGAAGGGCTTGCGAGGTGCTTTGTTCTGCTCAGTGTCGACCTAGGAACTGAGATTTTGTCCTCGGATCCAATTTTGAGCGCACTAACCACTTGTGGGTGGCCCAATGGAGCCCCCCTCGACTTTGAACGGATCCGCAACTCGTCCATGTGCCGCAAGTAGTTCGGGTTTTCCATTCGCTCATATGCATGTGCATGATGATGATGATCGATGAGAGGTTACTTGATACGGGGGGTCATATAGGGGTGGTGCGCGCGAAGCGGACAATTCCCACTGTGGTTTGAGCCGCATGGCGCGTGGACACAAACTAATGAGTCCGCAATTGAGATTCGGCCGGACTCCTGACGCGGGTAACAACTCATATGGGTGGCACTTGGACTTGCTGTAGTGAAGGAATGAGTCGTGTTGAGAGGCCCTAACGGGTTGATCATGCGAGTATGGGTACTGTAGTGCACCCCTGCAGGGTATAATCTTATCGATGAGTCGTGTCCACGGTTATGGACGACTTTGGTGACGATGCTGGCTAACAAGATCTAGACAACTTACACTTAATCTTTGTTAATTAATGTGACTAGTAATATGGCATTACTTACACCCTAAATGGTAACTAAAATTGTTTACGTGTGAGTTTTCCCGGATTGCTTCCTCATACTTGGTTGAGGGGGTTAATTCGAGAATGGGTTATGACTGGTGTCAGTTGTAGGTGGATATTTAAACGCTCTCTTATCCCTCTCTAATTAGACGGAAGTTTTAGCGTGTCTCTTTAGTTTGCTAGTGCTGCTGCCGCTAAGTACACCTAACCCCATATTTTTGGGAATCTTACAGTTTTGTAACCTGTTAGATTAAGCTTGTTCGATACGCTTCGGTGTATTGACCCGTTCGCGGGCTGTGTTTTTTCTGCAGTTGAGGATCCTTCACTCGACCAGTTGGGTGGATACTACGTGGAGTTCGACGACGAGAGCTACGACGAGTAGTTAGAGTTCCCCTGGGCTACTTCCTGGTGGACTGCGTGGATGGGCCTTCTTTTCCGTTTCGGCCTTGAGCCCTTTGCTTCTTGTCTGTACTCAGACCGGTTTGTTTCCGCTGCATGATGTAATGTTGGGACATGTGTCCTCTGATTGGTGCCATTTGATATATTTTGCTCTGTGAGAGCTTTTGGATATTATTTCCTTTCTTTGTGTCTTAGGTTTATTCTGTGGTTTCAACTTGTTAAAAATCCGACTCGTATACCATGTGTGTATGGTTGAAGTATACGAGTTGGAAGACTTTTTGGGTTCTTGCGTGCACAATCTGAAAACGTATGTGACGTTGGGGTCGCCAAGAACTGTCGGCCGATGATCCATTCCGAGCATGGCCTGATTGTTTTCCTGGGATTGGTAACCCCTGTATGTTCTTGGTTGTGTGGCCCAACCGATACGTTTCGTTTGTGTAGCTTGAATTCAGGGTCTGACAGGAATGAGACTCGAGCATTCGCGTAGCACGTGCCTTAAAAGTCTAAGAGATCTATTAAGGGGACCACCTACGCTCGGAAAACTGCTCAGTCCAATCACACTTGCGACTTCTGAAGTCTTGATATATTTCTATACCTATGTAGACTATGCGACAGTGCATTCATATGCGACTTCGCAAACTAACATGTGTATCTCCAAAATAAAGGACATCTCCTATATGAGATTTCTAGTCGTATGGGTCAGTATCATAACTTGCATCATCGTAACCGCTTTACGGCAAGTTGTCTTTCACTCTTACCCCTTACTAGAAAATATATCTTCAGTTCTCATAGACACTGAAGAATAAACTTAACGTTTGTTCATTGATCCACACTAGGATCACTCTAGAACCTGTTCTTCAACCAAGAACTCGGGTCACACTAAGTCGAACTTTCAGTCTGATGGCATCTATGTCTGATACATAGATAATGTCGAACATCATTTGCTATCACTGAAAATGCCAAGATAAACTTAATATTTTACCTAGTCATACAAGAAGGAACCTCTTTCTTCGCTTGTCCTATTCTGAAACACTTCAGAATCTTGACTTAGGAAATATTCCGACCTAATGTTATTAAGTCCCTTCTGATCTATACAATTATAAATCGGATGCCTAATACTCCTAACTTCATTTCATAGAAAATTTAATCACTTAAATAATCCTTTACACTCTACTAGAGGATCTGTGTCATTCAATATGTCGTTACATACAAAATCATGAATGACACCTAGCTCCCACTCAAATATGCCTTCCGCATATAAGATCAAGGAAAGCTACTTAGCTCCCACTCAAATCTTTGCAAATGTAGGTTTCTTCAACTATTTTGGACAACTCCAAAATCCTTTGATCACATTATCAAAGTGAAGATTCCAGCTCCGATATGCTTGCTTCAGCCCATGAATGGACCACCGAAGTTTGCATACATGTTTAGCATCCTCAGGATCACCAACTCTTTCTTAATGACACTATTAAGAAACATGGTTACCTTATCCATCTATCAATTTCTCATTCGAAATTATAGTGATTGCTAAACGACCCAGAATAGATTTAGGCTTCGCCACTTGAGACAAACACTCATGTGGTCAACTTTTGAATCTGTCGGAACTGTTTCACGACAAATCGAATCCGCTCAATGTCTACTCTCTCATAAAATTCCATATACTATTAACATCCTAGATGACATCAAGAAGATCTCCCAAGTCATTACTTGGTAATCGTATATGGATTTTATTTTGGATCATAAATGACTCATAGCCATTTCTCGGACTTAGGTCCACCATCTCTTTTTCGTAGTTCGTAGGTCTATCATATTCCATTAATATGACCTTCATACCAAGATTGTCGTAACACACAGTGTGGAACACAACCTCGTATGCCTACGCTCTCAGTATGAGCTCAGAACATCATGATCTTGAATCATCAGCTTTTTCAAGCTGTGGAGCCTGACACCGAAAACACTTTCGGTTGCGCCACTCTGATGTCTGGAGAGGAAGTTCACCAACTTTGTCTCGCTCTACTTTCTTTCTCACTTATACCCTTGGACAAGAAACTATTTCTTTCGCAAGGTATATCCCAGCAAAAGTTTTGCCTATGTCATGAGACATGTACCCAACTAACTCTTTATGTAGGGTATACTACAAAGATTAATCCATTTTAGGTTCGATTACATCGAAACACTAAATTGCTGAAACGACAATCCAGGCTCAAAAGCCATGCCATCACTCGTATGGTATTGTCTCCATGGATTCTAATGGTTTCCCTATTTGCTAACGTGAGTGTTTACGTTTCTAGCATATGACTCTAATGATCACAATAATTCGGTCAGAGATTTATTTACCACACACTATCTGATAGGGTGTAATTACGACGTCCTAACACACCATGACACTATGGTGTTCCATGCGACGTAATTTGTGGAACTCTTCTCACAAGTCTTCCAATGATGTGCCAACATTATAACTCAAATCTTTATTTCCTCATCTGCATCGCGGGAATTTGATTTTCTTGTTAAGTTTATTTCCTACTTCATTCTGGACTTGTTTGATTGAATCAAAATTTCCAGGCCAACATTCCCCGAGTGGATATCCATATATCTATTCGAATGTTCATGAAGTCTATGAAATAAAGACTTCCACTACACGTTAAAGTACTTCATTGATTCACATACACCGAAATGCATGATTCTCAACAAGCTATACTCAAAACGTTCAGTGAAGTTCACGAAATAAAGGTCTACACTACCCGTCAATTACTTCATTGAACCACATACATCTCTATGTATGACTATCAATAAGTTATATGCCCGCTTTCCGAAAACGGTGTCACAGTTATTTTGCAAGTGTCAAAATATCAAATCTTAGGACTTGTAGGTCCATCCGGTATGGAGCTAATGCATTGACTATAACATTGACATGACTAAACGGTAGTGCCACACATATGTGGTGTCTTTATTAAGTTTGTATCCTTTGGCATTAATATTATGAATGTGGGAGCTTCTACCATCTAAATTCAAATCGGCCTATGATCATTACTTCATAAATATAGGACACCAAATTTGTCACTATCATGTATGAATAAGTGTCTCGCTAGAGGAGACACACTTGTAACGATCATACTAACAGGCGATCATAAAGAATTTATTCAAATGGTAGATCTAGAGGGAGAGTGTCTATGGCCATCACAACAACTTGAATGCCATTATCAACACGCAATGTCGCCTCATCCTTTCAAGCTACTCAAGCAGTAAACCTGGTTTTACAAAACATGACTAGTTCAAAACTTAGTCACTACTGCGAGTACTTGCTTAGCTAAAATATTCATAACATGTATATCATATATACACCATCATCATTGATGACTTCCGGTGATCTGTTTCATTTTCTTGATACTTCCACCGTAATCAAGAACCATGAAGGTGAACGATTCCCCTTGCATGACATAGTCTATGACAGAGGATTTGGACTTGGTAACGATGTCTGTCATCCAGTGATTGAGTTGAGCGAGGCGTCTCAGTGTTCATTAAGTATGAACATATGTCATTAAGTATGACTGCCACGTGCTCCCTCAATGTGTGTATTCTCTTCCATCTTGGTTGAGAAGACAATCAGTCAACGTACTGATAAACTTCATCAACCCAACGTTTGGTGTACCCCGAGTTTAGAGACCATATCATATGTTCACGATCTAAAAACTCGTACCCACCGTTGGTTCTCTATGGCAGAGATCATAGCATACACTGGACTATGATGATATCATCCGCACAAAATCTGATAATCCAAATTATCTTTTGTCAGCGGAATCTCTGGGTTATCTCCTAGCGGGTATTGTAACACAAAGAGCTAACGGTTTAAACAAGGAGTATCCTCAAGCTAAAGTATAAAACTATGAAGTTTGGACCCGACCTTTTAAGTTTCTCAAACGCAGGAATGCGCCTAATTTAAAAAGATGCTATCACAATGGTTAATATCTACAAAGGTTTGCAAAACATAATCTGTTCATTATATTCTGAGTTCTAGTATTTTAGAAAATAACTATCTGAACTCCCACTCAAACGAACATCCCTCCTGGTCGTTTAAGCGATTACACGACCCCCATCCATTGCACCACCCCTCATCATCAGAGCCGGCGGCACAACTTCAAGAGTAGACAAAAGTCCGCCACACTAATTTTGTGACTCGTGCTCGACCTTTCGGTCTCCCTGTTCCGAGGCCATATTTCTGAATATGCTAGGCTCGCCACCAAAAACCTCCACGCTGACGCTTGTGCAACATGGCTTACACCCACTGTATGCGAACGACGAGATGTCTGACACCCGATCATCACGGCCTGCCACATAACGTAGAACTTTCTTGGTGGTGCGTGTTGGAGGGAGAACACTAGTGGTATTTTGAAGGGATCATCTTATATAGCTACCGCCGTGTAACTAATATATACTATATATACAATAACACAATATAAGATGCACACAAAACATCAAATGTAATGCAATGTGATATAGTCCATTGCGCCATGGTCTTCTTGGCGCCCACAGTTTATAAACAATTTAATAAACCTACCTTGACCATATCACATAGCCCCTGCAAAATAAAGTTAGACGCTTCTACTTTATCTTTTGCATATTTTACGTGGCTCGGGGCTTTTGTAAATAGAACCGCTTCATACCTACGAACCTTATGACCACAACAACGATCCAATAATTGCATGTTTAAGCATCCCTTTCGGGCCCTCCATTGAAAATACAAAGCCAACTAAAGAGAGAGAAACATGCACCCGCCAGCCACAGATACGGTACAAGCCGTATGTCAGTAGTGGAACCAGTCTCGCGTAAGCGTACGCGTAAAGTCGGTCCGTGCCGCTTCATCAACTCGATGCCGCTGGAATCACAAGTGCACGCTAGAGGGTAGCAAATAACAGGAACGGTGCCTCCGTACAGAACACGGTTCTAACAGCGTACAGCTATATCTACGATAGATCGGCTCTGATACCACTGAAGGGGATCGTGTGCAGAAAACAAAAAATTTACTAGCAACGATATCTTTAAACTAGCCAAGATCTACACTATGTAGATATAGTAGTACGGCGGAGATCGGAATACATACCCTCGTAGACCGAATAGCGGGGATTACGCTCCCGCACAAGCGTTGACGACGAAGACGACGTAGCCGAGCTCTAGGTCGCGGAGAACTCGGCGCGACGAAGACGATGAAAATGACCTCAAGGTTGGGTGGAGGAAGTAGGCCTCCGAGTACCGCTAGCGCAGCACCTCGCAGGGCGTCACACACATACGATGGAGACGACGGCCTCCGAAGCTCCAGTACAGGACGAGCAGCGGAAGACTTGGACCGGAACACCAGCAGCGCGGCAGCGGGCTATGGTGGAAGAGATCCCCCTCCTCTACTCGGTGCGACTCTGACAAAGGGAATCACGAGATCGAGAGAGAATTAGGGAATTAATTGGTGAATTAAAAAGGCAGGGGTGCCCCTTCTTATATAGGCTCCCGGGGGGAGCCAACCTCCCTAGCCAGGCAATGTGGGACTATCCCACAGCCTTGGTGCGGCTAGGGAGGGTGCGCCGGCCCCCTAGTGGCCCCCTTGGCCCACTTGGGTCGGCCCCCCAAGCCCCCCACCGAATTCCCCTAGGGAATTTCCCCCTCTTGGGCCTTCTTTCGACCAGAAGGCCCATTTAGGGAAATCAGCCTAAATAAATTCGAAAATAAATATATAAAATCATATTTGCATATTAATTACACTAATTAATATCAAACATAATATATATAATTTTTCCTAGCTCCGAAAACACTTTCGGCGCTGCCCGATCTCCATCAGACCCCTCCCGAGACATTCTCGGTGATCTCTTTCCTTTCCGGTTGTCTTGTCGAACCCCCTTAAGTGTGTTACCCTAGCGGTTCGATATAATAACAGGTACGATCAAGACTCCTCTATGATCGACGACTAACTCGTAGGCCTGGACCCCATGAATTAATCCATGTGATATAACGAATGACTTTCATCTATCAAACCTGGACGTATAGTCTTAAACCCTTTGTCATGGCGATACTTAGCGCGTCCGAGCATCATTCTCAGATATCTCCATACCTAGCATGATCTCGTTACCGACATCGCTATCTTCTACTCGTCTATGATATTATGTCAGCTGGTGACCTAGTCACATGTTTGCAAACTCATTTGACATAATCTCACCGAGTGGGCCCTAGAGTATCTATCCGGCCATGCGGACTGACAAATTCCGTTGGTGACCCCTCGTCTCAACTACCCCCTTCCGATACCCAAAAGTATCACCTATCATTGTCAAACTATGTAAGATATGACGTTTCGTGCGATCAAAGTATCTTCCAGGGATAACAATAAGAGTTGATCTCACGGTCTTAAGGCGTAATGACTATGTCCTATAAATATTGGGTAAGTCCATCACATAGTTACACCTAACGATATGACTTCCATTGCCGACCGGCGCCATGCCCTATGATCGGAAAACCTCGATCATCAATCGCGCAACGAAACTAGTCTTAGTAGAGGCTACTAGGGACCTGGTTGTTTATCTACCACACATGTATTAATGTTTTCGCTTAATACAGTTATAGCATGGAATAAAACATATAATGAACGATTGGGATATTGCCAATAAAGTGCCAATAGGGCATATTCCCTTCAGAAAGTCATTCCTTATATCACATCGATTAATTCATGGGGTCCAGGCCTACGAGTTAGTCGTTGATCATAGAGAGGTCTTGGTCATACCTGTTATTATATCGAACCGCTAGGGTAACACACTTAAGGGGTTTCGACAAGACAACCGGAAATGAAAGAGATCACCGGGAACGTCCCGAGAGGGGTCCGATGGAGATCGGGCAGCGCCGAAAGAGTTTTCGGACCTAGGAAAAATTATATATATTATGTTGGATATTAATTAGTGTAATTAATATGCAAATATGATTTTATATATTTATTTTCGAATTTATTTAGGCTGATTTCCCTAAATGGGCCTTCTGGTCGAAAGAAGGCCAAAGAGGGGGGAATCCCCTTGGGGATTCGGTGGGGGCCAGGAGGGGCCGACCCAAGTGGGCCAAGGGCCCACTAGGGGGCCGACGCACCCTCCCATGCCGCACCAGGCATGTGGGGGTTAGTCCCACATTGCCTGGTTAGCAAGTTGGCTCTTCCCTGGGAGCCTATATAAGAAGGGGCACCCCTGGCCTTTTAATTCACCAATTAATTCCCAATTTCTCTCTCAATCTCGTGATTCCCTTGTCGGAGTCGCGTCGAGCAGAGGAGGGGATCTCTTCCACCATAGCCCGCTGCTGCGCTGCTGGTGTTCCGGTCCAATTCTTCCGCTGCTCGTCCTGGACTGGAGCTTCGGAGGCCGTCGTCTCCACCGTACGTGCGTGACGCCCTGTGAGGTGCTGCGCTAGCGGTACTCGGAGGTCTGCTTCCTATACACGACCTTGAGGTCGGCTTCGTCGGTCTTCATCGACAACGTTTGTGCGGGAACGTAATCCCCGCTTTCGGTCTACAAGGGTACGTATTCCGATCTCCGTTTGTACTACTATATCTGCATAGAATAGATCTTGGCATGCTTTTAGGATATTGTTGGTAGGAATTTTTTTCTTTTCTGCACACGATCCCCTTCAGTGGTATCAGAGCCGATCTATCAGAGCCGATCTATCGTAGATATCAGAGCCAATCTGCACGGGGGCACCGTTCCTGTTATTTGCTACCCTCTAGCGTGCACTTGAAGGAGATATGCCCTAGAGGCAAATAAATAAGTAGTATTTATTGCGTTATCTCATAAGTTTATAATAGGTTTGTGTATTATGCTATAACTGTATTAATTGGAATTGTTAATACACGTGTGATACATAGACAACCAGGTCCCTAGCAAGCCTCTATATGAGCTAGTCCATTGGGCAACAGTTGATCGAGATTCCCGATCAAGGACAATGACGTCGGTTGACAATGGGGTCATCTTGTTAATTGAATAAGGTGGTGGACATACGCAAAGTATTGCAATAAGATCGTATTACGATGTTTGTCATTTGCAATAGATAAGAGTATGATAGCTTATTCCGTAGACCGTGAGACCGTACTTATTGTTGCTTCGTAAGAGTGCTTTGAGAGCATCAAACGTTGTGTCTTATATAGCATGACAATAACGGTGTCCATCTTGGGTATTCCGAAAGAGCATCGAGACGTAAGGATCAAGAGCGGGATTTGTTCATTCTTGTAATGGAAAGATACTCTGGGCCCACTCGGTGATATTGCATCTATATAGCTGCAGCTTATGACTAGGTCATGGAGATGTAATATCGCAGACGAGTTAATAACCTTCGTCGGTAACGAGATACAGCAAAGGCATCGGTGTGTCTACGATCATATCTCGGACAAGGTAGTATCGCAGAGACAAAGGGAATGAATATCATACTTATGGTTCAACGACGATATTCGTGGAATGCACAGGGGTCGTCATATATTTCCAGGTATCTCAGACGATCATTGGTGAGCAGAGTGTCTCGACCATGTCTGGAGTGTTCCCGAACCGTAGCGTAACAAACTTAAGGTCTTAGCGACGCTAGGAGATAGGTTCTGGAATTTTATAGGTTTTTGTTGGAGAGAGAGAAATGATCCGGAAAGAGTTCCGGTGGTCCGGAAGGAGTTCCGGAGAGGTCTGGAATGGTTCCAGGAATGTCCGAAAGTTGTTCGGGTGGTCCGAAAGAGTTTTCGGAGTCACGGGATATTGAATTATATATAAATATATTAATTATGAATTAATGGGATTTTTATATTAATTTAATATTAATTAAATAAAGGAAAAAGGGGGCTCCCACCTATATGGGCCCTAAGAGGGCCCAAGAGGGGGAGCCGCACCTCAAAGGGGGGTGGGCCCCATTGGCTGGTTCGGCCAGCCCATGTGGGGGCCGAACCCCCCCTCCCATGTCCTTTGTTTAGTCCCACATGGGGGAGCCAAGGGGTTTGCACACCCCCTTCCCCCTTTATATAGCAAGGCATATTAATTGATTTAATTCACAGGAAATTCAATTAATTCACAATTTCTCTCTCGATCTCGTGGTTCCCAAGTTGGAGCCGCGCCGAGCTGAGGAAGGGGGTCTCTCTCCACCTAAGCCATACCGCAGAGCGCCGTTGCTCTGCGGGATTCCAGATAAGATCTACTCCTGCGATTTCAGCTGGATCTGAATGACCGGGAGTTGTCGCTAGGCTCCGTATGTTTGCGAGTGCTCGGAGGCTACTCTATTGAGGAGCTTGGGCGACGTCGTCTCGCCCCTGCAGCCGCCGCGCCTCCCCCCCCCTCTGCTGCCGGCGCACCAGCCCCGGTGCTGGCGCTCTGCCTTCTTCCGCCCGACGCCCGTCGACGCAGATCATCGTCGACACCCCGGCGTCATCGACTCCGACATCGCGGCAAGTTCTCCGCGACCTCGAGGTCGGCTACGTACGACTTCATCGTCAATGCTTGTGCGGGAGCGTAATCCCCGCTATCGGTCTACATGGAGGTAATGTAACCCGTTCCGCCACCGTTTATCGCATGTACTAGATAGATAGATCCTGTCTAGTTAGGGTTTCGCTCGCTAGAAAATTATTGTTTTCTGCACCGTAACCCCTTCAGCACTTGTGTCTTTCAGCGGCATTGAGTTGATGAAGCGGCCCGGACCGACTTTACGCGTACGCTTACGCGAGACTGGTTCCACTACTGACATATGGCTTGTACCGTATATGTGGCTGGCGGGTGTCAGTTTCTATCTCTTTAGTTGGTCTTCGCATTTTCAATGGAGGGCCCGAAAGGGATGCTTAAATATGCAATTATTGGATCGTTGTTGTGGTCATAAGGTTCGTAGGTATGAAGCGGTTCTATTTACGAAAGCCCCAAGCCACGTAAAATATGCAAAAGATAAAGTATAAACGTCTAACTTTATTTTGCAGGGGCTATGTGATATGGTCAAGGTGGGTTTATTAAATTGTTTATAAACTGCGGGCGCCAAGAAAACCATGGCGCAATGGACTATATCACATTGCATTATATTTGATGTTTTGTGTGCATCTTATATTGTGTGATTGTATATATAGTATATATTAGTTACACGGCGGTAGCTATATAAGATGATCCCTTCAAAATACCACTAGTGTTCTCCATCCAACGCGCACCACCAAGAAAGTTCTACGTTATGAGGCAGGCCGTGATGATCGGGTGTCAGACATCTCGTCGTTCGCATACAGTGGGTGTAACCCATGTTGCACAAGCGTCAGCGTGGAGGTCTTTGGTGGCGAGTCTAGCATATTCAGAAATATGGCCTCGGAACAGGAAGACCGAAAGGTCGAGCACGAGTCACAAAATTGGTGTGGCGGACTTTTGTCTACTCTTGAAGTTGTGCCGCCGGCTCTGATTATGAGGGGTGGTACAATGGATGGGGGTCGTGTAATCGCTTAAACGACCAGGAGCGATGTTCGTTTGAGTGGGAGTTATGTTAGTTATTTTCTAAAATACTATAACTCAAAATTATTATGAACAAAGTCTTATGTTGTTGCAAATTCCATTGTAGATGTCTCACCCCTCCTTTAACCTAAACCTGTTCATTGAGAAAGAGAAGCTTAACACCGATGGGTCTAACTTCGTGTCCTGGTTCCGCGACCTGAAGTCCATCCTTGAAACCCACAAGGTGGCCTACATCCTTGATGCCCCCTTAGGTGATCTTCCAAACACCGCCCCGGAATCGAAAGGATTGTCCATGAGGTAAAGGCGGAGATTTCTTCTTATGTCCGGAGTGGCATGCTCTTTGCCATGGAGGCTGACCTGCAAAACCGCTTCATGAACAAGGGTGCTTATGATATAATCACTGAACTCATGATTGTTTTTGCACGACAAGTCAAGGCTGAGAGGTACGAAGCATCTGTGCTTTTCTTCTCAGCCCAGATGGAAGAGCACGGCAATATTAGTGAGCACTTGGCCAAGTTGTTTGGCTGCGCTCAGCTTCTGATTGATCTGGGAAGTGTGATCCCAGAAGAGGTGGTTATTGATAGGGCACGGATTTCTCTGCCCCCTAGCTATAAGAACGCCATCGTGCACTACGACATGAAAGGGACGTCAAAACCCCTGTCGGAAATCCTGAAGATGCTCGAAGTGGCCGAATTAGGAATCAAGCTGAAGAAGATGGTGGTGACCATCGGATCACCTGAGCGCAACTGCCCCAAGTACCTGGAGGATAGGAAGTATGGCAAGACGGTCAACAAAGATCAAGGTATATTTGATATACATGTTATAGATGTGTACCTTACATCCGCCCGGAGCAACACGTGGGTATTTGATACTGGTTCTGTTGCTCATATATGTAACTCTCAGGAGGAGTTACGGAATAGACGGCGGCTGGCGAAGGATGAGATGACGATGCGCGTCGGCAACGGATCGAGAGTCGACGTGGTGGCTGTCGGCACGCTCCCTCTGCATCTACCATCGGGATTAGTTTTGGTTTTAAATAAGTGTTATTTTGTGCCATCCTTGAGTGTAAACATTATAAGTGGGTCTTGCCTGTTACAAGACGGTTATTCATTTAAATCAGTGTCAAGCAATTGTGCTATTTATATGAATGATATCTTTTATGTTGATGCTCCCGAGAATAACGGTTTATTCTTGTTGAATCTCGATCGTAGTACTCACATCCATAACATAGAAGCCAAACGGATTAAGTGTAGTGATGATACCGCCATGTATATGTGGCATTGCCGTCTTGGTCATATTGGTGTAAAGCGCATGAAGCAACTCCACTCCGATGGACTTTTGGACTCGTTGGATTTCGGATCCCTCGATACATACGAACCATGCCTTATGGGCAAAATGACCAAGACACCGTTCAAAGGTTTCGTTGAACGGGCGTCAGATTTATTGGGGATCATACATACAAATGTGTGTGGACCGATGAGCGTTTCGACACGCAATGGTTATCGTTACTTCGTCACCTTCACTGATGACTTGAGTAGATACGGTTATATCTATTTGATGAAACACAAGTCTGAAACTTTTCAAAAGTTCAAAGAATTCCAAAGTGAAGTTGAGAATCAGCTTAATACGAAAATCAAGTACCTCCGATCCGATCGCGGTGGGGAGTACTTGAGTTTTGAGTTTGGCACACATCTGAAGATTTGTGGCATAGTACTGAAGGAGATATGCCCTAGAGGCAATTAATAAAGTGTATTCTTTATCATATCTCGTTTGTTCATAATGTGTTTTTGTGTCATGCTAGAACCGTATTAAGCGGAAACATTAATGCGGGTGTGATACGTAAACAACCAGGTGCCTAGTAGCCTCTACTAAGACTAGTTTCGTTGCGCGATTGATGATCGAGGTTTCCCGGTCATGGGGCATGGCGCCGGTCGGCAATGAGAGTCATATCGCTAGAGAGCGATGTGATGGACATACCCAGATTTGGAGAACATAGTCATTACACCTTTGACCGTGAGATCAACTCTTATTGATATTCCCCGAAGATACTTTGATTGCACCAAACGTCGTATATTATTTAGTATGACAATAACGGTGATAATTTTGGGTATTGGAAAGGAGTATTGAGACGAGGGGTCAAGAGCGGGATTTGCCAGTCCGCGTAGCAGGATAGATACTCTCGGGCCCACTCGGTGAGATCTTGTCTAATGAGCTTGCAAGCATGTGACTAGGTCACGGAGACATGAGATCATGAACGAGTAGAAGATAGCGTCGTCGGTAACGAGGTCGGGATTAGGTATGGGGATATCTATGGAACGACACTCGGACGTGCTAAGTATCGCTATGGCAAAAGGTCTAAGACTTCACGTTCAGGTTTGATAGATGAAAGTCATTCGTTATATCTCAGGGATTAATTCAGGGGGTCCAGGCCTACGAGTTAGTCGTTGATCATTGAGGAGTCTTGATCATACCTGATATTATATCGAACCGCTAGGGTAACACACTTAAGGGGTTTCGACAAGACAACCGGAAAGGAAGGAGATCACCGGGAACGTCCCTGGAGAGGTCCGATGGAGATCAGGCAGCACCGAAAGAGTTTTCGGAGCTAGGAAATATTATATATATTATGTTTGATATTAATTAGTGTTATTAATATGCAAATATGATTTTATATATTTATTTTCGAATTTATTAAGGCAGATTTCCCTAAATGGGCCTTCCGGACGAAAGAAGGCCCAAGAGGGGAAAATTCCCTAGGGGAATTCGGTGGGGGCCAGGAGGGCCGGCCTAGGTGGGCCACAAGGGGCCCACCAGGGGGCCGGCGCACCTCCCAAGCCGAACCAGGCTGTGGGGGGTTAGTCCCACATTGCCTGGCTGGCAAGGTTGGCTCCCCTTGGGAGCCTATATAAGAAGGGGCACCCCCAGCCTTTTAATTCACCAATTAATTCCTGATTTCTCTCTCGATCTCGTGGTTCCCAAGTTGGAGCCGCGCCGAGCAAGAGGAGTCGGGGATCTCCTCCACCATAGCCCGCTGCCGCGCTGCTGGTGTTCCGGTCCAAGTCTTCCGCTGCTCGTCCTGGACTGGAGCTTCGGAGGCGTCGTCTCCACCGTACGTGTGCGACTCCCTGCGAGGTGCTGCGCTAGCGGTACTCGGAGGCCTGCTTCCTCTACACGACCTTGAGGTCGGCTACGTCGGTCTTCATCGACAACGTTTGTGCGGGAACGTAATCCCCGCTTTCGGTCTACAAGGGTATGTATTCCGATCTCCGTTCGTACTACTATATCTGCATAGAATAGATCTTGGCTAGTTTAAGGATATCGTTGCTAGGAAAATTATTGTTTTCTGCCCACGATCCCCTTCAGTGGTATCAGAGCCGATCTATCGTAAGATATAGTTGTACGCTGTTAGAACCCGTGCTCTGCACGGGGGCACCGTTCCTGTTATTTGCTACCCTCTAGCGTGCACTTGTGTATTCCAGCGGCATTGAGTTGATGAAGCGGCCCGGACCGACTTTACGCGTACGCTTACGCGAGACTGGTTCCACTACTGACATACGGCTTGTACCGTATCTGTGGCTGGCGGGTGACAGTTTCTCTCTCTTTAGTTGGTCTTCGCATTTTCAATGGAGGGCCCGAAAGGGATGCTTAAACATGCAATTATTGGATCGTTGTTGTGGTCATAAGATTCGTAGGTATGAAGCGGTTGTATTTACGTAAGCCCCAAGCCACGTAAAATATGCAAAAGATAAAGTAGAAGCGTCTAACTTTATTTTGCAGGGGCTATGTGATATGGTCAAGGTAGGTTTATTAAATTGTTTATAAACTGCGGGCGCCAAGAAGACAATGGCGCGATGGACTATATCACATTGCATTACATTTGATGTTTTGTGTGCATCTTATTTTGTGTGTGATTGTGTGTTACACGGCGGTAGTTGAATAAGATGATCCCTTCAAAATACCACTAGTGTTCTCCCTCCAACGCGCACCACCAATAAAGTTCTACGTTATGAGGCAGGCCGTGATGATCGGGTGTCAGACATATCTTCGTTCGCATACGGTGGGTGTAAGCAATGTTGCACAAGCGTCAGCGTGGAGGTCTTTGGTGGCGAGCCTAGCATACTCAGAAGTATGGCCTCGGAACAGGAAGGCCGAAAGGCCGAGCACGAGTCGCAAAATTGGTGTGACGGACGATTTTGTCTACTCTTGAAGTTGTGCCGCCGGCTTTGATGATGAGGGGTGGTGCAATGGATGGGGGTCATGTAATCGCTTAAACGACCAGGAGGGATGTTCGTTTGAGTGGGAGTTATGTCAGTTATTTCTCTAAAATAATATAACTCAAAATTATTATGAACAAAGTCTTATGTTGTTGCAAATTCCATTGTAGATGTCTCACCCCTCCTTTAACCTGAACCTGTTCATTGAGAAAGAGAAGCTTAAGACCGATGGGTCTAACTTCGTGTCCTGGTTCCGCGATCTGAAGTCCATCCTTGAAACCCACAAGGTGGCCTACATCCTTGATTCCCCCTTAGGTGATCTTCCCAGCTCTGCCCCGGAAATCGAAAGGATTGTCCATGGGGTGAAAGCGGAGATTTCTTCTTATGTCCAGAGTGGCATGCTCTTTTCCATGGAGGTTGACCTGCAAAACCGCTTCATGAACAAGGGTGCTTATGAAATAATCACTGAACTCATGGTTGTTTTTGCACGACAAGTCAAGGCTGAGACGTACGAGGCAAATGTGCTTCTCTTCTCAGCCCAGATGGAAGAGCACGGCAATATCAGTGAGCACTTGGTCAAGTTGTTTGGCTGCGCTCGACTTCTGAGTGATCTGGGAAGTGTGATCCCAGAGGAGTTGGTGATTGATAGGGCGCTGATTTCTCTGCCCCCGAGCTACAAGAACGCCATAGTGGACTACGGCATGAAAGGGACGTCAAAACCCCTGTCGGAAATCCTGAAGATGCTCGAAGTGGCCGAATTAGAAATCAAGCTGAAGAAGATGGAGGTTACCATCGGATCACCTGAGCGCAACTGCCCCAAGTATCTGGATGATAGGAAGTCTGGCAAGACGGTCGACAAAGAGAAAGGTATATTTGATATACATGTTATAGATGTGTACCTTACATCCGCCCGGAGCAATACGTGGGTATTTGATACTGGTTCTGTTGCTCATATATGTAACTCTCAGGAGGAGTTACGGAATAGAAGGCGGCTGGCGAAGGATGAGGTGACGATGCGCGTCGGCAACGGATCGAGAGTCGACGTGGTGGCTGTCGGCACGCTCCCTCTGCATCTACCATCGGGATTAGTTTTGGTTTTAAATAAATGTTATTTTGTGCCATCCTTGAGTGTAAACATTATAAGTGGGTCTTGCCTGTTACAAGACGGTTATTCATTTAAATCAGTGTCAAGCAATTGTGCTATTTATATGAATGATATCTTTTATGTTGATGCTCCCGAGAGTAATGGTTTATTCTTGTTGAATCTCGATCGTAGTACTCACATCCATAACATAGAGGCCAAACGAATTAAGCGTAGTGACGATACCGCCATGTTTTTGTGGCATTGCCGTCTTGGTCATATTGGTATAAAGCGCATGAAGCGACTCCACTCCGATGGACTCTTGGACTCGTTGGATTTCGGATCCCTCGATACATGTGAACCATGCCTCATGGGCAAAATGACCAGGACACCGTTCAAAGGTTTCGTTGAACGGGCGTCGGATTTGTTGGGGATCATACACACAGACGTATGTGGACCAATGAGCGTTTCGACACGCAATGGTTATCGTTACTTCGTCACCTTCACTGATGACTTGAGTAGATACGTTTATATCTATTTGATGAAACACAAGTCTGAAACGTTTGAAAAGTTCAAAGAATTCCAGAGTGAAGTTGAGAATCAGCTTAATAGGAAAATCAAGCATCTCCGGTCCGATCGCGGTGGAGAGTACTTGAGCTTTGAGTTTGGCACACATCTGAAGAGTTGTGGCATAGTGCCTCAACTTACGCCCGCCGGAACGCCGCAGCGAAACGGTGTGTCCGAGCGACGTAATCGTACTCTACTGGATAGTGTCCGATCTATGATGTCTCTTACCGATCTGCCAGTGTCCTTCTGGGGTTATGCGTTAGAAACAGCCGCATTCATTTTAAATAGGGCTCCGTCCAAGTCCGTTGAAACGACGCCGTATGAATTATGGTATGGCCATAAGCCTAAGTTATCGTTTCTGAAGGTTTGGGGTTGTGAGGCGTACGTTAAGAAACTACAGCCCGACAAACTCGAACCGAAGTCGGAGAAAGTCGTCTTTGTAGGATATCCGCGGGAAACCGTTGGGTACACCTTCTACAACCAAGCTGAGGGCAAAAATTTTGTCGCGAAGACCGGTGCCTTTCTAGAGAAGGAGTTTCTCGCGAAAGGAGTAAGTGGGAGGAAGGTAGACCTCGATGATATCGTTGATCCTGAACTCGAGATTCCGAGTGGCGCAACGGAAGCAATTCCGGAAACGTCCTCCGTGGAAGGAGTGGGAGGAACTGTCGAGGAAGATGTTCTACCTCGTAGGTCTGGTAGATCTCGGATCCCACCAGAATGGTATGGCAATATGGTTTGCACCGTCATGCTAGTCGAGCAAGACGAACCTACGAACTACAAGGAGGCGATGGAGAGTCTAGAGTCCGAGAAATGGCTTGAAGCCATGAAATCCGAAATAGGATCCATGTATGATAACCAAGTGTGGACCTTGGTGCATATTCCCGAAGGGCGCAAGGCCGTCGAGAATAAGTGGATCTTTAAGAAGAAGACTGATGCTGATGGTAATGTGACCGTCTATAAAGCTCGGCTTGTCGCAAAGGGTTTCCGACAAGTTCATGGAATTGACTACGATGAAACTTTTTCACCGGTAGCGATGCTTAAGTCTATTCGGATTTTGTTAGCGGTAGCTGCCTACTATGATTATGAAATTTGGCAGATGGACGTCAAAACGGCCTTCCTGAATGGAAACATTGAGGAAGAGTTGTACATGGTACAGCCGGAAGGTTTTGTCGATCCAGGAAGTGCTAACAAGGTGTGCAAGCTTCAGCGATCCATCTATGGATTGAAGCAGGCATCTCGGAGCTGGAATCTTCGCTTTGATGAGGTAAACAAAGGTTTTGGATTTATCCAAAATGTGGAAGAGACCTGTATTTATAAGAAAATGAGTGGGAGCTCGGTTGTGTTCTTAGCACTGTATGTTGACGACATATTGCTAATAGGGAATGATGTGGAACTTCTGAATAGCGTAAAGGAATATTTAAACAGTAAGTTTTCCATGAAGGACTTAGGAGAAGCTGCGTATGTTTTAGGCATAAAGATCTACCGTGATAGATCAAGGCGCCTATTAGCACTAAGTCAGAGTACTTATCTTGATAAAATATTGAAGCGTTTTCATATGGAGAAGGCAAAGAAGGGTTCTCTGCCGGTTATCAAGAATAAGGTATTGCGTAAGGCGCAGTGTCCGGTAACGGAACTGGGTAAGGCCGAAATGACGAAACATCCTTATGCTTCAGCCATAGGATCGATCATGTATGCAATGTTGAGTACTAGACCAGATGTGGCATTAGCTCTAAGTTTGACAAGCCGGTTCCAGAGTAATCCTGGAATGCCGCATTGGATAGCTGTTAAGAGCATTCTTAAGTATCTCAATAAGACAAAGGAAATGTTCCTTGTGTATGATGGCTGCGATGAGGAACTTGGCGTAACGGGTTACGTAGATGCAAGTTTCTGCTCAGACCCCGATGACTGTAAGTCACAGACAGGTTACGTGTTCAAGGTGAATGGAGGCGCCGTGTGCTGGAGAAGTGGGAAGCAACCCATAGTCGCACAATCTACAATGGAGTCGGAGTACACTGCTGCCTGCGAGGCCGCGAATGAAGCTGTGTGGCTGAGGAAGTTCGTCATCGAACTTGGAGTGTTTCCGAGCGTGCAAGACCCCGTGGTCCTCTTCTGCGACAATACGGGTGCCATTGCGAACGCCAAGGAGCCAAGGACTCACTCCACCGCCAAACACATTCTCCGACGCTTCCACGTGATACGTCAGTACGTACAAGAAGGCGATGTGAAGATTTGCAAAGTGCATACGGATCTGAATGTGGCAGATCCGCTGACGAAGCCTCTCCCGCTTGATAAGCATGAACAACACCAGTTAGCTATGGGTGTTAGGCTTTTACCAAGTTGTAATCTAGATTAAATTGACTCTACTGCAAGTGGGAGACTGAAGGAGATATGCCCTAGAGGCAATTAATAAAGTGTATTCTTTATCATATCTCGTTTGTTCATAATGTGTTTTTGTGTCATGCTAGAACCGTATTAAGCGGAAACATTAATGCGGGTGTGATACGTAAACAACCAGGTCCCTAGTAGCCTCTACTAAGACTAGTTTTGTTGCGCGATTGATGATCGAGGTTTCCCGGTCATGGGGCATGGCGCCGGTCGGCAATGAGAGTCATATCGCTAGAGAGCGATGTGATGGACATACCCAGATTTGGAGAACATAGTCATTACACCTTTGACCGTGAGATCAACTCTTATTGATATTCCCCGAAGATACTTTGATTGCACCAAACGTCGTATCTTATTTAGTATGACAATAACGGTGATAATTTTGGGTATTGGAAAGGAGTATTGAGACGAGGGGTCAAGAGCGGGATTTGCCAGTCCGCGTAGCAGGATAGATACTCTCGGGCCCACTCGGTGAGATCTTGTCTAATGAGCTTGCAAGCATGTGACTAGGTCACGGAGACATGAGATCATGAACGAGTAGAAGATAGCGTCGTCGGTAACGAGGTCGGGATTAGGTATGGGGATATCTATGGAACGACACTCGGACGTGCTAAGTATCGCTATGGCAAAAGGTATAAGACTTCACGTTCAGGTTTGATAGATGAAAGTCATTCGTTATATCTCAGGGATTAATTCAGGGGGTCCAGGCCTACGAGTTAGTCGTTGATCATTGAGGAGTCTTGATCATACCTGATATTATATCGAACCGCTAGGGTAACACACTTAAGGGGTTTCGACAAGACAACCGGAAAGGAAGGAGATCACCGGGAACGTCCCTGGAGAGGTCCGATGGAGATCGGGCAGCACCGAAAGAGTTTTCGGAGCTAGGAAATATTATATATATTATGTTTGATATTAATTAGTGTTATTAATATGCAAATATGATTTTATATATTTATTTTCGAATTTATTAAGGCAGATTTCCCTAAATGGGCCTTCCGGACGAAAGAAGGCCCAAGAGGGGAAAATTCCCTAGGGGAATTCGGTGGGGGCCAGGAGGGCCGGCCTAGGTGGGCCACAAGGGGCCCACCAGGGGGCCGGCGCACCTCCCAAGCCGAACCAGGCTGTGGGGGGTTAGTCCCACATTGCCTGGCTGGCAAGGTTGGCTCCCCTTGGGAGCCTATATAAGAAGGGGCACCCCCAGCCTTTTAATTCACCAATTAATTCCTGATTTCTCTCTCGATCTCGTGGTTCCCAAGTTGGAGCCGCGCCGAGCAAGAGGAGTCGGGGATCTCCTCCACCATAGCCCGCTGCCGCGCTGCTGGTGTTCCGGTCCAAGTCTTCCGCTGCTCGTCCTGGACTGGAGCTTCGGAGGCGTCGTCTCCACCGTACGTGTGCGACTCCCTGCGAGGTGCTGCGCTAGAGGTACTCGGAGGCCTGCTTCCTCTACACGACCTTGAGGTCGGCTACGTCGGTCTTCATCGACAACGTTTGTGCGGGAACGTAATCCCCGCTTTCGGTCTACAAGGGTATGTATTCCGATCTCCGTTCGTACTACTATATCTGCATAGAATAGATCTTGGCTAGTTTAAGGATATCGTTGCTAGGAAAATTATTGTTTTCTGCCCACGATCCCCTTCAAGTACCCCAACTTACGCCAGCCGGAACACCGCAGCGTAACGGCGTGTCCGAGCGACGTAATCGTACTCTACTGGATAGTGTTCGATCGATGATGTCTCTTACCGATTTGCCAGTGTCCTTCTGGGGTTATGCGTTAGAAACAGCCGCATTCATTTTAAATAGGGCTCCGTCTAAATCCGTTGAAACGACACCGTATGAATTATGGTATGGCCAAAAGCCTAAGTTATCGTTTCTGAAGGTTTGGAGTTGTTTGGCGTACGTTAAGAAACTACACCCCGACAAACTCGAACCAAAGTCGAAGAAAGTCGTCTTTGTATGATATCCGCGGGAAACCGTTGGGTAGACCTTCTACAACCAAGCTGAGGGCAAAACTTTTGTCGCGAAGACCGGTACCTTTCTAGAGAAGGAGTTTCTCGCGAAAAGAGTAAGTGGGAGGAAGGTAGACCTCGATGAGATCTTTGATCCTGAACTCGAGATTTCGAGTGGCGCAACGGAAGCAATTCCGGAAACGTCCTCCGTGGAAGGAGTGGGAGAAACTGTCGAGGAAGGTATTCTACCCCGTAGGTCTGGTAGATCTCGGATCGCACCAGAATGGTATGGCAACATGGTTTGCACAGTCATGTTAGTTGAACAAGACGAACCTACGAACTACAAGGAGGCAATGGCGATTCTAGAGTCCCAGAAATGGCTTGAAGCCATGAAATCCGAAATAGGATCCATGTATGATAACAAAGTGTAGACTTTGATGGATATTCCCGAAGGGCGCAAGGCCGTCGAGAATAAATGGATCTTTAAGAAGAAGACTGATGCTGATGGTAATGTGACCGTCTATAAAGCTCGACTTGTCGCAAAGAGTTTCCGACAAGTTCATGGGATTGACTACGATGAAACTTTTTCACCGGTAGCGATGCTTTAATCTATTCGGATTTTGTTAGCCGTAGCTGCCTATTATGATTATGAAATCTGGCAGATGGACGTCAAAACAGCCTTCCTAAATGGAAACATTGAGGAAGAGTTGTACATGGTACAACCGGAAGGTTTTGTCGATCCAGGGAATGCTAACAAGGTGTGCAAGCTTCAGCGATCCATCTATGGATTGAAGCAGGCATCTCGGAGCTGGAATCTTCGCTTTGATGAGGTAATCAAAGGTTTTGGATTTATCCAAAATTTGGAAGAGACCTGCATTTATAAGAAAATGAGTGGGAGCTCGGTTGTGTTCTTAGCACTGTATGTAGACGACATATTGCTGATTGGGAATGATGTGGAACTTCTGAATAGCGTGAAGGAATATTTAAACAGTAAATTTTCCATGAAAGACTTAGGAGAAGCTGCGTATGTCTTAGGCATAAAAATCTATCGTGATAGATCAAGACTCCTATTAGCACTGAGTCAGAGTACTTATCTTGATAAAATACTGAAGCGTTTTGGTATGGAGAAGGCAAAGAAGGGTTCTCTGCCGGTTATCAAGAATAAGATATTACGGAAGGCACAGTGTCCGGTAACGGAACTGGATAAGGCCGATATGACTAAACATCCTTATGCTTCAGCCATAGGATCGATCATGTATGCAATGTTGAGTACTAGACCGGATGTGGCATTAGCTCTAAGTTTGAAAAGCCGGTTCCAGAGTAATCCTGGAATGCCGCATTGGATAGATGTTAAGAGCATTCTTAAGTATCTCAATAAGACAAAGGAAATGTTCCTTGTGTATGGGGGCTGCGATGAAGAACTTGGCGTAAATGGTTACATGGATGCAAGTTTATGCTCAGACCTCGATGACTCTAAGTCACAGACAGGTTATGTGTTCAAGGTGAATGGAGGCGCCGTGTGCTGGAGAAGTTGGAAGCAACCCATTGTCGCACAATCTACAATGGAGTCGGAGTACATTGCTGCTTGCGAAGCCGCGAATGAAGCTGTGTGGCTGAGGAAGTTCGTCATCGAACTTGGAGTGTTCCCGAGCGCGCAAGACCCCGTGATCCTCTTCTGCGACAATACGGGTGCCATTGCTAACGCCAAGGAGCCAAGGTCTCACTCCACCGCCAAACACATTCTCCGACGCTTCCATGTGATACGTCGGTACGTACAAGGAGGCGATGTGAAGATTTGCAAAGTGCATACGGATCTGAATGTGGCAGATCCGCTGACGAAGCCTCTCCCGCTTGATAAGCATGAAAAACACCAGTTAGCTATGGGTGTTAAGCTTTTACCAAGTTGTAATCTAGATTAATTTATACTCTAGTGCAAGTGGGAGACTGAAGGAGATATGCCCTAGAGGCAATTAATAAAGTGTATTCTTTATCATATCACGTTTGTTCATAATACGTTTTTTGTGTCATGCTAGAACCGTATTAAGCGGAAACATTAATACGGGTGTGATACGTAAACAACCAGGTCCCTAGTAGCCTCTACTAAGACTAGTTTTATTGCGCGATTGATGATCGAGGTTTCCCGGTCATGGGGCATGGCGCCGGTCGGCAATGGGAGTCATATCGTTGGAAAAGAACGATGTGATGGACATACCCAGATTTGGAGGACGTAGTCGTTACACCTTTGACCGTGAGATCAACTCTTATTGTTATTCCTGGAAGATACTTTGATCGCACCAAACGTCGTATCTTATATAGTATGACAATAACGGTGATACTTTTGGGTATCAGAAAGGAGTAGTTGAGACGAGGGGTCAAGAGCGGGATTTGCCAATCCGCGTAGCAGGATAGATACTCTCGGACCCACTCGGTGAGATCATGTCTAATGAGCTTGCAAGCATGTGACTAGGTCACGGAGACATGAGATCATGGACGAGTAGAAGATAGCGTTGTCGGTAACGAGGTCGAGATTAGGTATGGAGATATCTATGGAACGACGCTCGGACATGCTAAGTATCGCTATGGCAAAAGGTTTAAGACTTTGCGTTCAGGTTTGATAGATGAAAGTCATTCTTATATCACATGGATTAATTCATGGGGTCCAGGCCTCCGAGTTAGTCGTTGATCATAGAGGAGTCTTGGTCATACCTGTTATTATATCAAACCGCTAGGGTAACACACTTAAGGGGTTTCGACAAGACAACCGGAAAAGGAAAGAGATCACCGAGAACGTCCCGGGAGGGGTCTGATGGAGATCGGGCAGCGCCGAAAGAGTTTTCGGAGCTAGGAAAAATTATATTTATTATGTTTGATATTAATTAGTGTAATTAATATGCAAATATGATTTTATATATTTATTTTCGAATTTATTTAGGCTGATTTCCCTAAATGGGCCTTCTGGTCGAAAGAAGGCCCAAGAGGTGGGGAATCCCCTTGGGGATTCGGTGGGGGCCAGGAGGGGCCGACCCAAGTGGGCCAAGGGCCCACTAGGGGGCCGGCGCACCCTCCCATGCCGCACCAGGCATGTGGGGGTTAGTCCCACATTGCCTGGTTAGCAAGTTGGCTCCCCCCTGGGAGCCTGTATAAGAAGGGGCACCCCTGACCTTTTAATTTACCAATTAATTCTCAATTTCTCTCTCGATCTCGTGATTCCCTTGTCGGAGTCGCGCCGAGCAGAGGAGGGGATCTCTTCCACCATAGCCCGCTGCCGCGCTGCTGGTGTTCCGGTCCAAGTCTTCGCTGCTCGTCCTGGATTGGAGCTTCGGAGGCCGTCGTCTCCATCGTACGTGTGTGACGCCCTGCGAGGTGCTGCGCTAGCGGTACTCGTAGGTCTGCTTCCTCTACACGACCTTGAGGTCGGCTTCGTCGGTCTTCATCGACAACGTTTGTGCGGGAACGTAATCCCGCTTTCGGTCTACAAGGGTATGTGTTCCGATCTCTGTTCGTACTACTATATCTGCATAGAATAGTTCTTGGCATGCTTTTTGGATATCGTTGGTAGGAAATTTTTTGTTTTCTGCACACGATCCCCTTCAATCGGTACGTACACAACGCAACCGAATTTTCGAAGATGGGAAATACTTGGGTAATTTCCACGTACTAACTGCAACGGGGAAGCCGTATGATATGCAGTTGGTCGAATTTGTATCAATTCAGCGGCATGTAACACCGCATGTCCCCAACAAGATGTTGGGAGATTACAATTTTGTAGGAGTGGTATTGCTATCAATTTAATCCTCTTGATAAGTGATTTCTGCAAGACCATTTTGTGTGTGTACATACGGTACAGAATGCTCCACAGTTATGCCCAAAGCTAGGCAGTAATCGTTGAATGCTCGTGAACTAAATTCAGCAGCATCATCCATTCTGATGGATTTTATCCTGTGCTCAGGATGATTTGCTCTCAGTTTTATGATTTGAGTGATCAGCTTTCCAAAGCATGGTTCCTTGTTGATATAAGACACACATTTGACCATCTTGTAGATGCATCAATGAGCACCATAAAATATCTGAATGGTCCCGATAACGGTTGAATTGGACCACATAAATCTCCTTGAATGCGTTCAAGAAAATTAAGTGGCTCACTTATGATCTTCGTGTATGAAGGTCTTGTTATTAATTTCCCCGTTGCACATGCTGTGCATATAAAATCCGAAGATTTGGGAAAATTACCAACATATATGTTGTGTCCAATTGAACCATCAATAATTTTTCTCATCATCCCCACACCAGGATGACCCATGCGATCATGCCATATCTTGAACTTATCAAGATTCTGAAAAATTATTCTATACGCCAAATGTGGCTCTGGCTTTATGTATGTGTAATACAATCCAGATGATAGAGCAGGAAGTCTCTCAAGGATTTCTTTTTTAGACCCCTTTTGTTGACTGATGAGTAGGCTTTCAACCGCATTCTCTTCATGAGTTTCAATGTGATAGCCATTCATCCGGATATACTTAATCCGGATACAATAACGCCTCCTGGATTTCAAGTTTTGTACCATTTGGGAGTGTAAATGTGGTCTGACCAGAGCCAACAATTACCGTGTCACCACCACCAATTGTCCACCAATTGTCATGACAATCCCTTTACTTTTCTTAAAAGTTTGAAAGTATTTGACTTCCCTTATTATTGTATTGGTGGAACCACCTTCCACCAAACAAATTTCCTCCTACATTGGAATGTTCTTTGAAGATATCTTTCGTCTTCTCTTTCCGTTCTTATCTCTTGCTTCGGTGATCGCCGGAGTTCTTTTCGGCTCTGTTTGCTCTCTCGGTAGAAGCAAGGTGATGATAACGTGTTGCGAGTAATCAATGAATGAATCCAACAACTGATTTATTCCATCGATGATCAGGGTATATATATAAGGGAACCGTCGCCTCTGCAGAGTCGCGTCCGGTACGAGGGGTGTGAGGGAGAGTCGCGATGGTTGCTGGAATCCTAACAAATTTTACGGGTTTTCGCCCACAGCGAGATGGGGAAGGAGCTGCAGGCCGCCAGCTTGAGAGAGGGGTGGCGGCGGACATCGCCCAGAGTGACGGACGAGAACGCCGGCCCGGGCAGCACCAGGGAGAAGCAGACCATCGGGCTCGTGCAGCGGAGAGCCGCCCGGGGTGCAGGCAGCAGGAGGCCTGGGTAGGAGTGGCCACCGTGCTGGGAACGGCTAGCCCATCATCGCCTGCTCCTGTATACGGCCTCCTTGCCGGCGGCAAGCTGACACACGACGGGGAACGGGACTGGACGCCGGCGGGGCAGCCAAACTAGCGACAGGTTACCAGTAACGACGTAGTCACGTAGAGTAGTTCGTATTGACATGGTATTGCCTTATTTTTTGTGTGCAAACTTTAAGAGCGTTGAATGATAAAAATGGTTCCCCGCAAAAAAAAAATGATAAAAATGGGAAGGCACACGCGGCGCACCGATGGGCAGGCCACGTCCGTCCCGCACCGCAGCCGAATCCAACAATATCCGGTCTCCTCCTAGGTGTGCTCCGTGGACTGTGGTCTACGCGAGGGCAGGCCTTTCCGCAGTTCGGCGGAGGCTCCCGACGAAGAAACCATCCGACCAATAGGCGACGATCTCCCGGCCCCATTCCATCTCCACGACCCCAAAGGCCCAAAGCTGCCGCCTCCTCGTCGCCGCCGCCGGTCCGTCGGCTCACAGGACTCCAATCCATACGCAACTTCATCTAGGTAAACGAAACCAATGGCCTCTCTCCGGTTAGTTTCTATACGACAGGTTTACCGCTTATTCCGTCGGTGGGTTCCGTTAATGGGGGAGCTAGGTTTACCCCGCCGCCGTGCCCTGGTTGGAGGCTCAAATACGGGGCCGCGCTGTTCTGACCAAGGAATGTATTTTGATTCGTGTTGGAGGGTTTTGTAAGATTTTGGAGGCTTCGGTTGCCTGCAAACCGTTCCCGCGCCCTGCTTGCTACTTCGACGTTGAAGCAAGCTCTTTTTAGTTTTTGCACGGGGGAGGGGGATAGAGGATAGTGAATGCGGTCATACCCTACAATTTTCTCATGTTAGGAATAGGGAAAATATGTTTAATCCCCTCAATCCTTCAAAGAATTTATTCCTACCAACAACATTTAATAAACATGATAGTACTTCATTCAGCACATAGGTTCATGCTTTCATTTACATTGTGTTCAGAGCAAATCTGTACAAATGAAAACCAGGGAAATCGTCTTCCTCTTACCTTTGATAAGGCTTGAAATGTCCGATGCTTGAGGCTCACCATCTGAACGGAAGCATGTGTGTACGCTTAAGGAACAGTGTACAGAGTACAGACAGAGTAAAAAGGAACGATCTTCAGTTGAAATTGATTTAATCTGCTTTATAATGCTTAAGCAACGCTGTTTCGTGCTTTATAAAACTTATTGATTATTTTTTTCCGCAGGGTTTCAACATGGCAGAGCTTGCCCAAAGTTATCAGGAGCTGGAGAAGTGTATAGGAGATATTCTCCTTGTAATCAAGCCAACAGAGGACGATCGAAACAAACGAATGCATGCAATTCAGGAGATTGTGAAGTCCATCTATTTTGTTAGTGGCTTGGGAGGTATCTTCTCATTACTTGGTTACCACATGGGTCTTTTTGCATGACTTAAAAACACTTGCGAGATTTTAATCTATTTAAGGGTGTAATGTAGTGATGTAATTGTTTGACAGCAACATTGGGTAATGCTTATACAAACTATATAAGGAAAACGTTTTTTTCCTTTTTGTGCTTGCACTGCTGCTCTACCATGGACGTGGATTCCTCTTAGGCTACTTTATCATACAACCATCTGAAAACTTTCTCGAGCTTTTAACATACACCCCCATCTGAAATATCTAACTTAGTAGTTGCATTTTATGAGAACAATTGATAACGAAGACAAATTGATAAGTGACAATATTGTAAAATCTAGAATCCTAAAAGCTGATAAGTTTGTTCTGAGGAAGGCATTGACTAAGTATTTTTATTGTGTAAGCTTCTTAAACGGAAGACACTTCTATTCTTGTTATTCTTTTCATATAATATGCCTAGGTATAATGTTATTTAAGTTTGTAGGGAGACGTATGCCTTCTACATTCTCTAACTGTAGTTTTGTTGGTTTTTCTATATTCCTTTAACAGATGCTGCTGTCAAACCTTTTGGATCCTTTGTATCAAATCTTTACGCAAAATCAGGTGATTTGGATGTATCAGTTGAGCTGCCAAATAAGTTTGGCTTCCCTACAAACAGGGAAAAGAAGAAGGATGTGTTGAGAGAACTAATGATAGCTTTACAAATTGAAGGTACTTTCTCTTAGATCCATGCAGCTGAGACCAGAAGAACTATCTTACTCTGATTTGTTTGATCAATATATTCAAGAGTCTGCCTGTTTTTGGTTGTTTCATACACTGAGATAAAACACATTCCATTGTTACTTGAATGAATACCATAACTTTTGATGCCTTTGCGGATATGGTCATTCAAATTTTCTGATGTTGGTTTTTACAGAACGTCCTCAGTTTAGTTTTATTTCCACTCTATCCAGGTGTTGCTAGAAATGTGAACTTCATTTCTACTGCAAGAGTTCCAGTTCTTCAATATTTGAGCAACCACTCTGGCATATCATGTGATATATCGATCGATAACTACCCTTGTCGAATTAAATCCAAAGTGTTGTACTGGATCGGAACTATAGATGAGCGATTTGGTGATATGGTTTTATTGGTAAGCTGTGTGTAACCAAGAGAGATATTCTTTTTCCACAATTTCTTAGTTAAGCCCAAGACTCATTACCATATTTTCTTTGCAGGTCAAGGAATGGGCAAAAGCTCAAAACATTAATGATCCAAAAAATGGAACCCTGAACTCCTATTCGCTCTGCCTTCTAGTTCTTTTTCATTTTCAGGTTCTTTATAAAACTCTCTAGTCTTATAGTTTGATCAAAGTTTACAGCTTGTCTCTTAAGTTCTTTATCTTGCATTTGGCAGACATGCAAACCTGCAATTTTACCACCTATGAAGGAGATTTGTGACGTCAACATTGTAGAAGGTCAACGCTTGTCTTGTTTGTGAGGCTAATGATTGTCTGGTGTACCGTGTACCAGTACTAGTAATTTACCCGTTGTGTTCACATGCAGGAAGTGGGTGTTTTGATGAAAAAAATATTGATCAGATATGTGTGGAAAATATAGCAAAATTTCGACGCCAGGACATAGGACAAAGAAACCAGAGCTCTCTGTCCCATCTCCTTGCAACCTTTTTTGAGAAGGTCAGTCCACTATATTCATTAAGCCATCTTTTCCCATGACTAACTTAGTTTTAAATACATGCTTGCTGTTCAAATAATGTTAAATACAATATTCACGTTTCCCATCACATTTTCTTTTAGCTGTGTTAGATAGCTCTTGACTGCCATATTTAGGCCAATTATTATCTTATCTTGAGGTGTTCATCATATCATAATAAACTGTAGTATAGTGGGTAAAACAATTGGTCTATGTTTGGGCTTTAGCTAACGAGTTTAGAACACTTATCCAGAAAGAAGCTCAAGCAATGCACCATGAAAGGGGATGTTCTTATGTGGCTTAGCTACGTTTGATCAAGCGCCTATGATCCTTACTGGGGTTGTAATTTATAATTCGAGTTAAGCCAACCTACGTTAGAATAACCTTTTTTGGCAACTACAGTTTTGTGGGCAAATGGGCAACCACTCACCTAATCAAATATTAGTTCATTTTTTGTTAGATAAAGATATTTACAAGAAGGTAATATTTCTAAAGTAATATTTGAGTTTCAGGTGCAGGGCACTATTTGCAGTATGTATATGCAGTACCGTAATGAATTTTGGTATGGATATTTTTCATTGGAAAAAAAGACAAAACACTTACCTTGTCAAAATGCAATGTACTACTGTAGCATTATAATGACTTGAGGTAAAAATGATCTTAACCCGTGATGTTATTACTGCTTGCAGTTTTGCCGTATTGGTACCTATTGTATTGATCATCTTATATCCACTTACACGGGTGAGATCAAGCGAATCCAACCCAACCAGTATTGGATGACCAAATCCTACTGCTTGTTTGTAAGTATTTCCTTCATAGCGCATTTGGTGGCTATTTTCATCATGTTGAAAATTGTAGCCTCAAGTTGATAGCCCAGCTGTACACTGTTTTTTTTCCATTTAGGTCGAAGATCCATTTCAAAGACATGAGAATGCAGCTAGAACAGTTCATGTAGCAGAGCTTCATCTTATTGTCTGCGCCTTTACTCGTGCGAAAGATATAATCTTCTCTGACTCTGATAGGCGTGCGGACCGCAATGAATTACTTTCACTGCTGTGTACACCTGAAGTTTGTTCAAAACTGGGTGTAAGAGCCACGGCAACGAGTCATCAGCAGCACACACTCACAGGACTTGCAAAATATCTGGCAGCTCTCGGGTACCGTAGTCCGTTTGATCAGAGAGCCGGAGGATCCACTTCAGGCAGGCAGACAGGCAGCTGAAGCGTACCAGAGTCATAAGCGAGAGAGGAGTACGCCCCTATCGATAAGGCTGTTCGTGGACTCCTCCAGAATGGTTCGACGCACTCACCGACTCACGGTTGCAAGCCACATCCGACGGCCTGGACTGTCAACTGATGTACAGTAGTACCCAGCCGACTGATGTACTTAAGCCTGTGGTTACGTGGGTTCTAGGATCCAAAACCTGTGTTGATCGACGGAACCTTGGAAATTTCCCTCCCTGCCTGTGCTTTGTAAGACAAAGTGGAGGTTATCAGAAACAAAACTTATCTCATTTCTTAGTCAGTCTTTGCTTTGTTTGTACTCCCTCCGTTCTGAATTAATTGACTCAGATTTAGTGCAACTTACACTAAATCTGAGTCAATTAATACAGAACAGAGTGAGTAGTAGTACCAGGTAGTCATGCACTCCTGCTGTATTTTTATTCCTCAAATCTTTATCTTTGTGTCAGTTTTTTAGTCCTCTATTTTTATCTTTACCAGGTAGTCAAAGCGTGGACTAGAGAAGGAGGATTATCTTATCTTTGTGTCAGTTTTTTAGTCCTCTATTTTTATTTTTATGTAGTTTACACCGATTGAAAGATACAAGAGACCTCCACTATGGTTGGTAATTGTATTGCCAACTTTAACTCATATACTGAACATCTTTCTATAGTGCTATATTGAAAGAATAATCGAGTGGAAAAGACATAAAATCAATCAGAACAACTGACAGCACTTACAAAACTTACGAATTGACTTAAGGATTAGTGACAGTCCACTGCAACTTTCCCATGGAGAGCCTGTTGCTGGAGGGCTCCCAAATGGACGGCGTGACTGGCGATCGCAAGCCGCACAAGATGGCAGGGGTGGTTGTTCTTGTGCACGTGGCCTTAGTCCTGTTTGTCTACTATAATAAGATATACTACGATAAGATTTACCTGACTCCGATGATGGAGGGGCGAGGCCGGAGGCGTATATTCGGCTTGTACCCGTGTTTGTATTCGTCCTTAGGTGCTCAAAAAATCTATTTCTAACTTTTATTTCTTTTTTGCGGGTAACTTTTATTTCTTTTGAGCCTCTTAGTATCCTTATGAATGATTATTATTAACGGAATGGTGGAACTTTTCACAAAAAAATGTATAATGAATTCCTATAGTCTCGGAAAATGACATCCCTCCTTTTTTTCTCATCCTGATCCAGCTTCTCCACTCTCCGATTCGTACTGCCAGTTAGTGTGTTTTTCTTGTTTTTTTGACCATTTTTCCCTTGCAGACTTATAGTCATTCTCTCGTCTGTTGTTATCGGCAAGAGTATGTGCACCTATAGCTGGACAAATAGGCCGGTCTGAAGCACAACTTTTTTAAATCACCCGGGTCGACACTAACTATTTTTTTATTTTTACTTATTTAAGAGATATTTTTTTAGAAAAAGGGGTCAAGACGTGCATGACATGTCGGCGGGACCACTATTAGGTCATGTCCAATCTTACGCCGCGGCACGTGGGTCGATCCAAACAAATCACGACTCCTATTCATGCCTAACGGCCCGTGTCTCTATAGAGCCTAGCCGGCCCGTTTGGCCAGCTATACGCCCGAGGGGCCAGGCAATCCACTTCCGTCTCGCACCGCCCAGCCGAATCCAACAAAATACAGTCTCCGCGCCGACTGTGGTCTACGCCAGGGGAGGCTGTCCCGCAGTTCGGCTCCCCACGAAGCTCCCCCCACTCCATATCCACTGGCGTCTCCTCCTCCTCGCCGCCGGTCCGTCGCCTCACAATACTCCAATCAGTTTCGCATCTGCGTTGTATCAACTTGTTCTATTCTTAGCCGCCTGTAGCGGGATGCAAGCCTTTTGTACTTAGTTGAGAAAGGAACACTCTTAAGTCGAATTTGATTATATATTTATATATGATTTGTGATGCTTAAGTGTTATTTCCTACTCTTTTAGACTTACTGATTATCTATTTTCCCCTGTAGGGTTTCAACATGGTTGAGCTCGACCAAAACTATCCTGAGCTGGAGAAGTGTACAAAAGATATTCTCTCTGTAATCAAGCCGACCGAGGACGATAGAAACAAACGACTACATGCAGTTCAGGAGATTGTCAGTTCCATATATTTAGTCAGTGACTTGGGGGGTAACTTCTCATTATTTGGTTATCACATGGCTCTTTTCCCTCACTTGGAAGCAACCACTCGAGTCTGATATTTAATCTATTATTAAGGGTGTAATGTAATTGTTTGATATCAACCTTGGGTAATGCTTATACAAAGTAGAAGGAAAACATTTTCCCTTCTTGTGTTGCTCTGCTGTTCTACCATGGATTTGGATTCCTGGTATACTACTTTAACATAGATCCCGTCTCAATATTGAGCTCTTTTACGGTGCTTGTGCAAACTACCCAGTAGTTTCAGGTAGCTTCCCTTTAAAAAAAATCCAGCCGTTGATTTAGACTATTCCATCTCTAAATTATATTAGCCGTTCAAGCACTCATCAGTTTATTTGTTCAAAACAAGCTCCACGTCGTTCGTTGACTAACCCAACTAAGGCCTGAATGTGCGTCCGCGGCCGCGGCGGCCGTCTCCTGCATGCTTGCCGCGCATGAGTTCAGCCTGACTACATGCTCCTGTCTGGTCCGGCGGTGACGCGCAGTGTGATCTTAGCGGCCGCATGGCGAGCCGACGAGAGTAAAGCTGACGTGGGGACGCCGGCGCTGGATACAAGATGTGATGGGAGCAGCGAGCATGCCCACGCTGGGGCCGTGTCCGCATGTGTGCGCGTCGCTGTCGATGAGGTTTCCTGGACTGAGCCTTGCCGTGGCAGTGCACCACACTCTTCACATCGTGGACATTCGAGGAGCATAGCGTCCGTGTCACAAGCGTGCATGTGCGTCGTGCCGGTGTTGTTCCTCGCGCAGCGTGATGCGCGTGCGCTCCGTTTGTCGTCCAGACTCCAGACCGCCGGCGTCGAAGATGTGACTGGAGCCAGATCTCGCCGCGTCGGGCGCGCAATCTCTGGTCGTGCCCGTGTTTGCCCATGTCATGTCTCTGGTGACCACGGCCATCGGCGCTCGTCGCACTGGACTGGAGCGGCCACGCGTGCTGTCGGTCACTGGTTCGTCCCACACAGGTGCGGCGACCGAAAGAGCGACCACATGCTCCTCCACGCGTTCAAGAACAAGGCAGACTACTGCCGCGTCCACGCGCAACTCTGGCCGTTCTCGGTTTCATCCATCATCGTCAACCTATTTCTCCGATGCCGATGTGGGTAAGCTGGCAGAGAAGGTCGGCGGTGTTAGCTACTACCTCGAGTGAGCACTCTAACATGGCGGTGCGGCTGCCGGACAGAGTGCCGCTCCAGAACGTCAAGATGATCTGTCTCGGCGAGAAGCAAGCAGGCAAAGAGGAAAGTCAAGGCTGACGCCCTCGCTCGGCTCGGCACCTTCCGCCTCCGCAATGCCACCACCACTGCCAGTCCGTCCAAGCCGCCCTCCCGAGCACCGCCTATCTCGTACTACTGCTCCTACTCCACCTTCCGCGCGTCTGCGTCACGCTCCGGAGCTCGGCGCTAGAGCCGTGGGGATATCCCCACCGCCGTCGGCGAGCAGCGTGCCGCCCTCACTTGTTGCCAGCACACTATTCCACTAGGCTCAGATCGCGGAGTGTTGTAACTAGCAGTCTGCCACAACCATTGTCGCCCTCACAATGTGGTGGCTACCCGGGCGACAGACATGCCGCTCATGACACGGTCGAGCTTCATATCCGGTCTGACCCTGCCGCGCTCACCCACGTGAGAAGTCAGCTCCCAATACGCTGCATGCTTGACCAGACCCACACGGCGGATAACGCCGGCGTGGTGCGCGTTCACGGCCGCCTTGCGGCGGCCAGCGCAAGCCCTGCATTACCAGTCGTGTAGCCGACGCCTGGCGGCATATAGCCCTGCGCAAGCCCCGTGTATATGAGTAGTGTATCGAATACGCACGTTATGACATTGATGTACTCCCGCCTCCGCATGGACATCACCGGCAGACCGGCTAGAGAGAAAGAATCAATTTCTTTTTCACCGGAATGGAAACTGGACCAAGCTGTAGAAGAAATATAACCTCAGGGGGCACTCTGTAAATTTGCAGCGATCAAAACGCCACATGGGCTGGTCAGCTCCGTCAGCCATTAGATAAACCGCCTCCGCATGGACATCACCGGCAGACCGGCTAGAGAGAAAGAATCAATTTCTTTTTCACCGGAATGGAAACTGGACCAAGCTGTAGAAGAAATATAACCTCAGGGGGCACTCTGTAAATTTGCAGCGATCAAAACGCCACATGGGCTGGTCAGCTCCGTCAGCCATTAGATAAAAAGTAAAAATAATTTTGGTAGTTTCAGGTAGTTTTAATTTAGTAGTTTCAGGTAGCTCTAATTTTATCACCGTTCGATTAGAGCGGATGGATGGTTATTAAAAATACCAAGTACTATAAAACTTGTACTCAATATTATATCAGAACTTTAATTGCTTGTATTCCTCAAGGACCTGCAAGAAGTTTCGAATTGATAATAGTTGCATTCTATGAAAACAATTGATATTGTGCGCTACCATGGATGTGGATTCCTGGTAGGCTTGACATCGATCCCATCTGAACATTTTATCACAAATTCCATTGCTTGTATTCCTCAAGAACCATCAGGAAATTTCCAACTAATATTAGTTGCATTCTATCAAAACAATTGATCAGTGACAAACTTGGAAAACCCGTAATCTTGTTGTGAATAATGGCTGGTAATTTTTTTTTTACTTAAGTTTTGTAGGAGAAATGCTCTGATACACAAGAATTCCAATATGAAGCTTCTCAAACGGCATATTTTTTTTTGTTACTATTTTAGTATGCTATGCCTAGTGAGTAAAAGTTTATGTTATTTAAGTTTGTATGGAGGTGTATTCCTTCTGCATTTTCTGAGTATTGTTTCGTTGGGTTTTCCATTTTCCTTAAACAGATGCTACTGTCAAACCTTTTGGATCCTTTCTATCAAAGCTTTACACAAAATCAGGTGATTTGGATGTATCAGTTGAGCTGCCAAACAAGTTTGGCTTCCCTACAAGCAAGGAAAAGAAGCAGAAGGTCTTGAGGCAACTAATGATAGCTTTACAAACTGAAGGTAATTTCTTTTAGATCCATGCGCCTGCGATTAGAAATATTTATCTTGTTCTCTTATATGTTGATCAAGAGTGACCTCTTGTTTTTGGTTGCTTCAGGCATTGATATAAATTTTGTCAGACAATCATGTTTCACAGTTCCCTGATTGCCTTTTGATGTCTGTGCGATTGTGCTCATTCAAATTTAGTGAGATCGTTTTTTACAGGAAATTCTCCTTTAAACTTATTTCTATACTCTTTCCAGGTGTTGCTAGAGATGTGAACTTCATTCCTACGGCAAGAGTTCCAGTTCTTCAATACGTGAGCAACCGTTTTGGCATTTCTTGTGATATATCCATCGATAACTACAGTGGTCGGATTAAATCCAAAGTGCTCTACTGGATCAGTACTATAGATGAGCGATTTGCTGATATGGTTTTATCGGTAAGCTCTATGTAACTAAGATAAATTTTATGTTTCCATATTTTCTTAGTTAAGCCTGAGGCGCAGCACCATACTTTCTGTGCAGGTCAAGGAATGGGCAAAAGCTCAAAACATTAATGATCCAAAAAATGGAACCCTGAACTCCTTTTCGCTTTGCTTACTTGTTATTTTTCATTTCCAGGTACTTTTTTAACTTCATAAGCCACTGACTTCTTATTTATAGTTGATCAAAGCTTTCAGCTTGTCTCTCATGCTCCTTGCCCTGCATTTTGCAGACATGCAAGCCTGCAATTTTACCACCTATGAACGAGATTTTTGATGTCAACATTCCAGAAGGTGAACGAAATTGACTTGTTTGTGATAGTAAGGATTGTCAAGTGTGTGTACCGTGTGTCAGCTCTAGTAATTTACCCATGGTGTTCACATGTAGGAACTGGGCGGTTTGATGATAACAATCTTGATCAGATCTGCCTGAAAAATATAGAAAAATTTCGACGTGAGGACAAAGGGCAAAGAAATCAGAGCTCTCTGTCCCATCTCATTGCAACTTTTTTTGAGAAGGTAATTGAACATATTGTCCACTATATTGACTTAAGTGATCGTTGCCCCTGACTACCTAAATTCTAAATAAACGTTTGTGTACAAATAACGGTAAATGTGGTATTCATGTTTCAAATTAAGCACATTTCTTCTGTGTGTTATATAGTTCTTGACTGTCATATTTAGGCCACTGTTTATCTTTGTTTGGGCTTTATCTAATGTGTTTGGAACATTTATCCAGAAATAAGCTCAAGCAATGCCACTTACTGGGTTTTATGTGGCTTAGCTGTGTTTCATCAAGCACCTATGATCCTTTTGGCTCATACAGTTTTGGAGGCAAATGACTAATCACTCAGCTAATCAAAATTTGTTCACTTTTTGTTAACTCAAGATATTTAAACTAGAAGTACATTTGAGGTTCAGATGAAATGGCCTATTTGCACTACGTATATGCAGTAGTGTAATTGTATTTGGCATGAATAATTTTCATTAGAGAGAATACATAACATGGACCATGTCAAAATGCATTATACTACCGTAGCATTATCAGAAAAGGTAAAAAAAAAATCTTAACGGGTGATTTGATACTGTTTGCAGTTTTTTCGTATTCTTGTTTGCTCTAGTGATCTTCGTATATCCACTTACACGGGTCAGCTCAAGCGAATCGAAGGCAACATATTTTCAATGACCAGATCCTACTGCTTGTTTGTAAGTATTTTCCTTCATAGTGCATTTGTTGGCTATGTTCATAGTGTTGATACCCTATCTGTGCACTGTTCTTCTTTTCGTTTAGGTTATAGATCCATTTCAAATATCTGATAATGCAGCTAGAACAGTTGGTGTGGCAGAGCTTCCGCGTATTACCAGAGCCTTTACACGTTCGAAAAATATGATCTTGTCTGATAGGTGTGCCGACCGTAATGAACTACTTTCGCTGCTGTGTACACCTGAAGTTGGTTCAAAACTAGGTGTAAGAGCCATGGCTGGCCATCATACAAATCCTATGATGAGTCCTCAGCAGTACAGGATGATAGGATTAGGCAGAGGAAGCATACAAGTTCACAATTCAGGCAGGCAAGTAGGGGAACCGCACCAGAGTCAGCAGGGGTACACATCAGCTCATCCAGCTAATAGGCATGCTGTGACTACAAGGGTTGTTGGTGGGCGCCTCCAGAATGGTTCAACATCGAACTCACGATCCCAAGCCTCCTCGAGCAGGGCATGGCAATAGTAGCCAGCCAAAAGCATGAACTGGCAAGAACGGATAGTCCCAGGTAGCAGCAGATGATCTTCAGCAGTTGGCCAACTATGTTTAATTAGCCTTTTCATTCCCACTTGCATCTATTTATGTTGCTTAATGTTATACCCAGCCGGCTCATGTATTTAAGCCCGTGGTTATGTATATTCTAGGATCCAAAACTAAATTTGCAGAACCTTCTTGGAAATTCCTCGCCATGCATGTGCTATAAAGATAAAGAGGAGGTTAGACTTGGTTATAGCCGCATCAGGGTGCCCGCAGTTGGTATTTGATTTGCTTTGTTTGTAACACATGTAGCCATGCACTCCTGCAGTAAGCGTGCACTATAGAAAGAGAATTATCTCTCTTTTTTGTCTGTAACGCAGCGCTCCATTTTTACTTTGCACCATTTGAAAACTAATGATGTGAGGTGCGCCTAACTCAACTGGTTTGGTTCCTTGTGGTGGAACCAACCCACCCAGGTTCAAGTCCTAGACTTGGCATGGGTGCTCGTATTTCCTAGATTTTTCAGGATTTAACCGGCGATATGCTTTCAGTGGTAGGTGACGTGCCCGTCAACAGCGAGGCGTCCGTGGTGACTTCGTCAACCTCAAGATATGCCGGACCAGTCTCTCGGAGGTGCTCATAGGGGTAGGGTTTGCGTGTGTGCGGTCATAGGGGGTGTCTGTACGTGCGTGTTTATGAGCGTCTACGTCTGTACTGTGTTTCTCAAAAAAAACTAATGATGAGGCCTACACACATTCTACCAAATGGCGACCATCACCATAGCCCCGATAGGCCCAGCGGTCCGGATCCAAGAAACGGTTGGCAATCTATACTTGTAACATGTGTAACATGTTTAGATACATCTAATTTTTGTATAAAGAAAATTCTAATTTGAAATGGAGGGAGTGGATGACTTCCATTTATAATAAAATAATGTACCTAAACTTAAACATGTCTAGATATATCCATTTTATATAATTTACTTTAAATAAAAGTCATTTAGTACAACATGTTTAGATATACTCCCTCGTTCAAAAATAAGTGTCTCAAGTTTGTTAAAAAGAAGATGTATCTAAACATGTTGTATATCTAGTAGTATTCATTTCTATATAATTCATTTTAAATAAGTCTTTTATAATATAGAACGGAGGAAGTATAAGTTTAAGTTTGTTATCGGAAAAGGAGAAAAATATATTCTTAATGGGCCCCAAATGACCGGTGTTCACATCTTCCCGGCGTGGGTCCCGCACCACCTCGCCGAATCCGTCCTCCTCGGTTGGCATTTCGGCTCCCCACAAAGAAACCAGTCTGACAGTAGGCGATGATCTCGCCCCTCCTCCCCCACACTCCATCTCCACCACCCTAGCACGCCGCAACCGCATTCACCCGCCGCCGCCGCCGCCGCCTCCTCCTCCTCCTCCTCGTCGCCGCCGCCTCACAGGGCTCCCTCCTAGGTGAACCCCTGACCTCTCTCTCTCCGGTTAGTTCGTGCAACGGGTAGTTTACCGCTTAGTCCGTCGGTGAGTTTCGTCGATTGCTGAGCTAGGGTTTTGCCCCGCCGCCCGTCGTGCCGGGGTTGGGACGGCGAGATACAGGGCCGCGCTGCTCTGAACCAGCAATGTATTTTTGGCTCGAGTTCGAGGGCACCTTAGTTCGAGCTCGAGGGTTTCGTAAGATTTTTGAAGCTTCGGTTGCCTGCCGTGCCGACTGCCACGCCATTCCCGTGCCTTGCTTGCCTCGTGCTCGTGGTGCTCTGTGTGCTGTATTGGCGAAACTCTGGAGGGGGTGCCTTCGTGTGATACGATGCGGTTTCCTTTTCTTATTCCGAAAAGGGAAAATAGAGGGAGATACGCCATCCATATATACTAACGCAAATTTGGCTCGCCAGGAATTTCAACCAAATTACTCCTGGCAGGGGAATCATGTTCTATTTATTATGTTTGGTTTCGATTTGATCTGCTGGTACCATTTTGTAGTCACATCTGTGCATTGTCTTGTTACATTGCACGTTGAAGGAAGTCTTTTTTAAGGGGGGGAAAGCAGAGGATAGTAGATGCAGTCATACCTACAAGTTTCTCATGTGCACGTTCTCAGTTTAGGAAGAGGCGGACTATGTTTAATTCCCTCAATCCCCTGGAGATTTTACTCCTATCAAGAACATTTAGTAAACACGACAATACTTCATTTAGGGAACATAGCTCAATGCATATATATACATTCTGTTCATATCAAATCTGTACAATGAAAACCAGGGAAAGCATCTCCCTCTTAACTTTGATAGGGCTTGAGATGGTATGACTATTCTTAAGTGGTGGGTTTGGAAGCAATTGAGGCTTGTGTCTTTTATGGTGAACAGCTGAATGTGTTCGACGCTTGAGGCTCACCATTTGAACTGAAGCACGTGTGTGCGTACACCCAGCGTAGTGAGACTTTAGCAAGACGCACGACTTTTGCGCTTAGTTGAGAAAAGATTGTAACTAAGTTGAATTGTGTATATATGCTTAAATTTGGTTGAGAAAGGAATGCGCTATTTTGTGCTCTTTTAAACTTATTAATTATATTTTTTCCTGCAGGGTTTCAACATGAGTGAGCTTGCCCAAAGCTACCATGAGTTGGAGAAGTGTATAGAACATATTTTCTCTGTAATCAAACCAACAGAGGACGATCAAAACAAAAGAATACACACAATTCAGGAGATTGTGAAGTCCATCTATTTAGTTAGTGGCTTGGGAGGTAACTTTTCATTATTTGGTTACCAGATGGCTCTTTTCCATCACTTGGAAACAAGCACTTGCGATCTTTTAATCTATTTATCGGCTGTGTAATGTACTGATGTAATTGTTTGACATCAGCATTGGGTAACTCTTATATAAACTACTAGAAGGAAAACGTTTTTCCTTCTTGTGCTTGCTCCGGTGCTCTACCATGGATATGGATTCCTCTTAGGATGCTTTAACATAGACCCCCATCTGAGAATTTTATCGTAACTTCCATTACTTGTATTCCTCAAAGACCTCCAGGAAGTTTTCCAACTTCAGGGAACTATAGATTATGGGTTCTGGGTAATAGTAGCATTTTGTGTAAACAATTGATAACAAAGTCAATTGATAAGTGAAAATATTGTAAAATTAGTAGTGCTTAAAGCGGATAAGTTTGGTTTGCGGAAGGCATTGGCTACTCAGTGATTCTAATATGTAAGCTGCTTAAACGGAACACACTTCCACTATTGTTATTCGTTTCTTATACTATACATTATTAAGTTTGTATCGAGCCATATGCCTACTACATTCTCTGACTATATTTTGTTGGTTTTTCTATTTTCCTTAAATAGATGCTGCTGTCAAACCTTTTGGATCATTTCTATCAAACCTGTACGCCAAATCAGGTGATCTGGACGTATCAGTTGAGCTACCAAATAAGTTTGGCTTCCCTACAAGCAAGGAAAAGAAGCAAGATGTCTTGAGGAAACTAATGAGAACTTTGCAAATTGAAGGTAATTTCTTAAAGATCCATACAGCTGTGACCAGAATGAACTATCTTGTACTCTGATATGTTTGATCAATATATTCAAGAGTATCCTTCTGGTTGTTTCAGACATTGCGATAAAAATAATTTAGACAACCACTTTCCATGGTTTCTTTGAATGCAATATAACTTTTGATGTATGTGCGGATGTGCTCATTCAAATTTTCTGATCTCATTTTTAACAGAAAGCTCTCATTGAAATTTTACTTCCATACTCTATCCAGGTATTGCTAGGGATGTGAACTTCATTCCTACTGCAAGAGTTCCAGTTCTTCAGTATGTGAGCAACCACTTTGGCATTTCCTGTGATATATCCATCGATAACTACCCTGGTCGAATTAAATCAAAAGTGTTTTACTGGATCAGTACTATAGATGAGAGGTTTGGTGATATGGTGTTACTGGTAAGCTCCGCGTAAACGAGAGAGTTTCTGTGTCCACAATTTCCTAGTTAATCCCAAGGCTCAGCACCATATTTTCTTTGCAGGTCAAGGAATGGGCAAAAGCTCAAAATATCAATGATCCAAAAAATGGAACACTCAACTCCTATTCGCTTTGCCTACTTGTTCTTTTTCATTTTCAGGTGTTCCTTTAAACTTTAGAAGCCGCCTGATTAGTATTTTTTAATCAAAGTTTATAGCTTGTCTCTTACGTTCTTTATCTTGCCTTTTGTAGACATGCAAGCCTGCAATTTTACCACCTATGAAACAGATTTTTGATGTCAACATTGTAGAAGGTGAACGCTTCTCTTGTTTGTGGGACTAAATGACTAATGATTGTCTGATGTTGGTGTATCAATGCTAGTAATTACCTGTTGTATTCACATGCAGGAAGTGGGTGTTTTAATGAAAAAAATCTTGATGAGATCTGTGTGGAAAATATAGCAAAATTTCGACGCCAGGACATAAGGCCGAGAAATGAGAGCTCTTTGTCCCATCTTCTTGCAACTTTTTTTGAGAAGGTACTTGCACATATTGCGCACTATATTCACCAAGTCATCTTTGCGCCTGACTAACTAAATTGTAAATACATGTTTGTTGTTCTAATGATGTTAATTATGATTTTCACTTTTCAAAGCACAATTTTCTGTTCGTGTTATATAGCATTATAGCCCTTGACTTCCAAATTTGTAGGCTACTTTTTATCCTTTCTTGAGGTATTCATATCATAATAAACTTAGCAATTTTTTTCGAGAAAACGCATAAGATTTTTGCGTTGAGGTGATTATAGAACCAAAATATGAAGTCAGTGTATAAACTTAGCATAGTGGGTAATCAATTGGCCTATGTTTTGGCTTTAGCTAATGAGTTTAGATCACTTATCCACTAAGAAGCTCAAGCAATGCCTTATGCTCCTTTCGAGGGTTGTAACTTATAAGTCCAATTAAGCAAACTATATTAGATGTTATTTTTGGCAACTACAATTTTGTGGGTAAATGAGCTAATCACTCACCTAATAAAAGATAGTTCATTTTTTCTTAGCTCAAGATAACATTTGAGTTTGAGGTGAAGTGCACTAGTTGCACTGTTGCAGTATGTATATGCATTACCATACTGAAAATTGGCATGAATAATTTCATTCAGAAAAGAAGACATACCACGTACCATGTCAAAATGCATTGTACATTTGTACCCCGTGAGGTAAAAAAAAATGATCTTAACCACTGATTTAATACCTTTTGCAGTTTTGTGGTATTGGTAGCTATTCCAGTGATCATCTTATATCCACTTACACGGGTGAGATCAAGCGAATCCAACCCAACCTGTATTGGATGACCAAATCCTACTGCTTGTTTGTAAGTATTTCACTCATAGTGCATTTGGTGGCTACGCTCATAATGTTTAAAAGTTTAGCCTCAAGTTGATACCCCATCTGTACACTGTTTCTCTTCTGTTCAGGTCGAAGATCCATTGCAAAGACCTGAGAATACAGCCAGAACAGTTGATGTGGAAGAACTTCATCTTATTGCCAGCGCCTTTACTCGTGCAAAAAACATGATCTTCTCTGATGAGTGTGCCGACCGGAACAAGATACTCTCGCTGCTGTGTACGCATGAAGTTGGTTCAAAACTAGGCGTGAGAGCCACGCCTCGCCGTTACACAAATCCTGCAGCGAGTCATCAGCACTACAGATTCACGGAGTCAACTAACCCTTTCGGTAATCAGTTTGAGCAGAGAGCCAGAGGATCCACAGCAATTGAGCGAGCTCTCGATAGGGCTTTTGCTGAACGCCTCCAGAATGGTTCCTCTGACAGACAGGACTGTCAATTGATGTAGTACCCAGCCCGACTGATGTACTTAAGCCCGGTGTTACGTTGGTTCTAGGATCCAAAACCTGTGTTGATCGACGGAACTTTCCTGGACATTGCCCTCCATGCTTGTGCTGTGAAAGACAAAGTGGAGGTGATAAAAAACAAAACTTGTCTCTTTTGTCAGACTTTGCTTTGTTTTATTTGTAGTCATGCACTCTTGCTGTAGGCGAGCACTAAAGAACGAAGTCCTCCATTATTAATTTTCTGAAGTTTGCTCCAATTGAAATATGATAGAAACATGGTGAAACACTGAAACCAGCTCCACTACGGCTTGTAACTGTGTTGCCCACTTTGCCTTAATTTTTAAACATCTTTTCATAGTGCTGTACTGAATGAATAATCAGGGAGGAAAAGACACAAAATCAGTCAGAGCAACTGGCGAGGCAACATCCAACCTGACGCACTAACAAAACTTAAGAATTGACCAAGGACTGGAACAGTGATCAAGCTATTAGTGACAGTCCACTGCAACTTTCCCGTGAAGAGGGTGAGTGCTGACTGCTGAGCGGTGTTTCCTTGCACCGCAAGGAGCTTGCCGCGCTGCCATCGCCGTCACGACCAGCCACTGGCGGTGCTGGGAATCCGACTGGCCTTAATTCTGCCGGAGCCATGGTGGTGAGCGGGCGATCGCTACCATGCTTCTCCTCGCCGTCGCGGGAGGCAGCTCTTCGCAGGGCCGGCTCTATATATTTTGGGCCCTAGTATAAGTTTGAAGAATTGGCCCCTATAGATACTATATATATATATGTACGAATATAGGAACCCTAATCTCCACCCAGATGCAGGATAAATTATTTTGCACCTGAGATTTTTTCATTGTTTTTATGACAGAAAATATGTTTTATCATCCAAACAATTATATTTATTTTGCCCCATAACTAAAAAATCTATGTAAGAAATGCTATATATATATTATAACAGTGTAAAAATAGGTAAAAATGTGTATTTTACACAATATTTTTTATATGCCACATAAATAAAGTTTTACGTCAAGTTATTTTTTCTTATATTCCTACTAACTTACGAAGTACGGCAAAATTTACGTGACGTAAAAAAATTTTACGGTTCAAAAGATATGGGGTGGGTGTAGAATAACTATTCTACTCACAGGGAGTCAAATAGCGCTACCTTGTACAAATATACGGTAAAATGTTAAGATTTTTTTAAAGCTCCTTGATTCAATGAGTTGATTCTCTCGTTCTTTTTTCTTTTTTTGACACTAGATTTAGGTTTCACCATTATAGCATCTAAATTCACAATTTAGTGTCAGATCAAATAATTAGTACATCCCTAAAAAAGAGAGTAGATTGACACAATAGCCCATATATACACAGCAGAACCAAATTTTAATGAGCAGATTAGGGCAGGGCCGCAAGAGAGTAGATTGACACAATAGCCCATATATACACAGCAGAACCAAATTTCAATGAGCAGATTAGGGCAGGGCCGCAGGACTGCAGGGAACCTACCGATCCAAGTTCTTTTCCCACGAAAAAAATATGAGAAGGCGAAAAGGCAGGAGGCCAGCTGATTGATCGACTGACCGATCAATTGTCTGTAGCTAGCTGCTAGCGAGCCAACCATCGCGTAGTATATGTAGGCAGATTATTCCTTTCCCTCATGGGCTGCTGTGTACTTGATCCTTTACGGTGTAATTCTTTTCTAACATGTAGTGTATATGTAGGCAGATTTGGGCCCCTTCTAGATATGGGGGCTGCACCAGGTCGCCTAGGGTCAGATCCGGGCCTGGCTCTTCCTCTTCGCTCGCCACATATTCCTGCTACTCGGGCACATGCGCCGGGTGGGCGTTCGACGCGGTAGCGGAATAGGCCGATGCCGCGGCACGCGCGGTGGCGTGGCTGCTTCTCGCGGGGGGACTGAGATCAGGTGACATGCACCTTTTGCATGTCACACGGTGATATGCGGCCTAAATTCAAATTTAAACATTGCGAAAAAATCTACGAAAAATCATGCATGTTCAGAGCACATATTTAGATAATCCCTAAAAAAAGAAACTCAAAATTCAAAACATAAATCAAGAAACAAAAAAGAGAAACTCGGATGTGAATAGTTCCCGAATTTGAATTTTGGTTCTCTGTAGACTATTCACATCTAAGTTTCTCTTTTTTGTTTCTTAATTTATGTTTTGAATTTTGAGTTTCTTTTTTTAGGGATTATCTAAATATGTGCTCTGAACATGCATGTTTTTTTTAGATTTTTTCGTAATGTTTTAATTTGAATTTAGGCCGCATGTCACCGTGTGACATGCAAAAGGTGCATGTGACCTGATCTCTGTCCCTCGCGGGGTACCTGCAGTTCGAGTTCGGACGCCGCCGCCGCCGTCCCGGGGAGAGCTTCCCCGCAACGCTCAGGCTCTGGTAGACGCGCTGCTCTCGGTCCTCGCCGTCGGCGTCCACGCGTGGACAAGCCTCGACGGGATCCCCTTGCCCGCGTTTTCGTGGGCGCTCAATGCCGTCTCGGTCCTCACGGCCGGGGTATTGCTCGTCGCCGGCTTGTTGGGCAAGAGGGAAGCAGACGACTCTGCTACCGAGGAGCCTCTTCTGGGTCACACGGCCAGCGGGAAAACCGGTGCCCATGCCTCGGCGTTCACCGGCGCCGGCTTCCTCGGCGTAATCACCTTCTGCTGGATGGCGCCCCTGCTCGCCATCGGCCACAAGAAGACCCTCGGCATGGACGACGTCCCGGACCTCGACCCCGGCGATACCGTGGCCGGCCTGCTCCCAGCATTCGCCAACGACCCCGCCGCGGGTCCGAACGTGACGGCGTTCAAACTCGCCAAGGTCCTCGTGCGCACCTTTTGGTGGCACGTCGTCGTGACTACGTCGTCCCGTACCTCATCAACTCACTCATGCAGTATCTCAACGGCGGCGGCGACGAGAGGCTCGCAACCAAGGGGCCGCAAGAACAAAGACTCAACGGTGGCGACGAGAGGCTCGCAACCAAAGGGCCGCAAGAACAAAGACTTAATCAAACAAAAGTAATATGAATTTTCAGATTTGAAAATGAAATTTGGCTTTTTAAAGTTTGGCAGGGGCCGCGCAAACGCGTACCCCCTCTAACACAAATTACGACGTCCATTCTCCCTCTAGGGGAGATGGTAAGCTAGCACTCCTCCCAAGTGCAATGGAGGCTGCTAACCTAGGCCATGAGCCTTCTTGATCGCTCATAGACCCCGTCCAGGTAAGTAAGGATTAAGGTAGGGGCTGGTCCCTTTTATAGCCTCTTCGTCGTGCCTGCTGATGCAAAGGGGCGAGGTGGGACTAAACGCGGCGTCTACCACACAGCGGATTGTCTTATCTTTTCTGCGACAACTTTCAGTTTAGTCCTCTTACAGTTCGGCCTGTTGGGCTTTCGTAAACCTGGTCTGAATCCATTGTGTTTGAAGCCGGTTGTAAACCTGGTCTAATCAGAGTAGTGCTCCAACTCTGAAGAACTATAGTGCGGAAAAACTGCACAGCTACGAATTGATTTTTTATCCTGAGTTAAAAAGATGATTTCCCTCCCTTCCAATTTGTATGATTTGCCGATTCTATATCAAAAGGATTTCCAACATGTAGCATGGAAGTATTGAATTGTAACGCTAGTCCGACTTTTGAGTTGAGGATGAAAGGTATAGACAGATGAAGGCTACATACAACTTGACATAGAAAAGTGCAGCAACAGCAATGGAACATTTGTATTCCTCGATGAGTAACATTACGTGCAAACAGAGACACTCGTCACGCTACTTTCCAAGTACTACAGTCTTTTAGAAATCTCAGTCGCTCTATTTACCAAAATCTTTACCAAGTTTTCTTTACTTTTGTGTATATGTTACAACAAAAACACCCCGACCTTCACGGCTAGATCGGACTTGTACAAACAAATGATGAATCAAATGGATTAAGTTACAGATTTGACCTTCAGCTACCCTACCTATCTACGGATCAAATGTCAGTCTCCAGTCCAGTGTGTAGCTCTGGAAGTCAGTTCCAAAGGTGTATGGTAATTAAACCATAGGCGCACATGGCAAGCTAGCGCACCATCGGCTTGTCACACATCAAAACCTTCCTGATAGCATACCGGCCTTCAGAAGTGTCGCGTATAGTAGATCTCCATCCCATGGCGTCTGTTATTTCTTTGATCTCCTGTATCATTTCCTTTTTATCGCGAATGTAAGCCTTGCCACCTGGTCTGAGTATGCGATCCATCTCAAGCAAGATACTTGAGATGTTACACCTGGTAATAAGACGAAACATGGTGAGATGCATACAAGGTATCCGATGGATGACATAAGATCGGTGATTCTGCTGTTCTGCATACAAATACCTCAAGTACTAAAAGAGTGAGAATATAGTTACATCGCCGGGCATCCATATAAGAGAACTATCACTTCTAATGTAAGCAACTCATGTTCCTAGACTGCTGCATTATCTATTTGTTCTCAATTGCATTATTGAGTTTCTTAGGATAAAAAAAACATGGGGATTTCCGCAGATGTTTTTGGAACAAGCTCAACAGATAAGTATTATGAATATCATGTTCAAAAGAGCTAGTACCTTATCTGCTCCTTGGAGAATAGGCTAAATGCATGCAGTAGATCGTAAGTCCTTGGATATGTGTCAAATGGTTCACACCTGTAAGATAAAAATGGCAGAATGAGCAAAAAATTCTAGGTGGAATCATCGACACTATGAACTTATTCACGCCAAGCATCTAGCTATTGCTTCTTAGAAAGATTTATACGATGTTTGATAAATAATAAGAAACACGGCAATGAGAACCACAGTAATCAAACATGTTGACTAACAACAATCCTTGCAACCTCACTCATCCCGAGGAACTCATTCAAACACTTCAGGAAGAAAGATGCAATGAGGAAAACACAATGCTACCTAGAACATTCCATAATGAAGTGCCACACATTTTAAGAAAAAGAAATTCCAACGTAAGATTTTACCAGGCGTAGAATATACAGATGCATACCAGTCATGAGCCACTCCAAGAAGTCCCCGGTCATAAATTACGGGCAGTGTGTTTGGCTGAGTAACAGGAACAACATTCATCACCCATAAATCAAGCTTACGATTGATCAATGCAGCTGCAAACCTACACACATAATTGGCAAGAAAAATTAGACAAGGAGCAAACTAAAAAAAATACTACATCAAGCAAAAAAAAAGTCTGATTTGCTGATTATTTTATCTTCAGGACAGCCAATTGCACATAGAGCACCAAGTGGTGGTAGTTTAGGTCATGGGTTCTAGCCCCTATAACAATGCTTCTAAAGAAATACAAGAAAAGAAGATCAATACTTCTATGTATTCTTGAGGATCATGCAAATAAAAGTGAGTACTCTATCTGTTCTCAAATCCACAATCTTTGGTTGCTGATGTACACAAAACACTTCAGATTTTTCATATGTAAATACAATTAGTAGCGTTGCTATCAGAAGTACCTCAAAGCTATTGTATTCTTAACTCGTACTCCCTCGGTTCTGAATTAATTGACTCAGATTTAGTGTAACTTGTACTAAATCTGAGTCAATTAATTCAGAACGGAGGGAGTACTATAGACTAATGGTAATAGTTATGTATTCCAGAAGGAAGACTATGTCTATGTTTGAAACAACAAGCAAAACAGAATGGAGGGAATAGGCAAGAAAGAGCTTTAAGCAAGCAAATTACCCTCCAAATGCAGCCCTCATGTCCATTACATTCCGGAGTTTGAACTTTTTCCACTTGAAAACACGAATATAACCTTCGACTATATCATCCCAAAATTTCGTTTCAGCTCTGTAAAGCTCATTCTTTGATGAGTAGGCATCCATTTCAACACCTTGAAGTCTCTTTGGAGGTTCCATCAAGCGTGCAGGCCATGGGATGGGAGTTGATCCATCACCATTTACTGGTAGTCGACTGATACACGCTTTCAGATTAACATACCTAGAACAGAAGAGAATGTTCAAAAGAGCAGAAAAGAAGGATCGGTAAATAAGCTCAACACCAGTAACAATCAGGCACGGAGAAACAATAAATATATCACTTTTAACAGGGTCTAAAACGATCTATAGTCCAAACAACAGTACGATCATGTTAGACCACTTGTTGCCCATCATTAATGCTTCATAAATTCTTGCAGATTTTGCTGTAAAAAATTATATTTATCAGGCATTGTCGTATTGATGGCAAATGGCTTGACAGATCTAATAATGATGCAAATAAAATATTATCCGCATCCCAAGCGTTAATTTAAGGCCCGCAAAAATCAATGATTGTAACGAGAGAGAAAACAGTGTGGTGAGTCATGAGTGCAGTTAAGTTCTTTCGATGTCAAACCTTGTCTAAGCAGTGACTAGAATCAATGTTGGGGATATCACTTATCGGAAACCTATCGGTCGACCCAAGATAAGGGGTAAATCGGCCGGTTTATCACCATATCGGCCGATTTATCTTATCGGTCAGACACCAAGAAGCGATAAATCGGGTGATTAATCGGAATATTGGAAGATATCTTGAACAGTGAGTCTAGAATATTAAATTGGAGCTTCACCAATAAAAGCAGGTCAAGTGAGGTTGAAATATACCAGATAGCATCTGGATTATCATCAGCATCACAAATTGGAGGTTTGACCCCAGGATCACGGCTCATGTAGCATGAATTATTTAAAGGCTTCCTCCATATAGCAATATATCCTTCTTTCTTTACAAGCTCCCAACATAGCCGGGTTGTGAGGTCCTCCATCTCTACACATAATTGTATCTGAAGCAATCATTTTGGAGAAGAGCACAAAAACAATGCATAATTTCATTATGAAAGCTCACTAAACTGATATATAAGTGGTGTTATGAAGAACTATTATTACAAGTTTACAACATCACAAGCATTTGCAGTTTATCTATGCAGTTCCACTTCTCATCCCTTACATGAAAGAATCCCTCAGTCATAATGTACATTAATCAGGTGGTCTGTGCAGATTAAACAGTTCAGTGTAGATACTTGCTACCCCTCGGTCTATATATACACGGCCACTTCTTATTCGTGCCTCTCTTCGGAATATAATTTGACCAACCAAAGTGGGTTATGTCACCGAGAGTATATCATCGGAAACTTCTTTCAAACAAGAATCTAATGCCATAATTTTGCTACAAACAACTCATATTTTGTTTGTATAAATTAATGGTCAAAGTTAGAACCAAATGTGAAGTGAGAGGAAGGGAGTATTAGAAAAATATTGTTCATGCATCACAGTAGGGATCCATCTTACTGATAGTTGTGCCAATTTAACTTACGTAGAACAGCTAAAATAGGTTCTAGTAGAGCAAAAATTTGGGTTGAAGCATGTATATATGAAAAACATACATTCATACACCGTATGATATATTTTTTTCCTCTAAAAAATGCATACAATGTTTGCCAGAATCGTTTCGCATTAGCTCTAATGAAATTCTTTTGTTACCAGTAAATACATAGGACAATAATGAATGCGTGAATTCAAATTCACTGCACAGTAATCAGTAATGTCAAAAAAAAAAGGTTTTACTTCGGCTGAATCTTCAAATTAACAAATGAACAAATATGGATTTCTCATGTGCAAAAAAAACTTAAACGTGAGTACAATATAGCCCTAAAGAAACAAAACCACCACATAGTACCAACAAGCAATACCTTTCCATGCCTCTTGCTGGGCCTCTTCATGCTTATAAACTGGTTGTGCTGCCCAAGCAAAGTACCCACCAGCTCTGAGCATTCTATTAACCTCCAGGAGTAGGATTCCATCTTCAAAATAGGCAAATCGTGATAACAGGAATTAAGAGAGTTATCAAGAAAATGAATGAAGTAGGTGGCTCAGATAAATTATCAAGAACGGAACAAAGTACAACTATACATCAGCTCACCGTCACGGGTCCAATTTATTCTGCAGCGGGAACAGTGGATGATCTCAAATGCTTGACTGGGATATAATAGTCGGTGTGTTGCAAATGCTGCCACCATTGCAGGAACACCACGCTCAAGAGCAAACTGTATTTGATTCTCATGAACATCTTTGGGAGCTACCGACAATGTCAACACATCACGTGAAAGTAAATATGCGCCAAAACTTGCTACTCCACAGCCAACATCCAGAACAACTCTCGTGCGAGAGCCAAATGCAATATCTGGTACCATCTGGATAAAGAGAGAGAAGATGTTTCTACTAAGAATCAATCTAATGTAGAAGTTTTAGCAGTGGAAAACTACTCCTGTAGTCCTCCATGAAACTCTAACCGTTTATTTTTGTTTATTTCTAATTGAGCACTGAGTATGCAGAACACATGTTTAAAGTTCCAATTTCATATCTGTTTTCCTGTTTTGAGAAATTTAAACTTGCCATTTTCTGTTTCTAGAAGGCACAAGGTTCCCAGTAATTTGTAATATAGTCAAGGAAAACCTGAGATATCTGATCCAAGTATTGATCTGCTCCATGTATGAACTGGGTTCCTCCTCCAGGGAATGTAAATTTATCTTTAGCCTTGGTAATCCAATTCTGGCCTCCTTTGTCATCAACCAACCGTGTATGAGGTACATTGCTGAACCACACCTGCAATTCAAAGAATAACATACATCATACAAATTTCTTTGCATGGATACAGCAGTTTCTGAAAAATAAGTCGAATTAGTTGGTTCAATTAAACTTTGTATGCTCAAATTAAACCATGTCTAGTTTACTCAAAAACAGAACAAAAGTCAACCAACAGAGCCTGTGCAGAGAGGTGCTAGCAGAAACCCCAAGAACAATTTAGCACTACAATACAGATCCATGTTTCATTGCCATAAACCCCAAAGGCTCTTCACAAAGCGAAATACTAGCAAGAAACGCTCACCTCGTCTCTGCTCCGAGGCCAGGGAATTGGCGCCTTATACCCCTTTGGGGCCGGCACGAGGCAGCTCAGAGCCTTGTCCTTGGCAGGACAGTGCCGCTCGAACCGCTCGCCGCGCTCCGTCGAGGGCAGCCGCTTGATTTCCTCCTCGTTGTCGAGGCAGGGAATGTACTCCCGCATGCTCTCGGGGCAAGCTGGGAACTTCCCGACCGGAACCCTCCTCTTCCCGGCGCCGGCGTCCGCGTTAGCGGCAGGCTCCTGCGGCGGGTCGTCGTCGGTGGCCAGATCGGTGTCGTTGGAGGTGGTGGCGCCGATGTCGAAGTCGTCGCGCATGGCGCCGTCTTCGCCGACGATGCCGAGGCGGGCCGGCGGCGGCGGGGGAGGGGGAGGGATGGGAGGAGGAGGCGGCGCCTGCGTCGGAGCTGGCACCGACGGCGGCGGCGGAGTATTGTGGGTAGTAGATGAAGAAGCGTGCTTTGTGGGTGCGGGGGTGGGGATTAGGGACGCGTCGAAGGAGACGTTGGCGTTGGGCGAGATGGCGACGGCAGGGGAGCGGGAGGAGAGGCGGGACGAGGCGGATGAGGAGGAGAAGAAGAGGAGGCTCGGGGAGGCGCCGGTCCAGCGGTAGCCGACGAGGAAGGCGGCGGCGCAGGCGAAGGCGAGCAGCGCGGCGCGGAGGAGGCGCGATCCGGGGAGCAGGTCGGCGCCCAGGGCCTTCATGCTCGGCGTCGGCGTCGGCGCCGGCGCGGTGGCTTGCCGATGCGGAGGGGATGGGATCGTATCGTGGAGGCGGAGTGAACTGGACTTCAAGAGGAAACTCTACTTCTGTTGTACTCCAGGTGGGCCTCCATTGTCAGTACTCTACTGCATCTGGTCAATCTGTTGAGCTTCTTTTTGCGAGGGAATTTTGTTCGTACCTCGTGCCGGTGCCCGGCGGGGATGAAGGAAGGCCAGCACCATCCACCGACGGCGGCGGCGGCGTAGGAATGGGTGACGGCATGACGTTGAGTCTGAAGATCTGCCCAGCTGATGTGAGGCTGGGAGAAAAAAACTATACTTCTTTTTCGACATCGACAACATCTTCATCGACAGCATGAGTGACAATGTGAACGTCAATGGTTCTCTTGCTACACCATATGCATTCAGAAGATCTCCACTTGGGGCTTTTAAACGACCCTTTAAAGATTCATTAGCGTTCGGACACAAAAAAAACAAATCCAAAAGCACCCCCAAATCGATGCGTCGAGCCATTTCATGTCAGGTACCATCGAAAAGCCTTCAAATTTAGAGACACTATCAATGGTGCTGGACATGAACACAAGAGGCCCTCCGAAAGGGGTAGCCCATCTGTTATACACACAATCCAGTGATTCATTCCCCCCCACCTCGTCTTTCCGCTTCCTCACGTCGGTAAATTGCACCATCGCCGCCACCTTTGTCGTCGTGAAATTGTATTGCATCTCTGGGGCCAAGTCGCGGCGGCCACACCGAGCGTAACCAGCTGGTCTTCCACCTTGCCTTGCGTCGACGCATCTAATTGAGTCGGGTAACGCAAGTTGTTCGACCATTCGTCCATAGTCTCCAGTAGGCTATGGAACATCGACGATGAGTTCATGTTTTACTGAATGATGGGGTTGATGCCGTCATTGCGACAGCTGCCACCGGCGAGAACGATAAGGCCATGGCCGCTATTTTAGACGCGTGAGTCCAGCTAGGTTGTGCCAAGCATAAGAGGATCAACAAAAGGGCGGCATGCCAACACAAATTGTCACAGAGCAATTGGACACATGCTATTGTTCAACAACTATTTTACCGAGAATCCCTTGAACTCGCCTCATTAGGTCTCGATTAGGGGTTGCCAAACACGAATTTGAAGGCATCCGGTGGAGATGCTCTCACGTCTTTCATGATTTTATACTTCTAAAGATTTTTCCTCTAGTATAAGCTTTAAAAAAAGATTCGATTTGTCTACTGTTTGTTTTAGTAGATCTCATGATTAGCTATGTACTCGTTATTAAAATGTTTCTTATTTTCGTGGATTACATCAATAGCTAAATTGCTTATATATATATATATTTTACCTATATATATATATATTCCACAATTACACTTAACAAACACAGAACCACACAAACACGTCACGCATCCCACTTGTTTGCTCGGGATACGTGGAACTCGCTCTCATGTGCTCCACGGTTTGCGGGTGTAACGTCCTACCAGTTGACAAAAATGTCATGCCCATTGTCAAATTGTTTTCTACTCATCGTGTACTGGCAGTATGTTCGCCAAGTGTTACACACCATGTTATGTATGCCAAGTGTTGCACTCACCATACCCCTCTTTGCCGAGTAATACACTCATGATACATGCATGTAGTACATTTTTTGTGAGAGTTTGAAAAAAATCCTGCAATTCAAATATTTGAGACAGTTGTTTCCGACAAAGAAATATTTGAATCAATATATGCAAGTCAAATTCAAAAACAAATATGATCATCCACAATCCTCTCTATGCATATTATATAAGTCAATATGGGGCAGAACCCTGAAACAAAAGTGACATAAGACCTGCATATAAGGTGTCCATTCTATTGCAAAGTATGATCCTTAGAAGGTCTAGTCTAATTCGGGCCCTGGAAAAAAATTTGTATGTTGATTTAACTGTGAAGAGGCTTCAACACAGGGAGATGCGGGCGAGTGATTCTAGGGTAACACAAGTCCGAATACGAATACTGACGCCGGCCACCCACTCTCATACACTTGTAACGATCCCCATGCGGCTGTTCGAGAAGAGGGCCTCCGTAAACAATAGACTCGTCATCAGGTTCCGCCACTGTAATATGTTTCTTGGCTTCAAAGTAGTTGCTTATCAGGTGTTGGATCATTGGGATCTTGGCGCTTCCACCGACGAGAAGAACCTCATCGATTAAGTCCTTGTTGTCGGATAGCCTGTTTCCTCGTACCTCTACCTTGTCCACCAGTGCGACGATTCTCTGGAAAAAATCATGGTTGAGCTCCTCGAGCTTGGCCCGTGTTAGCGGCTCTGCTGATAGGCCCGTGTGAGCAGGGACTCTGACATGGGTGACATCTCCAGTGCTGAGCTCCTTCTTGGCACGCTCACACTCTGTCCTCAGCTTCCATAGAGCGATCGTGTCGTTCCTAATGTCGAGGCCATACTTCTTCTGGGTTAGTTCCACGAAGTGGTCCATGATCCTCTGATCAACGTCGTCTCCTCCGAGGTGCAGGTCGCGCTCCCACCCGCAGCCGTCAAACACGCCGTCGTGGTACCTCAGAACGGAGGCGGCCGTGGTGCCGCCGCCAACATGCAGCACAAGGAGGTTCCCTTCGTTGCGCAGCCACCTGTGGATTCCGTGCGTGACGGCCGCGGCAGTGGGCTCGTCGATGATCCTGGCCGTGTTCAGGCCTGCGTACTCTGCGGCGGCGTCCATGGCCGCTTCCCGGGGCCCCTCGTAGAAGTAATCCGGGACGGTCACAACGGCGTCGTAAACCTTGAGGCCCAGGTAGGCCTCGGCACTGTTCTTGAGACTGACGACCAACATGGCGGCGGCCGTCGAGACGTCTAGTCGCATGGCCGAGCCAGTGGCACTGGACACCAGCTCGATGTTTACGCCGCCAGCGTCAGTCTCCACGATCTTGTACGGCACACGATCGGCGAGTCTCTGAATTTCCTCATGGCTAAAACCGCGAAACCTGAAATCAAACGAACCATCGAGTCAATTAGTTAGTTAACCACGTTAGTCTCCCTGTCTCATCTAGTAAGAAAAAAGTCAAGTAATCTACTACTTTTCCCCGAGCAGGCGCTTGAAACCAAAGGCGGCAGCTTGCGGGTCTTCCGCGCCGTGGTTCTTGGCGGCCTCCCCGACGAGGAAGCCTCCGTCGTCATCAGCTAAGGCAACCCAGGACGGGATGCAGATCTTGAAGCCCTCCCCGGCGTCGGTGTAGCCGGAGACGCAGGAATTGGTGTTGCCGAGATGGACGGCAATTATGGTGATGAACATTGTCGGCCGCTTGGAGTCATCTTTATTAAGGACCCGCGCACTCGCCTGGGACGCCACTAACAGGCAGATGAAGAAGATCGCGGCGGCGCGAGCCATGGCAAACAAGTTAACCAAGGCGAGGCAGTCGCCGATCGAGACGCTTTGTACCGCCGTTACGAAATTGGTCAGGCCAGCGTTTGGAAATCGATCTCCTAGGGACTAGGGTCTTCCTCCTTCTCCAAGTAGAGGACAACTGGATTCCTAGTTGATCTAGTTTTGCCCTCATACATCATATATTGTACAGTAGTAAACTAGTTAAATGTCTGTGAGTTGCTATGGGTTCCTAATTTTTTCATGTGGGACATCTCTGAAGATAATAACACATAGGAGTAGAATTTCCAGAAAGTGTTTCTTACCTATGATCACCAGTGCACTCGCTTTTCAAAATCGTAATGCTAGGTCTCCAAACATCTATGAAAAAAAAAAAAAATATGTATACACATCCGCAACAGACCCTCCAATTTTCGTAAGAAAATACATAGTATTTTGGGCCACAAGAAAAGACTGATAATCACCAAAAAAAAGTTTTCTGTGGCAAGACTTTTTTTCTTAAGCCCAAAAATAGAACTTCTTTTTCACCAATTTTTTACAAGAAATTATATGTATTCACGGTAGAAAAATTGCGACCTTTTGTAACTGTGTCGACCACTTCTATCTTTATCGCTCCTTTTTTCTACAAGACTCTCTACCATGTGGTGAATATGGAGAAGATGCCAATGATCAATACAAGCATATTGTCCCAAAAGCTGAAAAGATACGAAAGATATATACTCGTAGGAAGAACAGTTCTACAAATCTCATTGAAAAAACTCGTGTAGGCTGCTGGAGGAGAAAAAAAACGCATGCATGCTACAACATCAAAATCTTTTATTCGGATAGTACTTGCACAAATTATAAAAGAAACAAATGCACAAAACGTATATGGCTCACACCATGACAATAACTAATATGTGCTAATCTACTTCATCCAATGATTTCTGCGTCTCCCACAAAAAGGTGAAAAGATTAAAAAAAATTGTATGGAAATGCAATTGTATCCAAGCTGAAGATCCAATTCATAATAGATCCCCATCTGCCTATGAAAACAAATATTTCTCTGCTAATTTAAGATTGCAATGACTTGTCTTGTTTACCATTCTACATGCCCTCATGCTACACGATAATACTTGCAAGGCTTCGAAAGCTTACTGCCCGGCCATGCTACTCTGTCAGGATGGGAATGGGCCGGGTCGCCGACCCGACCCAAAAGTTCAAGGTCAATGGTTCATGTGGGTCGGCCTCAGTGGAGATTTGGGTCAGGCCGGCACCGGATGACCCATTGGGTCAGCATGGCCGGCTACCTTATTTTTTTTGACAAGGGTTAGACTTACGATCTATATAACCTAGACGTTGTCGTGTGTCACAATCCTATATAAAACTATAATTTCAGCTAATACTAGTTATAACGAGCATAAAGCTGACCTTTTATGCAAACATGCTAAAGGTAGCTCATTTGTTTAGATCATACGGGCAGCGTATAGACCCACGATGGAGTGAATGAGTTGATTGTTTCTGTTATAGCTAACTCCCACGAGGCCACGAGTATTTTCTTCGATTATTCTTGAATAGATGTATATAAACAACACCCACGATACTCGGCCCCGTAACATTAATTTTTATATTCTAGTCTAATTATATTATGCGTGCCTAATTTTAACATCTTGTTGTTCATAAGATAACATATATTTTAAATTTGGATCGACCCAAAATACCCATCGGGCCAGCGAGGCCACTTACTATTTTTTTTAGATCGACCCGTGGGCTCACAAATTGGCCTTGGGGACACAGGGGCCGGGTCCAGGGCCAGGTCCGGGTCGGCCCATTCCCATCCTGGCTACTCTGTTTTGGTTACGCCAGCTCCGAGGCACAATCCATGCATCACGGAGTAAAACTGAAGCGGAAGGGTAAAGATACTCTAAAATAACCAATAAAATTATGTACTACAGTATAAACATGTTCCTATCAGAAATACAAATCAACCTGATGCACATAGATAAAAAGGATAAGCAGGTCCAAAAAACACTTTTAAAATCTTTAGTACTCACTCTGTTCACAAATAAATATCTCAAGTCTCATAAAAAAGAGATGTATCTAGATCCCTCCGTTCATAAATAAGTGTCTCAAGTCTCTCAAAAAGGAGATGTATCTAGACAATCTAGATACATCTCCTTTTTAAGAGACTTGATACACTTATTTATGGACGGAGGGAGTACATAACTCTCACTGCCAGTATTTACAGGTTAAAGTTTATATCAATCAAGACTAGCTAAAAACAACATGAAACACATCAAGGCCTACTAGTCGTTAGAAACATAAGGATAACAATGACAAAAATGTTGGTCTATGTGTAACCTTCTTATTTAATCACTCTTCATCCATCTTCCCACTTTTTAGCAACTACCATGTTCTCCTCAAGCATCATGTGTCCCATTCAGCAATATGAACGACGAGGAGGGGCATGTAAGTACATGATCATCTTTCTTTTGTGCAACCTGGATCCCATAAAACAAACTATTATGTCCAAATCACCTACCTAAACTGTTAGGCTAGCCACATCATAATAGGTCGCTTGTGTGTGTGTGCGGTCATAGGGGTGTCTGTACGTGCATGTTTGTGAGCGTCTGCGTCTACGTATGTAATGTATTTCTCAAAAAAAAAACTTGGAAGTAAGGTAGAGAAATAATATAAGAGAAAAATAAAAACAATAGCAAGAACATTTGGGTAGTTCTATCCTTACTAGAGATACATCACTTGAGAAAGAAAAAGAATAATCAACATTCCACTAATTAGTGCAACAAAGTATCTTGGCCATGGCCGTTCCGTTCCACAACGTACAACTTCTTACGAAAACCAAATTAAAGAGTCAGCTCAACGCCTACATAGCTAATTTGCGGAATGGCGCTAATTTAAGGTAGATTCTTACTCCTCTCCTTATTTCCAATAATAATGCACATTGAACTATACAACTCTAGAATATCATAGACAACTTACAAGTGCTAGAAGAGTTCAACTTATAAAGTGGTGTAACTCTCTTTAAACTAGCAATATGAGACTGAATTTTTGTGTCACCTCTTCCTATGTATGAATGGGCCACATGGTCCTGTAGGATATTTAGGAATTATGCAAATGAATATTTGGGCTTGGCCATTTAGGCTAAAATTCCAGCAAAGGTCGTGTTGTCAGATCCCAGATGTAGGATCACAACAAATAATTCTCCTGATATGCAGACTCCTCTGTGAATTGGGAAATTTGCTAAATTAGTGCTAAAATTCTAGACTGAGAAGATACATTAAGCTAGAATTTATCTGGGTTCATATTCGATAGCACTGTTGTTCCAGTGGGGGCTTATATATCGTCAGTTTCCTAGTATAAACTAGTTGATTTCGGCGTGGCAGCACGCCGCACCCTTCGTACGAATTTTGTTATTAATATTTTTGACGTATTTGGTTTGATGGTTATATATGAAAGGATATAAATATTGAGTAATCAATATTTTGACTTTTTTTTCTGAATCGACACCAAGTTGTATCTTTCAAATGGGGTACATGTGTATTTTCTTTTGTGGACACTTCTTTTTGTATATTTTGTTGGCAAATATTAGAAGGGATGGTTTCAAAATTTGTTCAAATTTGTGTTTTTTTTACACTTTGCAATGCATTTAATTTTTTCGTAAGTAAGCAGTTATTTTTCTTCTAGTTATCTTGGTATTTTTTAGGCATCTTTTCTAGAAAAGTATGTAGTACAAATAAATTCTAGAACGTGGCAATTTGAATATTTTTTGTATAAGGCACACCTAAATTAGTTAATATGTGAAATAATATGTAAAAATCTATAGATTGAAACCAATTTGAAAATCTGAAAATAGTGTTACAGTAGGGCGGACGTAATTATTTTGAATCTGGTCATTTCTTTCATATTATGTTGTTGATTATGGTTGAAGGTATTTACTTTAGTAGGATGTAAGTAATTATTTTTTCGTGTGGTTAATTTGGTCATTTTTGTCGGACTATGCTGCTGAGTATGTCTGAAGGTATTTATTTTAATTAAGCCTTATTTTAAATATTTTGAATTTTGTTGTCTTTATTGATCTTCATTTGTCCAAATTTGAAACTTTTCGATGGCGTTGCCTCGTGCCGAAAATAGGCAGGGATTTTTGTTTGGAAAGTTTGAGATTTTTTCTATATTTATTTCTTTGCTGTTGTTTTTTTGGTCCAAATTTAGTGAACCTTTCAGTTTTTCAAATATGCTGCATTGTGACATGAATAGCTACAATATTTTTTGCCGGACAGTATGATATTTTTTTTGAATTTTTCTGTTCAATTTTTTTGGAGATCAATATTCTTTTTTTGTTGTTGTTTTTTTGTCTAAATTTAGTGAACCTTTAAGTTTTTCAAATATGTTGGATTGTGAGACGAATAGCTAGGATAATGTTTGCCGGTCATCATGATATATTTTTTGAATTTTTTTGTTCAATGTTTTTGGAGATATGATTTTTTTCAAATTTTGCTATTTTCCTGTTTGACTGACAAGGCTGGCCCACCGTGACGTCGTGTTGACGTCAGTGGTGGGCGGATCTGGCGTGGCCGTGGCGGCGGTGCGCTCGCCGACGGCGAGGCAGGGCGAGCGGCGCGTCGCGCTGGACGCGCACGGCCACACGTTACCATTTAGTGGCGGCGTCGCCGCCTGGTGGTCGCCGTAGCGGCTTCGGCGTCGTGTCGACACGGCGGCGGACTCCGAGCGCGGCCTGGACGAATCCGCCGCGGCGCGCGTCGTCGCCGGACGTGCGGACTCGATTCCGCCGGTGCGGATTTAGAGCTCGTGGCGGCGGAGCATCCCGTGCTCTTTGACTCGAGCGGGGAGGTGCGCAGCGGTGGCGGAGCCGGTGACCCGGAGCTAGCGGGGGAGAGAGGAAGAGGCGTGGTGAATGTGGAGATGGTTTTGCGGAAAAGACCCTCAAGTTTTCCATAATTGTGTGTAGGTCCTTTGCGGCGGGGGGGGGGGGGGGCAAATCACAAAAGCATCTGGGCACTGGTCATCACGGGAATTGGTGAAATTTGGCCGTCCGATCTACATCGAATGGCCCAATTCGCGAGCAACCACAGAGTTCTAAAATCCGCAGCCATAATATATAGTACCCGGAGCTCGCGGGGGAGAGAGGAAGAGGCGGGGTGAATGTGGATATGGTTTTGCAGAAAAGTCCCTCTAGTTTTCCGTAATTGTGTGTAGGTCCTTTGCGGGGGCAAATTGCAAAAGCGTCTGGGCACTGTTCATCGCGGGAATGGGTGAAATTCGGCCATCCAATCTGCATCAAACGGCCCAATTCGCGAGCAACCACAAAGCTCTAAAATCTCGAGCCTTAATATATAGGGTAATTTGTTTTCTACACCGATTGTACCGGCAGTGTGTTCGCCGAGCTTTACATGCCATGTCATGTATGCCAAGTGTTACACTCAGGCCTCAACATACACCTCTTTGCCGGGTGATACACTACTATATATTTCGGTTCATAGTTTTGAGAAAATCATGCAATTTAAATGTTTGAGTCAAAAGTTTCTGACAAAGAAATATTTAGAATATAAGCAGCTCAAATTTCAAACAAATATGATCATTCACAGCCTTGCATATTATGTTAGTTGGGACAGAAACCTGGGACAAAAGCGACTTAAAACCTGAATATCAGGTGTCAATTCATATGCCAAAGTATGATCCTTAAAGGCTCTAACTACTCGGGTCGTGAACAAATGTTTATTTGCAGATTTAGCTGTGAAGAGGCTTCAACACTGGGAGTAGGCGAGGGTATGATCAAGGGTAATAAGGCGTTGAATCATTGGGATCCTGGAGCTTCCACCGACGAGAAGAATCTCATCGATTAAGTCCTTGTTGTGATTAAGTCCTTGTTGTCAGATAGCTTGTTTCCTCGTACCTCTACCTCGTCCACCAGCGCGAGGATCCTCTGGAAAAAATCATGGTTGAGCTCCTCGAGCTTGGCCCGTGTCGGCGGCTCTACTGATAGGAGGGACTGTGACATGGGTGACATCTTGAGTGTTGAGCTCCTTCTTGGCACGCTCAAACTCTATAGAGGTTTACCTATGGGGGCGATCTTTTTTTATATAGAAAAGGGGTAAGCTCAGCTTCTACATCGATTGATTGATACATGCGGCTTTTATTTCATTTTAGTAAAGCATCAAAATCTTACAAAAGCGAGAGCCCCTATGGGTCATTCAAAGTCTCAATATGAATCAATCATCTAAATAAAAGAAAGGACATGGAGTGCCTCTGCATCAACATGTTAATCTAATATCAGAACGCCAACTGTACTAGACATATAGATCCGATGCGACCGATTCCAGACGGCTGTAGCCAAAATCCATCGCGGCTCGCTTCTCCGTTGATTGTAGGACAAACCACATATGGATCCAGTGTGTAGCCATTGGGATAACCTGCATCGCGGCTTGCTTCCCTCTTCTCCCTAGGGCGATCCTGTTGCTCCTGATGTCGAGGCCATGCTGCTTCTGGATTAGTTCTACAAAGTGGTCCATGATCCGCTGGTCAACGTTGTCTCCTCCGAGGTGCAGGTCGCACCATCACAGCCACCCTTGTCGTCGCAAAGTTGAATTGCACCTCTAGGGCCAGGTCGCGGCGACCACACTGAACTGTTTGCCGCCGGTCTTCGATCTTGTCTTGCGCCGACATATCTAATTGAGACGGGTAAAGCCTCTTCCTCCCTCCCGTCCTTCACGCAAATTGTTCGATCATTCGATCATTCGTCCATAGTCTCATTTGATGTTTTATTTTGTTCAGTAGGCTATGAACATCGTCGACGAGTTCATGTTTTACCAAATGATGGGGTCGATGCCGTCCTTGCGGCCGCCGCCGACGAGAACGAGAAGGTCATGGCCGCTACTTTAGATGAAAGAGTCCAGCCATATGCGTGCCAAGCGTAAGAGGATCAACGAAAGGGCGACATACCAACGCGAATCGTCACAGAGCAATTGGACACATGCTATTGTTACTTTACCGAGAATCCCGTGAACTCGCCTTAGGATTTTCGCCGACACTTTAGGATGATCAGGTACGTTTTCACGAGGATCATGCATGGCGTTCGGGAAATATGATGACTACTTTGAGCTAAACAAATTTAGGGTGTTAGTTTGGGGGTGACGTTGTGGGATGCGGCCTTCATTTGACGGGACACATGTACACCCTTCGATTAGGCCTCAATTAGGGGGTGTCGGAAACGAATTTGGAGGACTCCGGTGCTCTCACGTCTTTCATTTTTTGTATACTTGTAGAATTTTTGCTTCTAGTATAAGCTTTAGATTCAATTCGTCTACTGTTTTATCATTTTAGTAGATCTCAATGATTAGTTATGTACTCGTTATGAATTGTTTCTTATTTGTATGGATTAAATCAATAGCTAAATTTCTTATATATTCAAGAGTTACACTTAGCGAACACTACAACCATACAAGCACGCCACACATCCCAATTGTTTGCTAGGGACATGTGGCACTTGCTCTCATGTGCTCCACGGTTTGCGGAGTGTAACATCCTACCACTTGACAAAAATGTCATGCCCATTGTTAAATTGTTTTCTACTCATCGTGTACTGGCAGTAGGTTCGCCAAGTGTTACACACCATGTTATGTATGCCAAGTGTTGCACTCACCATACCCCTCTTTGCCGAGTAATACACTCATGATACATGCATGTACTACATTTTTTTGTGAGAGTTTGAAAAAATCCTGCAATTCAAATATTTGAGACAGTTGTTTCCGACAAAGAAATATTTGAGTCAATATATGCAAGTCAAATTCAAAAACAAATATGATCATCCACAATCCTCTCTATGCATATTATATAAGCCAATATGGGGCAGAACCCTGACCACAAAAGTGACATAAGACCTGCATATAAGGTGTCCATTCGTATTGCAAAGTATGATCCTTAGAAGGTCTAGTCTAATTCGGGCCCTGGACAAAAGTTTGTATGTTGATTTAACTGTGAAGAGGTTTCAACACAGGGAGATGAGGTCGAGTGATTCGAGGGCAACACGAGTCCGAATACGAATACTGACGCCGGCCACCCACTCCCATACACTTGTAACGATCCCCATGCGGCTGTTCGAGAAGAGGGCCTCCGTAAACAACAGACTCGTCGTCAGGTTCCGCCACTGTAATAGGTTTCTTGGCTTCAAAGTAGTTGCTTATCAGGTGTTGGATCATTGGGATCTTGGCGCTTCCACCGACGAGAAGAACCTCATCGATTAAGTCCTTGTTGTCCGATAGCTTGTTTCCTCGTACCTCTACCTTGTCCACCAGTGCGACGATTCTCTGGAAAAAATCATGGTTGAGCTCCTCGAGCTTCGCCCGTGTCAGCGGCTCTGCTGATAGGCCCGTGTCAGAAGGAACTGTGACATGGGTGACATCTCGAGTGCTGAGCTCCTTCTTGGCACGCTCACACTCTATCCTCAGCTTCCCTAGGGCGATCCTGTAGTTCCTGATGTCGAGGCCATGCTTTTTGTGGATTAGTTCCACGAAGTGGTCCATGATCCTCTGGTCAACGTTGTCTCCTCCAAGGTGCAGGTCACTCTCGCATCCGCAGCCCTCAAACACGCCGTCGTGGTACCTCAGAACGGAGGCATCTGTGGTGCCGCCGCCAACATGAAGGACAAGGAGGTTCCCTTCGTTGCGCAGCCACTTGTGGATTCCGTGTGAGACGGCGGCGGCAGTGGACTCGTCGATGATCCTAGAGGTTGTCAGGCCGGCGATCTCGGCGGCGTCCATGGCCGCATCCCAGCCCCCGCCGAAGTAATACGGGACGGTCACAACGGCGTCGTGAACCTTGAGTCCGAGGTAGGCCTCCGCGCTAGACTTGAGCTGGGCGACAACCATGGCGACGGCCGTGGAGACATGTAGTCGATTGGCTGCGCCAGTGGCTCTGGACCTCAGCTCGAGGCTAACACCACCCTCGTCGCTCTCGACGATCTTATAGGGCACACGCCCGGCGAGTCTTTGGATGTCCTCATTATAATAGCCATAAAACCTGAAAGATATGATCAAACAACTAATTAACCAAGCAGTATAAGACTATTCTTGTACAATCAAGCGAACATATATATCATCAACTCGGAAGTACTTTAAACCCAGCAGGCGCTTGAAACCAAAGGCGGCAGCTTGAGGGTCTGCCGCGCCGTGGATCTTGGCGGCCGCCCCGACAAGGAAACCTCCGTCATCAGCTAAGGCAACCCAGGACGGGATGCATATCTTGAATCCCTCCCCGGCGTCGGTGTAGCCGGAGACGCAGGAATTGGTGTTGCCGAGATGGACGGCAATTATGGTGATGAACATTACCGGCCACTTGGACTCATCGGGAACCTGCGCACTCGCCTGGGACGCCACTAGCAGGCAGATGAAGCAGACCGCGGCGGCGCGAGCCATGGCAAACAACTTAGCCAAGGCGAGGCAGTCGCGACGACGCTTTGTACCGCTGCTCCGTGCGCTCTGCGGTTAGTTGATAACCGACCTACCTCTTAGGGTCTTTCTCCTTCTCCAACTCGAGGTCTCGAGGACACTTGGGCTCCTACTCAAACTAGGTTTGGAGGAGAAAATTGTAAAAAACCACCACAATTGGTGGTCAAGCTTAATAAAACCACCGGTTTTCACCAAATTCACAAATCACCGCCACTTTTTGATGACAGCGTTGCAAAAACCACCAGTTTCCACGAAACCTCGTCTTAACCTCGTTCTAACCAGCATGGCCCATTGTCAGGCGTGACGTGGTGCATGTAATTTTTGTGAAAAAAGTCCTCCGTAATTTTCTCTTCTATTTTCTTTTATTTTTTCCCATGACGTTCCATGAGGTGATGTCCCGGTTGGGCATCCTGTCGAACACCTTCCGTGCGAGCTCTACCGCCCCGCACTTGCCGTAAAGGTCGACAAGCGAGTTGTTGATGAGCATGTCGCGGGAGACGGCCTCACCGTGGCCGTCGCCCCCGAGCTCCCTTAGCAGCAACGCGTGGGCGTACACCCACAGCGAGAGCGCGCCGACGCACACACCAAGATGCTCTGCACGGTGTAGGCGTCGGGGGCGAGGCCCGCGTCCCGCTGCATCTCACGGAAGAGGTCGAGCGCCCCGAGGTGGTCGCCGTTGCCGGCCAGCGCGTCGATGGCGGTGTTCCAGGAGACGAGGGACTTGGCGGGGATGGTTCGGAACACGACGCCGCAGGAAGCGTAGAGGTGGAGGAGGGAGTTGGCGACAACGGTGTGGGCTCGAGGGGAGAAGCTGAGCTTGGCGGCGAGCGCATGGAGCTGGCGGCCCTCAGGGAGCGCGGCGAGCAAGGAGGCCGTTGAGAGCGCTGCGGGGAGGGAGTATTGCAGGGACGGCGGGGTCGGGGAGGAGTGGAGTGAGCGGAAGAGGACGAGCGCGCGATGGGTGAGGTGCGAGCGGCGGGAGCGCGCGAAGGAGATGGATGGAGGAGGAGGAGCTGGGAGGTGGGATGTGGTGGTGGGGAGCGGCGTGGCTGCGAGGGGAGGGGCCATCGCGGCGCGGCGGCGAAGCGATCATGGTGTTGATGCGAGGGGCGAGGAGGATATGGTTTTTGGTGTGGACGGCCAGCACTCAGGCTGGACACGAGCCGCGAGCTTTTTGGCTCGCACCGAGCTTTTCCAGGCTCGGCCCGAGTTGAGCTCGGCCCGCAAAAGTATATCACCGAGCCGAGCCCATTTACCTGGACCGCAGCGAGCTCGTGGCTCGCCTGGCTCGGCTCGGTCCAGCCCGCTGGCTCGGCCTTTCTGCAGCCCATCAGCCCATGTACGCGTAGCTAGGTCACAGCAGCTCACACGCGAGCCCATTGCGTTGCGCCGAGCACTCCTCTCCCAGTCCCAGCTCCCAGGACCGCCGCCATCGCCGTCGCCGCTCCGATTCGCCATCGCCTACGTCGTCTCCGTCGCCGTGCGCCCGTCCCAGTGCAGGTCGCCGCCTCGACTCGCCGCCATCGCCGTCGCCGCTCAGCAGCCACAGGTCAGATTTCTTGCTCTCTTTCCCCACTCCCATCGCGTCCCCATTTCCCCGCTCTGCTTCGACTCGTGAGATCATCTCACTGAGCCAAGACAAACAGGTCGTCGCCGCCTCCATCGATGAAGCCGAAAGAACCTAATAAGGAGAAGAAATTGTCAGCGTTCTATGGGGGAAAATCGCCCAGGGCCGTTGCCGTTGCCGCCAAGCCGGCGTCCACAAGGGGGAAGAAGGCCTGCAACGGTCGCCGCTCGAAGGCGAATCCGAGCATCGTGCTGCTTGATCCGCTGGACAAGGAGCAACCAGTGCGCGCGAAGCGACACCCGCCTCCACCTCGTCGTCTCCCTGCCAACATAGCCGCCGCCGGCCGTGCGGCGGGCGGTGTTGCCTCTTCTTCGGCGTCGGCGGTACTGCTGGTGAGTGCCTACCCCTACCCCTACCCGCATCAATCCTTTGGAGCATCATCTATTACTCTTGTTTATATGTACAAGTTTCAGTGTTTGTGCAGTTAGTTTTCAGCTTGTTTTCAGCTAGTTTATATGTAGCAGTTTCAGTGTTTATGCCAGTAAGCTAGGACAAGATTGATTATGTTTATATGTAGCACTAATTCAGTATTTGCCTCTGAAATAATTCAGGAGAACATGATTGTTTTCAGCTAGTTTATATGTAGCAGTTTCAGTGTTTATGCCACTAGTTCTATTCTTGTTCATTCAATGTTCCCATTGTTGGTTTATATGTAGCTGAAATAATTCAGTTTTGATCTGATAGCCTTTTCTATAATTTGCCTTTTCTATAATTTGCCTTTTCTATAATTCAGTTTTAACTATTTAGTGAGTTATATATTTCTTTATGGTTCTAACAGGAAGAAGATGTGGATGATGGTGAGGAGGAAAATGATCAACTTGATGATGAGGCTGAAGAAGGGGCGTATGTGCCCGATGAAGAAGAAGAACAAGAATATGACAACAGCTATGACCATGATGATGTTATGTCCGAGGATGATGCTGTAGGCCTTGATCGAATCAATGAAGAAGAGCAAACAGCTGTGGATGTTAGTTCAACTGAAGAGCAAACAGCTGTGGACACAAGGTTCAAAGGGAAGAAAAAAAAGAAGGGGAAGACAACAACTGTTGAGAATTCAAAGGCTTGGATCTATTTTGAGAAGGTGTGGGTTGATGATGAAGACAATCCAGAGGGGCCTAAGGTGTTGAAAGCACAGTGTCGTCATTGCCCAACGATATATGCATATGAACAAGGTTCAAGCACCTCAACCCTCAACAGGCATTATAAAGGAAAATGCAAAAGCCTCAATGCAAAGCGTCTTAGGGAGCAGATCCAGACCCGTCTGAAGTTCAAGCCAGACAATGTTAATGCAAATATTCCGGCGTCAACCACTTCAGGACACATAGGTTTTGACCAAGCTGTTATCAAGGAGCTCATTGCTAAAATGATAATGGTACATGAGTATTCATTTAGAATGATTGAACATGAGTGGTTCAACATTCTCATGAAGTATTTGAATCCACTCTATCAGTCCATAGGAAGGAAGGCCATCCGAGCTGAGTGCATGAGGGTTTTCAAGAGAGAAAAAGCAATCCTTAAAGATGCACTCCAGGATGTTGAATACATTAGTCTCACTACAGATTTGTGGACTAGCAATCAAACCGTTGCTTATATGTGTGTGGTGGCACACTATATAGATGCAAATTGGAACATGCAAACCCGTGTTCTTGCCTTCATAGAGTTGGACCCGCCTCACTCTGGACATGTGATTGCTGATGCTGTTTGGGACTGCATAGTTGAATGGAAGATAGAGAACAAGGTAGTATCCATCACACTTGACAACGCTTCAAACAATGATGTTGCTGTTAAAGATTTGAAGGCAAAGTTCACTTTCCGGCGATGCAAACAATTTGAGGAAGGTTATTTCCATGTTCGTTGTTGTGCACATATTGTTAACTTGGTGGTGCAAGATGGAACAGCATGTATAGGCAGTTTGATCACAAATTTACGGGAGACAGTCAAGTACTTCAAGAAGTCAACTAGTCGCTTATCAAGGTTTGTGGAAATTTGCCGGGGTTTAGATCTCAATATTGGTGCTCACTTGACACTAGATTGCTGTACAAGGTGGAGTTCAACCTACAAGATGATAGCTACTGGCCGTCCATATAGAGAAGCATTAAGAGAGTATGCTAATAAGGACCTACACTATATATGGCAGCCTACAAGTGATGAGTGGAAGTTATATGAGCTCATCGAGCCAATGCTCTTCGCTTTTGCTCAAGTAACTACTGCCTTTTCAGCTCAATCATATCCCACAGCAAACATATTCTACCGTCACATTGTGAGTATCAAAATTGCATTGAAAAAAGCCATGCGGCATAAGGATCCAACTTACAAGGCCATGGGAGAAGCAATGATGGATAAGTTTAACAAGTATTGGGAGGAAAAAAACAATGTGATGGTGCTTGCTACTGTTCTGGATCCGAGGTACAAGATGTTCTATATAGATTGGGCGTTCAAACAACTTTATGATGAGATAACAGCTGCCGACGAGTTGGCTGATGTGCGTGTGGAGTTGGAAGAGTTGTTCGAGAAGTTTGATAGTGCAAAGAAGCAATCCGATGGTGCCACATCTTCAGCTAAGGCTTGCATTTCAAGTACCTCTATGCCTGCATCCGATAGTGACTTTCAGACCCACCGGTTAAACACCACAACAAAGTCATCAAAGAGTGAATTGAGAAACTACCTTGAAGACGCCCTTGAGGAACCGGATGCTAAATTCAACTTGCTTGATTGGTGGAAAGTGAATTCACTTAGATACCCATTGTTGGCAAAGATGGCGAGACGCTTCTTGACTATCCCGGCTAGTTCCGTTTCTTCGGAATCAACATTTAGCACCGGTGGAAGAGTTTTAGATGACTATAGGAGTTCTCTAAAACCGGATATGGTGGAGGCATTGGTGTGTGGTGCAAGTTATATCAAAGGTTCACATAGTGACTTGAATGTGCAGGTATGATTTTCATGTCTTTCTTGCATTTCAAATTTCTATTTCATTGTCATGTAATGTAAAATTGGTGGCTAACTTCCGCATGTTTAGGACAAGGAGGAAGATGAGGAGGAAAATGTGGAGACCATCAAGTTGCCTAAGAGTGCGGTGATTCGGTGATGGTAAATATTTACTACATGTTTGATTTTCAAGACAAGGAGGAAGATGAGGAGGATGTTGCTATCTCGGTTCATGGAGAATTGAGTTGAAGATTGGAGATGGATGACTCATTGAATTCTACATGTGGCTGTTGCTTTATTTTGAAATTTGTGCTATTGAACTTAGAACCTAAATGATCACAGATTTGTGTAATGGAGAATTGAAAATTGAGTTATGTTGCTATTGAACTTATGTTGCTTTTATATTTGTGCTATTGAACAGGGCGTTGCTTAATTTCATTGTTATGGAGCTGTTGCTACAATATTGTTAGTTTCAGGAGTTTTTCCTGTTAATATTGCTCTGTTTTTCACTGATGTTGCTCTGTTTGCTCTGTTTTCCACTGATATTGCTCTGTTTGTCCTCTGTTTTTTGCTCTGTACCTGTAGCTCGTGAGCCAGGCGAGCTGGACCGAGTTTATACATTGCCCGGGCCGAGCCTGTTTTACCAGCTCGTTGGACAAACGAGCCAGACCGAGCCGAGCTCAACAAGTGCGAGCTAAAAGCAGGCTCGCACCGAGCCTGGACCGAGCTGGCTCGTGTCCAGCCTGAGCCAGCACTGTGAACTGACGTTTATGGCGAGGCGCGTGCTTCACAGGGCGAGCAGCAATGGTGAGTTGTGGCGGCGGCGGCCCGTGGTGAGTACGGTGATTTTCTTTTGCGTCGGATTTTTTTAATTTAGCTGACATGTGGGTCCCACATTAGTCAATGACAGGTCGGGTCAACACAAAGCGTGAGGGGAAAATAAAAGAAAAAAGAAGAACAAATTATGAAGAACTTTTTCGCAAAATTTACACACGCCATGTCACGCCTGACAGTGGGCCATACTGGTCAGAACGAGCATTAACTCGGCTAAGACAAGGTTTCGTGAAAACTGGTGGTTTTTTGCAACGCTGTCAACAAAAAGTGGTGGTGATTTGCGAATTTGGTGAAAACCAGTGGATTTTTTAAACTTGACCACCAATTGTGGCGGTTTTTTGTATTTTTCTCAGGTTTGGAGCCCTGACTTAGATACACCGTACTGTATGCATTTTTTATTATTCGCAAAAAGATATCTATTATTGAGGAATAAAAATAAATAATAGTACAGCTCAGTCAATTTAAACCTCCCATCGCATACATGGATGGAGCAATCCGTGTGTGTTATCACTACTAGAATCCACATCATTGCTCCAGGAGTTATATGTTTTTTTGTTAACAGATTTTACCGGAAAGAGCGAACAACACTACCACCTCTTGGAAAATGGTACAATCACCAAAAAAAAAACACATCTATTATATACTAAACGCAAAATAAGTTAGTTTTTCGACTCACCATGTTAAGCCACATCATTAATTTTTTTTATTTGTTAGATCTAAAATCAATGGTTAAGATTTAATTAAGGATTATTGATTACGTAACCATGTAGTAGTTGTTTGACACGTTAACATTTATATGGCGCCGTATCCTGTGAATCTTTTGCCTTCGTGTATCCATGCATCCGTTCATTTTGGGCCGAACGATTGAAATCGTGTGACTCGCGTCACTCTGCAATTACCAGCCCGCTTCTAGACTTAACAAAGTTTTGTTTCGCAAAAAAAACTCTAATCGTCTAATCCCCAAACCCTACCCTTGCTCTGCTGGGCGACAAGACCATGGACGCACCCGTCCTCCTGAATTTCCTCCGCCGTACGCGACTTCAAGGCCGGCGACGCTGGCGAGAAACTCCATGCTCGACTGGATCCTGGAGAAGATACTCGGCGCCGCCGCTGCTGCCGCCGGTGAGCTCTGCAAGACTAGGCGCCGAGACATATCCTGTGGAGGGTGCGTACCTGGATACTAAGACTGCCCGCAGGCTGATCCGATTTCATTCCAACTTTGCCCAAATCATTTGTACGTCTGAATTTTTGCATCAGTTCAACTTCAGGTTCTAGTGTGCAGATTCAGAGAAAAGATGGCATGGCTGGATGCTAGCTTATTATGCGATGTGCTTAGTGAAATTCGAGTGATCAACATGGTGAGAGAGCCAAACAATTTGGCACATGAGTTAGCTGTATATATTAGAACAGAGTTGTGACATGTGAGTTCCAAGTATGAATGAACAACAAGATTGTGATGCTCTAAATTCAGTCTCAGTGGCCTTTGCATGGATGATGTCATTATGTACTTGCCAAATCCTCCAAGTTAACATGATGATGATGCTTCTCACTTGTTCAGTTGTTGATTCCAGCAGATTGAAGGTCCATATTGTTGTGTGTGAAAATATCAGAATCAAACAATTGCTGGGTATTGGTGAATTCGAAATTTGAGTGTTATATTTGCCTTATGTAAGGTAGATGTACATCAGATTATGTTTGTGACTACCAAATAGATTAGTGAATATACAACAAGAGGATTGTTTCACAGATCGATACTCTCGGCAGTGGTGTAGTGGACAGATTGTTGCAAGGCTGTAGATACAAAATCCTTGAGCTTTCAGTGAAAGAAAGCGACACTAAGACTGCAATTTCTAGTGAAAGAAAACAACACTAAGACTGCAATCATCTCATGTTCAAAGGAGCAATGATATATTCATTTGCAACTAGTATAACAAAAACTAAAGCTCTAATCTGTGACAAACAGTTGGACAGAATAAAAATCATGATCCACCATCTAAATGCATGTCTTGCACATTTGTGGCTTCTTTTTCTGGACCCTTTTTTGTTGGCCAATTGCGACTATCATGAAACCCTACTTGGTGGCATGTCTTGCACAAGCGCGCGACCTTGGCCTTGGTTTCTTTGTTCTTCTTTTTTTGTTCTTCCCCATTCATCTCTTTTCCTCTCCTTATTCTTTTACTTCTCCCTAGTGAACGAACATCATTTGGCGGGTGTATGTTAACTTCTGTAGGTATGTTACAACCAATAAATGCCTCATATTCCTCTTGCCTAGTGTGTTTGATTGCTGCAGGAACCTTTTGGTTGAGAGGCTCCTCAATGCTCAACACGCTTGATAGTAAAAAGTCCATGCCTTCCTCTGATTGTTTGGCTATTTTAATTAGATCTTCCAACTTGTTGCGCACGGTTGAAATCTTCTTCCTCGCAGCTGCATTCAAGGAGTCATCAAGCTTCTCTTCTAGAAGATTCCCTTGTACATCGTACACACTTTCACTATAAAATAGAGAGTAATTGTGAGTCATATGATTTGCAAAAAAGTAAGAGCAGTGACGATTTTAAATTTACTTTTGTACCTTTACACCGTTTCTTCCATCTTTCCATAATATAGAAGGGTGGAAGATCTTGTTGATTTTCATACCTCATCACTTGGATAATATGGCGACATGGAATTCCATGGGACTCAAATAACTTGCATGAACAATTAGCTATCATGGTTGTTGTGTCACAACTGACCTCCCTTACCTTACTAGCACCGGTTCTGAAGGTCACTCTTTTTATTCTCTCGTCTTGTGTGATGCTTTGAACACAACAATGATCTCTGGCAGCAATAACTTGATTCTAAAATTTCTCAAACACCTCATATGTGAACACTTCACTACCTTGTTTCTCGATTGCCCATGGTGTCAGTAATTGAGGGGTCCTATGGATGCTTGAGTTGTCTGCAATTAACTCTGATTCATGTTGGCATTCTAAAGCCGTGTCAAACCTAAGCCATAACTCAACAAGGGTACTCTTGCGATGAATGAAACGGTTGAAAAATGAATTTGCACTTTCCGACCTCGAAGTTGTTCGGAGAATGCCTGCCAGTGATATGTCCATAAAATAGGCTGGTATCCATGACTCTCGAAGGCTAAACCTTTTAGTAAACCACTCATTATCCTTCAAACCAAATTCTGAAATTACAGAATTCCATTCCAACTCAAAATCGGCTGGGGTTTCCGAACCCCATACACATGCGTTCATCCTCTTCCAAAATTCAGGTTCTTCTCTTAACACCGGTCCAACTTTCTCTGAAAGTTTATCCATTATACGCCACATGCACAATCTGTGTACGATGCCTAAAAATACCTCATCAATTGCATTCTTAATGCTGCGAGCTTCATCGGTAATGATGAGTCCTGGTGCTTCACCTCCCATTGCATTAAGGAAGGTCTTAAACAACCAAACATATGACTCCTCCTTCTCATTAAGTAAGAACGCAGCACCAAAAAACACACTTTGTAAGTGATGATTTACCCCTGTAAATGGTGCAAATGTCATGTCATACTGATTAGTGGTGTATGTAGAATCAAAAGATACCACCTGACCAAAGTGTTTGTTGTTCTTCCTACTTGTGGCATCAGCCCAGAACACATACATCAAATTTCCTTCATCACTCACAACAAAATCATAGAAAAAGCTGAATTAACTTCTTGCTTTCTAGCTAGCTGGGCAACAAACATTTGGACATCTGCGTTCCTGATTTTAGACCTGAGGTCACGATAGTAGTTCTGCAAGTCCCTTTTTGTGCATCCAACATTGGCACCCTCCCTCGCTTACTTGGAGAAGCCTATATGCCTGACAGGTGCCTATACTTGCTTTGTTACATGTGTACAATGCATTCTTTGCCCTCTCACTAACTTCACGATTTGATCTGATCAAATGACGCTTATCAGGTGACACGAGACCATGATTATGGTGCTCAATCCACGATTCTATTTTATAGGTATCATTATCACAGAACTTCACAAAGATATGTGCATCACAACCACATCTCGTGGCCGTGTTCTTACGCCTTTTCTTTGACATGTCATCAATCTCTTTTTCTCACACTTGAATACTTCCTGCTACACATATATCGTTTAGTGTGAACTAGCTCACTGCCTAATTTCTTATGTTGTCCAACACGAACTCCAAAACCAGATTCATGTGCATAATATTTGTAGAACTTCTCAGCGGCATCTAGTCCTTGAAATGTCATCCCTAATTTTGGCTTTATATTTTCTTCACATTCCGGTGTAAAAGATGAACGCTTCAACATAAACAAAGAATCGGTAAGCACCATTGTATATAATTAACTGAACTGAATATAAGTAGGAAGAATTGACTTACAGGGAGAGGAACACTTGCTTTCTTTACCGGTGTGCAAAATTGTGCCTCGTTCAACTCCATACTGTGGTTTGAGCCGCATGGCGCGTGGACACAAACTAATGAGTCCGCAATTGAGATTCGGCCGGACTCTTGACGCGGGTAACAACTCATATGGGTGGTCCCTGTTTTTAGGGTTTTTTTTACTCCCGTCTGGCGACAGACGGTGAGTTCTAGGTCCCACGTTTTTCTCCGATTGGATTGACAATTCGAGTTTGATTCTTAAGGGGTAGCAGCTATGTCGGGAGATCGATCGGGAGGCTCCTGGTTTTGTTCGTGGTGCCCTTGTGCGTGGTTCTCAGGGGTAGCAGCTATGTCGGGCAAGTCTTCGTCAGCTCCGGCGAATTCCGCAACGGCGGACAAGGAGATATAGGGGACGCACACGGATGGAGCCGCTGGTTTTGCATCTGAGGATGATGGTCGTCCGGGCGGTGGAGGCATCAACTCCCTGTTTGGTCGTCTGGAGATTGACGAAGCTGAGTTTCAAGATCGGATTATTGAGGACACAGACCTTGATTTAGAGGAGACAACACGGTGGTTAGCTGTTGCTAGAGTCCACTGCGACAAGGTTTTCAGCCATGAGGCCTTCTACGAACAAATGCGCACATCGTGGAATCCAGAGAGGGAAGTGACAATTCGGCCGGTCGGCTTCAAGAGGTTCGTGATACAATGCTTTTGTTTAGGAGATTGGGAAAAGGTTACTGAGCGAGGTCCGTGGATCTTCCGAGATTGGACTTTGATCATTGCGCCTTACGACGGATTCTCAGACCCGGACGCAGTGGAGCTTGAATACATGCCCATCTGGATACAGATTCATAAGATACCGGAGGCTTACAGGAAGCAGCCGGTGGTGGAGCAGTTGGTCAGCAGACAGGCGGGTGAGGTGGTTTCGGTGCAGATGAATCCTCCGGGTTCTTTCCGGGGTGATTTTGTTAGGGTGCGGCTTCGACAAGATGTTCGCAAACCATTGATGCGTTTTGTCTCACTTTCCCTAGCTGGAAAACGATCTGTTTTCGAGGTTAAGTATGCAAAGCTTGGGATGTTGTGTTTTGCTTGTGGATTGATTGGACGCCCATACAAAGAATGCGACACTGGGGTTTTTGAGGATAAGGAGCTGAAATTCGGTGATTGGATCCGAGCTGATACAAACCGCATGAGAGGATCTAACTTTTCTCGGGGCGGACTGCGGGGCGGGAGGACTACACCGGATGGTGGAAGAGGTGCAGGCCGAGGAGGTGGCGCTGGTATCTTCAATGTGATGGAGACCCAGCTCCCACTAGCAAGAGGGACATACGTGGACTGGCGCCAGCACCCAGAGCGACGAGCTGTTGAGAAGGAGGGCGAGTTAAGTGACACGGCTAGTCCTATCAAAACTGGAGATCAAGATATGCTGGATGCTGAGAAAAATATAAGAAAAAGGCTAGCCTTTGATGCATCGCAAAAGGATGTGGCTGCACCTCTAGCTATTACGTATGCAGCAGACGCAGATAGAGATCAGGGGCTGATTTCGAAGGCGGCAATGACTCAGGTGGTGGCGGAAAAGAAACGACACAAGAGGGATGATGGTACCTCTTTCTCTGAACAAACAAATGGATCGGCGACATCCCTCGAGGATGACCGCCGGGTCCAATGAGTATCATGTGCTTGAACTGTCGGGGCTGCGGACAACCCGAGAAAGTTCACGAAATCAGTAACTTGATTAAGTTGCACCGTCCGAGGTTGGTTTTTCTCTCGGAAACCAAGCTTAGCGATAAGAGGGCTCAAGATTTGAAAGGGAGATTGGGGTTTTCTAGTGCTTTTGGTGTTAAGAGTGAGGGTTTAAGTGGTGGTTTGGTTCTGTTTTGGAATTCAGATTATGTGGTGTCTTTGAAATCTTTCAGCAGGTCTCATATAGATGTGTTCGTGGTGAATGAGGATACATGAGATAGAGAGTGGAGGTTCACAGGTTTCTACGGTGAGCCGGCAAGAGCTAGACGCAAAAGGAGTTGGGAACTTATGACATATTTGAGGAGGGAGTTTGATAGACCGTGGCTGTGTGCGGGAGATTTTAATGAAATAGTTTCTGTGGGTGAGCAGTTTGGAGGGCATGGCCGAGAGGAGTGGCACATGGAAGGATTCAGAGATGCTATAGATACTTGCAGATTTGAAGATCTTGGATATGTGGGTCTGCCGTATACTTGGGATAACAAACAACATGCGAGTAATAATATTAAAGTTCGTCTAGACAGAGGGCTGGCCGATGATCGGTTTTTGGAGCTGTTTGATAACACCCAGGTTACTCATATCCAGACTACTCAGAGCGATCATTGTGCGCTTCTTATTCATGTGCAGCGGTCGGCGTGGTTCCGAGATGATTTTAGACCAAAACCCTTCAGGTATGAGAATGCTTGGTCTAGACATCAAAGCTACGATCAGGTCGTGCAGGGAAGCTGGAGTCTAGGTAGTCCTAATCTGCATGGGGTGGCTGAAGCTTTGGTGAACGTTCGCCGAGACCTTCAGAGGTGGAGTCGAGAAGAATATGGGTCGGTGGCAAAACAGTTAAAGTGCTTACGAGGTCGGCTAGAGGAGGTGCGTGGTAATTCGCTTGGGAGAAGTCTCTTATGCGTCAAATTTCAGAACTTCGGTCTAGAGAGGAGATTGAAGCTCATCAATGTTCAAGGGTACAGTGGCTGCGGGAAGGCGATAGAAACACTGCCTTTTTTCATTCCAAGGCTAGACAGCGTGGTCGTACGCGGAAGGAGGATGGTACTTTTGAAACTTCACAAGGTGGGATGGAGACGATGGCAATTAATTTCTATAAAAACCTGTTTACAGCGCAAGAGGATACACAACCTCAGCTTATCACGGATTGGGTACAAGAAAAGGTGAGTGGGGAGATGAATGATCGTTTGTTGGCTCCTTTTTCCGACGAAGAAATTGAGAGTGCCCTTTTTATGATGCATCCAAGTAAATCCCCGGGGCCTGATGGCTTCACAGTTGGCTTCTATGTTAAACATTGGCATTTTCTGAAGGAACCGGTTTGCAAAGCGATACAACAATTTTTGGATGGAGGAGAGATGCCTGAGGAGATCAACTCTACGGTCCTGGTTCTGATCCCCAAGATCAAAGCGCCTCAGGATTTGACACAGTTTAGGCCTATTGCTCTTTGCAACGTCCTGTACAAAATCGCTTCAAAAGTTTTAGCCTTGAGATTGCGGCCTGTATTGGAGGAGATTATTTCCGAGGAACATAGCGCATTTGTTCCTGGAAGATTAATCACGGACAATGTCCTCATAGCTTATGAATGCATCCATTATTTGAAAAGGAAGAAAGGAAAAATTGGAGCGTGTGCTAAACTGGACATGGCTAAGGCATACGACCGGGTCGAGTGGAGTTACCTTCGGAGTATCATGCTGCAATTGGGTTTCTCACCTCCTTGGGTCTCGCTGGTCATGCGATGTGTTGATACGGTTTCATTTTTAGTTCGAGTAAATGGGGTGTTCTCAGAGATCTTTAAGCCATCCCGAGGCATACGTCAAGGGGATCCGATCTCCCCCTATTTGTTTTTCCTATATGGAGAGGGTTTTAGCAGCATGATCAAGCACATGGGGCCGGTTCATCTTGCTCGAGGGGTCCGCGTTGGGATTCATGCTCCATGGGTTTCACACTTACTTTTTGCTGATAATTGTCTGATTTTCTCGCAGGCCACAACAGTGGGTGCGAATAGGCTCCAAAATATTCTTAATTTGTATCGAAGGGGCTCTGGATAGATGGTTAATAAGGACAAATCAGCTATATTTTTCAGTCAAAACACCACGGCGCCATCAAAGCTCGAGGTACATCAGGGGCTACAGATACCGACAGAAGTTCTAGGGGAAAAGTATCTGGGCTTACCGACGGCGCTGGGCCGATCTACTGATTCTCAATTCGAACATATTATTTCCAAGGTGAAAAAGCTTCTTAATGGTGGGATTCCACGCTTGCTGAGTAGCGCGGGTAGGGAGGTTTTCATTAAAGTTTTATGCCAAGCTATACCCACCTTCTTGATGAGCTGTTTTCGACTGTCCAAGAAATTTTGTAAGAAACTAACGACGGTGATAGCAAGATTTTGGTGGGGAGGTGATGAGAAGAAGAGACGCATGCATTGGAAGAAGTGGATTGATATAGCTATTCCGAAAGCTGAGGGTGGGATGGGGTTCCGGGATTTTGAGATCTTTAACCAGGCGATGCTGGCAAAACAAGGATGGCGTTTAATGACAAGACCGGAGTCCCTCTGTGCCAGAGTCCTCAAAGGAAGATATTTTCATGATAGGGAATTTATGGATGCAAGGGTGAAAAAGAATTCGTCTCACACTTGGAGGGCGATCATCCACGGCCGATCAGCGCTGCAGTTGGGGCTGATTAAACGTGTTGGGCAGGGTTCTTCTATCCGTGTATGGGAGGATCCATGGATTGAGGACAACACTGGCTTCAAACCATTGGTACGTAAGACTAGTGCTACTGCTACCGTGGTTGAGGAATTAATTGATCATGATTCAGGACAGTGGGATATTCAGGATTGAGGACAACAGTGGCTTCAAACCATTGGTACGTAAGACTAGTGCTACTGCTACCGTGGTTGAGGAATTAATTGATCATGATTCAGGACAGTAGGATATTCAGAAACTGGATGAAAATTTTGTGGCACCGGATGTCAAAGCAATTCAGCGCATGGTGTTAGGTGAGGATGAGGATTATTGGGCTTGGATGTTTGAAAAATCTGGGCACTTCTCTGTACTGTCTGCATACAGAGAGCTTTGCGCTCACAAGAGGAGGTCGGATGCACCGTCATCATCTACTAGTAATAAGATACCTCTTTGGAAAAAGGTTTGGAAGATGCCAGTACCGCCAAAGGTCAGAAACTTCTGGTGGCGAACTATTCAGAAATTCATACCATGTAGACAAGTTATGAAAGATAAACACATCGAGAGAATTTCAAACTGCGATGACTGTGGGGAAGATGAGACAATTTTTCATTCATTCTTCGGTTGTACTTGGGCAAAGATCTTTTGGGAGGAGCTGAAACGGATTACAGGGGTTAAAGTCCCCAACATCCATCCAATTTCCTGGGCTGCGGACCTCATTGATGGTAACCTGATGCCACAACGCAATGTCGTCATCATTTTATGTGGTTGTTGGGCGGTGTGGACTGAACGAAATACTCGTAGGCATGGCGAGAAGGGACGGACTGTTGATGTGTCGGTGAGATGGGCATCAGATATAGCATGTGATCTTGCTGCACAGGTCAAGACAGCCAGCAAGAACATAAGATCATTTCAGATTTGGTCACCCCCGCAGAGGAATTATATCAAGGTAAATGTTGATGCTGGTTTTGACAGTTTGTCTAGCACTGGAACAACAGGGGTGGTTATCCGCAACTCTGATGGAGGACTGATCCGAGCACAGGCACTATGGTATAATGCTGCTGCGGATGCGAGGGCGATGGAGGCTATGGCTATGAGCGATGGGCTACGGCTAGCAAGTGATCTCGGATACAATCAAATTTGTTTGGAGAGTGATGCGCTGGACGTAGTCAAGCTTTGCAATTCAAAGGATTTTACTAGAACGAACATAGGTGACATGTGTCGGCAAGTTGTTGATCTAGCTAGTAGCTTTGTTAGTTGGTCTTTATCTCATGTTTCTCGTACTTCTAATGAGGTTGCGCACCTGTGAAAGCAGGCGAATAGCTCTAGACGTAGATGTGTTTGGGTGAACTATATGCCTACCTTCATCGATGCATGTATCAGGAAGAATTATAATCCCGGTTGAGGCCGTAGGTTTCAGACGCGATCTTTTCCTTACCAGAGTACCTAAGGGGACTGGAAGGTTTTTAATGAGGCGGCTTGCGTGCTAGTATTATTTATATATGTGATTTTCAAAAAAAAACTCCATATGCGAGCTGTTGTTAGATTGCATTGCTACACAAAGCATAAACTGGTACTTAATTAGTCTTCCAAATGAGAAACTCTAATGTACATCATGCATAATCTATCCTTTGGCCAACGACCTTTTATTCTTCATGTCTGTGTTTGTGTATTGCCAATTCGTAACATAAGTACTCTGAAGTTTGAACATCTATCTCTATTTCTTCTCTGAAAACATGCTAGTGCCTAGTGAGCAAGGTCACCAGGATTCTGGACTGAAGGCACATGTGAATTAGTGAGGTGAGTTCCTTGGCAGTCTCTCACGAAGCTAACTACTTTTTGATCTTTACGTGAGCCACATCAGTACTAGAATCGATCGGCGACTGTGCATCCGGTGAGAATCAAGTCAATGCGTACCTTGCAAGGAAGTTGAAGGCGGCAATCGTGAGGAGATGGGGTTGATGGCAGTTGCGACCCTCGCGCCTTTCGCCGGCGCACGACACACCGTGTACAGCGAGATCTCCGTCTCAGCCGCGAGTCGCCGCCGTAATCTGAACTGCAATCGATCGCGAGTAGCCACGGATAAGGTGTCTGTGCAAATTTGCAGGCAGGTTGCGGGCGTGTTTTTGGAAAATTTGACAGAATCAATTCTAACACTACTATTGATATCCATTGGCTAATACGGTGCATCCGAACCCATTGGATGCATGGATGCACGAAGACAAAGGATTCACAGGATACGTCGCCCATTATTGACTGAATTTAAGCACAAATCGGGTACCTGTCAAAAAATCTGAGATCGGTGTCATAGGTGGAGTCCATCGTATTATATAGCCGTGCACGCAAAAAAGAAAGAAAAACAGATATCAGACGTTGATACAAAGTTTGTGGGAAATACATATGACCGTTGGCCGGCAAACTCCAAATAAAGTTGACTGATGCATTGGAGATCCCTCTGAAGTCACAATCACCCAATAGATCTCCGAAAGGTTAATACCATATTCCATGAATGATGTACGTGTCATACAAATTGAACAGATACATGTCTTAGGTAGAAAACTACACTATAGAATGTGGCCATACATGATAGACCATCAAGATTAAAATATAATTGGTTTCAAACAAGTTTAAATATATTTGTGTCCATACATCTTTATGCCCCAAATGTTATAAATATACATCACGGGTATAAAAAAATAAATGTAAAAGAAATAAATTATTTTAAAAACTACTGTTCCATAAAACAACCATCACAATTTTGATATTCTTATTTCTCTTTAAATTAATGTTGTATTAACAAGACCAAATTCCACCGACAAACTTTTCGATCTAAATCAAAAGTTGTTCCAAGCTCCCACCAAATCACCATTTTTAGAGTATATCCTAGCATCTTGATAATCATTCATGTCTCTGAGTAAGGAAATTAGACTAAACCCACAAAAGTTGGACCGAATGATGTCTTTTAAAATGGTAAATTAGCTTCCCATCTCAATGAGTGAGATTGTAAAATGGACGAACAAAGACAATCCTCGAAAAAGACGCTACCAAAACCATTGTGTAAGAAACTACCAGAGAAAAACATAGATTTGAGCAGGAAAAAAATGGACCCAAGAAATCTTATTTGATGCGGCACCACCTCAATCACAGAGAAGTTGACACGGAGAAAACACAAACCAAATAAGTATGAGTATGCACCTAACCAAACACATGAGGCATGAGTCGTGATTACTATCTCCAAACAAGTAGTCGGATATTTAAGATGGCGGAGATGGTTGAAAATTCAAACAATGGACTGTTCGTGCTGACTTGGTTGAAGAGTAGTGGTAACAAGAGAGAGTTAACATAAATTTAGTATATAGCCATACAGTCTCAAACAAAAGTCAGCATGTATACATTTTTTTTTGGATTGTGTCCAGAATGAAAATGAAGCGCAAATGTAAGCACCAGATGACATTGCTTTGAATATAGAATCTTAGGTCCAATCCTACATAACGTCACTTCGGAACCAGTTTATGGGACTAATAGAAAATAAATGATATATGCCCCCAACATAGTTAAACAATATTAATGGATAAACAATGAAAGGTATATTGACTCATGATAGCGTAGGTGAGAAATATTTGTCCAGTCAATTAATCCATCAAAAGTTAGGTTCATAAATGGACAATACTAAGCCCTATTCGAATTTTATATCTAACAACATTGTCTGAGGCCTCGACTTTGATGATGTTAGCATCTATATTATTGATGACCCATTTTACACTTATTATTTTAGTATTACATACAATTATTATTTTCTCCTTTGTTGAACAATTAATATGTGAACAGTTATTTTTGAACACTCGAATGGAATTCTACCATGTTAGGAGCTATGCACATCAACAAATTTTTACCTCACATAGATTGTTAGTAACAATTCTTCATATTTATTTGTATGTTTTAGATTTCATTTGAATAATTCATGAACCCCTTAAGGTTTAGACAAGGAAACGTGTGTTGGTGGAAACGATTACCCCAGTTGAGGGGATCGGGTACGTGTTAAATAGAGATGGAAAAGCCCCATCTGTGGCACGTACATGGAAACAATCATTCAAGGAAAGGAAAATAACAGGAAAGGAGAAAATCATGTATGGAGCCGTTGGAGGCACTAGCCGGTGGTGTACTACACCATCCGGGATTTCCTAGTCCATACATGGAAGTTATAACGGTATTGTCTAACACCCCCCTTAATTTAAGCCTTGGAAGAACTGGAAAGGCTGAAATTACGTTTGAACTCATTGAAATCTTTAATCGTCAAGGCCTTTGTGAAGCCATCAGCAATTTGATCCTTGGTAGAGATGTGACGAATATCAAGCAATTTGTTGGCCACCCGCTCGTGAACAAAGTGAAAGTCAATCTCGATATGTTTGGTGCGAGCATGGAACACCGGATTTGCGGAGAGATAGGTAGCACCAAGATTGTCACACCACAGACATGGCTTGTTGTTGAGGCGGATGCCGAGTTCCTTCAAAAGTTCTTCAACCCATATGAACTCAGCAGTGGTGTTGGCCAGGGCTTTGTATTATGCTTCTGTGCTTGAGCGAGAAACCGTGGCTTGCTTACGAGCACTCCACGAGATTAAATTGGGGCCAAAAAATATTGCAAAACCTCCAGTAGAGCGTCTATCGTATGGACATCCAGCCCAATCCGCATCTGAAAAAGCACTTAGAAGAGTGGAATGTGAATTTTGAAATGTGAGACCAATATTAATTGTACCTTGAATATATCGCAGGGTGTGTTTGACGGCTGTCCAATGGGCGGTTGTGGGAGCATGAAGAAATTGACATATTTTGTTGACAGAGAAAGATATATCAGGGCGTGTAAGAGTTAGATATTGAAGACCGCCAACAATACTCCTATACGTGGTACTATCTTGAGGGCCAAGAGGGGTGCCGTCGGTGAGGGAAATTTTGTCGGAGTTGGATAATGGTGTAGGGCAAGGTGTGGAGAGATTCATTTCCACACGAGTGAGGAGATCTTTGGCATACTTTTCTTGAGTTAGTGAGAGTCCTTCTTGTATCTTCTTGACTTCTATACCTAGGAAGAAATGAAGAGCTCCAATATCTGTAAGTGCAAAATACGCATGCACGTCTTGAAGGAGGGCCGAAATAGCTGCATCAGAAGAGCTAGAGACAATTATGTCATCAACATAAATCAACATAAACATAGTGATACATGCCTTGTGGTAGATGAAGAGGGATTTATCAGCCTTAGATGGAGAGAAACCGAGGGCAACAAGTTTGGTGCTTAATTTAGAGTACCAGGCACGAGGAGCTTGTTTAAGACCACAAAGAGCTTTATCAAGTTTGCAGAGATGATGCGGAGCGTGAGGGTCAATGAAGCCAGGGGTTGTTTCATATAAACCTCCTCTTCCATAAGGCTATGTAAGAACGCGTTCTTGACGTCAAGTTGTTGAAGACTCCATCCTTGAGAGATAGAGAGGGCTGAAACAAGCCTGATAGTGGCTGCCTTGACAACAGGACTGAATGTGTCTTCATAATCAATACTGTATCGTTGCTTGAAGCCTTTTGCAACGAGACATGCCTTGTACCTGTCAATAGTACCATCAGAGTTCTTTTTTATACGATATACCCACTTACAGTCAATGATATTTTTGTTGGAGCTTGGAGGGACAAGATGCCATGTCTTGTTTTGAATTAATGCGTCGTATTCTTCTTGAATTGCTTATTTTCATTTTGTATCATCCAATGCTTCAGACAATTTTCTTGGTTCACCTGTAGATGTTAACATGCCATAGCGAACGGTACCATCTTTGTAAATTCTGGGGTTGCAAATACGTTTTTGGAGTCGTGCACGATTTTGTGGAGCTGGTAGTGAAGCAGGAGGCGCAAGTGGTGACACAGTTGGAGAGGCCACAAAGGATCCATCACCACCAGATTCAGATCTGACATGATCCGGCGTAGCCGATCCTGTGGCAGATGGTGTGGCCGTGGCGTTTGTGTTGGGCGATGCAGAAGATCCGGAGTCGCGGGACCCGACTGTCTCCGTGTCAAAAGATGTCGTCGACGTGGCGGGCTCGGGTTGGTGCGGCGCGGTGTCCCCGCCAGGGAACGGCTGGCGTGGCGCGGGACGCGGCGCAGACTGCGCGTCGGTGGTGCGTGATTGGCGTGGAGGGGGAGGCTGATCCGGGCAGGTTGGTGGGGCCCAGGGGAGGGCGTGCGGGAGTGGCCATTGGTCGACGCGGATCCCGGAGATGTTGCCGCTGACGGATCCGAGGAGGGCGCTACATCCGATGCTGATTGCGGCGTCAGGGCGAGAGAATCGTCTCCAAAACTCGCGCCGTTGCTGGCATTTTCTGTAGGAGACAGATTTTGGCCGTTTGACATGATTTCTGCATCATTTTGGGTGCTTTCTTCGGTAGTGGATGAGTTGCTCGGTGCTGCACTGTCTTGGGGTACCTGAGTAGTGTTAGTAGTAGGCACAAAATGCATGTGGTCATAATTATTTATACCCTCGGAATTAGTAGTTGTGGGATGTGATTGTGATGGAGGAATAAGAAGAATGTCTTGACGAAGACGAGAACCAACGTTAGGATTTAATGAAGCAAAAGGAAAAACATTTTCATCAAAGATGACATCACGAGAATGTAAACACGACCGGTACTAACATCTAGACATTTTACTCCTTTGTGTAGAGGGCTATATCCAAGAAAGACGCATTGCTTGGAATGAAAAGATAATTTTCGTGTGTTGTAGGGACGAAGATTAGGCCAACAAGCACAACCAAAAATACGGAGAGAAGAGTAGTTAGGTGTGATATTGAGGAGTTTCTCCATAGGAGTGGCAAGTTTTAATGGTTTGCAAGGAAGCATGTTGATGAGGTAAGTGGCAGTGAGAAAGGCTTCATCCCAAAATTTTAGAGGCATGGATGCAGTAGCAAGGAGGGAGAGACCAACATCAACTATGTGGTGATGTTTTCTCTCAGCTGAACCGTTTTGTTGATGGGCGTGTGGGCATGAGACGTGGTGGGTGATACCGGCCTTTTGAAAAAAGAATGAAGTTTTTCGTATACACCACCCCAATCCGTTTGCATGGTTATTATTTTTCGATCAAATTTGCTTTCAACAAGTTGCTGGAAATTTAAAAAGGCTTGATAGACATCGGAGCGTTTCTTAAGCAAAGTGATCCAAGTGAATTTACTATAATCATCAACAAATCTTACTAAATAACAGTGTTTGCCAACTGAAGGAGGAGCAGGTCCCCACACATCCGAGAAAATTTGTTCTAAAGGTACAATGGAAACACTAGTGGAGATAGGGTAAAGCAACTGTTTGCTTTTGGCTTGTTGACAAGGATCACAAACATAAGGATTTATTTCATGCGAGTGAGATAAATTATTTTTCCGAAGAACTTGTTGAACAAGAAACGAGGATGGGTGTCCTAGACGACGATGCCATGTGGATGATGAAGGCGTGAGGGTGATGAAGGCATGCTTGGTGGAGTCCGTGGATGTGGGCACGAGAGGATAAAGACCAACGTGACAAGGCCCTCTAAACATGATTTCCTTCGTGGCCCGATCCTTAATCAAAAGGAAAAAAATGATGAATTTCAATAAAAGCATTGGTATCTAGACTAATTTTGTGAGCGGATATTAAACTTTTTGAGGCACTAGGAACATGTAAGATATTATGAAGATGAATAGGATTATGAGGGGTATGTTGAATGACCAATATTTTTAATTGTCATACCTTGACCACTAGCGGTGTGGATTTGTTCATGTCCCTTGTATTGTTCATGTATGGAGAGCTTGCTCAGTTCGCTTGTGAGATGATTGGTGGCGCCGGAATCAACATACCAATTTGTGTCCACATCATATGAGGAAATATGAGCATGTTTGTCTTCACGAGGTGGATCATCATGGTCATCATCACCTTAGCGCCACCAGCACTCGGAGGCAGGATGCCCGTACTTTTTACAAATTTGGCAAGTGACATCTTGAAGAGGAGAGGGGACGCGATTTGAGCGCCCACGCCCGCGGTTGCCTCTAGCTTGAGGACGACGTGCAACATCATGACGAGGAGGGCGACCTTGATGATGGATGTAGCCACCGCCACCCCCACTGTGGAGGATATACCAAACGGGTATGCCGACCAAGTGGGCTAAACCAGCTTACCAGGGTGGCCCAAGAGGTGATAAGGTCTTCGGCTTATTGGGCGGCCCAGTAGGCTGAAGCGCAAGAGGAAGCCTACAAGCTGATCTGGATCCAGACGAGCCGACGTTCGTCTTAGAGGACAAGTTAGGGTTTATCCCTTGTTAGTCTAGGACTCCAGATATAGGTCGGTTAGACTTTCCTTGTAGGAGAAGGCATGTCGCCTATATAAGTCTGCCTCCTGTTCCTCTCAAGGGACACGCCTTACAACCGACATTATAACATGTACACATATTCGCATCTAGTGAATTATAGCAACACGTAGGATCTTGCCACCGCTGCAAGGTCTAAAGCTGGGTAAACCCTTGTGTGCAATCCCGATCCTGGAATCCTCCTTACGTGGCACCATACCTTCCCCCTCTCTCCACCATTGGAGCATGGCACCTCCTTACGTGCCTAAGAATCCAATAACCCGACAGTTGGCGCCCACCATGGGGCCTAAAGCATTAGGCGTCACCTTCAAGGCGGGAGCTCTGGGCGAGATTGGAAGATCTATGGCGGTAGGCCGCGCCAATCTACATGGCGATGTCGGCTCCGTCGAGGCAGATTCATGGACTCCGACAGACGGCGATCTCGTCTCCAGCTTCATCATCCCCATCGGCGACATCAACATTTTCACCGGCTTTACGGCCGCCGCGTACGGATTCCCCAGGGAATCTGGAAAATTCTTCCCTGCCCACCACCCAGAAGACGGATCACATCCGGCATCGCCTAAAGGCTTTGCAGCTTACGATCTAGATTCACAAAGCGAAACTGGCTCCAACTTCTAAGAAGGCTACATGGAGTCCGACTTTCACTTTGTAGGAACAATCGCAACCACCGGCGATCAGCCGGCAGGTTCCGATCCTGAGTCTATTATACCAGCTCTCCAAGTTGGTCCAGACTCAGAAGCCGGATCTGAGAACACAGCCCCAATAACGGAAAACTCAGATACCGAAAGCACAGACATCGACTTCGCAATAAAAGTCGCCTCTTTAAACATAGGAGGTGCCAAAGAAGTCATGATGGCGGGGCCAACTCCTATGGAAACAGATGCACCTGACAAGCATGCAGATGGGTCGAAATCGCCTTCCAAATATGCTAGCTTAGAGTCACAGGTTGACATCCATACAATAAAGGCGTACGGAAGCAAGCCAAAAGGCAATTCCCCCTTTGAAGCAAACCTTGACAAAAGATCTGGAGGCTGAGCTAACGTTCGAAGCGTGCAAAAATGCACTTGATATACTCAAGACGCCGCTCGGTCCCAATGCAACCCCAGAAGAACTTGCAGAAAGGCGCAAATACCTCCTTCGTGAGTCAGAGTTAGGCATCCGCCATAACTTGGTTTTGCAAAACAGGGAGAAAGCCCTCAAGGCCACCGCTCAGGACAAAGAGGATCTTCGCCGCCACATGGAAAGAGAAAATTTCCGGCGCGTGAAGGACACTCACGACCCTCTCCTCCATAAAGATCTCACGAAGAATTTCGATCGGCCGTCGACTCAAAAGAACAAGGCGTGGCAGAGATACCTTTACACCGTAGACAAAGACGGTTTGATATACTTCTCCACCCCTACAAAGAACATGGAAGACGCACGGGAGATCATGGAAGACGAAGAGATCCCAACTGACGAGAAAGTGTTTTACTCAAAAGCACTACTCAAAAAGGCGGAAGAGCTACAAGAGGTAGCCACCTCAAGCTGCCGCCTTGCTGACAACACCGTCATATGCAAAGCCGGAGCCGGCGCAGGACCACCCAATGATCCATCCGAGTCTAGCAGCCATGGCAAAGGCAAACAACCTGAAAACCCGGTTTGACGACGTGACGATGTATCAGGCACGGGTTCCAACCGGCACAGGGAGGAACGTCAAAAGGACAAGGCAGACAAGGCCTCCAGGAAGGAAAGAAGGTGTGAGAAGAGTCGTGATAAGAATCGTGACAAAGAAGCCGCCCGGCTTAACATGCCTCAAACTCCTAACAGGAGAGACGACGAGAATGCCGACAAAGACCGCCAACGCAGGCGCTCAAGATCTCGATCACCACATCGTCAAAACGGAAGCCGGCATCAACAAGGCGACGGAAAACACCCAAGTGTCAGATGCCCGCACTCGCCTAGATGAGATCAGAGCCGCAAGGGAAGAAACCTATCAAGGTCCCAAGTGCTTTGGCCCGGCAATCCGCAAGGTGCAGCTCCCAGAGGCGCTCGGCAATGTCAAGAAAATTGTGAACAAGTACAACAGTACGGATAATCCCGAAACATGGCTGCCTGACTATCTCAACACAGTGGGAATTTACAACGGAGGCTATGATTCTAGGGGTGAAAATGGAGCGGACACGGTCGAATAGTAGTGAAACCATGTTCGTGACCATATTTTTGTCGGATACAGAGTCAGAGCGGATAGTGTGCGGTTACGAATACGGAACCGGATCATGTCGGTTACAAATATGGATCGAATACGGGGCGAATATGGTTCGGGTATGGATATACATTTTGTCGGATGAGGAACTGAAAATATGACTAACATTTACCAAATAGTATCAACCAACTTACTCCAAATTAAATTTATATATTGTGATAAAGAATGTTTTAGTAAGTCATACTTATCTTTTCCAAGTGACTACTTAAGTTTGACCTTGAATGGTTTAAGGGTACCTCCAACAAATGTGATTTCCAAACATGGTAATGGCTTGACAAGATTTGTGTGGAGTTATGTAAGTACATAAGTTTGATCTTGCCTAAACTCGGTCACATGAGGTTCGTGGTATTAGTTGTCGGATATTTCCCAGGATAATCGCCGGATATAACCGTGAAATATGGTATATCTTCGAATACAGACGGATATTAGTAAAACCACATCCTTTTCCATATCCGTGGATTACTATCTGTGACCGTATCCGCCAACTATCCGACCGAATCCGTATTTGCCTTCCGTGAGTCTCCGGTCGGTTGGAAATAATCCGTACCGTTTTCACCCCTATATGACGCCGCAATCTGTTTCTTACCCCTGATGTTAGAAGGTACTGCACGCCTGTGGATTGACACCCTGCCAGAGAAAAGTATCCACAATTGGCAAGACATGAATCAGTGCTTCACACAACACTTCTCCTGCACGGTTAAACGTCCAAAGACTTATCCAGAGCTCTTGCGTTGCACTCAGGAGATGAACGAGTCCAGTCGCGATTTCATCGCATGATGGACCGAGATGAAAAATAGTTGCGAAGGTGTCTCTGAGACGCAAGCTATCCATGCTTTCATGCACAGCTTGAAGAAAGGAAACATGATGCGTTACATCTTGTCAAGCCAAAGAATCACCAGCCTTGGAGATCTGCATGATGGTGCAAACAACCTCGCAATTGCAGAAGACGATGCCCGTGCAGATGATGGAGACGTAAAGCTTGCTATCTCCATCAACAACAGCGAAAAGCAGGCCAAGTCGACAAAGATAAAAGTACAACCCAATGACAATGCAGGCCCCTCCAATGAAGTAGCCTTTGCTGGCGCGTGGAAGCAGAGCAATGATAGCAAAGGCGGGAAGAACATCAAGGTCACATATGACGACATCAAGGATCTCCCATGTATCTATCACAGCAAGTTCGGCAAGTGCATCCACACCAACAGGTAGTGCAGGAACAATGACGACATGAAAAAAGACCCCGAAGCTGGATATAGGGCAAGCAAGAACAACAAGCCCAAAGTCCGCAAGGAAGCAACCAAAGAGGCAAAGGCCGACGATAGAAGCTCATCAGACCAAGGCGAAGAACCAACTAAGGCTAAGAAGAACAGCAAGTTCCCCAGGGTTGAAGAAAACTTCGTCACTTTCCTGGCAACCCCTTCGGCTAAGAAGGAGAAGGCCATCTGGAAGGAATTCAATGCACCTATGCCAGCTGTTCCCCAATACGCAACTTCGTCCGAAGTACCGGTCACTTGGGATCGCAATGATCATCCAGATCGCATTCCCCAATACCCAGGGTACTCTACCCTTTGTCGTCAATCCCATAGTAGCAAATTGTCGTCTTTCAAAGGTACTTATGGATGGTGGCATCAGCATCAACATCCTGTACCTAGAAACCCTCAAACGCATGCACCTATCAGAAACCCAGCTCAAGCACAGCAACGTCAAGTTCCATGGTATAGTCCCAGGACAGCAGGCAAACTCCATTGGACAAACTACTTTGGAAGTTACCTTTGGCGAAGAGGACAACTACCAACAAGAAGAAGTATCCTTCGAGGTGGTGCCCTTCAAAAGCGTTGTCGTGGTGGTGTCACGGCAGATGCCATAGGATGGCTAATGTGTGGGGCCGAAGGATGTTGGTGGATCCGGGGAGGGATAGCGAGCTGAAGAGCTCACACGGGGAGGATCCCGGTATAACCGAGATCTCCCAAGAACGAGAAACAAGATCAAAAGCACGAGGGGGAAGATCTAATAAACAAGAACAAATGCACGAAGGCACACAACAAACACACGATATACCCAGGTTCAGAGCCCTCGTGAGGAGGTAACACCACTACTCCTGCCTTTACTCTCTATATAAGTGTGATACAAGAACTAACACTTGCTCTTGTATCTCTCGAAGTGAAGAACACAAGGAACTAGATGAACTCAAGGTAGGAGGAAATAAATGCTCTAGGAGTAAATGCGACTATAGCTTTGGCTCCCAAGTTGGTCTCTTTTTCACAGTAGCAGTTATGGCGCCTTTTATAGAGTTCCAGCCAGGGGGCCGGAAACCCTAAACCGGCTTGGCCCCACCGGACAGGCCTAACCGGCATGGCGTCACCGGCTAGTGCGACCTACTCGCCGCGCTATCCGACGTAGCCCCTTCGTCATCATCCCGGCAAGGACAGCAGGCGCCGTCCTGGAACATCATTGTCCCCCTGTCAGAGACAGGACATGTCTTTGCCCATCCCGGATAGCCTTTTCCGGATTGCCGGGCTAGGCACGTCGTGTCTTGTCGTACCGTTGTCGTACCGCCTGACGTGCTCCCGTGTCAGGCGGGAGGTGACCATGCTTCCGTGTCAGACGGGAGGTGACCATACTTCCGTGTCAGACGGAACGGTACTTCCCCCCGCATCAGGCGGGAAAGCCTGCTACAGACCGTTGACGGCCTACCGGGATCCCTCATGCCGGTTATCTTCTTGCTCGATCTCACGAGTCCTTCCTGCACAAGTCCAGGACCGAGATAGATGTTCCGGTTAGCACTTACCCGGATTGCCTATCCGGTAAAACCGAATACTTCTGCTTCCGGGAGTCTCCTCGGGGCCCAAGACCCGAGATCCTTTCCGGATGTACCCGAGTTCGTCTCAGGATGAGTATCTCTAGGCCTAGCCTCCCGAAGATGTCTTAGCCTACCAGCAAAGACATCTTCGAGAAGCTAGTTCTCAGAGGAACCACCCGCTGATGCTTGTGCGGCCATTGTGAGGGCTCGGGGTGTCTATTTATAGCCGCCAGAGCTGACCCTTGCGCCTGCCAGAAGGCACCTTGCACTCTACCAGCACTCAACGGTCAAGTTGCCCCTTCAGCACACTAGGGGGTGGCCCTTGCTCTCGCCAAAGGTCAAGTACTGTTGGCACATTGCTGAATTACTCCGGGATCTACACTACCCGGGGGGCAACCCCCCGACACTAGTCCCCGAAGCTGGTGCTGCGCAGCGACCCCGGATGATGTGCGGGATCAGCTTTAATAATAACTATCTTCCCAGAAAATATGAGACTATCCTCCGACTAGACGCCGAGACTTGTTTTTTGCCGAAATCTTCATACCGAGATCGTTTCGACCGGAAGGCGATGCTGGTAACCGGATAGTGCGGCCTGAGTGAATCTTGACCGTTGGCTCTGCATTGAATTCCAGATCGTGAGCTGGGTCCCACCCGATGTCCTGTCTGATCAGAAGTGCACTCGAGTGCCTCTGACCGAGCACACCGCTGCTCGGGTTCGCGCGCCGGGAGCCGCAGCCGATCCGAAATCCAACCGTTGGGGCTGTGTGGCCACGGGTGTGGCCGGATCGGGCGGTCCGGTAAACGCCACGTGCCGCGCTGCACAGAATGGATCCCACCCACGATCGGAGAGATCGTGGGCGGGAAATTTGGAAACCGCTCCGGAATCCCCCCATAAATAGGGGACCGGAACGGTCATCTCTTCCTCTTCTTCCACTTCACACTTCCGCCACCGTCGTCTCGAGCACGCCGCCATAGCCGTGCCCGGAGCTCGAAGGCCGCCGCTCTCGTTGGTCGCCGGAGCCCTTCGCTTCATCATCGGTTCGCGCCCTTCTTGCCCATCACCGGCCTCGCTTTCTCCGGTGAGTTCTTCTCTTCGCCCCGATGAACTTTTCTTTCACGGGAACGATACCTCGCGCTCGGTCGTGCCCTAACGCACGCGCGGCTGCGCCGCCACCGGCGAGCACGATTCACGAGGTGCGCAGCGGGATGCAAACGCACCGTAGATCTTAGCCTCTTGCCCGCACTAGGCCATGTTTGTGTTTAGCCCGAGCGTATTTCCATCGATTAAGTTTCAATTTACTAGCACACGGTAGATCTTACTTGCCAGGAACGTGGTTGTCTTTAGGAGTTTGTGATCCGGTATATTAGCTCCCGGTAGACTAATTCCGACTAATTGCCGCTGCGCCTGCAGAGTAGCCCGGATACATCTGCGGATCTCTCCGGCATGGCTGAAGAAAGTATTCGGGGGTGCTAGGATGGGTCCGAGACCATACAGGAGGATCCGACTGGCTGTATCGGACTCACCGGATTCCACCAGAAGTTGAGAGCCGTCTCCCGGAGGACGAGGTTCAACCGGAACCCCAACCCGGAGAATACGTTGTATTCCTCACGCACTTCGAGTGCGGGTTTGGGCTTCCGGCTAGCCCCTTCTTCCGCAACTTCCTCGACACCTACAGCCTCCAACCCCATCATCTCCCAGCTAACGCCATCATGATGCTTTCGGTCTTCACCACCTACTCGGAAGCATACCTCGGCGTGTGGCCATTCTTGGACCTCTGGGCCAGGTACTTCATCCTTCGCCGCCAAGTCATCCCCAATCCGGATCATAAAGTAAAAGACTTGGTCGACTGCGGAGCGGCCACCATCATTCCTCGTGCTGACTCCGGATTTCCTATAGTCAAGGGACTAGAATCCTGCCGGAAGTGGCAGCGCAGTTTCTTCTATGTGAAGAATCGGGAGAGTTCAGGAGATGGTCCGGGATCCTCGAACCCGGACTTCATAAATTTGCCGGAGTTCGCCATTGGACCTCCCCGCAAATTCAACCTCTGGAAACGGTTCCCCGATACCGAGGAGGTCAGATGTATGCACGACGTCCTCGGGGTCCTAACTGACAAGATGACTGGCGACGATCTCCTACGCTGTTTCATTATTCGCCGCGCCTGCCCTCTACAAACCCGAGTGCACAAGATGTGCCATATGGACGGGAACTATGATCCCACCAGGACCAGCATTTTCGGGTTGGACCGTCCCGCGGTCGTCCGACGCGTTCGAGCTATTGCTCGGACGAAGATGTCGGATGAGTATGTTTGGGGTGTCATCGGGGGATCCCGGAAAAAACCATTGAAACAGGTGCTCCTGTCTGTCTTTCGCAAACTTGCATTTGCACCCGGGTTCTGCTGGAAACCGACATGGTTGTCATGCAATGATTTATTCGTGCAGTTATTCGAGCGGCAAACCGAGGAGGATGCGATCCACGCCAACGGGAATTTCGCGCCGAACATCCCGGCACCGGCTAAGATGCCGAGAGTGGATCCCGACGGCGAGGACCATCTTGCCGTTCCTCTAGTAAAAGCTGCCGCCCCGGGTAACCCTTCAACCTCAGAGGCTATTTCCATTTCTTCGGATGACGAGGATGAGATTGACTGTCAAATACTCGATGTGATTGATGCTCTTCCCCTCAACTGGGCTTCAGCAGTGGTTCCGAAACCCACGGCCGTGACCAAACGCGCCGAGAGCCGGAAGCGTGCGGCTTCCGACACCGACGCTGCCGATGATTCCGGCAACCCCCCCAAGAGGAGCAAGCCGAACAAACAAACGACCGAGAAGCCTCGACGCCGAAGGAGGGTTCCTCCCACCATGGATTCCGGGTAAATTTTCTTTGCTTCATGCTACATGATCTTGCCTTCTCCTGAAGTCTTTACTGAGATATTTCTTTCAGGGACGCACTCGACCTACCGGCATCCTTTGCCTCCCGTCCTCCTGGATCCCGGACTCCCAGCCCGCCTCGGGCTTCTTCTTCTCCACCTCGTCCTTCCGCCCGAAGAAGCGAGCCTCCTGCTTCTGGTGCCGCACCGACTGCTGCTGCGACTCCGGATACTCGTCCCGTGGTCGACGAGACTCCAGTCCAGGCCACGACCACATCGGAAGACATCCTTCTTCCGGAGAGTCCGCGCAGGGTGCCTGGGCTTGAGGCGGAGATCCCGAGTCCTCCCCGGCAGCTCGTGCCAAGTGGTCCCTCCCGGCAAGCTGCGAGCAAGACAGCCCCGGAAAAACAGCCCGCGGCCTCTTCCCGGCAACCTGATCATCCTGCCGTGAAAGCGCGCACCAAGGTTGCCGGGCAGAAAACTACTTCTGCCAAACCTACTGCTGCCCCGACATCCTCGGCCCAACACTTGGCCCTAAGCACGGGTAAGTTTTCACCGTTACCGCCACCTCCTGCCGAGATCCCCACTGCTGCCCTGCGGACGCTGCGAGCAACCGTAAGCTCCTTTGTGCCTTCAGGATCCCGGGAGGTTGTTGCTGCTCGCGCGGCTGGCGGCTCCGGCATACGCGTTGTCGAAGAATACAACCAAGCCTGGATTGCCGCTGATGCCTCCGAGATCGCGGAGGACTTGCACGCTGCCGGCCCTAGCCGCAGCGCCCAAGCTCTGCACGCTCTCCAGGTGGCCGCGCTGGACGTTACTCGGGTGACCGAGCTAAGTTTATTCCCTTTACCTTCTCCAGTAAATACTTGTTCCTTCCCCACTAGTCCCCGAGATTGGTGCTTAGTGCTCTAGATTCCTCCGAATAGCAGACCACTAGGCTCCAATCTTAGAGGAAATCTCAGGACTCGGAAGCCGAGTCCCCGAGTTCCTTTCCACCGAGTAACCTTTTTTCAAAAATTGGTCCATCTCCACTAGTCCCCGAGATTGGTGCTTAGTGCTCTAGATTCCACCGGATAGCAGACCACTAAGCTCCAATCTTAGAGAAAATCTCAGGACTCAGAAGACGAGTCCCCGAGTTCTTTTCCATCGAGTAATCTTTAATTGTTACCGATCTCGGAGCCTCCCGAGTCCCCGAGATCTTTCCCAAGATTGACTTATCTTTCTTTATCTTGATTTCAGGAGTGCGGCAAGAAACGTGGCAGCATCTTCAACCGGGTTCTTGCTGATCTCGGTCAGTCCAAGAAGTGCGAGGGGCGCCTCCGGGAGGAGCGAGATGCCGCGCGCAAAATCTCGGTGGATCAGAAGGCTGCACTTGCTAGCGCGCAGGCCGAGATTGCGCGGCTCAATGGGGAGCTTGAAAAGGCCAAATCTGCTGCGACCGACATGAAGACGCGCTTCGTGTAGGCGACGCAGAAGCAGAAGGAGACCTTGGACCAATCCGAGGAGCGCGCGCATCTCGCCGAGACCGGGCTGGCTCTTCTCCGGTCACGGGCCGATACTTGGCTCTCTGAGCTAACCGTATTGAACTGGGATCTTAACAGGAAGTGGACCGACATCCCCCTTTTTTCCTTGCTCTCTTTCTTTGTTGTTGCCCTCCTTATGACCTAGCCGCTTGACAACTCTTCTTTTTAAAGGGGAATTCGAGCACTCCCGCGACGCTGCTGCCCTTGCGGTTGCTGCCGCCCGGGAGAAGCGCGCCGGGAAGGGCCCTGTCTTGGACACTTGGGACATTGAGGATCACCTCACTGCCCTGAAGGCCCGGATAGTGCCTCTCCGGTCGATCGGGACCGAGTTGCTCAACGCCGTGATTCACGTTCACGGTGCGCTATGGACGGGCGTCAGCGCGACGCTCCCGGTCGGCGAATTGGCGAGTGCACCCCGAGGTGCCGGGCGGCGTGTCCACGCTTGGAAACGTTCCGGCGCACGGGCTGGTGCCGATCAGGTCTTGAACCAGGTACTGAGTTGGTACGAGGGTCTCGACCTTGACGTGATCCAGCGCCTGCGCACCATCTCGCCGTGGTGCAGCGATCCGGCTAAGGTCCAGCGGCGACAAGAAGTGGCGCATCCCATCGCCTCCTGGTCCAATATTCGCGCCTTCACCGCCAGCGTCGTCACTTCTGACTTCGAGTCGGATTACGAGGACGACGATGAAACCGGTGCAACTGATGACGTGGACGCTGAGGTCCCGGAGGAGGATGACGCTGCTTCCGGTGCCGCCACCGAGACCGTGGTTTCCCGGGATGCTTCAACTCCTCCGCCACCCGAGGCCTCTTAGGCCGAGGCGCGCCCAGATGCCCCGAGTACCGCTGCTGGTGCTGAGGACACCGCCACTGCCGCTCCCGCTGCTGCCACCGCCGAGAAGCCGGCTTCCCCTACTCCTTAGAAATACTTAAGAGTAGAACTGTTAAATCCCGGGGATGCCGGGTGCAAGATGTAATATATACTATTAACATTTATGTTTCGTACGAAGTTATCTATCAGCACAAGCTATGCCGGTTTACTCTGTTACGAGTCCCCGAGTTCCTTTTCATGCTACCGTACTTAGGCAATTTCTGCTCTTGTCTACCATTTCGGCGTTCGACAGTCGAGTCACAAAACTCCATACACGGCATACATTACTTAAGAAAATCCGAGTTCTAGTTAACCGAATTCCCGACATAAAAAACAATTGGGTTAGTAAAAACAGGTATGCCGGATAAGTTCCTGCTCCGAGTCCCCGAGACCATTTTCGTGTTCCCCACATTTGATTCTCTTTGCTCTTGACTACCATTTCGGCGTTCGTCAGTCGAGTCACAAGATGATTTCACATGACATACATTACTATGACTTTGAGAATCGAATTCGGAACTATCCCGGCATACAGATAACATAGAAAATAGGTACTAGGCAGTCCCCGGGTTCCTTCCCGGGATGCCGGTATGAAATAACAAACAAATTGGACAAAGTAAATGTGCACACAACGAGGCAGTCCCCGGGTTCCTCCCGGGGTGCCTTACTTTCATTAATACATAAAAACTGAAATACATCATACACTGAGCCCTTTATGTGTAAAAGGGTCGAAGCAGGGCTACATTCCATGGACGCTTGGTTTCCTCTCCGTATTTGTCCATTACACCTTTCCTAGCCTCCTGTGCATCTACAAGGTAATAAGAATCATTGTGCAATGCCCTGCTTATCACGAAAGGTCCCTCCCATGGAGGTGACAACTTATGCATTCCGGCCGTGCGTTGGATGAGCCTTAGCACAAGATCTCCTTCTCGGAGCACTCTCAGGTGCACCTTCCGGCTATGATAGTGACGGAGGTTTTGCTGGTAGATTGCAGACCGAGACAGTGCCAATTCTCTTGCCTCTTCAAGTAAATCAACATCATTTTCTCGGGCCTCCTTCGCCTCGGTCTCGGTGAACATTGTCACTCTCGGGGAATCATATTGTATGTTGGTCGGGAGTACCGCCTCGGCACCGTACACCATGAAGAATGGCGTATACCCGGTAGATCTATTCGGTGTAGTCCGGAGACCCCATAATACTGCCGGTAACTCCTCTATCCAGCATCCCGGAGTTCTCAACAGTGGTTCGATCAAATGAGCTTTGATGCCGGCTAAGACCAAAGCATTTGCTCTTTCCACTTGTCCGTTTGCTTCCGGGTGTGCAACTGATGCTACATCAAACCGGATTCCCTTTTCAGCACAAAATCGAGCGAATTCCCCCACAGCAAAATTGCTGCCATTATCCGTGATGATGCTGTGCGGGCACCCGTATCTCAGGATGATGTCTTTCAGGAATTGCACTGCGGTGTGTCCGTCACACTTCCGGACTGGCTTGACCTCTATCCACTTGGTGAATTTATCTACCATGACCAGTATGTGTGTCATATTGCCCCGTGCCGGTTTGAACTGTCCGACCATGTCCAAACACCATACCGCGAATGGCCAAGTGATAGGGATTGTCTTCAATGCCGACGTCGGCACATGTATCCGGTGAGCAAACCTCTGGCATCCTCCACACTTCCGGACAATGTCTTCCGCCTCCTGTAACGCAGTGGGCCAGTAGAACCCATGCCGGAACACTTTCGCCACCAGGGCCCGGGATGATGCATGATGTCCACATTCCCCCTGATGTATTTCCAGCAGCATCTCTTGTCCTTCTGCCGGTTCCACACATCTCTGGAGTACCTCGGTGACACTCCTCTTGTATAGCTCTTGATTGATGACGGTGTATGCTTTTGACCTCCGCACTATCTGTCGGGCTTCCACTTCATTCTCCGGGAGGGTTCCTTCCAAGATGTATGCCATAATGGGATGTGCCCATCCCGGGATAGGTCGAACTGGGAACACGGGAGCGTCTATATCCATTGGCTCTGCCGCCATCACCTCCATCATCATCTTTCTTTGCCTCTTTGAGCATAGTGGTGCAGTCCCCGGGTTCGATGTGATGCTCCCGACATCTACTTCCATGGGTACGGCGCTCGAACTAGGCTCCTTGGGGATGAAGATAGAATCCGACTCGGGTGAGGGTTGAATAGATGGCTTCCTCAAATGCTCAAGAGCGATCCCGGGTGGGATGGCATCCCGAGATGACCCTAGCTTGGACAACACATCCGCTGCCTCGTTTTCTCCTCTGGGTATGTGCTTGAACTCGCATCCTTCGAAAAATCCGGATATCTTCTGCACATGAAATCGGTACAAGGCCATGTTTGCATCCAGCGCATCCTAGTTCCCCGACACCTGCTGCACCACGAGGTCGGAATCGCCGAAACACTCTATCCGGCGGATGCCGATCTCCCTGGCGACATTCAGTCCATGAACCAAGGCCTCATACTCAGCGACGTTGTTAGATGCCCGGAAATGAATTTGCAGGACATACTTCAGCACATCTTGTTTTGGTGAAGTAAGGACCACTCCGGCACCCAACCCGATCTTAGCCTTGGAGCCATCGAAATGCATCCTCCAGAAATTGTAATCCGGCACCGGAGGTTCATATTGCATCTCGGCCCAGTCTACCAAAAAGTCCGGCAGCGCCTGCGACTTGATGGCATCTCGTCTCTCGTATGCCGGAGCGTACGGAGACAACTGGATGGCCCATTTGGCTACCCGGCCGCTAGCGTCCTTGCAACCGATGATCTCGGCCAGAGGAGCCTCGCACACCACTGTAATTGGGTGCTCTTGAAAGTAGTGCTTGAGCTTGGTCACTGCCATGTACACTCCATACGCCATCTTCTGGTAGTGCGGGTAGTTCTGGTTGGATTCCGAGATCACCTCACTGAGGTAATACACCGGTCTTTGTATCATTTTGCCCCCTTCTTCCCTCTCTACCACCATTGCTACACTGACTACCCGGTTGGTGGCAGCAATATACAGCAGCATAGGCTCCTTGGGTAACGGGGATGCCAACACGGGTGCTGTTGAAAGCATTCTCTTCAAATCATTGAACGCCGCGTCAGCCTGCGGGGTCCAAACAAATGTTTTGCTCTTCTTCATCAACTGGTATAGGGGCAAGGCCTTCTCTCCAAGTCGGCTCACAAACCGACTTAGGGATGCAAGACAACCAGTGAACTTCTGCACATCTTTGAGACGCACGGGCAATTTCATGCTCTCGATAGCACGTATCTTACCCGGGTTGACCTCAATTCCCCGGCTTGAGATGAGGAAACCGAGTAACTTTCCTGCCGGAACACCGAATGTGCACTTATCCGGGTTCAACTTCATCCGGAATTTTCTTAAGTTCTTAAATGTTTCCCTCAGGTCATCGATCAATGAGGCTTATTCTTTCGTTTTTATGACTATGTCATCGACATAGACTTCGGCACTCCGTCCTATCTGGTCTGCAAACACTTTTGCATGCACCTTTGGTATGTAGCACCAGCATTTCTTAAACCGAAAGTCATGACACGATAGCAATAAGCCCCATAAGGGGTAATAAAAGCAGTTTTCAATTGATCATCCGGATTCAAAGGTATCTGGTGAAAACCAGAATAGGCATCTAAAAAGGTCAAAAGTTCACTCCCGGCAGTGGAATATTACTTGATCTATCCGAGGCAGTGGAAAGGGGTCCTTTGGGCATGCTTTGTTGAGGTTGGTGAAGTCGATGCACATGCGCCACACCTTAAGCAGGAGGGGATCATCCTTCTTCTTCTCAACTAGGACTGGATTAGATATCCAATCCGGGTGCAGTACTTCCATTATGAACCCGGCGGCCAGCAGTATAGCCAGATGCTCCATGACGGCAACTCTTCTTTCATCCGAGAGGCGCCTAGTCGGTTGCTTCACCGGCTTCGCATCCGGTCTAACAAACAGAGAGTGCTCAGCCAACTCACTCGGAACACCTTGCAGATCGTCACTCGACCACGCAAAAGCATCCCGATTCTCATGGAGGAAGTCGACGAGCTCGCCTTCCTATTTGCTGTCCAGGTTGCTGCCAATGATAACTTGGCGCTCCGGGTTGCTGGGGTCCACACCCACCTTCTTTGTCTCCTTGGGGGGCTGGAATGATGCACCCTGCTCCGGGTTCACCATCCCGAGCATTCCGAGTTGAGAGGTCTTGGCCATCACCACCACCTGCTGGATCCTCTTCTTTTCTTCCGCGATCACCAGGGACTCAGCTAATCACGAGCCGGCCGAGGCACACTCCATGGAGCGCTTGTGGTCTCCCGAGATGGTGATCACGCCGTTAGGTCCCGGCATCTTCATCTTCAGGTAGCCCATGTGAGTTGAGATCATGAACTTGGCCAGTGCCGGCCTGCCGATTAGTGTGTGATATGGGCTTTTGAGATCCACGACCTCGAATTCCAAGCTCTCAGTCCGGCAGTTCTCCCGGGTTCCGAATAACACCTCAACCCAGATTTTACCCATGGGTGAACAAGAGACTCCGGCCACAATGCCGTGGAAGGTCGTCTCGGTAGGTAACAAGGTGTTCATGGACACCCCCAGCTCCAGCATCGTGTCCTTGTACATGATGTTAATGGCACTGCCATTGTCAATCAGAACCCGACTGAAGCGGACATTGAGGCTTGGTCCGACAAAGGTTGGGTCCACGACCAAGGCGTACACCCCCGGCTTAGGCATAACTCTGGGATGATCCTTCCGACTCCACGTGATCTCCATCTCGGACCAGTGCAAGAACTTGGGCACAGCCGGGATCACGGCGTTCACTTCCAGGGCACGCTGTCGGACACTCCTCCGGTCAGTGGGCTCGGTTACGAAGACCACATAGCTTTGATGTGCCTCCCGGTAGTTGCCCTGCTGCTGTCCGGCTTGATTACTGGGGCTTGCACCGTTGTCGTTCCGGGTGTGCACTACGTTCACCGGCCGAGGTGGGGGTCCTCGCTGAGGTTGACTGATCCGGACTGCGTTGGCTCCCGACGTCGGAGGAGGGGGTCTTGGAATGTTGGGTCGAGATGCCGGAGCACTCGGCCGAACAGCTCCCGAGCTGCCCTCCTGCAATGTGCGCTGATACCAGCTGCACTGCCGAGTAGAGTGGTTCGCCGGCTTGCTGGCCTCCAGGGTATGGTAGCAGCATGTCTTGTTCAACATCTCTTCATACGTCAGGGGCTTCTTTTGTTCCACCCAAGTTTTTTGCACTTCCTGGCTCTGACCCCAAGCCGGGCCACTTGTCTTCTGACGCTGACTGTTGCCGACATCCTCTTGATCTCGGGTCACCGCTGCGACATGCTGTGCGGCATGGTGGTACTCGGGCTGATTTCTTTTCTGGCCAAAATCCTGGCGATCATGGCTCCTGCTCGATCCCGAACGCTGAGGTCCCGCATTCCTCCTGTTGGAGTCACCGACATCCACTAGAGGTTGCATGGGATCTCCAAGCGTGTAGGTATCGGTGATGCGCATGGTCTCTGCCAAGGTCGCCGGCATCTTCCTTTGCAATTTCTGCCACAGCATTGAGCCATGCCGGCATCCTTGTGCAAACCAGGAGATGGCCTGTGCCTCTACCACCCCTTCGCAAGAATTGCGAATATTGCTCCACCGGGTAAGGTACTCCCGGTCAGTCTCGTTGCTCCTTTGCCTACAGATGGCGAGCTGCTGAGGCCTGTTTGGCCTTTTGTACATACTGGTGAAGTTGCTGATAAATGCCTCCTCGAAATCTAACCAGCAGTCTATGCTGCCAATTCTCAAGTTGTTCAACCATATTCTGGCAGGTCCTTCCAACATCTGCGGTACGTAACGTACCGCCCAACGTTTGTTTCCACCGGCTATGCTTACTGCAGTTACATAGTCGGTTAACCAGTCCTCCGACTTCTTGCTGCCGTCATAGGTCTTAGCACCTCGGTTGAGCTGAAAATTCCGGACAGGCGGCTCCCGCATGATCCGGGGTCCAAAGCAGGCAGGTCCCGGAGGTCCTTGCTCTTCCACTAGCTCTGACTGGTGAATCCGATCGAGCCGGAATCTGGCATCGGCCGGATCCAGCTGTCTGGTTCCTACCCGAGATCCCAAAGGATTTTCATTGGGCTGGTATCCGAGCTGCTACAGTCTTGAGTTGCCATCGTTGAGCCTATCTTGTACCGGGATCACAGCCTGTTGCGGGACAGAGGCGGCCTCCCTTCGCGGGTTTCCCTGAACATGAGGAGGGTTCCGGGGTGGATTACCACGGCTAGCCGGGTTATTGTTTCCTATACCCAGGTTGCCACCCTCATGGGTACTTCCTGCCTGCCCCGAGTTATGCTGCCCGGCTTGCTGGATGCCGGCAAAGGCCGGATCATAGGTCTGCAACTGCTTGTTCTTCCCGGAGCCCCGGCTTCTGCTCCGGCTTTTGCTCTTGCTCTTGCTTCTACTCGGATGCGGGGAAGAGGCCTCTCCGTCCGATTTCTGGCTATTGGGCCTAGCTGAGTGCACTTGGGATCCCGCCCTGGGGTTCTTCTTCTTGAAGGCTTGGTTCTGCCGGTTGGCCTCGATGACCAACTCATTCACCCGTTCATGTTGCTTGCGCAGAGCCTCACCGGATAACCCTGCCAATTCGGCCATGGCGGCTTCGGCAGCCCTAAGAGTTTTCGCCGGCGAGCTGTACACCGGTCTTCCCGCCGAGATCAGGCTACCCGTGTGACTGGTCGTGGCTCCATGTAGCACCCCAACTTATATTAAAGTTGGAACACCTGTGTTATGTGCTAGTCCCTGGATCACTGCCAGCACCACAGTACAAAATATAAAGTATCATTGCATAAGTATTAAATTACTACAACGAGATCCAAAAATAATAGCCAATATGGCTTTATTACAAATTGCATAGCCATGAAGGCTAGCTAAAGTTCAAAGTTCACAGCGAAAGCAAAATAACATTGAGCCTCATCTTCAAGCATGCGCCACAGGCAGTCATGTTGGGTGTAGACTCGAGCCAATCATTCAGCATCAGAATTTCCTGCACATTGGAATATGCAGCCCCCGAAGGAGGTCAATACAATGATGTATTGGCAAGTGACTATGGTGGATAAATATACTGGCAAGTCTAACATCTATATGCATATTTGGCTTGGTGGGGTTGAAGGCTATTTGCAGAAAGCAAGTTTTCTCCTATCATTTTGTAAAACACTTTTATTTCTTGAAGACTTGGCACCGAGGGACAAAGCCCAGGTGCACCAACAATTCTTTCCTTAGTCAAAATTTTACTTTATGAAAACAGTGTTGAGATTCTTCTGCCCATCCTGGTCCAGTTGCTCGAAGTAGTCCATATCCGGGGACACGGCTGAGAACTCAGATTTTCGACTCTGCAGAGGTTGTGCACTTTCACCTTTAGACTCAATTTGTCCGGGAATTCCTATACACGCGGAGTGTATTATGAAAAGGAGAGAATTGAGACAAGAACTTTCAGAAGAAGAATGCAACCATACTAGCAAGACCCGTTCCACCTATCATCTCTACATCTGCTTGTCAAGCTGACAGGTTGCACTCTCACAACTTAATCGTTCTAGACAGAGCCCATTGTCAAAAGGCTGCACGGGAAGCTTCTAAACTTGGAGGGACTTGATAATCTCTTCGTTCCTGGGTGGCCATCCACAAGTGTACTTCTGGGTAACAACCACCATACTCATGGTCCTAAGTAGAATAGACATTCATCCTAGGCGAAGACAACCACAAGCATAGTCCCAAAAGCCACTCAACATAAACCATATCAACCAATTCCACCCAGATGTGTATTTTAGAATTTTAACACTTAGAAACATTTCCATATCATGGCAACATTTTTTATGGCATGGCTAAGCAACTAATAAAATCTTTTCATGGCTGCTTAGGGAAAAGGGTGGCTACACACTACTAGGATATTTGTAAAATACCAACTAACTTAGCATTATAAAATAAATCAAAATCCCTATCATTTTACTACTCAAAACATACTACTTATGCATATAGAAAATATGGGATATTGTATGAAGGTCACTTGCCTTGGTAACAGGAGGAACAAGCACAACAAGAATAACAATCACAAGCAAGTCCTTCCTCTTCTTCACAATCTAGCACAAACAATGAATAACATAAATACCAACACCATATCATCACAACACTAAACATAATCATGTATGCATGAAAGATATGCTATGATGATAAGACACACTTAATAATTCTCATTTTCTGTCATTAATAAATGAATATAATGTTTAGTTATTTCTTATTTTATTTATCAATTAGATAATTTAAAAATAATATAGTAAAACTTTGATTTCTATAATTACAACTTTTATTGTTTTTATGACATCTTCAATTTGGACATTTATTAATATTGCTGGACAGAGGGAAATTATACAATCTTAAAACAATTACTTTTATTTCTAAATCATTTTTATTATTTAAGTTATCATTTTAATGGCCGAAATACTCCTCTGATAATTATACAAATTATAATTTGTCAAAGGGAAAAACAAATGATGTAGAATTAAACTACATGAGCAGAGCTTTCCAATGACATAAAGTTTATTAAATTTGGACTTACAGATCAAAAGTTATGAATTTTGCAAGTTTTATCTATTTTCTGTTTTATTTATAAAATTTCCTGCGAAAAAGAAATTAACAGGGCTACGTGGCGCGATCCTATTGGTCGATACCGCTTCGGCGCGGATCGGCTGCAAGAGCCGTCCGATCTAAATTAAAATGGACGCGCGAGATCTAATCGATCTAGATCCATTGGATCTAGATCTAACGGTCCACGATCCGTTGACAAAAAACGGGCGGCGCGGTCGCCGGAGACGCGCGGGGCGCGGCGGAGCCATGGCCGGCGTTTGCGCCCGAGGCGTGCTACGATGCTAGGAGGAAACGGAGCTCACCAGGAGATGCGCGACGTCGTGGGGAGGGCGATGGCGCGGTGGTGATGACCGGAGCGTCCTCGTCTTCCCGGAAGAGCTCGCCGGAGTTGCGCGCGGCGTCGGTTCCTCTCGGTCGTGGACGGAGGCGGGGTTTCGCTGCAAAAACACACGCTCCACTATGTCAACTCGATGCGCACGGCTCACAGGGAGCGAAGGGAGGTGGAAAGGAGGTCCGAGGTGGCCGGAGTTGCTCGGGCGGCGGAGTTCTTACCGACAGCGACTGCGGGATTGCGCGAGCTCGTGCGGGCAGCCTATGGTCTCTCGGGAGGAGAGGTTTGGGGCAATCGGACGAGAGCGAGGAGGGCTATTAGTAGGGGGAGGAGGCGAGGTAAGGGGAGCAGTAAATCGCTCGTAATCGTGCGAATCAATCCGCCGTTTCCTGTCGGGGTCGGGGGCGTGCTTTGAGGATGAACGTTTCCGCGGAGATGATGACAGGTGGGTCCCACCTGTCAGCGACTGCGAGCGAGCGCGCGGGGTGCTGGGCCGCTGGCGGGCTGCTCGGCTACGCGCGCGCGGCAGATAGCTACGGGCCACGGCCCATTCGACTCACAAAATCGATTATTTTTATTTAAATCCTTTTCTGTTTTTAAAAACTGATTTCAAATATGATTTTTAAACCTATTCAAAACGTTTCAGAAAAATTCATAAAAATATGTTTTGGAAAGGTTATTAAAAATGGAACTTTTTAACATTATTCTTTCCCATATATAAATTGGTAAAATTTTATTTATTAAAGGAGTTTTAAATAAACACTTTATGGAATTTGTAGATTATTTATATTTAAAATTTGAAGTTTTATTTAATATTTTTGTGATGTATTCTTATGCTCAATGATGCATGATGCTTGAATGCAAGTTTTTAAATTTTGTTGCAAAATTTGGGATGTTACAGACTAACCCCCTTAAGAGGAAGCTCGCCCTCGAGCTTCGGAAGGATCAGCAAATAGGTGTGGATGGTCTTCTCGGAGGTCATCCTCTCGTTCCCAGGTGGCTTCTTCCTCAGTGTGATGGTTCCATTGGACTTTACAGAACTTGATGGTTTTGGTACGGGTGACTCTTTCTGCGGTCTGCAATATTTTGATGGGTTTCTCCTCGTAGGTCAAGTCACTTTCCAATTGTACTTCTTCGAGGGGTACAGTATCCTTTAAAGGAACTCCCATCATTTTGGGGTGACATTTCTTCAGTTGACTGACATGGAACACATTATGAACCGCAGATAGAGCTTCTGGTAGTTCTAACTCATATGCCACCTCACCCTTACGAGACAGAATTTTAAAAGGTCCAATAAACCGAGGTGCTAATTTTCCTTTAATTCCAAACCTCTTCACACCCCTGAGTGGCGACACTCTAAGATAGGTTCTATCACCCACCTCGTAGGCGACTTCCCTACGTTTAGAATGCGCATAGCTTTTCTGGCGGGACTGTGCTACCTTCAATCTATCTTTAATTAATCTGACTTTCTCTTCAGCCTCTTGGATTATATCAGATCCAAAGAAACTTCGTTCTCCTACACCACTCCACAACAATGGGGTTGTGCATTTCTTCCCATATAATGCCTCAAATGGTGCCATCTCGATGCTAGCTTGATAACTGTTATTGTAAGAGAACTCGGCATAGGGTAGGTTGTCATCCCAACTAGACCCATAATCGAGCGCACACGCTCTTAACATATCTTCTAGAATCTGGTTTACTCTTTCGGTCTGACCATCCGTTTGCGGATGAAATGCTGTACTGAACTCCAATCTAGTTCCCAGTGACTCATGCAACTGCTTCCAAAAATGGGAAGTGAACTGGGTCCCTCTATCGGACACGATACTCTTGGGGACGCCGTGTAAGCACACAATCCTCTTCATGTAAATATCAGCTAGCTTTGCGCTGGTATAGGTGGTCTTCACGGGTATAAAATGAGCTATTTTGGTTAAGCGACAAACAATAACCCAAATAGAATCATACCCTGATCTGGTCCTTGGTAACCCGGTGATGAAGTCCATCCCAATAGAATCCCACTTCCAGTCCGGTACCTTCAAAGGTTGCAAAAGTCCTGCTGGTTTCTGATGCTCCGCCTTTACTCGACTGCATACATCGCATTTAGCTATATATTCTGCTATTTCTCTTTTCAGATTATTCCACCAAAATCTCCCCTTCACATCCATATACATTTTGGTATTTCCTGGATGAATGGAGTAAGGTGTTTCATGGGCTTCTTGCAGAATTAACTTCCTAAGATCAGGATCGTTTGCCACACATACACGTTTTTCAAACCACAAGGTTCCTTGCTCATCTTCATGAAATCCCTTGGCTTTTCCTGCTCTCAAATTGGCTTTGATTTCTTCAATATCCTTGTCTCCCTTCTGAGCTTCACGTATATTGTCCATCAAATTCGGTTGTACTACCAACGAAGCTACAAAACCATCTGGTACCACTTCCAATCGGAGGTCCTTGAATGCCTTGCATAAATCCTCAGGTATTTCTCCTGCCGTGAGGCCATTCAAGTAAACCTTACGACTCAGGGCATCAGCTACTACATTAGCCTTTCCAGGATGATATTGAAGACTTAGGTCATAATCCTTGATAAGTTCTAACCATCTTCTCTGCCTCATGTTCAATTCTTTCTGTGTGAAAATATACTTCAAACTTTTGTGGTCAGTGAACACTTCACATCTTTTTCCCATTAGGTAGGGTCTCCAAGTTTTTAGGGCATGTACTACTGAGGCTAACTCGAGATCATGAGTGGGATAATTTGTTTCATGCTTCTTGAGCTGTCTAGAGGCATAAGATGCCACTCTGCCTTCTTGCATCAGCACACTTCCCAGACCTTGGCATGAAGCATCACAGTAAACTTGGAATTCTTTCTCTAAATCAGGTAAACACAAAACTGGGGCTGAAACTAGTCGTTTCTTTAGTTCCTGAAAACTGGCTTCGCACGCGTCAGTCCATTCAAATTTCTTCTCCTTCTTTAATAATTCTATCAGTGCCTTGGCGATTTTGGAAAAGTTTTCTATAAACCTTCGGTAGTATCCTGCTAGACCAAGAAAACTTCGTAATTCTCCAACATTCTTTGGTGGTTCCCAATTGGTTACAGCTGAGACCTTTTCAGGGTCCACTGCTATACCCTCCTTGGATACTATGTGTCATAGAAATGCGACTTGTTCCAACCAAAATTCACACTTGCTGAATTTGGCATATAACTTATGTTCACGTAGTCTCTGCAATACTAGGCGCAAATGCTCTTCATGATCTTTGTGACTCTCGGAGTAGATCAGAATGTCATCTATGAACACTACCACAAACTTGTCCAGAAAATCCATGAACACTTTATTCATAATATTCATGAAATAAGCTGGAGCATTGGTTAAACCAAATGGCATTACGGTATACTCATAAGAGCCATATCTTGTAACAAACGCTGTTTTTGGTATATCCATCTCTCTAACTTTCATTTGGAGATATCCTGATCGAAGATCAATCTTGGAAAACACACATGCACCTTTCAATTGATCAAATAATTCATTTATCTTGGGTAACAGATACTTGTTCTTGATGGTGTGTTCATTTATATCTCTGTAGTCCGTGACTAATCTCTGGGTTTGATCTTTCTTTTTGACAAAAAGGACTGGCGCTCCCCAGGGCGAAGAACTTGGACGGATAAATCCTTTCAAAAGGTGTTCCTCCAGTTGCTTCTTGAGTTCTTTTAGTTCATCGACGGCCATTGGGTAAGGTCTCTTGGCTATTGGTCCGGTACCCGGTTTTAGTTCAATGAGAAATTCCACATCTCTATCCGGCGGCATTCCCGGTAATTCTTCTGGGAATACATCCGGGTACTCTTGGACAATCAGCACATCACCAAGGCTAACCCCCTTAAGTGAATTTAGCCTAACTTTCTTAAGTTCGAAAGTTGATCTGAATTTAATCTTTTGTTTTTCTGGGGTGGTGAGGGTGATAGCTCTGTTTGCACAGTCTATGATTCCTTCAAAACGGGTCATCCAATCCATTCCGATAATAACATCCAGACCTTGGGTTTCTAGGATGACTAAGTCTGCTGGAAAAAGATATTTTCCAATCCTTAATTCTAACTGCCTACAGCCTGAATTTACTATCATCTCACCCCCAGGTGAACTCACTCTAATAGGTTTTCCTAAGCTTTCCTCGGCTAGCCCATGTTTGTTTACAAAAGCTCTTGATATGAATGAATGCGATGCTCCAGTATCAAATAAGACCAATGCTGGAAAAGAATTGAGCAGGAACTTACGATTCACAGCGTCCGGTTCATCATGAACTTCTTCCACGTTGAGGTGATTTACTTGTCCCTTCTGGAAGGGATTGGGCTTGGAATTTTCATCGGCCTTTCTCTCTGGGCAATCAGTAGCATAGTGTCCCGTCTTCTTGCACTTGAAGCAAGTCACATTAGACAGGTCTTTCTTCCCTTCAGTGTTAGGACGAGGATTTCCATTTCCATGATTATGGCCATGGTGATGGTTTCCCTTGAACCCACACTTATTTCCTTTATACCCTCCATTGTGGTTATGACCATGATACTTTTGGCCACTACCATTGTTGGAGTAGTTCCAGGGTTTATGGCCACTGACTTCTGAGGTGTGTGGTTTCTTGTGAGCCACTTCAGTGTTACCCTTACTTGCACCAAACTTCCTCTTCCTATTCTCTTCCTTTCTGATGTTATTGTCCAGGGTGATTGCCTGATCTAGCAGAATCTGATAGTTAGGAGCATATGCCACAGACAGAGGTATCTTTAGTTCTCCCCGAAGTCCATTTAGGAATTTGTCCTTCCTTTTTGCATCAGTGTCGATGTCTTCTGGTGCGTACCTTGATAGCGTACAGAAGTCATCTATATACTCCTTCAGAGTTCTACCTCCCTGTCTCAAGCTACGAAACTCCTCCTTCTTCAGGTTCATTATGCCAGAGGAGATGTGAGCATTGCGGAAACCATCCTTGAACGCATCCCAAGTCATGCCATCCAAGGGATGGGTCACTTGATAGGTCTCCCACCACATGGCAGCAGGTCCTTCCAATAGGTGAGCAGTGAACCTCACCTTTTCTGCCTCAGAACACTCACAGGTTACTAAGTCCTTGTTGACGGAACGGAGCCAGTCATCCCCCGCTATGGGTTCAGTAGCAGAGGAGAACTTATTAGGTCTAAGCCTGAGAAATCTTGCAAGTCTGTCCACCGGAGGTGGGGGTGGTGGTGGATGGTTGTTATTGTTGTTGTTGTTGTTGTTGTTGTTGGTTGCTGCAATGAACTGGGTCATCATGGTCATCGGTTGGGCTTGAGCTGCCATCAGCTGTTGCATAGTTTCGCTATTGTCGGGATCACGACGTGGAGGCATCTGTGGGGTTTTTGCATGGATGAGTAAAAGATAGATAGATCTATAAGGAGAAACCTTTCCCATGCACAAAACAATCCAGTCAAGCACACCATCAATCAACACACCACTCATAAAACAATCAGCAAACAATTCAAAACCTTTGGTTTTAGGAAAACGATATAAAAGTTTGGAAAATAACTCGCGAGGTTCCGAGGATACAAGGGAAGGTACTGCCTTACCACAAGTTGGTAGGTCAATACAAGATCAAGACAATGTGGTGTATGATAAATGGTAGTCTCACTAACTAACTACTCGACCATATCCTCTTCCTCCTCTTCAATTTCCTGTATCTCGATTCCTTCATTAGCGAGTACATCCTTGAGTTCCTTTACTTCTTTCTCCAGGGCAAGATTCTTTTCTTGCAGCTCTCTCTTCTCAGTACGAAGCCTTTTTATCAAGTCACTATCAGCCTCGAACTCGACTTCATTGCTCTCGAGTTCTGCCTTTTGTTCCCTGATGATCTTGTTCTTCTCTTGAACTCTTTTCTCTTGTCTCCTGTACTTCTCCTCTTGTGCCGCGAATCTCTCTTCCTGTGCCTTAGTCACTTCCTCCTGAACCTTCACCTTCTCTTCGTTCTCCTTAAGTAAGGCACATAACTCATCGTTCTTCAGGAGCTCGGTGCGTTGATCTTCATATAGTTCGGTGACAAGGATTTCCAGCTCCTGGAAATAAAGGCTAAGGGGTTTTGCCTTGCCTCTTTCTCCGACATCATACAGGTAAGGTTCTCCATCTTCGTTTCTTCTTCCAAAGAAAATGGAGTAGTGGCCCCTCAACTCTAGGCTGTAGCGTCCGCAGAGGCGCCCAATCAAATCTTGCATGATTAGATTGAGTCCTTTGTCTTTGGAGTCACTAACCATTTTGATCTCCAGTGGGGGCTCCTCTCCACGTCCTGGTTGTGTTGCTTTTATTCCCCAGCAACCCTCTTTGTTAAACTTCTTCAGAATGAAGCCCTTTATTTGGGGTAGTGGTAACCCTATCTTCTCGCCGATGTCGAGGAGGTAACAGCCAAAACGGGTGTTCTCGAAGTCCTCCGCAGTGGTGAAGTGAAAGCTCGTCATCCTTTAAGTAGGAAAGAAGGGAAATTAGAACAAGAATTGCATAAGATAAGGAAGTACTAGTTATGGAGTGTATTATTACTTTAGGGGGAATACTAAGTCAAAATCCTAAGGTGATCAACAGATATTAACAACTCTTCGTAAATTGGGTTTTTCACTATAGTGAGAGAGACAGACACCCGGCCAGCCACTTATATTGTGGAACAGGTCTCATGTACGTGGACATGTAAAGTTTGTCCCGGGCCGCTTCATCCCACCATGCCGTTAGAATCCAACATACTTCAAAGATGGTAACATTATGATCAAAAAGGGCTTAACCAATCCTAGGGGCTCGAACCTACAGGCAAAACTTTGCTCTGATACCATTTTGTAGCACCCCAACTTATATTAAAGTTGGAACACCTGTGTTATGTGCTAGTCGCTGGATCACTGCCAGCACCACAGTACAAAATATAAAGTATCATTGCATAAGTATTAAATTACTACAACGAGATCCAAAAATAATAGCCAATATGGCTTTATTACAAATTGCATAGCCATGAAGGCTAGCTAAAGTTCAAAGTTCACAGCGAAAGCAAAATAACATTGAGCCTCATCTTCAAGCATGCGCCACAGGCAGTCATGTTGGGTGTAGACTCGAGCCAATCATTCAGCATCAGAATTTCCTGCACATCGGAATATGCAGCCCCCGAAGGAGGTCAATACAATGATGTATTGGCAAGTGACTATGGTGGATAAATATACTGGCAAGTCTAACATCTATATGCATATTTGGCTTGGTGGGGTTGAAGGCTATTTGCAGAAAGTAAGTTTTCTCCTATCATTTTGTAAAACACTTTTATTTCTTGAAGACTTGGCACCGAGGGACAAAGCCCAGGTGCACCAACAATTCTTTCCTTAGTCAAAATTTTACTTTATGAAAACAGTTTTGAGATTCTTCTGCCCATCCTGGTCCAGTTGCTTGAAGTAGTCCATATCCGGGGACACGGCTGAGAACTCAGATTGTCGACTCTGTAGAGGTTGTGCACTTTCACCTTTAGACTCAATTTGTCCGGGAATTCCTATACACGCGGAGTGTATTATGGAAAGGAGAGAATTGAGACAAGAACTTTCAGAAGAAGAATGCAACCATACTAGCAAGACCCGTTCCACCTATCATCTCTACATCTGCTTGTCAAGCTGACAGGTTGCACTCTCACAACTTAATCGTTCTAGACAGAGCCCATTGTCAAAAGGCTGCACGGGAAGCTTCTAAACTTGGAGGGACTTGGTAATCTCTTCGTTCCTGGGTGGCCATCCACAAGTGTACTTCTGGGTAACAACCACCATACTCATGGTCCTAAGTAGAATAGACATTCATCCTACGCGAAGACAACCACAAGCATAGTCCCAAAAGCCACTCAACATAAACCATATCAACCAATTCCACCCAGATGTGTATTTTAGAATTTTAACACTTAGAAACATTTCCATATCATGGCAACATTTTTTATGGCATGGCTAAGCAACTAATAAAATCTTTTCATGGCTGCTTAGGGAAAAGGGTGGCTACACACTACTAGGATATTTGTAAAATACCAACTAACTTAGCATTATAAAATAAATCAAAATCCCTATCATTTTACTACTCAAAACATACTACTTATGCATATAGAAAATATGGGATATTGTATGAAGGTCACTTGCCTTGGTAACAGGAGGAACAAGCACAGCAAGAATAACAATCACAAGCAAGTCCTTCCTCTTCTTCACAATCTAGCACAAACAATGAATAACATAAATACCAACACCATATCATCACAACACTAAACATAATCATGTATGCATGAATGATATGCTATGATGATAAGACACACTTAATAATTCACATTTTCTGTCATTAATAAATGAATATAATGTTTAGGTATTTCTTATTTTATTTATCAATTAGATAATTTAAAAATAATATAGTAAAACTTTGATTTCTACAATTACAACTTTTATTGTTTTTATGACATCTTCAATTTGGACATTTATTAATATTGCTGGACAGAGGGAAATTATACAATCTTAAAACAATTACTTTTATTTCTAAATCATTTTTATTATTTAAGTTATCATTTTAATGGCCGAAATACTCCTCTGATAATTATACAAATTATAATTTGTCAAAGGGAAAAACAAATGATGTAGAATTAAACTACATGAGCAGAGCTTTCCAATGACATAAATTTTATTAAACTTGGACTTACAGATCAAAAGTTATGAATTTTGCAAGTTTTATCTATTTTCTGTTTTATTTATAAAATTTCCTGCGAAAAAGAAATTAACAGGGCTACGTGGCGCGATCCTATTGGTCGATACCGCTTCGGCGCGGATCGGCTGCGAGAGCCGTCCGATCCAAATTAAAATGGACGCGCGAGATCTAATCGATCTAAATCTATTGGATCTAGATCTAACGGTCCACGATCCGTTGACCAAAAACGGGCGGCGCGGTCGCCGGAGACGCGCGGGGCGCGGCGGAGCCATGGCCGGCGTTTGCGCCCGAGGCGTGCTACGATGCTAGGAGGAAACGAAGCTCACCAGGAGATGCGCGACATCGTGGGGAGGGCGATGGCGCGGTGGTGATGACCGGAGCGTCCTCGTCTTCCCGGAAGAGCTCGCCGGAGTTGCGCGCGGCGTCGGTTCCTCTCGGTTGTGGACGGAGGCGGGGTTTCGCTGCAAAAACACACGCTCCACTATGTCAACTCGATGCGCACGGCTCACAGGGAGCGAAGGGAGGTGGAAAGGAGGTCCGAGGTGGCCGGAGTTGCTCGGGCGGCGGAGTTCTTACCGACGGCGACTGTGGGATTGCGCGAGCTCGTGCGGGCAGCCTATGGGCTCTCGGGAGGTGAGGTTTGGGGCAATCGGACGAGAGCGAGGAGGTCTATTAGTAGGGGGAGGAGGCGAGGTAAGGGGAGCAGTAAATCGCTCGTAATCGTGCGAATCAATCCGCCGTTTCCTATCGGGGTCTGGGGCGTGATTTGAGGATGAACGTTTCCGCGGAGATGATGACAGGTGGGTCCCACCTGTCAGCGACTGCGAGCGAGCGCGCGGGGTGCTGGGCCGCTGGCGGGCTGCTCGGCTACGCGCGCGCGGCAGATAGCTACGGGCCACGGCCCATTCGACTCAGAAAATCGATTATTTTTATTTAAATCCTTTTCTGTTTTTAAAAACTGATTTCAAATATGATTTTTAAACCTATTCAAAATGTTTCAGAAAAATTCATAAAAATATGTTTTGGAAAGGTTATTAAAAATGGAACTTTATAACATTATTCTTGCCCATATATAAATTGGTAAAATTTTATTTATTAAAGGAGTTTTAAATAAACACTTTATGGAATTTGTAGATTATTTATATTTAAAATTTGAAGTTTTATTTAATATTTTTGTGATGTATTCTTATACTCATCATTCACCATTATGCCCTTCTTCCGCAGCTCCGCAATGCGCTTGTCCCGGGAGTCTATCGTAAGGAATCCGTGAGCTGCATTGTACTCCCGGAGGCTAGCATTGAGCTCACGTCGGATCTCGGCGATCTCCTGCGCTTCGGCGAGTAGCAACCTACGTTGCTCCTCCAAGTCAGCCGAAGTGGCCTGGGTGTCTGCTTCAGCGGTCACAGGGACAGCCTACTTGGCCACCAGACCCGAGAGGGGATCTGGGCGACGACGTGGCTGGGACGGCTGCGGATCGCCGTCTCGGGCCGCATCCCTTTCCTGAGGTGGTTTGGCCAAACGGACGTGGCCGCTTCCGGCATCGCCGTCAGCGTCCTGGTACTCCTCCTCGGTTGCCTCGACCATCATTACCGCGAATGAACTCGGGGAGCGACCGGCACGCCGACCCCGAGTAGCGTAGAGCATGGGGGGATCCTCAGCTTCCAGGACCACGTCCGGATAGCTGCAGATAACTTCGGTGGCGACGTAGGTGGTGAAACCACCAAAGTCAATGAGGCATCCGTTCACCGGAAAGGGTCTGTTCCAGAAGCACCCTGCGTTGTCGCTGACGAAGTCCATCTCACCCAGCCTTACGACAAGGCCAGAGAGAACCCGAATGTCGAAGTGAACGGGGGAGCCCGTCCGGATGTGTACACCAGCCAACGCCTCTGTCGGCCCCACGGTGGGTGCCAACTGTCGTGGTGGTGTCACGGCAGATGTCATAGGATGGCTAATGTGTGGGGCCGAAGGACGTTGGTGGATCCGGGGAGGGATAGCGAGCTGAAGAGCTCACACGGGGAGGATCCCGGTATAACCGAGATCTCCCAAGAACGAGAAACAAGATCAAAAGCACGAGGGGGAAGATCTAATAAACAAGAACAAATGCACGAAGGCACGCAACAAACACACGATATACCCAGGTTCAGGGCCCTCGTGAGGAGGTAACACCCCTACTCCTGCTTTTCCTCTCTATATAAGTGTGATACAAGAACTACAACTTGCTCTTGGATCTCTCGAAGTGAAGAACACAAGGAACTAGATGAACTCAAGGTAGGAGGAAATAAATGCTCTAGGAGTAAATGTTACTACAGCTTTGGCTCCCAAGTTGGTCTCTTTTTCACAGAAGCAGTTATGGCGCCTTTTATAGAGTTACAGCCAGGGGGGCCGGAAACCCTAAACCAGCTTGGCCCCACCGGACAGGCCTAACCGGCATGGCGTCACCGGCTAGTGCGACCTACTCGCCGCGCTATCCGGCGTAGCCCCTTCGTCATCATACCGGCAAGGACAGCAGGCGCCGTCCTGGAACATCATTGTCCCCCTGTCAGAGACAGGACATGTCTTTGCCCATCCCGGATAGCCTTTTCCGGATTGCCGGGCTAGGCACGTCGTGTCTTGTCGTACCGTTGTCGTACCGCCTGACGTGCTCCCGTGTCAGGCGGGAGGTGACTATGCTTCCGTGTCAGACGGGAGGTGACCATACTTCCGTGTTAGACGGAACGGTACTTCCCCCCGCATCAGGCGGGAAAGCCTGCTACAGACCGTTGACGGCCTACCGGGATCCCTCATGCCGGTTATCTTCTTGCTCGATCTCGCGAGTCCTTCCTGCACAAGTCCAGGACCGAGATAGATGTTCCGGTTAGCACTTACCCGGATTGCCTATCCGGTAAAACCGAATACTTCTTCTTCCGGGAGTCTCCTCGGGGCCCAAGACCCAAGATCCTTTCCGGATGTACCCGAGTTCGTCTCAGGATGAGTATCTCTAGGCCTAGCCTCCCGAAGATGTCTTAGCCTACCAGCAAAGACATCTTCGAGAAGCTAGTTCTCAGAGGAACCACCCGCTGATGCTTGTGCTGCCATTGTGAGGGCTCGGGGTGTCTATTTATAGCCGCCAGAGCTGACCCTTGCGCCTGCCAGAAGGCACCTTGCACTCTACCAGCACTCAAGGGTCAAGTTGCCCCTTCAGCACACTAGGGGGTGGCCCTTGCTCTCGCCAAAGGTCAAGTACTGTTAGCACATTGCTGAATTACTCCGGGATCTGCACTTCCCGGGGGGCAACCCCCCGACAAGAGCCTACCATGCCATCTTTGGTAGACCGGCTTTTGCCACCTTCATGGCAAGACCATGATATGTCTACAGCAAGCTCAAGATTCCTGGACCCAACGACGTCATCACAGGAAGCGGTAGCTACAAGAAGGCGCGGGAGTGCGAGCTGAGCAACGTCGTCTTCAAAGAAGCCGTCATCAGCAAAGGCGAACTTGCAGGTTACCTGAAGGAAGTCAAGCAGGAGCCTATGCCAGACATAAAAAAGCCTCCAACTGCACACGACGTCACCTTCACAGCAGGTTCCCACTCCAAGAAGGCGAAAACTGATGACAAGGATGCTGAGAAGACGACGAACATCGGCACCACCCTCAGCGACAAATAGGAACACGAGCTCGTCAAGTTCCTCCGTGAGAATCGACATATCTTTGCATGGTCTCCATCAGACATGCCTGGAGTCCCGAGAGAACTTGCCGAGCACTCCCTCAATGTCGCCAAAGACGCCAAGCCTGTCTAGCAAAGGCTTAGGCGTTTTGGTCCAGAATAGAATAGAGCTATAGGACAAGAGATAGCGCGACTTACAGTCGAAAACTTCATAGAAGAGGTCATTCATACAGAATGGTCCGCAAACCCTGTACTAGTACCTAAAAAGAACACAAAGGCGTTGCGCATGTGCATCGACTCAACCGGCTTAAACAAAGCATGTCTGAAAGACCCTTTCGCCTTACCGCGAATCGACCAGGTTGTAGATGCCACTGCAGGGGCAAAATTACTATGATTATTGGATGCTTACTCCGGTTACCACCAGATTAAGATGAAGAAGTCTGATCAAATCAAGACTTCTTTCATCACGCCTTTCGGTACCTACTGCTATTTAACAATGCCTTTCGGGCTAAAAAACATAGCTGCGACGTACCAAAGGTGCATCCAAAGATGCCTACACGACCAAATCGGCCGTAACGTACACGTGTATGTCGACGACATTGCAGTCATGACAAAACGTGAAGACGATCTATTAGCCGATCTCAAAGAAACCTTTGATAACTTGAGAAAGTACAAGAAGAAGTTAAATCCGGGAAAATGTTTTTTTGGCGTCCCAGCAGGAAAACTCCTTGGTTTCATAGTTTTTGAGAGAGGCATAGAAGTCAATCCTGATAAAATAAAAGCCATCATGGATATCAAGCGGCCTACATGCCTCAAAGATATCCAACGGTTAACAGGATCAGCAGCCGATGTAAGCCGATTCATAAGCAGCCTTGGTAACAAAGCTTTACCCCTCTACCGCCTTCTAAAAAAGTCGGATAAATTCGAGTGGACAGAAGAAGCCGAAACCGCCTTAGCTCAACTGAAAGAGGCCTTAGTCAGCGCACCAATACTCGCAGCACCAAGACCACAAGAACAAATGCTACTATACATGTCAGCAAAAAAACTTGGTAATCAGCGCAGTCATAGTTGTCGAAAGACCAGTGGAGGGACAAGCAATAACCGAGCAAAGACCAGTCTATTACATAAGTGAAGTCTTTTCGGAATCCAAGCAAAGGTACCCCCACTATCAGAAGTTAGCATACGGCGTATTTTCGCCGCAAGAAAACTACGGCACTATTTTCAAGATCACTCCATCACAGTGGTGAGCAAAGCACCTCTCGGAGACATCATAAACAATGCAGACGCCACATGACGCGTCTCTAAGTGGGGAATAGAACTAGCAGCATTCGATATCCATTATAAACCACGAACAGCCATCAAATCCCAATCATTAGCCAATTTTATCGCCGATTGGACGGAGGCTATGGATGAAACGTCTTTGCTAGATTCTGAGTATTGGGTTGTACATTTTGACGGCTCAAAAATGCTCAAAGGCTTAGGGGCAGGCGTGGTGCTAACCACACCAAAGGGATACAATCTATGCTATGTTCTCCAAATTCACTTTGACGCCACAAATAATGTTGCAGAATAAGAAGCCTTATTGCACGACCTTCACATCGCTAAAGACATTGGCGTGAAAAGGTTACTTTGCTATGGCGATTCAGATTTGATGGCGCAACAACTTGATGGCACTTGGGACACCAAAAGCGCAACAATGGTGGAATATCGGCGCACAATTGACGAATTCGGTAGATGCTTTACAGGTCTCGAAGTTCGGCATATCAAAAGAGAAGAAAATGAAGCCGCTGACGCCTTAGCAAGAATGGCCTCACGAAGAGACAAAGTTCCTAATGATATATTCCTGGAACAATTATACAAGAAATTCAGTTAAGTCAGTAGCAGTCTTATTGATAACGTCAGATTGGACTCAACCTTACATCAACTTCCTCGTCAATGGCGAAGTACCAGAAGACGAAGTACTGAAAAGGCAAGTGATTCGTAGGGCAAAACCCTATACAATCATCAAGGGAGAGCTATACAAAAGAAGCACCACTGGGATATACATGAGATGCGTCTCCCCAGAAGAAGGTCAAGAAATCCTGGAAGAAATACACTATGGATGTTGCGGACATCACACCTCTTCAAAAGCCATAGTCGCCAAAGCCTTTAGGCACGGTTTCTTCTGGCTCACCGCAAAATAAGACGCGGAAAAGATAGTCAAAAAGTGCGCAGGCTGCCAACGCTACGCAAGGCAACCAAAAATGCTGGCTCAAGAACTAAGAACAATTCCCATCACATGGCCCTTTGCGGTCAGGGGACTTGACATGGTTGGTCCATTCAGGACAGCCAGAGGCGGCTTAACACACCTAATTGTAGAAGTGCACAAGTACACAAAGTGGGTAGAAGCCAAGCCTATCAAAAAAGTAGAGGGGAAACAGCCACGAAGTTTGTCATTGACATCATACATCGTTTTGGCGTCCCCCACAGTATAATCACCGACAACGGGACAAATTTCGCCGTTGGAGAGCTTGAAAAATATTGCGGCAGGAACAACATCCGGCTTGATTTGGCATCTGTGGCACACCCACAATCCAATGGACAAGTCGAACGAACCAATGGCATAATTCTTCAAGACTTAAAGCCACGCTTGGAAGTACCATTACACAGGGCAACTAGAGCTTGGGTAGAAGAATTACCTGCCGTCTTATGGAGCATCAGGACAACACCCAATAGATCAATCGGCTACACGCCTGAAGGGGATCGTGTGCAGAAAACAAAAAAATTCCTACCAACGATATCCTAAAAGCATGCCAAGATCTATTCTATGCAGATATAGTAGTACGAACGGAGATCGGAATACGTACCCTTGTAGACCGAAAGCGGGGATTACGTTCCCGCACAAACGTTGTCGATGAAGACCGACGAAGCCGACCTCAAGGTCATGTAGAGGAAGCAGGCCTCCGAGTACCGCTAGCGCAACACCTCGCAGGGAGTCGCACACGTACGGTGGAGACGACGGCCTCCGAAGCTCCAGTCCAGGACGAGCAGCGGAAGACTTGGACCGGAACACCAGCAGCGCGGAAGCGGGCTATGGTGGAGGAGATCCCCCCCTTCCTCAGCTCGGCGCGGCTCCAACTTGGGAACCACGAGATCGAGAGAGAAATCGGGAATTAATTGGTGAATTAAAAGGCCAGGGGTGCCCCTTCTTATATAGGCTCCCAGGGAGGAGCCAACTTGCTAACCAGGCAATGTGGGACTAACCCCCACATGCCTGGTGCGGCATGGCTGGGTGCGCCGGCCCCCTAGTGGGCCTCTTGGCCCACTTGGGTCGGCCCCCAAGCCCCCCACCGAATTCCCCTTGGGAATTTTCCCCTCTTGGGCCTTCTTTCGACCAGAAGGCCCATTTAGGGAAATCAGCCTAAATAAATTTGAAAATAAATATATAAAATCATATTTGCATATTATTTACACTAATTAATATCAAACATAATATATATAATTTTTCCTAGCTCCGAAAACTCTTTCGGCGCTGCCAGATCTCCATCGGACCCCTCCCGGGACGCTCTCGGTGATCTCCTTCCTTTCCAGTTGTCTTGTCGAAACCCCTTAAGTGTGTTACCCTAGCGGTTCGATATAATATCAGGTTTGATCAAGACTCCTCAATGATCAACGACTAACTCGTAGGCCTGGACCCCATGAATTAACCCCTGAGATATAACGAATGACTTTCATCCATCAAACCTGAACGTAAAGTCTTAAACCTTTTGCCATATCGATACTTAGCACGTCCGAGCGTCGTTCCATAGATATCTCCATACCTAATCCCGACCTCGTTACCGACGACGCTATCTTCTACTCGTTCATGATCTCATGTCTCCGTGACCTAGTCACATGCTTGCAAGCTCATTAGACATGATCTCACCGAGTGGGCCCAAGAGTATCTATCCTGCTATGCGGACTGGCAAATCCCGCTCTTGACCCCTCGTCTCAACTACTCCTTTCCTATACCCAAAAGTATCACCGTTATTGTCATACTAAATAAGATACGACGTTTGGTGCAATCAAAGTATCTTCCAGGAATAACAATAAGAGTTGATCTCACGGTCAAAGGCGCAACGACTACGTTCTCCAAATCTGGGTATGTTCATCACATCGTTCTCCAACGACATGACTCCCATTGCCGACCGGCGCCATGCCCCATGACCGGGAAACCTCGATCATCAATCGCGCAACGAAACTAGTCTTAGTAGAGGCTACTAGGGACCTGGTTGTTTACGTATCACACCCGCATTAATGTTTCCGCTTAATACGGTTCTAGCATGACACAAAAACCTATTATGAACAAACGAGATATGATAAAGAATACACTTTATTAATTGCCTCTAGGGCATATCTCCTTCAGTCTCCCACTTGCACTAGAGTACAAATTAATCTAGATTACAACTTGGTAAAAGCTTAACACCCATAGCTAACTGGTGCTTTTCATGCTTATCAAGCGGAAGAGGCTTTGTCAGTGGATCTGCCACATTCAGATTCGTATGCACTTTGCAAATCTTCACATCGCCTCTTTGTACGTACTTGCGTATCACATGGAAGCGTCGGAGAATGTGTTTGGCGGTGGAGTGAGACCTTGGCTCCTTGGTGTTCGCAATGGCACCCATATTGTCGCAGAAGAGGATCACGGGGTCTTGCACGCTCGGGAACACTCCAAGTTCGATGACGAACTTCCTCAGCCACACAACTTCATTCGCGGCTTCGCAAGCAGCGATATACTCCGACTCCATTGTAGATTGTGCGACTATGGGTTGCTTCCCACTTCTCCAGCACACGGCGCCTCCATTCACCTTGAACACGTAACCTGTCTGTGACTTACAGTCATCGGGGTTTGAGCAGAAACTTGCATCTTCGTAACCCGTTACGCCAAGTTCTTCATCGCAGCCACCATACACAAGGAACATTTCCTTTATCTTATTGAGATACTTAAGAATGCTCTTAACAGCTACCCAATGCGGCATTCCAGGATTACTCTGGAACTGGCTTGTCAAACTTAGAGCTAATGCCACATCCGGTCTAGTACTCAACATTGCATACATGATCGATCCTATGGCTGAAGCATAAGGATGTTTCCTCATTTCGGCCTTACCCAGTTCCGTCACCGGACACTGTGCCTTACGCAATATCTTATTCTTGATAACCGGCAGAGAACCCTTCTTTGCCTTCTCCATACGGAAACGCTTCAGTATTTTATCAAGATAAGTACTCTGACTTAGTGCTAATAGGCGCCTTGATCTATCGCGATAGATTTTTATGCCTAAAACATACGCAGCTTCTCATAAGTCCTTCATGGAAAATTTACTGTTTAAATATTCCTTCACGCTATTCAGAAGTTCCACATCATTCCCAATCAGCAATATGTCGTCAACATACAGTGCTAAGAACACAACCGAGATCCCACTCATTTTCTTGTAAATACAGGTCTCTTCCACATTCTGGATAAATCCAAAACCTTTGATTACCTCATCAAAGCGAAGATTCCACCTCCGAGATGCCTGCTTCAATCCATAGATGGATCGCTGAAGCTTGCACACCTTGTTAGCATTTCCCGGATCGACAAAACCTTCCGGCTGTACCATGTACAACTCTTCCTCAATGTTTCCATTTAGGAAGGCCGTTTTGACGTCCATCTGCCAGATTTCATTATCATAGTAGGCAGCTACCGCTAACAAAATCCGAATAGACTTAAGCATCACTACCGGTGAAAAAGTTTCATCGTAGTCAATTCCATGAACTTGTCGGAAACCCTTTGCGACAAGCCGAGCTTTATAGACGGTCACATTACCATCAACATCAGTCTTCTTCTTAAAGATCCACTTATTCTCGACGGCCTTGCGCCCTTCGGGAATATCCACCAAAGTCCACACTTTGTTATCATACATGGATCCTATTTCGGATTTCATGGCTTCAAGCCATTTCTCGGACTCTAGACTCTCCATCGCCTCCTTGTAGTTCGTAGGTTCGTCTTGCTTGACTAGCATGACGGTGCAAACCATGTTGCCATACCATTCTGGTGCGATCCGAGATCTACCAGACCTACGAGGTAGAACATCTTCCTCGACAGTTTCTCCCACTCCTTCCACGGAGGACGTTTCCGGAATTGCTTCCGTTGCGCCACTCGGAATCTCGAGTTCAGGATCAACGATTTCATCGAGGTCTACCTTCCTCCCACTTACTCCTTTCGCGAGAAACTCCTTCTCTAGAAAGGTACCGGAATTCACGACAAAAGTTTTGCCCTCAGCTTGGTTGTAGAAGGTGTACCCAACGGTTTCCCGCGGATATCCTACAAAGACGACTTTCTCCGACTTCGGTTCGAGTTTGTCGGGCTGTAGTTTCTTAACGTACGCCTCACAACCCTAAACCTTCAGAAACGATAACTTAGGCTTTTGGCCATAGCATAATTCATACGGCGTCGTTTCAACGGACTTGGACGGAGCCCTATTTAAAATGAATGCGGTTGTTTCTAACGCATAACCCCAGAAGGACACTAGCAGATCGGTAAGAGACATCATAGATCGAACACTATCCAGTAGAGTACGATTACGTCGATCGGACACGCCGTTACGCTGCGGCGTTCCGGCTGGCGTAAGTTGGGGTACTATGCCACAACTCTTCAGATGTGTGCCAACTCAAAACTCAAGTACTCTCCACCGCGATCGGATCGGAGATGCTTGATTTTCCTATTAAGCTGATTCTCAACTTCACTCTGGAATTCTTTGAACTTTTCAAACCTTTCAGACTTGTGTTTCATCAAATAGATATAACCGTATCTACACAAGTCATCAGTGAAGGTGACGAAGTAACGATAACCATTGCGCGTCGAAACGCTCATCGGTCCACACACATCTGTATGTATGATCCCCAACAAATCCGACGCCCGTTCAACGAAACCTTTGAACGGTGTCCTGGTCATTTTGCCCATGAGGCATGGTTCGCATGTATCGAGGGATCCGAAATCCAACGAGTCCAAAAGTCCATCGGAGTGGAGTTGCTTCATGCGCTTTACACCAATATGACCAAGACGGCAATGCCACAAAAACATGGCGGTATCGTCACTACACTTAATCCGTTTGGCTTCTATGTTATGGATGTGAGTACTACGATCGAGATTCAACAAGAATAAACCGTTATTCTCGGGAGCATCAACATAAAAGATATCATTCATATAAATAGCACAATTGCTTGACACTGATTTAAATGAATAACCGTCTTGTAACAGGCAAGACCCACTTATAATGTTTACACTCAAGGATGGCACAAAATAACACTTATTTAAAACCAAAAGTAATCCCGATGGTAGATGCAGAGGGAGAGTGCCGACAGCCACCACGTCGACTCTCGATCCGTTGCCGACGCGCATCGTCACCTCATCCTTCGCCAGCCGCCGTCTATTCCGTAACTCCTCCTGAGAGTTACATATATGAGCAACAGAACCAGTATCAAATACCCACGTGTTGCTCCGGGCGGATGTAAGGTACACATCTATAACATGTATATCAAATATACCTTGCTCTTTGTCGACCGTCTTGCCAGACTTCCTATCCTCCAGATACTTGGGGCAGTTGCGCTTCCAGTGACCCTTCCCCTTGCAGTAGAAACACTCCACACTAGCTCTGGGACCAGACCTGTTAGCCCTGGGCTTGGCAGCCAACTTTGCCTCCCTCCGGGACTTCCAGCTCTGCTTTCCCTTGCCACCGGACTTCTTGAAATCAACGGTCTTGTTGACCATCAACAGCGTGTGCTCCTTCTTAATCTCTACCTCAGCAGTCTTGAGCATCACGAACACTTCACCCAGGGACTTAGCCATGCCCTGCATGTTGTAGTTCATGACGAAGCCTTTATAGCTTGGCGGCAACGATTGCAACACCCTGTCAATCGCCAGCTCATCGGGAATCTTGCATTCCAGAGCATTCAGGCGTTGAACGTAGCCAGACATCTTGACTACATGCTCGCTCACACTGCTATGCTCTTCCATCTTGGCTGAGAAGAAAAGCTCAGAAGCCTCATGTCTCTCAGCCTTAGCCTGCGGCGCGAAGACAGCCTTAAGATCCGAAATGATCTCAAAGGCGCTCATATTCTCAAAGCGCTTCTGCAGGCCGGCTTCCATGGCGTAGAGCATGCCACTCTGGACAAAGGCAGAATCCTCCGATCGGGTCTGGAAGACCTTCTTCTCATCCTCAGAGGCATCATCTGCAGGAGGGTCACCTATGGCGGCCTCAATGACGTAGGCCACCCTATGGGGAGTGAGGAGGATCCTCAGGTTGCGGAACCAGGACATGAAGTTTGACCCATTGGTCTTAAGCTTTTCTTTCTCAAGGAACAGACCTAGGTTAAACGAGGGGCGAGACATCTACAATGGAATTTGCAACAACATAAGACTTTGTTCATAATAATTTTGAGTTATAGTATTTTAGAAAATAACTAACATAACTCCCACTCAAACGAACATCCCTCATGGTCGTTTAAGCGATTACACGACCCCCATCCATTGCACCACCCCTCATCATCAAAGCCGGCGGCACATCTTCAAGAGTAGACAAAATCGTCCGCCACACCAATTTTGTGACTCGTGCTCGACCTTTCGGTCTTCCTGTTCCGAGGCCATACCTCTGAGTATGCTAGGCTCGCCACCAAAGACCTCCACGCTGACGCTTGTGCAACATGGCTTACACCCACTGTATGCGAACGACGAGATGTATGACACCCGATCATCACGGCCTGCCTCATAACGTAGAACTTTCTTGGTGGTGCGCGTTGGAGGGAGAACACTAGTGGTATTTTGAAGGGATCATCTTATTTAGCTACCGCCGTGTAACCAATGTATACTATACACACAATCACACAAAATAAGATGCACACAAAACATCAAATGTAATGCAATGTGATATAGTCCATTGCGCCATGGTCTTCTTGGCGCCCTGTAGCGTACCTGCACTTAAAAATATGGCAGGTACCTGTGTATAGTGCAAACCCCTGGATCGATTCATTTGCACATACAGTTTACGATGAATATCACAACATTGTATCAATACTATACGAATAATCCAGACTTGGTAAAATAAATAGTTTGATACATCTTTGCATAGCCTAAAGCTAGCTCAAAACAATAAAGCAGCGGAAATAAATCTTCAATGAGCCTCCATCTTCATGATACGCCACAGGCGAAAACATGTTGGTGCAGACTCGAAACCCAAAACGTAATCCTTACTCTTCATCAGATAATTCTGCAACAAATAATAATTTGCAACAGAGTGGGTCAGATTCCATTAAAAATGGAGTCTGGCAAGTGACACTATGGTGGACACTTACTGGAATAACTCTATAGCCTATATGCATATTTGGCCGGTGGAGTTCAAGGCTATTTTGCATAAAGCCAATTTTATCCTATCACTTTATAAAACAGTTTCAACATCATAGTTGGCAACACTGGCAAGTTCCAGTGGACCAAAAGATATCTCGTCCTTAGGTGCACTCTCAGGTGAAAACCCCCACATTCAATGGTCCCAAGTATAGTAGAAACTATCTTAGGTGAAAACCCCCATGAACATGGTCCTGAGTAGTCCACTGTTTGTTTATCAAAATTTTATTAAGAAATTAGAATGTTGGGATTCCTCCATGTTCCTTGATCAGCTGTAGTCTTTACTTGGAATACTTCTCCTTGAGTTCTTCACAATCTTCTCCATTTAGTTCTCACATCCCTTTGTTCCTGGGTGGCCTTCCACAAGTGTGCTCTCAGGTGAAAACCCCCATGTTCACGATCCTAAGTATAGTAGAAACTATATTAGGTGAAAACCCTCATGGACATGGTCCTGAGTAGCCACTCAACATAAACCAAACAACCAATCCACCCAGATGATTCATTAACTTAGTGATGTGCACTCCCAAGTGAAAACCCCCACATACTATGATCCTAAGTATAGTAGAAACTATCTCAGGTGACAACCCTCATAGACATGGTCCTGGGTAGCCACTTAACATTTTATAAAACCTTTCATCAATTGCATAGCATCAAAATCTACTAAGTCATTTCATAGGTACCTAGACACAATGGAATAGGGAATTCTAAAGTCTTGCATAGCAAATCTACTAAGTCCTACACATGCATAGGAAAATAACTAAATCATGCATAGAAAATACTTAGGAATTTTATGAGGGTGTGCCACTTGCCTTGGCAACAAGAAGAATAGTAACAGCAACTGCAACTGTTGTCGTTTCCCTCCGAGATTTCTAACATATCAAACAAAACACACATAAACATACTAACAAGTATCAATACAAAAATATGTTATGCATGATGTGCAAAATAATTAGAGAAAATACTAAGTCTATTCTTCAAGGTGATCGACCATTATTATCAACTCTTTGTAAATTGGATATTCACTATAGTGAGAGAGACAGACACCCGGCCAGCCACTTAAGTTTGTGGAACAGGTCTCATGTACGTGGACATGTAAGGTTAGTCTCCAGGCTTCATCTCCAGACTTGTAGTATTCTCCTTAGGGATGTCTTGATCACCATGTTTTAGAGAGAAGAAAAGAAAAAGAGAAAGAAAGACTTAGAGAATAGAGGGAGTTGGTCTTCTTAGACTTCCTTTTGATTTTTCTTCTAAGTGCTTCTACTTCTTGGAGATTCTTCTGGAGTCTTGTTTTGGCTAAGTCCTTCATTGGTCTTCTAGCTCCATGTTGAAAATACTAAGTGTCTAGTGCATAGCACTTTTACCAAAAGACTAAGTTTGGAAATATTCCTCACTTAGAGAAAACTAATGAAGAGATTTCATATGGGAATATTTCTATATGTGAAAATAAGTTATGCATGCAATGCACTTTTAAATCCTAAGAAATATCATACAAAATTTGTGATATTTATAAGGTATGCATTAGGCCATAAATGCAATTTAATTAATTTCTATTTTTGGAAAATATAATACAAGGAAATAATTATAAGATTAAAGTTTTCTTTAACTAAATTTTATAACAAAATTTTATATTTAGTGTTAATAGACAGGGAGCATTTAATTCAGTTTATAGCAATTTGATTTAATCAAAAATAATATTTCTATTAATAGTTATGTTGAAAATACTCAAACTATTCAAATTAAATATATAACTATGATTTCACTCAAATATTACTCAAAATTATTTTATAGCAGTGGCATTAATTTACAAATATTATAAAGTTTCTAAAACAATTTTATTTGCAATTTTTGGAATTATAGATTTAAAGTTATTACAAATATACTCAAATTCACCATTTGAAATTTGAATATTTTATACTAAGTCAAATTTGAATTTTGGCCGATCTAAAATAATCTACATGTCAAGGGCTTTCCAAATATGTAAAAATAATTGAATTTGGATAAGTGGTTAAAAAGTTATGACAGATCTAAGTGGCAGGGGCTTTTCTGCAAAACTGCCATTTTTTTATTTAATTAGAAAAAGATATTCCACGCTGGCGCTGACTGTGCGCTGACTAGGACGCTGACTGGGCTGCTGACGTGGTTAAGTCATCAGATCTGGGTCGTCAGATCTGGATCTGGCGGTCCAGATCTATCCGTACCGGTTCGTCTAAGACTTCTAATCTGGGCCGCTGGATCTTAATCGTACGGCTCAGGAGAAGAGGCTCACCGGGCGGCGCGAATGGTCGCCGGAGACGGAGGCGACGGCGGCGCTGCGCTCGGCGAGGATGGTTCCGACGTTGTAGCGCCTCCCTGGATGAACGGAGGGCAGTTCCAGACGCGTCGCGTCGTGGGGAAGACGATGGAGACGACGAAGTCTTCCCGTGCGTCCCGGAGCGACGAGGACGGAAGAAGGGGGCGGCGCCTCCTCCGGTGAGGTCCGGTCGAGCACGGGGTGCTCAATGTACTGCACGAAACGAACGCATGCGGCCTTATGAGATGCGCACGATCAAGGGAAAGAGGGGGAGGGGGTCACGGGCGCGAGAAGGAGGCTCACCTCGCCGGAAACGGAGGAAAACGGCGGCGGCGGTCACGAACTCCGGCGAGGATTTGTGGCAGCCTGGGGGCGTAAAACAGAGAGGGAGGAGAGGGGAAAGACGGAGGATCTCGAGGGCTTTTAAAGGGCGTGGTCGGAGTAGTGAATCCCCGTCTTAATCGTACGAATCAACGCGAGTAACTCCGGCCGTTTTCGGGCGTGGTCTCCGGCCGGAGATTGAAGACGATGACGTCACGCTGACATCATCATTTTTTTTTCTTCTGAATTTTCCTTTAATTCATATCTTTTGATTTAATGGTCCAAATGATGTCAAATTAATTTCTATAAATTTGTAAAATTAATATCTATGTTTTAAAACAATATTGGGCATGTTTTGAAACTTTTTGAAAAATAATTATTTTGAATATTCATAAAATACAATTTTACCTATTTTAGGTTAACTTTGAAATCAGGGATTTAATATTTTATTTGGAGTTAAATAAAATTTATGAAATTACCCACATTCAAATATGTTTAAATTTAAATAATTTAATTTTTTTTTGCTGAAATCATTCACCTTTATTTGGCATAATAGTAGAATAATAGAATATAAATATTTTTAAAGTAATATGAAACATAATGGATTTTTAATTTAAAACATTTTGTGATTTAATCAGATGATGAATGATGAGATGCATGTATGCATGAATGCAATGCAAAAATATATAAATGTTTTCAAAAGTTTTAAATTTTAGTGATTTTTAACATTCCAAAATATAGGGATGTTACACGCCCGCAGTTTATAAACAATTTAATAAACCTACCTTGACCATATCACATAGCCCCTGCAAAATAAAGTTAGAAGCTTCTACTTTATCTTTTGCATGTTTTACGTGGCTTGGGGCTTTCGTAAATAGAACCGCTTCATACCTACGAATCTTATGACCACAACAACGATCCAATAATTGCATGTTTAAGCATCCCTTTCGGGCCCTCCATTGAAAATGCGAAGACCAACTAAAGAGAGAGAAACTGACACCCGCCAGCCACATATACGGTACAAGCCGTATGTCAGTAGTGGAACCAGTCTCGCGTAAGCGTGCGCGTAAAGTCGGACCGGGCCGCTTCATCAACTCAATGCCGCTGGAATACACAAGTGCACGCTAGAGGGTAGCAAATAACAGGAACGGTGCCCCCGTGCAGAGCATGGGTTCTAACAGCGTACAACTATATCTACGATAGATCGGCTCTGATACCACTGAAGGGGATCGTGTGCAGAAAACAAAAAATTTCCTACCAACGATATCCTAAAAGCATGCCAAGATCTATTCTATGCAGATATAGTAGTACGAACGGAGATCGGAATACGTACCCTTGTAGACCGAAAGCGTGGATTACGTTCCCGCACAAACGTTGTCGATGAAGACCAACGAAGCCGACCTCAAGGTCGTGTAGAGGAAGCAGGCCTCCGAGTACCGCTAGCGCAGCACCTCGCGGGGAGTCGCACACGTACGGTGGAGACGACGGCCTCCGAAGCTCCAGTCCAGGACGAGCAGCGGAAGACTTGGACCGGAACACCAGCAGCGCGGCAGCGGGCTATGGTGGAGGAGATCCCCCCTTCCTCAGCTCGGCGCGGCTCCAACTTGGGAACCACGAGATCGAGAGAGAAATCGGGAATTAATTGGTGAATTAAAAGGCCAGGGGTGCCCCTTCTTATATAGGCTCCCAGGGGGGAGCTAACTTGCTAACCAGCCAATGTGGGACTAACCCCCACATGCCTGGTGCGGCATGGCTGGGTGCGCCGCCCCCCTAGTGGGCCTCTTGGCCCACTTGGGTCGGCCCCCAAGCCCCCCACCAAATTCCCCTTGGGAATTTTCCCCTCTTGGGCCTTCTTTCGACCAGAAGGCCCATTTAGGGAAATCAGCCTAAATAAATTCGAAAATAAATATATAAAATCATATTTGCATATTAATTACACTAATTAATATCAAACATAATATATATAATTTTTCCTAGCTCCGAAAACTCTTTCGGCGCTGCCCGATCTCCATCGGACCCCTCCCGGGACGCTCCCGGTGATCTCCTTCCTTTCCGGTTGTCTTTTCGAAACCCCTTAAGTGTGTTACCCTAGCGGTTCGATATAATATCAGGTATGATCAAGACTCCTCAATGATCAACGACTAACTCGTAGGCCTGTACCCCATGAATTAACCCCTGAGATATAACGAATGACTTTCATCTATCAAACCTGAACGTAAAGTCTTAAACCTTTTGCCATAGCGATACTTAGCACGTCCGAGCGTCGTTCCATAGATATCTCCATACCTAATCCCGACCTCGTTACCGACGACGCTATCTTCTACTCGTTCATGTTCATGATCTCATGTCTCCGTGACCTAGTCACATGCTTGCAAGCTCATTAGACATGATCTCACCGAGTGGGCCCGAGAGTATCTATCCTGCTATGCGGACTGGCAAATCCCGCTCTTGACCCCTCGTCTCAACTACTCCTTTCCGATACCCAAAAGTATCACCGTTATTGTCATACTAAATAAGATACGACGTTTGGTGCAATCAAAGTATCTTCCAGGAATAACAATAAGAGTTGATCTCACGGTCAAAGGCGCAATGACTACGTTCTCCAAATCTGGGTATGTCCATCACATCGTTCTCCAACGACATGACTCCCATTGCCGACCGGCGCCATGCCCCATGACCGGGAAACCTCGATCATCAATCGTGCAACGAAACTAGTCTTAGTAGAGGCTACTAGGGACCTGGTTGTTTATGTATCACACCCGCATTAATATTTCCGCTTAATACGGTTCTAGCATGACACAAAAACCTATTATGAACAAACGAGATATGATAAATAATACACTTTATTAATTGCCTCTAGGGCATATCTCCTTCAACGCCTTTCTTCCTCGTATATGGCGCAAAAGCAGTTCTTCCAACATACGTTATACATGATTCTCCCCGTGTTGCAGCCTACGTTGAAGCAGACGCAGAAGAAGCCCGACAAGACGGCTTAGACTTACTCGAAGAAGAAAGGGATATTGCACTCCAGCGATCCGCCATATACCAACAATACCTACGAAGATATCACAGTAGGAGAGTAAGGCGAAGATCGTTTCGAGAAGGTGATTTGGTGCTCTGCATAGTTCAGAAAAAGGAGCACAAGTTATCACCTACATGGGAAGGACCCTTCGTTGTCAGCAAAGCGCTCAAGAGCGGGGCATACAATCTTGTGGACCTTAGAGATCTCAAAAAGAAGAAGAAAAAGGGACGCAAAAGGAAAAGAGGCGAAGAAGCGGAGCTCAATGAGTCAAAACACCCTTGGAACATTGAGCAGCTACGTCCTTTTTAGACTTAGCAATTCTATTGTAACATATGTCTATGCTCATGAAATAAAAAGTCTTGGATTGCCAAAATTTACATTTGATAGTATTGTACGCACTCATCCATCTTTTATTTCCCAATGATCATATTCCTAACTTGAACATGTCAATTTTGTTAACACGAATAACTAAGCATGACAAGTTCGGCTTACTGCCTTACAAAAATAAAATTGCGCCCGTCTAAGACTTTTTCTCTGATTTTTTATGTTCTGGGTTGCTCCACTAGATGTTTTATGCGCCCAAAGGCGGCACGGGCATTAGGTGTAAGCAGATTGACTATGGTCCTGCTGCCTAAAAAAGTGTCACCGTCTTTGTGGTTTCGCAAACATACGAAAAGGATAAAGACATGAACCAGATAATAGACGGGCAAGGAACATAGTCGCATGGCACAGTGCTAGCAATACTTCAGTAAAGTGCCAAAAGAGCATGCTATGCATCACAAGACAAACTTGTTCACATAAATATATTACAAGACTTCACGAATAAAACAGTTTGTTCGCCTTAAGACTAAGGACTTTATAACACAACACTTTTTCTCTAATCTTGTGCATGGGACTTAGAGAGCGCATCAGCATCGCCTTCGGCTTGTGAGGTGGCAGTCTCCTCCTGCTCTTCGCCTCGGGTGCCAGTCTGCTCTGAGATTTCGTCTTCCGACGAGCTTCGTAGAAGTTCAGGCATGTCTTGGCGAGCATAGACCACCTTGGGGTTGATCTTGTCGGCAATAAAGGAGGTGTAGCCCGTCACAGAGTTATAAACCGCAGCCGGGTTGATCTCGTTGTCGTCAGCATCATGGGTTGGCAAGCATCGCACCACCCTATTGATATCCATCTCGGGATGGTGGCCCATAACATTGCCTAAGGCAAGTTTGGCACCTCCACGAGCGGCAGCACGAAGACGTTCCTCGGCCTTGCTGGCGCAGTCCTCAAGCAGAGGCACCGGAGTCCTCATGTTGTTTCCCAAAGGCAGCTGCTTTGGGAACATATGGCTTAACAAGCCTTTCCCGGCAGCAGTTTGGCGAGCAATTAGCTCGCCAAACTCCAACACAAGCTCCAGGCGAGTGGCATCATCAATTTCGCCAAGACCAGCAGGAGCTAAATCAAAAAAGCAAGTAAGGCAAAAGTGAAAAACCTCGTTCAAAAGACGAAAGATGAAAAAGAAAGGCAGGAAACATACCAAGGATCTTGTCGTCCAAAGCTTGGATTTCGTCTTTCCGACGCTCCAACTGGCCGTCAAGCTCTTGGATACGTAGCTCCGCCTTCTCAGTAAGAGATTTCATCTCTTTCCTGGCGTCTTTGGCTTCTTGGCGAGCCGCAGCCAGTTCGTCTTTAAGACGTAACTGCTCCGCCTCTACACTCTCCTGAAGTGCCTTCATGCCATTCTCAGCCAGCTTCTGGTTTTCCTGGATCAGCTTGAAGAGGGCCTCATTTTTTGCGCCTAACGACAGCAATGTCGCCAGACTCCTCAGCAGCTTGCTGGGCCTTTGCAAGCAGATCTGCAAAGCATATCATTTTTCATAAGAAAGGAGAAACTTAGGCGACAAAAGACAACAACCAAAAAGCAAAGCTAGTAAGGGTATTACATACCAGCATCATGTTTCGCCTTATTCTTGGCGAACTTGAGCTCCTGGCGCTGCGCGACCAAGGAATTCCACAGGTCACGGTTCAGGTCCTCGCCCTCCTGAAAAATCACAGAAAAATATAAGCAAAAAAGGGTCAAGTAAAGTACACTTGGGGACTGGTCAACAATATTATCAAATTCAAGGCTGTCATTTTGACTAAACACATTAGATCAAAGAGACGCCCGGGGACCGGGAATATGGATAAGGCAAAATAAAGTTTACCTTAACATGCTTCTTCAAAAGACGATAGCCAGTTTTCATCTTGGCATACAGTGCGTCGCAGTTGTCTTCAAGCCTGCGACCATAACTGCCATGGTGATCGGCTTAGGCGAAGAAGGCCCAACAGCTTCCTTTTCAGCAGCAATCCTTGCCCGATAGAAGGGAAAAGAAATCCCTCATCGTCAAAGACTTCTTATTTTATATCTTCGAAGGCATCATTAGCCGAAGCTTCCGCCTTATTGGTTTCTTCAGGAACGGTTGCCTTTGCAGTAGCAGCCGTCTTCTCAGCAGTGTCCGTCCTCTCCATAATTGCGTCCGGCATATCAATGTCGGCTCTCACCTCCTGAGATGCAGGAGCCGGCATCCTTGTCGTAACATTGGGCGTAGGAGGAGCGGTAGCTGGCGAAGGAGTTGGGGGCTTACCCCTTCCAGTCACCGCCTTCGCCTTCAGTTTGCCCGAAGGCTTAACCCTGAGATAAGACGAAGAAACAAGGCTTAGCAGCGTCGCAAGAAAGAAGCAAAGAAGCATGATGCAAGATTTAGGCTACAATCACTTACACTTTCTGAGGCATGGCGAATGCGGATTCTTCATCGTCATCAAGGACGTCGTGGATAACGGCGCCCTTGGGGATGGAGGAGACGTCCTCTTTCTTCTTCTTCTTTAGCGTAGCCTCAGTCAATGTCGTTTTATCGGCACCAACCTTACGCTTGCGCATCTTAGTGCCGGTGGCACCAACAAAAGAAGGGGAAGAGTCGAGCTGACAAAAGAAAGATACAAGTGAGATTGATATTAAGCCGAACAAATGCAAAACACGTAAACATACAAGGCACTCACCGGTGGCGGCTTGTTGATGGAGGTGTACATGGGAAAAGACTCAGTGAATTGAGTCCTCTCCTTGAGCAGCTTCTTGAATCGCATCAAGAAGACGTCGTTCGTTAAGTCGTCTTTGGAGACACGGAGAGGATCATCCCGATTACCGTTGTACGTGCACAACAGGTCTTTGTTTTCCCGGAGAGGCTGCACCCGACTTTTGAGCCAGCACAGAATCGTATCTGTGCCGGTGAGTTTCGGCTTCGCCTCCGTCGTCATGTACTCGATCCGTTTCTGGATGAGCTAGAGTTGTGTAGGCAAAACTTTCTCCGGCTTCTCGTCCCACGAGAAGTGAGGAGAAGCGGCAGCATTAACAAAACGCGGGAGACCTATCGTCTTCCCCGCGGGAGCTATATCTGAAAAGTAGAAAAGGATGCTCGCCCAGCTACGGACAGAGTCTACCTTGGGAACCTTAGGGTACCATGCCCTATTTCTATGCAGGTTGAGGCTAACGGTGCCCAAAGTGAGCAACTCGTCGCCTTCCGTTTGGCGTTTATAGTGGAAGCAATATTTAAAGAAATCTAAGTTGGGTGCTATTCCCAAATAGCCTTCGAATAAGGCTTGGAAACCAGCTAGGTACAAGATGCTATTGGGTCCTAGGTTGTGCGGCTGTAAGCCTTAATAATCTAAGACAGAAATAAAGAAAGACGACGGCGGCAGACCCATGCCGTGATGCAAGTGGGAAACTAGAATTACCCACTGATTCTCGAAGGCCGAACGCCACTTGCAGATTGCGCGAGTAGAAGGAGTCCTTCGCGCTCCAGCTCCACCAGATCATCCTCGGTGATGGTTGAGGGGAGCCAGTGGTGCGACGAAGAATCGTCCTCTTCCTCGGCGCAGGCGCCGGTGGCGTCGCCAGAATCAGTGGGAATTTTCTCCCCGGGGAAAAGCCTGATTATGGGATCCGCGAGCAACGCTTCCGTGGCGGTGCCCGAGGAAGATGCACCGCCGGCCGCAGATCCCTCCTCCGAGCTCCTCGTCGCAGCCGTAGCTGCCCTCGCCGTGTCCTCCTCCGCTGCCGAACGCGCCGCCGCAGAGACTATGGTTTGCTCCATTGATTTTGTGTGTGGGTGTGGGGATGATGGGCTTGGGTGCATAGGAGAGAGAGAGCTCGAGTGCGAGGAGGAAGATGAACAGAGAAATGAAGCAATGATTTGTTTTGAATTACGGGAGGGTATTTAAGGTATGCCCCACGATCTCCGCAACGGTTGGATTCGCACCGCTCGATCCGCGCCACGTGGAGCGGAGATATTGAGTGAGCCGTTTTCCTTCTCCCGTAAGCCTCGGGTCATGCGCGGGAAAATCGCAATGAGTAGATTTGGCCTAGTCAACAGTCTAGACTTTCATGCACTGAACATTGACAAGACTTGACCTCAGGCTGTCGAGGAATCTTTCTCTTTGTCCATCAGTTGATGAATTATTCGGCTTGTGTGCCCATAAGTGCAACGGTCGTTTCGGCTTATTGGAAAGCCGCATCCTCAGTTATATAGGGAATGATTCAAGCTCTGCAGCAGTCCGTCAAGAAGACTAAGACGAAAGTTTCGTAGTGAAGATTAAGACGAACAAGCTGGAGTGCTCCAACCGTTCCGGGGACTACTGTGGAGGATATACCAAACAGGTATGCCGACCAAGTGGGCTAAACCAGCTTACCAGGGTGGCCCAAGAGGTGATAAGGTCTTCGGCTTATCGGGCGGCCTAGTAGGCTGAAGCGCAAGAGGAAGCCTATAAGCTGACCTGGATCCAGACAAATCGACGTTTGCCTTAGAGGACAAGTTAGTGTTTATCCCGTGTTAGTCTAGGACTCCAGATATAGGTCGGTTAGCCTTTCCTTGTAGGAGAAGGCATGGCACCTATATAAGCCTGCCTCCTGTTCCCCTCAAGGGACACGCCTTACAACCGACATTGTAACATGTACACATATTCACATCTAGTGAGATATAGCAACACGTAGGATCTTGCCACCGTTGCAAGGTCTGAAGCTGGGTAAACCCTTGTGTGCAATCCTGATCCTAGAAGCCGCCATGCCTTCCCCCTCTCTTCACCATTGGAGCATGGCACCTCCTTACGTGCCTAAGAATCCAATAACCCGACACCCACCTCCACCACCGGATCCACCCCCTCCGCCACCATAACCGCCTCGGCCTCCAGGATGTGAGCGGTAGGGGCCACCCCCACCATGACTAGAGCGGTGACCACCACCTCCACCATCCCGACGATCAGCAGCATTGGCGGAGGAGGAGAAGGGGACAGCGGTTTCTTCGGAGTCAGTCAACATCGTTTGCTGATGTTCATAGGCGAGGAGCTGGTTGCACGCATCTGCGAAAGTACTAGAAGGATTGGCGTTAAGGGCAGCAACGAGACCGTTGTACTCACCGGAGAGACCGGCAAGAAGGTACTCCTTGAGTTCAGCGTCGAGGACGATCCGACCGGCCGAGGCCAGTTCGGATGCAAATCCTTTTTTCTTGTTGATGTATGTCGTGGCGGAGAGCTCGGTTTCTTCGTGCTGATGAGGGCCGCCGTGAGGGTGCCGAGCCGTACCTTGACCTGGGCCGTAAACTTGGCGGTGAGGGCAGCCCATATTTCGGCGGCGTGCTCCATGTCGAGGAGCTCGCTGGAGATGTCGGGGGAGATGGCCTTGATGAGGTAGCTGACGAGTTGTTGGTCCCGGGCGATCCATGTTGCATAGGCCGGATTGGGGACCGTAATCCTTCTCTTCTCCGCATCCTCTCCCACCATTGTTTCCTCGGGCGCCCGGTCGGAGCCGTCAAGCAGCCCCATGGCCAAGGCGCCACACACAGCCGGTACCACCTGCGCTTTCCAGTACAAATAGTTGGCCATGGTTAATTTTTCGGTGCGTGGAGCTCCTAGAGCTGCCGTCAATGAGACAACCATCGTGGGGAGGGAGGAGCGAAACCAGGAGTGGATCGCTAGTTTTGTTGTTGGGCTTTTGTGTTTCGGTCGACAAAGACGTCGAGGAAGAGTTTGGTCTGATACCATGTTGGTGGAAACGATTGCCCATGTTGAGTGGGTCGGGTACGTGTAAAATAGAGATGGAAAAGCCCCATCTATGGCACGTACAAGGAAACAATCATACAAGGAAAGGAAAATAACAGGAAAGGAGAAAATAATGTATGGAGCTGGTGTACTACGCCATCCAGGATTTCCTAGTCCAAACATGGAAGCTATAACGGTATTGTCTAACAACGTGTACTTATTTTTGTGTTTTAGCATTAGCGGTAGTCTTATGTAGTTACTGTCACGAGGCATACAACCACACTTTGTGTTTTTCTCTTTGGTTGACTTTTTACAATTTTCAGCTTTATTTGTATGTTTTAGATTTTGTTTGAATAATTCATAAACCCCTTAAGGTTTAGACAAGGAATCGTGTACTTATTGTTGTGTTTTACCATAGCATCAGTCACATCGGTAGTCTTATGTAGTTAATGTCAAGCGGCATACCGCCATACTTTGTTTTTTCTCTTTGATTGACTTTTTAGACTTCGGTATATCTCTTTGTATGTTTCTAATAATATATAGATGTGGTCATAACTCAGGGTTTGACTTACAGTTGGATAAAATGGAATCTGCTGAAGGGACTTAAGAGGGCACTGTGTGGCTCTGAAGCTACAACTTAAAATGTGATTTGAAAAGTTAGATAAATGAAGACAATCTAAGTGAGTGTAAAAGTTTCAAACATATCCATGTGAACAATAGTAGTCCTAACTTTCTCTTCAAGAAAATACCATAATATATTTAGGTTAATTTTTTTTACATTATTGAAATAGTATAATGTTTAGAATGTCTGAAAAATCATATTCCCTCCGTTTCATAATGTAAGGCGTAAAGCTTTTTTACAAAAATTCTAAATAGGGTGTATTGCGATTTATGGATAATTTTACATATATTAAAATAACTTTCAATCTATAATGGAGAGGTTTAAAGGATTGTTTTCAATTTATGATTGTTAGGGACTCTCTCTTCCAAAACAATTCATGAGAAAATGAGTTCACCGTATGCAAAACTCTCCCGTCTTAATATTCGTGTAAAAAACTATGCGCCTTACATTCAGAAATGGAGTGAGTATTATTTTCATGAAATTATAAATTTAATTTGCACTTTTAAAATATCTAAGACGGTGCCCTCGGATTTGCGAGGGCCAAAGGCTGAATGCTGGTTCCACACCCATGATTCCATATAGAATCTACTACTGAGAGGCACACATGTGGCTATGTCCTACTATGAAGACGGTGACTCTGTTCCCAGATTCCCAGAAGTAAAACAAGGTTCGAAAATTTATTTTGACAGAGCATTGAGCGTCCAAATCTAGACAAAGGCTCGGCATTCTCAGACTAGCTAGTAGAACCAGGTACTTTATTTTGTGGGATCTATCAACTTAGAAGAGTAGACTGTCAGCAAGCACCAGCTTGAAAGCCAAAGTTGTTGCCTTGGATATCAAACACAACTCTGAATGACCTCATTGCTTTATTCCCTAATATTTGAACCCCTCGCACACCAGCATCATCCGGCCGAAATGTGGAGCACACATGACCATATGGGGTTTGGTAGAAGACATTCTCCACTGGCAGCTTCAAGATAGACCCTATAGTTTTGATCTCAACTGTCGGTAAGTCGTTCCAGTTTATTGACCCACTGGTGGAAAGGAAGCAAATCTTCTTTTCAAATTCCTCGAATGCCGAAGTTACCCGATCATATCCCCTGTCTAGCATTGCCGCTGACAGTGCTCTGTCAAATGCACGAAACACTGGAGAAATGATGAATGTTTCAGCAGTGCCCGAATCCACAATTGTCAACGCAGTAGTATAGATAAATGGATCCATTTCAAGACGTATCCCATCAACCATCATATCGAGCTGTTGAAGAGCATAGGCGGATCTGTCACTGTAAGGTATCAATCTAGTCAACACTAGTTTGTTATCTCTGACATACGGCCCAATTGACAAAAACCCTTCATTATTGTTATCACTGGGAAAGCAGTAAGAGAAGGCACTGTAGTTTGTGTGATGTGCTACCTGGTTGAAAAATGAATATATTTCATTCGCAAATCCAATTACTCCTGCGTTTGTACCGCTGTAGTTGTTATCTGAACCACAGCCAAACATGAAGTTACCAATGCTGTAGCTGTTGTCAAGAGTGAGCTTATCTTCCCCCAAGTACCCAACAGAGTATTCCCCTGATCCATATCTTATGCTGTAGATGCAGGTGTCATTCTCTTCAACACAGCCAGAATTTATATTACGGCTCTCGTGCATGTCAAGGCAGACCATAGTGGAGCATCCAACTTTCTGGTAAGTTGCAGAGTTCAAAGGGTTGAATACTACTCCAGCCTTCTGAACTTGCGTGTAGCACTTTATGCAACGCAGACACTGAACCCAAGAGAGGGTAGAGCCAGTGTCAATAGTGACAAGATTAAAAACAGCGGGTGTCCCGAGGGCGATGCCCATGAAGAACTCATTTTTACGCATATTATCATCCCCTACCACAGTGGCGACTGGAATATTTGCAATCTGCAACAGTGAATCCACGGACGGATGATCCCTATGGAATACAGGGAACTGAAATGCTCCATCAGTATTCAGCCGAATACCTGCTTTACACAAAACACAAGCTTGATTAAGCAACAAAACTAGAAATGAGGATTAGCAACCAAAACAAATACATCAGGAGCCGAGGGGGAAAAAGATGATAAATTATGGAAGTGTATTATATATAAATTAAGCGTCCACACTACACTGCCATCTCAAAACTCATTCCCATAATTTTAATAGCATGACGACAATGTTCGTGGCACGCCTAACAAATACTGATCAGATCACAAGGTTTACGATGGATCGGTGCAACATTTGTCATTTTTTATGATGCTCGACCCAAAGTTGGTTGTCTTCTAGTCATGGTCCTAGGACTGACCGACTGGGCGATATGGCGAGGGTCTTTCGCGCCTGTTTCCAACGGTGCCTAGTGGTTAGGGGGGTGTGGTCCTCACTTGGAACTCTACATAATTTTATTTTCAATCCATGCACATAAACACAAACTTTTTTGCATTTTCTCGGATAAAAAATTTTCACGGGCAAAAGTTTTTCCCCAATCAATAAGAAAAGGAGTTATTTTACAAGGTGAACGAGGGAGGGTAGAGGTGGAAACATGCTATACTCCCAACTCTGACATAGAAATAAAGGCCTACTCTCTTGGCATGGTTGCACTCAAACACTTGGCGCCGGCCACGACCCAAAGGCTAGCCTCCTTCTTAATTTTATCTAGAATACTAAAAAGGGTAAAACTTTTTCTCAAAGACACGTGTGTTTCTTTTGTTCCAAACAAGCAAGGCAAGGGAAGCCATGGCCCCCTCCTTTGGACGGGCCCGGCGTCAAGGGAACGGGCTCTCTTATGGCTAGCGGCCTAATCTGAATATATTTTCAGTTAGTTTTTAAGGACATCATATTCAATTACTGGTAACCAATGTTAGGGAAGTATTAGGTCATGTATTCCTCAAACTAATATAGTAATAGCGTAGCAAGTAAATAATAACACTTGTTTACAAAAAAAAAGAATTCTAGAGATGGAGAGTACAAGTTCTAGAACGAAGGTCACCGGTGAACTGAACAGCAGAATGCAGAAGGACGGAATATATTTTACCAAAGGTGACACAGCCGCACTAGCCACTAGAAGAGGCGGCTACGCTGGAACTGGCCGGCGAGGAGGCGACAGCGGAGAGCCATAGCCGGTAATTTCGTCCCTCGGTCGAGTTAGCTTAGCTCTACATTTTATCCTTTTATTCGCTTTGGGCCGTTGGACAAATATGGGCACAGTTATTCATCGTCGAGAAGAAAAGGTTGCTGTTGAAATGGTTGGATCCAATTGTCCAACACAAAAGGTTGATGTGTGAATACCCTCCAAAGAGTCTAGGTTTTCAGCGGAAACTAAAGATAGATATAGATACATAAGTTCTCATAAAAGATGAACTCGAGACCTGAAGCTGTTAACCATAAGGATTAAGTCCCTTTGGGTTGTTGAATAGTTTCTTGTGGAAATCAGGTTTCTAAACCAAGCCTTATTTAGTACTCAGTAGATATGAACTTATGAACTAAAGAATGGATCCTTGAGACAAGACAACATACAGGATTCGGACGATTGCAAAACAAGTTGGGTATGTCATTAGATTTGTCACACCCATTCAGTAGCAAAGGATACAAAATTACTGGAAAACATAGGAGGCTTATCTGATAAATTCTATTGATTGGAACGGTCGTTTTCTCTTCAGAAACACAAAAATACTGCAAACATTAAAGAATCATGGATAGAATTACCGTAGGGCGAAGAGTCTGCGCTGACACTGGTGCACGATTGCAACATGTAGCTTAGCGCAAGAAGAGCTAGCATACATACAGATGCAGGTAAGTGCTCCATTCTGGTTTTCCTATTTGAGTTGAACAGCGAATGCAATGGATGAGTGCCCGAGAGCCAAAACAATGTCCCGGTTTATGTGTAGCTGACCAAGCATGTAAAACGATATCACCACCTACCCATGCATCATGCACACTGCAGTTTTTTTTCAAGGAAAGGCATATCAAAATTCATAGAAAGAAAGGTCAAGCGGCCAGAGTTACAATGTGAGCTCAGGCACAACCACCTAGCGCGCAACAACGATGCATTTTCACATGTACCACGAACTGAGCTAAGAGCATCTACGGTTCTCCACTGCGACACTGCCCTTTTTTAACCCCGCGCGGTATTATCACACTCCTTCAAAATAAGCACACAAAAAAAAACGTGCTCCAGCAGTGCCCCTAAATGCCATTTATCCCTAATTTCTTTAGTCAAGTCCTAAAAACAGTTATCGCTCCTAAGAACTCCCTTTGTCTACACCAAAAACAAAAGGCACATTAAACCTCCACCAAAAATAAAAAGCACATGAAACTACCCGCGGTTTAGGTCGTAACATAAGAGCCACATAGGTAAAAATGATGACTTATCATGTGACTGAAAAAAAGACAAATAAAATAACTAGCTATGTTACCATAACACATATATTTCAAAACAATATGTGTCTATAATCTAATCAATGAAGTCTTACATAACACTGTACATATGTTTCCACTATGAAGTTAGTAACATAGACTCGTAACATGTGCGTTACTAGTTCATATTACTCCCCACTGTGACTAGTCTGAGACAAATACTAATTGTCGGAGTCTAAATTATTGCCCCCTCCACCCCTGCCATGGCAAAGTCTAGCCGCACGTCCATCCGTCGTGCCATTCCCGCCACTGCCCGCTTCTGCCTACCACCCCACCTCCATGTGGTCCGCCGGCTTGCCCGTGACCTGGGTTTGAATGAGTTTTAACAACATATAAAAACAATCCTCCTCACATTTTTTCCAAAAGATTTTTGGGGGAGAAATTATCAACTTCAAACATCATATGTCATAGTGTTTTATTTTCCCCACTAGGGTTTTTAAGGAAGTATATAAGGCATATTTATTGTTCTAACTCACTTATGGGGTTTTCCTTTTTAAAGTTGTCTCCTATGAGTTTCCAAATCGACAATAAACATATATGTTTCATCATTTTATATTTTTCTTCCATCGGGTTTTAAAAGAGTTTTAGCAACATATCATACACGCCTCTCTTCTCGTAATTTTTTCACATGGTTTTTAGAGGAGCTGATTCTAAAGATGACCGATCACAAGGATACAGAAGTATTAAATGAGTGTTAGGATTTAATTAATATGTTAATTAGAAGAATAATCCTCCCTCTAGTAATTCACTATGTCGGTTGGTTTGTCAACCAACACACCTCTTCCCTCACACCTCTTGGGTCAGACGTGACCCATATTCGCGTACATTCCCTTGTATATGAGAACGTGAATCATCAATGAAATAGAACAATTGAATCATTTATCTTGTCTCTCGATTTTACTTCCAACAAATAGACGTATTCGTTGACGGTCCTCACGTATAGCTGTGTACACTGACAGAGCTTAGGCAAAGTCAAACTGGGCCGTGGCCCGCTCAGATGAGGCCCAAAGTCTGAAGGATTAGAGAAATTATAGCTATAAAATGAAAAGAAAACATGCTCTTATATGGGTTGGCCCGTCCAGCTTTCCTGGTGAAGCTCCGCCAGTGGCTGTGTATGGTCACGACGACGAGTAATTTATCTCAAATACCTTCCCTTGTATATGAGATGTGAATCATCAATGAAATAGAACAATTGAATCATTTATCTTGTCTCTCGATTTTATTTTCAACAAATAAACGTATTCGTTGACGGCCCTTGCATATAGCTGTGTATGGTGATGACGACAAGTAGTTTAGCTGAAATATCAAATATTGTGACATTTGATGCATTTTACACAAAAGAATAATCGAAATTTTTTTAGCTGAAGCTGTTTTTTCTTTCATTGCAAGAAAGAAAAAGAATCGTCACGAAATTCAAAAAAAAAGAAAAAGAATCGTCACTGACGGGATCCGGCCCCACGGGATTAAAGACCACTGTCTCTGAGAACCCGCCGATCTCTCGGCCACGTCAGGAGCAGCAAAGCAAAGCAAGGTGGAGCCGTCAGCCGTGGAGGGATGGCGGCGAATGGGTGCGGCGGCCGGGGCTCCTCTTCTTGAGTTCCTCTTCTCTGGCCTCGGATTCTCCTCTCCTGCCACTCTTCCTCTTTTACCTTCCTCCGTCTCCGCCCTCTTCCCTCTGGCGACCGGTGGGATGATGTGCGCCGAGCGCGTCGTCTTCGGCGGCGCCACCGTCCACGCAGCTGAGGTGCGTTGCTCGTCTGCCAGCCCTCTTCTATATCCTTCTGGCGTCTGCGCTACTTGTGAATAGGGTTCAGTCTTCTCTGAACAATTTGTGCTGCTGGTATGGTACAGATTTAAGCAACTGTTCCTTGGGGTCTGCGCTTGTTGGTTACTCTGTGCTATTCAGACCCCTGGATTTGATATGCTTTAGATCATTACGAAATGTAACTTCCATTTTCTGTTTGGTTTCTTCAAGACGGCAAACGATTGCCTAGCGGGACCTGATCTCACACCTGGCTTATTTCTACACCTTTGCAGACCTATGCGGCAGGGGAAGAGGGCGTTATGGCACAAAGACGTCCACCTCCCGTCAGCTCCAAGGCGACGGTATGAATCCTCTGATATGCACAACTTACGCTGCGTCAGGAAGCCGGATCAAAAATATGGGCGATACTACTGTTTCACAAGGAGTTTTGTGTGCTGGATGTTACAGTATATTCTGCTCTTGTTTCGACTTATGTGTTTGGTTATCCGCTGTTGGTATTATGACTTTATGAGTGGTTACTCTTATATTGTTTCCTCCCGCGTGACTCGTAGACTCTGGTGGAAATTGTATGAGCAAATGCGAATATATTACTATTACACATCCAGATTTTTCTACTTCATTCAGTGAAGGATCCAAATGAGTGCAGCCCTGTGTCCAAGATTTTGATTTCATTTCTTCTTTATAAATTTCAAATGGCATCCAACCCCATACATACTAACTGCAATTCGAATTCAAATTGCATTTGTTTGAATCCATTTTCTTATGCTATATGAGATGGGTTCTTGAATGTGTGAGCCCATTTTGCTTCTGCTTGAACAATTGCACCTGGCGATCAATTTTTTAGGATCCTATATTGGTTTTGTGCTTGTTTGGACCTCTTGTGCCCCATTTCTGTTCACACAAGTTTCTGTTAGTTAATCTTTCTGCGTATGCCCTTGTGTTGCTTGCTACAGCATTACTACGCCATAGTCAATTACCGAGTTTTTTCCGTTGTCTTGTTGCTCCATCTCTTTATTGGTGGGGATTATCTCACCTGCATTTTGCTTTTTGTGGTGCTGTTTATATATTTGCAGGGGTATGTTGCAGGGGAGATCATGCAGGAGAGCCTTAAGGCAGAAGAAGGTCAACTTGCACCCACTTTCAGCGAGGCGGTATGATATCTGTGTCCTCACACACACATGCTAGCCATGCCTTTCTTATGATTGTTTTTTCTTACAGCTGGTGCCTAACAAATGTTCTTTCATAAAAACGGGATGATCTCATCTGGCTTACTTCTACATCTTTGCAGAAATGTGCGGCAGGGGAAGAGGGCGTGATGACACAAGGATGTCCACTTCCCGTCAGCTCCAATGTGACGGTATGATCCCTCTAACATGTACAAATTTATGGGGCGTCAGGAAACCGGATAATTTAGGCAATAGTGTTTCACAAGAATCTTGAGTTCTGGATGTGTAATAGTATTAGGACTAATCTAATATTTATTCAATGAAGGCAAATGTTAATCTAATACTTCAAATCCAGAGTTCCATATTTATTCAATGAAGGATCCAACTCAGTGCAAGCCTGTGCCACTGTGGTATTTTGATTTCTTCTTTTCACAATTCCAAATGGCATCCAAGCACTATACAGGGAAGCTGGAACCATCATTCCTACTAACTTCAATTCAAATTGAAATCGCATTTGCTTGAATCCAGTTGCTTCTGCCTAGTCAACTGTGGACGCCAGATGGGTTCTTGAGTGTGTGAGCGCAGTTCGTTTCTGCTTGAAAATTTGTACCTGGAGAGATGTTCCCTAGGAGCATTTATTGGGTTTGTGCTTGTTTGGACACAAAATTCTATTAGCGGATCTTTCTGTGTATGCTCTCGTTTTTCTATCTGTGAGCTACGCCATATCAAATCACTGAGTTTTATTTTGTTTTCACTTGTTGCTAACCTCTAATTTGGTGTGGATTATCTCACCTGCATTTTATTTTCTGTGGTGTTTTTTTTTGCAGGCGTATATAGCAGGGGAGTTCGTGCAGGAGAGCATTAAGGCAGACAAACGTCAACTTCCACTCATCTCCAGCGAGGCGGTATGATCTCTATCCTCGCACACACACACTAGCCATGACGAAGGATGAAGTTTAGGTGTACTGTTTAAGAATCTTATGCCATGTTTATTTTCCTTGTAATGCATTTCAAATGACTGTTTTTTCTTTCAGTTGGCACCTTACAAATGTTCTTTCATAAAGAAGAAGGGATATATTCTTATTCAGTGTAAGCTCTTACAATAGTATATTTTATTTTTTGCTATTTCATTCATTTGCTCTATTTTTTTTCAACGGATCAGTCACGTGTTCTTGTTTCGTAATACTTCAGTTTATGTATTCACGTGAATGGATATTTACAGTATGTTATTTATATAAAGAGAGTAGGGAATGATTATCATCTGTGTCATACTCAAAGAAAAGTACCCACAATATGCTTTAGCAAGTATTAATTAGAACCTAGACACCAGAATCAGCTCTTTCTGTATATGTTTTTGTAGATGTGAAGGTGTGCTTTGTAGAAACCATTGGCCGTAACATTCGGAAACTCTAAATTCACAAACTTTAGCGGGACCCCCATAAGGTCTTTTGTAAGCAAGTTTGACCGTCTGGTTTGGTTTGAAACATGTTATGGTATTGAACCACGGTATTGTTTATTATTTACCACAGTTTTGTTGTGTACCTTTATTTCAACTATGTGTTTTTTGTCTGTTCGGATACAGGGTGCCAATTGCCAGTAATATTTCTGTTTGCCATCGTCCTCTCGGCTTCTTTTGTCTGTTCAGAAGCAGCTGATCAAAAAATAGAGGAGGGACACTGCCAGTATAACCTGATTGGGATCGCAGCCTTATCTTGCCAGCACCACAAGGATCCATCAGTGACACCCTCCAGATCATGCTGCAAATCGCTGCTACACGCAGTTGATGAGATTCCACCTGTTGGTGAAAGCGGAGAGTGCTGCTTATGTCTTTATAGCAAGTATAGGCTCAACAGTCCTGCATTGGCGACATCATATATCTCTTGTTATGGGAAAGACATGGCCAATGTTGCCAAATGGACCGACCCGATTAAATCATGTAACAAAGGTAACTGGTTCTACTTTCTATTTTTTCTTGCTATATCTGCTCAGAAATACAATGCACTGAGACATGATTTAGATCGTAAAACTACTGATATACTTATCTATCTTACACTCAGCATGTAACAAGACGAATATCTTGCCTGGTATGGGTACTCCTGTAAAGAAGAATCCTCAGAATGGACATGGAAGCCGTAACACCAAAATCCTCTCTCTTGCAGTCCTATTGCTTCTCATATTGCTGGTCAGCGGTGTCTGCTTTTGCTGGGTGAGGCAGAAACGTGACTCGCATCAGACTGTTAGACGCGTTAGCTTACCTCAACAACCGAAGAAGGGGGTACGACGGCGTTCCCTTGGTGTGTGAGGTTCTTCTGTCAGTTAATGGGTTCTTAAATCGGCTGATAGGACCTTTCATTTTTGGTAGTGCAGTTTATGATTTTGATCACCAGTCTTATCATGCTTGCCTGGTGTATCAGGTTCTAACATCAAACATTCTTGAAGTTTAGTCAGCAAAAGATCGTGGTGCCAATCTTGGCATACTTGCCTATGCGAATTACTATATTCACTATATGGTCCATGTATCCATGAAATATACTGCTAATGCCGTCATTCCATGCTTGATACTGAGACCTTCTCTTTTTTTACATTTAACTATAGAAGTAAATGTTTAGCCTCATGCGTTTGCTCTTATTTGCCTGGAGCAGAGCACTACTTGTGAACCAATTTCACTGTTGTTCGAGCCACTTGGCAATTACCTTAACAAACTTGGAAGACACTTTATGTTTCGAGCTATTTCACGTATTTGGCTATAAAAGATGATAAGTAATGAAAATTATCCCTGGGCGTGTTGTGCTGTGGCCCCAGCTTTTTTGTCTTATTTGTTGGTGCACTTTGAACCGTTACCGTTGTAACTGTGGTGGTTGCTTTATTTATAAAGCAGGGTGAAAACCTGATTCGTGGAAAGTAATGAAAATTATCAGAATTTTTTCAGAGTTGATCAAAACATCAAGGAAAAGTCCAGGTCGTGTTTTTTTCCAGCTGCTGGGTCAGCATAGCGCGTCAGCGTGTCTCACCGCTTAAATACTCATCACTGATGGAATTAGTTTACAACCTGAGCAATTTCCTCATAAATTCTGCTGGCTTTACTGTTATTTTATTTGTCAAAAAAAAACTTTACTGTTATTTTGCATTTATGTACTGTTTGGGAGTGTCGTCTTTCTACTCCTAATTGTATCAACGCGTGCAAATTCTAACTCCTCCTCTTTTGAGATATTGTGATTTGATATCGTGATTGGCATGTTTTATTTACCACTCCTTCTGAACTTTCTTGGATGGGAACTATCGCATCCTGCCCGCGTAAAATAATAATAATTCTGCAACCGGTGACGATGTTCTTGCTATGGGCTCCGGCATTCGGTTTGCGACGCCCAAGGAAATTAGTTTTGACTATAAGGCTGCTGGTTCAGTCCGGCCCATCAATTTTTTTTTTGCGAAGAGGCCATGTAAATTAGCCCATTCGACCCAAGAGTTTCAGTCTGAAGACAATTTGGATTGGCCATATAGTATTTTTTTTGTAAAATGTGGCATTGGGCTGCAAGGTGGTAGTGGATAATATAAAGTCAAGACTTTGGAAAGTTATAGTCCAATTGTTAGATAGCTGATCGTGCTTTACTGCTTTAGAATTGTAATTAATTTATTATGAGTTGAGGATGAATAATGTAGAAGCTCATAAGTTTGCGTCGTCGCTGGAAATAGATCCGCTGGAAATAGGTCGTCATGTGTGGATAGGGATTCCCCGCTACCTTACCGTACCCATGATCATTTCTAAATAAAGCTTAGCGGATGATTTTTTTGTAAAATTTGGCCTCTTGCTGAATCTAAATTGGAGTCTGGCCTCTTCGTCAAGACTATTTGGAATTCGCCCTCTCAACTTGTCGTGGGAGATGGTGCCAAGTTGTGTAGATAGGTACCAACTTTTTTTTGCAAAATATTTCTCAAAGGGTTTGGTACCAATGGCAATGCGCATACCTCATTTCGATGTGGGGCTGGCCTTGCGTCTACCAGGACTGATTCAGGGGCAAATTCGCATAAGTTCCATCACGAGATAAGATTCATAATTTTGGCTATGACCAAGATTTGACGAAGAAAAAGGGTATTGTAAGCATGTGTGCAGTCCAATCTAATATTTTTCACCAGAATCAAAGTGGAGATTGATTCCGTTATATATATAAAATACATGCTTTTAAAATCAAAGAACAAATATGTATTTTGTCAATGATGTATCGTCTCTGAAATATTTTATATTACAAGATACAGAAAAATGAAGTGGATTTGAGAATACACACTTTCAAATCTCTAACATACATAAGATTTTATCATTTCTGTGTAGCCATAATATAAAAAACTTTGCATTATGATTTTACAAGATTGTAGCATGCATCAACACCCAGAAGTTTATTCCCATTTTTCCAAAACTTTCAAATATAGTTTCAAAAAGATAAAGAGATCACTAGAGCTAGAGTAAAAAATGGCTTTCGCTTGAATCAAAGAAAAAAATCCAATATCTCGTTAGTGGTGCATCGTCAAATATCTATCACGTTGCCCACGATTATTCTGCTAAATATAGTCGAAGTGCTTAATACTCTTTTTTTTAGTTCAATAGGAAGCTTTACTCATGTAATACATCAGTAGCAGTACATTCTTTTTCGATTACATGAATAACAGAAGGTGGGAGACTAGTAAGCCAGTTTCCCGTATTCAGGTTTCCTCTGACGTACTTTGCAAGCTCATGAGCTGCAAGGTTTTGCTTCCTATTGATTTTCGAGATTTTCCAATTACCAGAACCCATCCCAGCCTCTTGTATCTCTTGGTAGACACCCCCAATTCTAGAGAATTTTTCTTCAGGTTTGCTACTGTTGTTTGCCACCGGTAAGCTATCTCTAGAATGAGCAGTTGATTTATCCATTCAGCAGCTAACCGAAGGCCATCCCTGCATGCATAGGCTTCGGCTTCCTCCGCATCATTGCAACCCTGGATGTTTCTGCCAGCTGATAGGATAACATTTCCCGTGTGGTCGCGGAATATAATCCCGATGCTTGAACTACCTGTTTCAGGAATGAAGGAGGCGTCTACATTTATTTTAACCATACCTTTTTCTGGAGGTTTCCAAGAAGAGTTAGCTTCCGTCTCCACTGTATTCAGTTCAGTATTCGAATTACTAAACTTATTTCTATCAGCAAACAAAGGTTTCTTTCCTTTATTATCAATGCTAGTTTCACGATCCTTGAGTGTCAGATTTTCCACATACCGTTGAAGGAAAGAAACTGAATCAACAGTCTTCGCCTTGCCTTTATCATGAATCACATCATTCCTTATGTGCCATGCTCTCCATAACATCAAGAGGATCTGTGCATGTTCGTTTTTTGGGGAGTTTGCTAAGATCATGAGAAGCCAGTCAGGTCCAGATTTGGTGAAACAACTTTCTTCAGGTAGTCTCCACACTTTTCTAAGTTGATGTCTGAGTGCTTTCGCTTTAGTGCAAGAGACAGTTGCATGGAAGCTATCTTCTTCAGCAACCCCACAAATATTGCAAATTGTATCTACCTCCAAAGTTCTTCTCCATTTGTTTCTCTTAGTTGGAAGGTTGTCGTCAACAACCCTCCAACTAAACATACAAGTTTTATTTGGGACAGGAGCCTTCCAGATGAGTTTCCACAGATTTCTACATCCATCTACTCCAGCACTTATGCCGACATTCAATCTGTTCTCATGGGCCAAGTTGTACCCTAGCTTGTAGGCGCTTTTAACAGTAAAGATACCAGATTTCTCAAAATGCCAGGCAATGAAATCCTCATCTTCTCCTTCTGGGACCTTTACTCGTAAGATTTCTTTTGCATCATGTTCATGGAAAATACGTCTCACCAGCACTTCATTCCACAACTTTTGATACTGGCAACATTAATTCCTTGACCCATTTAACACGTGTGCTCCTTTTTCTACCAGTAATTCGCATGGACATACCTCTGGGAATCCAGTTATCACGCCATATGCGTGTCTTGTTGCCATTTCTTATCCTCCAGACTGTTCCTTTTTTAAGTAATTCCAACCCATGTTCAATACCCCTCCAAGCCGGAGAAGCATCTCCTCTGAAAACCGTATCAAGGATATTTCCATTTGGAAAATATCTTGCTTTCATAATTTGTGCACATATAGTATTTGGATGTTGGATTAGTCTCCAACCCTGTCTGGCCAGCAGAGCTTGATTGAAGATAGCTGAATCTCTGAATCCAACTCCTCCTTGCATTTTTGGGTCAGTTAGTTTGTCCCAAGGCGCCCAATGAACCATTCTTATGTCCTTTTCTCCACTCCACCAGAAGCTTCTTATTGATTTCATATAGTCTTCATGGAAACTGGCTGGCAATTTAAAGATGCTCATGACATGCATTGCTAGGGATTGGGCAACTGCTTTTATCATTGTTTCCTTTGCACTCATGGCCATGAACTTTTCGTTCCATACTCTGTTTTTAAATGTTTTAAACGTTACACACATTGTCTAGATGCATACTAAAATGGATACATTCGATACATGCAGACCCGACCCTGAGCATGTGCGGAAGGTGCGGTGGCACATGGCCCTCGACTATCTAGGGCTCACCCAGATACATATGTCACTATAGAAGGTACAGTAAATTAGCATCAGCGTCTGAACCAAACTGGTCGATATAACACGCACACCTCGCCTCCCTCGTCTCGTTGACTCCTCCAATCCTCTCGTCTCCTCGTTCTCCGCATCCCAATCATGGTGGTGATGGGGAGCGGGTTGAACGACAGTTGACCACCTAGAGGGGGGGGGGGTGAATAGGTGGTGACCAATTTTTATGTCTTTTTCAGTTTTAGGCTAGCGGAAAGTAAGTTGTCTAGATGTGCAACCAGGTGACACAAGTGATAAACAACAAGGAAGCTAAGCAAGTACAGGAAATAAAGATGCGGTAAAGGAGAGTGGAACGAAACAACCGTAGGAACTCGAAGACCAAGATTTTATCCCGAGTTCCACCACATAGGTGTACGTCTCGTTGGAGAGGTGTGAGCTACCACAAAGGTTTGCTCAACGCCACAAAGGTCTCACCCTATTCTCCTGTGAATTTGACCACAAAGGTGCGTATCCACGCTTCCACTAAGGACTCCTTTAAGGGCGGAGAAAGTCCCGTACAAATTCGTGAGGCACACACCCACAACTGAATTGGGGGCTCTCACAAAGACCACAACAGGTCACTTCCACAAAGGAATCCACAAAGGATCAAAACACACAAGGTTGAACCTAGCTATCCACAAAGGAACCCTAGATTCGTTGCCCCTCAAGAAATAGAGGGGGGAAGTCAAATCGCTTCGGTGGAGATGTAGATCGGTGGCTTCTCCCTCAGATCCCCAAGTATCAACGGATTTGAGTGGCTAGATTGGGAGATCCGGGAGAAACGAGCTTCAGCACCAATGGAGGAGAGAGAAAATCTGGAAGCTTAGAATGCTGGAGGTAGGTGGAGGGGTATTTATACCCCTCCCCAAAATCTGCCCGTTGCACAGCCGCCAGCCCGGAAATCTCCGGGTTGAGGACCGGAGATCTCCGGACCCCGGAAATTTTCGGAACAAATTCCGGCTGAGCTTGAATCTGGATCAGTACTGGTTGGGCTTCTTGACTTAGTCGAAAATCCTCTGTCACTCAGAGATCTCCGGATTGGGGCCCGGAAATCTCCGAGCGCCGGAAATCTCCGGGAGCATTTCCGGCTAAAACTGTTTTGGAGTCAGTACACATTTTGAGTTCTGGACTTGGTCGAAATCCCTCTGTCACTCGGAGATCTCCGGACTGGGGCTCGGAAATCTCCGAGCGCAAGAAATCTCCGGGAGGATTTCCGGCTCAGCTTGAGTTGGAGTCAGTACGCATTTCAATCAAGACTTAGTGAAAAATATGGATGGCTCGGAAATCTCCGGTCTGGGGACCGGAAATCTCTGAGCCCCGGAAATTTCCTGACTGAAATTCTGAAGAAAGACCAAGTGTAGTTGAATTGAAACTTAGGCAAACTAAGTGTTCCTCTTTATCAGTCTACCTGTAAAAGACCCTGCATGCTTCATCACAAACATTAGAATACTTTTTGTGTTGTCATTAGTCACCAAAATCTGGGAGTGCATAGAATGCACTTTCAATCTCCCCCTTTTTGGCGAATAATGACAACACAAAAAAAAGAATGGATTTGCAAAATATAGATGGAGCTCCCCCTAAGTGAGTGCACTATTTAAGAATGTCTTTGGAATACAAAGTGCACATTCCTTAGTGAAAGGACATTTCTATGATCTCTGTGTTTTGTGTGTTAGTTAACAACATGTGGATGTATTAAGTTGGTGTTAAGTAATGCTTATTTAGGAACTCTTCAGATGCATCAGCACCAAAAAGGAGCAAAAGAGACAGCACTGAAAGTGTGCTCAGCCCCTGGTGGGGGGCGGAGTTTCCGGCCTAGGGGTCCGGAGTTTCCGCCCCTGCCTGAAGTTTCCGGTCCCTGAGGACCGGAATCTTTACCGAAGCTCGGTTGCCGAAGTTGTGCTCAGCCTCTGGTGGGGGGCGGAGTTTCCGGTCCCGTGGACCGGAGTTTCCGCCCCAGGCCAAATTTTCCGGCCTCAGGTACCTCGAAGTTGTCCAAGTTCAGATTGAAGAAACTGGTGTTTAGCCCCTGGTGGGGCCCGGAGTTTCCGGCCTCCTTAGGCCGGAGTTTCCGCCCCTGGCCGGAGTTTCCGGCCACTAGGGCCGGAGTTTCCGGCCTGGTGTTTGGCTACAACGGCTACATCTTTGGAGGGGTATAAATACCCCTCCTCCTTCCTCCAGCAAAGTGCTTGACCAAGAAAAGGAGGAACTCCATTGTTGCAAGCCAAGAATCACAAGATCTCCCAATCCCTCCATCCAAACTCGTTGATCTTTGGAGGATTGAAGGAGAAGGCCCCGATCTACATCTTCACCGAGCCGTTCTTCATTTCCCCTTCATTCATTTGAGGGAACACTTGCTAGGGCTTCCACTAGGAAACCTAGCCCATTGTTGTACTTACCTATTGTCTTTGTGACAGATCGTAGCTGTTCGGGAGCCCCCAAGCCCTTTGTGGGTCGTGCCTCGAATCGTTGTTGTCAAGGCTCCGGATTCCGCCTTGAAGGATTCCGATAGTGGAAAGTGAACCAAACCTTTGTGGTGCGGTTCACTGGAGATTAGGGTGAGGCCTTTGTGGCCGTTGAACCATTGTGTTGGTTCACACCTCTCCAACGAGACGTACTCCCATTTAAGGGAGGAACTCGGGAATACTTCCTTGTCGTCTCATGCTTTCACTTCGGTTACTTCTATCCTTACTTATCGCCTTATTATATCTTGCTTAGTTGCTAGCTTGTCATATAGGTAATTCACCTTAGTTGCATATCTAGTGAATTTACCTTTTGTGTCAAGCCTAATTTGAAAAAGAACTAAAATTGAAATAGCACCTATTCACCCCCCCCCCCTCTAGGTGTCATACCGATCCTTTCAATTGGTATCAGAGCCAAGGCTCTCTTATTGGGTTTAACCGCCTAAGAGAAGTATGACACAAAGTGAGGATGAGACCGCAAGGCTTGCCGAGGCTAATGAGTCCCTTAAAAAGGACCAAGCCACCGCGGCATCCATGGCCGATATCAAAGCTTTGGAAACAACTTTGACATCTTCCATGGATGCTAGGTTTAATGAGTTTCGTGACTTGCTCAATAAACTCATTAACAACAAGCCCTCGGATATCATCACGCTTGAAAAAGCTTCTAACTCCGATGAGGGTGGTTCCAAGGAGAATAAAGAGCAAAAAGAGAAGGAGGTGAAAGCCAATGATAAGCCTAAGTCATCTCCCAACTCGCATGAGGAAAAGGAAGGGTATCATGCCGTTCGGGGATGGTACTCTCCCGATCCAATTATCACTACCCGCATAAACCCTTTAGGTCCCCCACCTAAGCTTAATGCATTAGGTTTTGCTAGTTGGCAACGCTCAATGAAATCTCATGTCAACAGTGCCTCCATCGAGCTTTGGAGGATTATTGAAGAAGGATACATAGTGGAGGATCCAAGCAACATGACCAAGAGAGAGTTCGCCGAAAAGCAACTAAACGCTTCCGCTCTCCACATGATTGAACTCTCCTTGAGCGACAACGACAAGCATCATGTTCTACATGCCACCACCGCCAAAGAAGCTTGGGATTGTCTTGAGCGTGCCTTCCTTGGAAATGAAAGCATGAAGAGAAATAGATATGAATCTTTGAGCAATGCTGCCGAAGGCTTCTACATGCTTGACAACGAGACCCATGAAGAGATGTATGGTAGACTCAAGACTCTTGCCAAAGCCTTTTATGATGTGGGAGCAACCTATGTTGATGATGCTTGGGTCAAGAGGAAGTATGAGAATGCTCTCTTGCCTTCGGAGCCAATGGAGTTGAAGTCTATTCAAGGAAGATACAACTACCTTCAATTTTCTTCCCATGAAGTTATGCAAGAAGTCCAAGCCTCCAAGGTTGCCACCAAGAATGCCGAAGATAACCGTGCTAGGGCCATGGGAATGAGACAAGGTCCCTCTCTTGCCTTAAAGGCCAAGGTGACTTGCATAGATGCCAATGACGAAGTTGAAGCTTGTCCAAGCAACATTGCTCCACATGATCTTGAGCAAGCCCTCAATGGTCACATTGCACTTGCCACAAGAGTGTTTTGGAATGACCCGGCTAGTGCTAAAGCTCGTGTTGATCGAGATAACAACTCAAGTGGCAAGAAAGAGCTTGCCTCAAGGACAAAGACATGCTACAATTGTCATGACAAGAACCACTACATTAGAGAGTGTCCTCATGAGAACCGTGAGCAAAATGGTGGGAAGCTTATCCCAAAGGATCACTCCAAGTTGATTCAAAAGAAGCCCGCAAGACCAAGAAAACCCTTCTTCAAGAAGGCACCGAGAATTGTGTTGGTGGCACAAGAGGAATATGCCACAAGTGATTCCGAAGATGAAGATACACCTAACAAAGAGGTAGCCGCATTGGCTATTGTCTCCACTTCATCATCTTCTCTCTTTGAATCCCCCAATGAGAACCTCTCCATCAACACCGCTCGTTGCCTCATGGCTCATGTCACCGAGGTATCATCCCCTTCTCCTAAGACTATGCATGATCAATCTAGTCTTGAGATTAAGAAGGAACTAGTTGCCTTCGATACTCTTGTGACTAACTTGCAAGGTGAGGCCAAGGAACATGTTGAGTCTCTCATGAGACAACTATGTGCGGCCGAAGAACTTCTTCAAGAAAAGAGTAAGATTGAGAGAGAGGATTCTCTCACCATTGCTTCCTTGAATGCTTCCATAGCATCCTTAAATAGCTCTCTTGATGAAGAAAGTGAATATAGAACCACTCTAGAGGAAAGACTTGAGTCTCTTGATGCTAAAAATGATGAAATCATTAGTAAAATCATTAAGGATAGAGATCATGTTTTTGCCAAATATAAAGTGATTAAAAAGGAGAAGGTTGAACTTGGGGTTGCGAATACTATACTTCTTGAGGATATGGAGAAGCTTGATAAAGCTCACAAGGTCTTGAAAACGACACACTCCATCCTTGTTAAGTCACATGAGAAACTCCAAACTCAACTCTCTAAAACTTGCTCAACTAGCATAACCATTCTTCCTCGTGTTCATGAAAATGTCATTGAAGAAAATGCTAGGTTGAAGGTGGATCATGCTAAGACCTCCATTCCTAAAGGTAACGATAAGGGTTTTGCTTATTTGTTTGAGTTAAAACCACACAAAGGAAAGGAAGGTCTTGGGTATGTGGCCGAGGCAAAGAAGAAGGTGAGCAACACCAAGGAGAATAAGACCAAGCCCGCACAAGCTAAGACTAACATTGCGAGTGGTAATGCCACTAGGGGCAAGACCACTCGTAGTGACTTTGCGGGGCATAACAATCCCAACTACATTCTTTATGTTGATTATTATGGTGATGTTTATGCAAAATATGTTGGTCCTTATGATGGTTACATTGATTATTCTATTTGGGTTCCTAAGACCCTTGTTGCTAACCGAAAGGGACCCATTGAGAAATGGGTACCTAAATGCAAGAAATGATTTCTTGTAGGACTATGCTTCTGGTGGATCTAAATGGGTGGTTGATAGTGGATGCACTAGTCATATGACCGGAAGCAAGGAGATCATGACGGAGTTGAGACCAAATTTAAATCACTCAACCGTCTCTTATGGTGACAAGTCCAAAGCCGAGGTAAAGAGTCTTGGCAAGGTGGTAGTTGCAAGGGATATCACCCTTGTAAATGTCATGCTTGTTGAGTCTCTAGGTTACAATCTTATGTCCGTTCGTGCTCTTAATAAGATGAACTTTGATGTCCACTTTACTCTTGATATGGTGGTACTCTTGAGGAGCAAGACTCTAAAGGTCATGTTCGTTGGGTATGTTGAAAATGAGTTGTTTGTGGTAGACTTTTCGGGGTCAACCAACACTCAAGCAATATGCCTATTCGGAAAGGCCGACGTGGGGTGGTTGTGGCATCGCCGCTTGTCCCATGTTAATATGAGAACTTTGCAAAGTCTCCACAAGGGTGGCCACATTCTTGGACTAAATGAGAATGTTTCTTTTTCTAGAGATCGTCTTTGTAGGGCTTGTGTTGAAGGAAAGATGCATGATTCTCCCCATCCAAGCAAGACCATCATCTCATCATCAAGGGTATTGGAACTTCTTCATGTTGATCTTTTTGGTGCCGTACCTCAACCTAGCCTTGGTGGGAAGAAATATTGTTTGGTGATTGTCGATGACTATTCAAGATTCACTTGGGTTTTCTTCTTCAAGACGAAGGATGAAACTCAACAAACCATCATCGATTTCTCCAATGAAGTTCAACGTCAACACAATCTTCCCATATTGGCCATTAGAAGTGACAATGGCTCCGAGTTCAAGAACTACACCCTAAATGAGTTTCTTAGCGATGAGGGAATCCGACATCAATACTCCGCCGCATATACTCCTCAACAAAACGGTGTAGCCGAGAGGAAGAAACGGACTCTTATGGATATGGCTAGGTCCATGTTGGCGGAGTTTAAGTCCCCACTCTTCTTCTGGGCCGAAGCTATCTCCACGGCGTGTCACTCCTCCAACCGGTTATTCTTTCGCAAAGGGAAGAAGGAAACTCCATATGAAATGCTTACCGGCAACAAGCCCAACATCTCCTACTATCGAGTCTTTGGTTGTAAGTGTTTCTACAAAATCAAAGGTGTACATCTTTCTAAGTTTGAAGTTAAAGCCTTAGAAGGTGTTCTTGTTGGGTATGGTGCGAACTCTCACACTTATAGAGTCTATGACAAATCCTTAGGGAGAGTTGTAGAATCTTGTAGTGTGAGGTTTGATGAGAATGACGGCTCCCAAGTGGCGCAATTTCATGTTTGTGATGTAGATAACGAGGAACCTCAAGATTCAATACAAAGAATGGGTGTTGGATTTCATCGCCCCATCGAGATTCATCATGAGCCTCCTCAAGGAAGTACAAGCTCCACTCAAGTGGAGATTCCATCATCACAAATTGAAGTGGCACCCTCTATGGAAGCAAATGAGACACCTATCCAAGAACAAGAACAAGCTCCTCCTCAAGTTGACCAAGAGGTCTCACAAGATTCAAGAACTCCTATTCTCAACCCTAGTCAAGATCAAGAGCAAGAGCATCCATCTTCTCCCATCATTGAAAATGTGCAACAAGATGGCAATGCTCATCAAGACGGTCAAGACGGGGACTCAAATGATCTAGGTGATCAAGCCGAAATCCCACGCAACAATGGGGATATCGAAACCCGCCGTCAAGCAAGAGTCAAGAGAAATTTGGAAATCAAGTGTCACAAGCTTGAAGCCATCATTGGTGATGTATCTCGCAAGGTTTCCACAAGAAGTCAATTGGCAAGCTTTAGTGAACATCAAGCTCATATCTCTATGATTGAACCAAAGAAGGTGTTTGAAGCAGTTGAAGATCCGGATTGGTTGGAAGCCATGCATGAAGAACTCAACAACTTCAAGCGCAACAAAGTATGGAATCTAGTAGAAAAGCCAAAAGATTGCCGCAATGTTATTGGCACCAAGTGGATATTCAAGAACAAGCAAGATGAGCATGGAATGGTTGTAAGGAACAAGGCGAGATTGGTAGCTCAAGGGTACTCTCAAGTTGAAGGCATTGATTTTGGAGAGACCTATGCTCCCGTGGCTCGTCTTGAGTCCATCCGTATCCTACTTGCCTATGCATCACATCATAATTTTAAGTTGCAACAAATGGATGTGAAGAGTGCATTTCTTAATGGTCCCTTAAAGGAGTTGGTATATGTAAAGCAACCACCGGGATTTGAGGATCCACACTTCCCAAACCATGTCTACAAGCTTGATAAGGCCCTCTATGGTCTCAAACAAGCACCTCGTGCTTGGTATGAGCACCTAAGAGAGCTATTGCTAGACCGTGGCTTTGAAGTGGGGCAAATCGATCCCACTCTCTTCACAAAGTGGGTAAAAGGGGAGCTTTTCATATGTCAACTTTATGTTGATGATATTATCTTTGGCTCATCTAACAAAGCTTTCAATGATGAATTTTCAAAGCTTATGACGGATAGGTTCGAGATGTCCATGATGGGAGAGTTGAAATTCCTTCTTGGTTTTGAAATCAAGAAATTAAATGGAGGGACTTTCATCTCTCAAGCCAAATACATCCAAGATATGCTCAAGAGGTTCAAGATGCAAGATGCAAAAGAGAAGAGGTTTCCTATGGACACCAAATGCCATCTTGAACTTAGTCCAAAGGGTAAAGATGTCGATCAAAAACTCTATCGCTCTATGATTGGTTCTTTGCTTTATCTTTGTGCATCTAGACCCGATATTGTGTTGAGTGTAGGAGTGTGTGCAAGGTATCAAGCGGCTCCTAAAGAAAGTCACTTGATAGCGGTGAATCGAATCTTCCGATATTTGGTTTATACCCCAAGGTTTGGTTTGTGGTATCCTAGGGGGTCCAACTTCTCTCTTTCCGGTTACACGGATTCGGATTGGGCCGGTTGCAAGGATGATAGGAAGTCTACTTCCGGTGCATGTCAATTCCTTGGGAAATCCTTGGTGAGTTGGTCCTCCAAGAAGCAAAATTGCATATCCCTATCTACCACCGAAGCCGAGTATGTGGCGGCCGCTAGTGCTTGCACTCAATTACTTTGGATGAGGCAAACTTTAAAGCAATACGGTGTCCTTTGTGACAAATTGCCTCTTTTATGTGACAATGAAAGTGCTATCAAGATTGGTCACAACCCGGTGGAGCACTCAAGAACGAAGCATATTGAGATTCGCTATCATTTTATTCGAGATCACATCAACCGGGGTGACATTGAGCTTGGTTATATTCCAACGAAGATTCAACTTGCCGATATGTTCACAAAGCCACTTGACGAAGCACGGTTCACCTTTTTGAGGCATGAGCTAAATATCGTGGATTCTAGGAGCATTGGTTGACTACCTTGCATGCACACCTCTATCTCAACTTTCTATTTGGTCTAGGTGTAGGCATGGACATAGGGGGAGTGCGGTCCTAATCTATTGGACTTTTCCTCCCCCCCCCCCATTATGCCAATAGTAAGAATTGTTTTCGTCTCCTTTTGTTCATTCTTATGAATTGTGAGCCTAAATGTTGAGTAATGGCGGTGAACCCAAGATATATCTTCGCGGTATCACACCACATAAACTCATACATGGTGGCCTTGGCCACCAACTTCTTCCTTATGAAGATTTGATACTCTTGTGGTGTTATCTTTATTTCTTTGTTTTATTCTTGCTCTTATGGAAAATGCACTCAAGCGTTGCTTCTTAATGTCGTTTTTGTTGTTTCTTACCAAACTTGAGTGCATGGTACCATCTCCAGTGACCATTTGTCTTATCCCAGGCCTACCTCATCTAAAAACCTGCTCCTCTTGCCTTTTGCATGTCCAAAACACATAAATATGGGATTTGGAGTCGGTGGGGCCGGAAACTCCGGTCTTCTAGGCCGGAGACTCCGGTCTGACTGAAGTTTCCACCCCTAGAACCGGAATCTCTGGCCAGGGCCGGAGACTCCGGTGTCTAAGGCCGGAAACTCCGGTCTGGGCAGTTTGCTGGGATCTTCAAAGTGGATCGGGGTGAGGAGTTGACCCACAACTCCCCACACACCCCCGACCCCCACACCTCTCCCAGCCGCCGCCGCCTCCAAGGACCCCTCCGGCCGCTCCCCGCCACCGGAATCCGCCGTGCCACCGGCCCCTCCTCTGTACAAGTGCTGGGGATCCATCTCCCTCGCATTTGACCTCCACCATGTCGGGCAAAGGTTCTCTTCTCTCTCTCTCTCTCAAGGTTTTCACTCTAGATCTTGTTTTGAGAGAAGTTCTGCCTGTGCTGCATGGTGTAGAACCCTAGTGTTGGCATTTCAATCTCTAGAAAATTAGTTGTGCTCAATTTTTCCTTAGATTTGAACTAGATTGCAGTTTTTCTGCCACAGGGCGGAAACTCCGGTCCTTCATGCACCGGAATCTCCGGTGTAGACCGGAATATCCGCCCCTGTGGCCGGAAACTCCGGTCTAGCTCATATCTTAGAGAAATTATGACACTTTTAATTTTCTCCTTCTGGCTTTCTTGGACATGCAAACTTATCTCCATGCTATCCATGTACTCTCTGTTTCACAGGTCAGAGGAAAAAGGTGGTCACTCGGAATCCGCTCCTTGCTTCAAGTAAAGGAAGAGCTCAAACAAGGTACAAGCTTATATTTGATAGCAGCAGTGGCCGCATGAGACAGCAGAGCACTATTGATGAGGAGGCCACTAGACAAGCTGAACTTGGTGGTTTTGATAATGAAGAAGAGGCCGAGCAAGCTCATTTTGACTCTTTGACCACCGTTCTGGGTATGGGGAAGCTAGAGTTCCGTCGTATGAGGTCACAACAGTTCTATGACTTGCCTCCCAACACCACCAACCCCAATTTCCCAAGGAGGGAGCAGCAGCTGATTATGCAGGAGATTTATGCTCGGATTGAGAAGCACGCAGTCTGTGAACAGAAGATTCTGGATCTTGAGGCGCTGAACAAGAAAGCATACTTTCGGGAGGCTGTTTGGATTGCTAGGAAGCTTGGTCTGGAAAAGCTCATCTTTTACACTCAGCAGGATTATGATATTCAGCTTGTGCAGCAGTTCTTTGCCACGGTGGTGTTTGACAACGATGAGGATGTCACGATGACGTGGATGACTGGACCTCACAGGTGCACCTCCAACTTTGTGGAGTTTGCGACAGCTCTGGGCTATGACTTCAAGGGGGCCACTACTCCAGTTGGGATGAGGATGCATGTGGAAGGGACTGCATATAACAAGCGCCGTTTGCGCCCTCTTTACTCCGTTGCTTCTTCAGTGGGCTCTAATCAAGACCTCCTTCCCACCTACAACATCTTCCTCCGCATGGTTCGGCTCAACCTTGCTCCTCAAGCCGGGAATGTGGATGCTATTCGAGGAGGCCTTGTCAACCAACTCTACCATGCTTACAAGGTCCTTCAAGCCGGTCCGGAGTGTCGTGGCCAAGAGGTGGATGTGATGGATTTCATCAAGTGCGAGATGCATTGGGCCATTTTCGAGCACAAGAACCCACTCTATGCTCCCTATGTGATGAAGCTCATTCTCTCCAAAGTGCCCACACTTGATCGCTCTAGCTTCACCAAGCATGCCAAGGGTACTCTCCATACTCTCTCCAAGCACACAAAGCAAGCTTCATCCTCTCATGCACCTCCTCCCCAAACTAGTGATGAAGAGGATGCTCCCTTACCTAAGAGGAGAAGCAAGAATGCCGATCTCCCCACTAGTCTTCAAGGGAAGGCCAAGGTAAACGCAGAATTTAGCAAGCTCTCTTGGTGGAAGAGGAAACTGTTATGCATAGATGTTGCCATTCACAAGGAGAATCATGGGTCTTATGTGAGAGAGAAACACATTTTGAGCAACCAAAACTTGATGATCAAGGAGATGCGCAAAATAAACAATGGAAATGTTACTCCTCCTCCGGAAGAAGATGAAGCTGGCATTCCCATCATTTCCTCATCTTCGTCTGACACGGTCCCTATTGATCAATGGAATCAGGATGTCTTTCCTTGGGCTGATTATACGGATGTGACCTCATTTCCTACCTCGTCTCACAACACCGGCAAGGCTCCCATGAACCACTCCAATGAGGACTACGACGACGAAGGAGATGACGACATGGATGAAGACACCGAGTGATCTTCATGGGCTCGTTAGTTATGCTCTTTTCCCTTTTTGGTGTCTCGGTGCCAAAGGGGGAGAAGTAGTTCTATTAGGTTCTCTCCGGGATTTGCATGGGTTGGGACACAAGCATGTGCCTCTATCATTTTATTGCGCTTGTGTCCTTGTTATGATATTTGATGTTTGGATTTCGAACTTATTTGCCGTCTCTTTGACACGAACTATGTGTGTGTAAGACATTTGGATTTCTTATATTATGTGGTTGAGACTACTATTGTGCCTTGGTTATATGGGGTTAATATCTTCAGTTTTGTGCACAAGGTATGTCTTATTTGTGAATTGTATTGCCTACCTATCGTACTTGCAAATTGTTGTTCGAATTTGCCTCTATATGTGTGCACGTGCATTCCAAAGCAAATTTTCTTGATGCACACATCTAGGGGAAGCTCTTTCAGCTATCATTACATGTTAGTGAAATTACTGTTATTGCAAATCCATATGTTGTCATCTAACACCAAAAAGGGGGAGATTGAAAGGACATTTCTATGATCTCTGTGTTTTGTGTGTTAGTTAACAACATGTGGATGTATTAAGTTGGTGTTAAGTAATGCAGGATTATTTAGGAACTCTTCAGATGCATCAGCACCAAAAAGGAGCAAAAGAGACAGCACTGAAAGTGTGCTCAGCCCCTGGTGGGGGGCGGAGTTTCCGGCCTAGGGGGGCGGAGTTTCCGCCCCTGCCTGAAGTTTCCGGTCCCTGAGGACCGGAATCTTTACCGAAGCTCGGTTGCCGAAGTTGTGCTCAGCCTCTGGTGGGGGGCGGAGTTTCCGGTCCCGTGGACCGGAGTTTCCGCCCCAGGCCAAATTTTCCAGCCTCAAGTACCTCGAAGTTGTCCAAGTTCAGATTGAAGAAACTGGTGTTCAGCCCCTGGTGGGGCCCTGAGTTTCCGCCCCTGGCCGGAGTTTCCGGCCTGGTGTTTGGCTGCAACGGCTACATCTTTGGAGGGGTATAAATACCCCTCCTCCTTCCTCCAGCAAAGTGCTTGACCAAGAAAAGGAGGAACTCCATTGTTGCAAGCCAAGAATCACAAGATCTCCCAATCCCTCCATCCAAACTCGTTGATCTTTGGAGGATTGAAGGAGAAGGCCCCGATCTACATCTTCACCGAGCCGTTCTTCATTTCCCCTTCATTCATTTGAGGAAACACTTGCTAGGGCTTCCACTAGGAAACCTAGCCCATTGTTGTACTTACCTATTGTCTTTGTGACAGATCGTAGCTGTTCGGGAGCCCCCAAGCCCTTTGTGGGTCGTGCCTCGAATCGTTGTTGTAAAGGCTCCGGATTCCGCCTTGAAGGATTCCGATAGTGGAAAGTGAACCAAACCTTTGTGGTGCGGTTCACTGGAGATTAGGGTGAGGCCTGGCCGTAGAACCATTGTGTTGGTTCACACCTCTCCAACGAGACGTGCTCCCATTTAAGGGAGGAACTCGGGAATACTTCCTTGTCGTCTCATGCTTTCACTTCGGTTAATTCTATCCTTACTTATCGCCTTATTATATCTTGCTTAGTTGCTAGCTTGTCATATAGGTAATTCACCTTAGTTGCATATCTAGTGAATTTACCTTTTGTGTCAAGCCTACTTTGAAAAAGAACTAAAATTTAAATAGCACCTATTCACCCCCCCCCCCCTCTTGGTGTCATACCGATCCTTTCACTTAGGATCAACACTCCCCCTAGATTTTACAAAACACACACATACACAATAGAAGCAACAAACTTAGATAAAGAGTTATTACAATAGAGAATTTAACAGTACTCATGTCTCACACACATGACGAACAAAAACAGTCACGAAATAAAGGAGCACTGAAGGAAACAAAACGAAAAGAAAGAAGTGCTCCTAGCCCATGCAAATCCCGAGAGTTCCTAGAGATACTTCTCCCCCTTTGGCATCAAGATACCAAAAAGGGAGGAGGTTCCACTAACGTCCCATGACTCAAGAGTCGGAACCCTCGTCCTGATCATCTTCCTCCTCCTCCTCAGTGTCAGCATTCTCAAGATCGTTGTCCTCTGGCACAGCATCATCCCAATCAAATGTGAGACCATCTGCATTCCAATCCTTGAAAGGAACCCGAGGCTTCAAAGGGTGCTTCGGAGCAGGCATCTTCAAGTGAGCCATCATTGCTTCTTGGCGCTGCATAATGCGATGGTTCTGAGAGTAGATGGAGTAGTTCTCACCGTGAATGCAACAGTTCATGTTCATGATTTTCTCAATTGCTCGAACTACCCAGGGGCGACTTTTCTTGGCAGCTTTCTTGATGTTGGGATTGGAGGGAACCCGAGATGGACCACCAAAAATGTCATCCTCATTGATCTCATGCATGGTGGCTTGTTGTTGAACCAAGTGAGCAGATTTCTGGACAAGCAGGGCTGGCTTGTGAGGCTGAGTGGCAAAGGCTGCATCAAAGTCATCACCGTCTTGCTCAGAAAGCTTGTAGAGGCTCTTGATGAGCAAAATGATATAAGGAGCATATGGAGGAACTTTCCTCTCAAAAACTGCTAGTGACATCTCCTGGAAAATAAAGTCCATGACATCCACCTTATAGACCTCCTGCTCAACCGCATACTCCCCAAGATAGGCATCATGAGCTTTGGCCATCAAGTTTACTAGAGCCCCGGCAATATTATCTGCATTGCCGGCAATGGGAGCAATGGTCCAACGGAACATGCGAAGCGGTATATCATAAGTGGGGAGGAGGCCATTCTGAGAGCCAATCTTCCCTCCAGGCTGGTAAAGATCAGTCATGACGTGTTTGTTGTAAGACACGCCATGGACATGCATGCGGGCACCAGCTGCAGTAGAAAGACCACGGAAAAGACATCCAAGAATCTGAGCAAACTCTCTGAAGAGGAAGTCAAGCGCTGCCTGCCAGACATCCAGGTCATCCCAATATCCTCTGAGGAGTCAAACACCACAGTGGCATAGAACTGATGGATAAGAGAGACGCTGTAGTTGCACTCAGTTCTCATCAAAGGCTCCAAACCCAGAAGTCCACAAACCTTCACAACACCACCAAAATAATCGGCCTTCTTCATTAATTTGTCAAAGTCAATCCACTTCATGGGGCAGACTTCCCTGTAGATCCATGCCATCTCAGTGCAAAAGTATGTGGGATCATCAGACTCCACATTATAGGAGAGGTCATTTCGCCACTTGCGAAAACTGCCTTTGTTGAAGTCTTCTTGACGGAGCTCGGTCCTCTTCTTCTTGTTAGCACCAATAGTTTCCTGAGGATGGCTGAGGTCTCAGTTTGTGAGTTGTCTTCACTTGAGGACCCACTGGGAGGGCGTGAGTGAACTGGTTTGGCTCTTCCGCGAGTAGCCATTTGCTTGAAGCGGCCACGAGGGTTGGAACCTGCAAATACACATCATAGAGGGGATGGAAAGCATATGGGGTAAGAACTCATGTCCGGGATTGAAAATGGAACATACTAGAAAAGTTTTGACAAACACAATTTCTGGACTTAGCTGTTTTGATTCCGAACAGGCGGAGATTTCCGGGTCTGACTCGGAGATCTCCGGGGTCCGGAGATTTCCGGGTCTGACTCGGAGATCTCCGGGGTCCGGAGATTTCCGAGTCTGACTCGGAGATTTCCGGTCTGCACGAAATTTTGACAGATTTGAACAAAATCTATGGATGAAAAACAGATATGTGCATGTGGAAGGTAGAACATGCCTAGGGGAGCGTTTCTACCAAAGGAAACAACCAACAACCTCCTAAATCTGCTAGGTTAAACGAAAACAAGTTTCATCCTAGATTTGAAATAAGAGAAGTTACCGGAAGACATTGCGAAAAGCGTGTGGATGGAAATGAAGCCCTTGACGAGGAGAAGCAGATCCCCGAAGCACGCAAGAAACCCTCGAACGATCCACCCGCAGCGAGGAATGGAAAAATGGAGATTTTCGTAGGAGAGAGAGAGTTAGGGCACGGGGTGGAAGAACTGGCCGAACCGGCCGGTCCACCCGTGCCCTTATTGAAGGGGATCGTGTGCAGAAAACAAAAAATTTCCTACCGACGATATCCTAAAAGCATGCCAAGATCTATTCTATGCAGATATAGTAGTACGAACGGAGATCGGAATACGTACCCTTGTAGACCGAAAGCGGGGATTACGTTCCCGCACAAACGTTGTCGATGAAGACCGACGAAGCCGACCTCAAGGTCGTGTAGAGGAAGCAGGCCTCCGAGTACCGCTAGCGCAGCACCTCGCAGGGAGTCGCACACGTACGGTGGAGACGACGCCTCCGAAGCTCCAGTCCAGGACGAGCAGCGGAAGACTTGGACCGGAACACCAGCAGCGCGGCAGCGGGCTATGGTGGAGGAGATCCCCTCTTCCTCTTGCTCGGCGCGGCTCCAACTTGGGAACCACGAGATCGAGAGAGAAATCAGGAATTAATTGGTGAATTAAAAGGCTGGGGGTGCCCCTTCTTATATAGGCTCCCAGGGGGAGCCAACCTTGCCAGCCAGGCAATGTGGGACTATCCCCACATAGCCTGGTGCGGCTAGGGAGGTGCGCCGGCCCCCTTGGTGGGCCCTTGGCCCACCTTGGGCAGCCCTCCTGGCCCCCCACCGAATTCCCCTAGGGAATTTTCCCCTCTTGGGCCTTCTTTCGTCCGGAAGGCCCATTTAGGGAAATCTGCCTTAATAAATTCGAAAATAAATATATAAAATCATATTTGCATATTAATAACACTAATTAATATCAAACATAATATATATAATTTTTCCTAGCTCCGAAAACTCTTTCGGCGCTGCCCGATCTCCATCGGACCTCTCCCGGGACGCTCCCGGTGATCTCCTTCCTTTCCGGTTGTCTTGTCAAAACCCCTTAAGTGTGTTACCCTAGCGGTTCGATATAATATCAGATATGATCAAGACCCCATGAATTAATCCCTGAGATATAACGAATGACTTTCATCTATCAAACCTGAACGTAAAATCTTAGACCTTTTGCCATATCGATACTTAGCACGTCCGAGCGTCGTTCCATAGATATCTCCATACCTAATCCCGACCTCGTTACCGACGATGCTATCTTATACTCGTTCATGATCTCATGTCTCCGTGACCTAGTCACATGCTTGCAAGCTCATTAGACATGATCACACCGAGTGGGCCCGAGAGTATCTATCCTGCTATGCGGACTGGCAAATCCCGCTCTTGACCCCTCGTCTCAACTACTCCTTTCCGATACCCAAAAGTATCACCGTTATTGTCATACTAAATAAGATACGACGTTTGGTGCAATCAAAGTATCTTCCGGGAATATCAATAAGAGTTGATCTCACGGTCAAAGGCGTAACGACTACGTTCTCCAAATCTGGGTATGTCCATCACATCGCTCTCTAGCGATATGAATGTCATTGCCGACCGGCACCATGCCCCATGACCGGGAAACCTCGATCATCAATCGCGCAACGAAACTAGTCTTAGTTGAGGCTACTAAGGACCTGGTTGTTTACGTATCACACCCACATCAATGTTTCCGCTTAATACGGTTCTAGCATGACACAAAAACCTATTATGAACAACCGAGATATGATAAAGAATACACTTTATTAATTGCCTCTAGGGCATATCTCCTTCACTTATATAGGCAGGAAAAAACTGAACCGGAAATTTCCGGACTGAGGCTCGGAGATTTCCGGGTGCCGGAGATTTCCGGGGCTATTTCCGGATAGGACTTAGCCCTGGAAAACTTTTGCCACACTCGGAGATTTCCGGACATCGGACCGGAGATTTCCGGACCCCGGATATTTCCGGCTCTAATTCCGATTCAGCTTCGCCTGAGGTCAGTGCCGAAATTGAAAAAGGACTTAGGTGCTGAAAATCACAGGGGTTGGAGATTTCCGAGTCTAGGCCCGGAAATGTCCGGACACCGGAAATTTCCGGGACTATTTCCGGTCAAAAATCATCACAGGTCAGTGCTGATTTTTGAATGGACTTAGCCTCGAAATTCTCTGGTGGCCCGGAGATTTCCGAGTAAGGCTCGGAGATTTCCGTTCAAACCCAAAAACTCCAGGAACAAGAAACCAAAAGGGGACATGAGTGGGGAAAAGCATGTTTACAGGATAGTGAAAGGCTTAGGATAGACATTCAAACTGAATAAAGAAGACACACTCAAGTTGCAAGAACCATATAACACAAAGGAAGACCAACAAGAGTGTGTTTTCCCAAAAGAACCAAAGACAATGCAAGTGAGAATCAAAAAATAAAACCAAATAGAATCCAAAGAAAAAGGAGTGTTGGTGGCCTAGGCCACCGTGTATGAGTTGTAGCATGGTACCGCGAAGATATATCTTGGGTACATTGTCGTGGTATCGGCATATTTGATAGGAGACGGGGTTTCTCTAGCCTACGTATGGATTGTGGGGAAGAAGGTTGGTGTCGTCGAGGTCGGGATTGAACACGGCGAGTTTACCCAGCTTCGGATCCCACAGCGGTGGCGGGATCCTACGTGCTGCTATAATTCACTATGAGGCAATAGCCGTGAACAGGTTACAATGTGTTTGATGCGTATTGAAGCGTGTGCCCTAAAGGCTTCCTGGTGGCCGGCTTATATAGACGGTCAGACCCCAGGATACAAGGAAAGTACTTGTTCGGCAAGTAATCAGAGTCCTAGACCTAGCCGGCTTAGTTGCCGCCTTCCGTCTTGGGCTCGGTGGCTTGATGGGCTTTAGGCCTTCCGCCTTCCTTGGACCGTCCGCCTACTTCCTTGTACGTCAGCTATCTGGGCCGCCCGGCAGGCCTTGGCCTTACCACCCTTGGGCCACCCTGGACTAGCCGGATTGATCCATGCTGGTTATACCCCTAGTTGATATATCCCCAACATTAGCCCCCAGAAAGGTTGAAGTTCTCCAGGCGCCGGTTTCTTCTTGATTCTTCATCTGCCAATGTTGGCGGCTGCAGGACTTGAACCATTCTGAAAATCAAAGAGGCATGCGTGTCTTGATGTTGACATGCGGCCGCCTTTGTCCATCATGGGAAAAGACGGCTACCCGGCAATCTTTGCCGAGCATTCTTCTTGACGGTTTCCACCTAGCCGGCTTCACGACAGTTTGAAAACAGCCTAGGCGGGAATCTCGCCACGATCACAAATTGCGGGAAAAAAGGAGGCGTGGAGATCGTGCAATCATGGGCTGCAACGGATGCTGGACACGTGTCCGACTAAAAAACACCGTTGCACAGGGAGCAACGCCTGGCCCTATAAATAGGTAGCCAAACGGTCCATTTCCTTTACCCTGCCTTTGCTCTCCGTGCGCCCTTGTCTCTTCCACTTCCTTGCTCCTCGCCTCCGAACGAACTCCGGCGAACTCTTCTCCCCCGGCGACCTTTCCTCGCGGCGATGTCCACCGGTCCCGCTCATTCGACGGCGTCGAGCGGTCCGGCGACCGAGGCCGCGCTTGCGACGCCGATGGGCGGCGCCATTACTCGTCCCGCGACGGCGGCGACGGCGGGCAATGTCTCCGTCATCGCCCCTCGGGCTTCTGCCAAGCGCGCGCCAGCGGCGGGTTTTTTCGCTCCTCCACCAACCACCGCGGCGACGGCGGCGGCGAGCGCCCCCGGCGACGAGGAAGAAGAAGCGCCGGACCTCGGGTCCCGCTATTGGCTGCCTTCCATTGTCGACGAGGACGCCCTCCAAGATTTGGAGGCAGTCGGCTACCTTCCCACTCGGGAGGATTGTCGGTGGAGGGCCGCCCTTGGAGACATCATCCCGGCTCCGGAAGCCGGAGAACGGGTAATCCTCACCTCCCACCTGGTCAGGGGAATGGCGCTTCCGCCTTCCGCCTTCTTTAGTGAGGTCTTAGATCACTACGGGCTCCAGCCCCATAATATCGCACCCAATAGTATATTAGTCTTAGCCGGCTTCACAGCTCTTTTCGAAGGCTACCTAGGTATTAGGCCTAGTTTAGACTTCTTTAGATACTGTTTCCGTTGCCGGCGACAGACGGTGCCGGACGGCGGGCTGGCGACCTGCGGCAGCGTCACCTTCAACTGCCGTCAGGGCCGCCAATGCTACCCCAAGATACCCTACCTCAAGTCCGTCAAGGGCTGGACCTCCCCGTTCTTCTACTGCCAAGATATGGCAGCGCCGGGCCGTCAAGTCGGCATTCCGGCATTCGTCAACGCGCCACCCATGCCTCGCCCATGCTGGGACGAGGCGGTGCCCAAGTTGACGGAGGAACTCCGCCTTATTCAAAGGCGGATTGAGTTCCTCACGAGGACGATGGCTCCCCCCCAGCTGGATGGGGTCGACACCGTCATTTGCTGGCTCGGCCGGCAAATCCTCCCCCTGCGGTACAGCCCGCACAAGCTGTGTCAGTATTCGCCTACTGACACAGCCTCTCTTCGCGTGAGCGAAGAGATATTGCCGGTCGCCGACCTGGCATTCCGGCTCCGCAGCCTCGTCAAGGCGGGGTCGTTGAAGGCGGCCGAGGGCGTGCCCATGCACACCCACGACAACCCTCCCCTCGAGGTGAATATTTTCTTCCTTTACCCCTTGTTTGACAGCTTTGCCGGCTAGGATTGAGTTCCTTTAACATGTCTTCTTTTTCAGCTCTCCGAGTTGAGGGAGGATGACCTGGCTCCCGACTTCTACGAGTCGGAAGCCAGGAAGACGAAGAAGCGCAAGGCGTCCGGCGCTGCTTCCTCCACGGCGAACGCCGAGAGGAAGAAACGGATCGCATCGGCTACCGAGCCGATTCTCGCCAACATTGGCGAGAACGCGGGGATTAACATCCCCCGAAGGTACTCAACTTTGCCTTTTCCAGACGGCAAACCTTTTGAACATTGGCTAACTGATTGTGCTTGCTTTTTGTTTGACAAGGAAAGGGTCGCAACCTCCCGGTTGACGACCAGGCTCCTTGGCAAAGGAAAGCGGCCGCAAGGCGGCTCGCCGGCCACCGTGTCGCCAACTCCTCCGCTCCACGCCGGCAGCTTCATGGCTGACGCTCGACGCCAACCTCCAGCTCCGGCTTCAGGTGCTCCGCCAAAGGTCCCCTCCGCCGATCGCGCGCCGACAACTCCTCTACTACTGGCTGAGGCTACGGCCGATGATGCCGCTCAATCGCGCGCCGTCAATGAAGGATTGCTGGAGTCGTCTGCCGGCGCGTCTCGGAAGGCAGCCCCGGCTTCGGGAGGTGGCAAGGTCAGAGACCCTTGGTCCACCTTTAAGGAGCCCAAGGAGTCAACTCTGGCTTTTGCCAACTTCGCCACGCAGGCCTTCGCCGACTTGGAGGGCGACTTATCTGTTAGTTCTTACCACTCCAGCATATACACAGTCTTTCCCCCGAGCACTTAGATGGCAAGTCAAAAGAAATTTTGACTGCCGGCTTAGTGGTTATTCGACAATATGTTATATGCCTTTGTTTTTTCTTGCAGGGCCTTGTGTCCGCCAATGTCGAGCTCGTCTCCTCCCGAGTCGAGATAAACCGGCGCCACCGCGACCTGAAGAAGGAGTGCGAGGTCAAGGACAGGCGGATCGCCGAACTGGAGGCGGCCCGTCAAAAAGATGAAGGTAGGGTTGATCCCTTTCTCCAACTATGCTTTTGACCTATGTTTCCGTCAATCATTTAGCTTAGTGAATCCATATTTGTAGAACTGCTAGACCACGCCCAGGATATCCTGAAGGCGTCCACTGATATGCAAGCTCTTATGAATGAAGCTTCAGACTTGGCGGCCGCCAACTTGGAGTTGAAGGCGGCTCATCAAAAAGAGATGGAGGCCCAGCAACTCAAGTTTGCGCAGGAATCCAGCCAGCTCACTGGTGAGCTGGAAAGCCTGCGCAACAAGTTGGCGGAGGCGGAGAAGATGGCTGCGGAAGAGATATCCAAGCAGACTTCTCGCGCCCAAACTGCAGAGGACGCACTGGCAACTCATATGATTGAGTTGTCGGCTTTCCATAACTTGGTCCTTGGTAATTTCTCGCTCCTTTTTTGATACTACCATGTTGCTTTAGCCTGAGCCAAACTTATGGCTTTATTTTTGATGCGGTTCCCGCCGGTTTAGTCGATGACAAGGTTGTCAGCCCCCGCCTGGATCGCCTTGCGCGTCTGGGCGAGCTGATCGCCGAGACTTTGGCGGCGTCCAAGCGGTTTGCCGCCAAGTTCTTCACTTCGTCTGGCAGTCAGGAGCCGACCGAGTTCAGCGACGTGCCCGCCATCTTGGAGCAGGCGACCAAATTGCACAAAAGCTCGCTGAAGTCGGCGGCGCGGGGTGGAGCCAAGACTGCCCTTGGGTTGTTCATGGCGCACTACCCCGAGGCGGAGATAGAAGCCATCACTGAAGGCATGCCGTCGACGTACGAAGACGGTAACGAGGTTGAGCCGGTCGCTGTGCTGGACAGCGTTGCCGGCTACGCCACGCGAGTCGCCAACATGGTGGACACTTCAATCTTCTACCGGCGCCATCCTGTGCCTGGCGGAGAGGGAGCTGAAGCTGCCGGCGCGGCCGAGGCGGAGGGGAGTGACAGTTCCGGGGCTGAAGTTGTCAGCCCCCAAGCCTGATGTAGACGCTCCCCCGAGCCATATGTTTTCTTGTCCTTGCCTCCCACCAGCCTTATTTTGTCGGCCCCTGAAACAATGCAACATTTGTAATATTTGTATATACTTTTGATGTTGCCTTGGTAGGCGGAAACTAGCTGACAAGTTTTACTTTGTCTTTATTTATATGGCCCGCCTTAATTTTACCCTGACTTATATGCTTGACTTTTTGTATGTTGACGAAACCTCAGTCGGTAACTTTAGCTGAAACAACCAGGGCTAGACCATTTGTTTAGAATCAGAGACCAAAGCCAACATGTTGGTGTCAAAGACATACTACTAGGCGAACCGCATATAAGTAATCAGAGGCAAAGGAATTAGGCGGCGCAAAAAGTTTGTTTTTGCTTTAGGTTGGCTCGAAAGCTGCAAGTATCTACCAGTTTGAACCTTTGTACGGAGCTAGAAAATAGGTAACTTAGATACATAGGGGAAATATGATTGCAAGAAAAGACAAAAGATGGCATGCATCTCAACACAGATGAGGAACCATAGACTTTTATTTCATAATCATATTTAACTTATTACAATTATAAATTGCTAAGTGTAGAAAGGACGTAGCTGCTCAATATTCCAAGGCCGTCTTGTTTGCTCGAACGGATCGTCAATGCCTCTCTTGCGCTTGGTTCCCCTTTTTCCTGCCGCCTTCTTGCGCATTTTCTTTTCTTCTTCGTCGCGAATGTCGGCTAGGTAGTAGGAACCATTGAGCAGCGCCTTTGTGACTATAAACGGTCCTTCCCATGGCGGGGATAACTTGTGCAAGCCTTTTTTGTCTTGAATTAGGCGGAGAACCAGGTCACCTGTTCTGAAGCTTCGCTTCCGCACTCTCCGGCTATGATAGCGGCGGAGTTGTTGCTGGTACAAGGCGGAGCGATGGAGAGCGACGTCTCATTCTTCGTCTAGCAGGTCTAGGCTATCCTGTCTTGCACCTTCTACGTCTTGCTCGATGTAGGCTTGAACTCTTGGGGAATCGTACTTCATGTCGGTAGGTAGCACTGCCTCTGCGCCATATACTAAGAAGAAAGGAGTGTAGGCGGTGGATCTGTTTGGCGTTGTGCGCAAACTCCATAATACCGACTGTAACTCATCTGCCCAAGCGCCGGCTGCCCTATGTAATGGAGCTTCGAGACGAGGCTTAAGTCCTGATAAGACTAGGCCGTTTGTACGCTCTACTTGTCCATTGGATTGAGGGTGTGACACGGATGCCAAATCAATCCGGATGCCCAGATCACTGCAGTATTCTTCTATATCGCCTTGAGACAAATTGCTGCCATTATCGGTGATAATGCTGTGTGGAACTCCAAACCGAGAGATAATTCCCCAGAGAAAATTGGTGGCTGTTCGTGCGTCAAGTTTGCTGATCGGTTTGGCCTCGACCCATTTGGTGAACTTGTCGACAGCGACCAATAGGTGAGTGTACCCACCGCGCGCCTTTTTGAAGGGACCCACCATGTCTAAGCCCCAGACCGCGAACGGCCAGGTGATTGGGATCGTCCTTAGCTCCTGTGCCGGCAAGTGAGGTTGACGGGCGTACAACTGGCAACCTTTGCATGTCTTTACGATGTTCTCGGCGTCTTCTTTGGCGGTGAGCCAGTAGAAACCTTGGCGGAAAGCTTTGGATACAATGGACCTAGCGGAAGCATGATGCCCGCAGGCGCCAATATGTATGTCCTTCAGAATTTCCCGGCCTTCCTCCGGCTGTATGCACCGTTGATAGATGCCACATGTGCTTCGCTTGTATAGCTCGCCTTTTATTATCGTGAATGCTTTGGCTCGCCTTATGATCTGCCTCTTTAGCACCTCATCGTCCTCCGGCAACTTTTGGTCGATTAGAAAATCGAGATATGGGACTGTCCAATCCGGCTGTGTTAGGTAGACAGCGAGACTTGTCGCTTCTACCGGTTCTTTTGAGTCGGGGTCCATCAAATCGGCGCCTTTAATGGATGGCTTGTACAATTGCTCCAGGAAGATATCTTTTGGTACCTTTTTGCGTTCCGATCCCAGTCTTGCAAGTGTGTCTGCCGCCTCATTTTCGGCTCTTGGAACATGTCGGACTTCGTAGCCTACGAAGTTTTTTGCAAATTCGTCAACTTTGGCTCTGTAAGCTGCCATTGTTGCGCTTTTCGCATCCCATGTTCCACTTACTTGCTGTGCGACTAGATCTGAGTCGCCATAACAGAGGATTCTTTTGACGCCTAGGTCGTTTGCCACGTGTAACCCGTGAAGCAAGGCTTCGTATTCGGCAACATTGTTGGTTGCTGTGAAGTGGATTTGTAATACGTAGCTAATCTTGTCACCTTTTGACGTACGTAAAACGACTCCAGCCCCCGAGCCTTTGAGCATCTTTGATCCGTCAAAGTGCATGACCCAATATTCTGACTCGGGGAGTGTTGTTTCCTCCATTACCTCTGTCCAGTCGGCGACATAGTCTGCAAGCGCTTGAGATTTAATGGCGGTCCGTGGTTTATAGACTATATCGAAGGCGGCGAGCTCGATGCCCCATTTGGCAACTCGACCCGTTGCCTCTGCATTGTTGATTATGTCTCCCAACGGTGCCTTGCTGACTACTGTCACTGTGTGTTCCTGGAAGTAATGCCTAAGCTTTCTGGCGGCGAAGAATACACCATAAGCCAGCTTTTGGTAATGCGGATACCTCTGCTTGGAGGCGGAGAATACTTCACTGATGAAGTAGACCAGTCGCTGCTCACACGTCGCGGCTTCGTTCTCCTTTCTTTCCACAGCCAAGACAACGCTGACAACAGCTCCTGTTGCCGCGATGTACAGCAGCATTGGTTCCTGCGATCGAGGTGCTGCCAATATCGGAGCGGATATGAGGGCCTCCTTAAGTTGTTTCAAGGCGGCGTCTGCTTCTGCTGTCCACTCGAAGTTGTCGGATTTCTTCAATA